>OX453089.1:13785606-15046856 GCA_949708635.1 Hirtodrosophila cameraria | reverse complement strand
CATACTTGCGAACAAAAGTGAAAAAGCCAAAAGCAATAAAGTTTTCAATTGTTTCTCTCGCACTCTATGCAATACGGTTCTTTCTATACCCTAACTGTGGATATACGAGTTATGACATGCAATTTATGATGCATTAACAGATACTATTTCGAAATTTTTAATGTTTATTTATAATATTATTGTTGGAGATGATCATGCTCGAGTTAACATGGTTATATCTATTTTGTAAACTTGAGAATACTCAAGGATTTTAAGAAATTTATGAAACAATTTAATATTTTGAGTGCCTTTACGGATGGAATTTATGTATATGTTTCTTATAAAGAAGTTATCAAACAAAACTTAAGTTGTTTTATGAAGAACTGTTTCGTTTCTAGAAAAATAGTTGCCTTTTGATTCGAAAACTTTTATGCAGGCATACTTGCACTTTTAAAGATAAAGAAAATAGGATTTTGATTGATATACATATTCAAATAATTAAAATGAAACAAATTTGATATTTTCAAGAATCTAAATCTATATTAATTTAAAATGAAATCAAGTACATACTTACCATTTGCTTTACAATTTGCATTCAGTTTTGCTTTTCTTTTTATTTTATTATTTTTTATTCAACTATAATATATAAGGGTATATCTGTGCAGTATCAAATATTCTAGAATTTGCTTGATTTTTTTTTGTTTTTTTTTTTTTTTTTTTGTTTACATAGTTAGTTTTTTAGTTTCTTTGTAGTCGTTGGCTTCAAAGTTTTTAACTGGTGCTGACTTTAAGTGCAATTCAGTGCTGAGGCAATGCGAAAAAATGCTAAAAACTTTTGCCCAACTTGCTGCTGACTTAGTTTTTGTTATTGTTGCCTTCTTGCATTTTGTTGTTGCTGTTTTGTGGCTGCCACATTTCGTTTTGTTCTTTTTTTTTTTTGTGTTTTTTGTTGTAGTTTAAAAACGCATTGCCAAATGTGTCACACAATAGTTGCTGTTGTTGTTGTTGTTCTTGTTGGTTTGCTGCTTGGCAAGTGACACAATAGCATGCTGCAGTGCAACTAGAGGTGTGTGGGGTGGCAGTATAGGGGGAAGGGAGAAGGGAGAAGGGTTACTGTTCGGTATGCGATCGCTTTGTCTTATGCATTGCACATTTTGCACTTGACATAAAACAAAAGGCATCGTCACATGGGCGCCCTGGAGAGCCCCGTCGAACGGCACTTAGCGGGTCAGCACTATACAGAGTGATTCTGGAACCAGGGCTTTATTCCCAGGTGGGCATGGCATACCATAAAGAGAATGCTGTATGAAACTAGAACATTGTAATGGTGACATTCATGCTTTAGAAATGTTACTGTTTTGATTGCTATTCAAGTAAATCGCAGTTATTGCGAAAGATTTTTGAAATATTTGTTATGTGAATTTCAAATTGTGTTTAGTTAAGATGTCTAAATGTAAATAATAGTTGTATATATCAGGGCTACTTTAAGTCTTAATCACTTAATCATATATATCAAGAAGTTTGCTGTTTAACAATTATACGAAATTGTAAGTTAAGCTTTTAAGAACTCTTTGATTGAAATGTATTTCAAACTACTTTGCTCAAAATTAAAAACAGTTTCAAAAAGGCCAACGCACTACCTATAGAAAACTCAGCTAAAGATATAGGATAACAAGACTATGTTGGTATATAAGAACTAGGACTTGAGGCAATCAATTGCCTTGCAGATCTTCACAGACGCAAGTTAAACGGCTTTTTAAGCCAAGCTGACACAAACAAGCTGCATTTGGCCAACTCATTGGACTATTTTAGCCTTAACAATGTCTTAATAAAATCGCCTCTCATGACGGATTAATTTTTAATGAGTCTGCTGGACAAAAGTTAATGAGGCTGGCACAACAAACCACCCACCCATAAGGGTTCAGGTCTTGTGTCCTAGCAAATCTTTCACGTGCGTGGCAAATAAATCATCATTGCCAAAACCAACAAATACAATTGCAATTTCCTTGGGTCGCTACGTACTCCTGGTTAGTGCTTAAATCCTGACAAATGAGCGAAATTTCATAGACGCCCAGTTGTGGGCAACATAAGATATTAACGTGTATTATACCCTCGTCTTTGTTGCCTTTCAGGTTCATGTCGTCATCCAGTTTCAGTTCCAGTTCAAGGCATATGCATTAAGTCCATGGGTAAATATATAAACTACAATGTGATACGTTGATGCTGCATTGCATTGGCGTCAAATTTGCTGCTTCATTTATAAGGATTACAGGGCTCTAACCGAAAGCGAAACAGTAAAAACTCATAACAAAATTACTTGCAGGAAATGCAACAAGCACAATGGCCCAACTATGGAGTATCACAGTCAACCCCTAAGCGTCTTATTAGCTGAGGGGGGTTAGAAATCTTGCTGACTTTTGTGGTTGAGTTTTTCCACTGACTTCCTTTTGTTGGAAAAAACACGAATTATGCATTAGTTTCAACTTGTAGCCCCATGATTAGATGCTTTTCCCTGTTATGAACAAGATTTGAGGGCAGCTGCTGACCCAATTGCACAAATAATGCTGCTGCCAAGCTGAATAAATATATGTATATATATATGTATGGCATAATAGTCGTGAAAGGCTGTCGAAAAGCTGTTAGGGATTTTTGGAATGAATAATAAAGTAATAGTACTCACTTTGTTATTAAAATTGAATTTAATTTAAAAACTGAATCAGACAACAACAAACAAGTACTCTAGTCGAGTGTGCCCGACTATGAGACTCCCCGCTTCCAGCTTGCATTTCAATCAGTTGTCCAGTGCCTGTCAAACTGTTGTATCGGCCTGCTGAGACGGGCTTAATAGACTCTTCCATAACTTTGGTGCTATTTATCCGATCGTATTGAAATTAACGCAGCTGATCAACATTGATTAAACATATGTGTATGCTAAAAAAATCAATGTTATATCTTTAAAATTGTGACTGTGGGAGTTTTTTTCGATTTCCGGGGGTGCATACGAGTTTTGAAATAAACTTGATCTGCGTATGGTATACAGGAACCTACAAGCCAAGTGTCTCTAGCTCTTATTGTCTCTGAGATCGACGCGTTCGTACGGACAGACAAACGGACATGGCTTTATCGGCTTGGCTGTTCATATATATAGAAGAAGAATATATAGTTTATATACTCGGAAATGCCTCTTTCTGCCTGTTACTTACATTTATAACTTCCTTTTTACCATTTTTAATGGTAACAGGGCGTAAAAAAGTACATAATACAGAATTGAATATCATATTAAGCCATTTTTTGTTAGACCTATTAAAGTCATTAGCCAATTCTAGCAAACCTTATGCTTTTTCCATAAATATCAATCATAATAGATATTAATTTGCTGCATCATATTATACTGATAGATGTGTACTCTTCTGAATTGAGTGCAGGTTCATATTGTAGCCATAACTTAGGCAACTGTCAAACAATTCGTAGCCTTCTTACTTTTTAGACACAACGAAGACAACCCCCAAAAAGATAAAAAACAAAAGCAAAAAAAAAATCAACAAAAAACAATGTCCCCTTCACAGTTGTTGGCTTTTAATAAATATAAAGCGTTAATTTGCTGCATAATTGCGCTGTGCCACACCCAGAATAGACCCTTCGTGTCTGGCAGCTCGTTTGCTCCTAGTTAAGTAGCACAGCCTCCCCACTCCTTACAATCCCCCCATTCCCATCAAACACAAGCCGGAGACAGGCAACCATCAATGCCCCGCCTCGGATTCACACTGTGCTCCCTTTTCATGTCTTCAATGACAGTTATTTCATTTTTCTTGTTGATGTTTTTCTCTGCACTCATTAAATCAAGTTAAAAAGGCATATAGCACCCAGTTGTTGTTGTTGTTGTAGTTCTTGTTCTTGCTCTTGTTGTTGCCTGGCCTGTTTCCGTTGTAAGCCAAGCTGTTGAAGTTGTCCTGGGATGTGCTCCTGGTTTCTGTTCTTCGTTGTTTCCTTGCCTTGTTCTTGTTCTTGCGGCTACGTCGAAGACAACGTACAAAATTTTCAAATAACATTTCACAAAAAAGGAACATAACGTAGCACTCTGTCAGTTGTACACGACTTGCCTTTAATTATAATAACTTGGCACTGAGAGTGGGCACAATTTGACATTCTTAGCCGACTTTAATGTGCTAGCCGCAGAATGATATGGCTGAGCTTCTGACAGCCTCTTCAAAATTTCAATTGCTCATCTGGCTAATTGGAGAGCTTGCGATTGTCGCTGAAGCTACACTCTATAAGCTGCAATTTCTTGTTTTTGAAAATTTTAAGGTTGCAGATTTGTTAAGAACTTTAAGAAATGCTGCAAAAATATACAATATAAACTAAGCGAATGTGATCCAAAATGCATGGGATTCATAGAAATTTAAATCAAATAAAGAAGTTAGGACAACTAGAAAATCTCATAAATAAATAGTGTAAAAGATGCAGAAATGGAAGTAAGATGAAAAAAATAAAAATAATTTATAAGTTATTCAAGGGAATTCAGGCAGCTAACTAATTTTATACCAGAGAGTTTGAAATATTTGAATAGGTTTTACAGATCTTAAGTGAAAAGCAGTTGTTAAAATTTAAATTTGAACAATACTTTATTGACGTAAGTATTCTAAATTTATCAATAATAATATCAAACCTGTTCCCATTTCCAAGCACTTTTCATTCCGAATCGAATTCAATTGATATATCGATGCACCTTTTTAGAGATTACCTCGAATATTTTTCGATTCAGTGTCTCAAAGCAAAAATTTCCATCGATAATTGGATACCAACACAGCGAATAATTTCGTTTTCAAATGTTTTGATCGGAATCGGAAATGGAAACAGGCCTCAATAGTTTTTAGTGTTTTTGTGGTTTATATTGAATGATGATCACGTCAGGCTCACGTTTTGTTCACTGATTGCATTCGAATTGGCTTAAGCACAAGCACCAATAAGCACTTTGATTTTTGATAACGTTTATTTACAATATAATATCTTAAGACATTGTTCAACTCGCACATTTTTTAAAATTTACATAAACTTTTCCTATGATATAACACAAAGGCCGCATTCTTCCATTACACAACAGGCACCCAGCATCAGACAGCACTCCATTTCACCCTGCGTGGGACCCGATCTTTCCTCGATAATGATCGGCTGAGGCTGGTTGACTACCACAGCAGGTTGTGCATAGGACTGCTGGGGCATAACTTCTATAAACTCCACTGGAGGTGGGTAGTATGGATCGATGATTTCCACTGGTGGATAGTATGAATCATCGATAACGTCCACTTGGAAGCCAGCATTGAACATGATCCTGGCGTTTAAGTTAAGTGGGCTGACTAACTAAAACAAGTGACTAAATGTGCGCTGAACGGCACAATAACTTGTTTTAAACTAAAATTCCAGGTTGTTGGAAGTTGGCCAATAGGTAAACTTGGGCTACCAAAGTTTTATCTAAAGCCCAGGCATTTGATCAATGAGCTTCCGATAATAAACAGTTTTTGTTGTGTAGTTTTTTCGTAAGTGTGAAAAAATGTGGAGAACATGAAGTACAGTAGAGTAGATAATATAAATATATGATATAAATATATCATTTTTATGAAATTATGTAGCTGTTTAAAGCTAAATTGTTTAATGTTGAATGAAAAGTTAACCGAATCTCAAAGATTGAGCAACGTTTTAAGGTTTTAAAAGTTTAACAAAAAAGTTAATTCAATTTCATTAAGGGAATAAGTATCAAGGTCCATAAGCTTTGTTATACCCTTGCAGAGGGTATTATAATTTTGTTACGAAATGCGTAACGCATTGAAGGAGACGTCTCAGAAAAAAAAATTTTATATTCGTGATCAGCATCAACAGCCGAGTGATGTCCATCATGTCCGTCATGTCCGTCATGTCCGTCATGTCCGTCATGACAGTCATGTCCGTCATGTCCGTCATGTCCGTCATGTCCGTCATGTCCGTCATGTCCGTCATGTCCATCATGTCCGTCATGTCCGTCATGTCCGTCATGTCCGTCTGTTCATCTGTTTATATGCGAACTAGTCCCTCAGTTTAAGAGCTATCTTGATAAAACTTGGCACAGGTCCTTATTCTTTCTGCAAGCAGTACATATGTCACAATCGGCCAGATCGGACCACCATAACATATAGCTGCTATAGGAACGATAGGTTGAAAAATATGTTTTTGCTTAAAAAACTTTTTTGTTTTTCAAGATAACTCATCTAAACTCAATATGTCTCAGTTTGTTGACAAAATTTCAGCGAAATCGGACCACTATATCTTATAGCTTGTTATAATTATTATATGACCTAAAGCACATCTTTCAGATTCTAAAACTTTCACATCAAACCAATTTCCTAAATGATTTGATTCAGTCAGTTGTTTGAAGGTCAATAAAAATGTTGTAAGTTTGTCAAAATTGTAAATCTTGTATTACTTATATCAAATATATAGCTTAAAACACGCATGCAAGCGTTAACTTTGATTTGTCTCTACAGAAACCTAAATATTTACTTGGTTAATCACCAATTTTAGCGCCTAGAGACCACAGTGCGGCGTCTTCCATGCAACATTGCGTATGAGTAATATGGTTTGGGCTTTAGATATAACAAAAGTACACACAAATTACGTTGAATGGCTTACCTCCGCCCACTCCGCTATTCTTGCAAACCCTTGTCAAAATGTTGGCCAAAAAACTTTTCACTCTTGCGGTTTTTGCAATGCGAGAGACCTCAAAACTCATAAAATGTTTTATCAAATGAGGCCAGGCCAGGACAAGGCTGAGAGCAGGCCGCACTTTTGACACATTTTCGGTTTTATTGGCAAATTGAAAAACATATAAATAATAACTTGGAATGTGAACTAGCTTGGGAAATTATATGGAGTGCAGCACTTCACTAGCTCGTCCACATAAAAAAGGGCTAGCAGCCCACTCATGCTCATAAAACTACAAAATATTTGCGGTTTTGAGTGTTATTAAATTTAGCTTTTTATTATTTGAGGTCACAGCTTACAGATTTATTCAAGACAATATGTTGGCACAAAACCACAGTCGAGTACAAAGCGTTATTTATAACAAATCGTAAAATTTTATTGCACGAAAAAATTGTATGTTGTGTTGTTTTATTTATGTGTGTGTGTAGGTGTGTGTGTATGTGTGTGTGTGTGTCACAAACTAAGAGCAGCAGCCCGACAAAGCCATAGAAACTTAATTTAACGTAAAGTATTAAAGGATTTGTGTGCCTTTGTTTGATGTTGATGTTGTTATTGTTGTCAATGGGTCGTCTACATTATGGTGCAACAGCAACAACAATCGCCACAGGAAAAGCAACATGGACAACAGGGACAACAGCAACAGCCCTTCTCCTTGGGTGGTGGTGGCTGCACGATGACCGTTGTTGAAGACGTCGCCGGTTGTGCCACCTGCACCACTTCTACAACACGTGTGCGATGATCCATTTCGTTATTTGTATTTCAGTTTTGTGATTGACTGTTTTATATATTATTTTGACTTGTTGCACGCAACACGTCCCGAACGGTACTACAAACAAATCCATATGGGTCTAATATACTTAGTGGGTCTGCTATTGCCAAATCTCATAAGGTACTCGCGTGTGCTGCACTATCTGTAGATAAAACACTATCGCATTCTTATCTGACTTTGACTGTGAGCCGTCTTATCTGCAGCAATTTGTGAATATATTGATAATTATTATATAAAGATCGCGTATTCAAACATTTTATATACAGGGCTGTGCGTATGATTGCACAATTGAACTAGTTTCAGTGAATTTAGTTTCAATGAACAACGAAACTTTAGGTGTAACAGCTTTTCAAACTGGATACTATCAACTGATATAAACGCAAATGAACGTGTTGTCTCTGGAAATCTTACAGCCAATTGTGAACGAACCTATGGCAGCTATAAGATTTAAAGATTAAGATTCTAAATATCCAAAATATTCTATAGCTACTCAGGCAGAAAGTTTCTTGTCGGATTGTCCCTTAACAGTGCAATAGCTAACTTATTCGGGTGAATAGTTCCGTTTATAGGAAGTTGAAGAAAATGATATGATTTCTGATATTTTTGACTTATTTTCTATAAATGGAGTTTTTTGTAACCCATATCGATGCATTTTTGAAATCGATGCAAAATCAGCCAAAATAACATTAAAATTTGTAATTTCCAAAACTGTTTACTTATTTTCTTGAATCTAGCGAATAAAAGCTATCAAATGGTAGCACTATCGCTGTTTTTTTTTATCTCTAACACATATGTGTAACAATCTCTGTAAACTAAAGTATATTTCATGCTCCAAGTACAATAAGCCAATTGTATGACTCATATGAAATACAATTACAGTGAAATAAGTTTAGCTACATCAATGCCACCGAAATAACACATAGAATGCTTAATTATACTATTACTTATCTAAACTGATTATCTACAAACTATTGAACTAAACAAAGTACATAATTTGTATGCAAAACAGCGCACAGCATTAATTTGATCCAACTAGAGAGTTAAAGTTATGATTATCATATTGCCTGATCTCAATTAAAATTTCTACACAACTGCAGTCATATGGGCGAGCTGAGGGAATATTTGTGGGGTTGTGGGCGTTACCTTAGCATACTCAATGAAATTAATAAAAATATATGTATATATTTTTGAGTGCTGGCGCGCAATGGTGATGATAATTAGTGTACGTGATTCTATTTACTTTATCAGCGCTTGTGGACCCCACCAAAAAAACACAGGAATCCCCCCCAAAAAAGGGGTGCTTAGCGTCAACGCTGATGTTGTGACTTCGTATGTGTGTGTGTGTGTATTTGTAATATGATATGCGCGTAAAAAATATAGTACGCTTGTGCGTGACAATGGCAACAACGTGCGATGACAAGGCTGAGCCCTCGAAATGGCAGTATTGGGTAGCTGAAAGATCTGGTTTGGTGGCTCTCTGTTCGGGTAGGGTGTCAAAAATGAAACAACGCCTGTTCGGAATTTTAAAATAAGCAAATGAGTTTCGTCGCTTGAAGAAAGTAAGCAACAGCAAGAGCAACAGCAACAAAGCCCATAAATATTTATAAACTTTTGGCCTGTGATATAAATACAGGGTCATTAGTTGCCTGCACACCTTTTGCCCAGGACAATAAAATCCAACTAGGCGGCTATTCAAATGTTTATGGCTATTCAGAGAGTGACAGCGGGTTGATAGGGCTTATTAGTAATACCCGAATGTACGAAAAAGGAGTATTAAAATTTATAAATTAATATTAGCATTCAAAATGGAAAGCATTCTAGTCAGGCAGTTCGCTTAGCTGTTTTGTTTAAAGATAGATATCTCCTATGTAAGAAAGTTTACAAATTGAAGCATCTCAAATTAGTTTGAAAATTTTTAAAATTATTTAAGCTTAAAGTAAATATTTATTATCAACTATTTATAATCAACATTTTCTCAACTCTTTTTAATAAATTTTTAAAAGTTATTTAAAGATTCCGTGCTTTGTTTCTCATATGTTGCGCTTAGAGGGCATTATAATGGTGACATTTGCTTGACTGTAGCATTCTTATTTAGAGTTTAGCACAGGCGCAGAGCCACGCCCATATACCTAGAAACAAACATATAAAAATGATAAAGCAAAATGGCGAAAAGTGGCAGTAAAAAATAAAATGCGCTGCCTCAAAAGTGCCATTTGTGGCATAAACACATGCGCGCCAAAGTTTGATAAGACAAAAGGCGACCGAAGGCAGCAGCGAAGGCTAACAGGTGAGCTGTGGCAGGTACGCCAAAAAGTTTGCCAAGTGTGGTGCCACACACTTACACACACACACACACACAGTCGCTAAAAAATACACAACAGCAGCAGCAACGGCAACAGCAACAGCAACGTGGCAATGTCCCAAGGATGAACTTCAACGTCGTCGTTGGAACCGCAATGTGCCACTAAATGCTGCCACTAAATGTGTGCCAAGTATTATTGCAGCCCAGTAGAGCTATCTATATGTATGTGTGTGTGTGTGTGTGTGTGTGTGTGTGTGTGTGTGTGTTGTGATTGTGTGTGTGTGTGTACCGAATTTTCTTAAGGAGCTTCGTCGTTTCGCGCTTCCATGCCTCGCATAAAATTAGCACAATAAAAACACATAAATGCGACACAAAAACATGAAAATCCACTTGTTATAATTTAATCGAGTTGATAGAATTTTTACGACTACTTTTCCAGGTAAATTTTCTTTTTGTATACTTATATGTATGCTTGAGAAAGCGCTTAAAATGTAGGCCAAAATGAAAGTTTTAATCACACGATACAAGTTTATAGGCAGCCACAAAGATTGCATTGGTATATTTTAAGTTGGGATATAAGGACCTATATTAAAGGAAAATAAGCTTATCTAAGGCTAGCGAAAAATAATAAGAATAAGTATCGTTCACTTTGTTTTGTATTTCATTTCAAATTTACAACATTAAAAATATGTTCATACAGAAACTTATTTATAGTAGTCCGATTTTGATGAAATTTTGACAACATATGTGAAAAGTAACATGGTCAGTTTGTTTGAGTTTTTTTGAAAAACAAAAAAGTTTTTCATACAAAAACTTATTTTTCAACCGATTGTTCTTATGGCAGCTATATGTTATAGTGGTCCGAGCAGGCCAATTCTAACACTTTCTCTGCCTATGGTATATATCAACATGTATACCAAGTTTGGTTGCTCTAGCTCCAAAACTGTGGAAATAAACTGCGTTCATACAGACGGATTTACATTTCACAAACCCAATATACTCTTTTTTTCCATTTTGGAAAACCGAGTATAAATGTTTAAGTGCAGATTATCACTAAATAAGTTCAAAATTAAACGAAAATTTTACCTTTTTTTCTTATACTTTTATTATGCATATCCTTAGTACAGACTACAATTCTGAAGCATCATATTGCACATCGTCCCCTAACATAGAATGACAAGTGGAAGCTTTGCTAGCTCGCTGACTTGCCATGGAGCTTTGTTTTCTATTATAGTCATCCTCAGTGCAAGAAAGACAGGTATCTATGAAATTGATTAGAGTTGGAGATTTAAGCTGGTGTGCAATAGGAAGTGCCTCCTCTAAAGCCTCCTTAGTACGTTCAACCTTGTGCAGCAAAGTGTTGGCCTTGATAATTTGTACAACGCCAAGGAACTGCCATATTAAGCTATTGCAGACACGACTTTCTATATGTAAACATTTTTAGAAAAAAATGTTATATAGAGTATTGTTATTAAATATTGTTTCTTATCAAACCTTTTATGGATCTGCGAGCATTAAAACAGCACTCATCATAGCGTCCCTGCTCCGAATGGGCTGTGGCAATCAGATGACGTATATAGCTTTTCTCAATTGGATATTTTGCAAATATCATTCGTTGTTCCAGTCGTGAAATCATTTTTCTAGAAATGTTACCCATGAGCTTAGATAATACACATTTTCCTTCAATGTTACCTGGTCCTTTTGCCTTCGACATCTTGATCATCGCCTTCTTGGTAAGTTGAACGATCACCAAAAACAAATGGTACAAAATCTTTGACATTATCCATTGGGAGATGCAATAATCGCAACATTGAGTTTCGGGAATGCTTAAAGTTCTTTGGAACATAGTACTGCTCGGTAAGTGCCAAGGCCAATAGATTGTAAACTTCATTTATGAATTCAAATTTCCAGCACATAACACGATTGGTTTTTGTCACATAATATTCACCCATGATTTTCTCAACGTACTGGGATAGACTCTAAGGATTCAACATTGTATAAAAAATGTAATGAATATGTTTCACGTATAATCACTTTGATTTGTTTTTCCTTTCGAAGCTTACGAATATATTTTAGATCTGCAATCATATGTCGATGTGTCTGGTACTGAACACGAAATAGATTTGCTTCCTTATTCTTCTCCAGCATTTTCTTGTTTGGATACTTCAAGGAACTCACAAAGTACAGTGGATTACGAGATTGTAGCATTTTCTGTAAAAAAAAAAAGAGTTTAAATATCTACCGATCTTGCCGATATGACTGATACTGACCATAAACTGTCTGATAATCTCATATTGCTTTTGAGATAAAGTTGCTAGAAAGGTGTTAGAACGCTTGCATTGATTCAACAGCAAACAGCGATTCTTTCGAATGTTTTTCATGAATATAACATCGTACCACGATTCATTCATGTAGGTCTGATGAAGAACATTAAATCCGCGCTTTCTACGAGCTATTTCTAGTGGAGACAGTAACACTTCCTCGACTTCTGGAATGCTAAGCACATCACATTTCCCCTGTTCACGCAATATGTGGCCCAATGGACGCGTATCTACAAATTCCTTAGCTTTGTTATATTCGTGAACGTGTTCGATCAACTTTCGATTTTTTAAAAAGAACATGGACATTGATTTGTCAGTAACATCTGTTATAACATCATTAACCTAGGACATGATACAAAGCTTTAAAAAACTATTTAATCTTGTGCTTTCGTAACTTACCACAGTGAGACGTTTTTGAAAAGTTTTGGCTTTAACACCAATAAATCTTCGCATATTATTGTGCAGTTCAACACAGCTGTTCTCAAACTGGTTTAGCTCGAACAGCGCATCGCATATTTGAAGATTGATGGGACAATTTTGTCCATAATGATCCAAAGCCATTTCTATGAAAGATATCCACATTTATCTAAAGTTTCATTGAACGCTTTCAAGACTTACTTGCAGCTTTTGTTGCATCACTGAGTGCTCCTTCGATCTTTGCCGCCTTTCGTTGGACCTGACTACGTCTATAAAGTGTCATATAATCATTATAATCAAGTTCCAATGCCTTAGTATAGTAGTAAAAGGCGAAATTCTCCCTGCGTCGACTAAAGTAGTACGTGCCCCAGTCTCTGTATATACTATGCTCCACTTCTTCACTCCAATCTAATTTAGCCCATGCTGGTAAGGCTTCACCAAGGCTAGTTGCAGGCACATGTCCCACAATTGAAGTCATTTTCGTGTTACTATAGTATAAAAACTGTAAGAGTGTAAATGTGTAAAAGTGTAAAAATTATTATTTTGCTAATAATATATTTGTGAACTGTTCCCTTTACACTGTGTAACGCTACTGAGCTAGTTATATTAAAACAAAATGTATGTTAGGACGAAATCTCAAAAGAATTCTAGATGAAAATAATTTCTTGAGATATTCATAGCAAAAGTGTAAGTTGCAAGCCATTGTGTTTTGTAGAAGACATACCCGGATTAATATTATTATTATACATACATCAAGATGGACAATTCACATACTCAATATACTTTTTTTTTCAATTAGAAAAAACAAGGAGCTGGCAAAGCAATTGAAAGTGTGTGAACCAACTGCAAACAAGGTTAAAAACAAAATAGACAACTTGACGAAGAAGTTCAGAAACTATCTTTGGCTACATGGAATATGTTTAACAAAACCTTATGGTTAACTTTTAGGCCAACTAGAAAAAATGTTCATCTGGGCAGAAAAGAATCTATACAAAAAAAAAACAACATCTGCTTTTTGCTCGCCGAGGTCTTTATCCAATTAGACAGACGCTTCCCTCCTTAATCACCCAAATTAGTTTTACTGTTCCAAGCAAAACTACCAGAAACTTTCTCCTTCTTCTTTTCGTATCTATCCATAACCCTTTTTGTATCTTATGTTTAAATTTTCATAATATATTCCACGTTATTTGGAGGTGTTACGGAAATCTCTTCCAGCCAAATTTCAACCGAATTCCAATTCTTAGCTGTCACAGAAATCTCTAGAGATTTTGGTTTTAGAGTTGCCACCACACTGAAATAATTTTGTTTTAAAATATATGCCAACTTTTGCTATTCTTTTTGTTAAACAAATTTACTAAGATAATAGTTTTTTAAACTATTATTACACTATTTTCTTTTTGCAATTATTATTTTGAACTTTTAAGGAAAAGAAATTTCAAAATTTGTTGCCCGCCAAGTTTAACAATTTGCATGGCAACTCTTTTCTGTAGCAATCAATTTTAAGATTTTCAATAAAAAAATGTTGTATTTTTAATATCCGAGTTGGTATCATATAATATAATCTTAAAATTGCTGCAAATTTTACATAAAAGTCTTAATAAAAATCTATTGAATTGATTCTGGTACTAAACGATGAGATGAAACCTTGCTGATGCGCTGGCTTGCTATTGAGCTAAGTTTCTTGGCATATTCGTACTCATTGCATGATACGCATGTATCCATAAATTTGATTAGAGTTGGAGAATTAAGTGTTTTGGCAATAGGTAGGGCCAAGTCCAGAGCCTCCGCAGTACGTTCCACCTTATGCTGCAGAGTGTTTGCCTTGATCATTTGTATAACACTTAGGATATTCCATATCGAGCTGTTACAATTTTGGCATTCTAAATTAAAGAAATTCAATTAAATAAACTATATTAGTTAATTGGTATTTTGAAAAACCTTTTATGGCTTTGCGAGCATTAAAACAGCATTCATCATAGCGTCCTTGTGATAAATGAACGCTGGCAATCTGATGAAGTAGATAACACTTTTCAATAGAATATTTGGCAAACCTCATTCGTATCTCCAGTCTTGATATAAGTTTTCTGAAAAAAATAGAATAGTGTTCAACTCTTTTTGTTTATCGCAGATAAGTCATTATCCTACCTAGCTTTTATAGCAACGGGATCTTGTACATCACCATCTTGGTAAGTAGCTCGATCTCCAAATACAAATGGTACAACATCTTTTAATTTATCCATTGGCAACAGCAAGAGCTGTAACAATGCCTTTGAGCTAAATTTAAAGTTCCTTGGAACATAGTACTGCTCAGCAAGTGCCAGAGCCAACGTGTTGTATACTTCATTTAAGAACTCAAATTTCCAGCACATAACACGATTTGTTTTTATGACATAGTAGTCACCCATTACTTTTTCCACATATTTGGATAGACGCTAAACGATTTCAAATTATGAACATATAAATTAAAATCAAATATTCTAATGGAATATTCACCTCGACTTTTTTTTCTTTTCGCAGCCTACGAATATGTTTAAGATCAGCAATCATATTCCTGTGTGTCTGATATTGTATGCGGAATAGAGAAGCTTCTTTATATTTCTCCAACATTTTCTTATTTCGGAATTTCATGTAATTCACATAATACAGAGGACTGCGAGATTGCAACATTTTCTACAAATAAAATATAGATGCTAAGTAACTGCCTCTTTTAAAGATGCTTGACTGATGCATACCATAAACTGTCTGACAATATCATATTGTTTCACAGATAAAGTTGACACAAAGGTTTTCGAACGCTTGCATTGATCCAGCAGCAAACTCGGATTCTTTCGCAATCTTTTCATAAAGACAACATCATACCAGGAATCATTCAAGTAGGTCTGATGAATAACATTGAATGCGCGCTGCCTACGTGCAATTTCCAAAGGAGACAATACCACTTCCTGATACAAGAGTTGTATAGTAAAAATTGTTGGTATTTCGCAATATTTCAACACCTACCTCCACCTCTGGTATGCTGAGTACATCACACTTTTCTAGTTCCTTCAATATTTTCCACATCGGACGAGTATCTTTTTTTTCATTAGCTTTTAAAATTGCACTCACTTCTACTACGACTTTTTGGTTTTTAAGATAGAATATAGACAGTGCTTTGCCAGTGACATCTTTAATGATATCGTCAACCTAAATAGGTCAAGCCATAAAAAGTATTTTAAAACCTATATTTTCATATTCTTTGCATAGCTTACCACCACGAGTCGCTTCGCAAAAGTACTAGCTTTAACACCTTTGAAGACTCGCTCATTGTTATGCAATTCATAATTGCTGTACTCAAACCTGTTTAGCTCAAAGAGTGCATCACATATTTGTAAATTGATCGGGCAGTTGGGTCCACGTTTAATCATGGCAATTTCTAAGTAGCATATGTTTGTAATACGCTTAACCCATGTATACCCATGACTTACCAGCGGCATTTATAGCATCATTAAGTGCCCCTTCGATCTGTGCTGCTTTACGCTGAGTCTGACTACGACGATAGAGAGTATAATAATCATATTCATTTATATCCAATGCTTTGTTATAGTAATGCATGGCCATGTTCTCTCTGCGCCGGTTAAAGTAGTATGTGGCCCAATCTCTATAGATGTCATGCTCAATTTCTGGACTCCAGTCAACTTTAAACCAAATCGGTACTGCGTCTGCAACTCCGGAAGTTGGTACTTGTCCCACAATTGAAGTCATTTTTGTGATTAAGGCAAGGATCGATGGATTTTATAAAATATGTTTAACCTTTTTTTTTTTTTTTTGTGGTTTATTTATTTTTTTATGTTTTTATGTTTTTTATGTCTGTTTGTTTATGTTTTTAAAAAACTACAAAGCTAATGCATACATTTTAGTTACAGATTTTACAAAGGCCATATAACAAAAATGTTTAACATAATTAAAAAATTGTACTTTGTTATAAAAATGAATATCAGTAAGAAAAATAATTACCAAGGAGCGTTGTAACGTTATTTCAATTATACACTCTCCTCTCTAAAGACAACAAACAAGACAGAAATGTTAACTTCGGCGCGCCGAAGATATATTCCCTTGCAGAAAAGATTTGCATTAGAAAACTTATTTTTCACCGGATTGTTCCTATGGCAGCTATAAGATATAGTGATTCGATATTGATAAAATTTGGTCAACATGTGTATAGCGTGCTTTATTTACATATAGTGAGTTTGGTCGAGATATTTTGAAAAACACAAAAGTTTTTTATACTGAAACCTATTTTCAACCGATCGTTCCTATGGCAGCTATAAGATATAGTGATTCGATATTGATAAAATTTGGTCAACATGTGTATAGCGTGCTTTAATATAGATATAGTGAGCTTGGTCGAGATATTTTGAAAAACGAAAAAGTTTTTTAGATAAAAACTTATTTTAAACCGATCGTTTCTATGGCAGCTATAAGATATAGTCGTCCGATTTTGATGAAATTTTGTCATTATGTATAAACTGTCCTTAAACATAGGTAAAATGAGTTTGGTTGAGTTATCTTGAAAAACAAAAGTTTTTCATACGAAAACTTATTTTTCAACCGGTTGTTCCTATGGCAGCTATATGTTATAGTGGTCTGATCTGGCCAAGTCAACTATAGGTACTACCTGCAGAAAGAAGAAGCATCTGTGCCAAGTTTTATCAAGATAGCTAAATCGATTGCCCGTCTTTGCATATTGGAAGGTGAGACTATCTTAATCTTTCTGTTGCATTCACAATCAATTCAACAATCATTCAAAGTTTTTTAGCAAGTAAAATTATTTATTTTATTGCTGCTTATTAAAATAATAACAGTAAACAAGAACAAGGAATAATATGTTATGTTATTGTAATTGGGTGTCAGGATCATCATAAGAAAGGGGTATTGAAACCTTGCTGCTTCGCTGACTTGCCAAGGTTTCTGTTTTCCTACGGAAGAGATCTTCGGTGCATTGGTGACAGATATCCATAAATTTGGTAAGATCTTTAGACTTTAGCTGCATGACAATGGGAGTTGCCTCGTCCACAGCCTCTCTAGTTTTTTCCACTTTATGCTGCAGAGTGTTTGCCTTCATAATTTGTATCACACTCAGGAACTGATATATCAAACTATTGCAGTTGCGGCTTTCTATATAGTTAACATAAGTTTCATCATAAGTTATTACTCGTATTTAGATATTACAGTTGTTCAAACCTTTAATAGCTCTACGAGCATTTAAACAGCACTCATCATAGCGTAACTGACTCAAGTGAACGCTGGCAATCTGATGATATAGATAGCACTTCTCAATCGAATATTTGGCAAACACAACTCTTTTCTCCAGTCGTGTTATAAGTTTTCTAATGTTCGTATACTTTCATAAGCATATGTTAGAAATCGTTGCAATTATTTTAATATTACCTTGCATTTAATGCTACGGGATCTTGGGCATCGCCGTCTTGATAAGTTGAACGATCTCCGAAAACAAAAGGTTGTACATCTTTTATCTTGTCTGTTGGCAAGTGCAATAGTCGGAACAATGTCAGACTTTTCAAATTTTTTGGCACATGGTACTGTTCGGCAAGTGCTAAAGCCAAGGTGTTGTAAACTTCATTTATGAATTCAAATTTCCAGCACATAACACGATTGGTTTTTTTCACATAATAATCACCCATAACTTCCTCAACGTATCGCGCTAGAGCCTAAAAGATTAAACATTATTTAAATATAAATAAAATAACAGAATAATAATAACCTTGATTCTCCTTTCTTTTCGCAGCTGACGAATTTGTCTAAGATCTGCAATCATATTCCGATGTGTTTGATATTGTACGCGAAATAGATAGGCTTCTTTATTCTTTTCCAGCATTTTCTTGTTTCGGTACTTCATGTAATTGACATAGTACAGCGGACTGCGACAGTGAATCATTTTCTGTAAGCACATTAAGTACTTCGGTTAGGAAATTTGCTTTTGTATTGGTTGAGTAATGGTATACTAACTATAAATCGCCGCACAACTTCATACTGTTTACTAGATAGAGTAGACAAAAAGTTTTTGGATGCTTTGCACTGATCTAGTAGTAAATTGGGATTCTTTCGCAAATATTTCATAAAAACGACATCAGACCAGGAATCATTCAAGTAGGTCTGATGAATAACATTGAATGCGCGCTGCCTACGTGCAATTTCCAACGGAGACAATACCACTTCCTAATAAAAGATTTGTATAGTAAAAATTGTTGGTATTTCGCAATATTTCAACACCTACCTCCACCTCTGGTATGCTGAGTACATCACACTTTTCTAGTTCCTTCAATATTTTCCACATCGGACGAGTGTCTACTTTTTCATTAGCTTTTAAAATTGCGCTCACTTGTTCTACCACTTTTTGGTTTTTAAGATAGAATAAAGACAGGGCTTTGCCAGTGACATCTTTAATAACTCCATCCACCTAGAACAAAGCACAGTGCTTTAACTGGTTTTACATTCTTGAATTTTACAAAATTTACCACCACACGACGCTTTTCAAAATTTTTGGCCTTTACTCCGATGAACCTGCGCATGTTGTTGTGCAATTGAACATTACAGGTCTCAAAACGATTCAATTGAAAGAGTGCATCGCATATTTGAAGATTGATTGGGCAACTAGGTCCACGACTTTTCATTGCCATTACTTTAAACCAAATGATTAGATAATGTTTGATCAAACTTAAGTCAAGACTTACCTTCTGCATTTTTTGCATCCTCAAGTGCTCCCTCGATCTGTGCAGCTCTGCCCTTTGTCAAGCTACGTCGATAGAGAGTTGTGTGATCATTTTCATTCATTTCCAATGCCTGGGTAAAATAATATTGTGCAAAGTTCTCCCTGCGTCGGTTAGCATAATACGTGCCCCAATCTCTATAGATATCATGTTGCACCTTCGAGTTCCAATCAAACTTTGCCCAAGCCGGTATGGCCTCGCCAGTGACAAAAAGGGGCACATGGCCCACAATTGAAGTCATTCTTTTTCTTCAATCTAAAATCGTCCATAAAATTGTAGTCGTTTGTCATATGTTTAATGGTTTAAATAAGTAAGAACTTTGCAGTCGGGTTCTCCCGACTGCGATATACTTGGTTTTCTGTACGTTTAATAATTTAAATTTTTGTTAAGACTACTTATAAACTGTCCTTAAACTTATGTAAATTGAGTTTGGTTGAGTTATCTTGAAAAACAAAAAGTTTTTCATGCAAAAACGTATTTCCAACCGATTGTCCCTATGGCAGCTATAAGATATAGTAGTCCGATTTTGATAAAATTTTGTCAGCATGTATAAACTGTTCTTAAGCTTAAGTAAAGTGAATTTGGTTGAGTAATTTTGAAAAACCAATAAATTTTTCATACAAAAAGTTATTTTTCAACCGATCGTTCCTATGGCAGCCATATGTGGTCCGATCTGGGCGATCTAAACTGTGGGAAAAAACTGCGTTCATACAGATGGGCAGACGGATATTTCACAAACCCAATATACTCTTTTTTGCCTTTTTGGAAAACAGAGTATAAAAAGGAGCTGAGTAAAATTAGTATTAAGTTTTTATTCCAGTATATGTTAAATGTTTTTAATCTCTTTCGTCAAAAATTGTAAAAAGAAAATATTTTTGCTATATTGACTTACTCTCGTTTAAAAACACTTTATATAATTTCAACGGTACTTTAAATTTATACAAAACTATGCAAAAAATTAAAAATGATTTAAAAAAAAAACTAGTGTAAATAAAACACACTGTTCGCTTCAGCAACTGGCTGATATATAACAGCTACAACAGTTAGAAATGACATTTTAAACGTCGGCATCTTTGCAAAACTTTTTCAAAATCAAGACTACTTGATATTAAGGTCCTAAATTCTGAAAATTCCAATCAATAGCTGTATATTAGAAAATTTGTAAGTAGACAGAGAATGAGCTAAAAAGAGTCTTTTCCAATTTATAAAAGTTGACATCTAACTAAAATATAATATTTTATAGCAATTATTTTGCAGATGTCATATTTATTTAAGGATTTATATTATTTGATTACCGTATTATTACATTATCAAAGCATACGTTATTCATACAAACGCAGAGTTTCGTGTTATGGGACAGGCGTGCAGGTTTCCGTTTCCGTTTCAACTTTGAATTCTGTCACACTTCTAATAAGCACCTGCAGCTGGGAAGTCTGAGTGCCACGCGATTTTCGAAAACATGTTATTAAAAATGAAAAAAAAAAGTATATTTAACCGCAACTCTTGTGACAGAAGTGGCACAAAAACAAAAGCCAACGAGTGAAGTCGAATCAAGTTCTAGAATCGGCTCGATAATAATTGTGCATGCCCAGTGGCAGCCAAGTGAAAGAAATCACTTACGAGTTAAGGAACACACCCAGTTAAAGTTCACATAAGGTTGTGGGCTTACTAACTCGTATAAATAATGCTTCACACCCTATTCAAAACAGCAATAGCAACTTTGAAATTAAAGCCAGACCACAAAAGGCCAATATGATAAGTGTTAAGAGTGTAGGCGTCATATAGGGGCAACTCAACGCGCACATAAATCTAATGTATAATAAATTTAAATAGCAAATTCATGGCAAAAGCAAAAGCAACCCCAACCCCAACCCCAACCCAGGACCCCGCAGGACCTCTGCCCACTTTTTGGCTGTCTCACGCACAGGCCGCGGCCGACAATGACTACACTTTAGCGGCAAATTTGTGCGCATTGTCGCCATATTATTTGCTATTATTTATGCCTTTTCCACTATTTACTTCCTTTTCTATTTTCTATTTTTTTTTTTTTTTTTTACTCACACGCCATTTTGTGGTATGCAAAAATGGACGTGGCCACTCCTTGTCCCCGAAACCAGTTCTTCCCTTGCCGCCGCACGCTCATTGGCGTGCTAAGCATTTGCGCTTGAAAGCCTTGCGTGGATTTTAAACATTTTCACACAACATTCTCATATTTAGACGGCACACATCAGCGACAGTCGAGACCCAGTGCACAGTACACAGCACACAGTACCCAGAGCCAGGGCCAGGACTCGGCGGTAATGTAAGCTCCATAAGCCAAATAAAGGACACACACTAATAGCATGCAACACACGCGACCAAAGCGCCCAAACGTAAATCTGTGAAATGTAATTGTTGCCATGAAGAAAACACAGACCCAAACTCTCACTCTCCCTCAATCTACCCCCCAGCTAAGGGCATTTTAAGTAAGTTTTGCTGCCACTCTGTGCCATATTCGCATTTTGATAATCGCTGGGCCTCCAACTTGGCTCCTCGACTGCCTTCACTGATATACAAATTGGCTTTTGCAATGACTTTATACATTTTACGAGCAGCGGCCCTTTGAGTGGTTTTTTGGGGTTTTTGGGACTTTTGGGTTCTTTATACTCGTACTCGCACTCGTTCCTGTTCCTGTTCTTGTTCTTGTTCTTGGTTCTCTTGATGCTTTTGTGTAGTATGTGTGCTATGCGAGTTGGCGCACTCTGATGCGATTATAAAGGCTAAATTGATGCAGATAAAATTAATTGAATTCAAAAAGCCAAATCCGCTGCCCTTTTCCTATTTCCCTACTTATTTTCTTTTTCTACTTTTTTTGGCTTTGCTTTTTTTCGATTTGAGGGCATCTGGCCTAAGGAATTACTTGTGCCATACAAGTGGCTTGCTTTTTTAATAGTTTGAACAGTCTGTGGGTTAGGTCATGCGAGCAAATGTCCTGAGGCAGGAAAATGATATCCCAATCTTTCCATGCATAATCGAAATACTTCTTTAAGATATAAAATTGAATCCAAAAAACAAAAGTTTAATGGTAGAGCAGCTCAGCTATAAATACTGATCAAGATATAGAATATATCTATATCTATTCATTCTCTGCGATCAAAAATGCAATATTTTCAAATGACAATAACTATTAGCCGGATCAATGGGTTTAAGAAACTATTCAAAGTGTTTTGTAGAGAAATTCTAATACTTTCAATTGATAACCCAAAATGTATCTTCAAAATAATAATAATTAATATTTAAGACCCTTTCGAGCATGTCAAATTATACAATTTACGGGACTTTTCAGCTGTGACAATTTTAATGTTTATTAGTTGTTGTTCATGCAATTGACAAATAGTATTATTAGCTAGCTTACTCAATAAATAAACAATTGATTAGGATGACAATCCCCCATTGATTAGATAATTCTTATCTGCGGACCATAAAAACACAAATCGTAGTATATTTTTATAAAACTTGCGCAGTTATTTAAGTACGTTCAGTTGAACAAAGTAACTGCAGCTATTCGTACTTAATATTGAGTCAAATATTCAAAATGTCTCCGCCGCCGCATCATCACGGACCACCTCCGACGCATCACCATGGACCCCCTTCACATCACCATGGATCACCTCCCCATCATCATGGACCTCCTTCACATCACCATGGACCTCCCACACACCACCATGGACCTCCTTCACACCACCATGGACCTCCATCACACCATCATGGACCACCTTCACACCACCATGGACCTCCGGCATACCACCATGGAAATGTTCCTGTACACTGTGGTCCTCTTCCAATTTACCAAGAACCACAACCACATCATCCTGGATGTCCTCCGCATGGACATATTCAACCTCGTTAAATCCCTGACTGGAACTCACGATGTTGGAACCAAGTTTGACGGATATAGAATATTTTTCAAAAAACAAATTATTTTGATTTTAAACATTATGACTTTTATCAAAGCTTTAATTACTTAATGGTGTTTTATAAAATTATTTAAATTAATAAATTATGGATTTTAGATATTATGGATTTTAAGTGAATTGTCCAAAATCAACAATACATATCTATACGAGAAAATGCCATAAATGTTATTTTAATTTTTTTTTTTTAAGGCAGTCTCTTGAAAAACTTGCTGAGCAAGTTTATTTCTAACTGCTTAGCACAATGGAACAAAAATGCCAAGGAATAAATTGTTTAAAAATATTTGTCATATTAGAAAAATTTAAACTTTTGCAAACATATAAAGAAAAAGTTAAAATTGTTCAAAACTCATGAACTTTCTTGTTTGAAGCTGAAATCGATTGTAAAATGTTGAAAATATATTTAAAATAATATAAAATGACCTTAAAATACACATTTTGTTATAAATTGAAAACAGCAAGATTGGGGTGAGAGCCCCCTGAAAGATGTTTCTAGTAATATAGTATTAAACATTTTCTATAAACTACCAATAATAATGATAGCTATAGAATCGTAAACACACAACTTTTTGACATTTTTGAACTAATTTTTGTTTTTGAACTAATTTTTGGATATAGCGTCTGAGTCTACAATAACTATCAGATGTTTGAAGTTGAAACAGTTTTTCAATGATATATTCATGTATAATTTTTTCAAATTTTAAGCACTAATTCTTATCAATTTGAAGTTATCTAAAACTCAGATATTTTAAACAAAAGGGTTTTCCCATGTTTATATTATGTATGACTAAATTGTTGACATTGCTAATATGAATGTTACTCATGGCTTATACCTCTCCTCGAATATTGCACATTGATAAGCTGTGGTTATCAGATTAGATAAGGCTTATCTTTATAGTCGTATGTATCGAGTATAAAAACATATTAGGACTTGTGCCAACTAGTATCTAGTGTGTTTAGTAAGCGTCTGCAGTTCGTGCGAGTTTCACGTGTAATTTTGCATACAAATTTGAAAAAAAAAGAAGAAATGCCACCGCCACATGGAGGACACGGAGGACATGGCGGACACGGAGGACATGGCGGACATGGAGGCCATGGAGGACATCATCATGGACATGGGCATGGACATGGGCATGGACATGGACATGGGCATGGACCTCGGCCTTGTATATGCTGCACAATATTATAAAGAATATATGTTACGAATTTAAGCAGCTTGTTATGAAATTTAAGACAATTGTATTATTAAACGTCACATTTAAGTAGCTTTAATGTGGAAAGATATAGAGCGAGATGGCGAATGTGTATGTATATTGAATGTTAATCAGCTGCTTAATTAGTCAAATCAAGTGGCTCAAGTGCCTAGGCAATTAATAAGTGGCTAATCATTATGCCTAATGCTTGCTCTATGCAGAGTACTTTAAAACCTCAAAAGCCGCTTACATAGCTGTATCTTTTGTATATGTATATAGGTACATATGTGTGTTCATGTATATGTGCGTGTGTAGCTGTGTCTGTGTGGCCTTGCGTGTCGATTTTGTACAGCTCATATGTATGTGGGTGGGGCGTTAGAGGGTGGGAGCGGTCCACACGGCTTGCTCCGCTCTAATTTATAGCAGTCAAGTTGGAGCAGACCAGAAGACATACAAGTGCCATAAATTCTGGCAAAGGAACACATTATTTATACTGTCAACTGGCTATATTTGAAAAGGAACGCTTTGCTCTACTACCTCCTATAAATAAGTGCATTACCCCAAAAAGAAAAAAACCAAAACAAAGTAACCAAGTAGCGCTCATTTCGATATAAGTCTTCATTAGCGGTTAAAAGGCTGACCTACAATGGGACAGCTAACTGGCACTGCCAATGGGTTTTTCATACGCATTGAACTGTCGCCGCAGCGTTAAAGCCGGAAATGCCCAAAACAACAACAACAACAACAGTAGCAGCATTGAAAGCGATGACGAGGATGAGGACGAGGACGAGAACGACGAGCACGAGGACGAGGCAACGACGACGGCGGTGGCAAAAAGGAAAAATGCTTAAAGTTCAAATTAAGCACAACAGCTGGCGAAAAATTGAATTGAAGGCAACAACAGCAGCAGCAGCAACAACAACAACAACAATAGCAACAACAATAACAACAGGCACAATGTCGCTTACCCCAACACCCCCCAAATCCACCCAAAGCATTTCAACGACAACAGCAACGAGGCTGCTAAGGAAAAACCAAACAACAACAAAAAATGTTTATAAAAAACCCGAAGCATGCTTCAAGGCGCCGAGGCGGCAAGCAAACGAATTTACATCGTGTCAACAGCTGGCAAAGAGAGACAACGAGAGAGAGTGCATGACAAAGAGAACAACAAAATGGAGAGCGCGAAAAGTTGTCAGAGAGTATTGCAGCACAGTGGCGCCACTTCCTCGCGTAGCGTTTAGATTGCGTACTAAGCAACGCATGCGTCACAACTTTGAGTGAATTATGAACTGAGTTTTTTGAAAGATTTCATTGGTTTCTTATTGTATTGTAGAATGCTTTTTTGAATGCCAATTTTCATTAACTGGTTTACTATGGTTGTTGATAAGCAGTCGTTATTGTTATTGTTTACACGAGCAAGCAAAACCTTATCAGCTGAAATTATTGCAACTTGAAGTACTTTTGTACTTTCATGGACTTGGTTTATACAAACATTTTTGACATTTTATTTGATAAATCATAACCATAATAATGCAATATAATAATTGAGATAAACAAAAGTATAACTTATCAAATATGGGCATTATTAAAAATAACAAGAAAGATATGTTACCTTCGTCGTGCCGAAGATATATACCCTTGCAGAAAAGATTTGCATAAGAAAACTAATTTTTTAACCGTTCGTTCCTATGGCACCTATAAGATATAGTCATCCCATTATGATAAAATTTGGTCAACATTTGTAGAACGTGCTTTAATTAAGATATAGTGCTATTTTAAACAAGTAAGAACGTTGCAGTCGGATGCACCCGACTGCGATATACTCTTTTTTAGCCTCTTTGCGGAGTCAGAAGTGGGCGTGGCAATTGTATTTTTGGTCAAATCTTTCAAGTTTTGCCATCAATTTAAGTTTGGTTGGGGTCGTTGTACAGGTTTGGGAGAAACAAACATTGCTCGATTGCAGGGGCGGGGGTGGGCGTGGCAAAATTATTTTTATACAATATTTTTAATAGGACAATAGAATTCAACCTGCAAAATTTGGGGACTCTAGCTAAAGGGGGAGATACAGACTTTGCTTATTTGTGGGGGCGGGGGTGGGCGTGGACAAATTTTTTTTGTCAGGTCAATCAAGGATGTGATAAGTAGCCCTTGTGCTAAATTTGGTTACTTTAGCTATAAAGATATATGGAAGATATAGTTTTTTGCGGTTTGTGGGGGAAGGGGTGGGGGTGGGGGGGGGAGATCTTGACACTTTGTCTGCCTATGGTATATACCAACATGTATACCAAGTTTGGTTGCTCTAGCTTCAAAACTGTGGAAAAAACCTGTGTTCATACGGACAGACGGACGGACAGACGGACAGACGGACATTTCACAAACCCAATATACTCTTTTTTCTTTTTTTATAAAAAAAATTAAAAAAGAGTATAAAAACAAGAGTTAGCATCTGTGCCTAGTTTCATCAAGATAATTCCAAAACTGAGGGACATATAAACAGATGGACAGACGTACAGACGGACATGACGGACATGACTCGGCTGTTGATGCTGATCACAAATATACAATTTGTTTTTTTGCGTTACACATTTCGTGACAAAATTGTAATATCCTCTCCAAGGGTATAAAAATTGTAATAAAATTATTCATCACCGGTGTAGTAAAAAGAATCATACGGCATATGAAGAGTAAGAATTATTGGGGTTTTACCCGATCCTAAATTAAGTATCATTGATACGTCCATTGGATGTCCTATATAAACCTGAATAAGTTTTATCCGGTTTTTATACTCTTTTTTAATTTTTTTGTAAAAAAAGAAAAAAGAGTATATTGGGTTTGTGAAATGTCCGTCTGTCCGTCCGTATGAACGCAGGTTTTTTCCACAGTTTTGAAGCTAGAGCAACTAAACTTGGTACACATGTTGGTATATACCATAGGCAGACAAAGTGTCAAGATCTGAAATTTCATTGTTTATTTATAAATTTAAACATAAAACTAAAATTTGTATTTCAATTTTTTCTAAATACTAAACTATTTTATTCTATTTTTTTACCTTGATTCCTGCTGCTTTTCATTTGTTATTGTTGGTTGCTTCATTTACTTTATTGCATGTACATAATTATGGACTCTTAGTTGCATTATGTTGAAAAGTGTTGCCACTAGTTTCGGTCATATATTCTAAGCATGTAATTATATATGCTAGTATTAGTGCTAGTTGCCACGCCCACTACTTATATAACAGGACGCCCCAAGTATGGTGCTTGCTGCAGTGTAGTGCATAAATTATGTTAGGCCAAAGTGCAAGCAAAGTTATTTGCAACATAAACCTTGCCACACACACACACACATACAGACACCCATACACAGAGCCTTGGTTTGTTAGAAAGATTAACGCGTGCATTTTGTTTTTTATGCCACCAGCTCATAAAAACACACACACACACACACACACACAACAACAACTTGCACACAGACACACAACTACATACATATATTCATATAAAGATACTTATACTAAGCCGTCTGCGAGCAGAGTGAAAAACAAACTGCAACGGAAGCTGCGCCTCTGTGATGTGCTCTGGCGTTGTCACTTTTGGGCGACAGGATGAGGCGCAAGGACCAAAGCAGCGACTGCTCATGCCGGCCACTTCAGCGCCAACTACAGCGACAATAATAAGCGCCACAACAGCAGCAACAACAACAGCAGCAGCAGCAGCAGCAGCAGCGGATGCAGCAGGATGGTAGCACGGTGCTGCAGGACGAGGCCGGAGAAGGTGCGAACCGTGGCGTCTGTTAATGATAATGATGACAGTCTGTCGCCGGCTTTGCTGCGCTTGCTCCTTATGCTGCGGCTGCGGCTGCGACTGAGGCTGAGGCTGAGCCTGGCGTTGGCGATGTCGCTGGCTGGTGTTGGCGCTGTAGGACACTCGGCGCGCTAGTTAAAGTTTTAATTTGGCATATTATAGTGGCTGTAGTGGCACAGCATGCGCTCGTTAGATACGGATATGGATATGAGAATATGGCATTATACGAGTTTTGTTCAGCCACAACACACACACACACACACACAAAAAAACAGAACTTGAGCTTGAAAAGTTATGGCATTGAACGTAGCAAGTGGGTTTAGGATAGCACGATGAGTATGCCTTCATAGTTTACTGAAACTAAGTCGAGAAAATAAATACTTTTCTACTTAGATGTAAGGAAAACATATATAAGGATTCAAGTTTTAAGAAACCTGGCTAAATTAACTTGAAAACTTATAGACTATAGAATAACTGTGTAAAACAAAGCTGGTATCCAAATATCCTTCCTGTAGATCCTAAAATGCTATCAGAGCTGTTTCGGTTTTCACTTGCAGGTAACATTTTGCGAAATTGAAATTTCTTGAAGAGATCAAAATGTAATTTTGATGTTCATTGTGTAAAATGGCAAGTTAATTAAAACCTTGTTCAAATGAAACCAAGTTCCATCAACGAAATCTTGCTACAAGTGAAGTATGAACACTAATGGGAAAATCACTTTTGCAATATCTTACCGAAAGTGGCAAACAGAACAGATCTGAATATGTTATAAATACAATAATATAAAATTTTTGGGAATTTATCACTTCTAAAATCAGATTGAAATGAATAACAGAAATCATGAAAACTTCATTTTTGAAACTATTACCATTTTCAAAAACTATTTCTGACTTGGATTCGTAAAATCTACAAAAGTCTGCATATTTATAGTTTTGATTCGTCATAACAAAAATTTGAAGTACTTTCTGAAAATGCAATTTCGACGCAATTTTTAAAAGTTGATAGTGCTTTGAGGTTTATTTATAATAATTGAGATATGTATGAACAACTGTAATATTGATCATTTAAAAAGCCATGCCACAGCTTATTAAAACCCGCTTAAAGGACAGCACAAAGAGCAGGAAATCCAGTCAATTACTTAAAAATGTACATATAGTGAAAAGCTTACAATTTTATAATATTGCAATGCGAGCAAAGACCTTTTGCTTATATCTCTTGTTCATTTGAGTCTGAGTTGGCATTTCAATGCTACACAGCTCACACTTTAAGCCATTTAGCAAATTATGTGCAAGTTTCTTTAACCCTTAAGTAAAGCAGTTCACAAAGAAACGGCAATGGCAAAGGCAAAGGCAAGACCAAAGTCAAGACGAAATACAGAAGGAAATAAAAATACAACAGTAAGGGAAACGGAAAATTTTCGGCAAGCATTTTCAATTCAATCAAACGCCCACTAACAGAAATGCAAATACCCAAGCACACACACACACACACACACTAATACATATGTGTACATATGTACACACACATGCTGGCATTTAAATAAAAATAAACATGGCAAATGGTTAGAAATACTTTGAAACACTTTTAAGCATCATTACATTAGCAAATTTTGTTCTCTTTTTGGCTATGCAGCAAAAGGGGAAAGAACATACAAAGCAAAATGTGAGTAAAAGAGATTTGATGAAATTTGGGCGTTGCTTCTTCTTCTTCATTCTAGCAATTTTATTACATTTAAAAACAGTTTGTGTGTGTGTGTATGTGAGTGTGTGGGGGCGTGTCCAGCAGCCAAAACAACGCTCGACGACACATTATGGCCACTTCGTCCTTTTCAGCTGATTTTTGTGGCATTTTCTAATTTACATTTAACGCAAATGTAATTATTGACAAAGGAAAAACGCTTGAAAAACACGTCAACCGCTATGCAGAAAGAAGTAGCACCACCAGCACCACTACCACCAAACATTACCACCAATTCTGGTTCCTATGTAATTGTCGTTATAATAAATAACTTCAACTGTCCAACACTTGACACTTGACATCAACTGCAGCGGAAGCAACACGAAAAAGAACAAGAATAAGGTATCAAAGTTGGAAAACTCTCATATAGTATACCCTGCAAGCTGGATAATGGCTTAAAATTTACTGAATGTAACAAAAGTATGTAAAAAGTGAAGAATAGCAAGAATTTAAGCTACAATCAAATAAATATGTTAAAGAAAATCCATATATAATTTAAGGCCTGTTTCGAATTCGTATTACGTTCGAAATTTGCGGAAACGGAATTGCTTGCGGTTCTGAAGTACTCAAAATGTCAAACGTTTACGTTTTTCAAAAGTTTTTCGTATTTGCCTGCGGAATGAAAAGTAATTATCAGATTACACAAGGAATTCAAAATAACAAATTCTTAAACTCAATTTTCTTATATTCTTCAACATGTTTGATAAAGAATTAGTCAATTTATTCATTAGATTAAAGTCAAAAGACATTTATAACATTGAATTGAAAAACTATCTGTAAAATAGCAGCGAAAACATGCAAGAAAACGTAGCTATTCTTGATTCAGTGCCTAATAGATGCCAACTAAATAGAGTTTTTACTATGAAAACTCAGTATCGAACTTGGTTTCGAAAAAGAGACAAAGAAACCATTCCGATCGGAAATCAGTACAGCAATTCGTAAATACTTCGGAAGTCATTTGTTTTTACATTTCAAAAACGAATTTGCAACAGGCTTCAATTATATAGATCTAATGGACTTTTTATCCTGTATAATGTTAGCGATTGTATTGAACATCTTAAAATTTCCAGTTACAGATTTATACACTTATGTAAATAAGGTAAGTACCAATAATATCCATGTTATACAGATTATACTGATCGATTTTCAGCACTACTTTTTAGAAAATATGTTTGGACTCTAAATAAAAACCAGTATATTTTAAAAAATTTTGTAAAAGAAAGAACTGACTTTTGAACTTATTTTCGTTATAAGGACATATCCTATAAAATAACACTTTGCAACAATATAGTACAATGGCTTGATAGTTTTATTTGCCAAAACTCCTACGTCGTACAGTTTTCTCAGCTAACCAGCTGCACTTAAAGCTCTGTCTTCATTTCTATAACATTACGCATACCGAATATACCCGCTTTGTAGATCAGGGATTGGGTATTAACCACCAAAACTCGACTCGACCGCATGCAAAGCGCCAGAAAAACAGCGCCGCATATTTCAAATGGGACACATGTAAAAATGCTGAAGCGCTGATAAGGACATTAACATTTGCACAAACATGTGAAAGAAGGACGAGTGAGTGGTATATGGAATATGGGACTGGTTCGGAAACTCGAACTCGTCGACCGTTTGCAACTTTACTTTCCGTATGCGAAACATCAAAAAAACTTTGCCGCGTCGCTTTTGACACGCAAATTTATAACAGCAGCAACAGAAACAGAAACTTGTTGTGGTGCAAACAGCAAAACCACTCACCCACAAAAAAAAGAAAAACATTACAAAAAAAAACCAAAAGATGGAAAAAAATTCAATGGAAAATATAGGAATAAATAAAAGGCGGCAAATTGTTAACGCATACAAATGCAATTTAAATTTACTTATTTAGAACCCCCTGGGAATTTCAAATTATTTGCCTTTTCACGCAAATTTAGCGACCATTTTTCTCAACAACAAAAATGAAAAGGCCCCCTCTTAGACAGGTGGGTACCAAATTGGAGTTTCCATAGTTGTTTGTTGTAAGCAACAAAGCGCCACCCAGCTCCACCTTTCCCCCCTCTGACATGTGCTGCACAAGTTTTTTTTTTCAACTGAGTTTTTGGACGATTAGAAAATGCTTCAGAGCAAAGTAACCCAAAGGCTCTGACAAATGCCTTGGCTAAGACTATTGTTGTTGTTGTTGTTGTTGTTATTGTTGTTGCTTTTTCTTCTGTGGTGATTAATGACGTCGAATGCTGCTAAAGCAGACAGCGGGGGGGAGCGGCTGAAGCCAGCCTTGGCAGCTTAATTTAAAATGAAAATTGTACTTAATTTCTAGCATAGCTTGTTTGTCCCAGGGACTTGCGGGGTAAGCACTGAAAAGACATCTGGCTTTTGGTTAAAACAGAGAGAGAGAGAGAGAGAGAGAGCTTATGGAAAAGCCATTCGGCAACTGTTCCTCAAAAAATTCTGTTAGGCAGTGTTCTGTGACTCTATTTATAACGCTTTAAAGATAATACAAGCTACATAACTTAATATTAAGCTTCACACTGAAATGTGTCATAAAGATGTATTGTGGATTAATGAGTATACAACTTATAAGGACGACTGTAGTATATAATGGTCATAGTTTCCTGTATTAGAAACTTATATACATTTGAATTCATTTATTTGTTATAAATGAATGATAATAAACATCTAAGCTCGAAACACAAAAACTCAATTTAACCTTACATGTGAATATTACATCTGTTTCAGCAGGCAAAAGCAACAGTTTGACAGGCACTGTATAAGCTAAGTGCGCTGCTTGCTTGCGTTGATGCTGAACTGCTTGAAGTGCAAGTTGGGAACAGGGAGTATCGTAGTCGGACACACTCGACTAGAGCATTCTTACTCTTTCTGAAAAAACTTATGTGCATTGATTATTTCAACACACATATTTTCAATTAGTTTGTTAATTGACTAAGATATCTTCAATTATATGACAGTTATTAAGTCAAATTCAGTACTTTTATGAAAGTTACTTAAAATAACTTGCATGAAATTATTTTTAGCCATCTAAACCCATAGTACTGTTGAATTGAGGCAATCATATGCTTGTTAAAACAGATTTGAAGTATGTCTTTGACTTTTGATTTTATTGGGACAACCGCTGGGAAATTGAATTAAGATTACCACGTGAGGATTTCAAAGAATTCACACAAATGTCAAACAAGCTTTAGTTTATTATTATTATTATTATTTGGGGACAGGGGCAAAAACAGACAGGGACAACTTGCCAGCCAAACCACACACAGCCACAAGATTGTCAGAAAAGCGTTGGCAATTTTCAATAGCAATCTTTTTGGTTTATTTCTTTTGGCGCAAAAGCTACTTTATTTTGACAGCAGACAAACAAATGTCAGAATTGAAAATTAAAAGGAAAGCAGCGACAGGCAGCGAGTGGAAAACTTGGTGAAAAACACGGCGTGCCATCAAGGAGATGAAGGAGAAGCAGCCGCATTACGCATCACCGCCAACTCCCAGCTTCCAGCTACTGGCGCTCTACTTCCTGGCCTCCCCTTGCCCCATGTCAACGGAGTGGCCCCAGCTCTAACATCCACACGCATTGCTCTGCTGACTTTCTTGCATTGCCGTATTCGCTTTGGTTTGTGTGTTTTTGTACATTTCACACAGCGTGAAATTTTCTAAATGTCATTTTGCTGTCATCTCGTGGATAATAAGATTACAACTACGTTGAAATAATAGGATTCAAATGAAAAAACTTTGCCGTCGTCTGTCTTCTTTCTCTTCGCGCGCTTCTCAACTTTCAATACGACTTTACCTCGCTTCTGATATTACCCTCCAACCTCCAACCTTACCCCACCAGTCGTCTTGTGGCAAGTTTGGCAAAGTGCAAAGTTTTCATTTAGACTGCTGACTGATTGAGTAGTGCGATAATGAATAAACAGCTGGCAAGCACGTAAGTCCCAATAAACCAACAATAAAACATAATTTTTGGCTTGGAAAGCACAAGCCATGTTTTTTGAGACCACTTCAGTCGGTATCTGGACAATGCCTGTCTGCATGCATAATTGATTCGATCGTCTGACTTAAATGAGCAACAACACAACAACAACAAAAAAAGTGATCAAAAATATAGTTTGCTTTCATAGCGCGATCAATCCCGCCCGCAGGCTAAAAGTTAACGAAAGTACTTACCAAAATAGAAGAGACTTGCCAAAAATCAAAAACAAGAAAGAAATGTTATCTTTGGCGTGCCGATGATATATACCCTTGCAGAAAAGATTTCCATAAGAAAACTTATTTTTCAACTGATTGTTCCTATGGCAGCTATAAGATATAGTGATCCGATTTTGATAAAATTTGGTCAACATGTGTAGAACGTGCTTTAATTTAGATATAGTGAGTTTGGTCGAGATATTTTGACAAACACAAAAGTTTTTCATACAGAAACTTATTTTCAACCGATCGTTCCTAATGCAGCTATATGATATAGTCGGCCGATCTTGATGAAATTTTTGTCATCATATATAAAGTGTCTTAAAACTTAGGTTTAGTGAGTTTGGTTGAGTTATCTTGAAAAACAAAAAAGTTTTTCATACAAAAAGTAATTTTTCAACCGATCGTTCATATTGCAGCTATATGTTATAGTGGTCCGATCTGGCCAATACAACTACAAATACTACCTGCAGTAAGCAGAAGCATCTGTGCCAAGTTTCATCAATAAAGCTCTAGAAAAAAGTCTTGAAAAATGCGTATAAACAGACGGACAGACGGACATGGCTCGGCTGTTGATGCTGATCACGAATATAAAATTTTTATTTCTGAGACATTTCCTTCAATGTGTTACACATTTCGTGACAAAATTATAATACCCTTTGCAAGGGTATAATAAGCATCAACAATAATTCAATGCTGGTCAAAGAGCAAATGCTTTGATAGTCTATCGCGCGTGGCGGGGGACACATCAAAAACCGGTTTTCATTTCCAAAAATTTGACTATAAAAGAGCTGAGCAGCGTTTGGAAAGACATCAGAACTTCTCCAGCGTTCTACAAAGCCATTAGAAAAATGAATTCCTTCTTTGTGAGCGCTTTGCTGGCTGTGCTTGTGGCTTTGGCTGTGGCAACGGTAAGTCCTAAGAACATTAAAAACAAAACATTTATAATAATAATACAAGTTCTAAAAGAAGACTTACATATTCAATTGAATTCAGTTTACATTTGCTAATTCCAATTCCACAACACATTTCTTCACACAGCCCTTCGAGTTGAACGAGGATCAAAAGGCTCTGGCCAAGCAGCACGGCGAAGAGTGCAGCAAGGAGATCAACCTCACCGAGGAGGAGAAAGCCAAGGTGAAGGCCAAGGATTTTAAGAATCCCACCGAGAATATCAAATGCTTTGCCAACTGCTTCTTCGAAAAGGTTGGCACACTCAAAAATGGTGTCATTCAGGAGGAAGTCGTCCTTAAGAAACTGGGCGCTTTCATTGGCGAAGAGAAGACTCGTGAGGCTCTGAAGAAATGTGGTGACATTAAGGGCGAGAATAACTGTGACACGGCAACAAAATTGCATGAATGCTTTGAGTCCTTCAAGCACGTTGAGGTGCAGGCTTAAAGCAGCTGCTGTTGTCCTTACAAATTGTAATTAATTTATGCTCGCATTGAAAAACAATAATAATAACTGTATTTCATAATAGACAAACAAAAGGTATGTGTGGCTGTGTGGTTGGGTGGGGGGGAGCTGCTGGTTGTATGTGTTGCTTTCGGTGCGTCACAGTTTTGTCACAGCTTAATTGCAGCTTTACCTGGCTCTCTGACAGGGACGAAGCCAGCAGCTTAAATGGATTATGTACATATTTGTATGCATATACATACATATATGTACATTGATGTATATATGCTTGTATTTATATATATTGTGTATGTGTTGGGTCATTTGCCGTTTTCAATTTGCATAATTAAATGCACAATGCGGCCCATGCCTCGATTATGCACAAAATGCGTTAATATTGTAAAATAACTTTATTATTTAACGGATTTCGCTGCGTGATTGCCAGCTCGCTTATCATTTATGCAATGTGCAGTGCCATCATCCTCTTTATCCTTGCTCTCCTCTTTAAGCTTTAAGTGCCTTCACCATGCACACCTCATAGTTTCGCACAAAATCGCAACTCGACCCATCCTTTTTAGTCGATGCTGCACAGCTGCTGAACTGACTCTTGATCTTGTCCAACGGTGCTTTAAGGAATCGCATCTGTGCAAACTTGAGCAGTGCCTCGTTCTTGGGTTTGCCATCGGCACTCAGCAGGCCAAGTTTCTTATACAGACAGTTGTGATAACATTTGTATGCATCTGAAGGATTGGATACCTCCTTTTCGCTGGCAATTTGTGCGGCCTCAGTGGCTGCAATATTCAGCTCCTTAATGCATGCTTCTTGCTTGTCCTTGTAGGCAGCCACATCGGAAGCACTTTGTGACTATAAGTATCAAATTTTGATTATCAAAAATGGAATAAACTTAAACATATTAGTCAATTCTTTAAACTTACCTTGACCAACGCATAAAGTGAGAACACAATAAATACTAGCACACAAGCTTTGACTCTCATCTTGTTACTAACTGATTTTTGACTTTTCCAAATGGCTTAAATAGTCATTGCGCAGAGTATAAATTTCTAACAAGCGTCAATTGCTTCAATTTAAAAACATTTTTTCAATTAAGTTATTAAATATCAATTTTATTAAAGTCAAATTAAAATAAATTCTAAGCCAATTTCTTTCTAGCGTTAAATTTGCATTTCCCGCATTGGTTTCTCGATTCAGTAAACACACTATTTTTTATCAGCTGCCAATGTTTTGTGTGTTTGAAACATTGTATTTGTTTTGCTGAGTGTACAACTGTTTTATAATAAAATAACGAGATATATGATAGCCAAAGTGAATACCATTTTTATACCCTTGCAGAGAGTATTATAATTTTGTCACGAAAAGTGTAACGCATTGAAGGAGACGTCTCAGAAAAAAAAAAATTTGTATATTCGTGATCAGCATCAAGATGATTCTTCTTATTGCAGGTAGTACCTATAGTAGAATTGGCCAGATCGGACCACTATACCACATAGAAACGATCGGTTGACAAATTAGTTTTTGTATGAAACACTTTTTTGTTTTTCAAGATAGCTCAACCAAACTCACTAAACCAAAGTTTTAAGACAGTTTCCACATGATGACAAAATTTCATCAAAATCGGACGACTGTGTCTTATAGTTGCCATAAAAATTGAAAAATCAATAAACTAATCTTAACACTTTGTCTGCCTATGGTTTATAACAATATGTATACCAAGTTTGGTTGCTCCAACTTCAAAACTGTTGAAAAAACTGCGTTCATACGGGCGGACGGACGGACGGACAGATGGACGGACAGACGGGCGGATAGACGGACGGACAGACGGACGGACAGATGGACAGACGGACGGACAGACAGACGGACAGACGGACTCTTTTTTCTTCTTTTCAAAAAAATTAAAAAAAAGTGTATAAAAACAAATGAGCTGAAAGAGCAATGGGCTTGAGCAGCCCTGCTCTAAATAATTGCAACAACAAATATCAGGCCTGTTTCCATTTCTGAACAATTTTTGATAGCTATGCGATATCAACTCTTTTTTTCAATTTCGTATGCTGCCTAAAAGTATGCAATACATTTTTACACAATGCAAAGTGCAGCACATAACTATACCACAACATTTTTATTAGAGCAAAGAAACTTTAATTGTTTCATTTAAATGATATGTATATACCATATCAATAATATATATTATGTATATATAGATTAGGATAGATAATTGACAGCTAATTCTGAATGCCATTAATGATCTCATTTTCCTTATCCATTCCACTAATATCATTCTCATTCTCCTCATTAGCTGTATCGCTCAGTTCACTGCCAGTTTCGGTATGTTCGAGCAATTCGCGTAAGCGTTGCTCAGCATCCAGATTTTTCAGATGATTGTAGCAGAGATGCAGCTTGTACGCGGCCTCACAACGATTCTTGCTGTTCAAGTCCTTGCATTCCTTTAGCTCGGGCTTCAGCCGCTGCATAAGGCTCTGGAACTGCAGCTTAAATGCCTCTTCCAGCACCATATCATAGTTGACCAGACCCAAGCGCTCGTAGAGGCAGCGTGTAAAGCACTGCAGTGGTTCATTTCGCTTAAGATCCAAATATGGCACCTGTATAGTGTCCATATCACTCAAATTGTTGCTATTGTTTATATCCTCCTCGCCGTTGCCAGCTCCAGGTGCCAACTCGTTTTCACTGTTGTCATTGAAAAGCAGACTGAGTCGAAAGTTCTTCAGCTGTGACATGGACACCTCCGTTTCCCGCATGCAGGATTGCAGCATCTCCTGACCTAACTTTGGTGTCAATGTTGCATTGCGATCATCCTGCTCGGTGCGCGTTAAGGACATGTTAAGCGACACAGAGACAGAGCGCGTCTGAGAAAGAAATAGAGTTCTATCAAGGATCAAAGGACATTTTCACTTTCACATTATATTACCCATGCCTGTTGCGCTAGATTACTGAGACAAAGGCACAGCAAGGATAGCAGAGAGATCCTTGAATACATTAAAATTATGTAAACTCCACTATGTATCGCTTAAGCACTTTCAAAACCAATCAATTGACAGTTATATGAAATCGAAACTGCTCAGACAAGCGCTTTTATAGCTATCATATTTTGATAATTGTAAAATAATAGCTGCTAAACTGTTTTCAAAACATTAAACACTATAATTTGTTCATGGCTGAACAGTGAGTGATCTTAAATCGATCTTGCATTAAATACAGGTGTCATGTCATGCTCAAAAGCCTTTTTGATCTCATTATAAAGATTATTTTAAATGAGCATACGCAATGTGGTTCAACGAGCACACTTTAGCGTTCGAAACATTTAAATAAATAAAAGTTTATGTTCATGCCTCAGTGCGTTGCCAAAAACATTTGCAAATGTTTACATTATTCAAGTTTGTTTTTGTAAGAAATACTATAATAAATGCCAGTATTGAGCGTATAGAAGGGTTAATTTCAAACAGATGAGCTAAGAATGTTTTAAAATGTTGTGCTCTTGCCTTTAGTTAGTTAGTGACAATTTAATAGTTCATTTTCTAAATGCAGTCAAACTTCACTTAACTTAGCAATAAGTCTGTCTTAAAAGCCTGAAGATGTTTGTGTTGATATACCCTTTTTATTCCCATAACAGATTTTTGATGTAACTTTACAAATTTGTTTTGAGTTCCATATAATATTGAAAACACAAAAGAATATACTACTGAGCGTAGCTCCCTTACTGGTTGCCTTTAAATTTGCTAGTCTTAAAAGCAATTCCTAATTGATGAACTCAGTAACAGACGTGTGCTGATTATCAGGAACAGGAACAGGACAAGGACCAGCATTCGCAGTCACACGTATGTCTTTAAGATCAAAGCAAAGACAGCTGAACTGTCAATGCCACAATGCCAATATAACAACCCCCACAGCGCAGTTTTTATAAAATTAAATTACATTAATGTGAGAACCGCAGGCGGCGACGACCAACCTCTACCCCTGAAGACAGCACCCCCAACCGTAACCCAATTGCTCAGCATCCAGACTCATTGCCGAGACATTGAGCCAACTAACAAGGCAGACAAGACAAGCGAAATAAGAAAAGTTGCCCGGCTGCTTGGCGGTTCCGTTCTGGCTGGGATGAATGGGCTGGTTGGGGCTGTCAGTCTGTCAAGACAAAGGCTAGTGAAGCATCAATGTGTTTGTCCCTTTGGCAACGACCATGGCCACGACCACCACGCATGTTGGTTTCTTTGACAAGCCGCCAGCGCAGAAACCACGAAGCTGTCTACTTAAATGCATTAGCTGGGCAGGAGATCTATGGACTGGGAGCTGATTTAAGAGTTGGAGAAAGTATGGGTGTGGGTGTATTGTGCTGCTTTTGCTTTTTAATAGACATTAGTAAACGCATCACTGATTATGCCAAGGCTTTTGTGCAGACAACTGCAACTGAAACGGATGCTAAATGGAAGTGACATGACAGTCAGTCCTGGCAGGAAGTGACAAAATGAATTATAGACGCCAGCCAGTCGTTTCCCAACCATCCACTCAGTTAGGCGGGTCACTCAGTCAGCTGATTCCAAGCTAATGTCGCTGCTCAGCTCCACAAATTCCCAAAGCGATTGTCCCTTACGTGCGAATCGAATTCACGTAGCAAGCGAGCAACCCCATATAAAAGATGACTACTAATCCTACCTGACCCACTGGCAATTGCAATTGCGCCACGTGCACAATGAATGTTTAATGATTTGTTAATTGGATTTTGGCTTAAAAAAAAAAACACAAACTTGTGCCTATTCATTTGAGCTGGCATTACGCATACGTCGTGTTGGCCGTCATTTGTCTGCAACAAAACAAAGTTTTCAAGCGACGCTCATCAATATTTATGCATTGCATAAACGTGCAAATACCTTTGGGACAATATAGCCAAGGTCTTAGCTCCTGACGACGGTCTGACAACCACCACTGTAATGATGGCCAACTGTTATGCAAATGTTACCGAAAAGGCCAAACAAATGACCTTTGAATACAGTAGAACAACGTTTAGTAATACTGAAATTTGCAATTTTATGTGTTGCCATACATGTAAAGAAAATTAAAGAAATGAAAGAAAATGAATATTTTGCTATATTTGAAATCCAACTACAATAAACAGATACTTTATGGTGCTGGTAACAACTGCTCGTGGTTCTTATAATAGCATTCGTAAATCTTAAAGGCAGTATCACACTTGTCCGCACCCTTCAGAGCATCGCACTTGGCTTGTATTTTCGTGACTATGTCTTTGCCAACAATTGGACTCATTTTCGTTAACACCACTTTGGGCTGCACCTTGCCATTGTTAATGAAGCCAAAAGAATTCAGGTAACAGTCGACAAAGCACTTGATTTTGGGAGTTTTCTCTTTAAAGTCGCCATTGCTGAGCGCAAGGGCCTGAGTGTTGCTAACACCGTGCTTCTTGGAGCATTTTTGTGCACTATCAGCTACAGTTAGCATTTGCTTCATGGTTAACTTCAGACGCTGCAGTTAAGCAAAGATTTAAAGAGATTCGGAGCCATACTGTAGTATGTACTTACATGAGCTGTAGCCAGAGCCAAAAAGAAAATTAGAACAACAAATAGAAATTTCATGGTATATTAGTTGGTTCTACGATATTAGTTGGTGTTGCTTAGTAGCTGTTTCGAGCCTCAGTCTTTTTTAAGAACGTTCGATTGTTGCATCAATCGATTGACTTTTATACGATCTTAACTGGTCATGCTTCGCATTTAATTCGCTTTACTTGGCTTATATAAGAGAAACACATTTAGTTCTGCATTCAAATTTGCTGCAGTTTTACAAAGAGGTTTAGGCCAAGGGGGTTTTGCGATTTAGCCCCAATAAATGTGAATAATCAACGGCTTAAAATCAGCATTAACCTGATCTCTATGCTGGCATTCTGCTTAAGATATGGATTCCTTTGGTCTATTCGATAGCTTGAAATGCTGATGATTACGAACAATATTTTGGAATAATATATAGGTAAGTTTCTCACACCAACTTCTCCTAACTCACCGGATTGCCTTCCGAGAATTCCTCTATCCTTCAACCCTCTCACTTTCTCTTTTGAAAATGTGCGTCTGTTTGTCTGTCTGTCTGTCCGTCCGTCTGTCTGTCTGTCCGTCTGTATAAAATCTTTTAAGCTCGAGCAATCAAACTTAGCATACACGTTAAAATAAACCATAACAAGACAAAGTGTTCAGATCTCCGAGCGCCGCAAAGCGGGTACAAAAAAAGAGTATATCGCAGTAGGGAGTATCTTATATCAATAACGCTTATGTTAAACATAATAAAATGTATCTGCTCTTACCGATTTATATTTATTTTCGTATGCGTGTATTTATACAATTTGATTTTGCATATGTCAGCTAGATTGCTGACAATTCACAGATGCTATTTTGTTGATAATACCTTTTGTTGGTTTTGTTTGCCACAATTGGCTTAGATCTCAAGCTGGTTTTTGTGGTAGCACTGATACAGCTGGAAGGCTGTATCGCATTTATCGGAACCCTTGATGGAATCGCATTTCTCCTGTATGACCTTGATCTTGTCAGCACCGACAATGGGACCCAACTTCTCTTCCACCACATCGGGCTTAATCTGACCATCAACAACAAAGCCTGACTTCTCCAGGAAGCAGTTGGCAAAGCATTTGATCTTGGTATCGGCATCACCAAAGTTACCATCTCGCAATGCTTGTGCCTGCTCCTTGGTGATTCCTTCCTGCTGGGCACAGGCTGCGCCATTGGCACGTGCCTTAGCCTTTTGCTCCTCCGTCAGTTGCAGCTATAGGGGTATACACAATTATAGAGGGATTCAAATGAGTTGTGGAGGAGTATGCTTACTTCAGCAGATGCCAGAGCCACACAGGCAACAAGAACCAGTAGAAATTTCATGTTGTATTTCGTATTGTGTGCTTTTCTCACTGTTTGTTTGATTCATCGAGCGATACGCTTTTATACATTTTACTCACTGAACTTTGCCCACGTTTCGAATTTGTTTTGTATTGTTTTGTTTTGCTTCTTTTTTTTTTAGCTGGCAGAGAGATATGTGAGAGATATTATATATAAAAGCTTATTTAGAGGAGTAGTTTATATAACTCTCGTATTTTTAATGATTCTCAACGTCTACTAACTACTGGTTTCTATGCGTCATTCTATGTTCTACCCCGCAAACCCTTTATTCACATTTAGACTGTGAAGATATTATTTTTGTTTTTATTGCAACACGTATAAGGCTATACGAATTGTAATTGTTGAGTACTTTTGCTGAGATAAGTTCAGTCATTTAACCAAGTTAATGTGCCTTTGTTGTTGACATTACGAATTCGATTTAAGTGATAATTGGTTTTAGTAATTTGTAAAACGAATATTATCGTTAATTTTCAAACCTTTTTGTTGTATTGAATGCAGCGATGCAGCAAGTTTTTTGTTTTCTATTCTATATGTACCCATTACTCAGGGCTAATTCACCCAATCAAGCACCCTAATGAGACATAATTATGATGACCAGAGAAAAAAAAAAAAAACAAATAACAAAGCAAATGGAAGCTAGTTCAAATTATTGAATACTAAATATTTATTAACAAAAATAAATATACAATATTTTTAGAAATTTTAAAATAAACAAAATGTAATTTATGTAAAAATGGTAAAAATATTACGTATTTATATTGATAACGAAAAAAAACTTTGACTTATATAAAAACATATTTTTTAGACTATGGTATACCATTCGGCAGACGATTATCTTCTATAATTATCATTTATAATTATAATTATAATATCAACAGAAACCCAACTCATCCTAAGTCGCACATTTCCATACAAACACGTGAGAATCATGGTGTTTCGTATAACATTTCTTACTTATCTTTGTCTAATCTTCCAGATAGTTAAAAAAAATATATGAATATACCATACAGTGCCCATACTATATATGGTGTAACAAAGCTGGGAAGTTAAAACAAAAAAGTTGTTCATACAAAATCTTATCTTTCATGCAAAAGTTCATTTATCAACTGATTCTATAACAGCTATAAGATATAGTGGTTCGATTTTGATACAATTTTCGAAACTTGCTTAAATAATGTCAAAACTCAGAATTTGTTAGTTTAATCGAGATATCTTGAAAAAAAAAACTACTACCGATCGTTCCTATGGCAGCTATATGTTATAGTGGTCCAATTAACAACATTTTTTTTTCAAAATTCTACTTTTGTTCAACTAACATTCGAGCAAAATTTGGAGTCGTTAGCTCAATATTGAGAGTTTACGCCAAAAAAAAAAAAAAAATCGACTTTGGGGATGCTCAAGCTCTTATAAGCTTTGTTATACCCCTTTAGAGAGTAGTTATACATTATCATGAATTGTGTAATGCAATAAGGTTTAACAATTTATGATCAAAACAAGTTGCTCAATAGATGATTTGTTGATGTGAGTCTGACTTCTGTCATATATGTCATTCTGAATAGGATCATTTTTGATGTATTCACATTTTAAGAACATTATATATTTTTATAAATTTTATAAAAAACTGCAGTTATTATCTGGTATCGCGGAGATTCGAATCCTCTTAGGCATCCCAGTCAGCGACCATATCAAATATGTTAGTTATTGTATATAATAGCTCATATGGCTTATGCAAACTATGCTTGATAGTTGTTGTAATATAATAAAAGTCAATACAAATCTGCTAACCCTTAGATATTAGAAAAATAGTTATTCTTTCTTATCTATAAAGCTAACTTATAAGGCCTTAATATATTAGGAACAAATTGAAGTAGCCAGCTCCATAATTGCACAATAGTATCTGGGGCTTACTTAGATATTATGTCTGCTTATTTTATCATTATAGCTGCATCAACGCCTCTGAACGTGGCATCATCTGGGAAGTACATTTCCATTATTAATCTACAGTGAATCTATGCCAACAAACTTTGAATATACCAGTTTTCTAATAAATTATAAAGCCAGGGCAGACGCTGTCTGCGATTGAACTTAATTTGGAACTCAGACTGCTCCAAAGTCCACAGACAGAAGCTATACAAAACTTAAAGTCCAAGTATAGAAACTGGTTTATCTATAAACAACAAAAAATATAATTGGAATTGGTAGTCACATTTTGACAATTAAAATATACAACTCATTCGTTATACGTATTCTTTTAGAAGTTATAAATGCAAATGTAGACTGGGTTCAAATGGGTGAAAGTTTGAAGGCAATTTTTGTTGAGCAGGCTTCGTGTGCAACAACTAACAATAACATTGTATAGCATATATTACAAATATTTACTGCTGACAGCATCGATAATTCATGACCTACTCAAACTACCTTTTAACTTTACCTGTACCTTGTTAAGCACAAAACTTACCCAGACAAACTCATAAATAGTTACGCACGCCAACCCAAAACAGAGCAAAGTCAAATAAAAAAAGAAAATATTATATATATATATATATATATATATATATATATATATATATTGCGCTTATTGGGTGCCATCGTCGCCTGCCAGGGTCATAACAAATATAAAATATTTAAATAGTAATAAATTCATAATGTCAACGTGTTGTTGCTGCAACTGCCATAGATTTATAGACAATAATAACGACAAACACGAAACGCGCCCAGGACAAAAAACTGTGACTTAAGTAGCCAAAAAACACTGCAAAAACAAAAACACAACAAAAACAAAGACTGCCACTCGTTTTATAACTTCATATAAGAAAATAATAAAATTCCTTTATTGTAGACATGATAGACTGTTAGTGCGGAGTGTTGGGTTGGGGGAGGATTTTAATAGTGCCATGTACCTCATATATATATTAAATACTATATGGCATGCCATAAAAATATAAACAGCACATAAAACGACTATGAAAACAATGCCACACGTTACACTCTACCTCAAAAAACAGAACCTAAAACTCTAAGAGAGAAAGAGCTAATGAAATGTCATTGGACCCGAGGGGAGTGTGCGACTCGAGACGCAATGTCAACCAAACCAAACTGAAATGCAAATGTCACGCGAAAAACTATTTGACGACAACATTACGCTGACATTATAATACAATATGAACAAAGTATAAGCACATAACAGCTGCAAGAGACCCAAGCAAAAACGACCAACCTGAACCGATTCAAACCGAAAAGGTGATTAAAGCTGAAGCTATGCTAAGTATTTATAGTCTTATGCAAATTTTATGTACTTTTTATGCCAAGTCATGCGAGTATTCTTATTAATAATGAAAATTAAAAACAGTTGAAAACGATTATAAAACAAATGAACTAATTATTTTAATTATGTTCAACACATATATTCAACATAAGTAAATACTACTTGTCACCTTCGGAAAACTAAAATTGAAGAAGGTACGACACAACTCTATTATACTCGTTTTTAAAAATATATTGATCTACATATCTATCCACCTATTTCTAGATCTATCTTATCTTCAAACTTAATTTTATATATTTTTATATCCTTGCAGAGGATATTATAATTTTGTCACGAAATGTGTAATGCATTGAAGAAGACGTCTCAGAATAAACTAATTTATATATTCGTTATCAGCATCAACAGCCGAGTAATGTCCGTCATGTCCGTCTGTCCGTCCATCTGTCTGTCCATCTGTTTATGTGCACTTTTCAAGACTTTGTTCTAGAGCTATCTTGATGAAACTTGGCACAGATGCAAGAAAATGAATATTTTGCTATATTTGAAATTCAACTACAATAAACAGATACTTTATGGTGCTGGTAACAACTGCTCGTGGTTCTTATAATAGCATTCGTAAATCTTAAAGGCAGTATCACAATTGTCCGCACCCTTCAGAGCATCGCACTTGGCTTGTATTTTCTTGACTATGTCTTTGCCAACAATTGGACTCATTTTCGTTAACACCACTTTGGGCTGCACCTTGCCATTTTTAATGAAGCCAAAAGAATTCAGGTAACAGTCGACAAAGCACTTGATGTTGGGAGTTTTCTCTTTAAAGTCGCCATTGCTGAGCGCTAAGGCCTGACTGTTGCTAACACCGTGCTTCTTGGAGCATTTTAGTGCACTATAAAATACAGTTAGCTTTTGCTTCATGGATAACTTCAGACGCTGCAGTTAAGCAAAGATTTAAAGAGATTCGGAGCCATACTGTAGTATGTACTTACATGAGCTGTAGCCAGAGCCAAAAAGAAAATTAGAACAACAAATAGAAATTTCATGGTATATTAGTTGGTTCTACGATATTAGTTGCTGTTGCTTAAGAACGTTCGATTGTTGCATCTATCGATTGACTTTTATACGATCTTAACTGGTCACGCTTCGCATTTAATTCGCTTTACTTGGCTTATATAAGAGAAACACATTTAGTTCTGCATTCAAATTTGCTGCAGTTTTACAAAGAGGTTTAGGCCAAGGGGGTTTTGCGATTTAGCCCCAATAAATGTGAATAATCAACGGCTTAAAATCAGCATTAAGCTGATCTCTAGATCACAGATTGGCACAGATGCTTCTTATTATTGCAAGAAATACCTATAGTTAAATTGGCCAGAACGGACAACTGTACCATATATCTACCATAGGAACGATCGATTGAAAATGAGTTTCTGTATAAAAACTTTTTTGTTTTTCAAGATAACTCAACCAAACTCACTTTACTTACGTTTAAGGACAGTTTATACATGATGATAAAATTTCATCTAAATCGGACTTCTATATCTTATAGCTGCCATAGGAACGATCGGTTGAAAATAAGTTTTTGTATGAGAAACTTTTTTGTTTTTCAAAATAACTCGACCAAACTGACTATGCCTAACTTTAAGCACTTTTCACACATGCTGACAAAATTTTATCAAAATCGGACTTCTATAACTTATAGCTGCCATAGGAATGATCGGTTGAGAATAAGTTTTTATATTAAAAACTTTTTGTTTTTTTTATAAAAATATTTAAGGTCTATCCACATATGTTGACAAAATTTCATCCAAATCGGACGACTGTATCTTATAGCTGCCATAGGAACGATCGGTTGAGAATAAGTTTTTATATGAAAAACTTTTTTGTTTTTTAAGATAACTCAACCAAACTCACTATGCTCAAATTTAGTTCTATCTACATATGTTGACAAAATTTCATCCAAAGCGGACGACTATATCTTATAGCTTCCATAGAAACAATCAGTTGAAAACCAACTTTTCTTATGCAAATCTTTTCTGCAAAGGGTATATATCTACGGCACGAAGATAACATTTCTTTCTTGTTTGTAATGCGCTTAACTCTTGGTGTCCAAGTATTACACTCCTCTCTAAAGATTTTAACTTATCTAGCAACCAAATTGTAAACAGCTTGATAATCTCTAAGCATTGTTCTCCACACAAAAGCCATAATATCTTCAACAAAATTTTGTTTTGCAATAGAAGTACTTTAATTGCAAATGTATAAAATGTACAATAGTTATAAATTTTGCTAAAATTATGGCAAAAGGTATAACTTTAATGGCCGATATATCATTTATTACTGTCACGTTGCGTTCGGTACAAGCCTTGCTTGATCTCTAGGACATTGGACAAAAGCCTACAGAAATTCAATTAGGCTTATCCCGTTAAAACAACAACAAAAAGCAGCAGGTAAAGCAGCTGCAACACCTGCGCAATTAATTAGTGTTTGCCGCATTAATTTCACAAAAAAATTCTGAAGCTGGCATAAAACCCCAAAACCACAACCGAAGAGGCGGAGCAGGGCGAAAGAGGTACGCGGGCACCGCTCTAGGGTCAAATGCGTAGCTCGACCCACTGGCTAATAAATTCAAAATGGTACCGACATTGGCATCGGCCTTTCTCTTTTTGGACTACTGCAAAAGGCTTATCTCGACCAGTTCTGTTTGGGCCACGCAATTAGAGCGGAAATGTGTACCAGAGAGAGAAAGAGAGAGAGGTTCAGAAGTGGGCCAACAAAACCACTAAAACACTAAAGCAGCTAAATCAAATAAAGCAAATTCAGTTAATTTAAATTATAATGAAGGCGAAGAGGACCTGATCCTTTTGTAGATATTTCTTTGCTGATGCTAAGATAAAATGTGCTTTGAAGTGTGCGCTGAAATAGCACTATATTACATAAATAGTAGATTATGCTTATTTTACATTATAGTTGAACAGACTAAGGGCTAGTTTCTCAATGTTGGGTTAACTTTAATCAAATTTACAATTAGTTAACCGACTTTTTAACTGAACATTGAGAAACTGGCCCTAAAAGTTGGAATACTAGCAGACATTCTGTACAAAAGCTAAAGTCAAAAACTTCAAAAAATATTATATTTTTAGAACTAAAGAAATAATAATTTAATTTAAGGAACAAAACAAAGATTTTTGCTATTAAAAGCATATTAATTTCAGGATTGCAAACTTTAAAAACAAACAATTTTTTAAGCCTTTATTTTCAAATTTTCTCTGCAAATTCTAGATTAAGTGACATTCTGTTAAATATAATATGTTTACATTTACATATGGCAATATGGTAAAATATCGAAAATCCTTAAAGTGCAGAATTTGATTGTACTTATACTTATTTCATTTGAATTTCTTTTTTCAGAACTTTATTCATTCCGCTTATTGTTCTGATAAAAATCTCTTTGGAGCACATAAAATGTCAGCAACAAAGTCCAGAGAGAGAGAGAGAGAGATATCGTTAATTCCACTTCTATAATTTGTTTATGATTATTACCGCATGCAAAATAAAACGCATTTAAGTAATTAAGTCATAAAAAAAAGTCGCTCGCTCGTAAAAATGTGCCCGCATTGCAATAAAATACCAAGAACAAAACAATTAGGCAATTAAATGTGCTCATATTACCAAAAATTTTCGTTTTGGTAACAAAATGCGTCATAAACTGCGGCAGGACTCACTCGGCGCCTTAAGGGCACTAAAAAAAAAGGGTCACAAAAAAATGCGTATAAAAATAACACACCAAATTTGAGAAATTATGTGAAAATGCTGTTGATTTGGTTTTTTTGATAAAAAAGTCAACTGCGAGTGTTTTTTGCAATATTTATTGAATTCCAATTTTGAAAAATAAAAAAAGAAAATTGGAAAGGGACGTGGAAAAGCTGCACAACGCACATTTTTGCCAACTGCCGGCAAATTCCGAAAGCGACAAAATGAATTCTTTTGTGACAAGTTCAGTTCAGAGGAGCAGAACTTCAGAAATCTAAGGAACCCCAACAAAACGCCAGTTACTGGCACTTCACATGGAGCTGCGAACAGTTTATCGTTAAGGTTATTCTCTTCCTTTTTTTTTTTGCTTTTTCTTTCTTTTATACAACGCATCAAAGACAGTCAGGTGAAGGAATGCAGTACCCATTTTGCAAGAAATTGAAAAATCTAACGGAGCAGCTTCAAGCTCGAAGCTCGAAGCTGAAGCTAAAGACGGGAAAATCAGCAGCAAATGCGCTGCTTTAGTTCACATTATTGTCCTTGGTCCTTGTGGATATTTCCTGTGCATGGAATTTTTTAATAAACGTTAAAGTTTATAACATTTTCTTGGCACTTACATAGTACATACGAGCATATCGACATGGATGCTGGATTCAGGCAGTCAAAAAAGTATGATGGGCGGGGCATTGCGACTGCGTCTAAAAGGTAAGCCAAAGGCATAAAGAGCCCTCACATAAAACCAACTAATTAGGCAAAGCATCTAATTAGACATACAACAAGCAGCAGCAGCAGCAGCAGCACAACACAAAACAGAACCCCAGCCAGGACCAACAAGGATATGCGTCTTTTGCGCCTGCTCGTAAAAGCCAAAGCCCCCAAATGACAGCGTCGCTAAAAATTCTTATCACAGGCAAAAATTAAGCCCCTGAAAAGCCCCCAAAAAATTTATTGTGGCAAAGGTTAAAGATGCGCCATGTTAAATGTGGAAATTGTTTAATCCAGAGATTAGCAATTACAAGGCACATCGCTCGTGGTCAGCTGCATGAAATTGGAGCTGAAAACGCCAGCAAAACAGAAATAAAAATATACAAAGATTTGCTCAAATCAAAGTATCGAAGCCTAAATACCCTTACAGTGATGTTATAGAATTCAGGAGATATAGAATTCAACTGATTAAAGATAACAAATCTTAAAAATAACCAGAAGGACTCATCTACTATAAAAACATACTATATAGTAGAGGTGGCATCGATAGTTTTCGATAGTGATAGTCGAAAACATCGATACTATCGATTGTACATACTATCGAAAAATAAAAATGGTTTATGATTTTTGGCATACAGCAAAAAACAAATCAAAAATGATAATAAATAACTTTATGTTATGAAATACCTAAGAAAATACTGAATTTCATATTTGTCAATTCGAAAACTATCGAAAATTAACTTGAAGATTTTTGACTTTTTTTTTTAAATAGTTAATAAAGATAATTTAATTAAAAAACTCGCTGTAGAACCATTTTTCTTAGTAGAAACTGAAGCAAATTTCTGTAGTGAAAAGAATTGAAAACTATCGATACAATCGATGTTGACATCGATGTTTTGCCAACTCTACTATATAGCTTATAGTCTTTGCTTCGTATTCTAGACTTAAATATATTTAAAAAGTTGAATTTTTTAAACAAAATTCTAGTACTCATCATGTAAGAGTATACATATCTACGTATTCATATAAATAAAAAAAAGAAAGTTTAACTTAGAAATGTAAAAAGGAAAGCTATTTGCATTTTATTTGTTTTGTAATTTGATGCTCGATTGCCTTTTTTAGTGTTTAATGAGCTGAATAGTAAATGCGTTGTATTTTGTCGCAAATGCAGCAAAGTCAAAGATGCCTTTGTTCAAGCAAGCTGCTCACATGAATAGATATCTAAATATCTCTATTTTAAAGGAAAATTTTAATGTACTTTGTAAATTATTGCTATTTAGAAAGTTTGTTTTAGCCAGGGTACAAAAAAAGATAGACGGAACATAGAATTTCTTAAATTTTTAAATTTTTATACATACTTTATGAAGTGCTTCATTATGTTATACTTATTTGCTAGAGTTTTTTAACAGATTTTTATAAATTTTCTTAGTATTGTTGACCTCTTTGAACTCTTAAACTTATTCGCTAGCTTATAAATACAACCAAAATATTGGTTCTTCATTAGACCATCCTTGTTTTATTTTATGCAGTGTTTTATAAGTTGTTAAGCCAACACTCCAATCATAATTTCCATTGCAGGAGACGCACGACTGCATCAGCAACATCCATAGAATATTTAGGCTGTACTTCAATTTGTACAAAATAAATTGCATAAAATATTCTATTTACGTTTTCACACCATGAAATAGTGGCTAAGAGTGAGGGAGAGCGCGATAGAGACAGAGAGAGATGTGGAAAGACAGATAAATAGAGAATGAAACCCAAAAATTATTTATTATATCTAATGCAATCAAAATATGTTGTAACTGCAATGCTTGCGGCATAGTCTCCTTGAAATCGTGGAGCAGAGGAGAAAGTTACGGGGGGAAAGCATCAACAATGCGCATCTTGATATTAATTTGTTGCTTTTTGTTCAACGAGCAACATTTTTGCGTAAAGTTATGCTCGGAATTTGCTATAAGCTACGCGGATTTCAAATACTTATGCAGCTCTCGACAAAAGACAAAGTGGCAGTTCAATTTTAAAGCTAAAATAGTTAAAATAAATATGTAAATCATTTCTTCTGCAAATTGCAAATAAATTTCAACTATCACCGCTAACTGAGAACTACGATGTGTGTTGCACACGTAAAACAAAATCCAAATACTGATAAGGAGTACAACAAGACGAATCTATAAATATTCTTACCTTATCACAAATTTCAGTTTGATTTTTGTCAAAGCTGAAATTAAAAACAAGTAAGAATGCTCTAGTCGAGTCTGCCTGACTACTAGACTCCCTGCTCCCACTTTGCAATTCAAGCAGTTCAGCGGCAACACAAGCAAGCAGCGTACTCAACTGCACAGTGCATGTCAAACTGTTGTTTCTGCCTGCTGAGACGGGGGAAATATATTCTTGAATAACTTTGGTGTTTGTTATCCGATCATAATGAAATTTACGCAGCTGATCAACATTCATACAACATATATTTGTACCAAAAATCAAAGCAATGTCTTTAAAATTGTGGCTGTGGGAGGTTGTTTTCGATTTGCGGGGGTGCGGGGGGTGTATCCGAAATTTGAAATAAACTTGATCTGCGTATGGTATTCAGGAACATATATGCCAAGTTTGGTGTCTCTAGCTCTTATAGTCTCTGAGATCGACGCGTTCATACAGACAGATAGACGGAAAGACAGACGGACATGGCTATATTGGCTCGACTGTTGATGCTGAAATGTCTCCTTTTGTCTGTTACATACATTTGCACTACTTTACAACTCCCTTTTTCCACTTTTAATGGGAACAGGGAGTAAAAATACTTGTTTATAGGTACTTAATGATCAAAAAAAATAATATTTTCCTTAATGAACGGTACTATTAAAGACACAGAGATCCATGTGAGTTTGTTCTCAGTGCTTTTGACATGCTGCAAGCTGAAAGCTGCTAAATTAAGCAATTTTCAAAAAAGTGCTTTTTCTACAGATGACTGATCAAATTCGATAAAAACTGTAACTTGTGTTGTATTTGTTAAGGCCCTGCGTTGATATTTGATTGAAGTAAATATCATTTGGCTTAAAGGTACATTTTATAATTCTAATGATGTTATAGGGGTTAACTCAAAAGATGCATTATTAGAAGCATTATTTAATGAAGTGGCTGCTCTTATTGGCCATTTATTAGTTGAACTAAATTTTATAGAAATTTTAATTTTGACTAAACACAATTAAAAATGATTATATATTAAAAATGTTGCATTCATCTTATCAAATAACATTTTTGTATCAAATTGGCTACCGAAAACAATATCAAAGCAACCATAAACAGAAGGAAACATGTCCAAAGCAAATCCCATTGACTAACAACCCCTAAACTCACGTTTGCTACGTCATTTCGCGGCTCTTTTTATTTCGAAGTTGCCAAACTATTCACGCATTGCCGACTGACCCCAAAATGGTTGGCCAAAGTTCAACAACCTTGCCCCAAACTTGGCTTTAGTACCCCAAGGAATTGAGTAACATTCTCTGATGAAGCTGTTTTTGAGGGAGCTTATGAAAGACACACACAGATACATACATGCACATACGAGTATAGGCAATAATCATAGGCATAAGATTTACTAATAACAATGATATAAGACATTTGCGCAAATGAGTATATAATAAAGCTAATGGAAAATTATGGAGCCAGCTGCCTGTGGAAAGGGGGAGGGTTGAAAGCTGGCGCCACTTTGTAGCTGGTCGTGGGGATGTGGCAATATGATTTCAACGGAAACTAAATGTGTATATAGAGTAGGTATTATTTAAGTCAAATAATTTATGTATAGGCTTAGAAAGAAGAAGAAGAGGTATTGGTATCATTTATTTATTATTTGGACCTTTAAAAGTGGTAAATAACTTGAGCAAAATTGCTTTCTCTTCCTTATTAATAAATCAACAAATCAATATAAATGTATATAATTGATTAAATGTACCTTTCTAAATGTTATGGACCAACATTTGAAATGAAATTCCAACTTTTAATTTTCATTACCTGTACATATTGAAACTAAACCTTTTTTCTTAAGGGGGGCAGTAGCAATAAATCCCCCCCTTAATGGTCTATTAAGGTGTTTTGGGATCATGTTGGGCCTGCGATTTAAATGCAATTAAATTGAAATGTCTTTTTTGGACACACTTTATGGCCTGTAAAGGGCTGTGGGTTTTAGCTTCAATTAAAATAAATGAAATTGCTGCAGCAACAAAACAGAGTAGGGGTATTCGTAAAATCGTTTAACACATTAAAAGACCGCCTGCTTATCGATGAATGGCGACCAACACATACTATTTATGAACAATAATAACTTTAAAAGCATTTAATTTAAAACTCCCAAAATACAATGAGCCACGCCCACACATTTTAGTGGTTTTGACGCCCACACACACACACAGGGAAAATGTCAACTTTTTGCTAACCAAAAATTGTCAAATGCACAAAATTTTATGCGCTATACATTTATGTTGATGCGGTTTGAAAGTTTTTTAATTACATTTGCAGGCGCCTCCACGCCCCTCTGTTTTATACACATGCACACATACATACATGTCGAGTTTATATATAACATAGAAAATATATTTCACGCTTTATGATTGTGTGGAAAGCTCATTTAATTTGATACAAATTTGATATGATAATATTATAAAAATATTATTTCTTATCAAAATGCAAATATTTGTACATTATAGTGACAGGATATAAACGAAAGTTAGTTAAATGTGCCAACATCGAACTAATGAGTTGCTGAAATTTTTGCTTACATTTGCATTATGTATATGGCCATTAAATTTCAGTTGCTCAGACATCACTCAACCCACTTGTCACGCGCTTGTCAATCATCTATCAGAGTGGCCTGAAGCTTCATCAGCAAACCTCTTTGCAAAACTTGGCTACTTATCTGCACATTGAATGCACACAAAAACTAATTGCCGAAAGGCTGCTTCTTAAGCTCTGTAGATTATGTAAAGCCTAGCAGAGTGACAGCCCTATCCTATCTCTAACCCTGAATCATAAAAATGTTTAGACAACACACAGAGCACACAGCCACAGTATGAGTAAAGAGCTCATCATTCATTTGCTCAAGTAAACATGGCCAGGCAAAATTGAGAAAGTGGCTGCTTAATGTTATCAGCCGCATGCGATCTAATGTGACCCAAATAAATATGTATGATGGAGGCAAGTTGAGCGGCTGGGAAACTAGGCATATACTTCTATACATCTGACCAAGGCAAGGCAAACAAAATTTAAAGCTGGCTCATTGCAGCTTGTCAAGTAGGTCGCATGAATAGACGGGATCTTGGCCAAGAATGGTAGAAAAATGGAAAAAAAAGTTACTTAATATGACATACTTATTTTTGTTAAACAAAAAAGTGCATCTATCAAGTCGAGCATGACTTCCTTCATAAATTTGTTTTCTGATTAAATCCGAATAATAATTATAAGACTATTACACTATTAAAATGGTGAACAATGAATTTCACTGCATAGTTTAGCCACAAAAAAAAGGAAACAATTAAATTAATACAATAAAAATAATATTATCAATTGCAATTGCTAGATGAAAGATAACAAGCTAGTACGTTGCAGTCGGGCTCTCCGGACTGCGATATACTCTGTTTTCTGTTTTTTTAAATTCAATTTTTGTTAATACTACTTATATACTTATAAACTGTCCTAAGGTAAAGTACTAAGGTAAAGTGAGTTTGGTTGAGTTATTTTAAAAAACAAACAAGTTTTTCATACAAAAACTGATTTTCAACCGATTGTTCCTATGGCAGCTATAAGATATAGTCGTCCGATTTCGATTAAATTTGGTCAGCATATATAAACTCTCCTTCAACTTTCGTAAAGTGAGTTTGGTTGAGTTATCTTGAAAAACAAAAAAGGTTTTTCATACAAAAACTTATGTTCAACCGATCGTTCCTATGGCAGCTATAAGTTATAGTCGTCCGATTTTGATGAAATTTTGTCAGCCCGTATAAGCTGTCGTTTAACTTAGGTAAAGTGAGTTTGGTTGAGTTGTCTTGAAAAACCGCTATATGTTATTGTGATCCGATCTGGCCGATCTTTACACCTTGTCTGCCTATGGTATATACAAACATGTATACAAAGTTTGGTTGCTCTAGCTTCAAAACTGTGGAAAAAACTGCGTTGATACAGACAGACGGACGGACGCACATTTCACAAACCCAATATACATACTCTTTTTCTCCATTTTTGAAAACAGAGTATAAAAGCAAAATCATGAGTTGCAATTGTTTAAAGTTGCAATTGTTAAAAGTTGCATTTGAACATCATAGTATAAAAGCGTCATACTCTAAAATCCAGCTTACAGTAGATACATCAAATAGCTCTGAATACATACCATTAAGATATTCCAAAATGAAATTAATTATTGTTCTGTTTGCCTGTTTGGTCAGCACATTAGCTTTTGAAGTAAGTATTAAAGAACTTACTTCAATACTTTAACTCACGCATCTTGCAACTGGACTCAGTTTACTCAGGAGCAAAAGGCAAGGATACTGGAGTATACAGACAATTGTGTAGAGCAGGAGGGCAGCACCAAGGAACAAGCTTTTACCCTGCTTATGGGCAACTTTGAAGATATCGATACCAAGGTCAAGTGTTTTGCCAATTGCATTTTGGAGTTGGCAGGCTTCGTAGTCGATGGCCAGTTCAAAACTGATACGATGTTGGAAAAGCTGGGAATCGATGCTGGAGTTGACAACATTAGAGCTAATCTGGCCAAGTGCGATTCAATTAAGGCAGCCGAAAAATGTGAAAATGGCTTTCAGCTATTCCAGTGCTTCTACAAGAACAGAGTTCTGATTGATTAATAAACATTCAGGAACATTGAATATGTAGCTGTTAATAAAGTCAAGTATACTTTAGTTGATACTAGAGAAATTAAGCGATTATATCTTATCTGTTATTATCTGTTCTCTACAGAAGAATACAAAATAATTAGAAATATACTGAAAAAGAGTTAGTTTAGTGGAAAAAACGTTATAACATACTTTATTTCCTTGCCAACAAAGCAGGCCTTGACTACTTACCTAGACTAAGTTTTATTTTTACATTTCATTATTCTTTTATGCACGCTTTCGATCAGAACACGAAACGAGTTCAAAATCAAAATTCTGAAAAATGTCCTTTAAAACAAAATCCATACAAATGCAACTTTGCTTTAAACATTTAATAAGATCCTCGCAAAACACGAGGATGTATGGAAAGCTCGCAACCAATCGAGCCATATTCGATGTACAGAGTCTCAAGGACTTTGAAACCAAAGTGAAGCGTAGCCAGAAGCCTGTGGTGGTGGACTTTCATGCCAGGTAACTATAAAGCGATAATTATCGATAACATTTTTAGATAAGCAACCTATTATTTCATCAATAGCTGGTGCACACCCTGCAAAGCGCTTGCTCCCCGATTGGAAAACATTGTATCTGAACAGCGAGGAAAGGTGCATCTAGCCCGCGTGGATATAGATGAGTTAACCGATTTGGCATTGGACTACAATGTGGGTTCGGTGCCATCTCTGCTGGTGATGCATAATGGAAAGGTGCTGAATCGTATGGTGGGACTACCGTCCTCAGAATACCTACGCGATTGGCTTGATGAAGTGGTCAAAAAATCGAAGAAAAACTGAGAAAATGAATAACTAAAGCAATGCAAGGATTCTTTGTATATCATTGGCTATAAAGTGCGATTATAAAAAGTTGTTGTTTATATAATACATAATCGAAAACACGTTTTTAATTAATTTTCCATTTAACAAGTTGCCGTCTGGCGATTTACCAGTGCAAATATCGACGCCGGCAATTCAAAATGCAAACAAAGTCTCGACTCGTCTCGTCTGGTCTGGTCTGGTCTGGTTCTCAAACAATTTGTGAATCGTCAACAGGGTTGGGAAGTAACAACAAATACAGTGCGAATATCTCGTGTATCTCAATTGTTTGTTTATTTGCTAGCCAAAAACAACAATGCTACTGAAACTCCTCTTCTATGTATATGTACATATGTATCCATCTATCCATCTCTATTTGCCTTTGCTGGTTATATATATGTCCCTTCTACTGGGTCTGGGGAATACTCTCTAATTGATTTTGCTAATGTTGCTTTTTAATGAAGTGTCAAATGTGTTACTCGGTTTGGTTTGGGTAAGAACAGCTCTAAGATGCATGTCATGCCAGAGCAATAGATAAACAAGTACAAAATCTTGTCATCCCTAGGGAGTATTGAAAATGCAGTTAGCATTGCTACAACTAGTATTCAGTGACATCAGCTTAAAGTGCTTGGAGTAATGAGTTTTTGAAACTATTGATAATTCAGAAATTTAGATGTTAGAACAAGCGACTTAAAAGTGTTTAGGTCAGTTACCCAAGCATTTAGCTCTAGTTATTGTGGTTAGGTTATGAATTTCATTGGCAAACATTTGATCTCAGTCGATATTTTCATCTTTGTTTTTGAAAATATTTCAGCAAAAAACCATGAGATTGCAAATATTTGAAATTTTTTAGTTCTATTATGAATAATTCTTAAAATACTTTGTGGCACATTTAAAAATACATTGAGTCTTCTTTATTCGGGAACAAGCATATTAATAAAATACTTGAATTCTATGAAAGTGACACTTTTTGAATCATAAATCCTGATCCTAAAACTGATTTTGATTGCGTTCATAAAGGCAGACAGACAAAATAACCATCAGATAGACGGAAAATTCAAATACCCAAAGTACTTTTTTCGCATTTGGGGAAACAGTCTAAAAGTTATAACTTATCAAAAATTGTCAGGAATATAATCAAATAAATGCGATGCGAAAAAGTCAAGCTAAGCAATCTAAAAGAAAACACTTCAGACAGAAATAAACTTCAACTTATATTATCTCATTTCTTTTTTAAGATAACTATAGTTTATTAATAAATCAAAACTAAATGATATGCACATGTATATTATTTGAAAATGTGCATTAGATGTTTAAAAATATTAAAGAGGTCCCTGAAATATGCCTCTGAAATTCTCCTAGCCAGTTGGCCCATTAGCTCAGCTGGTTAGAGCGTCGTGCTAATAACGCGAAGGTCGCGGGTTCGATCCCCTCATGGGCCACAGCCTTTTTATTATTATGTTTTTTTTTTTAATTTTTTTGAAAAAAAAGAAGAAAATAGTATATTGGGCTTGTGAAATGTCCGTCCGCTTGTCTGTCTGTATGAAGGCAGTTTTTCCACAGTTTTCCACAACCAAACTTGATATATGTATATGTATATACAGACAGAGTGTCAAGATCTCACCACCCCCCACCCCTTCTCCATCAAACGGCAAAAACCTATGTCTTCCACAGTTTTACAGCTAGAGTAACCAAATTTAGCACAAGCGCTACTAATGACTTCCTTGATTGATCTGACTAAAATTTTGTTTTGTTTATATTTTATTATTAGAAAATAGACAAAAATTTGCATATATTTAAGGCATAACAACTATATACAAAGTCTGTTGGCCGTTCAAAGGTTAAAAATTGTTCCTGTCTGAATTGTTCTCACCCTGTGGCCAAAGCCCGCATTCATATTATGACACAATAAGCCTTAACCCTTTTTTCAACATCCACAGAAACATGGATTAGACACACTTCCATAACCATTTAGTGGCTGATTGAAGAAAGGGGAGCAAAGCAATTGCGACATTGAATGCCATAAACAAAATTGCAATTATAAAGTAAAAGTGTTGAACAATTGTAGAAGTTCTTTTTTGGGCAACAGCAACTGAGTATTGTTTGTGCTGGGCCCACAAAATAGATTTGCCGCAATGTAATTGAGTATTTGTATTCAATTAAGACTTATTTCAATATTTGCATAAAACGTTGCACCAGCAGACACTCAACTGAGCAGACGACACACTGTTGCCCAGTGTTCACTGTAAATCCCCTCCATATGCTGGGACATAATTTGCTGAAATGAAACTTGACAAACAGAAGGGCGAAACAGAGCAGAGCAGAGCACTCCAAAAGTGGACACAGTGGCAGCAACAGAGAGTCCAAATCTCTGCTCGATGGGTTTGAGTTTGGGTATGGGCTTGGGGCTTGGGGAACATCATGTGTGCAAACTGTCTGATTTTGACAGCCCGCATAAAGCGGACACAGACGAATGTACTACCTACTAGGTAAACACTTTGGATAAGGGGAGGGAGTTGGGGATGCAGCGGCATGTCTATAAATGCAATGCGCGACGACTGTACTTTTAGTTAGTTCGTATGTGTGTGTGTGTGTGTGTGTGTTTGTTTGTTGTGTCCTCTGACACAAAATGCAACAAATATTAATTTTTATTATGCAAACATTGCTTTAATTACATTATTTTTGCGTACGGCCAACAAATAAACTTGCCACATAACAAACTTGACGTGTGTGCTTATGTTTGTGTGTGTGTGTGTGTGTATGTGTGTGGTTAACTGCCCTCCTGCCCACCACATCATCACATCAGCTGCCCTGTGTGTGTATGATCAATCACTGGAAAATTGGATTTTCATATGTTCTGCACTGGTGTGGCATTTATGCAATTTCCCGTTGCCGTGTCTATAGCCGTTGCCTTGTGGCTGTAAAAATCAATCGCCTGCCACCGCTCAGCATCCCTTTTTGCCCCAAACCTATGCTGCCCTTCACTTTACTGCCCGTTTGACAAGCACAACACACAAACTTAATCAGCAGCCGTGAATTGGTCAATAATTTTTAAATACAAATCAAGTGTTAACTGTGGCCCTTTATGCACTGTATCAAATAACAGTTAGGAGGACGGAAAAGCTGATTGCAATGTGGGAAAAAATGAAATTATATATGAAGTGCAATAAGGTTTTTAAGTGTTTTAAGTGCATCTGTTATCAGATTGGACGTTAAGTGGTTCAAATATTAATTTTGTCAAGTAATCTGACGTCTCCGACCATGTTAAATATAATATATATATTCTTGATCAGCATCAAAAGTCGAGTCGAGTCAGCCATATTCGTTTGCCTTTCTATGCGAGTTTTGGAGTTATATTGCTGGAACTTGGTTTTCAATATAACTTTAAAAAACTGATCAGTTCTAAGTTTTTGAATTGTCCAAATATGTTTACAAAATTTCCGCAGAATCGGATCACTTTATCTTACAGCTGCTATAGGAATAATCGATTAAGAAATGAGATGCTTGAAAAACTTTTTTGTTTCTTAAGACAGCTCAAATTTTTTCAAGTTTAAGTACGTTTTTTAGATGTTCACAAAATTTCATCAAAATCGATTGCAAAATTAGTTTCTGTATGAGAAACTTTTATTGTTTTTCAAGCAATATTAACTAAGTTTACCCATTCTGTGTTTTTTGTCATACCGACCAAATTTTTTAAAAATCGGGTGAATATGTCTAAGTTCATGTTTGGTAAACTCAGAGCTGGGTTGAATGTGTCTCGAAGTCGAGCACACTCGACTCGAGCATACTCAATATGTATTCAACTTATGGTCGTCCTTGCCCAACTTAAGACTTTATATTTTATAAGAATGACAGAGATATAGTTAATACTTTAAGATTATATTTTTCAATTCCTTAGTACTAAAAGAATAATTTTGAAAACTCCTTGAATATATAAAGCTCTGAAAACGTTGCAAGTTGATAAACTTGTTGGGAAACATTAATTTGTCTTCAAACAAAACTCGGATTCAGTAAAACCACAAATATCTTTTAACACACACACACACATGCAACGTGAGATTTTGACACTCAAGCAGATACAGCCGGAACCCTTTGCTGGCACAAACCATTTGGCAATCAATATAAACATATACACATACCTACATACATACATATGGAGATGTTGACCAGCATATATATATGTATGTATATATGTTTTTTTTCCCGTTTTTGGCAACCAGATCCATCGCCTCCGTCCGGCAGTGCTACGGCTGCGGCGGCTGGCTGGCGGAAATTCGATTTATTTTCATCAATATTCAATGTCAATGCAACATCTTCGTGGCCAAAACCAAAAGCGTACATCAACCATGTTGCCCAACAGCTACTGCAACAACAACAACAACGACAACAAGAGCAACAACAGGCAGAAGGGAAAGGCAAAGTTAACGTAGTTGTTGCCTTTGCTCCATGGAAATGGACTTTGTGGCTTGAACTTTTTGGGGTTTTTCTATTAAAATTTGATGCGCACGTTGCCGTTGTCTCATGTCTCTTGCAACCAGCACCACAGCAGCCCACCAGCTCCCCCCTTGTTCTTTGCAGGTGACGTTGCCAATGCCCATACTTTGCTGTCACACACACACACACACATACACACACTTGACACTTTACCATTGCATATTTAAACAAATTTATTTGCAATTTAGTGTTTGCGGTCTGTGAACATTTCCCATTTTGACTGGGCGACGGGGCGTGGCTGGTTTTTGTACCATATTGCAGCTGCCTTTTTAAGTGGCGCGAAAATTAATTAAAATTTGGAATTTATTGACAAATATGTCAATTTTATTTGTTGGCCAGCCAACTAGCAGCAACTTTTGTATTTCAACCATATTTATGCAGCAGTTGATATCTTTTGTGACAACAGTTTTAATAAAAATGTAGTCAAAAACAGTTATATCATAAATTCACTATATATACAATATAACAAACTGGGTTAAAGAATCAACAGATTAGTTTTTTGTAAAACATAATTTACAAAATGTGGGCATACGTATTTAAATTGAGTTCGTTAATATTGAAAACTAACTTGATTTGTATTTTATACAAAGTTTTATAAATTTGTACAATTGAGTGGCCTAAAACAAAAACAACATTTGTAATGAAAACAAAACTGATTTTCTGAACTATCGGCATTTTGTTTTGTAAACATTTCATTTTAATATGCATTTCATTAAACTTATAGTAAACAAGAAATTAATGTTACATATATACCATATGGTGCAATATTTCAGAAAAGATTTTCACTAGAAAACTTTTTTTTCAACTGATTGTTCCTATGGCAGCTATAAGATATAGTCATCCGATTTTAATAAAATTTGGTCAACATGTGTAGAACGTGCTTTAATTTATATATAATGAGTTTGGCCGAGATAATTTGAAAAACACAAAAGTTTTTCATACAGAAACTTATTTTCAACCGATCGTTCCTATGGCAGCTATAAGATATGGTGATCCGATTTCGATGAAATTTTGTCAAAATATGTGGATAGTGTTTAAACTTAGACATAGTGAGTGTGGTTGAGTTATTTTGAAAAACAATAAAGTTTTTCATACAGAAACTTATTTTCAACCGATAGTTCCTATGGCAGCTATATGTTATAGTGGTCCGATCTGACCGATTCTGACACATGTACTGCTTTCAGAAAGTTTTATAGCTATAGCTCTAAAACTGAGGGACTATTTCTGTCTATTTAAATTTTTGGAAAAGAGTATAAAATTGAGAAATAAAGATAAAACAAAAATATTTTTGTATGCAAAATGTCAGTAAAAACTAAGAAACGGAATTTGGTTTGTAAGGCGTTGTCGTGACACACCTGTATTTTCAAATAGACGTTGAAAGAATACATTCCGTTAACATTTTAAACGTTTTTAAGCTGTACAATTCATATTAAAGGGCAGCTCTTGACCAGATTTAAGGTAAGTTTTCAGACTTTGTTGCCGCTGCCTGCAAAACAAACAGTAAGTATGTAAAAAACCAACAGGAAATTGCACTCGGCGCGCGGTTATTAAAGCCATTTTTGTGCCAAAGGCAAAAACCGTTGCCACAGAACGTGGGATGAGTCACCAGCTTAGTCAAACCAGTTGAGAGCGCAAACTCTGTCCGCATGCAACGTGGCGATAAGAGACGTCAACTGTATGTGTGTGTGTGTTTGTGTGTGTGTGGCCACAGCTAAGTAAATACGTAATCCACGTGGTCGACCGATTGTTCAGCGTGCGTGTTTCGGTGAGAATTTGTGCTGAAATTGCTCAGAACACTCTGCTCATGAGCGGCCTCTAGCTTAAATTAAGCATTAGGTGTAATACATACAACAAGCAGAGTGGCGCAGTGGAAGCGTGCTGGGCCCATAACCCAGAGGTCCGAGGATCGAAACCTTGCTCTGCTAATACAGTAGAAGAGAATTTCTGAGTGATTCCTTTTTTTTTTTTTTTTTATCATGATTAAGAAATTAAACTTAAATAAGTTTTTTTGTATCGTCTTCAATGTTCAACAAATATTTTATATAATTTTTTTTTTAAATTTTGCCTCTTTTCTTGAATATTTTATTATTATTAATTTATTTATTATTAATACATTACTATTTTAGAATATATACATATATTAAGTTCATTCGAGTATTCTTGTTAATTTGTTTCTACTGTTATTTCACTTAAATATAGTAAAATATTGAAAAACATATATATTTTAGGAAAAATATTCAAAAAAAGTACTTCCCATACCGGGAATCGAACCCGGGCCTTCTGGGTGAAAGCCAGATATCCTAGCCACTAGACCATATGGGATATATGAAAATGTTTGACAACAAACATGTTTTCATATATACTGTTCAATTGATCAATAAGCGCCTCCATTGGTACACGTTTCTTTCTAACCTACAGGTATACTTAATTATAGAACCTGGCGATTCTCAAAATTTCATCAACATTCTAAGCAAAATGACAGCAAAAACGATCGATGAACTTGCCATCGATGGTTTTCGAAAATCAAAGTCGATGGAACTAAGAAAAATAATAATAATGTACATATGTATTATGTTAAAACAAATAAATGAAAATTCATTTTGTATTCCTTACGAAAAAAACTGATTTTCATATTTGTGTATTTAATAACTATTTTGTTTTCTAATAACTGAACAAAGTATACATAATAACATACAGCAATTTAAATTTTTTGCCTGTGGAAACGCACAATTAATTAAAAATAATTTGTGTACAATGTACGTAGTTTCAAAAATACACTTCTGATCTCTTGTCAAAAAAAAAAATGGAAGGAATACTATCAATAAAAAATAAAACTAAAAATAAACTTCTTTAATAATTTCCCATACCGGGAATTGAACCCGGGCCTTCCGGGTGAGAGCCGGATATCCTAACCACTAGACAATATGGGAGATGCCAGCTCAGCACAAAAAGTACTTTAAATGCAAACAAAATGTGAGATTATGATTAAGCAAAGACAATTCGAATCGTTTGCATGTGATAAATTTGGATTGCATATTAAATCAACTTGCCGTTTTAAAATAAAGCAATAAATATTTTTAAAAACAACCACTGGAACATAGACTTCTTTTATTGAAAGTTTGAATTTCAAACAGTTGCATCGAAATTTATTTTGAGCTATGAAGTAAGCATAAGTTTGGTATTTGGCACGGTGGCGCATACCTCCCATATTGTCTAGTGGTTAGGATATCCGGCTCTCACCCGGAAGGCCCGGGTTCAATTCCCGGTATGGGAAACTCTAGCGAGAATTTTTTTAATTATTTTTATAAATAGAATGAATAAGAATAAACAAGTTTTTTTCTTCTTTTTTTCATACATATACAGCAATGTTGTATGTGAAAACATTTTAAGAATATGTTCTGAATTGGCTACTTATAAGTAAACGATACGATTCTTACGATATGACGATGCCACGGTACTAAATGGAGATTCAATTAAACGAATATCATTTTACATTTTTGCTTACTTGTTCTAGCAAGAATGAAGAGAAATGTCTGTTTGTACAGAAAAAATTAAGTTGAAACGGAATTACTTTTCAGACCGAATCGAAATGTAGAACAGAACTAAATTAATTTAAGATTTACAATTGAGTGAATGTTACAAATATATTGTTTGACACAGAGCTAACTATATCCCATATGGTCTAGTGGCTAGGATATCTGGCTTTCACCCAGAAGGCCCGGGTTCGATTCCCGGTATGGGAAGTAATTTTTTTTAAATACTCATAATATTTTTGTATTTTTGTTTTTTTTCTTAATCAATTAAAATAGTTATGCAAACATTGGATTAGAGCCAATAAATATACACGTGTAAAAAAAAAAATAAATTTGTCATAGAATTCGGTTTTGTATATGTGTATCCGCTTGCTGTGATCGAAACGTGTTTTCGTTTTTTCTTTCTTTGCGCGTTAGAATTCTCAACTGGTTCTAGCATTGAGTGGTTGGAGTGCATGTCGCTTGGACTGAAACAATTGTCATTAGTAGTGGTAGACTGACGTTCTACCCAAATACTAAAAGGCCAATTGATGATACCAAATTATGATTCTTTGTGATTATAATTGAATACCACGATTCTGACGGGGTTGCTCCTGCCTAGAATTGTCGGTTATTCTGATGGTCTTCTAATGACAACTTTTTTAAATTAATCAATTTTGAACTATAGTTTAAGAAACAAACTTTTGTGTCCCACAACATCCACTTTGCTGTTGGAATGTGTTCCATACCCACCATGTTTGGCGGTCTCTGTCCATGTGGAATATTTCCACTTGTGTCTGTGCGCTTATTGATGCCGCGGCCTGTTTGGATTTTTGAGGAGTTAGGGTTCGACGAATGGACAGACGGTTTGTCTGGCCGGTGACCGTGGCAACGAAATCATTCAGAACTGTTGCCTCACTCAACGCCGCCGCTCTGCGTGTGGGTGCTTGTGTGTGTTCATTTCACGTGTTTTTTTCGGCTGAAATTTACATAAAAATCGCATTACACTTAACATCCACTTTGCTAAACGAAGCGCATGAAAGCGGGCGCCACGTGGTTTGTTGAGTTGGGGGGGGGGTTTTGAAATTGGGCGCTCGCTTCGACTGCGCTTTTGTAAGCTGAGGATGTATGTATGTATGTGTTGTGTGTTATCTGTAGTGTGTATATGAGTGTGTGTGACTCGCTCTGTGCAAACGGTTTCAAGTGCATGGCGGCCCACGAAAATTAAATTAAAAAGCGCATTCAAAAACAAACCAATGAAACCAGTTTGTGTTTTAAAACAAAAATAAAACAAAATTTCAATTTCAATTTGACGGCACTGATCTATTTTTGGACAGCACTTGCCATAACATCCCTATATCGGACGTTTTCGTTAAGAGCAATTGCTAGAACAAAACCGATGTTTTTATGAGAAACAGTCGATATACCAAAATGTATGTTATCATGTTCTTATCTCGTGTATAGAGTATCAAGTGTATGCATAGCTATAATTTGCAAAGATTTCTGGTTGGAAGCAAAAACAAACAAACATGCATAGTAGAACAAGAAAGAAAACTTATCTTCGGCGAGTCGAATATTTATTACCCTGCAGAATAGTTTTTCATACAAGAAAATATCCAAATTTTTATAAACGTTTATTGAGGTATTATGAATATTATTGGTTTATTTATGCAATAACAATTATTTTGTATTTTCATACACATTATTGACTAATATAGAGGATAATATAGTGGTATTCATAATGTTCATTGTTTTTAAATTGTTAGTTATTTTTACTGGAAAGTTCGGATATCATAACTAAATTTTAAAATATGAAGGATTCAACTACTACGTATAACTATAAAAAGTTAGATAATGGAATTAAAAATAACATAAAAGTATTTCAGAACAGAAATCTTTTAAATACAAAAATAGATAAAATTGCATATGTTCGGAAATAACGAAATTTTTAGTTATTTAGCTTCTTTTTACTCCATGTTCCCATTAAAAATGAGAAAAAGGGAGCTATAAAGTACTGCAAATATATGTAACAGGCAGATGGAGGCATTTCCGACCATATAAACTATATATATTCTTGATCAGCATCAACAGACGAGTCGACCGTGTCCGTCTTTCTGTCCGTCTGTCTGGTGTCTGTATGAACGCGTAGATCTCAGAGACTATAAGAGCTAGAGACACCAAACTTGGCATGTAGGTTCCTGTATACCATACGCAGATAAATTTACTTCAAATTTCGGGTACACCCCACTGCACCCCTTCCCACAGCCTAGTTTTAAAGATTTAGCTTTGATTTTTGGTACATATTTCTTTTATGAATGTTTATCAGATGCGTCAATTTTGTTCGGATAAAAAACATCAAAGTTATTGATGAATCTATTTCCCTCCGTCTCAGCAGGGAGACTCGTAGTCGGGCACACCCGACTAGAGCATTCATACTTGTTTATTTTTCTGCTTCTGTTCAAATTTCATTAATATGATGCTTTGTAAGTTTAGAGTTTTCAATTACATTTTAATTGAACTAACAATCAGTTATAAACGTTATTTTAAGCCCCTGTCTTTGATACGCGCATAGCTCACCTTAAGTGTTTGGGCCATTAAACATTTATGAGGTATAGTTAAAACGACACACGCTAAAAATTTAGCCAGCTGTTACGCGTTGGTTATTAAATATAATTAACGCATGGCGATTTGTTGTCGAGCGCCATAAAATGAAGTTGTAGCCTGAATGTTGAGGGTCCATCTGTTGGCTTGAAATGTGCAGCGAAGCTTGGCTAAAAACAAAAGTCAACACACTAATTTGTTAGAAGGCACCGAAGGAGCCAAAAGTTACTGCAGTTGGGCCATTGTCCCGCCCAGGCTATAATACATATTTAAATGCAACTGATTAATCATGAATAAAGTTGTTGTGTGTTCGCAGTTGCTGTTGCCGGTCACGTGACTGAAAACAATTTGACTTCAAACACATTAACAGTTACGGTCGTTGTTAAAAAAACAACAACAAAAAAAGAGTAGAAGCGTGCACGCAGACGATGCCAAGGGGGGTGTTTGTCACCAATATTGGAGGATAGAAACAACAGAAACTAACTTGGCTAGCTAAAAGTTTTCATGCATTGTCGTTGACAGTGCAATAAACATGCCAAAACAACAAATGCAACAACAACAACAAGAACAACACAAACAACAGCTTATAAAAACAACAGCGTCAACTGACCCGCCCATGTCACAGCCCCCTCTGCACGCCCACGCCTCTGTGGATTGGGGGGTGCAAACTCTTGAATTAGACACGTAACCAGTAAAATATTTAGTCGGATCGTATGGAGGGAACACACATTAGAAACCCTGGAATACTAAAATAGTTTGCCAGCTTTTTTCTAAGAATTTCTTTCTTTTTTTTCAATTTAATACAACATTTTTTGACTGATTTATTAACTTTGTTTTAAGTTTGTTGCAATTTCCTTTAGTATATATTATATAGCTGATAGTGATAAGAATATCAGATTATAAAGAAATTTCTATATTTACCTATACACTCGTATATGTATTTACAGTAATCTTTGGTTGTTTCATATTCATCCATATCTATTTTATAAGTTTTTTCTTATCATCTTGAACCATTTCGCAAGATTTCTGAAGAAATTACATTATTTATCAGAATCTTTGACATTTTCAAAAATCTCTTCAAATTGCTTCCCTTTTAAACAACATGTTTACTTAATTAATTTTCTATACAGTTTTGATATCCATATCCCTAGAACTCTAAATCTATCTTGCTGTCATATGGACATATTCTTTGAGTTTATTTTGCTTTTGTAATCATGTAATGTTGCCTTGTAATGGTAAATATTCATTACATGTGTGCAAAATTCGCTCGACGGCAAATTTTAATTTTTTCGCAAAACTGAAAAATAGGGTGACTAATGGCCCTTTTCATGGTCTGATCCATGGGGGTTGACTAGGGGTTACATACATGTATGTACCATCCATACAAAAATTTATACATATGAATATGTAGGGGAGTTGAATGCACTATGACATTCATTGTGTTTAATGAACATCCATTACTCGTGCGTTATGTAATATCATAAATAATCAAAAAAAAACGTGCAGCATGGTGAAAACCATAAAAAATTTGCCAATATTGTTCAAAATAGACCGCAACAGATGCCAACAATTGAATAAGCCATGTGATTTTGTCTATTTATAGATTTTCTTTGGACTCTATGCCACGTTTTCTGTTTAACACTGATAAGAAAATAGTGTTTTAGTCATCGGTTGTCAACAATCCTCGATAGTATAGTGGTTAGTATCCCCGCCTGTCACGCGGGAGACCGGGGTTCAATTCCCCGTCGGGGAGAGATTGTGAATTTTTTTTATTTTTTTTTTATATAATTAGAAAAGCATAACTATAATTTTTTTTCTTTTTTAAATATTCTGAAACTTCCTTATTTATTTCTTATATATGCTTTTAACATATCCCTGTGTTTTACACATTATTCACATCAACAGCTCACTTTTCAGAGATGCGTATCTGAACAGCAGAACAACCCTTTTGACGCTGGTAACGAGTAGTTGGCACCCCCCCACACACACACACCCTTAGTTGACAATACCTGCCCTAGCCTGAACCCATTAATACTCATTAGTATCCGCATTTTTTTGTTGGTTATGTTGGGAGACACGTTGTACGTGGAACAAACAAACAGACACACTTCAGAGTGAGCCTTTATCAGCCATTTAGCCACTTTGTGTAGAATAATCCCCGGGATGCGCAACAACCGCAACAAAATGCGTGTTTATTATTGTTGTTAGTTGTTGTTTTGAGTGCGGTACGGTTTATTTCTTTTGTCTATACTCTTAATATTATTAAAAAACACACCCAAGGGTACAACAATTCGGTTACTTCGGTTAGTTTTTTGGTGGTGGCTTGACGTGTTCTGACCGTTTCCAATATGTACTCGTACAGCAGACGCATAAATTCGGTCTGGAAACCCCCAGACAATTATAACTAAAGCAGCAAAAATGTTTGTGGAGATGGAAGTGGTGGGCGTTCGGGTTTCTGGCAATGGCATGTGCAATACTGGTAAATAAAAACTGGAAAAATCGTTTTATATCCATTGAAAATAATACAATTTACACAATAAAACACACAATGCGCCTGACGTCCCGATGCCAGGCAACAATGTAACTCAAAAGTGATAAATGATGTTGCTTGTTACTGCCATTGGCTTTTGAGTAGCAGGCATCACGTTTATTTGCGCTGTAAAATGGTTTAGCATTTTGCCAACTCGTCTGTCTTTTTCATTCTTTTTTTTTTTGCTCACCCCATCAAATGAATTGCAAGCCATGTTAACTGTCATGTTAGCCAAACGACGAGTTGACAAGCGCAACGGCATTTGATTAGCAAAGCGGCACTACAAAAAAATTCATCTAATTCAAATGGGAGCTACGCAGCAAATTGAAGTAACTGTAAGCGCCACGTAATATCTGAATAACATGAGAGAATATCTTAATTTAACAATAGTTCCAATAATCCTGCTTTTATCCTTACATCTACAAAGGTTTTTAGACTCAAATCGACCATCAGTGCTCGCATCTTTGTTGGTTTCTCGCTGCACATCATCATGATGAGCAGCGTCCTCTGCACCGGAAGGCTGAAGTTGTACCAATCACAGGCATAAAAGCCAAAGAACAATTCATCCTGCTGTAAAAAAAAGAGTAAAGTTCTAAAAATTAAACAATGGAAATTGAAAGTCAATTACTTGAGCTGAAAAAAAATGGACAGAGCAACAAACATGAACTAGCATGAAATATGAAAAGAAAGATTAAAAAGTGAATATGGTTACTATTGCAGTGCACAGATAATCCGACTTTGAGCTAGTCTATTTTAAGTAAGAGTTTAGCTTAATTCTTTTGCTACGTCTCCTTAATGTTTGTTACTTTAAAATTGTGTTCACAAACTCATTTGGTCTCTAGTTTACTATTCCAGTGTGGCTAGTATGGTCTTTAGAGCAATTTGAAATGAACGGTCCCGTGTTGCATGCATTAAGAAATTTTACTGCCCTGTTGTATGCAACAGATGTACAGAAATTCTGTTGTTAATAAAATAACTGATCTCACAGATTTAGATGACGCCCAAAAGAGCTCTACACAATCTATATAAACTAAGAAGTTGCAGATGTTCTACTGTAGATGGCGCTATAAATGCAAACAATTTCCACTCCGAATTTTTAATTTGTACGATGCTGGGGTGGTTTTTGAAATAAAATGAGTAACGTATAAATTAGAAAAATTCACCGTCTAGTTTTGATTTTTGACCAAAAACTTAAAATCGATCTCCTTTATGCTTTAATTTTGATGTTTGTGGGCGCATGTTCCTTGGTTACTTTGTTGTTTGCTTATTTGGCACTCAAATTTTTGCCACGATTTTGTTGTTGCGTTTAACATTTTTCTAGTAGAGGCTTAAAATTTCTATGTTAAAAACCCGAAAATAAATTAAATTTCTGTTAAATCAGCGGATTTCCGAAAATTTACGTTTTTTGGCTAAAAAATGCGATTTCCGGAGTTTATCGATAAAAAAAAGGATTTATTGGTTTTTCGGAAAAGTAGCTTAACATATTTACCATAACCAAAACATAGCTAAGTGTATATTTTTTAGTAGCCAGATTTCCAGCGAATAGCAGTTTTTGAAGTTTTCTAGCAATCAAACTTTAAATATAGCCAGAACTAGCTATAAAACAGCCAAATTGGCATCAGTGATCAGCTGCTTTGCGCGGAAATCCGCTTTTTTGGCAAAAACACCTACAAAATTAGGAATAATAACAGAAAAACTTACAAGAATAACAAATCTATTCAAATAAAAAAATGCGGGGCTTGGGAATTGTCCATATGTTTGTCTGTCTATTGGTTCATACACTTACACATTCAACTATTAAGGTGGCATGCCAGTGATAAATCCACAAGATCGAAGTCATTACAAACAGATAAATGATCATGAAGGTATAGTCCATTTTGCTTGGTACCTGTGAAAATATAAAATATTCTACACAAGATTAAAATTACATATTTAGGACTTACACCAACAGTCAAGGCAAAAAATAAGAAACACATGAGAATAGAGAATATTATGGAGTCAGCCATGACTGGTACACGGATAAGTTGCTCTAGCTCTAGAATAAACTTTCGTATCCTTAACTGCTCCTGCACAAATGCCTTGCAAAGCATTAAACGCTGCTCTGTTACAGTTAGCTGTTGTCTAATCAGACTAGATTTTATACGACTGATCTACAAATAAAGTCAAAGTTCAGTATTTTTGATGAAACTGAATAGAACTGACGAGACTGAATGGAAACTTACATCCATAGCGCGAACTCGTTTGTTGAGTATCTGTAGTTTGAAGGTGACATACTTCATGAGGCATGTGATAAAGGTATGCCACAAGGGAATTGTGGTAATGCCCAAGCCAAGGGCATACCAGGGAGCCAAGTAACCGAATACAAAATTATCGCTCAGCTCACGAAAGGGATAGAGCTTGAAGAGCAAAATGGGCTGAGCTTCGCCGCGCAGCACTGCGTCCGTGTTAAAAACAGTTTGTGGCAAGAAGATGGTGCGATAAATGCAATCCGACCAAGCCATAAAGCCAGCCACAACTGAGGACACCCACAGCAATAAGGTAATTGTGCGCACGTAGCGTTGAGTGGCATGCAAAAGTATCATTTCCTGATCATCAGCCTCCAGCAAGAAATTCTGAAGATCCGCATTTGCATGACGCAACATCAGCACAACACCTGCAGCAGCTAGTTGTGAGTAGAAAGAGTGCAAGAGTCACCTGGTATCAGATACTTACGCTCCCGCTGCACATAGGCATTCAGTGTGGCAATAGAAACAGCAACGTATTGGATAGCTGTGGCCCAACTGGTGGCACCATCGCTGATCTTCTCGTAGTTTGTGGCAAGACATACCCGTGTCAGCACCAAAGCACAACTTAGCCAAATTGAGACCGTGAAGATGGTGCAGCGTATGAGTGAGAGCCAGGGATGAGCCTGCTGTATGGATGCAACATAGCCATACCAGCGAAAGCAGCGAAGATGAATTTTAAAAATGGGATTTTCAAAGCTATCCGGCGAGAGTAGCAACTCCTTCACTTTAAACATTTTGACTGAGTAATCTAAGGAGCTGTGTTGGGGCTTTTATAGTCGGTTCTTAGCCGTGTTTACCTGTGTAAAATCGTCCATTTGGCTGCTAATTGTTCGCAATTTGAATTTATAAGGTGCTGAAAATTGCACTATGTGTAATTGTCATTTAATAGCTGTAATTTTCGTTATTATTCTTAGTATTTTGGTGACATATGTTGCAGTTCTCTATTTGAAATGTCAAATAGTGCAATTATCATATTAACAATTGAAGATATATTAGAAACTGAAGGTCAAAGAAATGGAATCATTAATTCTTACTGCTCTAGAGTATGACAATAAACATTTCTGAATGAAAAACATTCCGTCGATCAGGTGATTGTGCTCAGATTGAAAACCCAACTAATCGGATATTTAACTAAACAAGAATGAGATGTTATCTTCGGCGTGCCGAAGATATATACCTTTGCAGAGAAGATTTGCATAAGAAAATTAATTTTTCAACTGATTGTTCCTATGGCAGCTATAAGATATAGTGATTCGATTTTGATAAAATTTGGTCGACATGTGTAGAACGTGCTTTAATTTAGATATAGTGAGTTTGGTCGAGATATTTTGAAAAACACGAAAGTTTTTCATACAGACACTTATTTGCAACCGATCGTTCCTATGGCAGCTATAAGATATAGAAGTCCGATTTTGATGAAATTTTGTCATCATGTAAAAACAGTCCTTAAACTTAGCTTAAGTGAGTTGGGTTGAGCTATAGTGAAAAACAAAAAAGTTTTTCATACAACATTTAATTTTTCAATCGATCGTTCCTATGGCAGCTAAATGTTATAGTGTTCCGATCTTGCCAATTCAACTATAGGTACTACCTGCAAAAAGAAGAAGCATCTATGCCAAGTTTCATCAAGATAGCTCTAGAACAAAGTCTTGAAAAACGCATATAAACAGACAGACAGACAGACAGACGGACATACGGCTGTTGATGCTGAACACGAATATGCAAATTTTTTTTTTACTGAGACGTCTCCTTCAATTCGTTACATATTTTGTTACAAAATTATAATACCGTCTGCAAGGGTATAATAAAGATCGAATGTATTTTTAGATTCCTGTAACAATTTTTATTTCTAAATATTTATTATTTATATTAAATGCAAACTTAGGGCCAATTGCTTGCACACCATAAAAACACTGTCAAAAACATGTCTAAAGAGAACTTTATAATTTCCAAGCAAAAAAAAAGAGACTGTAGAAAGTTCATAAAGTTTTATTTCCGTAAGAAAATTAAATTCGCATGTAGGACTTGTGCACTTAAACCATTAGACATTACACTTTTGCTTAGATACTTTTAGATACTTTGGTTATTTGCCTGGCATGTACACAAAGTTTGGCAAAAGGTGACAGTGAGTGTAACATGTAAATCTAATTTCAACTTAAGAATAACCCTTCTAAGTGTGCTGTTGGGTTTGAGCTGGGTAAAGTCTAGGAAGCAATTATAATAGAGCACATTCCTTTTTTTACAGCAAACTATAAGATGAATTCGCATACTTCATTTTTTTCAGAATTGCTTTGCTTATTCAATCCTTAGTTACTCAAATTGTAATTCAATCAGAAGTTTATATATTTTTCTGTAGTTACTTTAATGATTTCCTTTTGTGAGTTTTGCTGGACTGCGATTACCAATTTGTTGAGTGGCTCGTCAAGTGCTCAAGTTGCTAACTAGACTAAAAGATTCCTGCTCCTAGCTCCAAACTAGCAACTCGAGTGTCTCTAATCCACATGAGCTGTTGCTCTCGTTAATCGCATTAGATGAAATAAGATTCTTTACGCTACATGTTTGCATGTTTAAAGTCAAACGTTCAAAATCTATACAAAAATGGCTAGTGAACAAATATATTGTAAATGCGACAATCATATGCAGCAGTTGAATAATTCGTTGAGATGAGTATTGGGTATACAGGAGCATCTAACGGATATTGTATCTGTGGCGTTGCCATAGCCGAATGTCGTCTATTTCACAATTTGCATTTAATATCCTTGTGTGAATAATTTACAAATGCAATAAACGTAAATGCGTTCTAGGCAACGCACTCAGACATGGTTTCAGATAGAACTCAAATGGAACGGAGCAAGCCGAAGCCGAAGCCGAATCTAGCATTGAAATGCTTCAGACGTTCTTTGCCACGCTTGAACTGCTCCAGGGACTCTTGTCCCTTGCTCCGGTCCCTGCTCGGGCGCTCGTTGTCCCTGCTCGGGCGCCTGTCTCTTCTCGAGCGTCTGTCCCTGCTCGGGCGCCAGTTTTAGCTGCTGTTCTCTGTACGCATATTTGTATGTTTCATGTTTGCAACTGTCTGTTTTGTTAGTGTTTGTGTTTGCAAATGTGTAAATGCATTCGCATTTACTCTCGTTCACTCTCCCTCTTTCCATTATCTGTCTATCCCTCTTCAACTCACTGCCGCTTCTTGTGTTGTGTTGGCGTGAAATTTGCTGTAAGCAATAAGCCTGTGAGGATATTGAAAGTCACTCGTTTCTGGTATTTACTTATGCATTTGTTTCATGTTTGGCAAAATGATGCTACACATATACAAAGAAACATATACACTGTTGTTGGAGTTGATGGCATTTGTGAAAATGGATTGTATGGAGGGTTGGAGGTAGGGATGGGTATGGGGCTGTTCTGTCTGAATTGGCTTTGAGCTTTTCACGCTACATTTCCACTTTGGCCTTAGCCAGTAATCGGATATTAGTTGGCTTTAGTTATTGTTATGGCATATTTATTGCAAGTCAAAATTGCACCCGATAGTGCGTGCAGTTTTGCGAATTGCCACTGCTTAAAGTGCCACATAACTTTGCAAGATAAGTGTTAACTATGGCAGATAGGTTCTTGGGTTCTTGTAAAACGACAAGACGTGTGCAATTTCAATGGTTTTGACTTTTATGTGGGTTTTGTGGTGCGACTTTGCAACTTTGCAATTGTTTAATGCCAGCTGTCCGTATTGGTAAGCAATGGAATTCCAATAACACATTTTAGTTCATTTGGTAAAGCACATGAAATGCTAAAGAATGTGAGCAAAGCAATTTGAAAGTTTTGTAAAAAAATACAGTTAAGTGAGTTGCTTTCTACTCAGTATTTTTACGTACAAACAAAACCATACACTTTATTCTAGCTCATCCCTAGATTTAATCAACTCCAAAATTTCCGTTTTCATTTACTGTTTCAGTGTGTCTGAGCTGTAAACATTAATTTAAACGGTCACACAATAGAACTGTTCAACTTATTGTTATAAAAAAGCAACCATCGAGGAAGTCACTTGAAGAGCATGTTTGGCAGCTGCAGAAAAACTTTTAAGTTTGTCTGTAATAGTTTTAACCATGAAATATCGTTACATTTAACCTTAAATCAAGTGTTTCAAAAGTTCATAAACTTAAAGCGCAAGGGGCTTGAGTTGGTCCTGAGGGAAGTAGCAGGATATGTGGGAGGGGGGCGCCAACCAGCCACTAAATTGTTTACACGCAATTTCATCAAAACAATAAATCATGCAGTTGAAACGGCACACCAAAGACGGCGACAACGTCTGCGTCTACGTCTACGTCGACGTCGACGCTAACGTCCATCGCCGACGTCGCGACGTGACGTCAAGTTGACATTTGGTGAAAATCAAATCAAAAGCATTTTTCCGCACAGCGGAAGTGGTGCTCGTAGCATTCGTAGTAGCAGCCCAAGTCAAACTTGGCAAACACACATTTATAACAAGGGGATGTGTGTGTGTGTGTGTGTGTGTGTGTGTGTGTGTGTGTGTGTGTGTGGGTGTACGTGTCGCTAGCAATAAACTTGACGACCATAGTCATCAATCCTTCAAGCGCAAGAGGCAAAGTTTCATTCATTTTCCACCCTTCCCAAACACATTTTTTTGCAAATTTTTATTTAATATATAAGTATAACATTTAATATTAATTATACGCCATGTAAGCCCATTGCGCAGCGCGCTGAAAAGTCAAGCGCTTAAGCAAGTATTTGTGCATTGGTCGGTTACCAGTCGCTTTTCATTTCATTCATAAACTATGCATGTTTATTTGCACTGCAGCTGGCCACAATGACCAGGACATAAAGGACAGTGGCATCTACTGCCGCAATAGGAGGAGCATGCAGACGGGGAGAGCTGCAGTTGGAACAGGAGCAGCATCAGAGAACAGTGAATTTATTTTTAAACCCTTTACACTTGCCCTTTGGCATTACGCAACAGAAAAAATATTAAATAAGAATGTTTTGTTCAAGGTAGCTGGACTAGTAAATACCCTGTATTCAAATTGTAAGTATCCTTGAGGTTATTATAAGCAGAGCTTCTTAATATTTTCAGTCTCTTGATGCTAAAGTAAGGATCATTTAAGAACAGATAGATGACTTGCTTGTGGTTATAAAAAGCAATTTTCCATTTTCCATTTTTAAAATGCTCGTTTTAACTATTTCAATGTTTGCAGGGTAAAAAGAACAGGAAATAACACGATTGAAATTTATAAAGAAACAATTCGAACATTTTTTACCCTTGAAAAACTGTCAAAAACCTCATTTCAAACTATTTCTATAAGGAAAAATAATGCTCGTACAAAAGTTGGTAACAAAATTCCTTTCAGTCCTAAAGATATGTCTATGTTCAGAAAAATATATTAAAATTATGTATTCATAAAACAAATAATATTATTTAAAAATTATTTTGATATTTCAGAGCTTTTGGGAATAACTTATATTATATTTATTATATTATTGTATACTACACATATTAAGATATATAAATGAAGCTTACCAAGCTTATAGTCAATTCGCAAGTACTTCTTAAGATAGAGTATTCAGACAAATGCAGAAAAGAGCGTAAAACGTAAAGAGCCCAAGTAAAATTTACCATTATATTTAAATTGTGGCTGGTTTCTGGATCCCACACGCACACACACACACACACACACACACACACACACACACACACACACACACACACACACACACATGAACAAGTAAAAAATCAGCACTGAGTTTTTATTTGCATTAAGAAATTATAATTATGGCAGCTGGTTTGCTAGCTGGCTGCCTGGTTACTTGGTTTTATCAGCTTTTGGGGTTACTTTCGCCCTTTAGCTGCAGTTGGCAGCACTCTTTGCCCCTGTTTCTCCTGCCACTGCTGCATGTTGGCTGCTCTGACTACGTGGGGCGCACACTTTTTAATTGAAAAGTGCAAAATAATGTTAAAGAAAAGTAAAAAGTAGTCGCGGCACAAAGTATACGCCAAGTATCCCCCATACCCACTGCTCTCATTCCCATTCCCATTCCCATTCCCTTTCTCATTCTCCATCCAGATCCCAAGAGGCATGCCACTGTTTGTACTATGTACGAGCATTGTATGTCGGGGCAGATGAATGCAGTTTTTTGTTCAACGCTCCGCTAAGGGGTCAGCTAAGGGAAACAGAAGCAAAACCCGACCAGGGGTCGTTTAGGGGGGTTGGATGAGTGTGCTATCCGCTGTTGGGTCGCTGGCCTTCCATTCCCTTGGCTAGTAGGGTTTTATAGCATAAATTCTGACTTGTATTAAGAATGAAACTGAGACTTGGAAAGTTTTAAGTCAGTGACTAAGTCTTGTTTAGCCGTTGACTATTCCAAAACAGTAAAGCAAATGGTACGGAATTTATTAAATATAAAATACAAAGTTTTTTATTTAATGTACAAATTTTAAAGGTATTGCAAGAAGTCTAAAAAACAAAGCCAGAAAGAAAATTACCATATATAGCTGTTAATCTGCTGCTTCAGCCTATTGAAAGACATTCTTTAATATTATCCGATCGAAACGAAAAAGACTATGCCTATGATATACTTTTCCGGAACTTTATTACCCCTTTTAACATATTTTTGATGTGAATTCTTGAAAAATACTCTTAAATTTGTACCTTTTTCAATTAAAAATGTCTGTCTGGGCATATAAAGCGGACTTCTCAGTTAAAAAGTAGATCATTTATTAATAAAATGCCACATCCATCTAATCGAGCAGAACATAAAACACAAATGTTTCGGAAACGTTGTACGCAAATACTATAAAATTCCATAAACTTCTTGTTAGTTAAGAATTTTTATAGTTTTGACGAATACTTAAGGTTAAATTAATAAAAGGAAGGAGATCATTTATTGCAGCCAAAGATCTATTCACACAGTAACTTTCTATCGTTTTCTTTAGAAATGCTTCAGCTTAAGCAAAAAGGATGGCATATAATTGGACCACCTGTTAAGCAAATATCTTAATGATCTTAATGATCACATCACGATTCTTTACGCTGCGTATTTGTATCACTGTGGAACGGTAAAGGAACGAAATGCATTTATCCATTTATCGATAATTACGTCACTTACAACACTTGCAGCCACGGTTAGTTTCAAATGGACAACGAGTGCTTTTTACTTAAAATGCATAACATTTGCGCTACTTATGCAAAACTAAGCTGCATTCCAGTTACGATGTTCACCTGGCCTAAGCAGCCAGCCTCAGTTTGATGCTGTTTGTTAGCCAGTTGAGTTGAGTTGAGTTGGGTTGGGTTTTCTCGGGCCAGCTGCAGTTGTCGGCGAAATGAAGCATGTAATTCGCTGAGCGAAGCTGAGCTTAGCAAGAGCTAGAGCTAGAGTTAGAGCTAAAGCAGATCGCATAGTTGCTACAAGTAATTTCAAATTGATGGCGCGAAAATTACGACAAACGCTGGGGGGCTAAAGTCAAGAAGCCAAGTTGAGAGCAGCGGAACCGTTATAAATCGCAACTTGTGGCAAGTCAACTGTGAAATAAGCTCGAACTCGTTGCTGATGATGGCTAAAATGTTGTTGTTACTCAACGCATTACATTTTTGACCCGGGGAGCTAATTGTGCGCACAATTGATGATCGCTTGGCAAAGGCGCTGTGGGCGTGGCAGTCACTTTGCCAATAGCCAAATGACTGAACGCTGATTGAGCATAGCAAAAAAAAACAAACTGAAAAACTTGCATCAGCTTGTTGGCAAACTGTATGTACTATGTGTGGCGCCTGTTAGTTTTGGTTTAGTTAGCAAATTGGCCTACAAACTTGTCACCATTTATCACACTCAGTGTCAGCATCAAGCTGGCAAAAATTTTGTTGCCTGCGCGTGTCTGGAACATCAAAAAGTTTTTGAGCAACGCTTGAGAAAAATGCGTGTCGAGAACACAAAATGACACTTAAAGGTACGAGGTATTGCCAGTGGGGAGCACAGAAGACAGGGAATTGTATAGCATATGCAGTGGCACACACTCAGTGCTATATGACTGCTGCCTCACACTCAATCAGGTATCATTTAGGCTTGGCAACCATCAATCTTCAATGGCATCGTGAGCTACTTTATCTTGAATGACATGCAGACATACTCGGATGCTAGAGATACTTGTATACGTACTTCTACTTATAGATATCGGCCTGGTAGGCAAATGTATTTGGATTTGCCAATGGCTTTTGTTTGCCCAACAATAACAATTGATGTCACCAGCAGCAGCAGCAGCAGTATCCAAAAACCAACTAAACTAAAAGCTCAAAGCGAAGTAAAACGCATTTTATGTCGCATACTTTTAGGCTACAGCAACTGTTCTGCCAAGAAAATAACAAACTTGTGGGTGGAATTGGGCGATATGATATATATGTATCCATCAAATGGGGTGGGGCTTATGTATGTGTGAAAATTGAGTGTATGCCTTAAGAGACATTGTCTCTTAGATAAACACACAACGATATATGTACCATATATACTACATTGTTTGAGTTGCGCTTCAAAGACATCAGGAAGAACTTAAGTTGCGTCAAATTCTGAAATATTTACTTATAAGGATTCATATAATATATTGTGTTCTAGATTTAATTATTAGCTTACTTGTTATACCATATGGGAATTACAATGTGTTAAAAGTAGTTAAAGGTAGAAAGACTGATCAGTTGCTTTGGATGATAGCATCAACCCCAGAAACTTCTAAAGCTCAAAAAATCAAATTTAACAACTCGAATTTTAATTTATAATATATAAAAATTAAAAGCCTGTTTTCCACCCACTTTCCACCAAATTTTTCGAATAATTGGTATGCAGTTATTATGATGATGAACAAAAAAGTTACATATTACGGTTTTCCGCAATATTTCAGCATTTCCCGACTCAATTTTTCAAAAACCGATCTTAGTATGCACTTTCAGAATAAGACGAAACTAATGTGAAACTAAATGGTGTGGGCTGTGCATCAATCGTTAATCAGTCAGTCAATCAGTCAGCATGAATACTTTTATATATTTAGATAAATTAATTGTCTTAGATTTGACTCACAAAATCATTATATATGAAATGCTGAAGTTTCATTATTATTTTATTTCTCTACTCCTCTTTACTTTTAAGCATTACTAGTTATACGTGCCACATATGCTGTGATAACATCTATTATTATATTTGTGTATATCAGCAATGTCTACAGCTGATTTTGACAGGCACTTTATCATTCACAAACGTCTTTAGACTAATGTTCTGATGACAAAGATCTTGTGGCAACAACCCTTTCTGGATGGCTCAAACCCTTTCTAGTTTGCTCAACTGCAACACGTATACGAGTGCAACAACGCTTTGGTCTTTGGACATTTCACATAGCTCATGCCTATAAAAACGTGCAGGATTTCAAGAAATATTTGTGTGTATTCCCAAACCACAAAGTCTTAACCCTTTGACGGCTATCCAGGCGAAGCCATTGACACTGGAGCAATACGCGCTTTTGTGCGAAAATATGCAATTGAAATGTTAAATAAATAAAGGCGTAAATACTTGAAGGGCGAAAAGCAACGACAAGCGCAACATTCAAATGCTGTTGAGTTGGAGGTTATGGATATTCACACAAGTACGTATAGTAAATAACAGAGAATAAATATAAAAAGGAGCAACTATATAAGTTGTAGAAGTTGAAATACCCTTAGTTGAATTTGATGGTAAAATAAAGCAGATATAGATACGCTTGTAGAACTGTTGACTAAGATTGGTTCTATAAAATAATCTTGTTATAAATCTATATAACAGTGTGAAAGGTAATGTAATCAAAATCATCATAGTTAATAAAAAGGAAAAGGTTTTCCATTGAAAACTGTGTGTGAAAACTGTGACTGTGTTATTATGTTCAATTTTTTTTAAATTTCATTATTTAGAATAGAACTTAGAAAGCATCTCAAAACTTTTACTAATTAGTGTTCCTAATTACATATTACAGTTTCTCCAAAAAACGCATCTGTTCCAAATTTGGTTGACTGATTCTGAATTTTTTAAACTCCAAATAATTATCTTATTTGAACTTCCTACATGTTTTTTGTTTTCCTAAAATTTTATTTAAAGTTTTTTGTAATTCTTACGAAAACATTCAGAATTCGAAAGAGTTACTCTAATCTCATCATTGTGGTCAAGAACACATATACTAAATGTTTTCAAAAAGGATTTCTAAACACATTTTGCACATTTCATAACATTATCACAATACCTCTTGGGATAGTGTATAATAAAGAGCGACCCGTTATGCATTCCATAACATTGGAGTCGTCGTCAGACGTTGACGTTGAAATGAATGAATGAAAATATGCAGGCAACGTGATTCCCGGCTACGCGACAGAGACGCCATATTGTTTTGGGTTGGAGTGGTAGTTGACGTTGAAGTTGGAGCCTGATGGGGCGCCATTGGGAAAGGTAACCGTTGGCAATGGCATTGGCAGTACGGTTACCGTAACGGTAACCGTTACCTCTTTACCTTTACCTCAAATGGGGGTAGGAGAAATATTCGTATTTGCTTGTTGGAATTTTCTGTCGAGTTCAGCGTAAATTCATTCATTTCCACTTGAATTTACAATTATGCGAAACTGTTGTTGAATGAGTTTTGACTTGTTAGGGGTTTGAGTGTTGGAGATTTTGACTGGGATTGGGATTGGGTGCGTTACTTGCATTGTTGCTTGTTGGTTTCGTTTATGCATATTTCCTGTATTTGCCATTGGCAGCATCAACATCAGCAGCAATGTAGCTTTTAATAAACTGTGGAGTGGCTAAAGATGAATACTGCAACTGGAGTTCCAAGCTCCCAGCTACCAGTTACCAGTTACCAGTTACCAGCACTACGTTTTTGCCAATTGTCAGCATCAGCAACGAAGCCGGCTAAAAGTTTGTTGCCAAGCGTTGCCAAGGTGCGTAGTACCTATGTATGAGATCTCTATGATGGGATTTGGTTTGTGAATGCTACTGGAATGTAATTAACTTTATGAGGTGTGCATGCTAAAGCTGTCAAGAGCGATTAAGTACAAGCAACTATATTTATGATGGTAACTATGGAGACCAGTTATTATAATCATGATTAACACTTTGCATTTTTGTTATAGAGAGAAAACAAGATACAGGAAGATCATAAGAAAGATACTTTATATTGCAGTACTATAATTATATAAAGGCGTGAAAGATTGTCGACCGGTTTGTAGATTGTTTTTAATTGGTTCAAGCACTCATATCTATTATAAGCAAAGTATATATTAATTGCAAAATTGCTTTTGTTTTCTAAATATATTTAACTATGTGTTATCTATTTATCTATCAATAAAGAAAATTGAAAAAAACTCTTTCTTATCAACATCATAAGTTCCTGTCTTAGACTTAAAGTAAACCTATGTTTCCGTATAAATGAGCTTCCAGATAATCTATGGAAGAGTTCTTACCTACAATCTTTTTCTCATTTTTACTATAGTATAGTTGACTTATTTTTTAAAATTCCATGAGAACCTCAACCTTCTAATAAGCAACCATGTGCTCTTATACCATTTTAGTAATAAAAAACTTTCGAGAAGAAACTTGCACAGCTCGAATGCAAGTTTTAGAGGGTGGCAAAGTTTTGCAGAGCACTTCAGTTAGTTGCCAATGCAATTCAATGTCATATCCTTGAAAGCTAAAAAACCAACTTGCCTGCATATCAATAAAATAGGCAAAATAAAGTTTTTGTTATTGAAAGTTTGTTCCATCGATGAATGCATTGAAAAAGCAAAACAGTCGTGCTGTTGTAACCAATCGCAGGCGCAATCCCAATTTCCAAGTTCCTAGTTCCCAGTTCCCAGTTCCCAGTTTACAGGTTCCAGGACTCACAGCTGACTGCAGTTTGGAGTCAGTTGGCTTGCGACGGCTTACAGCCCATTTCCTTTTTGCCATTTTCAACATTTTCAATTTCTTTTGTATATTCAATGCCACATTGTAAGCAGTTGTCCTGCTAGTCTGGGCCTCGTCCTGCAACTTCGCTACTAATTTCCTCGAGCAGGCTTGCAGTTCCAGACGCCGTCAGCATCATATCCTGCCAAACAGGCTCCCTGAAAGACTGACTGACTGTCTGACTGTCTGACTGCCTGGCTGACCCACCGGTCTGCTTAGCCAGCATTTGTATGTGGCGAATGCGTTTGGGGGGCCGTTGTTTGCATTTTTATTTGTATTTCATTTTCAATTGACTGGCAGGCCGACGTCGCCTACCTGGGGGCTACCTGGGAAAGTTCAGTTTGCGCTTTGTGTACTTCAGCTATTCATCAGAGTTATTTACTTTTTAACGAGTTGATTTCATTCAATTTGTTTGCCCAGGTTTCAGTGGCTATTACTGGCTACAAAAAAAAAGGGTTGGCCATGGTGGCTACTCTGACACTGCACTCTGTTGGAATCCAAAGTCTAATCCACCATCTAACCTTCTGGATATATACTTTTCTTATACTTTTGCTCTGTTCGATATTAAAGCTCTTAAATTTCGAGTACTAGCAAACTTTTGAGCAACATCTTTTATTTTACGATTTTGTTATTCTTTGGCCTTTTTTGGCCTTCCTTCTTGTAGTCAAGTTCTTGTGCCTCTTGGCGTTTCTCGGTTTCAATAAATATTTTCACAATGCACAAATTAAAAATTCTTCGTCATAATAATAGAACGTAGCCAGAAAACGGCGCAGAGGCCACAAGCTGACAAGCCAGCGTTGTCTATTTATTATCAAAAAACTTTGTATGCCTTTTGCCTCTTCCGATAACAAAAGCAACAATAATAATATCGAAGTGTCCCGAACCTGCCAATTCGATTGAAATTGTTGCCTGTGGCTATGATTTTTATGAACATTCTGTTTGTCTTGTGGAAGCGCTCAAAAATAATTAAATTGTTCAAATTTTACAGATGCGGCAAATATTGGGAAAATTAGTGTTGAATTTGTTACACACTGGCGCCATCTGTTGTGCGTTTTCATAGCTGCTCGAAATGAGATTAAGAGTCAATTTGCTTCAATATAAAGATGATTTAAAGAACACTTAACTTGCTTATTACTAAGCTTAGTACTAAATTTTTGAAAGCTTCTGATTTTGATTAAGAAACTTTATCAAGTAACACATATATATGAAATTAATTTCAATTTTGGCTTGAGTTTTCACCAGATGTTCTTCTCCAAACATAGCAAAGTCTTGTAAGCCGTATCGCAAGTATTAATGCCTCGGATATTAATACAGTTAATCAAAGACTTGATTACTGCATTCTTTATGAAGGGATCAGAATATCTTTTTATTATATCATTGGCCTGCAATCTGCCTTGGTCATCTATAAAATCAAGCTCCTGTAGCACACACTTGGCAGCACACTTGAAATTATCACTAGAATCCATTAGTTGATTATAAGACGCTAGCTTCAGCTCCTCCTGAGTAACACCATTCTTGGACAAACAGTTGGCTAGTATAATGGATCCTTCATTAGCATTGGCGACCTATTTGAAGATTCTTAGAATATATATTTTGATTACATATTTATGGAACACTTACCGTTAGCAGGCAGCTCAGCATCAATGCCAATGCTTGTGAAGCTCTCATTTTCTTGACTAAGAGATTCTCGAAACTGGCTCTGTTCTTTTATAGTAAGTCAGTTTAACTATAATATTCAAATACATTACTTTCAGGTCAAATGGTAAAACACCTTATAATTATAAGTTGAAGTCATATATTGAGCTTTGTTATAGTCAAAACACAATGACACTAAAAATGCAAATCTGTTTAAAAAATTTATATGTGCAAATTTGAAATATACTTGTCAATACAGAGGGTATTATATGTTTTTGATGCAGCAAAAGTTATAACAAGTTGTACCCAGATAGACTCAAATGACAATCAAGTTCTCCTTTAAAATATCCAAAGAAATTTTGAATAATTGTTCCATTAATAACTTTATAAGCAGGTGTCTTAGAAGATACTCCAATAAATGTTCCATATGTCCGTCTGTCTGTCTGTGTATATGCGTTTTTCAGGACTTTGTTTTCGAGCTATCTTGAAGAAACTTGGCACAGTTGCTTCTTCTTATTGCAGAAAGTACCTAAAGTTGAATTGGCAAGATCGGACCACTATAACATATAGCTGCTATATGAACGAACGGTTGAAAGATAAGTTTTTGTATGAAAAACTTTTTTGTTTTTCAAGATAACTCAGGCAAACTCTCTTAACCTATGTTTAAAGAGAGTTTACACATGATGACAAAATTTCATCGAAATCGGACTTCTAAATCTTATAACTGCCATATTAACGATCGGTTCAAAAATAAGTTTCTGTAAGAAAAACTTTGTTGTTTTTCAAAATATCTCTACCAAACTTACTATATCTAAATTAAAGCACGTTCTACACATGTTGACGAAATTTTTATCAAAATCGGATCTCTATAACTTATAGCTGCCATAGGAACAATCAGTTGAAAATTAAGTTTTCTTATGCAAAACTTTTCTGCAAGGGTATATATCTTCGGCACGCCGAAGATAACATATCTTTCTTGTTTAGCTTTAATAAATGTATTTACACTGCCGTAACTGTTTAATTTTTTAGAATTAGTGCTAAATGTTGTGCTTAGATTGAATCCCAATTTAAACTATTTACAAGCCCATTACTTCATGGGCATGCTTCATAAAACAGTCCATCATCATGAAAGCCGTGTCGCAAGGATTGGCACCTTCGATGCTGCCACAGGCGGCCAGAGCCTTTTCCATTTGACCCTTCATGTCAGAATCAGTGGCATGCTTCATTATTTCATCCTGTAGCAGTTTGCCTTTGGCATCCATGAATCCGAACTTAACAAACACACATTGAGTGCCACACTTGATGTTATCCTTGGTATCTTCAGGCTTCATATTGCCTGACTTAAGATCATTGAGATCCTGTTCACTAACTCCATTCTCGGACATGCAGCTTTCCATGATCTTGCTGGCCATCTCATGGTCCAATTCGGCCTAAAATAAGGTTTTTATATACTAAGTCTGAACAGAGTTTGGGCACTTACCATAAGCAATCCAGTTAAACAGCTGAGCAGCAGTAGCAATGCAAATGTCGACTTCATTTTGCGCTTGTTTTGTGTTTACTAATTAATTCTCAGTACTGAGTCTGCATTTAAATAGTTGCTCTGACTTTGAAACTGTATTATTCAGTTTGTATTTCAATCATTATCTGCAGTTGGTTACGCTGACTGAACATACGAGAACAGTAGAAATGTAAAGTTTCTATTGTCATTGCCAATCTCTTTCATAATGCTATAATTAGTATTGCAATCATTCTAAAAGCTTAGCAGATAGCAGCTGCTGTCTAGCGGTAATTGAAACAGTAATTTGTGATTTTTATGAAGCTTAAAACATTTGACTTTTAGTCGAATGTTTCATTCACTTAATATTCAGCTAAGAATAGGGATGATGCATCCGATCGCAAATTGCAATGTCTGATTAACAAAAAATACAACAAAGGAATAGTTGCACAAGATTTTTTGAAATCAAGCTTCGGCGTGCCGAAGATATATGTATACCCTCGCAGAAGAAAACTTATTTTTAAACAGATCATTCCTAAAAGAGAGTTATTTTGAAAAACAAAATTGTTTTTCAAACCAAAACTTATTTTCAACCGATAATTCCTATGGCAGTTATAAGATATAGTGGTCCGATTTCGATGAATTTTTGTCAACATGTGTGAAAAGTGCTGAAACTTAGACATTGAGAGTTTGGTTAAGTTGTTTTGAAAAACAAAAAAGTTTTTCATACAAAAACTTATTTTTCAACCGATCGTTCCTATGGAAGCTATATGTTATAGTGGTCTGATCAGGCCACTTCTGACATATGTTCTGCTTGCAGGAAGAATAAGCAACTGAACCAAGTTTCATCAAGATAGCTCCAAAACAAAGTCCTGAAAAACGCATATAAACAGACAGACAGGCGGACAGACAGACAGACGGACAAACGGACATGTCTCGTCTGTTGATGCTGATCACGAATATAAAATTTTTATTTCTGACACATTTCCTTCAATGTGTTACACATTTCGTGACAAAATTATAATACCCTCTGCAAGGGTATAAAAAAACCCAAATTTTTCAATCAGAATAAATGAAAAGTATTTACCTTTAAAAGTAACTAATAAGCTCATTTAAAAAGTGTACTTTTAGTCAGCCACTCTATAGTGAAGTACCTGTAAACATTTTATAATTACAGTGAATACTTTATGTAGTAAACATCCTTTGAATTTAAATGTGCTCTCAAAGAACTTTTTTGTTGTTGAAATTAGTAAGTAGTTCAGTTTATGGAATGCATACCGTAATACGATTTTAATTATTCCATGATTAGCCTAATAATGCATAATTATAACAAAGTTTTGTTCAACCAATATCAATTAAAATCAAGTGGCCTGCAGCTGTTTTTCGAAATGCAACAAAATACTTTGGATTTTTGCATTTGGTTACTAAACGTGTATGTATCTTGATTAAGTTTTGGAAATAATTGCATACACATGCTATGAGTACATTAATTAATATTGCTTTATTGTAAAAGTTATCAAGTTATGTTGTTTTTTTGCACAAACTAATCATTATTTTTGTATTATTACATAATGTTTATAACGTTAATTGCATTTTCATGCATTTCGTTAATTGACATTGTTTTTATGATAAGTTTTGATAGTTATTATTATTATTATTATTATGGTTTTGAATATATAATTATATTGAGTTCAAACGTGATTTAAAAAACGTTAATTGAAATCCTTTTAGAGTAATTAGGAACATTTTAATGCAGCTGCCACACAAGAGGCGAAATCTTGCCAGCTGCTTTCCTCTTTTGTGGTAAAGTTAGAAAAACAAACTAATTTAGTAAATTACTATTTAGTGGCCCCCTTTTATATAGAGACGATGAAGGCCGCAGCTTTTACCCCACACACAAAGGTCATTTTCGGGCTTTGAAGTTGCGCTTTGAAATGCGCCAAAGGACATTTAACAAATGGCATGCTTTGTGCTCATGTCCATGTATAGGTATATATATGTATATGTATAGTACGTATGTGTATTAGTATTTGATGTACACACAAACACATTGCAATCGCTGTTGAAACATCAAAGCAATGCGAGTTTTCCAGTTGACTTCATCAGTAGATTGTGTGAAGTATGCCAAAAATGTGTTTCAAACTGTACAACAACATTTTGTTCTTTATTTTTATTTTTTTTTGTATGTAGCTATTTTCGCAGCTGCTATTTCAGGTTAGCTTTAATGATTCAAACTTAAAGAAATGCTATAAAATTGTATGCTTAACAAGCTCTTAAGTTTCTTAAGCACGTGCTGCTTGAAACGTTCCTGAATTCGATTCTTTTCGAATCAAATGTAGTGAAGAGTAAAACAATATTGGCCAAGCTTTTAAAATACATTTTACATGCACTTCATTTTAATTGACGCGTGGCCTTGTGTTGTATTGAAAGGCTGGCGAAATTTGAGAAATGCTTTGCAGCAAGTATAAGGGAGAGAGAGGGTGTGAGTGAGCCATTCAATTAGTTTAACACCCCCAAGGTATTAAAATTGAATGAGAGTTACAACAATTGGGTCTCATCTTACTTCAAAGGGGGCCGTGTGATACTTGAAAAGATACAGTAGCAAGTCAATGAAACAAGAGATGTGTGCAAAGCAGATGGATAATGGTCAAAAGTTGTTAGATGAGAAATTTTGGGCTTGAAAACTGCTGTAACAAAATTAAAATATTATAATTACCATCTTAGCAAGTTAATGTATTTCACAACATTTGATACATTGAATTAACAATTTTTTAAAAATATATGAGAGTTGTGTTTGCTAATTAAAGTGACTGTGGATGAGCTGTGACGTGATTAAACAATAATTGAATGCTGCAAGCAAAAAATAATGAACAATTGTTAAAATGCATGGTCAAAGATGATAAAAGCTTATAAAGGACATTAAGTTTGGATTGCTATGATTGTCAGAAAGAAGATTAAGAATGTATGAACGTAAAATTGAATGTACAGTTCCAACTTGGCACATGCATAAATGTTTTAAAGAAAAGCTGACCTATTTCATTTTCTATGTTAAAGTAATGTAAAGCAAATTTGTTTCTACAGCTTTTATGGCGCATTCTATGAAGAAAATATTGCTTGGAAATTAAGTTTAGTGCAGCCTCCAACGCTTGATGTTGTTAGTGTAGGGAAATTTGCACAATTTACAATGCTTACCTAGCAAAGCATCTACGTATACCCCCACTCTCTCTTACCACTCCTCTACTCTACTCCTGACAGGCTGAAAAGCCTGGCACATATTACGAACGGCAAAAAAGAACATAAATACAAAATGCAGCCAGGCATAAGAAGCTACCACAGACCATTGACAACTACGTGAATTTCTCTCCTGTCCCCACACTCATGTACATTGTACATGCCCCGAGTTGCCCTCAAGGTCCTTTAAAATACCAAACTAGACCGGGCAATGGCTCCGCACTGGCTACGTAATATGTCCTGAGGCTTAACTTCGCATGTGTTGTTGGTGCTGTTAATTTTGTTGTTGTTGTTGTTCTTGTTGTTGTTCTTGTTATTGCAGGAGGCCTCGTTGAGGCTATTGTCTGACTGAAGCTTTACAACTCATAAACAGCAGCCCCGCAGCCGCCTAGTAATAACAGTTTAAGCTCGAGGCACTGCCCGAAAATTGTCCACATCTCGTTATTAAATTTTTTTTTCATCGTGCTATTTTATACTCTTTCCCAGAGTATTTAGATTTAGTCACCATTAATGAAAGCTACTGAAGAAGACGTTTCCGATATCATAAGATAGTTTTGCTAGTTGTATGAAACTAGAAACAGAGGCTTTTCTTTTTCAAGTATAACTGATGAGTTAATCAAGTTTTCTTTATGAAACTCACCAAGTCGAAATCAAATTAATATAGTTTGTTTGGGATAAATTGATTTATGCAGGATAAATTTACCAACAGTCTGAAAAATAATCAAATCACTATAAGAAAATTCTATTTTTAGAGAAAATTATTTCTGTTTACCAAGTTCAGCTCAAAACATTTTTGAATCTTAACTTTACCGGAGATTTTTGTTCAAAACTAGGTTCACTAAACAAAAAAAATAAATTATTTTCGATATAAATTAATAAGTTTAGTTTAATTAATATTATCTAATATTTAGTAGGGACATAAGGAAAATTAAATTTTTCAAATTTAATGAAAATTAAGATGCACCAGATAAAATTCAAAAAAGTTTTTGAAAAATAATAGTATTTGTGAATAAAATATCTTACTTTTGAAAGTTTTGCTTATGCCCCTACACTAAGCCCTTATAAATTGAGTTAACCCAATTTGGATATGTTCAGTTTGAGTCGGTTTGGAGCCTTGTTTACACCAATTTTAAGTGTATTCTTACAAACATTTGTTCATATGTCAGCAAGGGTATTTAATCTTCGTTATGCCACAGGCAGCTTGTTTATCTTATGTTTTTTTATAACAAGCATTTTTACATGTGCTAAAAAAAAGTAAGCCTCATCCCTAGCTCCAAGCCAAAGGAATCCGCGGCATCCCCAATTTTTGGCCTGGCTGCATGTGCGTTTATGACTTCATAATGAAAGCTAGACAGAAGCAGGAAGCCAGGACGATGACTTTGGGGAGGCATAAGTCGCATTACCAGACAGCCCAAGCCCAGACCCAAACTCAAACTCAAACTCCCTCAGGCCAACCGACAGCTGCATTGCATTTGTGGGGGGGTGGTGGCTACTTCTTGTCTCCTGCTGCTATTGCTGTTGTTGTTGTTATGGATTTGCGTAGGCGTTGCGTTAACATGCGACTAAGTCCTTTTATATCCTGCAGCATTCGCCTTGGCTTTAGCTTCGGCTACATACATATCGTTAGCCTTAGACTATCATCAATTGCTGTCCCCATGGTGTAGTTAGGCTGCTGCCTGCCCATGCACCACCCACCCACCCATACCCCATTCCATTCATTCTTATATAGGCCAGCAACAGAATTTAATGCCGACCTCTGGGAGCTATTGTGGCCGTGGCAGCCGCATCTTGGCCGCGTTTGGAGCTTCATGCAAGTTTTATGCTCATATGTGTGTGGGGCTTCTGTTCTGTTGTTATTTTATAAACAATTTTAAATTGCTGTCCAAAATGGTTTTGGCCCTTTGTAGGCAAATTGTTTTATATGCGCTGTGTTCTGTGCAGTTTATTGACTTTGATGGGGCCAACTGGCTCCGGGCCGCATTACTTTGCATAATTCAAGCGTAACTGAAACTATGTTGCTCCATAATGCGCCACATTAACTTTGCAGAGCAAAAATATTTATATATATTGTATAAATCACAGCAGAAATAAATAAAAAGCAAAGCTAATGCGCAAAATATTAGAAATAAGCGCAAAATAATAAACCAACTTCAAATCGCAAAAAGTCTTGAGAAAACGAAAAGAAGAAATGAAAGCGAAAAACAAAAACAAATATAAGCAAACAAACAGTCAAAGTCCCTAGAAGGTAGCTGCGCAATGTGGCAATGTGTATATGTGGCACACATGTTGCAACCGCACACAGTAGCCAGCCAGTCAGGCAGATACTCTTCTACCCGTCTGCCCATTCAGCTATTCACCTATCCACCTGTCCAACTATTCAGCTATACAGCCTCCCCGCCCCGCCTTTGGCATACCATTCACCTTGGAGCAGCACCTAAAGAGCAAAGCGTCTCTGCAACGACCGCATGATTTCATCTTTTGCTTCTGTTTAGACAGATTAAAGAAAAAAAGTCGGAGTTGGGTTTTTGGAATACTCTTTGGAATACTCTTTGAAATTGAATGTAAACAATTGTTCTTAGTGCTCAAATTAAGTTATAATTTAAGTTGATGATAAATGTAACCAGTTATTTTTTTATATTTCCTAACTATTATATTGCGTTGTTAACAAATGTTTGAAAACTAAAGTCTTCAGTCTTTGTGATCAGTAACAAAAGCTTTTATATCATTTTTTTCAAAAAAAAAAAGAAAAACAAGTAAGAACGTTGCAGTCGGATGCACCCGACTGCGATATACTCTTTTTTTCGCCTCTTTGCGGAGTCAGTGGGCGTGGCAATTGAATTTCTGCTCAAATCTTTAAAGTTTTGCCATCAATTAAAATTTGGTTGGGCCTGTTCTACAGGTTTGGGAGAAACAAACATTGCTTGATTGCAAGGGCGGGGGTGGGCGTGGCAAAAATATTTTTATCCAATCTATTAAATAGGGCAACAGAATTCAACCTGCAAAATTTGGTGATTCCAGCTAAAGGGGTGGGGGAGATACAGACTTTGCCTATTTGTGGGGGCGGGGGTGGGCGTGGCCAAATTTTTTTTTGCCAGATCTATGAAGGATGTGATAAGTAGCCCTTGTGCCAAATTTGGTTATTCTAGCTATAAAACTGTGGAAGATATAGGTTTTTGCGGTTTGTGGGGGAAGGGGTGGGGGTGGGGGGGAGATCTTGACACTTTGTCTGCCTATGGTATATACCAACATGTATACCAAGTTTGGTTGCTCTAGCTTCAAAATTGTGGAAAAAACCTGCGTTCATACAGACAGACGGACAGACAGACGGACAGACGGACAGACGGACATTTCACAAACCCAATATACTCTTTTTTCCTTTTTTTTCAAAAAAGTTAAAAAAAGAGTATAAAGAGTATATTTGGTTTATGAAATGTCCGTCTGTCCGTCTGTATGAACGCAGTTTTTTCCACAGTTTTGAAGCTAGAGCAACCAAACTTGTTATACCTGTTGATATTTACCATATTCAGACAAAGTGTTAAGATCTAAGTTTAAGATTTTTCATCTTTTTATGACATACTTTATGCAACTTATTTACAATATATTTAAAAAGCTACCTATAATGAATTAGATGATTTAGAGTTAAGATTTTTACTAAAGATCTGTTTTGGTTAAAAAAAAAATACAAGTCAGAGTATCTGAGGACAGTCTCATCATGAACATTACTTCGGATTCGCAATTTTTTCATTAAATTCGCCTAAGCAGAATGTTAGCCCAGCCGTGTGTGTAAGATGATTTATGGAGCAGACTTCATAAAGTTCATAAATGTCGCGGCAAGCAGGCGGCAGGCAAGTTGCAAAGAGGTGTGTATCTATGTGACTATGTGTATGTGTGTGTGTCTGTATATTGGAATAGCAGCGACAGACAGCAACAACAACGGGAATAGTCACCACATTCGTGCTGTTGACACTTTCACCAAGCTGGACGAGGAGTGGGGGACAAGTGGAAAAGTGGGAATGGGTACATTTTTGCGCATTTAATTAACTAAAATGCTATAAATATGATTTTAAATTAATTTACTTGCGTGCATTATTAATTTGCAAATGTGTACACTTTATTAGGAGTGAGTACCTAATGAGTGGACGGGTGGAGCGGGCATAGGTGTGCTCGCCCTAGATGGCTGCTAAAGATGGATGGAGTTAGTTGTGATACTTTTTAAAAACTTATAACATTATAAACATTAAATTTAAATAAATAAATTATGAAGTAATTGTTTGAAAGAAATGTTTTTTGTTATTCAATAAAAATAAATTAAAGTGAATCGACACAGCTTAATCATAACAATTAAGAACGTTGCTGTCGGGTTCTTCCGACTGCGATATACTCCGTTTTCTGTAAGTTTAATAAATTCAATTTTTTTAAAGACTAATTATATACTTATAAACTGTTCTTAAGCTTAGGTAAAGTGAGTTTGGCTGGGTTATCTTGAAAAACACAAAAGTTTTTCATACAAAAACTTATTTTTCAACCGATCATTCCTATGGCAGCTATATTTTATAGTGGTCCGATCTGGCCGATCTTAACACTTTATCTGCCTTTGGTATATACCAACATGTCTAACAAGTTTTGCGTTCATACAGACGGACAGACGGACGGACGAACTTTTCACAAACCCAATATACGCCTTTTTTCCATTTTGGAAAACAGTATAAAAACCACGAAGTGAAATCAAAATCATAGTTGGATGCTAAATACAACTGAGCCGATTATAGCTTTCTCATAATCATGATCGATTTTTTTCGATTAATATGGCTGATTTTTTAATGAAAAACTTATCCTTACTATTCTTAGTTTGGGAAACATAAAAGTAAAAGTATTTTTTATGTAATCTCGGTTTTGATTTCCATCCATAAAGTTGCATGTAACTTGATAATTGGATTTTCATGACTCAATGATTTCTTTTCAAAAACCATTTGAAACTAATTTCTTACTTTGCTGACACTTGGCACTTTACACTTTACACTTTACACTTGGCCCCCCAAACAGCTATACAATCGTTGTCTAAAAAACCCGGCAACCAAAAGCTGCCACCGCAGTTGAGCTCTGCCGTCGGCCATTTTTGGAGGGTATTAAATTGTCTGGTCGCATATCTCGACGTAGTCAAATTTCCGCCGCCAACTGCAAATACAGCTCAGGCGCAATCTCCAATTTCAATCAAAAAACCGCACGCGTTTCGCATCCTCGCCCTCGTACTCGTCCTCGCTGTCGTCCTGGTTGCTGATCCTGTTCGTTTCTATACACACACATTTGACACATCCCCAGGTGCATGGATGCGACCTCAAAGCTGCACCAAAATGAAAGTCAATTTTAAGGTTGATACATTGTGGACCCGTTGCACAGGAAGCTGGCAGCTCTGCTGACACATCGAACAGGTGATAAGCTACTCAGCCGCACAAGCCGATGAAGTGTCTACTGCATTGCTGCTCAGATTGCTCAACAGCTTGATTGCCTGGCTATTTTTGTACCCTGTGTTTCAATGCTGAAAGGAAGGCATGCTCTCAATTTTGGAATTTTGAAAAGTTTAAAATTTACGGGATTTTTCTTTAAAATCAAGCGTTTTGTAATGCGAGAAAAGTCCAGTAGTTCTTTCAATAAGGTTTAACTTTCTTTTCTAATGGAAACATATAAACATATGCATTATTACTAAAAACCAACATACTATGGAAGTAGCTTGGTTCTATTAAGCCAGTTTTGATTATCATTACTTCAAGTTTTCCAATTTGCTTTGTTTTAACTTCACTGCTCTGTTCTCAAATCTAAAAAAGACTATACTTGGCTAGTTCAAAAAAACAAAATTGTCTTTTGAGCACAATTACTACATATAAAATGTTTGTAACATACTTTTTCGCCGCAGCAAAGCGCTTTACAAACTGACTCTTAACCAAGAATTGGCATTAAAGTTCCATTGGGAATCCCTTTGTCAATTTAGAACATTTCAATTGGTAGCTGAAGTTCAATAAGAAATTATTAAATTTTCATCAAAATTAAAATTCAGTTAATGTTTTCTTCCACGGTATACATGGTTCATTAAAAAGAAAACACATCTTTTGTTTTTCTTATACATTTACTTTTGCTTTGAAAATTACTTTCATTACTTTCACTGCGTTTCATTCTGTCTGATTTACAGTCTTATTACTTCTCAAATTTATACTCATTTGTCAGAATTGATCACTCCAGACTTAAACATGTCTGAATTTGCTGATTGTCAGCATCATAAAAATGTTTTCTCATAAAATTTTCGACAGAATTCTCATTTTTTTGATGATTAAAACCTAATTATGCTGCAACAAAAAAAAAGAGAGAATTTTAAATGTGATTTGAATATTTATGAATTCGTTAAAAAACAAAGGCACGCCCACAAGTGTGAAAAGTTTGCGTGCAAAAAAAACTTGCAGCCTAATATAAAAGAGGAGAGAAAATATTGTCAACCAAATTGTGTTGTTTGGCAGCAGAAAAAAAAAAAAATAAATAAAGAAAATATATAAAATAAAAATAAAGCGAAAAAGGCACCAAAAATATCACGTAATATAAAAACCACTTTGATGAATACGCCATGTGCATATAAAGCAGCTCTCAGTGTTGAGGCTGCTGTCAAACTCTTGGATAAAAGGCGGGCAGCCCAAGTGTCACTAAGAGGCGTGGGGGCGTGGCATAGAGGCGAGACGCCGCGTCGACTTTGTGCCCTGCTGCAGACATGGCCGCGACAAGGACGACTCCAACGTCAACGTAATGAATAGCGAGGTGGCGTAGTTGAGTCTGACTGGGATCTGAGATCTGGTATATGGGTTTGAGTCTGGGACTGGTTTCAGAATTGAGTACTTGTTGTACTTGTTGCCTTGCCACTTGCTGCAAGACGTTGGCAACGCGGCTTACGCGGCGTATACGTAACTCCATTGATTGGCTCAGATTGAGTTTGCTGCAAAGTGCTAAAAGACCCAAACACTGAAAAGGTAGTCAAAGTCGGGCATGCGTCAAATATGCTCATAATTGCAATAGCTGGCAAAAGGGATAAGCTGGCGCTGAGTTGCTGCCCTCAAGCGGGAGACGGAGACGTAGGCGTGGCACAATTGATAAGCTGAGCTAAGAAATGTGCTGTGAATTTCATAAATTGGGGGAGCACATCGGCTATGGAATTTTTATTGACACATTCTTGGTGGTATGCTGTATAATGAAACAAAAAGTTGATCTAATTCAACCACATTTGACGCAGCTGTACAAAAGCTGTCACAATCTTTTGTTTACCAACATGTATTAGACAAAGGCAGCTACAAAAAAATTTTGACCTCTTTAAATTTTGTAAAAAATAGAATATTTAGGCCTGTTTTGAATTCGCATAACGTTCGAAATTCGCGGAAACGGAATTGCTTGCTGTTCTGAAGTATTCAAAACTTCAAACATTTATGTTTTTAAAAGTTTTACTATTTTGCCTGCAGAATGAAAAGTAATGTCGAGATTCCACGCGGAATTCAAAATAACAAATTCTTAAATTCAATTTTCTTGTATTCCTCAGCATATTTGGAAAAGAATTAGTCAATTTATTCATTAGATTAAAGTCAAATAACATTTATAATATTAAATTGAAAAACTATCCGTAAAACAGAAGCGAAAACGTGCAAGAAAACGTAGCTGTTCTCGATTCAGCAATGCCTAATAGATGACAACTTAATAGAGTTTTTAGAAGAAGAGAAGAAGAGAAAACGAAACCATTTCGATCCGCTCAGTAATTCATTCAAAAACATACTGAATTCGGAACAGGCCCGAATAGAAACTATTTTGTGATGCTATCCTTTTCCCGTCAATATTTGTGTTACAAAAGCTAATGAACTAGGCTGATGTCTTTCATAATGAGTATTACTTATTCTTTTACTTAAACTTAGTTTTATTTATACCTTGTGCAAAGGTTTTCTTATTTTGAATATAAATATTTTCACATTCACAATAATAAAATGCGAAATGTGACTCTTTTTTATAAGTCTAAGCAGGGAACTCTATCAAAAGCAGTGACCCACTGACTTCACCACTGAAACTCCAAATTTCCTAGATTCGTAAGCTGCTCTCACTTTACATTAAACGTGGATGTATGTGTGAAGGTATACAAAAGTCAGTCTCATCAAAAATTCCAAAGCAATCAGCTCGAAAATCAGCGCAACTACGAGAACAACCCGAGAACGCAACACACACTACTTAAAAATTCCACCTGCTCATAAATTGGCTTGCACCCCAAAAAGTATGCAATAGGGAGTCGTTGGTATTGCCCCTGCCATAGTTTAGAAATATGGCAAACAATTATGCGCTTGAGTTTTATTACAAATGCCCGGCAGTTATATAAGCACATGGTGGGAATAGGAATGGGAATGGGTATGGAAATGGGAGGACAACATTGCAGGCGATAATAACCAGGTTTCATATGCATTGGGGCTATCCAGACGTCCCGAGTTGACACTCTCAACTGGCAGCACTGTGACAGGCATACAGGAAGCACAGGAAATTTGTACCCTTTTTTTTATTCCTTCCTTTTGTTACTTGCCGGCATTATCTTAAAATAAGTAAGCTGTACTCATACCCTAACTCCGACATAACATATACTTGTAAGTAAGTAAGTATGCATGGTATAGGGCGAGGCTGCCGCCTCGTTTCATATTACGTCTTGGGCGGTTGGACATATGACTACAACCCCCAATAACATTGTCCCTGCCTTTGGGGCTCTGCCTGCCTCATATGGAAGGGGAGAAGTTGGTAGGAGAGGCATGCGCATATTTCAGCATGATACGACAGCTTGACAACATTAAATTTGCATTGCTCTTGCCGGAGTTTGTTTATGGAAAAAGAACGGCAGTCAGGCAGGCACAACATATGGAATGGCAACCAATACTCTAACGTATACCAATGCAATTTGACGTATCGCCCCCCTCTCACACTGTATCCTCCCGCAGTCTGCTTACAATTAAAGTGATTGAAAAATATTTTCCAAGCCATTTTCTGCGCACAATAAGAGGCAAATGTATTTTTTTTTTTGCTACACTCAATACAAAATTGTCGTTGGGTATATGGATTCAGAACTAGCTGTTTTTAACACAGAGAACGTCAAGTTTAAATAATAAAAGTTAGGGTTAGAAAATCGCATAAAATCTATGAAAAATCGAAAATGTTTTGAATAGTGTATTTGAAGTAAACGCTTATATTAACTTCGAAATCAGTATTCTAGTTACAATTTAGTTTTCTAAAGTAGAAAGTTTAACGAATTGTTTTGCTCTTAGAGTAGATATTTTATTTACAGGGTATTTAAAAAACAGACTTTTATTTGCGTTTGCATTTCAACTTTCTCTGTGTTGCCTTTGCAAAATTAACTTGGAAAAGTGCAGCCACGCAAAGTGCCCCGAACTGTGGCAATGGATTGTGTGGAATGAGCCTAGGAGTTGTTGCATGCATTCAAGCGCAAAGTTGCAGATACAAAATTGGCTAGCGGGTAGTAAAAAGTGATTGGCGGACCTCCCCCCCCACCCCCTCGCAGCGACAGGAATGCGGCCTTTATGTCATAAAGGCCAATTATGTTAAAATGTTGCTGGGGCAAAGTAAGAAAAAGCGTTGAGTCGCGTCGCGACAATTCCGTTTACTGACAGCTAATAATGCCGCATTGCCTATAAGTCCTGCGTAGTTGTAGTATAGTATGTCCTGCTTTTGCTTTTTGGGGTCCTGTTCCGCTCACCCACGAGTGCATTGTCAACGCGTTCGCCTGATGTACGGCACATCCTGTGTCAGTTCCGGCCGTGCACGCGACAACTTTCATTCCATTCCGTTCCATCGCGGTCCTCACTAAAAGGTCCTGAACGCAACAAAAAAAAGTTCGCGTTACACTCGAATGCATCGAATGCCCATCCAGAGCTGACAATAACTCAAACACTAGCCCAAAGGGGCGCTGCTCGGGTTGGTGGGGGTGGTTGTCTGGACCTGCTGATTGGCCCTCTATCGCTTAGCAAATGACTGTGATTTCCCATTTTTTCTGCCGCATTTGAGACGAGTTGAGTTCGTTCTTGTGATTAATGTTACGGACGCTTTGTGGTAGGAGCAATTAGAGCATTGACAGACCTTAAAATTTGTGTCTGAAATGGGATATGGGAGACAGAATCATAACAGCTGTGGCAGCGACGACAAAAGCAAATGGCTTGTAAAATATGATCATATGGTTAGACATAAAGTTTATTAATACAGTTGAAGCTCATTTTGGCACTTTTCAAAAGGAATGTAGTAGAAATGACATGACTGTTAGAAGTAGAAGACTCCTATAGCTCTATGGTGAGAGAAGGAATAAACCAAAGCATTTAGGAATAATAAGTTATTAGATAAGCAAATGAATGTTTAGTAGCCTTCTGATAAAAGGACAAATAAGAACCTTGCATCCGACTGCTATATAGTCCGTTTATTGCAATTTTAAAACAAATTCTGTACATATTCTAATTTGATCTTAACATTTTGTATTCCTATGATTTGTACCAACATTTATTTCAAGTTTAGTTGCTTTCGCATCAGACAGACAGACGGAATAAGTAGTGAAGTATGAAGTGAGCTACGAAGTGCGGTAAGTAGTATCTATCTGCGTTGGCTTAAGCTTTTTGTTGGGAAAGAATGCTATGCATTCTGCTTAACGCTCAATGGGCTTAAAAGATACTTTGTTTAGAATAGTTTTTCCATAATTTTAGATACAATTTTTGCTGCAGATTCTTCTAAATCTCATTGCTTTAGCTCACAGCTGCGCTGGAACATTCAGAGTCCAACGATTTGTTACAGCAAAGGCAAAGGCAAATTAAACTATACGCCAATATTCACGCCGCATAGGATAACAACAAAAAGCCATTCAGAGGCGAACGCTAAAGTCATTTGGAGGGGAACAGTGACAACAAAACAGTCGCATTATTCCCTCGACGTGTTTTTGGTGTGTGTATTTTTTAATCAAAAGCCGCAAATTGCCGCAACGCAAAAAAATGACAATCAACCACCTCGGAGCCGGTTACTAAAAGCCAGACTGCGAGAAAACACAGAGCTCAGACAGCCCAGAGAGCACAGACAGACAGACAGGCTGAGGCTCAGAGAAGTTGCTGCTGTCCAATACATTTAACGCCTGTATATAAAAAAAGCACCCAAATTGTAAAAAAAAGAAATGTGAGAAGCGTTGGAAATGGCTCTGACATGTTGCCTTTGACATGCATTTGACATTTGACAGATCGCGCATAGTGCGGAGTCAGAAGCACGGTAAACCCGACAGAAACCAAGAGACAATCTACCCGAGCATTTCAAATGAAATGACTAAATTATGTGCCAAGTGGTGGAAAGTGGAAAGTGGAAAACGGCCAAAAAAGTCGAAATTAAAAATGCGTTTTGCCAGGTACAAATTGTGCAGGCACTCGAGCGTCAACATTTAACTGTCATATCTGACAATTGAGACTTGGCGGGGGTGAACAGCTTCAGATTGACATGCTATATGCTTTATACTTTGTCAGCGTCCTGAAGCGTCTTCTTATCAGAGCCGAGCATTGAGTGCCACTTGAGGCATTTTAGCTTGTTGCAACCCTTTTTTTTTTTACATCCTTTTGATTGACAGACCACAGCAACCACCAAAGGAAACCATCAACAACAACATCATCATCAGCGGCTCATAAGTCGGCATATTTGAGCTGAATATTTGCTCATTAATAGCGATAAGCGTGTTAAAGTTACAGTTAATACGTAGATAGAAATATTGGGTAAAACACAAAGCTCTAAGTTCTCATGCAATCCATCCAAAAAGACACAGTGTGGTCAATGTACACAAACTAATAAGAGTCTTATTATTTAAAGATATTTAGCTACCTTTTTTGTCAATAAAACTAAGCTATATTTATTTCTAAATAACAGACTATACCTATCTCAATAGAGCTGGCAGGGAAAAATGATATTTGAGAAATACGAAATTTATTGTCCAGCAGAATTCCCGTCTCGATCCCATCTATATAATATCGCATAATATACAAAATGAACTGATTAAATCCTTATAAGAGTTAAGACTCTAGTGACGAAAGCATTTTTAAGCGCCAAAATTTCGGAAATCAACTTTTGTAACGAAGGACGTTATAATATTTCAAAATTCTGCATTTTTAAAAGAATATTTTGTTAACTATAGAAATTAACAGATTTTCATAGATCTTGTTCCACAGTGCGTAGACCGCTCAACCCTTTCAACACGCACTGTAAACGCAATTCATTAAATTGAAATATTTTGCAGATCGATCATTGTACCGAAGCCATGGACAAGTCCTTTGTAAGCAACCCCCACAAAGAAATATGCAAGCCTTTTAGGCACCAATTATTGTACTATGTGACTGGGCAACACCCATTTCACAACTCACATCTCACATCCCACATCTATTAATCTCTTTTATTGTTGTTCAAAGCGCACAGGATGGAAGGAACACTTGTGCAAATAGCAGGAGCAAAGACGATGCCAGTTTTTGGCCATGTGCAAAGTCAATGCACAAATATAATGAGTGCGAGAAAGAGGAGTACGCACTCGGGCACAGTGTGCAGTGCTCAGTACTCCCACTACTCCGTATCCTGTACCCAGTACCCAATTCCAGAGACCGTCAAAGATGCCGCGCGTGTGTTTTGGACACGCGTTTGTCGGCTTACAATGCGAAATGGGGGAGTTGGGGGCAGGAGTTTTTGTGTGTCGGTAAGGGTTGCATGCAATCCTGAATCCTGAATGCTGTGCGTTGTAGTGTTGCTGGTTTGAGTGATGCGTTGCATGCGCATCAACATCCACATCTTTGCTGATTGCATTCCCGGCTTACCTACTCACCTTGTTTGCTGCACAGCGGGGCAAGTCCTTTTGCCATTACCACGTGCGGCGACTACGTGCCGCCATATTGATGTGGGTTATTGTTATAGGCACAGGCCTTTTACTGTTATAAACGTTGCGCACAAATTGGTATAAATTCTGCGAAAATGCACGACACTGAGCACTCAAACCCAAGCCCAAAACCCACTACACTGCAAACAGGTTGCACTGGCGTGTAGGCGCAGTCAAGGATAATGGGCAGAAGGAATCGTACACATGCTGTGCCCGCTGGGGTTGTGGTTGATGAATATACATATCCAGGTTGTCTGCACAATTGAAGTATGACAAAAGCTGAACCATCCAGCAAGGAGCAAAGATGTGCCAAGTAGTGGTCACAGGGATGCATTCATTTGGTATGAATGCATAATAAATACTTACTCTTACATAAGTAATTATAATCTCTCTTAAGGGAAGCAATCATAAGCGGCTTTCAAAAGACAAATATTGATTTGTTGCGACTTTAGTCTCGCTCCAATTTAATGCCTCCGGATAAACTCCAAAGTGAGATAACAAAACACAGATAGTTCAAATTTCAAGATATCTTCGGTTCGCCGCTGCAAAAAAGTTGTTCACATGAAAACTTAATTTTCGACTGATTGTTCCTATGTCAGCTATAAGATATAATAGCCCGATTTACTTAAAACAGCATGAGAAACAAAGATTTTCATACAGAAACTAATTTTTATAATCTGTCTATTTCAAATCAGCTATAAGATAGCTTTCGCTAAACACAGTTCTTAATTGATGCAACATCCGAACTTTTAACATTGTAGAATCTTGAAACACAGTTTCTTTAAAAAATTACCTCAAATAACGCAACTTTCTTACAAAATCTTCGCAGCAACATTCAAATTGCAGCAGACTGCTGCCTAAAATTTCCAATTTTTTTCAAAAAATAAATTGAATAAAATGAAGTTATTTCTCTGAATACACATTTCAAAGAATATTCACATAAAAAACATTTAAGCATCATAGTCAATCTAACATAATCGGAATCACAAAGAGTTAACGTTTTTTAAATTGTCACTTATAATTCTCAAATGGTTTAAGGAAACGCTGGCTCTTATTTTATATCTTATTTGAAATGTATTTTCAAAGATTTTTGTGTATTGTTATTGTATTTTATTTAAAACTATGTACCTAAAATATTTGTGTGCTAATGAAAACTAGTCTGATCTTTTTTGTACGTTTTAGTTTTTCAATGCTTTTATTTTATTCTATAAATTTACAATTGAGTAATATATAAGATATATTTGAAGTCTCAAAGTTCAAGTCTTATGCTCTCACACAGATTTTTCTAAACACCTAAGCGAGAAATGGGCGTATCATTATATCTTAGTCTTCGAACATTAATTATTTTCTTTTAAAAAGAGTCATCTTCATTCTTTTAAGTATTATGCCAGCTAAGATTTGGTAATTTATTTTGAAGTACCACATGCAGTGTATATAAAACAAAAAACTTCCAAAATGCTAGGATTACCAGCACTTCCTTGAACAAATTTTCTCACAGCCTGCGTTGACATTCAGTTCTTTTGCTCAACTGGATGATACGCCCTAATTCCAGCTATTTTTTATAAAGACGACTCATTTTCTTTATTTTTGTGGGTCTGTTGGAAATTTTCAAGTGATTTAGTGCAATTAGTATAATTAACACAGCGCGTAAGACGAGACTAAGGCGACATTTGACAATGAAATGTGCGCCACATGTCTTTAACCAAGTGGTCCTGAGACTGGGCCTTGAATGTGAACCTGAAACCGAGCCCGAAGGATGCTTAAGCCGACATGTGTTGCCGCCTTAAGTAGCAAATGATTCCCTGGAAAGAGATTCCCTTAAAGTGAGCAACGAGCTCAGCTCAATGTGAATTGTTGAACAAAAAATCTCACACTATTTGTTTTAACGCTAAGCAAAGGACGTTGGCGTGAGTCCTTTTAGCACAGCTTAAGGTTTAACAAAATGAAACTCACAGTATGAATTAAGTTGTTAAATGTTATTAAAGTTCAGTAAGTAAACCAAATGAATATTACAACTATAAGAAAGTGGTTCAATCGAAATAAAGTAAATATAAAATACACAAAATATTCCAAAGAAATAATGAATATTATATTTAGGCTTAATTTAACTACAATGAGTTAAACTCTATTGCAAACTTGAATGAATGCAAAAGTAATAAATAGTGAAAACATTTCAGAATTAAACTCAAAATTGGCTATACAAACAATTGCATAATTGGAAGTGCTGTCCGATACGTTCAGAGATAGTCATTAAATAGTTGACCAAATTGCAACAGTCAAGAGTCAGCTTTGCCTCCGGCTGTGGCATGTGGAACGCAAGTTTCCTGTGCGGCACAAAAGTCAACACTTTAGTGCAATTCTGAGCAATTAACATTGCCAGTAAATATGGAATTTGTGCAATGCACTGGCCAAAAATGCCTACGAGGCAAAGGTAGCTCAGGTAGCTCTTCGCCTGAGCAATGCCAGGCACATCCTGGCAACAAAGTCAACTTCATTTATAAGTCAGAGGTAGAGTGACAAAGGGGTATGGGGCAGTAGCTTGCTTACATAGTCTGCGACACATCAACAGCATTCATCAGAATTCACAGTGAATGCTGCAGGATGTTACTGGCACTACGAAGACGGAGTCTGCTCCCCAATCGGGAGCCCCCGGGCAAATTTGAAGTTTACCATAGTTGAAATGTCATTCTTGTTGTTTCTCATTGCTATTGTTGTTGTTGATGTTGTATCTTATAGGCTCTGTTGCTGTGCGTGCTATGTTTGATTTGGTCTGTCATTGAAAGGCAGGGGAAAGGATCGAATCCAATAGTACCTCCGCCCCAACCAAATAGTTGAACCTGTGCGTGCTTGTCTGTGACAACTGGAAATTAGTTTAATAGTCCAACTGGAAGCAGTTCCAAAGGTAAATATACATTTGTTTATATAGTTATGACATATTATTTTTTAGGTACACACAAATTGCTTTCATTATGCGTCCTCTGTATTACATAGTAGTACCAATAAATGTGATACGTGCAACTGTTAAATTAAGTTAATCATAGTGTCCATGCTGACCATAATAAAATAGTCAGCTCAATATTTTGGTGTGTCTACTGTTGGTAGAAAAGAAAACTCCCATTCAATTCACCAAATAACAGGGGACTTACCTTTTTTTATAACATGTATTAATTTGTCAATTAAATTATTCAATTCTTAATGTAGTTGTCAATTTGTTTTATTTGAAAATATTTAGTTGAATTGACGTATACTTTACTGCATTTACTTACTTCATTCTTTTGTTACAAAAACAAGTAAGAACGTTGCAGCTGGAGTTAAAAGACAGTATATTTGCAACTGAGTTCATATCTCAGATATACAAATTTCACAATATTTACCTTTGAAGTTTCGAACTTACTTAAAGTATTCATTTGCTGAAAAGTAACTTTAAGCTGTAATCATAAATAAGTTGCTTTCTAAAAATAGAATCGTCTCGCTATTAAAAGTATTTCCTTTTCATGAGAAAGGATTACAATTGCCAATTCTGAAGCCCTTTAATATTAAATATTATTCCGACTAGCTGCTACTTAATAAATAAGTAACAAAGAAACAAGCTATTATTTTGAACCATACTCCATTTGGCAAACAGTCAATATTTAATTGTAAGACAATAGCTTAGCAACCATAAACAAAATGTCTAATCAAATCAGAGTTAGAAATGAGGAAATTTAATCGCTTGATAGGCTTAGGGTTGCCATAAGGGGGTATTAACTACCCCGGGGGCAATCGGGAAACTCAAATGCGCAATGAAAATTGTTAACATCAAAAGCATTTCCCAGTTAATAAAGCGGGCATTGGGTATTGTTATGGATTCTAGTCGAAAGTTTTACATTATTTATAGCATTATACCAATAAGATGAATGCTAATTTAGTAAACGCGTGGCCAGCAAGCAATGAGAGTAGAAAATTTGACTGGACAGATATGGAATGTAAAATGCGTTTCATTTTTTTAATCCAATTTGCATATAAAATGACACAAAGCCCGCTAAATGCAACCCTTAATAAGTCACCAGGGGACCAGAGCGGCGGTCGCTTTGCGAGCACTTGAAAAATATTGTGTAAATCCCAAAAGCAGCCCACAACCCACCACCACCACCACCACCTTTAACAGGAACACCACCACCACTTTGGAATTGTCAAGGTTTGGTTTTCTTCTGCCGCTTTTGCTGTACCATTGTCAACTATAAATATGTCAAAGTTTCTGGTTACCATGGCCCATTGGCTCAACCCTCCCAATGCAGAACTTTTAAAAAAGAAAAAAAAAAAAATTTGTTTTAAGTATTGTCAATATTAGTAAATATAAAAAAAGATAGGGTGGCCTTATAACTGCTGGGGGTTGTTCGCCTCAGCCTTAATGAAATGCTAAATTTCTGTAAGCCGCAAGTATTACAGCGTTGCAAGTTCGTATTACCCTTCTTATACTATATGGTATATGGAAGGGCTCTGCCTGCCAATTTTTCACTTTCGTTTTCATATGCGTTGTGTGTGTAATTTTTTATTAAAGACATTAGTCAAATAAGTGCATATACGATCTGGTTCTCATATAGCGCCGCTGGGCATTAATCTATAATAGCAAACGCCTGTGCCAGGACCACTCAGCCGCCATGCCACCCATCCACCCACTGAACCAACGTGTGCGTCATTTGTTACATTTATTATTATATTTTTTTTTTTTTTTTTTTATGTTTTCGATCTAAACGGATTTGGTTACCCGGCACACTCGCCTGCAGAAAATTAAACTTTTCGTTTCGCTTTTGTGCAAAATACAAAAACATTTTATGCACTTATGACACTCGCAACGCCCACCACCCTCACTACTCCCTTATACTGCCCAACAGCCCGCCAACCACCCTCTTCAAAGGTCAGCCCTTTTTTTTTGTGCACTGACTTTTTGTGTGTGGACCGAGCCCAGTTTTTATTGTAATCGTAACTCTGCTCTATATTGGCTTCATTTTTAGTTACTCAGCTGTTTCCAGTTTCCCATTTCCATTTCCTCATTGCCATTTCTATCGCCCCCTGCAGCATTTGTAAGGGCAGTTGCAACAAATGTTGCTGGGGTTAATGTTCCGGCTATGCATGGATTGGTTATATACGATATACCATAGTAATATCTGTGTCTGTTTTGTATTATTGTTGTCACGATTTTCACATATTTCATAAATTCGAGCATATTGCTAATTTGTGCTCTAAAATTTGTGCAAATGCGGAAATATTTGGTTAGGGATTGTTTGGGCTTTTTATTGCATTTATTGGTTTCTATTTATCAAATTGGATTTTCAAATGGGATTTATGCAGACACCACGTTGCAGCTTATTTGTGTGTTTATGCGATTTGTGGTTGCACTGTGGCTTCAACTGAGACTCAATGTTGATAAACATTGAGAATTCAGAATGTGTTAGGGAAAAGTGTTAAATATTATTATTTTTAACTAAAAATAGTAATCAAAATATTGATTTTAAAAAAAGTTTAAACAAAATTATAAACTTCGCAGCAGACAAGCAGAACGCTGTGTTAAAATCCCTAAAGACGGATTCCGACAGAATCCGAAATATATTGGAAACTTGATGAAACTACAATCGTTTTTTCCTCAAAAAGACGCAAAAGATCGCGCATAAACCTGGACCTCAAGCCGATTACACACAACTCTTAATTAAAATAATTGAAGAAATATTCAAAGCTCGTTCAAATAATACCATTTCAAATAATAACCGTTTCTATCTTTAGATTCTAGTGTAATAGAATAATGATATAATATAGGAAGCTGCTTTTCCTCGGAGACAGCGTTCAGTTCAGGAGGTTCTTTAGCTAATCTTCTTAAAAATATGTGATGCAGCTATATCAAGGCTGGGTCGGATCTAAAAACTGCAATTGGCAAAGTCCTAATCGATGCCAGTAAGCTGCTTTGTACTTCTTCAAGTTGCTCTAATATTTATAAAGCTAAATATAGAAGAGGAACAAGAACAAAAGCCTGACCTGGCGACCCCAAAAGACTGAGCAACTGCCAACTTCAAAGCAATGTATACGCATTTTACAACACTTTCTAGCTCAACGTGCAGAAAAAATCCAATGAAAAATGGAATTTGATTTGTTTTGAATTTATTTATTTAAAATACATTCTATACCAACTTGTTAGACCAAGTACATATCAACATCAGTTTAAGTTAAGAATGCTCTTCACTCTTGCAATCTGAAATAACACGGCTTCAATATGACTGCTAACCCCATTGGCAAAGCCCAAGTGGCTCTTGATTTATGCCACTGTAACGTCAATGGTTTCTAGGAATACCACATCGATCTATTGCATTCCATGTAAATGACGAGCCCACGACAGCCGCTAGTTGATGTTTGTCAGGCGCTGCGTGTCCATTGAAAGCAAGGGGAAATGCAAAGGGAAAAGGACTGCAGCTTGCATTTCCTGCACCTTTTGTATTTCCCTCCACCAACAGGACTAAAGTCCTGGCTCATTTGACTGCCTGTCACAACAGAATGTTAATGTCTATGGCATATTAATGGTTTTTCGAAATTATCCTTTTGCCACATTCTACATTAACTGTAAAAATTTATGCATTTTTAGTGGTGGTTTTCATATTACTATTATTATTATCATTATTATTATTTTTGAGGTTTGGTTTTGTTTGAGTGCAACTGCTCAATGCCCTTTTACCTGCCCAGAGAAATTGCAAATTTGTTGTCAGCCATATAACAATGTTAATCTTCAAATCTTGAACTCTTCAACTATGTAGCTTGATGCGTTGTTTGGCCTTAGCCATTTGTCAAAGGGCGCATCGCACGCGGCTTCAGATTGTAATTCTATACCCCAAAAATCCAGAACCCCTACTCATGCACCACTTCTACCCCTATCATATAGCATCTAGCCATATAGAAAGTGCGTGTTTCAAACACTTTGTTGCAGATTTTGTGCATTTATCATGCATGTTGTTGCTGGCTTCACTGCTCGGATTGGAATTGGAGTTGGGATTGGGATTGCAAAAACGGGGAAATGGGACGCGTGCCGTGGCATGTGGTTTGGGTTTTAGTATTAAATTGTTTTGCGGTTGCGATGATAATCAGACAATCGTACAGTATATTTTATTGAAGTGCTCTTTGGGAACTCTCTCAAAGGCCATTCGCATTTCGCTATTTACTTAACTTTTGCTTATGTATAATTCAAATGATTAGTGTGCCACCATTTCTGACATTTATCAGGCAAACTAGAGACATTTGCTATCTAACTGTATCTTAAAAGGTACAGTGAAGTATATTAATGAACTTCATGCACGGAGAAAAATCTTTTCAATATGATGTTTAACCTCATCGCTAAAAACATTCGTTAAACAGTGTTTGAATTATAATTATTTTTTAAAATTTCAAATAATTAGTTTTTGTCTAGTTCAATAGAGAAAATCTGACATTATAGTTATTGAGCTCAAGTTTCATCTTTAATTTGTTATAACTGATTTAATCACTTAAAAGCTAAGTGTAAACCATTTTTGCAATTTCACAAAGTTGCTCAGCTTATTTGCTTACTCATTCGATGGCACTTTACAAATCAGAACTTATCCTACACTTAAAACTGCAAATGACCCAACATTTATTTAAAAGAGTGCCCTCTACCTCAACCGTTATTGATCAAATTTTGTGTTGAAAAAATATTGCCAGAACCTTTGCCCACTCATAAAGTACAAACAGAGTCCGGCAATGTGCCTATGATAAATTTGGCACTTCCGCTTTGGTAACTAAGACATCGGCATTCAAATGAACAGAGGGTCCTGCAAGCTCCCTACAAAAAAAGAAAGAGAGAAATTGCTGCAATGCATACGTCATTTAACCCCTTTGCGCCATATTTTTCATAAGCTGGCCCCCCTGGGTGGGTTCTGTGTTTGAATACGTCTGTCTGTTGGGGGGATTGGTATTTTTAATACTCTTCTAAGTTTTTTGATATGCGAAATATGTAACGCATTAAGGGAAACATTTTCGAATTCATAAACTGGTCTTCCAGTTTGGTAAGAATGATGTTTGCTATCGAATTTGGGAAGATTATAATAAAGTCTGTCAATCTGTTCTGTTTACATGTATATACAAAAAGAGTGTCTAAAAATCGGTAAACTTCAACATTTATGAACAGAAAATTTCAGTTTAAAAACGTTTTTCTTATAGTATAAAATTCAAATTTGCTGTAGACTTAACGGCAAGAGTATTTGAGATTCACACACCGACAATAACTGTTCCATCTTCCTGTTTTTCTTCTTTTTTTGGACTTGACAAGTGTGCTAAATTTGAACAGGCCAAAGGATGCGTCGTCTGCCATCGTCTACTGCTGTCCTTTGGTTGATAAAATACATGTGAGAGGGTGCGGCCCGCATATATAGAGACATTTATTGATAGATAGCAAACGCATCGCTTGAACCCTTTTAGATTTGATGAACGTATCGAATTCCCCATATTGCCAAAAGCACCAAAATTTATGGCTGTTTGATTTATTTTAACTTTTAACACGCCCAAACAAATGCTGCCAATGAGGCGAACAGTGGGCAAAACGCGCGGGGGGGGCGTATCGAATTTTACTGGGCAGTAACGCCAAGGGGAGACTCTGGTTTTTGGTTCCGGCTAAAGAGTTGCCACTCTGAACTTTACACCACAAATCTTTGAAAAGCTTTTTGGGGAGGCTGATTGAAATATGTATTTATGTTTATTGAACTTATTGAATTTGTAATTGAAACCAAAAAGAAGACCGGAAATAACTTAAACTCTCTTTTTTGATCAATGTTTATTATTTTAAGCAACATTGCTTTATTTACAAAAAAGCTGCTATATAGCGTATTGTTATAACCTAGTTCCGAGAGTGGCTTTTTTGTGCTTTAAATTCTTATCGCAAAGAAGTAGACTTTCCATTTTAATAAATAAAATTCTTAATAACAAAAATCAAATTATTTGATTAACAAATTTTTGTAAAAAATTACTTTAAAAATATTTTAAATATTTTATGGATATGTGAAGCGAATAATGTTGAAGTAATCGCTTATAATATCGCTATTTTTCAACGCATCCTTATAGATTTCAATCATTCATTATTCTGCCTTTAAACTTATTGTACCTGCACTTGCTGATTTTGTTGAATTCTGCATAATTATGCTGTTTACTTTAAATCATTCAATTGTGAGCCTGCCATGCATAAACCGCAACTTACCCCGCAATCCGTAGCCAGGACCTCAACATGCCATTTCAGTTTCTGGCTACCCCAATCAGAACTCTACAGCATTTTGCGTATTACGCTTCATTATGCAGATTTCTTGCCGTTCGCTCGCTCAACATTTATATATATATATATGTTTTTTTTTTTTCAGGCCGCCTTATTTGTTATTGTTGCATGGCTTGCGGCTTGAAAAAATATTTTTATTTAATTTATTTATGAATGAAATGGCAGGCAGAGCGTCGCGACGCTTGGCGGTTGCCTGTGAAGGCAGGGGCGGAGGCTGGGAAAGGCTGGCAATAAAGGCAATTGCCACACACGCCCCGGACTCTTTTGGCATTCCAGTTTGTGGTGCCTACCGCATTGTCACATAGATAAGCCGCGTCTGGCTTAACTCATAAAAAAGTGCCAGCAAAAGGATAATAAAACAGCAACAGCTAAAGGAACAGTGGCAGGGGCAGGGGTAAAGAGAAAATCTGAGCGCGTGCGGATTTAAAATTTCAACAAAAATAAACAGCAAATAGTCATAAAAGGCAGTGGTCGAAGAGTCTGGGCGTACATTTTTCACGGCCATGCTGGGAAATACATATCTCGAGAAAAACGCCTCACACATGACTCTACACAAAATATTTGTAAATGGCTTTTGGTTTGGCTTTGGCTTTGCATTCAGTTCAGTTCAGTTCAATATATAATGACAATAATCAAAAATTCTCAGGCTACCCATTCGGCTTTTGTAATTTGCCGCCCCACAGACCAACACACACACACACACACACACACACACAAGATTTAGACTCAAAAACTCCGAGACGAGGCAAGCGCAACGAGAAATGAATTTAAAAACAATTTGCGGTCGGAACTCACAAAAGCAACCAAGCCATGAGAGTTAAACCGCAAAGACAACAATTAAGCGTTACAAATGATTATGAATAACCATTTTTCCTATAGTATACATACATACTCGTATCTACCTATATATGTAGAGTTCATCATATGTGTCTTGTGTATTGTTCTCGTATTTCAAAAGCTGCCCTGAGAAACGGAACAGAAATGTACTCGCAATGGAATTCTTGCCGCTGGGCTATTTACTCATACTACTTCCCTTTGTATACTAATGTATTTCATGATCAATCAGTTAAGACCCATTTGTTAAAACTTTTATGAATGAATCGTCTCGAGTTCTGTTTAAACTTTAAATGATTCGAGCAAGTATAATTTGAATCAACTAACTACATTTATTTTAAGTTTTTTCTTAATAGCTTGCGCAAAACAAAAAATAAATCAAACAATTTAATTAGCCCATTGACGAAAATACGGAAAATTCTACCGAATTAAATATTTACAAATACATTCTTACAAATTTAGACACGTGTTTATATTTTGAGTGTGTGAAACGGTTATGCAGCATTGGTGATCACGCAATCAACTGCCCGGCTAGCTCAGTCGGTAGAGCATGAGACTCTTAATCTCAGGGTCGTGGGTTCGAGCCCCACGTTGGGCGAAAATAAATATTTTGTTATTTTCAGGGCCCTTTTAGGTGAGTAACAAAGTTACAAGAATAAGGAAGTTATGTAAAGTATATATATTCTTGATCAGCAAGAAGAGCCGAGCCGATCTAGGTAAGTTGGTCTCTGTCGCTCTGTCTGTCCGTTTGCTTATATCCCTCAGCATATCAGAACTAATAAACGATAACATATTCTTAATTTTCATTCATTTTAAATTTTAACATTACATTAACTTTGTTTAATATTACTACTGACGATAATAAACTCGTTTTACTTTTTGAATGGTAGAGCCAAATAACCAAATCTCTCTTCTTCTAAGAGAGACCCCGACATTAACAATATACGCAGATAGACCAAAGTAATTTGCATATAAGCTATAAAGTACTGCAAATGTATGTAACAGGCAGGAGGAGACATTTCCGAATATATTCTAGATCAACATTAACAGCCGAGTCGATGTAGCTCTGTCCGTCTGTCTGTGTGTCTGTCTGTCCGTATGAACGCGTCGATCTCAGAGACTATAAGAGCTGGAGACACCAAACTTGGTATGTAGGTTCTTGTATACCATACGCAGATCAAGATTTTCTGCGAAAGCATACTCACATATTTATTTATTATGAAGATAACTTTTCATACTTGTTTAAATTAAGTAAATATTAATAGCAACGAGTATTTGTGTGTTTGATTAAAAAAGCAAAAGATATATTCGATCCTGCCAGGAGTCGAACCTGGAATCTTCTGATCCGTAGTCAGACGCGTTATCCATTGCGCCACAGGACCGTTAAATTAATGCCAAAACAAAACTGAACGAATCACATAAATACATTTTTTTTATAAGATCATTTTTAAAAGTTGATAAGTCTTTAATATGTACAAGTACAAAAGTTTTGAATCTTCTCTATACCAAATAGGAGGCTCGAAATCAATTTTAGACAAATGGCCTTTTAGGCAAAGTATCTCAGAACTGTTTGAAGAACATTTTCTTCACTTACGATTTTCACAAAAAAACAATTGACCCGGTACATTAGTACTATTTATGTACTCTTAGCGAAAACTATACATACTGTTTGTTTTTATGAATGTAGCTTCACAACTGTGAAAAACAATTGTCATCATATGACAAACAGACAGATATACCTTTCACAATCCCAATATACTCATTCTTTTAAAAATTTAGAAAAGAGAGTATTAAAAATCAATTATTTTTGCTAGTGAAAGTTATTTTTAAGGCGTCATACTCACTTTTATTCATATGAGTGTGTTTATGAGACACATACACACATATGGATTATATATGTACCATGCATAGCTATACACATATTTGAAAAATACGCAGCCTGCAATAAAAACAGAGGTCCAGTTTGAAGGTTTGGCCCCGTGCCCAGCCGCAGGACAATATATTTTACAAAAACTTCACGCAAAGCTCCCTGGATAAACAAATAGAGCAGCACTCTGGTTGTACCACCTACCCCTACCCCTCTTCGCACAACATTTCATCTCTTTGTTGCTCCCTGTGGCCGGCGCCTGTGAAATATTTGCAGCATGCAGTAAAAATTAGAAGTGGGGATAAACAAATACATTTATTACATGCAAATACAACAACAAATAACGCGTCGACGTCGACGTCGACGTTGGCATCGCTATTGTTGCGTCAGTCTCGCCGAAACACGCCTCTGCCTCTAGACCACCTTCTCCTTCATTTCCTCCAACCTCCACCTCCAACTCCATCCAAGTGCCGGGAGCAACGCACACACGTGACTTTAAAGCTCATGGGATTACATTCAACGCAGTTTTGTGCGGGATTTTGGTATGCAAAAAAAAAGCTTAGGAAATTAATGTGCCGAAGGAAATGCATTTAAATTATGTGGGTGCCTGGTTGGGTTGGGGGGAGGGTTACGTTTACGGTTACGGACTGGGGTTCCGGAGGAGTCCGCTGTGACAGACGCAGACGCAGCCGAAGCCGCAGCCGCAGCCGCCCGCCCGCATTAATTTATAATTTTTGCCCAATGGCGTTGTCGGGTTTTTTGGCGCTTAACAAATTTAATGGCGGCTTCACAAATGAATACAAATTGCAATTTGAACTTTGAGTTTTACAATTTTGTAATTAACAGCAAAACATTTTGCATCATAATTCTTGAGCTCTGGACAAAAAGTATTTTCAAATTTAATTAAGTTGCATTGGCCACGCAGATTTGTCCCACGTCTCTCAGCAGGGGGGTGTGTGTTTGTTGTTCTGCTGGCAGCAGAGGGGGTTGTGTTGTCGGGCTGTCTAAAGACCCAACCCTTTTTGCAAATAAATGTCTTGGGCTAAAGTTTTTTTAATGCCTTGGCCAGACGGTAAAAATACATAAATTTCCATTGCCTCTACAAATAAACATTATGCTGCAGTTTTTTTGTTGTACTTTTCTACTACACTATACAACATAAAAGTTATTTAACTTATTGCTTGCTTTAATATTTTTATTAATCTTATATACTTATGTATTGAACATAAAGCTTTTAGCCAAAAGAATAAAATTCTTTTCTTATTGGCCAGTATTATGTTTTGTAGTGTAATGATTGTTTATCCTGTTGCGAGTCCTGTTGCGCTGATTTGGCATACCTTCTGCTGACGTATGACATTGCAGCATCAATTGTTCTGTGCAATTCACGTTGTAAAATCGTCATATCGAGTCGAGGAGTTCTCTTTGGCAGAGGTTAAGGTTCAGAACGAGAATGAGAATGAGAACGAGGCCGCTTTTCTTGGTCATTAACGCTGCTAAGCTTCGGCCTGCACCCTGTCCCGGAAGGATATCGTGGCTGAATGACGTGTGTGTTTGCACAACCAACAGCCAACTCATACACACACACACACACACACACACCCAATTCATTCACACCCATCCTCAAACAACAAACCAACCAACCAACCAACCAACCAACCAACCCACCAACAATCCGTTCATTCATGCAGGCCATCCTCGCAGGCATTGTCATTAGCGTTGCTCGTGCGGCGTTATCCCTTTTTAATAAGGTTTACTCAGCATTTTTTATTTTTTATTTTTTCTGTTGTTCGCTGCAGATATATTGTATGTTTATTATGCGAGATTTGGTATTTGTTATGTGCAAGCAATTATGCAGCAACAAGGCAAAAAATAACAAAAAATGGTGAAATGAACTTTGATTACGTTCATGATACTGACTGAAAAGTGCAATTTGAAAGCTTGGAAATTTTAATAACGCAATTTTGTTAAAGCTGTTTAGTCGGATTCAAATTATGACATCAATTATATTTTTGGTAAAATATTCCAATTGCTTGAAATGTGCTTTGTAAGCCTCCTTCCTATTCTTTTCTAGTACTTTTTTAAAGGATTCAGGGCGTAGTGCAAAGGAAATCCTCTTGATACTATCGATAGTGTCATCGATATTTTGATATCACTGAGACAAAAGGCTCGAAAAAAATTAAGTCAATCGAATATAAATTGATTCATTTCAGTTTTAGGAGTACGTTCGTCCCAGGTTTTTTTAAGCCGAGTACAAAATACTTCCCATTTTACTTAATTCCGTATTTCTTAATTCAAGCCCATTTTTATCGTAACACCTCTTGATTCAAACTCAACTTGATTCAGTCCCGGAGTTCTTAAATTAAAATTATGGAAAACAAGCAAGAATACTCTAGTCGAGTATGCCCGACAACGAAACTCCCTACTTCCAACTTGCACTTCAAGCAGTTTAACGGCAACGCAAGCAGCGCACATAACTTGTCCAGTGCCTTTGAAACTGTTGCTTCTGCCTGTATGGGGAACTAGATTCTTCAATAACTTTGGTGTTTGTTGAAATCTACGCAGCTGATATACGGACAGACATACGGACATGACTATATCGACACGGCTTTTGATGCTGATCAAGAATATAGATAGTTTATATATTAGGAAATGCTTCCTCCTGTCTGTCACATACATTTGCAGTACTTTATAACTCCCTTTTTACCATTTTTAAGACTTTTTTTATCTTTGAACATCCCGCAGGACATAATGTATCTAGCGCTCAAGCAAGAAATTTCTTTTCAATATCATCATTTTTATTAAAATATTTTTACAAAACTAAATGTGACGAGCCTTTGGGAATGCACGGTACACATGTAATTACAAAGCAGACTATATTTATTAATAGCCTTGACATTTTTAAAATTATGTACTATGTTAGTTAGTTGGTTATAATTTCTATTAGACAATTAAGACACTCTTTTTCATACGCTTCCAATATCCCAGTTTGAATTCATTTTTATAGAATACCTTTCCAGCACATCCCGAGTTCTGAGTTAAAAGTCCTGTTATGGCTCTCAGTTCCTTTTCTGTGCACCATGAACCATTAGTCAGTCCAAATATGTGCACTCAGTTGCTAACCCCACCATTCCCTATCCCTCTCTATCTGTGTCTCTCTCTATATGTATATATATATCGAGCTGCTCTCATCAACTAATCTGCCTACGTGCCTTGCACACCACATTACATTATCTCGAGTAAATCTCGCCCGATACAAAGAAAAAAGCTTGTGCGTGCACTCGAAATTAAATTGTTATCAAATCGATCAAAGCCGCAGCATCATTATCTGCGCATTAGTCGTGGTTGCCCAGTAAAAAAAACTCGCACTACAGCAAAAACACTATGTGTATGTACAGTGTATATATGGATGTAACTGCATACATACATATATAAAAGGTTGACTGGTGAGGAAAACTAGCTTGATAAGCAAGTTTTTCTTTTTTTCATGGTCGAATCGCAGTTGCTCGTAAGTGCATTGCTTAGTGTTTGGGGGCGAAAAGGGGGCGCGGTCAGTGGCAGTGTCCAGTGTTTTGCCTGTTGAGTGTTGAGTGCTCTGCGTGCCCGGCGCCTGGACGAAGCAGCAATAACTTCTAATTAATACACGAAAAGCATAACGAAAGCTAATTATGAAGCTAATGAGCTTGTTGGCAATGCAAGCAAGCCAAGAACCAGCAGCAAGAACAGCAACAACAATTACAACACCAAAAGCAACAACAACAACAACAACAACAATAACAAGAGCAACAGCAACAGCAAGCTCAAGTGTTAACGACTCTGTGCTTAACAAGCCGAGCGCCGCCGTCGCAGCCGCCGCTCCAGGTGCGAAATACCATGAAAGAGTGAACGCGAATGGTCGCTGCCTACCTTGGGACATACGAACATATATAGAGGTTACATATCTATATACCTACATATATATATATACTTATATATGTACATATTTCATTTCAATTTCCTTTTAGGTTGCGCGTCTTTTTAGCATACTTGATTATGGTCTTTGGCAAGCAGCAGCAGCAGCAGCAGCTCAGCATAAAGAAAGGGGCTGGGCGCTGGACGTCGCCGGCCATCAGTCACTTATGCGCACGGCACGTCACTCAAAGCCAACACACACATATATTGGTATCACACACACACACAAAGATACCCAGCTAAATAACAGAGCGGGACGTTGAACGTTCCACGATGGTGATGGGCAACCAAGTCGAGGAGTATCGAGGCGTCGAGGAGTATCCCCAGTCCACTACAGTCCAGTCGCGGGTTGGCTGAACGACTGAACGACTCGTCCGGTGTTTGGCCGCTGCTACTGTCATTATCTTGTTAACTCGTTGTTACGTCAGCCGTTCAGTGAGTCTGCTCTTGAGCTTGTATATATACTATACAATAGTTGCCATATAAGTCTTACATAGTCTGATGATCATTTGATTGCCAACAGCCAGAGGCACTCAAAGATGTTAGGCTTCAAGTTATTATAAATGTTTCATTTCTCGATTTTTTGACTACTACTCAAGACTTAGATTCATAGCTCAAAACAGAATATTGAAATAGTAGTGGTATTAGCATTAAGAAATCTTCTTGGCTAAGTGCTAAGTGAACACTTTATTGAAAAGTGTAAAACATATTTTGTTAAAATCAAGCTATATAAATCACAACATACTTATACAAAAACGATGTAACAAACATTCACTGATATTTGCTTATGTTTAACCTTTCTATTTACATTTAATCCTGTTACTAATAACTTAAGCGATCTTCACACCATGAAAGACTTGCGTGTAATGAAATTGCTTGAAAGATCTTTTGCAAAAAATCTGTAAAAAGTCTATTTAAAACACTCATATTTCCTATGTGAAAAACAAGTTCAATATAATGCTTTAAAATACAAACATCAATCAAATGAACAAAAGTGGAAAAAGATTCACAAATATCTCAAACCATAACTGACAATTAGACATACTTTAAACATCAATTTAAAAATCATTCGTAAGGGCAATAAGTGAAATTTTAGATACTGATATCTGTAAGATATCTTTCACCGAATAGAAACGTTTCAATATTTGTCCAAGTTGCAAGCATCAGACTTGCGCACAAGATTTCAAATGAAACTTGCATTGCCTGAATAGCGTCTTAGAAAAGTTGTACATAAGGTATGATCTTAAGATCTTTTGGTATTTTTTTTTTATCATAACAATTTGTTCGGCTAACTGCCTAATTTTAAATTTGTACATCTTATAAAATGATCCGTACGGTTAAAATATTACATTTTTGGGTATTTTGTTAAAAGAAAAACACCTTTTATTTCATGATTAAGCCAAGCACCTTTCCACTAGGCTACAATAGTCGACTAAGACTTCTTTTATTATGTTAGATTATTTCAATTTTTATAACTATTCTTAATCAACTGACTAGCACTGTTCATGTTGTTCTGCTCATATGCTTGGGCCCACATTAGTGGCCACTTACATCGTGTGCATCTTGCTTAAATTCGTCTGCCCAGTCTCAGTTCCAGACCCAGACCCATGCTAAGGCCCATACTCTGGCCCATACACAGGTCCAGACCCATGCCCATGCCCGATGTGTAATAATAATATACACACAGGTGTCCCAGGCTTTTTGCCATGGGGCTCCATCAGCTTCGTACTTCATCAATAAGCAGCCGGGGCGATGGCGCTGCTTGTAGCACATGTAGCGGCGATTACGCGTAATAATCATCATAATCAAAAGTCGCAACACGAAATGAGTTTCGACTTGTTATTGCTGTTGTTGTTGTTGTTGTTGTTTTGTTGTTGCTCGTTTGTTGTTCGCTGTTGTTCGTTGTTGTTGCACAAGGATAACCAGTTAGGAATTGTTATGGTCCAGCAGAGGTGCTCGCTCCATATAGAATTGATTAATATTGGCATTGGATATAGAAAACTTGCTGGCGTTGGTGGTTTCGCCATCTCTCATTTCAACGTTGCGGCCCAGTGAATTTTGTGGCATTAATCTGTGGGCTCAATAGGCGCTGTATTGACGCAGGACCTGCGTCGTGTCGGGGTGGGGTGTGTTTCAGCGGGTTTTCCAAATTAAACTTGGACTGTGGCCATGGCATGGGCCATAAAAAAAAGTTTGTTAATCATAAGTATGAAGGAAGTGTTTTGCTCAGTACTCTGAGTGAGTATGCTGTTTTTTTTCTGATGGTAGGTTAAGGTTAAGTTTCAGTTTCAGGTTCAGGTTTGTTGTCGGCTGATTGGGGGCAACTAGGGAATCATTATGGTAGCGCTTGGTTTTGTTTCGTTTAATTTTCTTAAGCATCTATGATATCGATAGGTGTCATCAATATGAGTAGCAGTTAAGTAGGAAACTTATAAAATATGAATTTATACGGTGTTTATTTGAAATATTTTGTAAACAATTCCCAAAAATCTCTTTTATATCCGAAATAAACATATTAATTGAAACTACCTAAACAAAGGTAATCTATCTCCATTAGAACACAATATTTTATATTGAAATCTCTGCATTTTTAGTGCTTAAACCATATTTTTTTTCATATTTTCATCTCCATGGTCATTTACTAAAATACTTTAATGCATTTTCACGATCAAGTCTTTTGTCCAATCTGTTTCATACAGGTTTTTCTATAACATCGTTTTTAATAGTTAATAGCTCATCCACTCTAGCTATACCATGTTCTCATTCTCACGTATAATATACCACTTTTTTGTACTCTCTTTTAGTTACTCATTCTATTATGCTCTATCATAGTTCAGACATCTTTCCATTTTGGGTTAGTCACTTCAAGCTTTTTTATGAGACACCTCATAGCCCAGCATGCACAGTCATAATCTATCCTTGACTTACAAAACCCAACCCAACGCAACCCAATTCAACCCTCTCCGATATGCGATGTATATCGCATGCATATTATGAGCAACACAGCATACAGGAGCTGCAGGTAAAGTTACAGGTATAGAGCTGAGCTCTATAAACACAAAAAATAATAATTAACTGACCATCAAATCAACAGCACGTACTCCCTACGTGAGCATCATTTTATGACGGGAGTACAGTGCGCTCTCCCTCTGTCCCGGTTTTGGATTGCAGCCTTGATTACTCATTTGCGATATGTGGATAAGTTCGGGTCGGGTTATGGTTACGTGCGAAAATGAAAACTACAACTTGGTAAGGTCAAAAACTACAGTCAAAGTCAAATGAATTGTAAGAGGGGAAGAGGAGAGGGAGAGAAGTAAGATATTTGAATGCAGCTTCCGCACTTACCGCATAATTAATATGGCGAAATGCAAGCCACAGACAAGCGAACAGGACAAACAGGACAGGCTGGACAATGCTGTCAGTGCATTACAAATACTCGAACATTTGCATGTGATTTACGCACTGGCAATCCCTCAAAGCCTCAGAACTCTGTACACGGTGCTTGCAACTCGAACTCAGCCTCCAGAGCACAACAAGCATACGACGCCCTAAGGCAAAGTCAAACCATAAAACTTTGGCTTAAGTGCAAATGCGCTCAAATCTGCACTTAGACAAGTGACTGTGTGAATGTGTGTGTGTATGTGTGTGTGTGTGTATTACTATAATTAAATTGAAAATTACTGCCAAGCAATTGCAATTGTCCACACGACTGGACAGTGGCCCCGGGACCAGGTCAGGCACAGGGACGTACACTGAGTCCGGGTCTACAATGTTAATAATAGGTTTGTGTGTGGCCCTAATCATTGTCTGTGCATCTGTCTATGGCAAAATGTTTTAGGGGGGGTTGGGTCCTGCCACGCATAAGTTATAAATTATGCATAGATGCATAATTTACAGCTCGTAAGGTCAGACAGTTGCATTTGCACTCAGCCTCACTTACCCTTCGCCTTTACTCCCCCCGAATGTCCACTGCACAACTACCATTAGTTGTGCTTCTTGCAATCGAGGTAATAAACCTTATGTTTGTATGTTTGTAACGCCTAGTCTGGTCAAATGGTATCTGGTATTGTGAAATGAGAAAGCAACTCCTATTGAAGTGGAAAGAATAATATATCATTCCAAATTTGTATGATTGATTTTTATTGCATTGTTGATATTTCAAAGAGTAAACCAGACAGAAATAAAGTTATATAAGATATAGTTGTCCGATTCTGATCAAATCTAATCAAAATAACTTTTTTTCTTATTGCAATATTTCTTCTACAATGTCATTATACTATAAAAAGTATGCAATCTAGAATTCTTTATTATAACAAGTAAGAACGTTGCAGTCGCGTTTTCCCGACTGCGAAATACTCTATTTTTTGTAAGTTTAATAAGTTAAATTTTTGAATGGACTACTTATAAACTGTCCTTAAACTCAGGTAAAGAGAGTTTAGCTGAGTTATTTTGAAAAACAAAAAAGTTTTTCACACAAAAGCTTATTTTCAACCGATTGCTCTAAGATATAATCGTCCAATTTTGATGAAATTTTGTCAGCATGTATAAACTGTTCTTAAGCTTAGCTAAAATGAGTTTGGCGGTGTTATCTTGAAAAACAAAAAAAGTTTTTCATACAAAAGCTTATTTTCAACCGATTGTTCCTATGGCAGCTATATGTTATAGTGGCCCGATCTGGCCGATTTTAACACTTTGTCTGCCTATGGTATATACCAACATGTTTACCAAGTTTGGTTGCTCTAGATTCAAATCTGTGGGAAAAAACCTGGTTACATACAGACGGCCGGACGGACGGACGGACGGACAAAGCCAAAATCCCCTTTTTTAAATTTTAGGAAAACAGAATAAAATTCACTTAATTTGATTGAAAAGTAAAGAAATGAGCATAAAGTTGAAAAGAGTTATACAGATACTCGTATTTTATCTTTTTTTGTACAATATTCAAGTTCATTGTATCTTGAAATTACAATCGCGTCTTCTGTTTTGATTTAGAAACGCATTTGTCTGAACTTTTTGCACCCAACACGAATGGATCCACTTTAAATAGTCGAATCACTTCGATAGTAGTTCATTGTACTATGCATATAGTTGTGTCTTGTTTTTCCCACTTCCCCTGCAGACAACTCTTAACCACTTGAGAACTTGTTTTGTTTTTTTTTTTTTTTGCATTGATTTCAACCGCATCATTTTGATATATTTTGTGGCTTGGGTTGTTTAGCAACTCGTTGTTTTTACTGTATCATCATCACGAAGTACACGCACGAGCTGCGTCTGCCAGCTTTGCATACTATACAGGAAGGGACTGCAGTTGAACTAAGAGTGGGCCAAAAGGGTTGGAGGAGTGTAGTAGTAGGGGGTAGAGATGCCCAAAGTGCCGACAACAGCGATGAGGTACAAATTATCATGCATGTGTTTGTCTTATTTCTTTGTCTTATTGCATTTTATTCAAATTTCCTACCGTGTGGTTTTTACGTTTATAAAGTCGGCATCGATTTGCAATTCGCAATCGTAATCAGCTTGAAGGCAACTGTAGAGGAATAAATATACAAGTACAAGTACTATAACTTCAATGCGAGTATGTATGTACAATCTACATATATATGTACCTATATATCTTCCGGTTGTTGTGTATATTTATTCTGTGAACGGTCGATGACAGGCAGACCAAGAGGCGGTATTCAGCAGACTTGCTTGTTGTGCCAGTTTTCAACAGCTGATGGTGAATATTTATGTTTTATTTGGTTTTATAAACGAATATCAGAGTCAAGTAAACTGCAAGTTGGACTAACAAAGTTAACTTTAATAAAATATAAATACCTTTAACTCTACGAATACTACAACACTTCATATTAAAGTTGCTTGTCCTTGTGGGTCAAGTATATATTGAAGGACTCTTCAAATTGAACTCTCCCTACACAAATAACCATCGCACATTGTTACAGTTCTTTTTGAGGTCAACAAAAAAACTAAATATTTATACAACTTTTGTAATAGCTGACAACAATATTTGCATTGGCATCCACTTAAACCTTTTGACCACCCATGAAATATACCTTAACATTTTACAACTCGAGCCCGGTTTTTCCTGCTGGTCACGTGTTCTTTTCTCTGTCTCTCTCTTTTATCTAATGTAATTTTTGGGGCTAACATCAGAAAAGAAAAAACAAGAATTACCTTTTGTCTTTTACTTTATGGACCGTAAGGGTCGACAGCTGTGTTTGTAACCAATTTGCTACCTTCAAAATGAAAACACACACGCATGCTAAAAGGGAGCAGCAGATCAAACCCCAAAACATATTTTACACTCATTGTAACTGCACTTCAACTCGGTTTGGCATATTTTAAAAGTTTTTCATTTGCATTTAGAAGCCATGTGTGTGTGTGTGTGTGTGTGTACTATGTAAGGGTTACATAACACGCAAAACAGAAGGCATACAACGTCTCATAACAATTTTCACCTGTCCGGAAAAAGTAACAACTGCATAGCAATTAGGCTGGCTAAACAATAAGATGGATTGTTAGAGCAGCAGGCCTTAAGGCAAGTCAATGCATTGATTAGCCTCTGCCTTAATTTGATGACTATCTGAGCAACTGAAGAGTCCTGGCATCGATATGGTCATGTATATGAACAGGGCGCAGGGCAGAGCGGGGGCGGGTGCGTGCTGTTGGTGACACACGCACAATTGTGGGGTGAACGACGCTCTTGAAAATTGCTTATCAAAGTTGCACAATCAAAAAAGAAGAAGCAGCGAATGTCACACACCAGCATAAGAAGGCAGCTGCGTAATGGGTACTGGAAATTGGGTATTCGAGTTTTGGCAAGCCAACTGGAACTAGAACTGGAACTGGCAGCGACTCTTGACTGCAAGTCATACGCACTCAAGTTAGGAGGAGTACAGAGTACGTATTCGTAGCATAGACAATCAGTCGGTAATGTGTGCAAAACAAATCAAGCAACAGTGCTAGATGTAATCAAAAGCATCACCCTGCCACGTCCGTACCAGGGATGGGTAAATGCAACACATTACAGAATAAGGTAAGGAGTAAAAAGTGTACAAACTTATATACTGCAAATTCAAATGCTTTGCTGTTTATGTTTATGTTAAAGTTTAAGGTTTAGTGTCTAACAGTGTATTAAGGAATGTTTGAATCTTTAAGGATACAAAATATGAAAATTAATCCTTTCATTTGTCAAGCAAAGCTCGGGCCAAGCTCTACACTTCAAGTTGTCTGGAAAATAACATTTATTGTTGGAAATATCCAAAAATAGAAAGAAAAGACACTTCGAATTCGGTTTTCTGTCTTCTGCTCATTTGCTCGGGAAAAGACACTTTTTTTCGTCATCTTTTTGAGAAAAAGTGTATTTTGTGCTTCTCTTTCACTCTCTTTAACTCTCTTGATCATTTACGCATTCCATTTCCTTCGTTTGCTCTTTAACTAGCTCACTTTGTTGTGATGTGTTCTTCAAAGTTGTTTTTGCTAAGACAGATTTCTGTATTTATTCAAATTGAAACTCACAAGAGAAAACGGAAAAAAACTTCTTTACTTTACACGTTAAAGTATGTATTCACTGTTACTTGCTACCTCTGATATGATAAGCTAAAATTTAGCTTTTCATAAGCTCAAATTTTGTTGTGCTGTTAAGAAATAATGAATTTTAGATTTCTGAATACCAATTTTATAATTTAATTTTCATAACAAAATTGAAATATAATTTTAACATTTGCATTTGACCATTTCCTTCCCATGGTAAAGCTTTGAAACTTTTGAAATTTATTTTAACATAAACTTACACTAACAACATTTTTTCAAATTTTAATGGGAAATATTGTAGAATACAAAAACATGTTTATTTAAACAACAATCCATCCCTAGTTTTGATACTATTTATGGGCATATCACAAATCTGTATCTCTGTCTGTATTGTTGTTGTTGCCGGTGGCTCCAGGCTGCAGGCTGCAGACGGCAGCGACGCCGTCCTGGTCGTCTTCGCACTATTTTTCATTTCATTGCGCCGCTGCACATGGCTGTCAACTGCCATTGGGAGATGTGGCCTGTACCGCCAGAACCGTTCTGCCAGACTTCAGCCAGCTGCAGCTTCTTTGGCGCGTCCTCAGACATCGACGACGACGACGACGACGACGACGACGACGCGCGCCCGCATATCGATTTCCGCGCATTGTGCCTGTTTGCATACAAATATCCTAAGGACATGTTATAGAGCCCTGCCTGCTTGGCTGCCTGGCTGCCTGGCTGCTTTGGTTACCCTGTCCTGTCACACGTACGCATGTAAATTGTATTTGTGCGCAGCCCTTGTCATCGTATTTAGTGTGTCTCCCTCTCTCTCTCTTTCTTCTATCATTGTCTCATGCCATGTCCCTGCTCGGAACTCTGCGCTTCTTGTGCTTGATTTCATTTGCTTGGGCAATTGTCTTCGACGGCGCTTGCATCGACTTTATTTTTGCCAAAAACTTCCAGTTTCAACTCTACATTCAAATTCTTTGCTCTTTTGCAACTTGTCAGCCAAGTGGAAGTCATTTTTTTCTCTTCTCTCTCTTTTTCGTAAGGACACTCCTCATCCGCTGATGCATGTGGCAGGAATTTTGCGCTTTTGTGCGTGCCTTGGCCTCCGTTTGCCTGGCGCTGACATTTGATGTTTAATTTCAATAACTCTGTGCGTTTGCTTTTTTCTCGCTTTCTTTTTTGGGTTTTTTTTCCTCAAGGATTTGACTGTCTTTGACTGCCAAATAGCTTGAAGTGCTGTAAATGCTTACACTCACTCGATTTCAATTACAGCTGCCAATGGCGAAAAGTGTTGTCTGTGAATTACATAAATTAAATTTTTGAAGAGGACAGACTTCAGTTGTCAACAGCTACTGGAAAATCTAATATAAAGACGCTTAAAAAATTGATTGAATTAACATTATATTTTAATGAAATTATCTATGTATGATAAGTTATATCAGTGTCAAGATACGAATTATTCTATAAATTTAAGTTTTTTATTTTATTTTACTTATAAACAATCAATAATAAAAGAATGCAAACTTTTTTCTGCATTTAGTATAATATTTTTAACTATACAACTTTTCTGAGAAATCGAAATCAGTTAAAATCGGTATCTATATAGATTTTATGTAAGTGTCATCGCTTCTTATTCATTTGTATTAAAATTGTTCTAATTTATCATGATCAAATTTAGAAATTCTATGTTTTTATGCTTAGCTGACTTTGTTGGAATTCAAAAAATATATTTTACAATAACAATCCCTGGAAAAATAAGTATGTATTATGATCTATAAATATTTTACTAAAATCTATTATTTGCGAACAGATTAATTATAACTTAGCTTCCATAGATCAAATCAATCGATTTTATTGTCCTTCTCCTCCGACGCCATAAAACATTTTGCTCCTACTTCTAATTCCATGAAATCTAATAATGATTTTCATAAGTTTTCAGATTTCATGCACAACAATATATGCCCATCCTAAATTCATATCAAATTATTTATGCTCTATTTTGTTCTCTTTTCACAACTCTCATCTACAAAAAAAGAAATGCTTCTTCTTTAATATTTCCGCTCAATATCCTGCACAAATTTCACTGCCCTGTGTGCATTGAAATTTGACTGAAAAACCAATTACTCTACCACAATGCCCAAAAATAATTTTGATTTCATTTCCTGCTGTCCGGCACTTTTGTGGTCATCGCTGCAACCACTGCAACATTTTGAACAATAAACAAAAAAGAAGAAAAGAAACCTTCACAACATGAGTTCTTAGGCCAGGTTGCAGCAGACAAAGAACTCACGTGGACTGGGCAATTGTGAAAGGTCAAAAATCGTTTAGGGGTTTTCACTTTCTGTTTTTTTTTTTTTTTTTTTTTTGGTTAAAGCCCTCCACGGGGCTTCCAATATTTCGACACACGAGGGAGGTGTGAAAATGCCATTGGATGGAATATCATTATTGGGAGGGCTGAAATGAATGATGAGTGTTAAGCAGAAGTTGGCCAGAACCCGTTGTGATCATCAAAAGTTCCGCCAGGGCTTAAAGTACAGATGCATATTAAAGCCATTTCTTTAACGAGGCGAAGGGGTGTTGGGTTAACACAGTTGTCAGTTGTTTGTTGTCTTCTTGCCAGCTGTTAATGAACATTCAACTGGCTAATTAATTTTATACATTTATTAAACTTTTGGCCCCTGCGGTAGCGGGGTAGAGGTGAGTGGAGTTGAGTTGGCGGAGGAGTGCCACAACTGCTGGCAGCCCACGAAACTATTTACCATACAAATCTAATTTTATCAACTTTGTCTTTCGCCTGCTTAACTAGCTACACGAACTGCCGGTTGTCCTTGCGTCCTGTTTTTCTCCACTTTCTTTCTGTGTGCCGTGTTCCTCTGGTCGTCCTTTTGCTTTGTGTCAAAACATTGTGACACAGTTCTGCTTTCTTACAATTTGCCCGGTCTATTTTCTCAACGTTTGTTACGGCTCGCGCCATTCTCTTGGCTCATTAACGTTGGCCTTTGTTTTGGCCCTGTCATCGTTGTCGTCTGGCTGCGGGTTTGGGCAGCAGGAACCAGGCGCCAGTCAGTCCTTTTGTAATTTATAAAACGTCCACAGTATGGTACGAACAACTCTTGGCCATTTCTAATATCGGTTGAGCCCAGTTAGCTGCTCCTCTGGCAAAAACTCTGGGATCGGCATGTAAATCAGGTCAAAACAATGCAACTGACAGTGAATTGTGCTCGGCTTGGTGCCGCTCATTCGTTCGTTTTTTTCATTCGTTTTTCTTGCTCATCTCGTAGCTACTGTCCTGCCACAATGACACATTCAGGACTTTTGCACACAGTTTACTTCATTATTGGTTACTCAGCAATTCATTCATAGGACACACCTTGTAGTAGTTGCCGTTGGTCTGCTTTTGGTCTGCTGCTGCTCTGGCATTGCCCTTTTTATAGCCATGTCCTTTTGCTTATCCTAGCTGACTAATGACAAGCAGAAGCAGCAATAGCAGCAGCAGCAGCCAGCACATTGCCAATTCGTCCCGTAGCCCGGCCTTTTGTCAACGACTCTTTACTCATAGTCATTGGCCGCCTCAACTCAACTCAACTCAACTCAACTCAACATTCTCCATTCTGTTCCAGTTCTTTGGCTTTAATGGCGTTTGTCTTCTTGTTGCCCGCTTGCTGCTTGCTGCTTGGTAAAAAGCCAACTTACAAGCATCTAGGGGTACCCAGTCCAATGGGCGTGCTGCCACTTGCTGTGGCAGTGCCAGTGGCAGTGGCAAGGGCCAGCAGGTGCGCATTTTATAACAAAGGCATAAATTATTTCTACTGTCAGCATTGCTTTCATGCGGCTTTCGCCAGACCAACTGGCCGTAAGGCCTGTAAATGGCAGTTGCCCCGACTTATTGTTTGCCTATTGATTTGAATTTGCCCAAAGAATTATATAAGTTATTCCATATCTATCGTATCAGAGCAAGGTAAGGATAACAAATGAGCAAGGGTAATGCTAGTTTTATTGTTCTGATTAGTGCACCTTGGTTTCCATAGAAAGTATGTTGATGATTGCAATTTGTTTATGCTGAATAAAGTTATAGACTGGCTAGCTTGTTAATTGGAAACTTTTAACGGCAATTGTTTGAATAACACTATTTATTTTTCAATTTAATCATTAGGGATTCTTGTAGATATAGCCATAATAATTAATTGGAACAGTTAAGCACATTCTTAAATAAATATCATCTTGTGTATTAAGAATACATAGATCCCTATATAATACAGTCATATACTTTTAAAACCTATTTTTATACCCTTGCCGAGGGTAATATAAATATGTCACGAAATGTGTAACGCATTGAAGTAGACGTCTCACAAAAAAAATTGTATATTCGTGATCAGCATCAATAGGCGAGTCATGTCTGTTTGTCCGTCTGTCCGTCTGTCTGTCTGCTTATATGCGGTTTTCAAGACTTTGTTCTAGGTCTATCTTGATGAAACTTGGCACAGAAGCTTCTTCTTATTGCAGGTAGTACCTATAGTTGAATTGGCCAGATCGGACCACTATAAGATATAGCTGCCTTAGTAACGATCGGTTAAAAAATTAGTTTTTGTATGAAAAACTTTTTTGTTTTTCAAGATAACCCAACCAAACTCACTTTACCTATGTTTAAGGACAGTTTATACATGATGATAAAATTTCTTTCTTGTTTTGATATTTTTTTTTAAATATTTGGAGCTGTGGTAGTTTATATTTAATATTCTTAATAATTAATTAGCAAACTATTTAAATTAAGCAAATAATGTGTCAGATATTTGGCACGTGTAGATTTTTTTATTTGTATAATTTAATACTGTTTATTCAATTAATAATAATCATATGACTTGATTACAGGTGAAATTTGAAATTACAAATCTAATTTAGTTTTGCTGTTTGATGTATCTAAGTATAATTGTAGCAACCTTGTTGCTGCTTGACCATGACTAAAAAAATATTCAGATTTATTATACAGAGTGATGTCAGTCTGAGTATAATTGTAAACAAGAGAGAGAGAGAGAGAGAGAGAGAGAAAGAGGGATGGGAAGAGAAGTACAGTGCGGGAGAAAGCGAAATGTTTTGCTAATTTGGTTGATTACACTGTTTCACAAAACTTTGAATTTTTATTGCGATACAAAATTATGATTCATTTAGAGCTGCTTATGGAAAAAATAATTGTTTTTTATAACTAAGGAACTTTTCTTATAAACTTTTGAAGTTTTTTATTTTATTCAACATTACTTAACATACGTATGGCAATATAGATTTTAAAAAATTAACATAATAAAAGGCAGCAAATAGTTTCGGATATTTAAATTTGACATAATCAAAATAATTACTTTTTGTAATTTAAATTATTATTATATAACGACCTTGCCAAAATGTGCACTAGCCTTAAATACTGGCATAAATTAAATGACAACAAAAAAGCATTGAAATCATTCGCAGATTTGTTGGTCAATGTGCAAAAATCGCACACAACAAATAGGAATTTCGAATGGCTGGGCAGGCAAATGAATAATTTAGACAAAGGCTTGAACAAAAGCTAAAAATTGCCAGCCTCACACAGATAAACAAATACAAATGTAGTAAATATAATAAATAAATAATTGATTTGTTGTTTAACCAGACAACTAATTGTGCTTAACTATTGTGTGTATTCGCAATTGTGTCTGTGTTTGACCAGAGACATTGGCAGATATATAGAGTTATAAATATAGCTGTTAATTTCAACGGAAATATAATTACAATCTAAAATTAAATTATGTTATCTACATACCCAAATCGATTAGACGATACCCTGCTTATAATAATAATAATAATTTGATTTTTGTAATAAGTTATTTTAACGCAAGGATGATATAAAGCATAAACTAATTAAGTAGTTTTATGCTCTGCTTCTGAACTGAACTGCTTGAGGTTCAAACAATGCACTGCTTGTTTAAAGCACTTGAATGTAATTTGTAAGTTATGATAGCACAAGTATCTGCTTGTTACCACTGAACTGAACTGCTTGAATTTCAAGCAATGCACTGCTTGTTTAATGCTCTTGAATGTAAGTTATAAGTTATTAAGGCACAAAGAAGTAAAGCAGTTTTACAGATACGCTCTGCTTGTTACCACTGATCTGAACTGCTTGAAGTTCAAGCAATGCACTGCTTGTTTAATGCACTTGAATGTGTTGTAATTGAATCCAACTTGGCTGCAGGGTGTCTCGTAGTCGTTCATACTCAACTAGACTATTCTTACTTGTTAACCATGTTTATGGCTACAGGCTAGAAAAAAAAGGGAAATTCTATTGCACAATAATTGAAGTATTGTGCGTAATCAAATTTTGGACTGTTGAAAAAACGTTAATTGCTTTAATAACACTCTCTTGTATGGGCTATATAAATGCAGCAACTAATCCAGTCTATTCACAACAGTCACAGTTTAAAGTAACAGTTCAAAATGAAAGCAACTCTATTCGCAGCTACTTTAGTCATTTTCATGGCGGTTGTCCAGGTAAAGTTGCCAAATCCTTAACTAAAGTTAGTTCAGTTTGATTTCAAAATTTGTTGTTTATAGTGCGACCCAAACTTCCCGCAGCTGATGAAGCAGTGCTTGGAGGAAACAAAGATCACTGAGGAGCAGCTCAAGTCTTTCATGTCTGGTGGCATGCAAAATAATGCCAATGATAGCCTCAAGTGCTATGCCAAGTGCCTGATGGAGAAGCAAGGTCACATGATCAATGGACAGTTCAATGCGGATGCTTTGCTGAATACCCTCAAGAATGTGCCTCAAATGAAGGACAAAATGGAAGAAATTACCTCCGGCGTGAATGCCTGCAAGGACATTAAGGGCACCAATGATTGCGATACGGCATTTAAGGTTTTCATGTGCCTCAAGGAGCACAAGGCTGTAATGGGTGCTCACTGATCAGTTAATTGGATAAACCACCACATATTCAACATAGCTTCAAGGTATTAGAAAAATTGTTAATAAATGTGCTTGTGTTTTGATGTTGTCAAGAAGAAAATGTTTTTGGTGCTTTGATATTTATAATTTATTTTTTGGTATTCATAATTAAAATTATATCAAAATTGTAAAGCTGAAATCGTAAAGTCGTCTTCCAAAGCAACTTGGAAAATTGATCATTTATAAACAAATCTATGCAATGAAGGTATGAATAAGTTAAAATGTTCTGAATAAATATGCATTTTCACGATAAAGCTACTTTATAACTAATCAAATTAAATAAAATGTTAAACTAATCTTTAAAAAACAAAAAGAAAATCTAACAATGGGCTTCCTAAAAACTTGCAGAGGAAGGCATTTATATATTTTGAAATACAGTTTATATAATATCATTCAAGAATACTTCCGACTTTTTTAAGATATATAGATTCAATGTTGCTATGAAACTTTTAAAACGATTTAAGGCTTTAGAACTTAATAATTCGAAAAGATATTAAAAGTTTCAGAAACTTTGAACTTTGATCAAGGTCTTTAAAGAATATTTTTAATGAAAATCATTCAGCGTATCAATTGATATTTATTACGTAACAAAACCAGCTTATAAGTGAATACTAGAAATATATATAAATTTTCTTATCATTAGCGAAATCAATGTAATGGTATTTGAGATAAAATTCTACGTATTAGGTGTGTCCCACATTCTCTGGCCAAGCCCAGCATCCTAGTTGACACAGGCACTGACCAGTTTACAAATATATGTTACATCTACCCAAGATATTCCCAAATGCTGCTGGTAGTTTGTCCCCAGATGAACATGCCTCATTGCAGTAGTGCAGCATTGTGTGATTTATCAAGAGTCGCCAGGGAACGCACGAAGAGTTCTAGGAAACAGCCATTGACAACCTGTTTCCTACAAGACATCGCGATGTTGTCTACGAATATCATTTGTCAATTTTAATAAGTTTAAAATCAAGATAATTAAAACAACGCAGTGCTGTGTATCTGTGTATATATTGTATGTTTGCTGCTGGGTAGAGAAATGCGGGAACTGAAGCTGCCAACGCAATGGATATGGCAATCCTTTCCTTTTCTTTGGAACATTGTGACACCAATTACCGCTAATAAATCATTTTCACGTGTGAGACTCGCAATGTGCGTGAGTTACCTCCTCTCTTCATCTCTGTGTCTGTTTTCTTAACTCTGCAACATATGAGCTGCGCTTAATGGCTACAGGCGGGGCAGTGTGGGACATGGTTGGGTTTTGGGCCAATGTAACCATAGAAGATGTAACATAAATCAACGCCGCCAGCCTGCAACGCTCAGTTCATTGCACTTGCAATGGGGTTGAGATGCTGCTGAAGATGGAGATGATGATGAAGATGAAGCTGAAGAGCTGGGACAGAGCAGGGGCAGAGCTGAAAAGCGAGCTGTGGTGCAGGTTGACAAGCCCTGGCGACATGAGACAACGAAAATTTTACGTATGAGCATCAAAAAACAAGAAGAAAGAAAGTCAGCAAAGAAATTCTTTGAAGGACAGTGAACGCGACCCGGCCAGTCAATGACAATTTGAAAAAGAAGATTCTTTGCCTTTTGCGCTCAGTCCCGGCTGAGCTACTTTGAATTGAAAGGTCGGGTCGCTGCTGAGAAGTTGGAGCTGGAGTTAGAGTTGGAGTTGGAACGGGTGTAGCCATGGCAGCCGTATGCATACAAATTTGTTGCACTCCCTCTACCCCTAAGACCGACCTGGACACACCGCACTTGAAATTGTGCAGCCTGGCCATGCATATAATGGCTTGGCCTTTTATCAACTAACAAATACAGGCAACAAAAAAACTTTGACGATGGATGACTATAGTCGTTGCCTGCACTGGAAAACTCAATTTGAATATTGTTGAAACTGAAAACAACAAAAAACCAAGAAAGCCAAGCAAAAGCACAGACAGAGGCAGAGTCGCAGTCAGACTCAGACTCAGACTCAGAGTCAGAGTCAGAGTCCAAGACATACTACATAGATGAAGACCAAGAAGCGCTCATGTGCCACATGATGAAATGCAGTCAAGTTAAAAAGTGTCACTTGAGTTATGAGTTCATTGTTTGTACGTAGTTACGCTGCTCAGAGCTTACACAGGAGGGGGTGGTGGTAAGTGTGGGGTATGGCGATCCAGAGTTGAAGTCTTCCTTTCAATGGGATATTGTAAAAGTTGCTGTTGATTTGGGTTTAGGCTTTTGTTGTACTCCTCTAAAGGGTTGTAGCTGCTGTTGAGTTTGCTGGGCGGCTTCCACTCGCAACTGCTTCATCTTAGTGGTTGCCAATGGAAACCAAAGCGGAACTGGATGACTAAGCATTAGCCATAAAGCCAGGAACTTTAAACATTTGTTGTCGATAGTCATGTTATAATGGCAAATATATTTTTCAAAGCTGTTCTCTACGAGAATGTGTAACTTTAAGGACTATATCTAATATTTAGCTCAAATAATAAACAGTCTTGAGAAGCAAACGTTTTAATGATATTAATGATAAAATATTTGACTCATAAGTCCACTATATCATTCTGTAATCAGCACATTAATTTTTGTGACTTGTTTCTATTTGAGCGTTACAGTTTTTCTATTCCCAGTTGACTTATGATTCTGTTAGATTTGCATGAACTTGAATCGAAGGTCTCACAGATAAATACACTTCAATTCAAACCTTAAATTATATTCATAAATCAAATTTGCTACTGCGTTCAAAGACCATGCACAGCAAATTGTTAACATCCGGGTAATTTGAATAAAATTGTGTTTATCACTCGACTCAACGCGCCAAACAAAAAAGGTATACATATGTATATGCGTTCAGGCTCTTGAATTCGGCGCGAGGTTCAGAGATAATAATAGAAAAACCAACCGAGGGGGAGCAATTAAAACTCAAATTTGGTGGAGTTGGTATATATTTAGGCGCGCTTAATTATGGCAAGCCAGACATAAAAGTAGGCGTCTGTAATGAAGGTATTGAAAAGGCGGTGACATGCAACCGATAATTAAATTTTAAACAGAGCCGAGATACAATTCCCACATAATAAGGATTTAGCAATAAAAATGTTAGCTATATGAAAACGTACGTACATTGAAATGAATATATGTAAATTTTGGAGGGGTCGGTGCAGCGGACTCTGATCTATGTGGTCGTTTCGTGTCTATGCATCTTGAGCGGGTGACGTTCCCGTTCCCGTTCCCAGTTCATAGTTCCCAGTTCAAAGTTCCGTTACTTTTCATAGTACTATTGTATTGCTCGGTCCCGAGAGGAAAACGTGTACCCGCACATAATGTGGAAAAACAAAACTAAAGTGTCAACTTTTGGGTTGTAAACGTCTGTACAACTGGCAACCCCTGTTCAGACTAAACCTGCCTCATCGCCCCTTCTCTCTGACGCATTCTGCATTTGCTTTCTAATTTGAGCACACGCTCAGCCTTAGAAAGCGAGAGGAAACAACAAAAGGGCCAAGTGTGCTGATGACGAGTGTTGGCAGTGGGGGGAAATGGCATTTCCGTTTTTCACACAAACATTCGAAGGCAATTTTTCAAAATTGAAATTCATTTTATATGAAACACAGCAACCACGCCTGTCTACGCTTCCATTATTTCTCATATCAGCCATTCGTATCTATGACAATGCAACGCCAAATAAGATCGTTCAATGTTGATAATGCAGGCTCAGCAAGTGTTGAAAATTGTGCTGTTGTTGCCCCTCAGCCAAGGCGACAGGCGACAGTCGCCAGTTGTGTTGATAACTGGACACTAGCTGGTCTCATAAGCCTATCTTCAAATTAGTTCCAGTGCTGTCACATAAATAGCCAATACTCTGCTATGAAATCCAATCAACATATCAAGATCCGACTATCCCCCAATATGACTACTAAAACAAGCCAAGTGCGTACTAGTCCAAAGAGATTGTATTGTAATTCGAATATTTAATGGTCAATACATATATAGGGTTGGAAATTCTTATAATATACACATTTTCTATTTTGAGTTTACCCAAAGTCTGAGTGGCATCTTAAGCTTCTATATCTAATATCTTACTTAGCTGTTTGTCATTTAAAGTAGTACTCAACTAAGCAATTTCACAAGTCATTCATGAATTTATAAAGTGATTAGATTTTATGGAAAATACCATATCGAATGTATTTATAAATAAACAGACAAGGAGTATATAATGAAATTATCTGAAAATACTCGAACTAGAAATTTCACAAGAGATATTTTAAGCAGAGAGGAAAATATAACATATAAAATCATTCCAAAAAGGACAAAAGTTGCATTGAAGAATAAGAGGATCTTATACCATAATAATGGCAAAATTAAAGCAAATATGTTGGATGCATTTCAAAACAAAACTTAAACCTTTCGGAACGTAGTTTTATTTTAAAATCCAAGATAGAACCAGAAAATATTTTAACATATTCTGAATGGTGATAAAAAAGAATACTTGAAAATCCAGAAATCGTCCTTTTTTTCTGGGATATATAAACCCAATAAGTATTTCTAGTGGGACATATCATCCCAATTAGTGTAAAAACCTAAGTTTGAAAACTGCTGAGACGTATTGTCCCAGTAGTCCCGAAAGGGTTATGGGAAAGGGACTCTTAAGTACTTTAACACATCGATAAGATGCTTTTATTGAAATTGGTTGAACATTTTTCAAGTAATATTTAAAAATTGTTGCAATATCAAATAAGGTTTTTTTCACAAAAACTCTTTTCACAGAAATGGAAAGTACGTATTTAACAAGTTTAATATGGTTTAAAAACATGATTGCAATTCATTTCACCTCTCTTTTTCAAACCAAAAAGTCCAAACGAAAAAAATTGTAATCGTTAGCAAACACTTTTTGCAGTTGAACCTCAGCCTGTTACATTTGTACCAAAATTAAACCAATTTACCCAGTTCGTGGGCAAAAAAGAGTATCATAGCGACCAAACCTGACCCCGAACATTTCAAATGTAAACAGTGGACTTTGGTACCCCCAACAATTGACTGTATGACTGAATGTTGGAATGACGAAAGGACGGACGTGGCTTGTCAATCAAATTGTCGCGAGGGACGCACGCAAATTTATTAAATCGATATGCCGTCAAAATTGAAAGTGGTTGGTTTGCATGTCTGGGACCTTGACAAAGACAGGGACAGATACATTAACAAACATCAGAGAGAGTAGACCACCGCATCAATAGGGCAAGGGAAACCCCCCAGCAGAGTAGACATTTGAAAGCCCAATATAAACATTTGCATTGATTGCATTTTGTTCAAAAGTAAAGATTTCTTTTCCTCTTCGTTTTTTTTTTGGCAAATATTTGAGTGTCGTGTAAAATTTAACAGTTGTTGCCATAAAGAAATTAGCCAGACAGAAAACCACAGTGACAGACAGAGAGAGAGAGGGTGGGCGGGGAGGGGGGGGGGGGGTCGTGAATCTTGTGTCAAAGTGGGTTGTAGAAATTTATTGTTATTACAAGCGATTTTCTAAAATAATTAATAGCAAGTAACTGCGACGGTTGCTGTCACTAACAGAAATTACAGAATTACAGAGTACAACAACACTGTTACATGGAGAACAAAAGGCAAACGCAACAGGAACGGGAAAAAGGACAAAGAACACAGGACTACGAGCAGAGCAATTGTGCATTTTGTCAATGGGAATTAAATTGGCAGTCGGTCGACTCAACTCTCCGAATGTCAACTCACAGTACATAGATTGTGCTACATAGAGCCTGGGATAGTCAGGAAACGACAGGATGTCCAAAAGTTCGTAATGGGAATGAGGAAGAGGGAGAGGGAGCAGAGGGACTGAGACTCAATTGTGGGCATGTTGAGCGGTCGCTCGATGGATTCGATCGCTCAGTTGGCTGGTCATTCCCATCATTAGCGCCTGTACGTGTCAAATTGATGCTGTTATTGTTGTGCGTGTGTGTGTGTGTGTGTGTGTGTGTCTGTGTGTGTGTGAGTGCTATTTGACATTTAGCTTAGCCGCGGGTGACAAATTTAATGGACGTACCGAGCATCTTTTGTCAGCTCACGGCTCAGCTCAACAATTTGAGGGTGAATGCCGTGTTTAGGGTGCTATTGATTTTTGGCCAAAAACTCAACTATGTCGAGCCGAGAGTTATTTGACTATCTAATTACTGTTCTATATGGCCAGACATTTGGCATAAATATTTTGTAAATAAGACAAATCTCGCACAATGAACTTCATTTCTGCTCCTGGCAGCTGGCAACATTTGCACTGCAGCCACACGATAAAGGAATTAACTGACTAAAATACTAAAATACTATAAGCCGCACAATTTCACCCCTTTTCCGGGTTTCTGATGACATGTGTTAAGGCGCTGAAAATGCTTATCTGTTTTTCGTGCCATTCGAATCGCACGTACCAAACATTTTCATTCTTATTATGACTTCAAGCTGTTTATAAAAAAAATGGAAGAATTTGAATTGTGACTACAAAAAACACCATCACAATAGTAGTTCACTAAATTTTTGGGCTAAAATTATATATTATATATAGTATATAACAAGATATATATTATTCGAGACTTAATTGAGTTGTATGTCCAATATGAAGAAGACATCAGTGGACAAGTACTATGCATATAATGCATAGATAGATTTTAAAGATTCTACAATGCCTTTGCATTCAGAGGAACGAAGGGGGCTTTAAATGCCCTCGATACCATCAAATTAACAGATCCTTTTTCTTAATTTTTCAATATTTATATGCAAATACTTTATTATACCCTTGCAAAGGATATTATAACTTTGTCACGAAATGTGAAATGTGTCTCAAAAAAAGAAAAAATTTAATTCCTGATCAGTATTAACAGCCGAGGCATGTGCGTTTTCCAAGACTTTGTTCTAGAGCTATCTTTATGAAACTTGGCATTGATGGTTTTCCTTATTGCAGGTAGTACCTATAGTTTAATTGGCCAGATTGGACCACTATAATATATAGCTGCCATAGGAACAATCGGTTGAAAATTAAGTTTTTGTATGCAAAACTTTTGTGTTTTTCAAAATAACTCAACCAAACTCACTTAACCTAAGTTTAAGGACAGTTTATATATGATGACAAAATTTCATCGAAATCGGAATTCTATATCATATAGCTGCCACAGGAACGATCGGCTGAAAATAAGTTTCTGTTTGAAAAACTTTTGTGTTTTTTTTAAATATCTCGACCAAACTCATTATATCTAATTTAAGGCACGTTCTACACATGTTGACCAAATTTTATCAAAATCAGATCACTATAACTTATAGCTGCCATAGCAACAATCAGTTGAAAAATAAGTTTTGTTATGCAAATCTCATCTGCAAGGGTATATATCTTCGGCACGGCGACTATAACATTTCCTTCTCGTTTTATTTTTAATTTTCTTATATTTATAAACAAAATATTTATTTTTAAAAAGCATTATTGACTTTTATTAATGCTCTGAAAATAAATTTAATTTGAGTTTCATTTTTTGCTCATAAATAAAACAACATTTTATTATTTTAATAGCATGATCGACTTTCAAACTTTGTTTAAGTTTTGATTTCTTGTTGTAAAAGTTTCTCTCTTTGTTTATAAATATACAAAATTGTTATAAGTAATCTTAAGCTGTCTCAAAAATAAATAACTTACAAAATTCGATATACTCTATTAAGGTAAACCGCAAAATTTTCTTTTTCCAAAACTATCTTCACTTTTCACACGTTCAACTATGCTTTCTATAAATCAATTAATTGTGGACAGTTCGTAAGCAAATCGAGCTCGTAAATTATAAAGAGCAATTGTCATGCATACAAAAATCTAGCACAATTTTCAAAAAGGTTGACACGAAATGCATTTTCTTTAGTATTTTCAACTGCTCTTCGGGCTGTTGTTCTTTGTAGCCGGGCATGGCTTTAACCATAACCATAAGGCTATCTTATATATCCAAGCACGAGCTTTGGCTGTGGTTTTTGGCTGCTCTCATATAAATTATATTTGATTGATGTGGCTCGTACTGCAGCACGTGCAACCAACTCGTTGAAACTTGTCAGAAAAAATAATAAAAAAAGAATACAAAAAAAAAAAATGAAGAACTGAGAAACGCGTTGATGATTAAAATGCAGCCAAGGTTACGTGTGGTGTTCTTCCACGAAAAAAATATGCTTTAATTGTCTCGGTTTTTTTTTTTTTTTGGTTATTGTTCAAATGTATTCTATACATACGAACTTACATAAAATACTATACATATATGATTTTTGAGTTCTAAGAATTAACGAGCTGTCTACGTGCACGGCATTTTCCACAATTATCATTATATTTCAGTTATGCCTTGCATGACAAAATTCTACTCATTTATTGTATACGTATAGTAGTACGCATATTCTCAGTTAGAGACCATTTACCGTAAACTAACTTAGACGCCTTGCAACAATTCCTAGTAACGCTTTCCAACTACTAAATGAAAATTGTAAATTGTAAATTGTAACTGAAATGCTCAAGAGTTGCACGTGTCTAAATTGAAGGCACACTCCCTTTGATTAGGAGGCAAGCCGTTCGAGAACTTTGTTTTATGTACTTACAGACTTCTTAAAGTGCTATAAACGAGCTCTCAAGTGCGCTCTTCTTGGCTAAGAGGCGCTTGTTTTATGTATTGCTGCTCAGCTAGCTGCTGGTTTGCTTTGGTCGGGTTTTATTAGCCTGTCCCGCTCATATATGTAATTGCTATTATTTTTTTTTTTACTGTTCAGCTGTGCTGTGTTTTGTACTAGGCTGGTCTTAAAGTTTTCCAAGAATTATTGCTGATATTTTGTGTTGGTGCTGACTTTCAGAGAAAGGCGGCACAGTTTTCTATGAATGAGTTAAGTATTAGTTAGAGTTTTAATCATTGGACAAAGATTAACGATAAGCGTAGATTTTGTTCTCAATTTCTTTGAAAGAAGTGTTGGCAAAGATGGTTAAGATGAATCACAGCATTTATCTAAATAATATAAGAAAAACGTTGAACAACTTACAATTGTTAACTAAACTTTTCCACTTAGTTTTATCTTGATAGGAAGTACATATTACATTTTCACAAGAATACTATGAAGTTACGTATACAAACATATTCATTTCTTATAATTCAATAATCTAAACTGACTTTTTATAAAGGTTTCTGATAAAGTTGATCGATTTTTTCCTCCATAAATGCCTTTTAAACTTATTCAAAGATGAATTTATACGTCTATGACTTTAAATGTAAGCTTATATTATCAGGTATTTTGGAAGATTGCTAAGCTTTGTCTCACTTTTCTGCCAATGCGAATACTTTCTCATACATATATTTTTCAATGTGATTTGAACTTCTTGTCAGTTTCAGTCAGAACAGTCACAGCTTAGCGCCTTTGTTGACTCCCTGTGAAAGGATACAAATGCAAACTTCATAACTGAAGTTGTTAACAGTGAATCACAGAAGGGAAGCGCGAGCCCAAAGACAAAGAGCTGCACTTGTTGAAGTTTAATTGGAAAACGTAAAATGCAATATTTGCTAAAGGAGGCAGGGAAAAACTGATATGGACAACAGCAACAGCAACAGGAATATGAAAAACCCATCAATAGATCAAAACTGCACAGGATGGCCACACAGTGCATCCAATTGCAATCATCGAAGGTAAAAGAGAATCGACACAAGAAAGCAAAATATTGTTAAGCAAAGTTGAAAGCCACGCGCTAGATTCGCGCTCTCTCTCTCTCTCTCTCTTTCTCATTCAATAGGCCTCAAAAATCAAGCAAGGACGAGGTTAAAATCAACAGAGTTGCTGCCGGACTGCCAACTGGCAACAGGAAGCCTCGTTGCCTGTTCTCGCCTGGGCAATGGCTAAACAAAGTTAGACAAGATTGTGCAACAAACAAAACAGGAGGCAGAAACTGTGGCAAGATGAAAAACAAAACAACAACAAAAACAAAAAAATGCAACTCGCTTCTGCTGCATTGTTGTTCTGGGGCGTTCTCTCTTATTGGAGTCTTAACTTGCAATGCAGCCTATCCCATCCCACACTCACCTGTTAGTGCCAGCTTGTTGGTCTCGTCTTCGACTCCTGCTTCAGTTTCAGCTCCTGTTGCTGCTTCTGCTGATTCTGCTGCTTTTGCTGCCTTAGCTGCTTTTGCCGCTTCCCCATCATTTCCAGCTGAGTTGTTGCTTGGCCAGTTTCGCAAACTTTTGCCGTTGTGATTGTGAGCGGCATAATTGCATGCGATTATGCTGCCTGCTCAGCTGTGCAATTTATATCATGGGAGCAGCTTCAACAACTTCAAAAAAAAACAACAACAACAAAAGCAACTACGTATAATAATAGCAACAAGAAAAACAAGATGAACTGCTGCAGTTCTGCAATCTTCACACTTGCTAAAGCCTCAGCAAAGTGACTAAAATGCAACGCACATTGGTTTTTATATAATTTTTGAAATTTTAAATTTAAAATACTAATATCAAATATAAATATCTCTATACGAGTTAAAAGTCTAGTGACGATGCATATCATCAAATTGAATTGACTAGAATTCTCTTTTAAAAAATCTTTGAACATATATTTATAAATTTTTTTAAAAGGAGAAAAAAACGGGTGCTTTTTATTATTATACTCTTAAATAGCTTACCTTTTTAAATTACAGTGATTTCACTAAAAGAAAACTGAACTTTTCCTGAAGCTATCAGTTATGATAAAAGTTAGCACTCAAATGAGATTTTGGTAAATTCTCCCAAAAATTTGTTAACTTTAACTTAACTTAACTTTTGTTTCTACCACCAAACTTACCAGTTCTATTCATGATTGCTTCATAGTTAAATTTTATCAAATTTTATATAGTTTTTTTTTGGATATCTCCATAACAGTCATCAATTCTATGTTCTTCGACAATTCTTAATCTTCACCAACCCGAATAGTGTTTCGTTTCTGTTTTGCTTTAAATTCCATTTATCATATCTGTATATAAAGCTAATATAATTTAGCTCCAAAGTCAATATTTCCTATAATTTTTTCTTCTTTTTATTTTCTGCCATGTTTGCATGTCAATGTCACACTGTGCGGCGGTTGCTTCATTTCGCCGGAACCCTGATCTCCACCCTATGCAGCCGCCTGTCAATTCCAGCTGCTGCTGCTGCTGCTTGGCACCGAAATTTGTTTTTAGTTCAATTTTTGGTCAAAACTCTGTGTCCGGCCCTGAGACTGGCCGGCATATTTTATATCTGTGGCTCTTTGGGTGCAGAATTTTGGCATTTGAACATTTTGTTTGTGCTATTCCCACATGACAAATTCCTTTTTTTTTTTGGAGCTGCACTGGAGTTGATAATGAAACCACCCAGAAATAGTCTCCATGCTCCATTGAATTGGACTCGCTTTAGGGGCCGTGGCTGTAATCGAAAAATTGCGCCATGTTTATCGCACTTTGGTAATTAAACTTTGCCGACACATTTTATTGTTGCTTTCTAATTATTTATGCATACATCAGCAGCCATGGCAAAAGGAGAGTGAGCGAGAGAAACATCAGCTGAAAATTTATCACGTAATTTAATGCACATTTAAATGCATTGTTTGCTCATAATACAGCCATAAATATGCTCTATAAATTGATATATAATATGGCTATATGACTACCAGTATAGCCAAGTGCACTGCTCTTCTATCTGAGATAGCTGATAACCTTCGACTTGCAATGCAGGCACCATAAAGTTGTCTTTTGTATAACCCAAGGATGGTAGTGTATGTACAGTGTACATACTCTTAGAATGTACTATATGCATCTTATAGCTCTATAAGAAAACAATGTTCTTCGGCTGCAGATAATTCATGGCGGGCTATGACTTCAGAGTCTGAGAAGATAACAACAGAACACGCAAACAGTCGATTGTTGTGCTACTCCACAGAGTTCATTGTCGTTGTATAAAATATATACTTAGATGCGTTTAAATGTACATATAAAGTTGTTGGTATAGTACTTATATTGGAACAATAGCTGCTGCATTTAAGCTGCACTGTTCAAGGTTCAAATTTTATATGGAGTGTGCGATAATTTCTCTAAAATTATGTGAATCGAATCATATTCAGAAAATGTAATCGATCGTAATGTGATTAGAGAGAGCTTTCTTATGAAGAAAACCTTTGAATCAAAAATTATGATTGATTGTCCGTTAAATGAGTCACACAGGTATACAATTTTGAAATGGCGTTATATATTACCATAGCTTTGATTAAATATTAAATTTGTTGAAATTTGAAAATAGTTTTTATTTCAAATTAAGCAAGCAAATAAGGCATCAACTTTTATTTTCAGTTTTGTATGCAGAACAATTTTTAAAATGAATAATTAATAATAATATAAAAATAGACAATCAAATTATTGTACTCAGAAATAGTCGATATTGATATCTTACTTTTCATATCTTATATCGCTGGAAATATCTTTTCTTTGAAGAAGAGCTTAACATTGTATTTTAGTTTTACATCATTTTAAAATTAGTTTTTACAAAATTTATGAAGCAGGAAGATAACTAAAATAATTGATTAAAGTAATTTAGTAATTTTGAATTCTTACTGAACTGAAACGCGATAAATCCATTGTTAGAAAAGTTTACTTGTTGAGCACAGTCAGGAACTCATTTGTCGTCTAATAACAAAAGTGTCCTGTGGGATGTGCAACATATCAAATAGGTAACTCAGGCGGCATCTTCCTGTTGCACATACATATAAGTACATATGAGTTTGTGTTGTTGCTATTTTTACTGCCTTGCACTCACACATAAGCACTGAAGTACATACATACATACATACATACAGATGCACACATACACACATGTGAAAAGAATAGTAAAATGGAAACAAGTTGAACAAGTTTCCGACACCTTAGCAGCAGCCGAAAAACAATGCCAATGTGTTGGAACTTCGTCTTCGTTGTCGGCTTCGGAATCGGAGTCAGAGTCAGAGTCGAAAGTCGAATGAGCTGGAAGTCAGGGGAGGGATTTGGGCAGGAAGGGGGCGGGTAGGGGCCACTAACTTAGTTACAGTCGTTTTCTTTGAGAGCCAGGGAGTAGAAGTTGGGTAGAGGTAGTAACTCCACCTTTGGCAATTCACTTGGTTTTTGCCTTTGTAGAATTGTTGCCGATGACGACTGGCAAGGACTAGACTCCCTGGACCACAATCATCTTCCGGTCATGTGTGGGCGATGGCAGCTTCGTTTCCCGCTCTGCAACTTAATGAAAAAGTTGCTTTGAATAATAAATGCATTAGAGAAACTTGATGCATACAAACAACAAAGTTTTTGTCTTGTGGGCGATCTCATACTTATATCTATATGTCGTATGTGTGTTTGTACTGTAGTATAAATATAAATAATACATTTTCAAATGCCACGAGTGGCAAATGATGCCAAACTCCACTTGAAGTCTTTTTTTTTTATACATATTTTGTTGGCTGTCATAAAGCCAAGCGGCCTTGGCCTTAAAGTGCAACAAAAAAAAAAACAAAAAACAACACACAAATTCAACAGTTCCCTAGCTATCTTAAGATGCTTAAGATAAACCAAACTGCATTCACGGCTTCTCTAAACAATGGCCCACTAAAAATAACTTCTGCTCTCACACTTGAGACCAGCGAATTGCCTAATGTATCTTCGAGTGCGCGTTCTATGTGTGTATACTCGTGTATTATAGCTGGCAATGTGTTAAACATCTTTTAGCGTTGACAAAATTGCATGCCAGGCTCTATGCCTCTGCCTCTGTCTTTGCCTTTGCCTTTGCCTTTGCCTTTGCCTTTGCCTTTGCCTTTGCCTTTGCCTTTGCCTTTGCCTTTGCCTTTGCCTTTGCCTACCCCTGCCTCAGTCTCAGCCTCAGTTTTATACTCTGCCTCGGGGCTGCCTATGTATTGCAGCTGCAACAATTAGAAGTTGCCTAGCTGTAGGAAACTATCTGACGGATGCGCCTTCAAAGTTGTTGCTGCTGATGGTGGCGCGTGTGAGCTAAAAACAACAATAACAAGCTAAGCTGGAGTGCAGTTAGAAGAGGTTTACTCAACAGAGTGCTGAGTGATGTTGAGTGAAAGAGTCTGAGAGTTAGAGATTGAGAAAGTGAGAGAGAAACGAGAAATAACTTTTTGAATCAATTCTGAATATCAGTAATAATACCAGTCATGATATATGCATCAAAAACTCACTCAGGCATAATTGTATGTGTTTTGTTGGGATACTTAAAAATTAAATAATATGTTATTATATTATTACATATAAATAATTAACATATAGACTTATAGCGAAATATTTAAAAGTATTTTGCTGGAGTTAAGAGAGAATGCAATAAAATATTTTTGAAAATAAGCCTTGCAAATTCTAGAATCTAGACGAATTAATAGTAAATGTAAACAGTTTTGTGATATTTTATGATATTGGGAATTGGGATTGCTTAAAAAGCATTCGCAATTTAACTATTTAAGAAAAATATGATTTAAAGGCAATATTTATTAATTCTTTAGGTAATGGGTTATTTCTATATGATTTAAGGATTGCTCTAATAAATTTAATTTTAATAATTAATGAACTCAGTTGATCTTTAATATATTTGAACATAAGTTTTATGGTTTTAACTATAAAATAATAATAAATAAAATTTAAGGTATATTTTTAAATTAAATTATGTTATGTTTGTTAACAAGGTTTATGAAATAAAAATGAAAAAAAAAATTGAAGTAAATATTCAAAAAAGTATTTTTTAAGTTATTCTAAGAATTATAAATTCTAATTTAAATTCATTGTTTTGTGAATGATTCAAGAATTGCTCAACTGGATATTTGATGAATTTTATCTGAGTTCATCTAAAATATGTATATATGTGTACATACATAAAATAGACTTTTCGTTCAACCTTTATAATTGATCATATGTAATATATAGATATTGCATTGCTATAATTTACATTCGATAAACAAATTGAAAACCACTCAAAATGTGACTCAAATGTGCGCTCTCACTCATTACAACACGTTTCTCTTAATTTCAGCGGCACACTGGCGCCATTTTGCCATGCAGCGACAAAAAATGCAACTAAAAAACGCGAGAGAGTGGGCGGGAGAGTGAGAGAGCCGTCGTGTTTTGACAAAAAACCCACCCGAGCACATGCGCCTCCTTCGTTCGTGCTTTGTTGAATAGCGTCTCTCTCTCTCTAGTTTGCTCTCTCTGTGTATCTTGTAGATGCAAACACGCTCGTTCAGCAGTTGCATGTTTTGTATCGCTGAGATACATTTTCGTTGGTCGACTCGACTGTTAGTTGGTTAAGCGAACTAGCAAACAGTTCGAGTGCGAGCGCCGTACGGTACGGACGTGTGGGGCACGCACAAATTTAAATGAAAATTGAAATTGAAAGAAAAAAAAACCAAACGCAAAGCGCTCTAATATAATAATCAAGTGATGGGAAATATGTTGAAAATTATAGAAAGCAAAACACAATTGAGATTGAAAATAAGCAGTGAAGTGAAAACTTGAAATCAAAAGGCAAATGAATTTAATACAACAAATATATTCATTTAATATTAATTAAAGTGCTAAGTGATTTTTATTGCGAGTGTGTGCGTGTGTGTAAAAAAACATCAAAAACAACAACAAGCAACTCAAAAATGTCAATTCCATGTACACACAACTGAGCAGCAGTGAAAACGCGATACAAACGCTAGAAAAACAAACCAAGCTTCCCCCCCAAACAATTATCCAATAAACAACAGCATGGAGCTACGGCTACTGCTGCTCCTTGGCATGCTAATGACCAGCTGCTGCTGCTGCCTGGCCGCACTGCCGCCCAAGGATTCGAGCAGTGATAATAGCGCCGCCAGCGCCATGCTAGGTGGTGGCTCTGGCGCCGCCAGCGTTAGCCTGTCCAGCGATTATGCCTCTCTGCTGGCCGCCACGCTGCCTGTGGCCTCTTCACCGGCACCGGCACACAGCGGACCGGGCAATCAATGCACCTGGACATATAATGGCACCAGTGGAGTTCACTGTGCACTGCGACTGATTGAACGCCAGCCCGGACTTGATGTACAGGGTGCCGATGGCAGCAGTCAACTGACCATCAAGTGCAGCGATTTGTATTTGTTTGAGTCGCAGCTGCCGGTGGCTGTCTTTGCCCGACTACAAACGCTGGAGGCGCTGCGTCTTGAGTCATGCAAGCTGCTCCAGCTGCCCAACAATGCATTCGAGGGTTTGAGCACGCTCAAGTCTCTCAAGCTCAGCACACGCAATGCCGAGTGGGGGCCAGCGAAGGCATTGGAATTGTATCCCGATTCGCTTAATGGACTGAAGCAGCTTACGGAGCTGGATCTGAGCGATAACAATTTGCGTGCTTTGCCTGGCGGCTTCCTGTGCCCTGTGGGCAATCTGCAGTCCCTAAATCTGACACGCAATCGCATACGCACCGCAGAGCAGCTGGGCTTTGCGGACATGAACTGCAGCGGTGGCAGCGGTAGCGAATTGCAACTTTTGGATGCCAGTCACAATGAGCTTAGATCCATTACCGAGAGCTGGGGCATTTCGAGGCTGCGACGTCTGCAACATTTGAATCTGCAGCATAATAACATCTCAGAGCTGTCCGGCGAGGCGCTGGCGGGTTTGGCTTCTCTGCGTATTGTAAATCTGAGCAATAACCATCTGGAGACGCTGCCCGAGGGTCTTTTTGCTGGCAGCAAGGAGCTGCGTGAGATTCATCTGCAAAACAATGAGCTTTACGAGCTGCCCAAGGGTCTGTTTCATCGACTGGAGCAGCTGCTTGTGGTGGATCTATCAGGCAATCAATTGACTTCTAATCATGTGGACAACACTACCTTTGCGGGTCTTATTCGACTGATTGTGCTGAATTTGGCCCACAATGCGCTCACCCGCATCGATTATCGCACCTTTAAGGAACTCTACTTTCTGCAGATACTCAACCTGCGCAATAATTCCATTGGCCATATTGAGGACAATGCCTTTTTGCCGCTATATAATCTGCATACGCTCAATCTGGCTGAGAATCGACTGCATACGCTGGACGACAAGCTCTTCAATGGTCTCTATGTTCTCTCCAAGCTCACGCTGAATAATAATCTGATTAGTGTGGTGGAGACAGCGGTTTTTAAGAACTGCTCGGATCTCAAGGAACTGGATCTCAGTTCCAATCAGTTGAACGAAGTGCCACGCGCTCTGCAGGATTTGGCCATGCTACGCACCTTGGATCTAGGCGAGAATCAAATACGCACCTTTGACAATCAGAGCTTCAAGAATCTTCATCAGCTGACAGGCCTGCGTCTCATTGATAATCAGATTGGCAATATTACAGTTGGCATGTTTGCGGATCTGCCGCGTCTGAGTGTACTAAATCTGGCCAAGAATCGCATACAGAGCATTGAGCGTGGTGCATTTGACAAGAACTTTGAGCTGGAAGCCATTCGATTGGATCGTAACTTCCTCTCCGATATCAATGGAGTGTTTGCCACGCTGGTGTCACTTCTCTGGTTAAATCTCTCAGAGAATCACTTGGTCTGGTTTGATTATGCTTTCATTCCCTCCAATCTCAAATGGCTTGACATTCACGGCAACTACATCGAGGCCCTGGGCAACTACTACAAGCTGCAGGAAGAGATACGCGTGAAGACCCTAGATGCCAGTCACAATCGCATCACAGAAATTGGACCCATGTCCATACCCAACACCATTGAGCTACTGTTCATCAACAACAATCTGATTGGCAATGTGCAACCCAATGCCTTTGTGGACAAATCCAATCTGGCACGTGTCGATCTCTATGCAAATCAGTTGAGCAAGCTCCAACTCCAACAGCTACGCATTGCACCCGTTGTGGCGCCCAAGCCTCTGCCGGAGTTCTATTTGGGCGGCAATCCCTTCGAGTGTGACTGCACCATGGACTGGCTGCAGCGCATCAATAATCTTACCACACGCCAGCATCCGCGTGTCATGGACATGCCTAACATTGAGTGCGTTATGCCACATGCTCGAGGCGCTGCAGTGCGTCCACTGAGCGCGTTGCGACCTCAGGATTTCCTCTGCCGGTACGAGTCGCATTGCTTTGCGCTGTGCCACTGCTGCGACTTTGATGCTTGTGACTGTGAGATGACTTGCCCACATAACTGCACTTGCTACCACGATCAGATCTGGTCCACAAATGTTGTCGACTGTGGCAATCAGCTGACCATGGAACTGCCACGACGTGTGCCCATGGACTCGAGCATTGTCTATTTGGATGGCAACAATTTTCCAGTGCTCAAGAATCATGCCTTCATTGGACGCAAGAATCTGAAGGCGCTCTATGTGAATGGCAGCCAGGTGGCCTCCATACAGAATCGCACTTTTGCCAGTCTGGCCACACTGCAAGTGCTGCAGCTCTCCGATAATCGTCTACAAACGCTGCATGGCTACGAATTCGAGCAGCTCTCCGCGCTGCGAGAACTATATCTGCACAACAATCAGCTGGTCAATATTGAGAATGGCACTCTTGCGCCACTGAGCTCTTTGGAGCTGCTGCGTCTCGATGGCAATCGTCTGGTCACACTGCCCATCTGGCAGCTGCATGCAACACACTTTGGCTCGCGTTTGCGTGCCATATCATTGGGTCGCAATCAATGGAGCTGCCGCTGCCAGTTTCTACAGGCGCTCACTTCCTACGTGGCGGATAATGCGCTCATCGTGCAGGATGCACAAGACATTTACTGCATGGCAGCGCCCAATACGGCTGCCTACGAGCAGAGTGCATCCTCCAGCGACTCGGCCGCCACACAAAAACGCGAGCTGGACTTTAATTCGACGGGTGCCGCCTGCACGGATTACTATTCCGGTGGTTCCATGTTGCAGCATGGCATACCCGAATCCTATATACCGCTGCTGGCAGCTGCTTTGGCGCTAGTCTTTCTGCTCGTCGTCGTCATAATCGTTTTTGTCTTCAGGGAATCGTTAAGGATTTGGCTGTTTGCTCATTACGGTGTTCGCGTCTTTGGACCACGCTGCGAGGAGTCCGAGAAGCTCTACGATGCGCTGCTGCTGCACTCGGCCAAGGATTCGGAATTTGTATGCCAGCATTTGGCCAGCGAGCTAGAAACTGGTCGTCCTCCACTTCGCGTTTGCCTGCAACATCGTGATCTTGCTCATGATGCCACACACTATCAGCTGCTGGAGGCAAGTCGCGTCTCCAGGCGTGTGGTTATACTGCTAACCCGCAACTTTCTGCAGACGGAATGGTCACGCTGCGAGCTGCGCAGATCCGTGCACGATGCTTTGAGAGGCCGGCCACAGAAGCTGGTCATCATCGAGGAGCCGGAGGTGGCCTTTGAGGCAGAGAGCGACATTGAGCTGTTGCCCTATTTGAAGACATCCGCCGTGCATCGCATACGTCGCACCGATCGCCACTTCTGGGAGAAACTACGCTATGCTCTGCCCGTGGACTATCCCACGTATCGGGGCAACAACTATACGTTGGATCACAATCATGAGCGCATCAAGCAGCCAGCCAGTCCGGGCCTGCTCTATCGCCAGGCACCGCCACCCGCCTATTGCGGGCCAGCGGAGGCGGCTGCGGCTGCCGCAGCTGCAGCAGCTGCAACCACTGAGCAGAATTACTCGACGGCAACAACAGCCACGCCCAGTCCACGACCACAGCGACGTGGGGAGCGTGAGGGGGTCGGTGTTGGCGTTGGCGTCTCGGGAGGACCGCATCACTTGCATGCACAGTATTACCAGCATCATGGCATGCGTCCGCCCTCGGAGCACATCTATTCGAGCATAGACTCGGACTACTCCACGCTGGACAATGAGCAGCACATGCTCATGATGCCCCCAGGAGGTGGTGGTGCCGTTGGTGTTGCTGCTGCGGCAGCTCCACTCGATGCGCCGCGTGCACAGACCTGGCGACCACAGCCCAAGCAGCAGCTGCAAACGGCACATGCGGGCACGTTGGGCCCCAGTGCGGTCAAGCCGAATCCTCAACAGCAACAGCAGCAGCAACAACAGCAACAACATCCACAACAACAACAACAGCAGGCGAGTGTTTCGGGCCAACAACAGGGTCCACATGTGCAGGCGTATCTGGTATAGAGAAAAAGAGTCAGAGATAAAGTCAGAGTCCGAGTCCAGCAGACTGGCAGAGTGACAGTGATTTCTTTAGGGACTGGTTCCTGTGCATCATTTTAATTACTAAAATATGTGCGAGTTAAGTTAAGAGAAATAGAGAGAGAGAGAGAGAGGCGAGGAAAGAGGCAGATAAAATAAGAAATATTACAATTCGGATGTTCGCTTAGTGTGAGTCAAATTTTGCAGTTACCCCCGAAAATTTATATTTTCCATTTTCATTCCCAAAAGCCTATGCCCCCCTTTCAGAGGCATTCAGGAAGTGAGCGCAGCAGCGTAACAAATATTTTGTTTACCCAGTGTAAATTCATTTTAGTGCACTGTACAAACATAAATCCAAGTACATTAAACACACACACACACGCACATACAGACAAAAGATACAGCTACAAGATACAAGATACAAATACAGTTGCTGTTGCATATTGTTGAATGTTTGTGTTGTGTTTTGTGTTGTGTTTATGTAACAAGTCGCATGTGGAGCATGAATTGTGCAGAGGGTAATACAGTGGAACAGTGAGTGTTGGGGGGAAGGGGCGCAGGCTGGCAGACAGCAGCCGCCTGACAATGTCAAGTTGTTTTAGTTTTCAGAAAAGTTTCCAAAGTTGCCAGTTGAGAGAGAACTTTGTTCCCTGGTATTTCATTTATTTTCTTAGCTGAAAATGCGTTTAGAGCATTTCTGATAAGTTTTTAATATGCTTTTAATCAGTTAGACCAACAATAAAACAAGCTTAAGATTTATGAACTTGACTACAATGAAGTTAAGCTGAGATTTTCTAAGACGAGAGTCTTAATTATATATTTTGGTTTAATTCAATAATTGGTAAATGGCTTAAGGTATTTTAAATAATTTTGAAAGCATACGCTTTTCAACTTAACACAATTTCAATAATTGCCAAACTGCATTTAATAGTTTATATGATTTCCGTAAGTGTTGGTAGTCTGTTAGACAACATCTTCTTGAAAATGCTGCAATAAATGTAAATTCAAGTTTCAGTTATTTGTTTCCATAGCTAAAACTCTGCCAACTCATTGCTCCGCACCCCGAACTCCCCTTGAAAGCAACTTGTAAATAGTAAACACTTGATATGCCTAAAATAGTTATGTATACCTAAATATAAGTAAATGCCACTGCAAATACGTAGTCCCTTAAAGTTAATTCAATATTCACATAAAGCTACACCTGTACACACTCACACACACACTCACTCATACGCTCACACAGTAACACCAACACAAAGAAACTTGTGTATAAATGCGTTAAAAACTTTAGATAGCAAACGTAAAATCTTAAACGAAAAAACAAAAAACAAAAATCAAATAAAACTAACTATGCAGTAAAGCTCATTTTAAACATTTACGCTTACCAAAATATTGTAATAATAATTATAATAATAATAATAAATGAGTAATGAATGGGTTACAACTTTTGCAAAAAAACTACATGGCGTATACACAATATAAATAAATGCATAAATAATTACAAATATATATGTGACTGTAAAAACAAAAATAAAAATACTAAAAACTGATATTATAAAACTATATGAGATAAACTTTATATATATATATATATATATATATTAATGTATGGTATATATACACACACACTCACACACTAAACAAGTAAATGTTTAAAAACTGCCTATAGCAATTACGAAGTAAATACAACACTTAAGAGCATTTATTTCAAAGCAACAAAAACAAAAAGAAAAACAAACAAAAATACTTATGTAACTTTTTGCATCATAAACTCGCCTACTCGTCATACATTTTAGAAAAACAGTTTCAAACTATCTGCAAAATATTTAAAAAAAATACATGCAAATTAAGCTATCAAAGTGAGCAAAGAACCAGAAGAGTTAGAAAGTGAAGATGGAAGCTGGATAGATAGAAAGAAAGAGATTAAGAGAGAGAAAAAACAAACACTTGTACCAGTATGAAAGCCCAAAACTGTTATTTATTTTTTATTTTGTAATATATATACAATAAAACTTTTAATTTTTAAGTTTAATTTAATGCCACTCTATAATGTAACTCTATGGATAATTCAATTCTTGTGAATAACTATTTATATATTGATATATATATGTATATTATATATTATATATATATACATTACTATTATATACATCTATGTACGACAACAAACAAAGATATTTTTCTGTTTCGCAAGCAAACAATGCAAATGAAATGAAAAACCTTTTTTAAAAACTATAAACTATGTGTTTTTATTTTGTGCGCATAATGTGGATATGCTTGATGATGATGTTGGATTTTATATTTTCAGGCTGGAATTTGTTGTTTTTTTTTTTGCTAATTTAATACATCATGCACATGAGTTGCTGTTTTGTTAGCCAACTATGAGTCTGGACGAGCAGAGAGCAGAGAGCAGGAGGAGGTCTACGCAGTCGGCGGCCTGTCAAAGTCAACTGAGCAGACGTAACTCAGATACACGCCGCACAGAGTGATAAATCATTTTTTTTTTTCAGTTGTATATGTAGATATATATATAATATATAAAAACCAAAATACAAATGCGACTTGCATGGCAAACGCATGCCCCTTTCATGCCTCACCGTAATCCCCACAACTTGTTTATAGCGCCAGTTTTCAGTGTGGTTGCTCTTCGTTTGGTTTGGTTGGGTTTGCTCTGTCAGTGTTTGTCTGCCTAAATGACGGCATGGCTGTGCATCAAATTGAAGGGTAGCAAACACACACAAGAAGCAAACACACACACACACACAGTCACACACAACAGTTGCCATAAACCTAGCAGCACAGAGCACATTCTCTTAACATACTCGAGCACATTTCAATGACGTTTTTGGCATTTATGCCAAGTTCAGCTCTCAAGTCTTACCAAAGTGCGTTGTGCGTCTATCTTGGTCAAAAAACAGCTGAGTAAGTGTGCGCTGTCTCGTCGCAGTAGACGCATATTTGATGTCTACAAGTGTTGGAGCTGGTAACAAGTAACAGCTAACAACTAGTCAAAAAGATACTCGCAAAGGGCATCAACTTGGCTAAGCAGAAGAAGCATAGTCGGACGTTAGGTAAGGCTTTTAAAATTGTTGTTAGCTGAGAACTAGATACAGGTCTGTTCCGAATTCGTATTCCGTTCGAAATTTGCGAAAACGGAATTGCTTGCTGTTCTGAAGTACTCAAAACTTTTCATTTGGCATCACCCAACTAGATTGTAATAGATTGTTAAACTAAACTAATACTTCAACAATATTGGCTACTTATTTTTTAATATTTAAATATAATATTTCTTTTAAAATATTTTGTAAAGGTATATCTTTCTTCATTATTTTTCAAAGTAATTCCCTTTTCCTTACGACTGTATGTTTTTAATTAATTTTTAATTTTATATTGTTTTTAATTTTGATTGAATTTTATATGATACATTTTAAACTTTGCCATTTAAAAGCATTCAATTAGCCAAAGTAATGATTAAATTGTTGCTCAGCTCTTCATTTTTGTATTACCAACATTCTGTTCATTTCAGTTTCAACAACTCATTTCGTTTCCTGCAACAAAAAAAGTAGCTCACTTTCTCACATCAGTTGCACTTAATTTCGGTTAACATGCCAAACGAAAAACGATTTTAAAAAGGAAAGAGATTCTTCCATTTGTTTGTTTCGCTCTGTGACCCTTCCCCTCAGCCAAACGAGGTAGGGCAAACTTTTTTAATTTACTTTCATTGAGGTTGTCGTTGGTTGTTTGCGTCAAAAGCTGTGCCACACTACAACTTGCAACTAATAGAATTACAAAACCTACAAAGAAACAACACATACGAAAAAACAGATACACAAACAACCACACACACATACACACACACACACACACACACACAGAGAGACATGGACACCCTCCTCGTTGCGCTGACTTCCTCTGAATGTAACTATAAATGCGTATCTAGATACAAATGGCAGCAGACATGAGTTGCTACTGTGCCCGGCAAAAGCAGTTGTTGGTTTGGTTAAAGAAGAGGGTGAGCAGAGTATATTTCGTTTGCTGAGTTTTACGGAATTTTTCGTAAAATTCATTTAACAATTTCTTAATTGTTTGCAGATACGCATCTGGTATGCTGTTGAGCTATGTTTTACTGGGGCAAAAGCTCGCACAAAATCAATAGTTGAATTGGCTCTGCACTTTAAATCAATGTATGTCGAAAGGAAACAAATTATAGGTATATATAGCATGTATCTGTTATATACATACATATATATTTGTATTATATACTAGGTAAACTGATCAAAATTCAATACGTGTTGCAAATATCGAATTACCATCAAAACAGAAACAAAAACAAAAAACACAACACTCATAAAAAACATTTGAGGGTTGAAGAAAAAAGTAAGCAAAAATATATATATATCTCATATGGGGAGTGCTGCTATAAATGTTGCTCGGCCTCGTCTTTCTTTTTTTTTTTTTGGGCTCGCCAGCTTATTATGATAATAAATTTTTATGCACCAAGAAATAAAACTGAGTGCACGAAGAAAAAAAATTAAATACAACAAAAAACAAAGTATCAGAAAAGCCCACACAGCATCGGAATGCGAAAGAGCAGAACGTAAAGTGAATTAAATTGAATTGAAAACTGTAGAAAAGTAATCATAAAAAAGGGTTTCAACCATGGCAAGTTTAAACGCTCTGACCGAACCCCATCAGCAATTGCAATCAAATTATTTAAATATAATAAAAGAGCTTTGCAAAATATTTGTTTAACAGCCAGAAACAAGAAAAGTAAAAACAACAAATGTTTCGGGTGTCAAATGTCTGGACAAATGTGCAACAATCATTGTCAAAACATTTTGCATAAAGATTTAACCCAGACTGACTTATATAGATACTTATGTATATACACATACACAATTTGTTGCTGCTGGGCATTTTTTTATGTGGCTGTTATGAGATAATTCCTTATGTATTTGTCAAATGTAGGAAAAGCGCTTTTCGTCACGTTCCGCGCACAGAAATAGGCAAATAAATCTGTGAAATACACGCTGGGTCAGGGCTTTTTTTAACTATAGAAAAACTTATATACATATAGATATTTACTTATATATATCTACACATTATATATAAACGACACTGTTCTTGTTTTCCAGCACATAATCAACAGCTTAAAGGTGAACAGTTCATTGTACTAGAGTGCAAATCAATGTCTGCTTCGACATTTTCTTTCATTTTCAAAATGTATTCAAATTATGTTTTGCGTGGGCTTTAAAAAAACAGCATTTTGTATTCCCTTTTATTAAAAAAAAGTCAATTTTACTATGCGATTTGTGTCTCATATCAGCTGTCTGGTTTATTCGTTTAAGTATTTCATTCTTTATACAAATATACACAGCATAAATCTAAGCAAGTAAGAATGCTCTAGTCGAGTGTGCCCGACTACGAGACTCCCTGCTCCCAACTTGCATTTCAAGCAGTTCAGCGGCAACACAAGCAAGCAGCGCACTTAACTTGTCCAGGGCCTGTCAAACTGTTGTGTCTGCCTGCTGAGACGAAGATTGTAGATTCTTCCATACTTATCCTAAAACATAAATGTATACCAAATATCAAAGATATATCTTTAAAATTGAGGCTGTGGGAGTTTATTTTTTCGATTTACGGGGGTGCGGGGGTGGTGTATTCGAAATTTGAAATAAACTAGATCTGCGTATGGTATGCAGGAACCTACATGCCAAGTTTGCTGTCTCTAGCCATTATGGTCTCCGAGATCTGTGAGCTCATACGGACAGACAGACAGACGGACATGGCCATATCGACTCGGCTGTTGAAGCTGATCAAGAATATATATAGTTTATATAGTCGGAAATGCATCCTTCCGCCTGTTACATACATTTGCAGTACTTCATAGCTCCCTTTTTCCCATTTTTAATGGGAACAGGGAGTAAAAAACCCTAAGTCAATAAAAAAATGTAATAGAGAATTTAGGTAGGAAGCTTGTACAGCTGACTCTTAACTAGTAGCTAATAGCTATAAGCCAGTAAATGTCTAACTAGGTCTCTTGGTTCCTAGGTACTTGGAACTTCAAAAAGATATTTGTTCTTTAAGCATACTTGAAATCGCTTTCAACTTTGACCTGTTAAGGATGGTGCTACACTTTAAAGCCTTTTGCACACTAAAATCAACAAAAGCAACACTTAAGCACAACAAAGACAACAACATTTGTGCAATACAACACCACACACACACACACCATACACACAGCAGGAAAAACAATTAAAAAAGGTAACCCAAAACGGGCACAGGAACTCCAAACCGAACACTGAGCCATAATTTGTAATTGTTTGAGCCCACGCAAAAGACAATATGAAACCACAACAACAACAGCAACAACGATGACAAAAGTGTAACAGTTTTTATACTCTTTTTTTAACTTTTTTGAAAAAAAAGGAAAAAAGAGTATATTGGGTTTGTGAAATGTCCGTCTGTCCGTCTGTCCGTCTGTCCGTCTGTCCGTCTGTCCGTCTGTCCGTATGAACGCAGGTTTTTTCCACAGTTTTGAAGCTAGAGCAACCAAACTTGGTATACATGTTGGTATATACCATAGGCAGACAAAGTGTCAAGATCTCCCCCCCACCCCCACCCCTTCCCCCACAAACCGCAAAAACCTATATCTTCCACAGTTTTATAGCTAGAGTAACCAAATTTGGCACAAGGGCTACTTATCACATCCTTCATTGATCTGGCAAAAAAAATTCGGCCACGCCCACCCCCGCCCCCACAAATAGGCAAAGTCTGTATCTCCCCCACCCCTTTAGCTAGAATCACCAAATTTTGCAGGTTGAATTCTGTTGCCCTATTTAATAGATTGGATAAAAATATTTTTGCCACGCCCACCCCCGCCCTTGCAATCAAGCAATGTTTGTTTCTCCCAAACCTGTAGAACAGGCCCAACCAAATTTTAATTGATGGCAAAACTTTAAAGATTTGAGCAGAAATTCAATTGCCACGCCCACTGACTCCGCAAAGAGGCGAAAAAAAGAGTATATCGCAGTCGGGTGCATCCGACTGCAACGTTCTTACTTGTTTTTATTGTTGTTGTTAAAAACAACAAACAAAAATTAAAACACATGTGCACAAACAAACAAGCAAACCAGGCGACACAACGACATAGCGACAACACATGTGGGGCATGCCACACAAAACCCTTGCCACAGGGCCAAAGCACATGCAGATTTGTGTGTGTGCGTGTGTGTGTGTGTGTGTGTGTTGTTTGCTTCTTTAGGGGGTTTTCTTTTATTTTTGTGTGTGTTTTTTTTGTGGAGTAAATGAACCCAGCAAGCCAAAACAAATAATTACGCCGAGTAGGGAAGGAGGGGCTTGGGACAGACCCAAGCAAAATGCGAGCAGGCTTACCAACCAGGACAAAGCGAGAACGCGTTGTTATTGTTGTTGCTCGTCCTGCGACATTCTCGTCCTCGCCATGTTGAATGCGACGTTGAATAAATGCTGACAATGGACGTGAAATTATGACAAACACACACACACACACACACACACACACACACACACACACACAAATGTAGATTATATGTGTCTGTGTGTGTGCGTGTGTGTGGCAATAGCTGTCAGTTTTATGTGTGTGTTTGTGTCGCCTGTTGGCACTTGTGACATTTGCGTTATGGCGGCCCTAGAAGCTTATTAAATTGGCCAAGCTTAGCAGTTGGCAGAGGGCATTACTTGGTTTTGGGTTTGGTCTTGGGTTTGGGTTAGGTGAGAGCCTCAATTGGTTAGACTCAATTTGGTAAACTACTTACTTGAAGAAGTCTAGTCGTTGTTAAACCTTAAGAAACACACTTAGCCAAAGGTATATTAATGTAAGTGAACTGAAACACGAAATTCTTTAGCCAAACAATAACAAAGCATTGGGTTGCTTAAGATTTGAATATCAAAAAGAGACTGATGCGGGCATTGTAAGTAAAAGTCCTTTGCTTCTAGGAAGATTAGAATATGATTATACAAATGCACATATAATACACAACAAGTAAGAATGCTCTAGTCGAGTGTGCCCGACTACGAGACTCCCTGCTCAAAAGTTGCACTTCAAGCAGTTCAGTGCCTGTCGAACTGTTGTGTGGGTCTGCTGAGACGGGGGTAATATATTATTCCATAGCTTTGGTGATATTTATCCGATCATAATGAAATTTACCCAGCTGATTAATATCAAATAAACATATATGTGTACCGAAAATCAAAGATATGTTATGGGAGGTTTTTTTCAATTTGCGGGGGTTATTCCGAAATTTGAAACAAACTTGATCTGCGTATGGTATACAGGAACCTATTTTCCAAGTTTGGTGCTTCTAGCTCTTAAACTCTCCGAGATCGACGCGTTCATACAAACAGACGGACGGACAGTCGGACCGACATGGCTATATCGACTCCGCTGTTGATGCAGATAAAGAAGTAATTTTAATGTCTGTAAACCATCCATATCAAATATGTATACGTAGTTGCTATAATTGAGCTGTTCAGCTTTAACTGCTGTTTCTACTTTTACTATATTTTAAATGTTATTTTTATCATGTGTTATTTTAAAACTATGTAGCTCTTAGCCATTGTAAACTAATAGAAAATTCAATAATATATAAGCGAAACAGTATTCTTCTGTCTTTTATGAAAGCAATAAAAAACGTCCTTGTCATGTTCTATCGCATATTTGAAATCTTTTGACTTGATATGAAAGACATGCGCTTGCATAAATATTTTAAAAGCTGTTCAACGAAAACTTATTGCAACAATTGTCTTATAATCAATAACATTTTGCTTAACATGAACTTATGCAAGTCTGAGTGCTGCTTTTATTCTATGTATTCTGAGCACACCTTTCATGTCTTCGCCAAAGAAAAACATGTGAAAAATCAATAAGTTCAGGACATGGCTTTTAGCTTTAAAGTCAGGACACCAAACAGCTTCACATGCTCTGCGATTGGGCACTCCAAACTTCAAAATACAAAAAAAAAAAACAAGTTTAATGAGCCGGCTGCTTGACGTGATGGACGTCTTACACGCAATGCATGCCGAGGAGTGGGCACATGAGGACAAGGACAAGGACGAGAACGAGAACGAGGACGACACCAAACATGTCCTTTGCTTATTAAATTTCGTTGAGCAAGTGTTGAGACACCCTAAGCAGAATGCAATACATACAATAGCAGGAGAAAAAAAAAAACGCAAACAAAGCAAAGTCAGGACAGGACAGGCCAGGACAAGACAGAACAGGACAGCACAGGCACGCACAGCAAGAAGGAGCAAGCAAGCAAGAGAGAGCGAGATAGACTACGATAGATACAGATGAACGGTGCAGGAATATTAGGAACATGGCAAGCGCATAAAAAGCTACGACTTTGGTCACGAGCAATGAGATTGAAGACAATTCAATTGAAAAAGCCAACGATCGATAATCCTTAGCAGTGACCGCACATGCCATCGAAGTTCCATTGAAGTCAATGGATGCCATTGCCGGTTCGTTGTGTTAGTCGTCAGTTGGTCAGTTGGTCGAACTGGCTCTTAAAGATTTAAAAACTGAATGCTGCTGCTTGGCAGGCATTTGCCTCATTTGTGTGTGTGTGTTGAGTATGTGCAACCTTCAGTTTGTGTGTGCTTCTTAATTCGGTTTACTTAGCGCCAAGTGGCCCCCAAGCAACTTTGAAGAAGACTCTCGACACTCGTTGGAGAACCGACTGAGAACGCTGCTTTCTTAATTTTGTTTGACTTTTGCTAAAGTTTAATGCTAGACTTACATGTTGGCGCTCTCCTTAGCAAATGCAGCCAGACATTGTAGCACTAAGAAGCGATCAAAGCAGGACAACTGCAGGAAGCAAAGTATGTGTCCCAGTGCTCTGACAAACTACTTGTATAGTCGAGGGCTTTGTAATCGGCTGTAATCAACACCCATCAACTAAAGAGTTAAATTGATTTGCGTTGTTTGACTTGATGAACAGTTTGACAGAACTGTTTGATGCTCTTCTTGGTATTAGTCTTAAATTTGCCAACTAAAAAGTAATTCTTAAAACAATTTGCTCTTTTGTTAAAGTTTATCAGATTGTTGACCCTTGTCTTGTTATATTGGTACATACGAAACAAAGTGTTAAGATTTTAAGTTTTTTCAGATTATTTGCTACTCAGTATATAAAGATGTACACTCAAAATGTTTTTATTTACATTTAACTTTTGTTTTGAAAGAAAAGCAAGGTTAAAGTTTTCTAAACCTAAGTTGTCTGTCAAATTATAATTGATCTTTTCGGTATCATACAGAACTGTTGCGGTTTCCACTTTCGGCAAAATTTTGCGAAATTGAAATTCCTTGAAAATTTCCTTATTGCGATAACTTAGAAACTTTAATCATATCATAATGGTACGTTTATTCAATCCTTGATAAAATGCAAGTGAATTTAATTCGCAAAATTTTGTCAAAAGTTGAAAATTTTTAGAAAAATTTACTGTCGAAATATTTTATAGAAAATGGAAACCAAAATATGTCTGTAAGTATACAAATATTGAAAATTATATAATTAATTAAAGCTGTAGACTAAAATTCACTTTTCTTTTGAAAGCATAGTTTCGAAATCTTACAAATTTAGTAATCACCCTTTGTCGCCCCTATTGTTTCGAGTAGCGCATCTGGCTGCTCTGATATTGCCGAAAGTTTCTCATGTACACGTGCAGGCACTCATTTTAAATAAACAAGGAAGTAATTAACATTTTCGGGCATACTGCTTTTTTATTTATTATTTTTTTTTTTTTGTGTTTTTTTGTTATTGTTGTTGAGTTTGTTTCTACTTCATTTACTTTGCTTACTCAAATTTCGTAGCTGCCCATTTACATGCAGTAAAGGCTGAATAAAAAGTTTTGCCCAAAAAACTTCATTTTTGTTTGGCTGCAACCCGACCCGGAACCCCTTTGGCTGCCCCGGGGCTGCACTTTATAAAGTGTTAATTTGCCGTTGTTGGAACTGGATTATCCCTTGCTTGCCCCAAAACAAAAAAAAACCTGCGTTTCTTGTTGCTCGCTATTAAAAAAAACAACTTTGATTTGAGTTTTTGAAGCGTGTGACAATGTCTGATGCCGTTATACTAAAAATTTATTAATACATTTTATTAAACAATAAAATTGTTTATGACCCGCCCCATAACAACAACAAAACGTGCGTCTCGTCTAATCAGAGAGACATTTTATGTGGCACTTGGGGTACGGTCAGGAGGTGACTTTGTTATATGTTTGTATTAAAAATGCATAAAACTATAACCACATAATTAGCTATTATGTTATAAGCGGCGCTGGGCTAATTTTGCATGCAGCTAAAGCAAAAGCCAAAGCAACGGCAACCAAAATGTTTAACTATGCTTATTTTTATTTAAATAAAGCCCATAAATGTTTATATGGGCTTGAACTAACTTTATGGCGCTCATAAAAAGTGGAGCATGCATTGTTGATATGTGTGTGGCAGTGCTGTGATGGTTTTCAGTGTAGCTGTGTGATACACTGAGAACATTTTAAGCTTAACGTATTCGAAAGAGTTTGTAAAAATGAGTTGTTATTTAAGAAGATTGTTATGAGGTGTTCAGGATGTTTATAACTTAAATGACATCTTTTGTTTGAAATTTAATTTGTATTTATTTATGTATTTCAGTTGACTTGAAAAGCATTTTCCTTGCAGACTTGATCTGCAGTTTTGTCGAGGGTTGAATGAATATCGGCGACATATATATATAGAATTTATAAAGCTTATAGGGTCGAACATATCATACATAGATATGACAATTAGGCAGAATACAGTCAAGATGGGAATTCTATGCATTAGTATCATTCTAAAAATATTTGTACAGGCATTCATCCAAACTTTTAACTTTAATTTAAGGGGTATACACTTGTGATGGTTGAAAAAATCGTTTTTTCTTATTGCATATTCTTTAAGTATGTTCATTAGAGAATACATTCGTAACGCTCGTAGCATTAGAACCGAAGTTATAGCTGTTTAAAGCGCACTACCTGCACAGAACACAGAAACAAACTTGAAACTTCAAACGCGATTATCTCAAGTGTATATAACCCTTTAAGTATCTAGACTTTTTCAGTTGAAAACAAAAATTAATTTTTAAAGTGTATTAAATACACTCACACAAAATTAGATGCCAAAATTATATTGAAGTTCTGTTAAACGACTGGGCTGTCAATCTGTCTATCAATACAAACTACGAGCAATATGAAATCTATTGAGTAATATAGCAAATCCGCCAATGAAACTAGTTTCTAATATTTGTATCCATTGTGAGTCTGTCATAAGCATTTGAAGATCTTATCGATGCCGCAAACTCAAGTTACAAATTAGCTTGACTAACGAAAATTTTGGTTATTTTATATTGATTCTTTGTTGTGCGCTGATCAAACAAACAAACAACAAAGTTTCTGATTTCATAAGCCACATAAAATGTTAAAAATTATATGCCCAGAGAAGTTATAAAATCAGCACGCGTAGCCAAAACGTTTAAAATGAAATGCCTGAATGAAATGGAAGGAAGAGAAGTGTCTCCCCCACAATGAAATTTATTATCTAGCCGATAAGCATCTCTCGACCCAAAACAAGCAAACCACCAACTTGACTTTTGATTGATATGAGAGATACTTGAAGGCGGCCAACAAATAAAAATAAAGCTGAAGCCAAATTCAAAGGCAAAAGTTGCGGCTATTTTGATAATCGAAGAGCTTATGGGTTTTTAATGGCCAGCTACGATACATGGTTGTGGTCAAAAGTTGGCCCATTGTTTGTTCAGGCTAATAATAGAGGTTAACTAAGCTAATGAAAGCCTACAAGTTGTATTTCTAGGCAGTCAAATGATTTTCATAAACAGTTTTTTCTATTTCATTCATAAAATGTGAAACGAAAATAAACCGAGCTAGAAAATAGAATTCATTAATAAGTATTTAACTAATGTTTGAGCTGTTTTAAAAGTGTTCATACTTAAGAAAGCATTAGTAGAAATCTGGATACATTTTGACTCACCTTTAATGTTTATTTGCTTCTTTCAATTCAACGTTTAAGCAATGGACATTTGTAATATTTGTTTTAGATTTAAGTATTCAACTCCCTGTTCCCATTAAATATGTGAAAAAAGGAGTTATAAAGAACTGCAAATGTGTGTAACAGGCAGAAGGAAGCATTTTCGAATATATAAACTATATATTCTTGATCAGCATCAACAGCCGAGTCGATATAGCCATGTCCTTCTCTCTGTCTGTCCGTCTGTCCGTATGAACACACACATCTCCGAGACTTTAAGAGTTAGAGACACCAAACTTGGCATGCAGGTTCCTGTATGCCATCCGCAGATCAGGTTTATTTCAAATTTTGGATGCACCCCCCCCACCCCGCTCCCACGCAAATCGAAAAAAACTGCCACAGCCACAATTTTGAAGATAAAGTTTTGATTTTTGGTACAAATGTGTGTTGATCAGCTGCGTTAATTTCATAACGATCGGATAAATAGCATCAAAGTTATGGAAGAATCTATTATCCCCGTCTCAACAGGCAGAAATAACAGTTTGACAGGCACTCGACAAAATAAGTGCGCTGCTTGCTTGTGTTGCCACTGAACTGCTTAAAGTGCAACTTGGGAGCAGGGAGTCTTGTAGTCGGGCACACTCGACTAGAGCGTTATTACTTGATATGTATAATTAATCTAAATTTTTAACAGATTTTCCGGCTCTTATTGTATTTTGAGTTTGGAATGTTCAACTTGCAGCTTGGCTATAAACGTACTTTAATAATTGCTAATGTTTATATAAATTTTGTGGATAAGAACCTGATTTAAGCCAAACCCCTGTTAAAGTATTTCTTATTATGGTTCAATTAATATACACACCATCAATGCTCATCATTAGTCTAATGTTATATTTGAAATATCACAGGTTAAGTCTATGGCCCGCATAACATTTTTTTCAAGTTTTATACAATTTTTCATTTGATTTGATTCGCTATGCAGTTGGTGAACAAAAATATTTATTTTGAAAATATTTACCTTGATCGGCAAATGATGCTGTGCTATGATTTTGTCTATCTACGCACATATCTAATTTTGTTTAATAAACATGCAATATATTTGTTTATTTATGCAACATTTGCTTGTCCAACTGAAACACAAACTAAAGCTCAAAATAGAAAACGACAACATTTGCTTATCTAGGCCCGCAAGTTTGTAATGAAAACAAACCAAAAGAAAATATATAAAACCACCTGCCCAACCCGACCCTGCCCTGCCCAGCCCTGAGGCTCATTTCTGAAGTTAAACTTAAGTTTTTTTTGTTTTTTATTTTTTTTTTAAGGGGACAGACGCACAGACTCATAAGATAGGCCCATAGATGATGGCTGATAAGACGCTCATTATGAGTACACTTTTTATTATTGAAATTTTTTAATTAACTATTGCATAATAAACGAAGCGACAGAGTGAAAAAAGACCAACAAATGAAAACCAAAAAAAAAAAAAAAAATAAAAATTAAAATTATGAAAATTATGCCTGGCTTTGTATTTATTAAAATTTATGCATGTTGACAGTTTGAACCCCACTGAAAAATTAACCCAACGCTGCCCATAAAACGCATTCAATTCTGACTAGTTTGGGTAGCAAAAACTCAAAAACTCAGGCCTCTGTAATACTTCTATGCTTGCTCATATTTTACGATTGCGTTTTTTATTGCTTCGGCCCCTGAATATTAAAGGAGTAGAAAGATAGAGGGGAGTGGGAGAGCGGGGCAACGCGTTGATTGCACGCACCATGCAGGTTGGCATTTTATTAATGAGATTAATCAATTTTTTGTTGCTTTTTTTTTGTATTTGTTATTTTGTTTTTATTATTATTTTGTTTTGTGTTTTGAACTTGTGGTCTTTTAAAGTCGGAGTCTGGTGGTGTTTTTTACGATGCCTTTGGCCAGGGCTTAATATTTATGTGGGAGTCGTCTACTTGGTTGAGTTTTCAGTTGACGGCCTTTTACGATCTGTCAACGCCGTCCCTATGTGTAGAATATATGAGCTCAATTGTCTTTTTTACGACTGCAGCTCATTTGACTCGCCTGTCGCCTCTCGCCCGTCGCCCCTCAGCGCCTCAGTCTGTCAACAGTTTACACAAACACAACAATAGCAACAACAAACATCAGCAAACGTAGCATTTTATGTTCACTACAAAATGTATGAAATGTACTGCTAATAGCAATGTACCCGCGACAGGGAAGCGAGAGAGGGGGCAGGTGTGTTGGTTTTGTAGGCGGCTGTTGTCTCCTTTTCGTCAGCCAAGTGCAAATAACTAAAAGGTAAGCGGAAGTTTTATGACTCTGCTCTATGCATGCACCAGGGGACCAGGTTGCATGTCACACCATATAGTTGAGCTGTAGGTGTAGGTGTAGGTGTACTCGTAAGTGTACAGTGTTTAGGGTTAATGCGCGTATCAGGCGCCAAGTTCATGTTTGGAGCATGGGGCCTGTGTCTTGTACCCCAAAGGAGCAAGCTGGGATTGACAGTTTAACAGTCATAAAACTTGGTAGACTTCATTATAGAAGCACAGCTCAAATATCTTGGTTTACCTTTAGGATTTGAATTTGATACATAACTTAATTACAATTTAAATAGTGTAAAGTTTAAAGTCGTTTAGAAATCAAAATTAGATTAAAATATATGCCTTAAAAGCAACTAAATTTTGTATGATTTGTATTTGGATATATGTACTAGCAATTTATAAAATGTTGTGTTTGATTCGGTTTGAATTAAGTTATTAAATTAATTGCACTTTTTATACCTGCTCACATAAAAATAAATAATGAAATACACAAATGCAAAGTCCAATTTAATTGAAAATCAAATAAAAATATAATTCCGCATGCAAAAGCTAAGCTCTTTTAAAATTAAATTAATTTCAATATGAGCAAATAGCTGTTAATTTCTATATTGACATTTTTACTTTGCGAATATTTTTAATCAGTTCTCAAAAACTCTATTTCTATTATTATACCCTTGCAGAGGGTATTATAAATATGTCACATATGCATAACGCATTTTGAAAAAATTTGTATATTCGTCATCAGCATCGCCGAGTCATGTCCGTCTGTCTGTCTGTCTGTTTATATGCGTTTTTAATACTTTGTTCTAGATCTATCTTGATGAAACTTGTCACAGATGCTTCTTCTTATTGCAGGTAGTACCTATAGTTGAATAAGCCAGATCGGGCCACTATGACATATAGCTGCCATAGGAACAATCGGCTGAAAAATTAGTTTTTGTATGAAAAACTTATTTGTTTTTCAAGATAACTGAACCAAACTCACTAAACCTAAATTTAAGGACAGTTTATGCAGGATGACAAAATTTCATCAAAATCGGAAGACTATATCTTATAGCTGCCATAGGAACGATCGTTTGAAAATAAGTTTCTGTAAGAAAAACTATTTTATTTTTCAAAATATCTAGTCCAAACTCACAATATCTTCATTAAAGCACGTTCTACACATGTTGACCAAATTTTATCAAAATCAGATCACTATATCTTATAGCTGTCATAGGAACAATTCGTTGAAAAATAAGTTTTCTCATGCAAATCTTTTCTGCAAGGGTATACATATATCTTCGGATCGCCGAAGATAACATTTCTTTCTTGTTTTATTTTATTTATTCTATTTCTTATTCGATTTCTTTGCTTGTACTTGTTCTTTCTTGTTATTTTTTTTGTTGCTGCTTGTGCATTGTTAGATCATGAGGTCCGTAAAACCACTATAGAAACCGTTACAAAAACGCTGCGGGTCATTTGCCAAACAGCTCAAATAGCATTTGACAAACGTTTGGATAACTGCAAAAAAAAAAATGAACAAAAAAAAGAAAAGGAAAACCGGGCAACAATTGCTCAACAAAAAGGCAATTAAATTCCCAGAAATTTTTGGTACATACGCCTCACCCGCTACAAAAAGACACAAGCGACAAACCACAATGCACCACTGGCCATAAAAGCGCAGCGGTGGCTGCACTGAGGGAGTTGTGTGGGGGGTAGACGGTAGTCGTAAGTAGCTGGAACTCACTGGGCCAACAATGCAACTGATTGTTAGCCATTGAATGGCAGATTTAAGGTCAGAAGACAAAAAAAAAAGAAGAAATATATAAAAAATAGCAAAACAAATAAAGAGAGCGCTCTCTGAGCTGGGTTCGGATTGTTGGTCAGGTAGATGGAGCGTTGATCGTCATCAGGTGGCATGACAATTAAAATTAGGTAACACGGTGAAAATTGGAAAGTTGCCGCCTCTAAAGAACTTTGAACTGCCCGCCGATCTTAAACTCGGAAATATCTTTGATATGCCGCCCAAATGCTGATGTAGTAGTATTTTTTTTTTCTCTGTCTGGCTCAGCTACTTAACCAAATATTTTGATTAAAGTCATGTTGCGGCTTTAAGCCAAGCAGCGCATAGAAAAAAAAAAGGAAAATCAATAGACTTCCGCTGCCGACGCTGCTGTCGTCGCTTTATTTAAATGGCAAGTTCACGCCCGACATCGTCTCGTCTGTCCATTAAAAGCAAATTCCTCAAAACTTTGCTGTCAGCAGCAAACAATGTCAACATGCCCAAAACATGAGCCTGGACTGTGGGTCTGGTCTCGGTCCTGGTACTGGTCCTGGTCCTTGTCCCGGACCAAGTCGCAGAGCCGGTCCCTTTGTCCCTGTTTCGGTCACCCCTAAGAAAAATCAACGAAATATTCATGCGAAAATTTGTTAACTTTTTCTCGAGGCGCCGCTCTCCCTGGCCCCAGGACAACACAAAAAGGGCTAAGCTATACAATTTTGGGGCCATCTATCGCTGTCGCTCATGACGCTTCCTACTCCTTTCCTTTTTTCTTATTCATGAGCACACAAAAATAATACAAATGAAAATAATAAAAATACAAATTGAAAGGAAAACAAAACACTTTTTGTTGTTTTCTTTTCCAAGCGGGGAGAATTCGCTTTTGCTGTCCGCTTACCGCTCCCCGTAGCCCGCTGTCCGCTACTCGTTCTCATCTCGGCAAATAAAAATAAATATATTATTTTACACGCCAGGCCAAGACGCACGCCAGACGCTACACAGATCTAATTCAAATTCAGTTGAAGAAGTGGCAAAATAATGTGCCAGCAGGGCGTGCACCATGTGGGTGGAGTCCTTGGCACATGCGGGTGGCCTGGTGGGGTTGTCTCGCCGCGGGGCGGCGCCCGTGACGACCATAAAAAAGGCAGGAAAAGGGCGACGCCGTCACGGGCCACCCATTTGTTGAACTGCGTCTACACTCTCCCCCCCTCCCTCCTCCACCCTGCCCCATGCAAGTCAAACTCCCACACATGCCCAAAATAACTTAACTCACTCATTTTATATGCGATCCTAACGATTGCAGGCTGAAACCAATACGTGTCCTTGCGTGGAAGATACATTAACATATTTGTTTTGTCTGTTTTCCTTGTTCAAAGGAGTATTTCGTGGGGTCTTAAAGTGCTCAGGAAATTATGGTGACAATGGAAAATATGAAAAGCCACTAAGACGCTTTCGCACTGAGTCCGATTGTCAGGCAAAACAAAGAGATTTCGTGTACTGATTGCATATAGTAGACTATATAATACTCTGTTTGCTAAAACAAGACATATTTTTACCTATTATAATAAGGAACATGCAACGTTTGTATATGACCTAGAAGACCTAAAGCTAAGTTGTTACTTTAGATCCTTTCTTATACAATATTTTAACTTTTATTATTTAAAAATTAAATACTTAAGAATGATTTAACCCTTTCGGGACTACTGGGACAATACTTCCCAGCACTTTTCGAACTTTGGCTTTTACACTCATTGGGATAATATGTCCCAGTAGAAACACTGATTTGGATTATATATCCCAGAAAAAGAATATGTTTAAATATTTTCTATTACCATCTTGGATTTTAAAATAAAACTCCGCCCCGAAAGGGTTAAGTGGAATAATTTATAAATTTATCTATATTGAAATGATATTGGGCACAACTTAATTTCAAATATCACCATATTATTTAGAATAAAGATTAAAATCTAAAAGAATTCTGTATTAACTGATTCTTCTTTTATATTGTTTGATTTGTAAGGAAATAGTTTTTTAGTAATTCGATTCAAAATTATTTAGGAAGGTTTTATTTTCAGTTTGCCTTTGATTTATTTAACGATTTATGCTTTTTACTCCCTGTTCCCATTAAAAATGGGAAAAAGGGAGTTATAAAGTACTGCAAATGTGTGTAACAGACAGAAGGACGCATTTCCGACTATATAAACTATATATATTCTTGATCAGCATCAACAGCCGAGGCGAAATAGCCATGTCCGTCTGTCTGTCCGTCTGTCTGTCTGTCCGTCTGTCCGTATGAACACACAGATCTCGGAGACTATAAGAGCTAGAGACACCAAACTTGGCATACAGTTTGGAAATTTCAACACGATTGGATAAATAGCACCAAAGTTATAGAAGAATCTATTACGCCCGTCTCAGCTGGCAGCAACAACAGTTTGACAAGCAGTTTACAAGTTAAGTGCACTGCTTGCTTGAGTTACCGCTGAACTGCTTGAAATGCAAGTTGGGAGCAGGGAGTCTCGTAGTCGGGCACACTCGACTAGAGCATTCTTACTTGTTTATACTTGGAAAAACCACATATATACCATAACACTCTATGACATGCGGAATTCTAACAAATTCTGAAAGTTATTCTAGTATTCTTGCACTCTCTTACATCGCTTCTGTACCTCTCACGCCCCCACCCCCCCCCCCCCCCATACAATCAGCATCCAACATCTCTCACTTCACTCTGACATCCACTTAGAGAGCTGAGGCATAAAAAACATATGTTGCCGGTTGGTCTGGTCTGGTCTGGTTTGGTCCTTTCACTCCTTCTGTTCGTCTGTTCGACCCGGTTGTGCTTTTTCCAACAATTGGTTTTTAGGTGGCAGTCGAGCACATTTTAAGTGGTAATCATTTACGCTTCGCAAATAAATACCGAGTTTGTGATTTGAATTTTCTCCAAACACCCCGTTGCCAGTTTGGTTTTGTTTCTTTTTGATTTGCTGTTTTGCCGATTCGCTTCTGTTTTGCTTTGTGTTGTGTATTCTCTGTTCTTTGTGTTTTTGGGGGCCATCCTTCATTGTTTTTGTTACGCTTTTTTCGGTAGCTTTCGGTTTTTTGGTTACTTTTGTAGCTTTCTCTTTCCGCCCTGTCATAAAAAATCGGCGGCCTTTGAGCATTGTATATGTTAAAGGTTCCCCCCCCCCCATATGCCCCTTATCCCATCATCTCTTTGACATTTGTTTTGTTTGCTTGCAATAGGTTCAGCTTATAGCGCGAATCTGCACGTTGCAGATTTAAGATTCCTGGGCTTTACACCTTTTGGGCATTGGAGTCTTTGGTTAATGAGGGTTAGGCTTTCATTTTTATTGATGCCACACAAAATAAGGCATTTAAATTGTCAACCCAATCTAATCCTGCTTCCACTTACGAAATGAAATCGAAATTGTTGCATTAAGTAACTTAACATGTGTCGATAAATGTAAAAACTTCTTAAAAGTCCAAGTTCGTTTATTCTTTCACTTTAATATGTGTAATAAACTGATTGGAAGTACTTTCAAAAAGTTAATATACCATATTTTTTAAAATTATTCAATTTATTTCGACGTTTTTCTTTTCTATACAATTCCATTCCATACGAATTATTAAATTCTTTTAAACATAAGTTTGTTATTCGTTCAAATTCAAAATAATAAACTGATTTGAAGAACTCTAAAAAAGCTTCTACTTTACTTAAATGTTTTAATTTTAATTAAACTTATTTCAGCATTTTTCTATTCATTCCAATTATTTAATTTTTGTAAATATAAGTCTGCCTTTCTTTCAAATTCTTTTATATTTAAACTGCTTGGAAAAACTTTAAAAAGCCTTTTTTTCTATTTTATATAATTATCAACATTTTTCTATTCCTTGCAATTGGAATGACGAGATAAGTTCAAAATTGATGACTATACCCTCTCTCCGACTATTGTTAACTACTATTATTTCCCTTCCTTTTACATTGGTATTCTAATCTCTAGATACCAATTATATTGAAGCAATAATCAAAATCTTAGCTGGTTTGGGCTTAGTACTTTCATTGGAGCCTAAAAGTAAAAACCAAAAACGAAAGTTCAATTTGTGGTCTGCAATATCTTAGAGCAAGATAGAAGGAGAGACAAGAGAAATGGCTTGAAAGAACCAGCTGAACGGGCTTTTGATTACTCAGCCTCAGCTGGCCAAGTCAATCGGGCCAGAACGTTGCGCTCTAATGAAATGGCCGAATAAGCGCAACCGCAGTTAATGACACACACGCACGAAGAAAACAAGTAGAATGAAGAGTAAGAAAACTGAAAAGTCAAAACTCGAGTAACACGATCAGGTGCGAACAAAATTATCAGGCCAAGACTGAGCAGAGCCTGTGGAATGAGAAGCATATGCAGATGGGGACGGAGACGAAGACGAAGTTGTAGACTGAGCAGATGCCAAAGCCAGCGGCTACAAAGCCAGAAAAAGAGAGAAAAGAGGCTGACGCAGAGCCAAACAAAAAATCAAAACTTGCCGCGAAGTTAATTATAATTGCCTGGGCAAAAATATAAAAGACCAAAGAAATAAAAAGAGAGAAAAAGGTTCGTAGGTTGCTCGGGGAGTCGAGTCAGATCCACAACAAAAGGCAAGCGCAAGTCAGGTCGTTGATTTTATTGATTCGGCGATGGGGTTTTTTTTGTTTTTTTTTGTTTTTTGAGAAGTGTGCGTGTGCCGGCATCTTAAATAATTTTTCATTTGAGGCACGTCTGACTGGGGCTGGCATAACTCAGCTTATGAAATATCATTCAATGTGAATGCGACTGCTGCGATTTTGGTTTTCATAATTATATTTAATTTCAAGGTTGCTCCGCGGCAACGTCGGCGGAAAACAACAAATAATTGCCTCAACATAATCGACGACGACTCTGGCAACTGCTTAACGCCTTGTCAGAACAATGGCATTAGCTCTATGATTAGGCTCCACACTGTAAAGATATTAAATACGATACACATACATACACATATCGAGATACAAAGATAGACATGGAGTCCAATTGTTTAGCTGCTGTGTAGGCGTGTGCCAGTGTGACCAAGTGCTGGGAATTAGCTCAAGTGCAGCACTCACATGTGTGAAACATGATTCAAGCAACAATAATCAACTAGCTTCATTTGTGGATAATGGATTTGTTATTGAGGAACGTTTGCACGAATGTAGGTCTGCGAATTGATTGAAACAGTCGTTCCGTATCGTATGTAGACAATCAAAGATATGGAAATACATTTAAACATGCAATAAAGTGACCCAATAGTATAAGCTTTCAATTGGCATTGACATTGTTTTGAAATTAGATATCTGAAATGGGAACTGTGTCAATGTGTAAGTTCGAAATACTTTTTACAATTCTTTTGCAAATACTTTGTCCCTGCTCGGGCGCCAAAAAGCTAAGTTAGCAATCAAAGATAGTATTTTGGAAACTAGGAACTGATACTGATACATAAGACATAAGACAGTAACAAATATGTCTGAAACTGTGTCAAATGACATAATTTCGTATGTCTTATAAACTTTTTCAGTCCCTGCTCGGTCGCCAACAGGCTGAGCTAGCAATCAAAGATATTATTTTGGAATATGAAACTAGAAAATGATACTGATACATAAAGCATAAGACAGTAGCATATATGTCTGAAACTGAGTCAAAAGACACAATTTCGTATGGTCTTTAAACTTTTTCAGAATACTTTGTCCCTGCTCGGGCGCCAACAGGCTAAGTTGGCAATCAAATATATTATTTTGGAATATGAAACTAGGAACTGATACATAAGACATAAGACTGTAACATGTATGTCTGAAACTGTGTCAAAAGACATAATTTCGTATGTTTTATAAACTTTTTCAGAATACTTAGTCCCTGCTCGGGCGTCAAGAGGCTTAGTTAGTAATCAAAGATATTATTTTGGAAAATGAAACTAGTATTTGATAATGATATACAAAAAGTTCATTTGAAATACAAATCGAGTACAATACAAATTATCATCAAATGTTTTTTAAGATATTTCTACCACATAACCCACAAAAAGTGTTGCTAATGCAGATGATAAAGATGAAGTTGTCTTCAAATTGAAGCAAATGCATTTAACATACAATTTCCTGCAGACAATTGACATATTTTTTGCTTTCAGTTATATTGACATATCAATTGCCCAAGACATGTAAACATATCAAATCGATCGTGCAACTTGTCATGCCCAAATAAACCGAAATGCCAATAGATGTCAGACACTAAATGAAATTGTAAACACATACAAACACACAGATAACTGTGACTGTGACGCATTGTGTTCAAAAGAAATTAACACGGAATCGAATAAAACATAAACAGAACAAACAAAAGTCAGCAAGCCCTATAACGAAAACAACAATATCATAATAAAAACAACAACAAACATGTAAGAGAATTCCCGAATAAAATATACTCTATTGCCTATGTTTTGCTTATTTGGAATGGATAAGACTTGTGTGTTTTTCAAGGAGGAAATCATCCGCAAATCTCAAAGTAATGCTAATATTTCTATATATATATAAAATAGTGGGAGATATTTAAACTTAGAGGCGAACTAGCTGATAGTCGTACTTTGTACAAGCTTAATTTACCACTTGCCTTTGCGAACAGAGTATAGAAAATTGTAACTAGCCAAGCAGCTCAATTTGATTTTCAAACAAAGTCTACGTTAAAAAAAAAAAAATAAATGTTCGCTGTTGCCGTTGATGTTGTTGGGCTTTCAACGCCTGCGCAAAAGTCGAGCGCGACAAGCATCATAAATTGAACTACAACATGCTAAACAATGCCAACAACAACAACTGCAACAACAATAACAACACGACTTGCTGTTGCTTTGTCGTGCATTTTGCGCCACACCCAACAACAACAATTTAGTCAATACACATAGATATGCATCTATGTATGATCTGGGTTCAGGTCGGTATGGCTCTGGTTCTCCATTCAGGTCTCCTAGGTCTCTCTCTCGATGGCGCAGTTAGCCGTCAACTTATTGAATTTCACACGCAAAATGGAGTGTCTAAGTGAAGCAAGGTGATCTGGAACACTCCACCCAGGCAGCTTTCGGTCGCCAACTCAAAGACTCGAAGACTCTAAGACTCTGTGTGTTAATTGCCATGATCGCTTAGTCATGTGTGTGTGGAGCTGTTGAGATCACTTAGAACTGGCTATCGCGTTGCTCAACACAAGTTTCAACGCCATTTCCAGCTGCGTTTTTGTGTCTGGTTTGTTGATGGCTTTTCATAGTGCTAAACTGATAATAAGTACACTTTGCATACCACACAGTAAACATGAACAGATATAGAGATATATTCACTTTTCCGTTGAGTTATAAAGTTGTTTGCATAACATAACATTTGATGGTGTTTGTCTTCTTATTCTGGCTATACTATTCTTTTTACTAATCTTAATTTAATTTCAACAAAATAAACAGAATTTTAGGGAATCCCATTTTTCAACAATTTTGTCGAATTAAACTAACATGCCTTTGATTTAGGAATAAAATACCTTGCCTTTAATATAAAATACATTTCACCATGGAAAATGAAAGCAAGAGTGATAATAAAACACAGATAGTTATAATTTCCAGAAAGTATAGATATCCTCGGTTCGATTCGAAAACTTAATTTTCGAAGGATTGTTCCTATGACAGCCATAAGATATAATCGCCCAATTTCGATAAAGTTTCTTCAATAAAAGATGCTCAACTGCAGACAAGTAAAACTTAGTTAAGATTGCTTGGGGAACAAAGATTTTCACATTGAAACTTATTTTTATAAACTATTTATCACAAAGCACCTGAACGCTTTCGCTAAACACAGTCCTCAGTTAATGCAACACCCAAATCTTTAACATTGTAGAATCTTAAAACGCAACCTCAAATAACGCAACTTTCTTAGAAAATCTTGGCAGCAAAATACAAAGTGCAGCAGAGAACTGAAATAAAAACCAATTTTTTTCAAAAAATAAATTGAATAAATTGAAATTATAACTGTAACACATTTCATTTGCTGGGCAAAGCGAATGAAAGCTCAAAGTTCGGAATCACAAAGAGTTAAAATTTGTTTAAGATTGTTACTTATAATTCTCAAATGGTTAAAGGAAACATTGGGTGTAGTGTCTGACTAAAAACGGGTTTCTTACATCTTATTTATATTTTATTTTTCATTTTATTCTATATACGATTGGTTTTCTTCTTGAAACACGTTTTGTTGCCGGCAAATCATTAAGAAATGCCACTAAAAATATAAACAAAGTTAAATCTTGAATTGTATGTATCAACACCAAATAGATGAATTTTCCAATACACGAGCACACTATGAATTCTGAGAGCACACATCAGTTTAGTACGCTCAAATATCTGGCAATTATTATGTTTTCTTTGGTGTTAAATAATAAATAATACAATGGCAATGGACCATATTCTACAAAGCCGTTCCGTTCAGTATGGTTAGATAGATTAAAATTATATAATTTTTTTAATTTTGCTGCAACTTTTATATTCATCTTTTTTGGGGTAAAATGAAATAAATGCATTGTCACTTATAATTCTCAAACGGTTTAAGGAAATGCTGGGTGTAGTTTATAGAATTTAATTTATTACAATTAAAGATTACATCAAATAATGAATTTTACATGGAAGTACTGTACCTTTAGAATTATATTGTTTTCAATTATGATTATGATTCCCAAGCAGTTAATGCATCTATTAGATGCTGACAAATATCATTAAAGAACCGATCTGAGTATTTTTAAGAATTTACTTGTATGGCAATCTAATTAAGCTGGGAATATTAAATAAATAAGTGCAATTTCACATTAGAAGTTCATATAAATGCAACTTTGAATCTGGTAAGATGTGCCCACACATTTATTGACCCACTTCATTATGAGTACACTGTGGCCAAAATAGTCATAATGCAGCGACACACGATAGATAATCAAGAAGTGACCCTAGAGGCACTGCATTTGTAGAATTCAAAATAGGGCAGAGCATTGATAATTATAAATATTCATGCTATGAAAATTCCCAGTGTGGCATTTAAGCAACGACTATAATAAAATGCAAATGTGTCAATTAAAGTGTGCTTTATTTTGACAACAGCAAATGTCTCGGCCCCCCTCTCCCTGTTCATGTCTGTCCACCAAACTCTGCCACTGCCCCAGTTCCATACACGTCCCGTCCCGTTCATTGAGCGCTGCTGGCGTTGCATGGATGTGGATGGATAGATAAATATATAGACAGCACTTGGATGTCAGTTGATGTTGAGTGTTGCTTGCTGGTGTTGCTGCTGCTGCTGCTGCTGCTGCTGTTGTTGGCTGGTTGTTGACCTCACACAATAAACACACACATAAGCACACACAATTACACACACATTGAGTGTAGTTGATGTACAATCATGAAGTGCGCCAACAAAGCGTAGTTTCACTTACAATTAAATGACGTCGACGACATTTCTACAATTGTTTGCCACAAAGCAACGGGACATCAATAAAAACCGAGACTCTGCAGTGTAAGTGGGGTGTCTATAAGTGTATGTGTGTACGCGTATGTGTTTGTGGTTACAAAAGGCCAGCGATCGGTCAATGTGCCAGTTGCCCGCATCAATGTAGCAATCAAAACGCTCTCAACTTATGCAATCCACAAGATACGCTGACATTTGCGGGTCTGCCACAACATTTAATTGAGTTATTATTACAATTTGCATAAACAAAACCTCGTCGCTGCTTTTCTAATTAGTCACCCAAGCGCCACACGTGCGACAGACTCTCTCAATCACACACGAGGCGATGCGACCGGTTTTTCGCCTTTTTCTCTCCCCCTGCTCGTGCGTCTCCCCCCTTACACACACGGCTGCCATTTCGTACATTTTTTGATTGACGTAATGCATCGGGCGGCATCGAGCGTTGCGGTTTCCGGTCGTCTGCTTCGTCCACTCTGTCCAGTTGTCGCCTGCCAGTACACGGTTCAGTTTGCTCTGCTCTGCTCAGCTCTGCTCTGCTCTGCTGTGCTTTGCTTTGCTGCACACGAAAATTTATGTTTATTGACGTTTGTCAACAATTTATTTAAATTTATTGTGACAGCTTCTTTTTTTTTTTTTGTTTGTTTGTTGGCCGTGTCTGCCTGTACACAACTTATTACACATTTAGACGAATCATATGAGTATTATGAATGCAGCATGTGGATTTCTTGTTCATTATATCGAAGTAGTCTCTCAACAAAACATCTTGATGTATTAATCGAGGGTAGCAGAGGGGGCGTTAATCATGCGCAGTTGATAGATGCCATATGCCATATGCGTTGTGTGTTTTTTCGTTTTTTCTACTTGGGCAACAATTAAATATGCAGGTGGATCAATTAAAATGAGCAGGGATGACGTCGTGTAGGACAAAAACTTCATAAAATTAGTTATAGCCAATTGATCATACATATGAGAGGCGTAGCTATAGTTGCTCATTGATCACTTTTAAGATCAATTAAAGACTTGACATGCTAATGAGAGAAATAGCTTAGTTGTTATTTACTTAAAACAGAATAGAGACCTGTATAATTATAACTATGTATGGCTTAGTAAATTCCTGTACCAAGATCAAGTAAATTTTTCTTTTTCCACATCTTTAAAGATATTTTTTCCATATTAAATACATTTGCATTTTAGCAGGTAAGATATCCCAGTGTTCAACAAACATCCCACATTCTCCGTCTGAATAATATATATAAACTGTTTATAATATTAAATATTATTTTTAAAAATTTTCAAAAATAGTATTTTTGGCTTTTGTCCATTTATCTGTCCGTACGTCTGTACGTGTAACAAATAAACTACTACAATGCCACACAAATTTGTTGATTTAGATTTGAAACAGACTTTCCGGTCATGACTAATCGAGAACTGTTTTGTTTTTTTGGCTGCTTCCCAGGAACTTTCGCAGACATTGCAATCATTGATGACTAAACCAACCAAAAGTGTAGTTAAAATCCTTTTGCATTTAATTTATTGTTGACTGCGCCTTGGGCAAAATAGCCGTATACAAAATACCAAAAACGCAACCCTTTTTGGCCATGTTGTAGTATAGCCTTATTTACGTTAACGTGCTTCAAAGACAACCTGTGCCCGTAAAAGAGACTACAAAACATGGCCAAACATAAATCATAAGCGTCGGCGAGTTACCCAGAAACGGAACGGCCAAAGATACAGATACACCTATAGAGATACGTGTGTGCAGATAAACACAGATATATAGAAATGGCAGTCAAAGTTTTTAACAAGCATTTAACGATTTAATTTGGCAAATACAAAAAGAGCACTGCAAAAAAACGAAAAAAAGAGTTAGAGAGAGCTTCAAACTAGCAAAGGGTTCAAGATATTTATGGGTCGAAGGCGCAACCTTGCCACAAAAAAATAAAAAAGAAATAACAACAAAGCGAGTGCAGAACGCGACTGGGGAATTGCTAACTGCGGCAACTGTTGGCGGCGGTATCCCATATGCAAAAGTGCCCCAAATGACCAAGCGAAAGGAATAGGATGGTAAAGTTGGCTTGTTGTTGTCCCATATGAGCATATATATATATATGTGTGTGTGTGTGTGTGTGTGTGTGTGTGTGTGTGTGTGTGACTGTCGAACTGCCGACTGCAAATGGAGCACATAAATTATATTCCATTCGATGATATTTGCGTTTTGCTGCTCTTTACTTAAAAACAGCGACTGTGCCTGGCTTTCTGGCTGGCCAAAAGGGACCAGGACTCGCCCCAGGATGGTGCGCAGCGAGCAATTTTTAAGTTTTGAACTCTGGCAAAGTCAGCAATTTGGCATGGCCATATTTCTACCGACTACACACATGCATTTTAATGTGTGTTTTGGCTTTGGCTCTTTTAGTTCTTTTTTTTTGGCTCTCTTTCATGTTTTTTTTGTTGTTTTTTCTATTTGCTTTCGACATTTGTAAAATGTGCCTTTGACTTGGCGGCTGCTGCTGCTGCTGTTCAGTTCAGGATCAAATTAAAGGATTCAAGGCTCGACCGCAATCATTTATCGACTCGTAACGTTTGGCTTTTTTCTATCTATCTGGCTAAGTAAATGCGCCATAATTTATGGAGCCTGCACCATTAAAATGTATATATATAGATGTGTGTGTGTGTGTGTGTGTGTGTGTGTGTGCTCTATAAGCCCGCCCATTAAAACTGTTACTAGGGTTTTGCTTTTGTGGGCTTTTGGGCCATTTGTTATTGCAGTGTTTTTTTTTGTTTTTTTGCAAAATTTATTTTTATCTTTTGCCGCTAATTGCACTTCTCGGCAATTGATTTAAATTATCTACCCAAAATGTACAAGCACACAACGCGTACATTTTATTTTATTTAATTTTTGTATTTGTTATTTATGATTATATGTATATTTTCATATAAATATTTCATAAATTTGGGTCACAATTGGGTTAACCAGCGTTGAAAAACGTTGCAATTAAGCTGCACATAAAATACATAATAAAATATAAAAAAATGTTATCAGACAGCAAAGACAAAAAGTTGCCAAGTTTATTAAAAACTCTGTCAGCAACATATGCAAAAATGTTTATTGTTGTCATTGGTTTGCATAAATATGACATAAACAAATGCATAAATCTCATTTTATGTGCAACAAACATCAAATGTATTTTTTATTCGCCGCCTGTTGCGGTATCAACAATAATACTCTATAAAGTATTAACTTTTAAATGCAATTATTACAGCAAATTTTTAGCTATCCTGTTTCATGACAGAGGTAAAAATTGTAGCAAAAGCTCGAAATCATCTTAACATATCATAATCACAGCTGAATTGCATGTTGTGCTTTTTTCAAGGTAAATAATATGTAAAATATTGTAGATATGAAAATGAAATCAAAACCATCCGGAGACGGAAATAAAGTCAGCGATTCGTCTGTGAGTGATACTGTATGTGTCTGGTAAGTTTATGAAAAAGAAACTGCCTTAGTGTTTTCTTCTTAGTTTTCCAAGAGCTGGGCAGGAGCAGAAGAAGTGTTCTGATGTCTCAGCCTTCTCCTCATCTCTACAATTTCCACAGAATTCCTTATAGAGGACACTTAATCTATTGACGTGGATGCCTATTAGCCAGTGTCCGGCGGTTAGGGCTCTAATGGTTGCGGAACCTCTTGTTCGACTAAGTCTACAAAGTATCGACGAGCTCTTATAACGCTTAGAAACAACAATTTTCAATTATTCGATTTAAAAACATTTATGAAATGTGAAAATATATATGTACTAACCTAACCTTTTAATGCTTTTTCGGATCGGATGTTGCCAAATATGTCTCTTCATAAGAGACCTTTTAGAAATTAACTTTACGTTGTTGATGAAATCTTTCTCTGACAACTCCCATCAAATAACATAGAAGAAAAATGTTGTCGCAACAAGGGTTTCAGTCGGTGTTTTCTTAAACCGTTTGAGAATTATAAGTGGCAACGTATTTACTTCATTCATCTATTACTACGTTTATGTATAGGCAAAAGAGATGCCGCATGTAAAAAAAACTTGAAAATTGCAGCAAAATTTAAAAATAATAGAATTTTGTTCTATACAACAATACTGAGGAGATACGATTCCGGAACGGGTTTGTAAAATGTTCCGTTGCTATTCAATTTTTTTATTATTTAACATTAAAGAAAACATAATAAACTGCTTTCATTTGAAATGGTGGAGTTGCCAGTCATTTCAGCTTATTAAACTTAAGTATGCTCTCAGAATTCGCGTGTTGGAAAATTCATCTATTTGGTGTTGGAACATACAATTCAAGATTTAACTTTGTTTACATTTTTAGTGGCACTTCTTGATGATTTTTTTCCGAAAATTTGAAATTTATTGATATATTGGACGGCAACAAAAGATGAATGCAAAGCTCGTTATCCAGGAGAATGTAATTAACATGAGATAGAAGGAAGTGGGGTTTTTGTATATATATCGATATTTCGATATATCGATAAATATTTTTTCTTGATAATGTATTTGTGTACGATATTTTTTTTGGGCGATATTATCAATATCCGTGAGAATTATAATTCCGATTATGTTAGATTGGCTTTCATGCAAACAATTTTTTTTTTTAAATTTACTGCGCTTTGCCCATCAATTTCAATTTATTCAATTTCTGCTTTTGAAAAAAATTGTACATTTTGGTCAGTACTCTGCTACAATATGTATTTTGCTGCAAAGATTTTCTGAGAAAGTTGCGTTATCTGAGGTAATTTTTTGTAGAAATTGCGTTTAAAATTCTACAATGTAAAAAATTCGGGTGATGTGATAATTGAGAGCTACGTTAAGCGAAAGCTTAGATATCTTATAGCTGCTTTGGGAACAACAGGTTGAAAAATTAGTTTCTGTATGATCTTTCTGTGTTTTATTATCACTCTGAAGTTTATCTAAAGGTGTTAAATTTAGTTTACTATATTTATACAAACATCTGATATTAATTTTTATATTTTATGAAACATTTCTTCGTTGTTTTAATAAACTTAACAATGTCGTCAGTTTTTAGTGAATGAAAATAGGTTTCTATAGATGCAAGAACTTTCAAAATTTCTGATTTACCAGGCTCGTCATCAACGTTTATTATATTTATCTATTAAGTTAACAGAAAAAGCTTTTTAAACAAAAACTTTTGCATTGAGGTGAATTTTAAGCGACTGTGGAAGTTATCTTTGAAATGTTCATAAATTTCAAGCTTCAATTAACAGAAATATATGAAAATGATGAACTTTCTCGGTGTTTGCAAACAAATTAACATAATTGTTTAATATGTTTTAATATTATTTAAGGGATGTTTGTCTACAAAATTGTCTCGGCTGCAATATTTCTCTCTGAGAAAATGATGTTTGTGCGCTGCTGGATGGTACATTAATGGCATATACAGACACAAACAGCAACTTGTTAGCCATAATGGCCAGTAAATTAAACATTTAATTTATTAACAAACAGTGTGCTGCCAGTCGGCAGTGACAGAGAACAAAAACAATAACAACAACAATAATAATTTCAGTGCAGACAACTGCAACAAACGACTTTGAAGAGCTTCTGCAATGAAGTCTGTTGTTTGTTTTGCATTGAGCATTAAGCAGTTGATGAGGCTGTTTTATTTGTGGCGCATGCAGCAGACTACTCAAGTTTTTAATAGTTTAAAAGCATACACACACACACACACACACACACACACACACACACAAAAACACACACAAAAACACACTCACAAAATATGAATACAAATTAAGGCTGTTAAGTCATAACAAGCTGAGACTCAAACAACTTATGAATACTACTACCCGTACCCATATTCATACTTGGATTTATATTCGTTTGCCCAAAGTGCAGCTCAATTGAAATGCTCACTTTGCTAGCGCAGCGAAACAAATTGCACTAAATTGATAATTAGCCAGCCAGTTTTATGGAGAATGGGTACTTAATGCTTAGATTACGGTTTTTGGATTGCCGGATCGGTGGGGGGGCTAAGCTTTAAAGTATAACAACCGCTCTGTGCTTCGAACTTCGGAGCATAGAAAATGAGCTATTATGCTGCTTCTTTTTTCAAAAAGTTGAAAGAGTTTTTCTAGAGTTAGAACCTGAGTGGAATAAAATTCAACGTTGATCTTGACCTCCACGTTTTCATCCATTTTCAAAATTGTTGAAAATTTGTCTGAGTGAATACTGCACACTTGGTCATAAAACTAAGACTGATCTAAGTTAGTTATTTAGGTGCTGTTCATTTAAATATAGATATAAAGCCGATCCGCTTAATGTTTCACAAAGAAAGTTACAAATCTTAACATTTACTCTTACTTTAAAATCATTCATTTTTCATTTTGTTTCGCGAAATCCACAGCTTGAGCTCTTCACACACTTAAGAAATGACCCACTAGGAGCAACATTGCTCCAATTTATTTGGTCGTATGTCTGCTAATATACTTACCCAGCCTTTGGCTGCTCAATTTATGACTTTTAAGAATGCATCATATATCATTATAATTGTCAATAATCGTTCGATTTATTTATATTTTCTCATATGTGCCCTGGCATTTTATAGCCATTTGCCGGGGCCCATAAAACTGCGACATTCTTTTTTATTGTGTCTTTCCAGCTGCTTATAAATCATGCGAATGTATGAAAGTAACACAAAAAAAAAAAAAGGAATAAGTAAGAACTATTTTTGCAAAGCCGAAGATAAGATACTCTTGTTAACACATTTTGGTTTTAAATAAACATTTTGTTATAAGTAAAGTATGAATATGTTCCGACAAACTTTTGAACCAAAACTTAGAGTTTGATAGATTGGCTCGGCTTATGCTAAACAAAGTGATACAAACTCAATGCATGCAATGCATATAACCCATTTGAAAGTGTATTTAAAAATAACAGCATTGCATTGTTATACAAAAGATGTCGTTGAGTCGTAACATTTTATTAGGCATAATAATTTTTTGCTTTTCCTACGGTTTGCGACGCATTTGCATAAGCGCAGGTTAAGTTTTTTTTTTGTAGCTTCCTTTGGTAGCAGTTTGGTGGTCCTGGACTTAGATCAAAGGTTGCCGCTATCAATATTTAAAAGCCAACAAGTCAAGGTCACATGGCCAACAGCCAAAAGCAACAGCCAACAAAAATTATGAATGAAAGCGGCTGGAAAGAATTTGTGCGTGGTCGTTGTTTGCTCTTGTTGTTGTCGTTGTTGTTGTTGTTGTTGTTGTTGTTGGGCAAACTAGCTAACTGTCAGCGGGCTTAACTTTACAGCGCTGCATGAATAAAAATTTAAATAATTTATAAAATTTGTTACTTATGGTGCCCGCCGCCTGCCGCATAAGCAGCCCCACAGGCATCCGCCGAGAGTAAATATGGCAAAACAATGTTGCGCCCAAAATGTATGAAACGGTGGCGTATGCGTAATCCGAAGTGCCGGTAAACGTGCAGTGGTCTGGTTTCATATCTCCATCTGCTCCTGGCGCTGCGTCCTGGGTTCTGCTGCTGCTCCTACTCCTGTGCCATAGCAGCTTAAGCTTCACGGAAGTCGAATGACTACCTGCCTCTTCTGCCATCCTGGAATGGTCTGCTGCTGCTTTTGTTGTGGCGTGTGTTTTATTTTTAACGAATTTTTATGATGTCTATGGCAGTGGGGCAGACATTCTTTGTGCTACCGTCGTGGTACATTAAAAAAACGTCTACTGGGTCCACTCCTACTGCTTGCCCCTGCTGCCTCCTTTTGTTCTGCATATTTTAGTGTGTGTGTGTGTGTGTGTGTGTGTGGTGCCGAGTGGCGTAATTTTTGTCTTCCCCGAAAACTCTGTCGTGATAATAGCACGAGTTTTATGCTAAATGGAAATTTTCAGCATGCAATTTGCTTGGCTTAGCTGAGAGTCCCCTTAGTCAGGCACCTGAGCTTCTTACTCTGCCCGTGCACCGTAGCTTCCCCCTGTCAGTCTATTGATTTGTCGCTTGGCATTCGGCTGACGGTGCGTATGTGTAATCCCATTGACTTGGCGCGTTTGGTTGCCTTATTTTTGCGTAATTTAATAACTTTGTTTAACATAATTGTCAATTGAAGCGGCGACATCGCCGTTTATAGGTCGTTTAATGCGTCACATCGATAACAGCGGCGGGAACACGGCTTAAGTCACCCACATAAAGTGTAATGAGCTTTGAAATTTGATAAAAAAATATATATATATATAAATCAAATCAATGAAAATACTTGCAAAATCATGTAAAATTGTGTATATTCTTATTGGACTAATGAATGGGTATTTATGTTCTATAAAATAAGTTATTTTGTAACATTCAAGTTGAAGCTCCAACATTAACTGTTTTTTTGAGATTTCATGACAAAACTTACCTATTGTGAGTTATATTATGCTGTGTTTAGGTTGGATAGCTTTAATTTGAATCAAATAAGCTTCCATCAGTCGAGAGCTCAGTATTTTTAATTGTTTAAATCAGTTGTCTCCTGCCAGTTTTATTTAATTAATGGTATTAATAGCTATTTTATTTCAAATCAACAGCATAATTCTTTAAAATAATACAAAATCAAAATCGAATTTTTGTTAACCATTTTTTACAACAACTAGACATCAAAAATGTTTAAAAGTGGTTGATAAAATAAAGACATTTTCGAAACTTATTAAGTGGGTTGAACCTATAAAATCAGGATAATACAAATACCTATGAAAATATTATATATAAACATAACATTCGCATTTTGTTGCAATTATATTTTAATAGACAATAAAGAAATTTATACATTTTTACATTGAACACACTTGTTAAAGTAGGGATAGTATTTTCTTAGAATGAATACATTTACTTTTTAAAACTTCAAATTTATAATCTTCAATCAACACGAGTGTATCTTAAGTAAAAGCTGAGCTAAAAATTTGTCGACTGATATGCTCATACTAAGTCTTGCCAAGAATGTCAACTCATTTAATATTTAAGTAGCTGAAAAACATTTTGACAAAATTGTTATGAATTTGCCACACTCACGCATGTACACACACACACACACACACACACACACACACAAACACACAACGTCTTTTTGCTGAGTTGGGCGTTATAAAATTTTAATTAGTCGCTTGTGCGCTGCATGCCACCAATTTGAACTGTTTGAAAAGTTTGCGGCGTACAGTGCGTATGTGTTATTCATTTGCCTCGAACTCCTATATGCTCACACTGAAGCTGCTGCTGTATTTTGATACCCTGTAAACATATAATGCATAAAATGGTTTAAAGTTGTGCAAATTGTTGTCATGAGTAGATTGAGTTAACTTGCTTTGAATTTTTAAAACTTCGTCTCCAAACTTCATGTGCAAAAAACGAGCAAAGGATATATAAGCCATGTATTTGTGCTGTTGTTTTTTCATATAAATTGCATACAGGATATCTACTAGTACAGCATACTCTTGCATAGCATTACTTACTTATTTCATAGTTCGTAGACTCAAGTGCAGCGACGCTGGTTTTGGCGGCTGCATCTTTTACACAAATGACAAACTGACGTACGTGACATTTATGCGAATTGGCAGCTGCTGCCAGCGGGAAAGGAGTCAAGGGAAAATCATCCACATCAGCAGAAATTGTAGGCTCCAAATGGCATATATGTTATATGTATATATGTATGCATAAGTATGTACATAACATATGTATCTGGGCATCACATAAAATGTATGTCAACTTTATGTACTAAATATATGCAGGCTATGTACAATTTATGTTATGCTGAATGATATTTGTATTTCGCATTTAGTCGAATGTTTAAGTGGAAATGGGAATGAAAAGCAGAATTTTGTAGCTTCAAAATAACTGCAAAGATTGTAAATTGAACGACTTGTCAAGGTTTCTGGCTGTGACTTTGTTAGGCACACGTCGCCGGTTTGTTGAGTGCTGCATATGCTGATTTCGAATTTGCAATTGATGAATGAAATGAGCTTTGGTGAAAGTATTTAATAGGTTTTCACTGACAACAACAAAGATGTATAATAAATGAGCCAAATGCTTGAGATTTTTGCAAGTAAGTTACTTGTATATACACAATACAGCATCTCAAATACAAACCTTAACTTTACGCCACATTAAAGACTTGAAAAAACTCTTCAGATACCTGCACATAATGTACGAGACGATGTCTTTGCTCTGTTGCATTAAAATGTAATGAAACCTTTCGATCGATTGAGCATCAAAATGTTTGCTATTAAATTTTAAATACACCAATACGACTGCACATCAGCTGTCTATCTGTCAATGTGTGTGTGTGTGTGTGTGTGTGTGTGGGTGACTGTGTGTATGCAATAAAATGAAGTTGAACAAATCGCATAATAAAAAAGAAGATACACAAAATGGGCGTTGGGCTTTTGAAAGAGGACATGCGAGGGTGGCAACTTTGACGGGGGATTCAACAATTTTTGGGTATACGCCATAAAATTTTCGCCAAATGTCGTTTGATACGAACAAGCTTATCACACACACATGTACACTTGCACACACACATACACCCACACATTATTACGACTTCATAATGTGTGTATGTGTGTGTGAGTAATGTAAACGTAACGCACATGTTAAAGGGCCACGCAGAAACGCAGACACGCAAAACCGCACAACAAATATAAACATATCGAACACAAGAAGCGACACGGTAACAACAAAAACAACAATAACAACATTTGCTAGAATGACAGCTACAATAATAACCCCATCACGTATACGCAGCGTTCTATGGCTGCCACACACGTGTGCGCCACGCTCTCAGGGTCCTAGGTCCTGGATCCTGCTTCCTGGGTCTTGAATATCTGGTGGGTGCCGAGTCCGCGACTCGCCTTTGATAAAATGACATTAAGAAGTCGTGACAATGCCACTAACTGAACCAAAAAGGAGACGACGACGACGACGACGACGACGCCGAAAGCCGTCAGCTTGGGCAACACTCGAGTCTCCAACAACGACATGGCCGCACACTGATCCACAAATTAGTTTAAAGTGAACAAAATATTGCAGGCTTAACTGGTTGACAATACAAGACAAGATTTACCAGAATGTCAGAATCACGTTTTAGTTCAATTTAAAATTAAGTTAAGATTTTATCACATTTTGGCAGCCACATATAGTTCTAGTGGATTATGTAATGTGTATTGCTTACCTTTACATGTTGCAAGTACAGTTTTTTCAAGTTCAGTATTTTAAGAATTAATTTTCAGGCTTGAATTTGCCTCTCTGTGAGTCGAGATATGCCGTTTAAGTCCGAGAACTACAAATGCTAAAAGTATTTATATATAATAATCTCTTAACTTGATCAATTTAGTAAATGTGCAACCTACTTCGACATGCAAATTTAGAAGAGCACCGAAGTTTTGATTCAGGAAGAATAAACCTGAATAAGTTTTTTTTCTTCGCCGTCAAAGTGGGATGATATTAAAAAGCTAGACTTATAACCAAGCACAACCAAAGATACTTCTGATTTTCAGCACTAAATTATAATTCTCGATTGAATTTAAAGTTTTAAATCAGTTTTAATATTAAAGCATTAATGGGAACTCGTTTGTCTCAGGCATATATATAAACATACACTGAAAAATTGTATTAAATTTGTTAATTGAACTTTATTTATATTTTGACAATTTTGACCTATTTAGTCTAGTACTCTAACCACTGTGCAACGTGTGTGCCTGTGCTCTGCCATTGCCATCCACATTTTCATTGGCTGTGTCGTTCCAGTCACTCACTCGTCCGGGTCTATCTGCATTGTAATGTCCTTTGAGATACGACAAAGCGGCGATTCCACTCGAAATAAACTTTGCCATGCTGCTGACTACCACCTCTCCAGTTGCCCTTAGTTGCCTTCCCCAACCTGCGTCTCATTGTACAGTTGTGTCAACAAAGTGAACGTGCCAATGTGCACATTAGATGGAGTTTTCCATGCCACTGTTTGCTGGTTAAGGGATTGGGGCAAGGGAACGCCAAATTAAATAGAATTTGTATGGTAGCAACCCACCGAAAAATGTTGTGGTCGTCAGTCGGTTGTTGTGGTTGTTGCTCTTGTTGCTATCCCAGCATTAAATTGAATTTGTCTAATGACAAGTTGTTGCTTTTTTTGGGGAAAACAGTCGCCAGTCAGTGTCATTCTAATGGGCGAGTACTGAGCGCAATAACTGTTTGCCTAACGGTCGGCAGTTAAAAGTAACTACTATAAGCTACAGGTACCCCTAGAGCTTGTAGCCCCAACCCCCAAAAAACCAACCCATAAACCAATGGCTACACGTTTAGATAGCAACACACAAAACAGTTTTGTGGTTTGCCATCGTTAGTTCAAGTCCACCCAGAACCAATATGAAAACATGTTACAGAATTGAATGGCATTTTAATTGTGGTCGAGTTGAAATATTCTATCAAATTTTGAGGATATTAAAGGGAAATTTCAGTTTGAGTTGAGATGCAGTAGAAATTACATAGCATTTATTGCTTTACGGAATGCTTGTTGGTGGTTTAACATATTGCTTCGAAACTATGTTCTCGATATCAATATTTTAATCTTAATAAAACAAGTCGAGACTTCTGCATATGTTTATGCAGCTCAACAGTATCTGCATGCAGAAGAAATATCAGATAGACAGAGGAACAGACTGATTGGGACAGAGATATTATTATCCAATTAAATTTAAATTTAGAACTATTGCTCAACACAAGAGAAATATTTTTGTATAATCGCCTGTAAGAAAATAAAGCAAAATTATGTCCTTGTTTGATATTTGATTCCATCAACTAAAACAGCTTAAATTTATTATTATTTAAGCCTGTTTCAGGTAAAAATATAAGTTTCCTTTCAAATTTCGTTAAACTGTCAACTGTTAAAAAGCGCTTTATATATCAATTGATTTTTGCCAGCTTTTGGACAAGGCTAAAGCAACTGTCAAAACAAAATATGAAATTTGAGTAGATTTAAGTTAAATTGTGCACTCGACCTACAAATTCCCCGACTACCCCGTGAAATGTTACCCAGTGGCGCAGTGTAACAAAGAAAACTCATAACGTATGTTGGGCTGGTTGAGATTTTCTGACACAGATATAGCCATGGCACGAACAACGGCCAACAGCCAACTGGCCAAATGGCCAAGTCGCCCACAACGAAATAACGATGACGATGTAGTTGACCAGGACAACGGGTGGACTACATGCCGACGGTTACACAGATATTCATAGCTACAGCAAGTACCACCCCTACTGCTACCTTCCCCTTCCATCATCCATCCTTACTCCTGTGTGCTGCTGCCTTAACCGACTCTGCATAGCTGTATGCATGCCTGGGCAGTGCCAGGGCCGAGGCAACGTTCGAAAATTGTATGAATATGAAAGTGATGAAAAGTCGACGATAACGTGCCAAGGTCGTTTCCGGCCGCGTGCATATGAACCACACAGCCGGAGAGTCCTTTTCCGTAGACTTCAAACAATGCATTGTGGTTAGTTGGCTGACCCCTTTCCTGAGTTCATGTTTCTGCCCGCTGTGAGTGGTTAGGTCTTTAACTAAAACCCATTTTGTGGCCAGTCAAAGAAAAAGGAGCTGTTAACGGACGTTCGTCTGTAATTTCAATTTGGTTTCAAGCACCCCATCAAAAGCTTCAACTATTAGGTATTTGGTGATCCCTACTCCCTTCATGCCAGTTTTATTAAGTTGTTTTGCCTTTAGGTTTGGCGTAATGAGCCTCTACCTTTCTCAGGCAGCACTTGAAGTGGCTAATCAGTGCTGGCATTGCATGAAATTCAAAACTTACTTTAACAACTTTCATCAGCTGCTTTAAGAACCTGTACCTGATAGATGAGAGAGAATATTTAATTACCACAAAAATGTCCAAATTAATTATGACAGCTGTCAGTTGAGTGTGCCGAAGCTCAACTGCCTGACAAACAAAATGTGAACGATTTGACTTAACAACGAGACAATGGCCGAGTTGTGAATGATAATCATGAAATGGGTCAAGCATACCAAAAGTGACAACAGACGAGCATCTTCTTTATCTTATGTTATGTTTTATGTTTTATTCCAATCGTTGCTCTCTGCCCTGAAAGACCTGAGGCCAATTGTGAGCAGAAGTAGCTCAAACTGTGTCAAACAAAATTTAACTTATGAACCTGTTTTTAGATTTAAGTTGAGCAAGTGCAGTTAAAACAGTCTTAACAAGTGCAGACTTTTCAATTGGTTATAACAAAACAGATATTTGATATTACAAATCAATCGTTTGTTAAAGTAAAACTTGATTTGTATCGGAATATTCAAGCATATAATGTATCTTGGAGTAAATGTTGTAGCAAATTCGTAATAATGTAAAATTCTGAGTTTTATTTTATAAAAAAATAAGAACGGCGAAAAACTAAAAGTTATAAACGCTCAATTTAACTAAAATTTAACTTTATAATATTCAATAAAATTAAGAATAATAATTATAGAAACCAGTAATTTAATAAAGCAATATTTAAAAAAAAAAAAATCAAATATTTTCATCTTTATTTTCATCTTCTCTTTGGAGATATTGATATTTGGTTGCTATTGCTTCAAAACTGTGGAAAAAACCTTCATACGGACGGACAGACAGATGGACAGGCACACATTTCACAAACTCAATATACTCCTTTTTTTTTAAATTAAAAAAGAATGTAAAACAGTAATGAATGGCGGACTAAGAATTCTTTGTGAGAACTACTGTTTCCTGTTGAAAGTTTTCTTAGAATTGATCGCAGTTATTTATAGCCAAATAAGTTGACTAACTCTAATGTTTAAAGTTTATTAAAAGGGCTGAAAACCATATTATTCATTCATTAATTGCCATAATCTTCTTGAGTACGTTCAAGGAAGAAGAGAAACTAACTAACTTAGTTTAAATCTTTCCATTTAAATGGAACCAACGACAAGCTTTGTCTAAGCGTGCCTTATAGGTGTTGTTAATCCTTTTGATCTTAACTATGTTTCAACGTATGTGTCTGTCTTGAGTGTCTAGTTAACTGTGTGTGTTGTCTAAAGCGCGCACTATGTATGCACATATATTTATATATACTATATATATACACATCGACTATCCTTGCCCATTTGGGCTTCTGTCATTCATAATGCATTTGCTGCTTGATTATGCGCCATTCCATGGACTAAATTATCGTGCATAATATTAAATGGGGAGTTATTTGTGCTGATAAGCAATGGCTCCATGTCGGCGCTCAGTGCGATGTCCAAATGGCAATTAACGCGCCAGCTCAAATGCAACTGCGAGTATGGATATAGATAGATTGAGGGGAGTGTGAGTGAGTCTGGGACTAGTAGTTCTGGTATATGACAGACAGATGTGGCGGGATGAGGAGTAGCAACTTGATGGGGAAGCATGCATAAACGAAATTAAGTCATTATTTTAATACGCGGCGTCACTTGCGACGATGCGCAGCGCCTTGTTTGATATATGGGCGATGTTTTGTATGCATAATTTCATTATAATGTACGCACTCGATGGACTCTCGACTCCGCACAATAAACAACACATACATACATACATATATACAGACATACGCGTAAGTGCGGTCTGTCCGCACGGCTGACCCGTCGATTATAAATGGACGTCTGTTTAAGTACGCGAATCGTCAGCCAAGCGTGGGTTGTGGCTACTGCAACCGTTGTGGGTGGGGGCAGCTGCCACGCCTACCTAGCTAGCTAGTAGACGCAGCTGCGATGCGGGCGCCGCCTTCATTTGACTTCCGTTGCGAGCATTGAACAAAGTCCAAGAAGTCGACCCAATTGGGCATTTGCATTTGTCGCAGCTTAGCTTAGACAGTTGCCCTCTCTCTTTCGCGCTCTAGCTGTCTCTTTTACGCACATTCGCAACAGTGCTGTCTACTTTTTTTTTAGAAGCAAAGTGTTTTGTACTAGCGGATAGTTTTAGCTTGTTTTAGCAATACATTTAACTTATATGCAGGCCTATTCCTTTCCAATACTTATAATTTCACTGTCTCAGAAAAACTTTTCAATTCGAAATTTTCATCCATATTGGGATCTTAAAACAGATAATCGGAATCATGACTTTAATGCCTTAATACCGTTCGTACATATTTGTTACATGATGCTGTTTCTCAGACAGATATCTCACACATAATAAAGCCAAAACTAGCGGGAAAAAAGCCGTATTAGCATTACTGCTTCGCACTGCCTGCTTCACTTAGCTGTGCATCGTTTTGTGCGTAATTATGATAAGAAAAGGTTTTACTTAGGCCTCTACCTGGCTACCTTCAACTACCTCCGCCTACCCCTACCTTCCTACACCTACTGAGTAAACCTTGTTTCTACCTTTTGGCAGCCCATTATTTTTGTTTAGCTACCGTTGTTGTGTTTCTTGCTGTTGTTGTAATGATAAACTACCTTTTTTTCGTTATTGCTGTTGTTGTTGTTGTTTTTATAGCTGCTGCTGTTGTTATTGTTTGAATTTGACATGGTAATTAACCCGGGACGCTCAACTTTGCCCAACCAATTGGCGTTGCGTCAATGTTTGTGTGCCTAACTGTGTGAACTCACATGTATTGTGTATGTGTGTGTGTGTGTATGTGGCCATGTGCGTTTCCTTAAATTAATCAACATTCCGCTCAATTTTATTAATTTACGTTAGTGACAATAAAATATTTGACTGCCTAATGATTTAAATAATTTAACCATGTGTATAAAAATTAGAAAAAAAAACATTCAACCAAATTTGGTAGCAGATTTAAAAAAAAAACAAATTATATTAGACTTACATGAAAATGAGATGCTCTTTCTATAACTTTTTTAGAAATATTTGGTATATGCATAGAAAATATATGTGTAAAAATTATATTGGAATTGTTTCATTGATTATGTAAAATACAAAATATTATTTGAAGATTCAAAATAGTTCTAAATGTAACGAAATGTCAAAATCAAGAACAAAATGTTTTGATAGTAGGATAGACCCGCTTTTTATACTCTGTTTTCCAAAATGGAATGTCCGTCCGTCTGTCCGTCTGTATGAACGCAGGTTGTTCCACAGTTTTGAAGCTAGAGCAACCAAACTTGGTATACATGTTGGTATGTACCAAACGCAGACAAAGTGTAAAGATCGACCAGATCAGACCACTATAACATATAGCTGCCATAGGAACAATCGGTTAAAAAATAAGTTTTTGCATGAAAAACATGTTTGTGTTTCAAAATAACTCAACCAAACTCAACCAATATCTAAATCAAAGCACGTTCAACACATGTTGACCAAATTTTATCAAAATCGGATCACTATAACTTATAGCTGCCATAGGAACAATCAGTTGAAAAATAAGTTTTCCAATGCAAATCTTTTCTGCAAGGGCATATATCTTCGGCACACCGAAGATAACATTTCTTTCTTGTTTTTGTATGGTGAAGGAACGAATTTTGTAATACCTTGGTTCGAATTTCACAAACGTTTTGTACTTAGTAAGAACAACATTGCTTGTTTAATAAAAATATATAAACTAACCCAATGCAGAACTAAAATCTACTTTGGCTTTTAAGCTTTCTAAAAGAAGATTCACTTGTTTGCTATAATTATATCGAAAAAACTCCACTACCATCTTTTATACAGATTGCTTGCATTAATCTTGCTACAAATGGAAACAAATATAAAGCATAATTTAATAAATTGACCAACCAAGTAAAAACAAATAAATTCATAGCGTGGGCAACTGATTTCCACTTGTGATATTTAAATCGTCAAGCGACTCCCAGCAACAATGTTGATTTTATTAATTGGATTTGTAGCGAAGCAAGTCGAGTTGAGTTTTTGAAAGTGTTAGATTGTTTGTTATTGAGCTTGTATTACAATTTTGATTAATGCGCCAACGGGCAAATATCGAGAAGGCCTCCAACTCTTCAGTGGACTGACCTGCGGCTGGGTTTCGATACCTGTCGCAATTGTTGTTGTCACGCCGCTTGCTAAACAAATAAAATTTTAATTTTCATACCACGGGGGGTCAAATCGAATGCCGAACTGATGTCTGCGTTTTGGTTTTATTCCCATCTCTTAACTTATGCATGCGCATCTTGTCCAGCCAACGGACATTCAACATGGAACATTGGAGCTTGAAAGGTTGGAAGTCAACGAGTGGCGCCAGAGACGATGGACAGTTTCCTCCCCAGTGGGTCTTATCCAATGATTTTGGGATTTTTTTTTATTGAGGTGTCACAAGCACGGTTTGAAAACAACTCTGTTGAAAAATTGATTTCAAATTGAAATTGAGTTTTTTTTTTTTATCTCAATGTTGCTTTTTCTTCAGTTTTTATTGTGCTCTCAAATCGTTTGCTAAGGCGCCGAAATCGTAATCAAAATCATAAAATTTTGTATGCAGCACAGTGAAAAACAAATGTTTTTATCTACAACTCCGGAAAATGAAACCGTTTTAATTGGCATCCAAGAGAGAACAAGAAGAAGACAAAACAGACGACAGCAATTATCAATTGTGCTTTGAGCTGCCATAATAAATTCCTGCATATAATTGATGGCGTTTTATATTAGATAATTTATGATGATATGCCATGCTGATTTTTAGTGTGGGTTTCTACAGTTTTTAGTATGATTATTCTAGTTGATAACTGGAAATGAGTTATGCATTTGGCTTGGCTGGGTGGTTTATGGTCTTCGAATAACAATTCTTATTTTATTAGAATGCTCTTAGTATGGGAACAAGGAAAAGGTTTTGTATGGGGCAAGAGGCTTTAAGGTATGAAATTTGTCTGAGTAAGTTTGAATTATTGCTTTGATATTTATATTTTTCTATAATTACTTTTTAGTCAAATAATTTGCGCTTTTTCTCAGCCACTGCAATGAATACGAATATCCTTTAACACAAAACATCAAATATGTACTTACTTTGTAAATGTTTAATTATAGTTACATTTTTCTTTAAAAATATAATCGTTGTTTTTTTTTTTTTTTAATTTGAAAGCTTTACTTTACTCGTTATCGTATACTTTAGGTGAGGAAACGTTTTCTTTTCTCGTGCACATAAATTAATAGCAAATTTAAAACAAATATATTTGTGTTCGAGTCCGCACGACCCATCATTAATCACGGCTGGAAAGATATTTGCTGTCTTGTGTCATTTTCAAGCTTCTCTCGCTCTCTCTCTCTGCATTGCATAAACTATCTCTGCCTTCTTGGAGCCATATCTGTTCATAATTATTTGTTATTTTTTCTGGTTTTCATTTTTTTACTGGCGGCTTTGGTTCGTTTTAATTATTTGCCTGACTTGCAGAGGCATAAATTTTGTATAAACGTCTGTGGCTTTTTGGCACGCGATGTTTCTCGTTTTTTACAGTGATATCGTTTTGTTTTCGGTTTCCACAAATGTCAAGCCCTTTGCCTAGATATTGGGTCAATATGTCAGCGTTTGCATGTTTCGTGTGGCCTCAGATATGCATTAATTATGTAGATAGCTGCGACTCTGACTCTGACTGTGACTCCGACTTCGACTATGACTATGTCTACGACTACAACTGCGCCTGTGACTGCATGAGTCGCCCCAAAAATTAAAATACAAATAATAAGACTAAAAGCTGCAACAACATATAGGCGGCTATCAGATACCCTGGAATATATAATGAAAAAAATATATGGAATATTTAAAAAAGAGTATATTAAAGAAAATCTTTTGCATGCATCTATCTAAATCTAAGTCCACATTTAAACGATGTTAGGTTTTTGCTTATAAGCAACCTCTCTACACCTCTTTGCCACAAACAAGAGCCTACTTTGCTTCACCTCTTTCCTACATGCGAGGACCTAATGAAAAGACGTCGTGTGATAAAAGTCGTCTTCTAAATGGAGCCAAAAATTAGATATTTGATTGAATCTAAGAATTGCACTAGGCAACAAATTCAAGCATTCTATTCTGGTAAGGCTGAAATTTTAAATTATGATTCATTTGGTCAAATTTTTTACATTTTCCGAAAGAATTTTTCAAATTTCGAGCTCAGTTCAGCAGAAAACTGTAAAAATGCAGCTTCCAAAATCTTATGGAATCTTAATATGTCAGATTAAACTCTTTTATTTGCTTTATTGTGCAATTAACTTTAGATTCCGATGAATTTCTTACGTTTTGTGCTTTTTACAGAGTATAAGAACAAACATTAAAATCAGTTGGCCGGCAAAATTCACATGCAGAGCTCTAAACTCAAAACCCACATACTGCCAGGCTGCATATACGAGTATTGAATATTGTGTGTTAGACAGTCGAATGGTATAATGGTATTTGTTGCACGGCAGCACGTCAGATTCGAAAGTTCAATAGCGTTAACTCCTTATGCATATGCCCCTCAGCATACCCCGCTTGCGTTGCGACTAAGGCGACAACTATTTGCGGCTGAGTTTGGCAAAAAGTTTTGGTAATCGAGATACATTAAATGCCAGCAAAGTGTAGTTGCAGTAGCTGCCATGGATTGAAAAGTATCTGCAGATGTATTCGTATTATATCTGAGCATATAAAACAAGCCTCTTATTAATCAGACATAAAAACAGCCGTTGCATATACATTTGTCGAGCATATAAATTATAAAGTTATCTCTTGCCGGTTGTTTAGTTTATTGTTCAACTTAAAATGAAATTTATTTGACTGCAACACCATGTTTTATGCAAATCTCTTAGCTGAATTATGTTTTCATTTGTAGGCTCAACGTTGATTAAGATTTTGTTGTTGTTGTCTTCTTGGGCCAAAATTTATGCAGGTCGTGTTTGTTGTTGTTGCGATTGATTTGTTTGTTTTGGGAAAATAAAAGTGAAAATTTGTGGCTTTTTTTTACTTTCGAAACATTTTTTTTTCTGATTTTAATAAATCAAATGTGTCGATTATGCTAATTTAAATATAGATTTTGAGCTGGCAAATAAATTAAAATTAATGAGTTAATTTAGATAGTTGAGCTTGTATTTGTTAAAAAAAAAAATGCAAGAGCATTAGGTTACAAAAATGTTGTTTTATCATAATGAAATATATGCTTAACTAATACATTTCAGAATTTCTGCTTTATGACTTATCTATTAATTAAAAGTCAATTCATTTTATTCTAATTTATGTTTTTCAACTAATATTTGTGAAAAGTTTTAACTGTATATTCCTTATTAACTAACCTACAAATTATAATCATGTTTAATTTTTGATAGTTTGTTGTAGTTTTGTTCAGTCATTTACATTAGAGCAATTATACATTTTCAAAATTTATTAAAACAAGAAAGAAATGTAATCTTTGGCGTGCCGAAACAAGAATATTTATACTTTATATGGTTGGAATTACATCCATATTGATTTTACATACTTTTGCAGTGAATACTTTAAAAATATAGTAAAATACTCTCAATAACATTGTCGAAGAGCGTAGATTGTTTTAATGGAGCAAGAAATATCAAATTACAATGCTGAATGTTTCCTTTAGGAAAATATATTTTATGGAATATATCCTATGCATCGAAAAATATTCTATGGGTGTAGAAAATCCGTAAAGCTTTTGAAGTCAGCTTGAAGTTTAATGATACCTTGACAACAATTGCAATACGTTTCTCAAGTTTTATTGACGTAATTTAATATATATATTTTTGTTTGTATCCTGTGGCTGCCGACAATTAAACATTTAACATGCAACATTTGATTCAGAGAGAAAGCCACGCAACCGAAGAGACAAACAAACTACAACAAACATTCTACAGTTGTAGAAGTAATTAAGCAAAAATCAAAGCCAAATCAAAGTGCATGGCAATTGTCGCAGATTGGAGCTTATAGAGTGCGTAGAGGGAAGGGAGGGCATTAGAGAGGAGCAGAGCTGAGCTAAGCTGAGTTTGTCATTAATTTGTAGCGCATTTAAAGCTGTTGGGTGGATTTGATGCTTATTGCGGAGCGCATTAAATGGCGTAACTATTGAAAGACAAGGCAAAGCCGGAGCTTGGAGCCAACCCCAAAAAGACGAAATTGGCAAGAGCAAAGCCAAAAGCAAAGTCAAAACGATTATCTTAATTTAATTGTCTTTTATTTATGTCAGCCATGGCATTTATTTGGCCAAATGGATTTACTGGCAACAGCAACAAAACAAGCTTCTGCATATTTATGGCAAGCTCCTTTAGTAAACTGTGTGTTGTCTTCTTTTTGTGTGTGTGTGTCTCATTTAGAGCCGCCTTCTTCCGGCTGTCTGAGCCAGAACCTCGTAAATAAGCCCCGTACGATAAACTGGCATTAGAGATTGACAAATTCAACCAACAATCCACCACATATTGGCATCGAAGACCGCCCTTTCCCCAACGCTTTCTCTTCTGTTCAGTTCTGTTCTGTTCTGTCTGCTCTTGTCTCGCCTTATGTAAATTTCATCTCGTATTCGCGCATTGTATTTCAATGCCTCGCCAATAATCATAAAAACTAATTAATGTGCGTCATCGCCCGGTTTAGTTACAAGTGCGTTGCAAAACTTTGCTCGTATAATTAACGTTCCAAGTTTGTCTGTGCCCCGAACAGAGAACTCGGGATCCGGCACCCGCAAGCCAGGACTGGGACCAGGAACATTTCATTGGCAACTTGATATGCGTCCCGTTGGAAGTCGTTTGTTTTTGCTTATTTTGCGCTCGATTAGCAGATAGCAGTGAAATTAGTAAATGAAGCTGCAATCTGAAAGGCCATTTATTTTTTCTCAGCTTCTTTTTTTTGCCATCTTATTTTTCTCTGTTGTTTTCCCCCCATGCAAAACAACAACAGACAACAACATGAACCGAATTCTGGGCATGGGATTTCGAAAAACTTTGGTGCTTGTCTGCTGATGCTCATAATCAAATTGAAGAACATATTTATTTATATTTGCGCATTAAAGCGAGTATTATGACTCATATGTGTTATTTGTTTTCTATTTGAAAATATTCTTAGTAATTTTATTTGGACCAAGTGTGAACTTATCGTAAAATGCATTTAAATCTTAAACTATATATATACTAACTTGAATCTTATCTTTCCTCCACAAAACCATATAGCAAATGTATACAAGGTGTAAACTCCTTAATGCTAGTGCTGAAATTGAAAACTAGTATTCGTTTGGGTCTTAGGGCTAGGGGTAAAGCTTAACTTTTCTGATGCAGTTCTCTGTTACAATGTTAATAATAGACCTTTCTTGTTTTTTAAATTTTTTAAGTATTTTTAAAAGTCAATAGATAGGCCAACAATTAACTCCCTTCAACTTTATGCGATTATACATTTTTTTACTTTTTACAAAAAAGTGCAGATATAAGCTATGCAGCAAAACGCATTTGCAATTGACAACCGTCCGAAGTGTTGAGACGCGAGAAAAAATAAACATCAAGAAATTTTAAATAAAAAATAGAAGATACTTTCCAAGTAATTGAATTTGGCAACACGAAAATAATTTTTTTTTCGGGAAAAATTTTTAGTTAAAAATAAATTTTTAAAAATCCGGAAAAATCAGAAAAAAAATTGTAGGGTCAAGTTTCTAGCTTGGATCATACAGATGCATTAGTAAGGTTTTGAAAAGGTTATATTTCGTTAAAATCTACAACAGAATATCCAAGTTGTAGCCAATTGAGCAAAGTAACATTATTCGTTATTTCAGACGCTGACCAATTGGTTTTAGTTGGAAAATGGATTTGTTGTATCTTTAGACTTTGTCTGCCCATGGAATATACCAACTTATATAGCAATATGGGTTAATTAAGCTTTAAAACTGAAGAAATACATTTCAAGGATTCATAAAATATCCTTGAGAGGTTAGGAATCACGTTCTTGTTTAACAAAGCTTGCAATCTCGTAGTTTCTCTAACTTGATGCTTTTCCGGTCAAATATATAAACCAATTAAAAAGATGTCACAGGACATTGGGCCTGGGCTCAAGGATAAATGCTGTTTAGCATGCTTAGCCTGCCTGCAAGCAGACGATAATAATACATCAGTGGTCCGGACATGACAGTTTTCTCGTTTATTGGGGATTTTAATTTGAGGCCAACATGACAAAAACATCGATAACAATTTTCGGACATCTTTCAAAAGTATACCAACTTGTCTACAACATTGTCGTCCCAGTTGGCTGACCATTTTGCAAAAAAAAAAAAAAAGTAGAAATATGAAAAAAAGAAAAAGGAAAATTTGGCGCGTGTTTTTGGTTGAGCTTTGCCGCACCGCTGGAAGTCGACATGTCAAAAGAGAGAAATGTTTGACAAATAAACAGTTGCGAGGGCTCCAAATTGCCTGGAGTTATTGTTTTGCCTGCTTTGGACGTAACTGAACCTTCGTTTATGATGTCTTTGGGCGTTTTGACCTTTTTCTTGCCATAAACTTGCAGATATATATACATATATATTTATATGTTTAAGTATATATTTACGTATTTATTTTTTTTATCACATCATTTTCTTCACATTTCTGACTACCTGTCGAATGTTTTTCTGTCGTTTGTGAAAAATAAAAGTGAGCAGAAGTCGCTTCCAGGCAAGTTGCCACCATCACCATTTACCATCGGCAGCGCAAATACTGGGTCCATCTTTATCTCAAACTCGACAGGGGGTCGAGTTTTTGCCGCTTGGGTCAGCAATCGCCTCAGTCGTTAACTTATCTGGGGTCTACATCGGTTAAGGTGCTAATGTGACAGCTACTTTTACTGGTACATGTCCACTTGACTTGACTCAACTCAACTCAGCTCAACTTGACTTGGCTCATTAAGCTAGCCAAACTGCAAATATTTCATAATTTATTTTCATTTTGCCAGCAAAGTCATTTATTTTAAACCTCGTCACTTGCGGTCAGAGAAGACACGCGTCCATAATGATCTTTCAAACTTGTTTGATATATAATTTAATCTTTAAAATCAAGAAAAACAAAAAAATCATTTTATAATTTATTATTTTTGACAATTGATGCCAACATGTGTAAGATATCTTCAATAAACACTGATTGTTGAAGTTTCTAATAGGCCTTTTAGTTTTTATGTAAGCTTTGTTCCTTCATTTCAGAAAAGTACATATGGGCAATGCCACCGGAAAGTCCACCAGCACCGAAAATTGAAAAGTCATAATAAGTACCTTTTACTTCCGAACTATATGCTTTAATCTTATTAAATTATAAGATATTTGCAATCCAGTTCAATAACTATCATGCGCAAATCTACCGAAATCTGCAAAATTGACTTTTTGCCCTTATTTTCTTCATTTTTAGACCGTTTTCTCTTTAATACTTACGTTGTGAAATGAGCTGATATTACTTAAACATTCAATAACATTTACAGCTAACTAAGAAATATGATAGGCGATCAATTTAATCAAGCTAAGATGTAAATATTCATGTGCAAAATCAACGGAAATTTAAGTAACGTTACGCCCTGTAACGTTACGCCACACACTAAGAGTAATAAGCAAACTTATAAAAAAACATTTTTAAATTTCATAACTTCATAAAAAAGTTTTGTACAAAAAGTCTTGGTCAACTTGCAGAGTTTTGTAATTTTGAAAGCCAATCCAAAACCCACTTCCGTTTTTTGTAACGTTACGCCACACTCATTTTTGCTTATATCATGAAATCCTTGGGTTCGATTGGTGTAATTTCTTTAACTGAATATTATGCTACTTAAATACTTCTCAAATAAGAAAATTGTATTTTAAAAATTGGACTTCTTCAATTTTATATATTTTATTTTTTTTTGTACAAATGTCACGTTACGCCAATACGGAATTGCCCATATATTGTTTGTGTTTTCTTGTGACAGGATAACCAAGTTCACTATATACGATATTCTAAATTGGAAAAATTCTTTTAAAATTTGTATACCTTTTGAGCTGGTTCTGATTGCCTTTCGATGCTTCGTCACCAGCTTTGACTGAGTAGGTAAGTCAAAAGAAAATGTTCAAGCCTTACCAAATAAAATCAAAAATATTTTAAAATTGCCGTGAATGTCATAGTTCCATAAAATCAAATTACTAAATAATCATCTGAAATGGCAAGTTGGTTAAATAACTGGCTTCTTCACTTTGCAGCATTAAGAGGTCTTTCATCTTGCATGGTTTTCCCCTGCTTATTTGCCAACTCACAACCTATATTTATAGAGAATCCTGTTGCAAGAAGGACAAGTTGCCTTTGGTTTTGTTATGCTTATGGCCAAAAACTCTGTGGAGAATTTAGCCCCATAGCTATAATTACTATATGGCTGCCTCTTTGCGGCGTCTGCAACATTTATAAGTTTATCGTCTGATTGCCCTCGTACACCTGCCCTCGACCCGTTCACAGCTCCCCAAAAACTTGCAGGGCTGCTAAACGAAAATGGTCCAGACTTGACTCCAAACAGTTTTGAGTTGTGTCTGTGTAGTTGTCCGTGTCTGGCAACTTTGCGTGTCCTTTGTGCATTTAACAGCTATTTTAAAGCCAGCCAAAGGCAGCTCTCAGCGTGGCCAGTACCACAAATTAACTAAATTGTTGCAAAATTGTTGCTGTGCAAATTATGAAATTATAAAATTATAATAGTAAATGCTTTGCCAAAAGTGTTCTAAGCGGAGTCAATAAACTGCTACACAGTTTATTTAATAAACATTTATGTGTATTTTTCCTCTCACTCTATCACAGTATCTCTGTCTCCCTCCCACTTGTTTGTTAATTGTCATATAATTACACATAATTTGCTTGAAATAAGTCAACACAATTTTTGCCGTGTGCAAACAGAAAAAAAAGTTTTAAAAAAAAAATCGAATTATTTATGCATGTGTCTCTCTCGCTTTTGAACCTTTCTGTCCCTCTCTGCCTCACTTACTCACCCTCTCTCTTTCTCTCTCTCTCTCTCTTTCGCTCTCCTTCCGGTTAGCTGTGTAAAATTATGCATTACAAAATGGTTAAGTCCTTGCGGAAGCCGGGCCATAACACCTACAAACAGACAGCCAGACATGACTTGAGGCCATATTCATATGCATGTTACGGCGTGTCTCCTCCTGTATGTCTGTGTGCGTGTATGTGTGTGTGTTTGCCGATATATAGTAATGATAAAGAAAAGTTGCCAGACATCGACTTTGGCTCGACTCTCGAGTCTTGCCCACAAAATACGTGTTTATATGCGTGACTTTTTTGCCAAAGGACTCAGGTAATTACCATGTTTGGGCAACGGGTTTTCTTTTTTTTTGGGGTTTTTCTTTATTGTATGGTTGGGGGTGGTTTTGTTCCGCATCTGTTAAGGGGATTTTATGCATAAATTTACGTCCAACGCGGCGCGTGCCAAATCAGTGTTTACACTTTTATTTGTTTGTGGGGCTGAGTAAATGGGCGATTGGGGTTTCTTGGGGCTGCGTTAATAACTAACCAAAAAATTGGGTAAAGACATCACTTGCAAAAACTTTGAGTAATGTCTAAATTACAGCTGGAGTGCTATTCAGGGATACGAAATAATTTTTGAATTAAATTTAGGCTAAGTCAATTGTTTTAAAGTTTTAAAGTAATTACTCTGAACGTTTCAAAGCTAAGGAATAATTATTGAAAGAATTATAAAACACTTAAGGATATTGTTTAATTTGCAGAAGAACACTTTTACACTCGGTTTTCCAATATGGAAAAAAAGAGTATATTGAGTTTGTGAAATGTCCGTCTGTCCGTCCGTATGAGCGCAGTTTTTTTATCCACAGTTTGGAAGCTTGAGTAACCAAACTTGGTATATATGTTTATATATACCATAGGCAGACAAAGCGTTAAGATCAGCCAAATCGGACCTCTATAACATGTAGCTGCCGCTGGAACGATAGGTTGAAAAATAGTTATTAAAAACAATTTTGTTTTTCAAGAAACCTCAACCAAACTCACTTTACCTTAGTTTAAGGACAGCTTATAAGTATTTAAGTAATCTTTACAAAAATGTAATTTATTAAACCTACAGAAAACAGAGTATATCGCAGTCGGGAGAACCCGACTTCAACGTTCTTACTTGTTTCATTTCTTGTTTTGCTGCCCTGGTTTTCCAAGTTATAACAACTTTCCACTAAAAAGGGGTGCAAATTCGTAATGGTATCCCAATTTCTATCTGGGGCTAGGCTTGTTCTGACCTGGTCCTCGGGCCGTGTTGGCCTGGCTGCAATCGACAAGAAAGCCCACCCCGTTTAGGGATGGGATTGCTTGAGCTGCTATAATTTGTAGGCTTTGGTTGCCTTGAGGGCGTCTTATTTATAGCTGGGCTTAAATATCAATGCAAGTTTTATGTGGCACTCGAAGCAGCCCTTTACCTGCTTAAATGACTGGGTTTGCGATGCAGGGAGGGGGGGGGGGGGGGGGGTGATATTTCAGAATGTTACGCACTTATTGATATTGATACAAGTTGGCTTTTACTTCCGGGCTTTTTATTTCCATCTGTATCAGACTTCAATTTGGTTTGGTTTGCCGCTGCTTTTACTTTAACTTTTGGGCTTTGGTTGAGTATACTTGTACATAACATATATCTTCTATGGAGGCATTTTTGTGGTTATAATCGGATTTTATTGCAAATTAACGAGCCAAACCAACCCCCTGGCCCTCTCGTCGTATACTTACTTATTTCATGCCGCAAAACCCTCTTGTTGTCTTTGCTTGGTTATTTATACGATTTTTATTACCATTGTCGTCTGTGCGGGTTGTTAGGCAGGTGTGTTCTGCCTACTGCCTCCTGCCTCCTGCGTCATTACATGCCCCGCCCACTGGGCGCCACTTCATTATCCTTTTGGTAAAGTTGCCCTGCTACTTTGGCCCCTTTATTAGGTACTCCCCGTACCGTATTGCATTTATTATTATGTGTATTTGTTCTATATTAATTTGTTGGTACTGCCACGCGTTTCTTTTAGTGGGCTCTCAATATTCATTAAGGCTTTGATTTGTTATGGTTTCGTTACTTGACTTTTGCCATGTTTACCTCAGCTCCAGCTCTATTTGATATTAATTCTTGTGTTGTCTTTATTGGCACAAGTATTTTGATAACAACACAGACAAAACTCCTCTATAAAATGGGGCTAAAAGAGGTTGTTCATTAACCAACAACATGTTGAACTGGTTTCTCAGCAGCTGTGTTAGACGAGAGGTTTTCCATGTTGTGTGCTGAAAACTGTTAATTTTTATAAAGGTATTCTAGCTGTTATGAGTGTTATGGCTAAAAATTATTATTGTTTAAATATTTATTTATATAATGACTTTAAAACTAATTGTTAAAATTTAAACTAATAAGGTATTAGGTCTTATTTTGTAATTAATATTGAAAAATTATAAAGAAACGTCAAATTAAAAAAAATATTTCAAAAAATATAATAAATATTTTGAAAATAATTGTTCAAAAGGGTCTTTGGTATTTGTTCGTTTTTGTTTCACATATTGAATTTTTACTTGTTTTTAGTTTTTGTTTTTGCTTTTGCTTTTTTGGTTGGTGTCCGGGCGTTGGTCGCCGTTGATTTTCATTTAATTACCGCACCAAATTTCCGACACTTTAAACGATGGCGGCACAAAATAATTGCAAGTGCTGAAAACATTAAGAAACCGGCTTTTGAAAAAGTGGCTCGAAACGGGAGCTGAGCTGGCATCGTATGTATGAAGTTTTCAACTACAAGCTCGACTTTCGTTTTCGTTTTTGCTGCTGTTGTTGATGTTGATGTTGCTGTTGCTGTTGCTGCTGCCAATTGTAATTGAATTTTGTGTTTGTCGGCAAAGTGGCAAACAGGCCGGGCAAACGGCGGCCAACAGCAGCCAGTAACAACAACAACAGCAATAACAACAACAACAACAACAACAAATGCGACAAGCAACTGCAACAGCAACAAAAAGGAAGCAATTTCAGGCTAAATTTAGTTTAAATGCCTACCCGGTTGAATGCTGCTCCTGTCTCGCCTGCCAGGCTGACAGACTGTCGTCGGGACGACTTGTTATATAGTACGAGTATCTCATACCTCATTCAGTTGCATCAGTTCCATGATTCTCCATGTGCTCGCTTTTAGAGCAAAAGTGTTGGCTGTTGACTGCACTCTACTCTCTACAGTCTACACAACTACCGCCTGTTGGCAGTTTGATGTTGGCTCAAATTATGCTTACTTTGGAATTCAATTAACTTGAATTTGTTGCACTGGCGCGACGTGATTTCATTTTATTTTTTTACATTTTTTTTTTGTAGTTTAGTTTAGTTTGCAGTGCAGTTTTCAAATCGTCGAACGAGGCCTTTGGATGATTGTGTTTTATGGCAACTAATGATTGTTAGTGCCATTCGGTTTATTTGATTTCAAAGCTGAGCTGCAGCCAATTGCCTTCTAAATGGATTTGGCCATCAGTTTGGTGAGTTTATGCGAGTCGATTCAAGTGGCATCCACAAATTATTTTCAAGAATGTTAAGCTTCTGTGACGTCAGTGTGAATATCAAAGGCAACTGTGTGATCTTTACCTAAACTAAAGTTTTTTGCATCTATGATAATCAAAATAAAACAATAAACATAAGAAAATTTAATTTGAAACAGATAGTTTCTATGGCAGCTTTAAACCATAGTCGTCTAGTTTTAATGAAATTTTGTTACCATGTATAAAATGGACTTAATCTTAGGCAATGTGAATTTGGTTGAGTTATCTTCAAAAACAGAAAACTTTTTCGTACAAAAAATTCACAAAAAAAATGTTAGCATCAAAGCCAATCTAACATAATCGCAATCACAAAGAGTTAACGTTTTTTTTAGATTGTCACTTGTAATTCTCAAACGGTTTAAGAAAACACTGGGAGTAGTGCCCGACTGAAACGCGACTGGAAGCATCTTATTTCTTATATACATATATCTCTTTGGTTATCATTCCACATGTACGCCAGGCCGAGTTCCTTTTGGGAACTTTTTGTTGCCGGCCAATCTTAACAAATTGTCTGGCAACCATAAATCAATCAATTTCAAACAGTTTGCGAATCCTCGTATGAACGCAAATAAATGCATACCCCAGCTAAGAAATGATAACATTTTCTTGTAATTCATTATTTTGAATATTAACAGTAAGTGTTATACGTATTATTTGTTATGCTGCATTTGTATTGGTTTATATTACTGTTGTCTATAATCAAGTCGTTTCCTTTATGAATGTTAGAACCAAACGTCCTAATCTGTCGTCTTCTGCAATTATGCTTTAAGAACTCGTTATTAACAAGATACCAAAGTAATTTGCAACACAAACGCTCTTCAATCGATTTGTTGAAAGCAGCTGTAAACTGTTAGGAGAAACTGTTAACTTTAGTGTTGGTATCTCTTATTTCTAATCTGAGCATATAGCTGAATGGTTATGTTCTGTATCCTGAACCGAACTGAACTGAACTTAAAATGGAACTGGAACTGTTAGCTGGAGTGCCAAAGTCAGAGTGGGAGTCGGAGTGGGAGTCGGAGTCTGGGCAAATGTTTGTTTGTTGTTGACGCTTAAGCTTAGAGCTCATTACAATTTTCAAGTACATTTGCGTTGATAGTTACACCGAGCAGACTAACAGACAGCAGGACTAGGGATAGGACGAGCAGCAGGAGCAGCAGCAGTAAAATGCTAGGCTAGGCAGCTCTTCTCCCTCTCGAGTACTCGAATTTGTGTGTCTCTGTGTTTCATGCATACAAACAAGCACTCGAAATATATACTATGCAAATATACTAGATAGATACCAAGTTGCGCTCTACTCTCGAGTGAGAGTGGCTGCCCTCTCTCTTTGTGCTCCTACATCTGCCGCTGCAACGTTTTTCCATTATGTAAATAGGGCCCCCTTATCCCCTAAAGCAAATGGGTACCCAGTTTTGATATTTGTATGGCAAATGTCTGTTGACCATTAAATTCACTTCACTTCATTTAAATCTGAAGCATTTTCGGCTGTGGATTTGCATGTGGTGGCAAAAAGTTTTCCAATAATACAAACACACTTCAGCAGGAATATCTTCCAAGAGTGGCAACTGCAAATAATAGTTTCATATATAAAAAATTGTTCAAACTTGCTTTTTTATGCGCTTCATGGCCGAAAATTTCAACGCTGACGTTGGCAACTTTCTGCGAACACTTTAACTTTACCAATTTGTTGGCGTTTCCAAAGCACTCCAGAGATGAACGAAACCAATTGCCTTACGTTTTATAATTTGCTTTGATGTATTTAAACTAAAATGCAGCTGGTCTTAGTTCACTAGTTGCAGCTGGATAACAGGGTACATTCATTCTACAGAACATGTGCAGGGCTGGCAAATTGGACAGCAGCTTCAGCTGGCATCCTGGCAGTGCACAAAAACCGCAAAACCAAATTGATTTTGTCTGCTCAAGCCAGGATATGGGCCAACAATAGCCAGGAGAGTGGAAGAATGCTAGGGGAAGGACATCAGAGTAACATAGCAGTCCAAGTGCAGTTCGCCAGTTGCTGCCACAGAGTTCGGCGCCAATTTTCATTACGCATTTGGACATGGCCATTGCTCATATGTCATTTTGTGCAGCATTACCCATACGACCCATTGTCCAACACACACTATTCAGTTGAAAGAGTGAGAGTGAAAGAGAGAGAGAGAGAGAGAGAGAGATAGAGAGAGAGAGAGTGAAACAGAGAGAGAGTTGGTTGTATGTGACAGCATTGTTTGGGCATCGAGCATTGATGTATGCATGTAAACATAATCAGTATTTGCAAATAGAACTGCAGACAGCGGGTTTTGGGTAAGAGTCCGTCGATTTGTAATCGGTATCGTCAATAGGTTGCTGTTCAATTGGTAAGTGGGGTGCATTTCATCAACGATAGAAACCAGTTGAAATTTAGTCGAATGACATTTGTTATGCAAAAACGAGTTAAGTATTTTATCTGATCGAAAAGATGCATATGCAATTTTGCCAATGACATCTGCAGTTTTGACTATAAAAAGGGTTTTGGATAGTCTCTGTGCATTTGGATGCGTATCATATCTGTCTATGAAATGCAGCAAAAGGTAGGTCTTGGGGCACATCCTGTATCATTTCAAGCATTAAGAAAAGTTATTTTTGTTCTAACCTTCGTAATAATACTGCCAAGTTATTATTTCCACTATCGATAGAGTCGATAATGGTTATGTTTGCTAAAAAGTTTTATGAGATTTTCTATGTCAAACTTCTTTCATAATGCACGTGTATTTTAGTGAAACATTTTGTTAAAATGCACTTTTAATATTATGACAGACAGCTTTAAAAAAAATTAAAAAAAAAAACAACTTATTAATTGAAACTTAATTAATATGAAACTATTATTTACCTAGCAAAAATTGAACAGATCTAAGTACAGATGACTTGTTTCTTAAATTATTTTAAAATTTATTGTAATATTTTGAAATAAAATTTTATGTAATACAAATTAGTTCAATTTATAACAATTTTTTTTTATCATATCAATCGGAATCCACATTTTAGGAATCTGAAATGTGATCAAGCCTGAATAGGGAAAATAGCAAGAAGAGTTTATTCCATTTATTTATTGATCTCAGATCCTAGATGACCCGTAATTACTGTACACTCTGTTCCGAGTCTGTTTCCTTTGTTTAATTAACACTTTAAAGAAGAGTAAAAAGAATAAGTCAAAATGTAAAACAGAAAATGTTAAGGATAAGCGAAGCTAACCCATAAGCAGATCACTGCAGCTACTGTAATTTAAGGATAACAAAACGCAAAGGTAGCAATTACCAAAATGGACATACGGCAAAGCAGTTGATGGGCATGAATAAATGCAGATTTTGATTTCAAAGAGCCAGATCCAGAAGAGCAAAAAACACAAAAAAACGGGCACCAGCTGCTTCCTCTCCAACTGTTCAATTGATGCACTTAGCAGCAATGAAAACCCCAAAGCACAACACAACGGGGAACAAATGACAAATTTGTAATGGCTCACAAAACAAAACGTTGATAAGATCAGCGGCTGTCACACAAAAAAATGCTAAGAGCGGAACAAAGCGCTGCAAAATCTAAAAAAACCTGGCATCGAAAAAAAAAAAACAGAACACAAACAAATGGATGACAGGAACGACAACGACAATGATGATCTGAAGATCTCCGGGTGCTGATTTTGGGAATTAAACACGCGCGAATAAAAATCAATGAGGGACTACCTGCAGCCTTCTGCCTGCTGTTTGTCGTCTGTCGTTTGTTCAGAGGATCATTATACATTGGGATATGGATATGGCAGGAGTATGGGTAGACAACATTGAGGAACTGCGGCAGTCGGCGCATGGACGAGCGCACATTTGAGATGATTGTCAACAGGATTCACGGGCGTGTAAAAATAAAATTAGTAGAATACGCCAAGCACTTAAGTTGTTAGAAAAGAAAAACATTTTGAAAGGACTAACACACTCGACGACGGCGCTGAGATACAAACACAAACACACATACACATAAAACACAAGAACACAAGAACCAGGCCGTCTAAGGGACCAGGACCAGAACCAAGACCAGCACTTGCACCATCCAGAAAAAAAAGACAGGACAACATCACGACAAAATCTGCTGGGGTAGTTGTCATCATTTGTTGATTTTCGTTTCGTTCCTTTCTACTTTTCGCTGCGTTGCGCACTAAAAAAAATCCTTTAAGTGCACTTCAGAGCACAATGCACTCTCTCGGGTGTCCTGTCGAGTCGAAGGCTTTGCCTGCTTGTCCGCGTCCTGCGTCTGCGTCCAGTCGCTGCTGCCTCTTGTCTCAAACTGGATTTAGTTTTGGGTAGCTGCTGCGGCAGCAAGTCCTGTCCATCACAGATATGATTTAACAGCATGTGATTAGAATCAGCAGCAGACTTAAGATGCTTTATTGTAGCTGAGGTAACAAACGTTGCAAATCATTAGAGAAAACTAGAAGATCCCAATTTGTTGATTGATTTGAAGCGAAGATGAAAGAGCCGAGATTCTAAATACGGTTGCTAAATAACACATAAATACTCTATTACAAATATTTTATGCTAAATCTGTTCTTTTAAAGTCCTCAACTTAGTTCGCTAGCAATTAAACTGATCGAATATGTTTACAAGCAGAATTTTTATATCCTTACAGAGGGTATTATAATTTTGTCACAAAATGTGTAACACATTGAAGGAGACGTCTCAGAAAAATAAAATTGTATATTAGCGACCAGCATCAACAGCCGAGTGATGTCCGTCACGTTCGTCTGTCTGTCTGTCCGTTTGTCCGTCTGTTTATATGCGTTTTCAAGACTTTGTTCTAGAGCTATATTGATGAAACTTGGCACAGATGCTTCTTTTTATTGCAGGTAGTACCTATAATTGCATTGGCCAGATCGGACCACTATAACATATAGCTGCCATAGGAACGATCGGTTGAAAAATAAGTTTTTGTATAAAACTTTTTTGTTTTTCAAGATAACTCAATCAAACTCACTAAACCAAAGTTTAAAGACAGTTTATGCATGATGACAAAGTTTCATCAAAATCGGACGACTATATCTTATAGCTGCCATAGAAACGATCGGTTGAAAATAAATTTTTGTATGAAAAACATTTGTATTTTTTAAAATGTCTCGACCAAACTCATTATATATAAATTGAGGCACTTTCTACTCAAGTTGACAAAATTTGATCAAAATCGGATCAGTATAACATATAGCTGCCATAGCAACAATCAGTTGAAAAATAAGTTTTCTTATGCAAATCTGTTCTGCAAGGGTATATATCTTCGGCATGCCTACATTTCTTTCTTGTTATACTTAAAGAATAACATCTAAACTTATGATGCTTTATCAAGAAAGTTTGTTTGAATAAGAGTTACATGAGAGATTCTCCTATAAGAATTTATAAATTTCACCAATGAACAATCAACAGCTGCAGATTGGCTGCATATACATACATATGATATATATGTGCTTTGTTGATTTATCATAGTCTTAAGTAAAACATGATGCATTTAGTGGCAGTGAATAAAAGATATAAGAGAAAATTAAATTAATTACAACATTTTGTCAGACACACGCGCTACAAGTTGGCCACATCAGAGCCCATCAGTATCGATCCTGCCACCCCCCCGCTAGTCACCTAGTCACCCTGTCAGCAGTTGGAACTTGTGATTGTTGTTGCTGTTTTAGTTGTTGCAGTTGTTGTCATTGTCAGTAGCATCGGCTTTTGTCTGAGGGCCTTGCACTTGCCAAGCATCCGTCAGCGTACACAAACGCAGAAACACAGCAAACTGCATCAACATCAGCAAGCGGAGACGGAGTTGGAGATGGAGATAGGGATAGGGATAGGGAACTCCACTGTGGATTGTGCATGCTGGCAAAGTCCTTGACTTGCATTTTTGATAAACAACGTGTCAACTTTGTCGACATAAACCATAATCTTCAGTGTCAGTTTGACTTACAACTCGTGTACTTTTCAGTGCACTTGCGACTGGTAATCATGTCAGGGATAGTCAAACAGGCCCCAGACCAGTCTTAGTCTTGAAAGTGAAAGATATTTTCCTAGATAAAAGACAAAACACCGACGAACATTAGAAAACGTTGAGGAGACATTTAAAAGAGAATCGAGCAGAAACAACTGTTAGAACTATTGTCAAGACTGACTGTTAGATCATTAGCGTAATTAAATGTGGATGAAAAATTTCACTTAATTTAGCCTCTCTCTTTTTTTTAGCCATTTTCATAACTCGAAAAAAAAAATACCAAAATATAATTAATCAGCGAGGCATGTGGCATGTGGCATGTCTTGCTTTTGCCTGACTCCCGTACTGAGTTCCCTTTTTGGCTGCGCCAGACGCCCTCATCGGCACCTAGAAATTAAACTAAGTGTCGGGCGGTTCGGGTCCACTCCATCGACTGAACCGACCACATGACGCACGCATGTCTCATTTCTATTCACTCTCTCTCTCTCTCTCTCTTTTGCTCTCACACATCTTCTATCTCTCTTTCAACAGTCAGCTGGCTGTTGCTGTTGTTGGCTGCCTCTTTTTTCCGGTCTATATGACAACCAAATGTTGTCAGCTTAATTTTTTAATAATGCTAAATTTAGCCAACGGCACAATCAACAAGTCTTGGCAGCCATGTAATTTCGCTAAGTGCACAAGGCGATCCAACAACAACTGCTTTGTAGCTCCCAATGTTTTTCCCAGTACATCCATGCTCCCAGTTTCCCCAGTTTTGAGACTACATACTGCAAATTTATCGTCACTTGCATGGAGCGTGACATTGAAATTGTAAATTAGCCACGCATCGTGAGGTACTACGTTGGATATAAGTAGTACTAGTATATATATATGGCATGTACTATAACATTATAATAGTGGAGCTTGAGCAGCGAAGGGAGCAGGAAGTGCTAGAGGATGAAGCGCCAAATGTCAGGGTTGGAATGCTGCATGGTAAATTTATATATAAATGCAAGATATATAAGCCTATTTGGAATGTTATGCTGAAGGAGCATGTTTTTATAAATATTGAAAAAATGCTTTAGAATACAATCAGCTTATAAACACATGATTTTGAACCAACCAAACTCCAAATTGATTCAAAACTGAAAACCGAATACAAGGAAGAAGGCTTGCCTAGAATAAGAAATCGCACAAAATCTTTTCAACTCAAAACTAGAAAAGAAAAATTTTAAATCAAGTTTTTGTGGTGTTTTCAAACTCTCCAATTTCCATTTAATCTTTGGAAATGAATGTAATTTATAAATAAATTGAAACTAGAAAACCTTTCAAACTTGCTGAAGCTTTCGAGAATTTAAAACATGGCTTTATTCTTACATATGTCAACTTCCTCATGTCAATTTTTTATTACACCCATATGAAGGAAATACTTGAACACACTTTATAGATACTAATGGGCTTCCACTACCCCTACTTCCTGACCTGTTTGCAACGACCTTATCGTCAACTCAGCACATACCAAAACCAAAACTGTGGTTGTTAATGATAATGCCAAACAAATCGCATGCAGCCCATTTAGATGACATAACCGATAAACTGTAAATTGCTATCGAAAAATGGAAACTTTTTGTCGCACATTAACATGAAGCTATGCTTAACTGCGTCATTGTCTGGCCAAGTAGAGGTTTGTGTACACTGAAGTCAATCAGCGGGTCGGCATGTGAGCTATGTGTGCTATAAGCTGGAGCTGGAGCTAAAGAAGCAGCAGGAACTGGTGCAGGATTGGGTTGGGGAACAACCATTTCCACATGGCTGACTTATTTTGTTCTTGGGCTAGCAACTTTTTAGTTATATACGTTAAATAAGTCCCCGTTGCGCGGCAAACTTTGTTTACGGCAATAAAAAAGTTTTGCTTAAAATATACAAAATAAACTCGGGAATATGAAGAGAGGAGTAGAAAATAAATGGGACGGGTGAGGCAGAGAGCCTAAGAGCTGCTTTGAGATGTTGATGTTGATGTCGATGTGCAACCTTCTGGGAGCTGTTCCGAAGCGCAAATGTAATATTTGCTAATTTTATGTGAATTTAGAAAGTTTCTTTGCTTTCTTTTGGAGCATTGGGCGAGCATAATCCTCTCGAGTAAACGCAAATCTGGCGCATTTATGGTTATCAAATTTTTCTCAGAATGCACAAAATACCTTGGAACAACCAAGACAGACAGCACAACACAAATACTTTTCAAACAGCAAAAGACAAGCCAAAGAAAAACGAAAAATAAAAGTATAAAGTATGCTAGAAAAACGAAAATCAAACAAGCACCTTACAAAAGTCTAATGTATGGGATTATCCCTAAACAAAGCAACAGCAGCAGCACCAAAGGCAAATCAATTTTACATATCATATGTGCTCTGAGAACTCTGGCAAGCTTTATCCTTTCAAATGGTGTTGATGCTCTGCTGCCAACGTGAACTTTGCCAAAACAATAAACTTGGCATCTAATAAAAGGTGAAAATCTTTTGAAAGCTTCAAAAGGTTTTGTTTTTCTACGTAGCGAAACATTTGCCGGGCTTTTCGATTTATACATGCGTCTACGTTGAACTTCTGACAGATTGCAAAACAGCTGGCGTCATCATAAATGCGGCTAAATGTAAAAGTTTAAGCATCTTTAAAATGCGTGTGCGATGTTTTTACTAAGTTCATTGGATTGGAATGGGTAAGGTCCTGCAGCTTGAGAGCTGCTAAGGTACTCAGCATAGAATTGTACAGGCTTCATATGTGTTAAACATATGTTGAAGCTTACACACAAAAAGGTTTTGGTATCTAATGTCTAAAAATAAGTAAAATAGGAAAAACAGATGAGCCTTATTAGAATTTATATATCGTATATTTTAAATACATTATTTTGTTCAACATCAGTTATCAGCTGCCTTTATCAATATTCTTGGCAAATAAATATAAGAACAAGTTCTAATTGACTGACTTGAATAACTCATTGCACAATTCAAACACAGTTCAAAAAGGCTAACTTCAAGTGTGGTAAGTTGGCAGAAACTCTTGGATGAGCCATTTTTGACTGATCAGGGTTCGAGGCGTCTTCTTCAATGCGTTTAAAAGATACCATCTGCGAGATTATCACAATATTATATAATACATATTCACTTTGAAGATCTGGTAACTGTTACCACATTGCCTAATTTAAGTAGTTCTCAGTTTAAATATAAATAACCAAATGACTCAAAATTCTATGGCCTTAGGCCAGCATCAAATGCAGTTCAAGCCACAACACGCATGCGTTTGTAATTGGTATTTGAAATGGGGCTTAAGATTGGAGGAATTGGTATGAAGAATGGAATATTACAGGGCCATTGCGTGCCAGACGATTGACGATGGTTGAAAGGGTTAATGCATGGCATATGTAAAGGCACTTATAACTGTGCCACACACAGTAAATGGATGGCAAATGGTTTTGCTGTTATTGAAAATTATCTATGAGCCCGGCCCAGCTGAAGCAGCAGCAGCTTGTAAAACTGTAAATTGTTCCCAACATACCACAGAGTCCAAGCCCAATGCTAATTACGGCTAGTTAATTAGCTTGGCGACCTTCATTGCCATCAGAGTTAAGGTCTGAGCCACACGCAAGTGCTTAAGTCTTTTTCTCTGATAGGAATACTGTTTATATGGTTATTTTTATAGGTATTTGATTGATTAATATAAATCTAACTGGGCTACGAATTGAATTTATAATGATTTTGTAATTCATCAGCTATTCTAATGGCAGAGACACAACATATTGGCCCTACAATGTGTGTGGCTTTACTAATACGTTGACAGAGGGTATTATAGATTTGTTATAGGTAATGTCAGCAGCTTATATTTTTTGAAAGATTTTAATAAACACGAGCCGATTTTGCATAGATTTTGAAATGATTTCAAGAATGTAGCATTATACAAGTTTATATATTCCTTTTTGCGATAATGCTGTTGAGAATACTTTGAGAAGAAACTACCCGATTTTGCATATATTTTGAAATGATTTGAAGGATGAAGTATTTTAAAAATTTATATATTACTTTTTTGCCATAATACTATTGAGAATACTTTGAGAAGATACTAACAATTACTCATCGTTATAAATTTAGTTGTTAAGTAAAATTTCAATTAATTAAAAACGAAATAATGTTCAGCGTATTTTCATCTTTGGCTTGAACTCGACAATAAACTTTCTTTCTTGTTAGTTTTTCTATTCGGCGACTCTTCAATCAAGTTGACACAAACACATGTTGGTCCCTAAGTGTTGTCTCGCCTACAAACGAAGACACAGAGATGTGAAGATGAAGATGGAAATGGACAGGCACATGGTGCTGTTAAGGGGAGAGCCGCTATTAATAGCGCATTAATTGATGATTATGTCACTTGAAAGCGTCGTTGACAAACTGTGTATCTGATGGATACATGCTATATACTACATAAGTACTTACTACAGGCTATAAACGCCCAACACAGCAGTTTTGAAAACTATCATGCACTTGCATTGAATGCTGCCATTAATCAATTTGCCACTCGCTGCTGATGTTGCCCCCCAAAAAAGCTTTGCTGTGGTTTACATATTTTGAATGGCAACATATGTTGTATGCCATAAAGCACCATGAGATTTGTCATGTGTGTGGCCACAGCATATACATATTGGCCGGGTGCTCACAACTATTTACCGCCAAAATACAGAACACTGAATAGCTGCAATCGCCAACTACGTAAAACAATCTTTGCATCCAACAGATACGACTACGACAAACCGCAAACAAGTTGCACCACTGTCGAGAGCCAGCTGCATGTCGAGCTCTCTTGAATTTAGATACAGCTCCATGCAGCTGGAGCCATGGGCAAAGTTGGAGCTGGAGCTGGAGCTGGCACAAATGTGCATTCTGCGGTTTTTGGGCGGCGTTTCGCTTACGGGATTTTGCGTAAAAGTTTTTGAAACATTTTGGCCAACTATGCCAAACATTTTTGTATTCAAAACTATTTAGCTGTCAGCATTTATTTGCTGTTGCGTCGAAAAATGAAGTTCATATAGATAGATATGTAAAATATATATATATATATATATACAACGATAGTTAAAGTCAAAGTTTCGTTTTTACATCAAGTTTATGGGTATTTATTGATTTTGCAAATATTTTCCAACTAGTTTTTGTTTTGATTGATGGTTGTAGCTGCCAGGCGTTATAAGAGTCAGAGTTGTTGAGCTTTGATGTTGATATGTGAATTTAACAGATTTGTAGACCAACTGCTAAAAAGTGATTAAAATAATGAATTTGAATTTTTGTAAAGTAGCAGTTGAGTGCTTAAGAGCGTACCAAGCATGCAGTTGAAAAAATTCTGATTTCAATGCGTCATGTATTTTTGCATTTACATTTTTATTGATTTAGTATACATTTTTCGAAAATTTGTCTTACTTCCATATTTTCGAAAAAAAATTTGAAATAAATTTTACTTTTGATCGATTGCGGGTACCAAAAATTTTCAGATATTTTCGGTAAAAAAATCGTGGCAAAAAGCCAAATATTTTTGACTTGTAAGGATCCCAAGTCCATAGAAAATGATCTTTCCCAATCTAAAGCCCTATAATTTTGTAAATTTTTTGTTTGACTTACATTTTTGGTGTCCTTTTCAAGATTGAAATCCTGTATCAAGGGGTTTCTGTGACACCCATGTATAATTTGTCCAAAGCTCGTCAGTTCTTTTCTGCAATTATAGCTAGAGTAACAACATTTTGTGAGGAGGTTTTTAAATACCATTAGCCACATAATTAATGAAATATATTTGAAAATGTCTCTAAATGACACTAATTTTTCATAGCTTTTAAGACATTTCCATGAAAGAAACATGCAAAGAAAAGTATTAAATTGAAAAATGCTCAATTTCGATGCATTTGAAATAATGGGCGCTGCTTGACTTCCATTCGTCAGGTTAGCAAAGATTGCTACTTATTCTACCACTGGTGCCATATAAGCCATAAATTCAAGCTGTGTAGGTATGTATATGTATGTATGCTTAGGTGCACATTTCAAAGGCATATAAAACAAAGTCATAAACGTCTAGTTGGCTGTCATCGTTGACGTTGGGCCAGAAGGCCAAGAAGAAAAGGCTATTAAAAAATTCCTGGACGTAACCAGCGAGTATCGAGCGAGTGTAAAGCGTTACTCAAATGCCAAAGTGTCTTGGTGTTGTGGTTCTTGTTGACGTTGGTGTTGTGAGTACTATGATGATGATGAGGACGATGATGATGATGATGGTGATGCGCATTGCATTGCTCATTAACACGAAACTAATTAATTGCGCAATTCAAGTAAACTATCATGTTGCGAGCGGGTCCGTCCATTAAAAGCACTTGATTGATCACCACCAGCCGACTGCGTGATCTTCTTTGGCTAAAAAGACGAGGCCAAGACCAGAGCCAGGTCTAGGGCCAAAGACAGGGCCAGGGCCAGGGCTAGGCAAAGGGGCCAAGTGCCCATTGCATTTTAAACGCTAATTTATTGTTAACTGCAACATGTTGCCGGTATGCAAAAATGTTGCCTGGCATATCCAATTAATTGTAACAAGGCCCGCTAGGCTAACCAACCAAGCAACCAACCAACCAGTCAACCAACTAGCCAACCTTTAACGAGTCTTAGCCCATTGGCCAAATGCTTTTGGCCAACACTTTTGCGGCAGCTCCTACGACGCGCGTTAACTTGCTGCAATTTACGTGTTAATTTAAAGTCGTGTCTCTGCAAATGTTTGGTTGCCCCCAAAAAATGCTTTTTGCTTTTACTTAATGCGGCGAAAGTCTTAGGCCCCGGCATCAATATACTTGTAATTCATGTGTTGCACGTAATTGCCAAGGTGCCGCATTTGCAGTTGCAGTTGCAGTTGCAGTTGCAGTTGCCGTTGCATTCAACAGGCAGCTGCAAGATCTGACTAACAATCAGTTTAGCCACCATGCGATGGCGAAAGTTGCCACTTATAAAGTAGCCAAGTGCTGGAATGTATTCAATACTGATTGCCAATAATATTTGTATTCATTTATTGATATTCAAATGTCTCGTTTAATGCAAGTTAATCAAATTTTAAATGTAGCAATGTGTTTTTTTCTGGCAACATTTTTATACCCTTGCAGAGGGTATTATAATTTTGTCACGAAATGTGTAACGCATTGAAGGAGGCGTCTCAAAAATTTGTATATTCGTGATCAACATCAACAGCCGAGTCATGTCCGTATGTCTGTCTGTCTGTCGTCTGTCGCCGAAGATAAAATTTATTTATTGTTTGAACTCATTTGTTTATTAAGCCATTTGTTACATATATAATTATTTAAAGATTATTTTAACAACCTTTCTCTTTCAGCATAAATTCAAATTAAATCAACTATTTACAAGTTTTGTTTAAATTTTTAGGGATTCGTCAAATGTTACAAAGATCAGTTGACTATAACTTTTAGCTGTAACAGGAAAAATAGTTATAAAAGTTTGCTTTTATTTCGTTTGTAAAAGTGTTTTAGTTTACGAATCTATAGGCATAGTAACACTTCTCTTAACAAAACCTACTATGGACTTTCGAATTATCAATCGAAAACTAATTTTAATCGAATCTAATGGAATGAGAACTCTATTTTAAGGCATAAGTATTTCTAATAGGCGGACAGCCCCATCCGAGATCAAGTCAAAAGTTATGAGCAAACAATTTTCTGCTTAAAAGCGTCTGTCAGAAAACTTTGGAGTGTCCCTTGTCAAGAAGCGCAAAGCAAAAAATGTGTGGCAATATTGTAGCTATACAATTTGTCTGCAATTACTCGCATAACAGTCGGAAAAGTTCTCGATCCCAAATGGTAGCCCCTACGTGATTTGTTTTTAACGAGATTGTGCCCAAAAAGAAAACTATTGACAATGCAAATATCATATTTTGCAATTTACTGAGCTGAGAAAGGAAAAGGGAAAGGGAATGGGAACGAAACCGGAATCAAACGAAACAAATGTCGTTCATTGTGGGCGTTAGTGTTTGGCCATGTTAGTTGCCACACAATAGAAAAGATTGTGTGTCAAAATTCCATAAATGATGTGTATTGTTGTTGTTGTATTTGTATTTGTATTTGTATTTGTATTTGTATTTGTATTTGTATTTGCTGATATGTTTTTGCTGGCAGTGCGTGTTGTATAATATTTCAAATAGTTTTGCAGCTGAAGTGGTTCGAACCGCCCCTCAAGACCCGCCCATGTCAACAATAGCAAAACTTGCCAACAACACAAAATAGAAACAGTATACAATTTCAATATTTCAATAGGACTCTCACATATTGTCCTTCTTTCATAACTTTCAAAACTACCCATGCTCCGTTTTGCCTTTTAATTTGACAATCAATTGACAGTTCGTTTGCCAAACACAAACACACACTCAACCACTTTTTTTTTTTGTAAAATCCATTGACAATAAAATAAAATATCAAATAACTTGGCAGAAACAATTTCAAAGCATATTTGCAAGGATATCGAAATCTTCTTATGTTTCAATGCAACTTCAATTCAACAATTAATTGAACAGTTGTGATTCATAACTAGTATTCAAGTAGAACAACAAATGAATGCTTTTATTGGCACTGAAATAGAAGCTAATGAATTTATATATAGTATTTACAATATGATAAAAAATTACTTCAACTAAGAACCAGGATCTAAGCCAAATACTTATATTCATAAATTTATTTTTATTTACATTGTACTTTAAGAATTTTAAAAAACATCTACTTATTCAAGCCAAGCATATCCAAAATATCATCTTTGGTTAACTTATCCTCACTTTTTCGTGGTGCTGTGTCGGGTGAAGGAGCAGGTGCAGCAACCGGATTTGGAGCTCTTTGCGGTTGTGGTGCGGCAGTTTGAGGAACGGTTTTCGCTGGTTCGGGTAACTTGGCAGCAGGTGGAGCAGGTTTCTGAGCTTGAACGCTTTTCATATCCGATTCGAGAGCTGCAATTGTGCTCTTCTTTACAGTGTTTTCATTTTTGAAAATTCTGGACGATTTGGTCTGTTGGCCTCGGGTTGGCTGGTTCTTGCCCGGTGATGGATAGTGTTGTGTTTTGACGGTGACATCCATGATTATGCCCGCAACTTTATTTGGAGGAGGATCATGGACAGCGCTCAGCAGAGCAATGTGTGGACATTCTCGACAGTTAGTTGTTGAGTCCTCCTCAGTTACTGACTCTTTGGATTCCATCCAGCAGCGGAAAGTCTCTGGAGAGATGCCACAAGGTGGATGCTTTATTTTAAGATCATCTTTGGAGGCATTCTTAGCTGGTAATTGCTTCTCGGGTATCTGCTTAACCGACTTAAACGGCATCAAGTAGGTAAAGAGATGTGGAAAAGCACGCTGCTTGTATTCACATGTACAACGACATTTGAAGGGCCCATCTTCACTGGTCACATCTTCCTCCACCATCTCTGATTCCTGAAGCTGTTCTTCCATTTCGACTCTAGGCCAGTCACGGAATGGTGCGAGCCAACAATAGTCCGTGTCGCGATCCTCCAGACCAGAGCCTGACAGCTTCTCGCCATGCTCCTCCTCAACCAACTCATCGTAGGCGGGCTTGCAGCGACAGAGTTGACAAGTGCAGGTGCATTCCTCATCGCAGGGTCTTTCGTCAAAGTCGCAGGGCAGACAAATGACTGGACAGCGCACACGATGTTCAGGGAAGGGTTCCTGCTCGTTGAAGGGCACCCAGCGGCAGATAAAGGGTCCTTGGCTGCACTCGGCGGTGATCTCCGGCTTTTGCTGCTGCTTGATGCACTCCATCTTTGGACACTTGCACTTGTGGTGCTTCTTGTGCTTCTTTCGCAGATGGCTCGAAACGGTTTTCACTGTTTGTTTAAAACTGCTAAGTGTCTGCTTAGACTTGGATGTCTTTTCGGAGTTGGAAACTATGACTTCCATTGTTGCCAGCAAATACTCCAGGCGTATGGATGTCGGTGAGGTTTGCTTGCTAATGTTCATAGTTTGCTTATTGAAGAATATCTCAGTGGTTATAGCGATGTTTTCACTCCTAGCCGAGCTGCCAGACACTGCAGACACTGTGTTGACACTCTTCTGTGCTATCGGTTCATCCTTTCCACATTTACAGCCCTTTGGATCAGGATCTTCGTAGGCAAGACGAGACTGTAGTTCCTCATGCAAGTCCTTGAAGACACACTCGATGCATTCCTCGTACTGTTTTTGCTCGGAGTACATGAGACCAGCATATACCGCATATATCTCCGCCGTACGCTTTGCGGCATGCAACCACAGGCACTCTGATCGATGTTTCATTTTCTTAGCCATCGACTCCAGTCGCTTGCCCCCCTCACCTGTGCCGTGATAGTAAGCGCGGAATGCGCGCTTTACTATACCATAGGCAAGCTGGCCATCCATGCGACTCATGCCCGACTCCACGGCGAGATCGTGCAGGAAGTTTTCTTTGTTGAAGCGCTTGTTTGGCACTCGATCGATCCTATATCGTATCTCGTCATAATGACGAAAGGATCGCTTGATTAGCTCCTTTGTGCGCCTCACCTCCCAGGGACGCAGTCTGCAGATTTGCATCACCCTCATCACGCTGTCTGCAATATCATCGATATCCATCTCAAAGGTATCGGCTCTTTGGCCTTGTTCCATTTCCAAGCAGTTCTTGACGTCATCGCGCCAACAAAGGCAACTCTTGTTCGGTGTGGTAAAGTCCTGTGGTGGACTGTAAAAAAATACCGTCGAAACCGAATTCATAATTGTTTTTTTAATCAAACTAGCAAATTTATACACTTTAGTTCGGGTAAATTTGGATTATTTTTGAAAGAGATGCTACGCTTTCGATTGCAAAAGCAGAGCAGCATAGATATTTCCTTTGGAAGCGAGTTTAATACTGTGTTTATACTCCAACTCAATTCATGAACAGACATGCAGATAGACCAACACTTACTTTTACATTTTTCCAACTGTTTTCAAAACTTTTCAGGCAAGTCACATCTTAATAACATTCACCTGTTGCCTTTGTTGAAGTAATTCAAGTTTGTCGCTGCCTGAATGACGTCTGTCATAGTTTGACAAGGAAGTGCATTGCTGACATGTTGTCGTGGTTTTTGGATAGACATACAGAAATGCATATTTATCATGGAGCCCAAAGCATACGGCCAGGTTCAGTGAGGTGGCTGCCTGTTGGTGTTGTTGTTGCTGCTGCAACGTGCAACAAAGTGCACAAAAGCCTTGGCAGCGTTCAGCGGCGACTGTGGCACGCATCATTTCGATGTTTGTTTACCCAACAATTTCTGTGCGTTCCTGTTTATTTAGGCCGGGTATGGGGGCGCAAGGGGCAAGGAGCATGGGGCATGCAATGACAGCGAGCGCCATCTGATTTACCAATATTAATTCGAAATACTTTTGTGATACACTGCAAAGCGGAAATGCAATGCGACACACAAACACAAAATTCAAATATATTTAAACAAGCGACAGCGCAAAAAAAAACAAGTAAGAATGCTCTAGTCGAGTGTGCCCGACTACGAGACTCCCTGCTCCCACTTTGCATTTCAAGCAGTTCAGCGGCAACTCAAGCAAGCAGAGCACTTAACTCGTAAACTGCCTGTCAAACAGTTGTTTCTTCCAGCTGAGACGGGGGTAATAGATTCTTCCGTAACTTTGGTGCTATTTATCCGATCGTGAAATTTTCACAGCAGATCAACATTGATGCAACATATATGTGTACCAAAAATCAAAGCTCTATATTTTAAATTGTGGCTGTGGGAGTCTTTAGTGATTTGCGGGGGTGCGGGGGGATGCATCCGAAATTTGAAATAAACTTGATCTGCGTATGGTATACAGGAACCTGCATGCCAAGTTTGGTGTCTCTAGCTCTTATAGTTTCCGAGATCTGTGTGTTCATACGGACAGACGGACAGACAGACAGACGGACAGACAGACAGACAGACGGACAAGGCTAGTTCGTCTTGGCTGTTGATCCTGATCAAGAATATATATAGCTTATATAGTTGGAAATGCCTCCTTCTGCCTGTTACACACATTTGCAGTACTTTATAACTCCCTTTTTCCCATTTTTAATGGGAACAGGGAGTAAAAAGTTCAATGTATTCAAAACTGAAAATTATATAAAAGTAATAGGAATTTACAGCTTCAAAAGCCGATTCTTATATACTCTTTAAGTATAATGCCAGAGGCTAATTAGAATTGTGTTGCAGCCAAAATTAGCCCACTATAACATATAGCTGTCAAAGGAACAATCGGATGAAAAATGAGTCGCATGATTTTGGTTTCAATTTTTATTGTTCTCAACAAATTTAAACGAAAACTCAATACAATATGAACAATCTGTTAAAATATATATTTTTGTAAGAAAAACTTTTTGAGAATTTGAGAAAACTTTTCTCTAATCGTATACACATATCTTTATATACCCTTAGTACATTTTTGTATAACCAATTTCAGATATCTCAAACGCAATTGCCTCTGGCTTATGTCATAGTTGTTAGACCCTTGGCTAGAATATATAAAAACAGATTTAAAGTCAGCACATAGTATATTGTCAGGCGGTCATGACAAATATTTACATAGTAAGCGCGCGAGTAGGTACAATTTGGTGGATTCCCCTTAGAAAACAAAAACAAAAACAAAAACAACAACAAAACAAAAATGAAAATGAAAAACTCCTGAAAATGCGGGCGCATTGACAGTGCGGGCGATTGATTTTTCCTGTGTGTGTGTGTGTTTGGAACATTGTTTGTAGCCGCAGAGTCATGTAACTTTAGGAGTGGGGTGGTTAGAGGAAGGTGTGGCCTAGTACTAGACAATCTAAAATGCATGCATTGCAAATAGAAGCCGCTGCAGTTGTCAGCCAGAGGGTGCCAGGGTAACTGGAGAATGAGGGGAAACAGACAGCTTTAGTGCACTGAGGGGTTACCCTACAAAATGAGTTTAATTGTTGACCTTAGCTATTAGCCCCTGTCAAATGGCTTTGGTTGACAGCAAATTTGCCTTTTAGTTTTGTATTTTGGTGTTGCTTTTCATTGTCTGCATTGCTCTTCAATTTATATGCAAAAAAGCACAACGCACATTTTGCAAGAATTTCTCAGAATTGCATGATATATTGGGAACGCTTTGGTATGCAGCATAGGCGCTGACTGACAGGCCAGTTTCAAAGACCCGTTTGTCGGCTGCTTTGTGCTGGCCACGTTTTCATATTTGTTTATGTTGCAGCAGCAGCAGCAGCAGCAGCAGCAGCAGCAAAAAAATATGTTTTTTTATTTTTTGTTTGCCTTTTCTTGTTATTTCTTGATTTCCACAATATTTCTGTACAAAATTTCTTGTCTACGAGCATATGCAAATTCTTATCAAGGCAATGTAAATGAAATGTTTTATTTGCAACACTTTGATCTATGTTGAGTTGACTTGTCATTAAGATAGAATTAACATTACAATTCATGAAAAATATTATAAATCTGGCCATTTAGGAAAGTTTACTTTCACAAAATCTGACAACAGTGGAAAACAGCACATGCTGAATATATTCTTGATAAACTTCAATAGTTGTGTCGATTTAGGAATGCTAGGTCAAGCTGTCATAATTGGGAGCTTCAATTAAGCTGCTGTCAAGATATTTGCACTAAGCCAAAAAAAGATTTTTGCATTCTGGGCGATTCCATAACGCATTTAACGTGACAGAAAATCAAAGAAATTATCAATATTTTTTTTTTTCCGACAATAGGTTTGTGAAATGTCCGTCCGTCCGTCTGTCTGTATGAACGCAGATTTTTTCCACACTTTTGAAGCTATAGCAACAAAACTGGGTATACATGTTGGTATATACCATAGGCAGCAAAGTGTCCAGATCTCAGAAGCTAAATTAGAGTGTATCGCAGTCGGGTGAAGCCGACTGCAACGTTCTTACTTGTTAAATATATTTTGTTCTTAAAAAATCTGCGTGTATTTTTTGCGCCTAGGCTTAAGCGCAATTCGTGACGTGATGTACGTGACGTTACGTTTTTTCCATATCAATATTCTTTGCTAATAGTAGCAATTTATATGTACACAGTGCCGTTGTGGTATTAAAAGAAAAAACAAAAGTTATCTTCGGCGTGTCAAATGATTGAACACCGAGATCATGCGACTTAATGCCTTTTGAATTTGTCTATCGAGTTATTTTTAATACATTTTACAATGTTAACAAGGCCACAGCCACCCAAGAATTGCAGGTGGAAATTCAACAGTGCATCAACAAAATGTAACAAATATGCAAAAATTTGGACAAAAATTGCGTTTGTCCAGTTAAAGGTTTGGAGATTAATCTTTAACCTTTTACATAAATTTGCAGTGCTTAATTACTCTCTTTTAACCATTTTGAAAGCACTACTTTGCAACCACTTTTTGATCAATAGATCCTTCTATGGGAATTCCCATATGCACTTTATTTTCAATTATATTTCGTGAGAAAATATCTATAGTTCTCTCCTTATCAGTAACGTAGTACGCTTCTCTACTTCTCAATTTGCCTAGTTGCTCAACGAAACTGGTTATTATACTGCGTTAACTTAGAAACAGTCTACAACTTTATACTTAGATCATTTATAGTTTAGCTTTTGCTTAGGTACGTTCACTTAATAACAGCAGTATTATAAAGTATTATGAATACGTTTGTTGCTTTTGCAATATGTCTTAGAATTGTGTCTTGTGTCGAAATACGTGAGTAAGCAGATATAAAGTAAACTTTTAACTTATAAATATATAAAGCATATAAATTACATAGCTACCGATATACAGAAATGTCATTTTGGAGATGAGGAGTGCATCAAGGGAAGCATCAATCAGCTCATACGACACTATCCCAAAGGCATACCCAATTTAGGTATATCGCCATTTGATGATTTCAGGCCGAGTGATCTATTATTATTCGATTCACCAAAAGTTGGAGGTTTGTGGATGACTTTTGGACTTAAAAATCAAACTATCAGCGGCTGTGAGAATGCAACTGTGACACTTGTAAGGGGCTTTGATAGGAATCCCAACGAGGCTAAATTAGAGATCGAGCTGAATATACCAAGACTAATCCAAAGATCTCAGTATGATATGCAACTACGCTGGCTTTCAATGGTACAGTCGAATACAACGGGACTATGCACTGCAGAGTTTCAGAATGTGAGTCTAATTCTTAACTTGAAGGTAATCGTTAAATATCAGAAGAAAAAGCGATATTTGAAGATCTATGAGCTGGTGCCACAGGTCGAAATTGGACGGTAAGTTGAACGTTTAAAACATTGAGAGAAAGTCACTTAGAGCTGCTTTTTCTTGCAGGTTTCACATTCAATTGGATGATTTATACAAGGACAACTTGGATCTTACTCTTGCAATTAATCGTGTCTACAACGATAATTGGTTGGAGTTTTGGAATGATATAGAACCAAAAGTGATGCCTGGCATTAGCAAATCAGGAGCCTTGCTGCTGGATAAGATATTTGAGACTATCTCATACGATGATATGTTTTTACCGATTTGATTTTATTTCTGTGATGGAAATCTTTAAAAATATATATAAAGTCAGGTATTATATCAATAAATCTGTTGGAATGGTTATTGCTTACAATTAAAGAAGCAAGTCAGCTAAGAAGTTTATTGATTAATTGCTATTTCAAGAATCTGCAACAAGATGCTTGCTAGTTTTGATTGAGTATAAAAACTGAAAAAATTGTTGATGTTTTCTCATTTTAAGCGAAATGAAATCAAAAACATGCAAGCAACTAGTTATATCATGTAATTGAAGTATTAGACTCGGTGCAGTCCTTTGATATAACAATAAGTTTAATGAAAACTGATATCATTTGATTTTGTTCAATGTTTATAATGTAAACTGGTATCGAATATCTAAATAATACATTATCTGAATGGATTCTCATTCTACTTAACTAATATTTTTTCGTATTCTCCAAATGTCTATACTCGCAGCATAAATCCGATTTTCACAACCTCAAGGCAGGCAACAAAAGTCAAAAAAGATGGAATAATGAAATGCATATATTTTCCAGAGTTGAGCTCAAATATTTACAATCGATATTATCAAAACATGCAACTATCGATAGTTTTGCAGCTCTAAATATATGTGTCTATAAACCTAATGCTAATAAACCTGTTGGATCAGTTATTGTCAAGAATCAGAGAGGTTATTTGGTTTAGAAGCTCAATGCTATACACAAAGCTTTTTCGCACTAAAACTGGTTTAAGAAACTGCAACAATATTGCGTTTCAGTGCAATCAAATGTGATATTGAATGTTATTGTGTTTCGAACTGTTATTGTAGTAGGTACTAGTGTGAAATGTTAAGAACAAAAGCTTTGAATCAGTCAATTATGGTTCTGAAGATAACATTTATGTGCATTGTTTGGAGCTGCTTTGTGAATGCGGCTGAGCTACGTAAGTTTCATCAAAAATATTTAAGCAGAGACCTACAACTAATGTTATTTGTACATCCACAGCTGATGACATAACGAAATGTCACTTTGGTGACTCTCCTTGCATAATTAACAGCACAAATCAACTTATACGTCGTTATGGCAAAGGAAATGCCGAAATAGGACTGCAGCCACTTGATAACATCACAATAGATGATTTAACCCTAATTAACTCACCTGGTCCTATTTATATTTCCTACAAACTGAAGAATCAGTTGCTCAAGGGCTTCGAAAATGCGACTGTAACACATATTTCAGGCTTTGATCGCGAACCGGAACTACAAAAAATGGTTATCGAATTGAAAATACCAAGGCTCTTAATGCAAGGAAATTACGATCTACAGGGACGTGGCCTAATTGTTTACACAAATGCAACTGGCTTTACAAAATCGGATTTGCAAAATGTGCGATTCAGTGTCTCAATAAAAGCATTTATTGAGTATCGCAATAAGAAACGTTACCTGAAGATCTACGAATTGGCACCACAAATAGAGCTAGATCGGTAAGATGGTGTACTTTCAATTTAAATCTGATTTTATTTATATGTATATGTACTTCACAGCTGGATATTGTGGGCTGATAACCTATACAAGGAAAATACGGATCTAACTGTTGTTCTAAATCGCGTTGTCAATGAAAATTGGCTAGAATTTTGGAACGAGATCGAGCCAACTATATTGCCAGTTTATAGCAGAAGTCTGTTGAAACTTATCGACCACTTTCTACAGAATATTGCTTATGATGATATGTTTTTATCCAGTTAATGTTTTCGAAATAAATTCGCGTTATTTCAGGGAATTTGAATAGTATTTAGATTGTTTGTTTCCTATCAGAGGAAATCTTCTTACTTAGAAGATGTTTTTTCTTTTTGTAAATTTAAATGTCATTCTTTCATTAGTTACTTGATTGCAATTCTACGTGTCTTGCTATAAGCGACCTTCAATAAATCTTCATTGTACTATTCCTAATCTTTAGCTTTTTATACTACCATATAACGTGTAAGCTACCCTAATACATTGTGAAACCGTAGCTGTAAGCACTGCCCACACTCAACGCCTTTCAATTCCCACAGCGACTTTAATTTATCATGCTTGATCTTGATTAAAAGTATATACCCTCTCCTAAAGACCAGCAAAGAATAGGGTTGGGTACTATGAAGAGAGAAGAGCAGAGCCATAGTAAATCCAGTCGGGGCAGTCAGACAGCCAATTATAGACAGCCAAAGCCGCGTGAAGATGCCAGAGTGAAGATCCGCAGAAAAAAACTGAATGAAAACGAAATGAAAATGAAAATTATAATGTGAACAGAACAGAACATAACAACTGCAATAAAGACATCAACAGTTCGGAGTCATCAAAGAACGCACAGTCGGTCACAACTAAAGGGGTGTGGAGTGGGGAAGTGGAACTGGAACGAACTTGAGCGGTAGCAAAGGGCAAGTTATAAGATTTCCAAAAATAATATTAAAATTAGCAACGAAGCGCAACAAATGAGATTTTCAACCAGTTGCTGTGGCAGTTGCACTTCCAGATGCCAGCAATGCCATAAATTGAGAACTAAGAACTGGGCACGTCCAGACTCAAGACTCGAGACTCGAGTCTCGAGAGGCGTAGATCAATCAGTGCCCCAGCAAAAGCAAAATACAACAGCTTAGTCTAAGTAATTAGGAATGATAAATGTTGACTTCAGTGCACAGATACAGCGTATGAAGCTTCAATATGCAAGGGTTATAAATAAAAAGCCAGAGACGACAACAAATTGGGCAATGTGTTGGTAAAAAATAGAAAATATAAGCAAAACGCAGGCACTTCATTGCATAGCTTGAAAAGCAATAAATATGAGGAGACAAAAATATAATGCAATGGGTTTGGGTGTGAAAGAAAGGTTTATCTTAAATGTTTGAAGACAAAGGATGTTGAATTTAGAAAAAATAAATATAAAAAGTGAATGCACAGGCGTATCTAGGCGTATCAAGAGCTAGTTTTCCTAGAGTCAAGCAGTTTAATCAAAGAAAAAGAAGGGTATACAAGATCGTTTATAGTAAAACTTTAAGCAGCTTAAATAACTTAAATAAAAGTCGCGGATTTTTAGAATATGCTTTAAATTTACATTTGAATATTTCACTTTACTTCAGAGCGAGCCCAGTCCGAATCGACAGACCCCAAACAAATATCGCATGGGCCCAGTTTTAACTGGACTTTTGCAGAGTCCTGCAAACACCTGTCCTGCCTAGCCCCAGCTAATAATGTTAGCGTCATATTTGACCGCTGTGTTGGCGTTATCATGACTCGGCCAGGCTGACTTGGTTGGAGCCAGCTTGGATCACGGTTGGGACTACTTACATGTGGCAACAATGTTGGCAACCACAAGGTTGGCCGGCAGGAGCAAGTGGCCGTGTGTTTTCGTGCAACCAATAGTGTTGGAGTCGTGTGGTGGGTGGTTGCTTGGGTGGTAAACATTTACAACATTTGCGGTATTGCGGGCTGCTTTACGGGCATTTGCATTTTGCATTCGGCATGGCACGGAATCTCACGGATATGTGTCTATAACAAAACAATTAGAAACGACGACGCTACGGCAAAGCCCTCGACGATTTGACGCTGATTTATGAGTGGCGGTGCCACGGGGCGGGGCGGGGCGGGCAGTACGTAGCTGGGACGAAGTGGGAGCTGAGTGCCTACAAAAACTCAAAGACAGGCACGTAGCAGCAAGCCAGGGGATTAGTCGACCAAAAGGCAAATAAAAGAAACTCCGCACACATAAAAAGCCAAGTCGAAAAGTCGAGGGATGTAGGGCTGAAGGGATGTGGGGCAGTGGGGCGGTGGCTAGGCCGGCTGGTTTGTTGGTCCACCCGTGGGCATAGTAAAATGCTAGTGAAACAATTATGCAATTACTTAATTTGATAGCCCAAGTGTGTGCCATCTCTGCACCATACCCCCTGCACTACCCTTGAAGTCACTTACTGATGTTACGTATACGTAACGTGGCACAAGACTCACCCCAATTGACTTTGCGTTGTGGCCTGTAATTGTTTTAGCTGCCTTGTGCACGCGCTTTGTTTACATGACCTGTGCAGCTGGTACCAGTCACACTGCCTATAAGCAACTGGGCGAACTTCTTGAGTGCATTTGCGAGGTTCTTGTTAAGGTAGGCAACATTTATGAATCGTTGCACACAAATATGTTGTTGATTGCATTTAGATGGCGTTTCTTTCTGCTCTGCATTGTTGAGTGTATTATAATATCAGACTACTTTAAGAAATTGTTACTTTTTACAATAACATAACTAGTTATTTATCTTGAAACATAACTTTATGCATTGCATATATTGACTTTCCAGCAAGTTTAATTCACCATATATATAAGTACTCAACATATATTCTTTAAATTAACTATTCACGAAGTAACTTAACTATTCTTAAAATTGATGAAATTTGTAACTTTGAATTTAATTCAAATAAATATAAAAGTCTAAAAACTAAACTTTAACTATATAATAAGAAAACGTCCTCTACTGAATACTAAAGTTATATAATATGTTTTTATCATCTAGCACCTTCTTATTCCTCTTTTCTAGAGTGCATAAGTATATGTGATGTAGGTTTACCATTTTTAACGCACAATAACTTTCAAGTCATAATACTACACAAATGCTGTCAAAATGTGTAAGTAAAAGTATAAAAGATGAATAAGTTGTTATTATCATGGCCAAAAATATGTCATGCGCCAAGTACTCATATATGTGTGTGTGTGTTTGTGTTTGTGTGCAAATTACCCACTTCTGTTTCATGTTTCACGTTCCACGTTCCAGTTCGTCATCTTGTGTGCAACATTTCAACAACAATCAACACCTTGGCGCCCTCGAAAAGAGGTAAAGGTAAAGTGCTAAAAATTGCTAGAAATCATGGCTTATATAAATCATCTTGGCAAGCAGCTTTGCATGTTTAAGTGTCATACATAAGGCGCTATATGAGCGCACACATGAGTGCCGCCCCAAGTGGGTGTGGCATTGCGGCAGTGTGGCAATGGGCCAGTTGTGGGTACCACACAGCTCCAAGACACACTCACATTTCCTATCCTTTCCTTGGAGCTCGTCTTTGGCTTAACCCTTTTTGACTTTTGCAAATGTGGCGGCAACTAAAAGCGTCAACGAGCAGCCCCTAGCAGGTAACCAAAACCCAACCCAAAGCACTGCCTTCAAGTCACCCACCTGGCCGCACCTTCGACCCTTGAATTGAGTTTGTTTGCTTTGCTACTCAAGTTGTGTTTTCTGTTTATTTTCATTTGGATTTACTAAAGCAATTTTCTTTGTTGTTCCTTAAAGGCAGCTCTCAATACACATTCAGTGTGTGTGTTAGTGTGTGTGTGTGTGCGAGTGTGTGTGTTTGTGTATTTGGTCTATGTAAACACACATTTGACATTTGCCATATATTTTTTGTACAAATAAATAGTTGCAACAGCTGTTGCCATATACATCAATGTTCTAAGCTTTATTTGTGCCTTGGGTCACCCTTTCTGCCAGTTGCAAAATATGCAGACTGTTGCAATATTGCCAAATTTATGCGTTGCCAAAAATCATTTTTAATTAAGATTGATTCAATTATGCTGCTGTGCCATGTATATGGTATTAACCTCTGTACAACTATGTCAGCTGCTTTTTCTATGCACTTTTAATTCGAATTGCAGCAAACAAATGCCATTTTTCTACTGGCAAAAGATTACAGAATTGCTTATTGTTTAGCCTCAAAAGTAAACAGTTAGTAGAGAAAAATCTAATATGCTTTTTAGATGCAAACAAGTTGAAATGATTTTGAAATTGCCTTGGTTTTACCCACTTGCCAATATCGAACCAATAGCAAACAGACTTGCTTGAATTGCTACCAATTTTGTAGATAGATCCTGATATTAACTATTTTCACACATAGAATTGTTATATTTCTGGGTTTATTTGCTTTAATTTTAAAATAAATAGTTCAACTGGGTATTTGGTACAAACTGTCAAAGTTCAAGTTGAAAGGCACATTAGCCTTCACTCTTAGCATTGGCTATATGTAATAAACACAACGTGTATAAATATAGAATCTGTTTGTGAAATAAATTGAAATTGAAATGCATTTTTAATATAAATAAATGTTCAAGTAAAGGAAGTATACAAATGGTATTATAAATATTTGATTAAAATGATAAAAAAGTTGATAAAGTTGTTTTAGAGAACTGAGAATTGATTCAATATTGCTTATTGAAATATTTTCAGTTCAACTGAACTTAACTCAGTTTTAACTTAAATTTGAAAAAATCTTTTACGTGAATTAATGTACAGAAATGAATGTAATTCACAGAGTGTCTGTCACACCTGTTTTTTACTAACATGTAACTTACACATTGTTATATACACACTTGTACTCAGTTATGTAAGCTCCTGTGCTCTGCAGTCGTATTTGCCAGGGCTCATATAAGAATTAAGACATAATGCTTTCAAGTGCGTCTCTTGAAATGCAAAAACTTGACAAACGCAACATGACAAACATAAATAACCAAAACGAGAAGGAGAATGAGAATGAAAACGAGCAGGATAACAACAAGAAACGCACATACGATTTTATGATGTTCTGCAACAACAACAACAACAGCAACAACAACAACAACAATAGCACATGAAAAACAGTAAAACTAACAACTCAGTCAAGTCGCCGGTGACATACGACAAGAGTCAGGAAAAGCTGGAAAAACACAAACGAAAACTGAAGGATGAGCTAACAAGCCACCTTGTCCCTACACAACAACCCCCTCTGCCCAACCCCATGCAACTGAACCCAACCTCTTGCTAAATATTTTATTGCAACAAGCGTGGGGCAACCGGTGCAAAAGAAATTGGAATGCCACAGAGACGATGACGACGTCATGAGGAGAAAAACATTTAAATGACATTTACTCACTCACTCACTCACTCACTCTCTCACTCTCTCTCTCTCTCTCTGGGAGTGATGCTGGGTAGTGAAAAGTATAGAGAGGGAACAGCTTAACTAAATTGCATAAAATTTATTTAAATGATAAGGGCTAAGCAAGCGCTGGGGAAGGGGGGTGGGTGGTGGGTGGTGTTGGGCTTAAGCTTTAAAACAATAACTATGCAATATGTGCAGACTGCTGCTGGCATTTTAGCTAACATGGAGACGACACATGGCACCAAACTCGTCTAAGCCAAAGCAAACCTAAAACTAGACATAGCAGCAGCAGCTGCCCCTAGACTCTCTATCCACCAAATACCTACAGCACCCCCTACCCCCACACACACACACACACACACACACACTCGCTTCATGCAAACTGTCGTCAGTCAGCTTAAATTTATTGCTTCCTTATGTTGTGTTGTGTTATGAAAATAAATACCTTGCCACACACACAGACAGCACCTAAACTGCATATGTATTGGTGTCTGCCTCACTCTCTGTTGCTTCAACTTGAACTTTTTCTGCGCCCATATTTTATGCGACTCCCTATGCGCACTTTTAAATTATTATATTATATTTTTTTTTTGTTTTGTTTCGTTTCGTTTGTTGGGCAAAAGTTTTGAACATTTTTTTTGGTACCAGTCGAGGCTCTAAATTTTGTTTTTGACTTTTGGCAGTCCTTGAAGCAGATACTACCCACTCACTTACTGTTACCCTACCCCTACCCCTAACCCCCGACAGCTCTGTCTACTCCATCCTACCACTGCTCCTGTGCATGACCTCGTTCTTAATGGCGTTTGTTTTGAAGCGGGATTTCCGTTTTGCGGAAAGGGTTTTATGACTGCTTTTTATGGCCTTTTTCAAAAACACATATATGCATATACAAATATATATCTGTATACCTATACTATATACATATGCAATTGCCATGTCTCACATATATATCCTACTGCTCTGACATCATTTATTTAAAGTTTGGTTTGCATTATGACAGACTCTGTCATATTTACGAATTATACGTGGCGTATGCGCAATGTGCGACCTTTACATACTTACATCAAATATGTAATCGATGAGTGAAAAGCATTGCTAAACATTGCCTTTGCTTTAATATTATTAAAAACGAGACAAAAGAATAAATAAAAAAGCATTTTATTTAGAAATTGTCGTTTAAATATTAAAGTAAACTATGTATTTAAATGTATTTATTTGTTTGAATGAGCAAACCAATTACTTATTTAATATTTAAGTTGACCCAAGATATATCATTTCATTTTATTTTCTAGTTCAATAGTTGATCTAAGCAAATTATGACTTGAGTCAACAATATTGTCCTTATTGCAACAATGAGTAAAAGTTATGTTTAAATAGCAACAACTAGCCAACATCTATTACCAACATATACATAACTCATTTCATTTATAGGCCCAAACAAATCAAGGACTGTTTCAAATCGTTTTCACATTTGTGCGCTGATTCCCAGCACCCAAACCCCATCCATTAATTATGTAAAATTGTTTCACAAATAAAACGAAAATCGAACAAACATATGACAACAAATTGCCGCCTGTCTGTCTGTCTGTCTGTCTGTCTGTCTGGTTGTCCTTATGTCTATTTGTCTGATGGTGCTGCCAATATTGAATTTGAAATTAAATCGCCCCAACTAGGCAAATGAACAATTGGGTGCCCCTGACAACAGTTGTGCCAAATTGGCCAGCGCCTGTGTCATATGGCGCCCCCAATTGCCACTCAGATTGCTCAGATTTAGCTGGGATGCCCCCCCCTTGAAATCTGCATGTGTTAATTACTGATGCTGGGCGCTAGTCAAGGGGTCATCGTCAATGCAAAAACCAAAAAAATTGTCAACATGGCGGCTGGTGAAGAAGCTGCCAACGCAAGCTGATGGCGTTGATTTATAAACCCAGGACTAGAAACAGGAGACAGAGGACTGGTATGGTCAGAGAGAGAGAGAGTGGTGTGTGGGCTCAACTGCAAATTGGGTCCACTTGAATTTGCATTTACCTAAAGCAAAAACAAACACACACATCTAATCGTCTGTGGGCAGGAGGTGGGTGCATCAACTGTTGCTGCGCAGACAGCAACAAATTATGTGACGTAACAGCTGCCAAAATGTGGCAGCAGGCGGGGTGGGGTGGGTAGGTTAGACGGGCAAAACTGATGCTGGCCATAAACAAATAAAACTCAGCTCGGTCGAGAAATTGATTTTTTGCGCCTAATCAAAAACGAATTAATTTCAGTCGCATGTGACAAATACTTTTTGGGGCTAGCAATGGTCGCATTTATTTTGATTTTTGGCTAACACAAGCAAGCTTCCCTTCCTTTTCTTTCTCATAGTGCTATCTCATTCAAAGCCCAATTGATTAAATTGGCATGAAATGAAATTTATGTTACACTATGCTCATTTTTCGGTGGTTGCAAGGTGTTTGCCATGAGGGTGGCAAGTGGCCAGATGGATCTCAGCTACTGTCCTTGGCTGCTGTCCTGTTCAACCACCCTGATGGAGTCCTTGTCCTCAGTCGCAGCTCGATTAAAGCCTTACCAAATAATTGCGGTGGCGATTCCATTGGGGAAAGGTGTGTCTCTTAAAGCATTTGTTGTACATACTCTGATGGCAGGCTTTTAGAATTGGTTTGAGTTTATTTTCAGTAGAAACCAAGGGATGTTTAATGTATGACGTCAGACGTACAACTTGTCTTTCAATTTGCAATTATCGGCGTAGTTGTGGAAAGCTAAATGTAATTCGCACGAATCGATTGTCGAATTTTGAACTCAAACAAAAAAGTTTGATGAAAATGTGCGTGCATCATTTGTGATTATATAATAGAAGCTAAAGTAAATATAAAGAAAATTTGATTATTTATAATTTGTATTATTCAAATTGGTGTCAAAAAGAATTTGCTTTGGGTTGGTTAGGAGTAAAAACCATTACCGATACATTAGAAAGCGATACAATAATGCCCATATAATTTCAAATTTAACAAGAAAGAAATGTTATCTTAGGGGTGCCGAAGATATATACCCTTGCAGACAACATTTGTATAAGAAAACTTATTTTTCAGCGGATTGTTCCTATAGCAGCTATAAGATATAGTGATCCGATTTTGATGCAATTTTGTCATCATCTATAAACTGTCTTTAATTTTTCTACCGATTGTTCCAATGGCAGCTATATGTTATAGTGGTCTGATCTGGTCAATTCAACTATTGGTACAACCTGCAATAAGAATAAGCATCTGTGCCAAGTTTCATCAATATAGTTCTAGAACAAAGTCTTGAAAAGCGCATATAAACGAACAGACAGACAGACGGACATGACGGATATGACGGACATGACTTAGCTGTTGATGCTGATCACAAATATACAAACTATTTTTTTCTGAGACGTCTGCGTTATACATTTCGTGATCAAATTATAATATTCTCTGCAAGGGTATCAAAATGTGTGAGCTGAAATAAAAACAACAACTTTTTTCACCAAAAAATGATGAGTTCAGTTGACTATTGTAGATGTTGACAAAGGATATTCAATTTATTAACTGAACTATTATAAATTAAGAAACTATTTTGGCATTCAGGTATCAATCGCTTAATGACTAAAAAGTATGCTACGCCCAATAAAAATGTAAAATTTAAAATCTACTTACTTTTTGAAGAGTCATCGGATTAAGTGATATGAACAAAGTAACACTCTACGCGTATTTTGAATTCGAATAACATTGCAATCCTTTAAATTTTGCCATATACATATATTGTAAACGAAAACATGTTCTGATATGCAAATAAATAATAACTAAAATAATTAAATTCTGCTTAATCAAATATGATTTGGAAGCTTTCACTATGCTTGAATATTTACTAGACAAATAAGTTTTATGCAAAATTTGTTATTCGTTTTTCTTTTTTTAAATTGTGCCATTGCGGCGATTTTATTGATTTTTTGTTTGTCTATTTTTTTAGGGGCGGCATTTGTGGCATGTAGTTCAATTTCATTAACGCGCACTGAGCACTAAAATCAATAGTAATTAATATGAGTACTTGAACACACCCTGCAGCCCGCCTGTCTGTCTGTTTGTCCGTCCGTTCGCAGAGCTTTTTAGTAGCATTCCAACAACCCTTGTGCCCGCCCTCGTCCTTTGGCTTGCCAAAGCACCAAGCACAACAACAGACCACAAATCAAAAATCAAATATTAAGCGAGCTAAATGGGTGATGGAAGAGGGGCGTGAGGCATGCAGGATGTCCATATGTGTGTGTACATGTGTGTTTGGGGATGTGTATGTGTGTGGGTGTGTGTGTGTGTGTGTGTTTGTGTAAAATAAATACGTTTTAGCCATGAAAATCCCTTTTAATTGCCACGCAACGGCCAAAGGATTTGCACACAAACATAGAAACAGAGACACTGAACAGCAGCTGGCTGCCTGCCTATGCAGTCGACCCATTGGAGCGATCCCTGGCCACAGCCAAGTGGGATTTAGTGCAAATTGCAAAGTGTAACTTGTTTTTACGAAAAAGCACTTTAGCGCATTAGAACTCACGGCAGGGACTAGGGCCAAAAACAGGACGAGGCGGGTCAAAAGGGGCAGGAGCAGGCAGAATACCAAATCTATGGCCTGGACACTTGTCGATGATTAGAAACGAACCCAAACGCCGAGTTTCGAGTTCTGAACTCCAAGCCCCCCCCCCCCCCCCCACCTAACCAGTATGACAAGGGTGCGTGAGATAGCAGATTGGTTAGCTCTAGTTGCTGTTGCTGTTGTTGTTGTTGTTGTTGTTGTTCTTGTTGCATGTTGCATGTCCGTAACATGACTGCCAACAACAACAACAACAAAAGTATCAATGCATGCTGCAATGTCCTGACTGCATGCTTAAATATCCCTTTCACCCAATATGCCTGCACATATGATGAGAATGCTGGGATATGTCCATTGGCTGTGTTTTTGGTTGTGTGTGAGTAAGGCTTTTGCGCTCAGACAACTTTCATTAAACAAACAGCATTAATTACATTCAAGATTTTGAATACATTATGTTACTAGTTTGGTAATTGAAGAGCGACGACGACAACACGACAACAAGAGTAGGCTTATAGGATATTGGACCACGTCTGTTGAGGATATGTTATTTGAACTATTATATTTACAAGCAAATTATAGTTAAAGCAGTTCTAATCTCAAAATAGTTGGAATAATATGAAGATTGATATAAAAACAAACATATAATTGAATGTCATTAGCCAAGTAACTGCACGAAAGCAACATCAATATTGTTTTTGAGCTAGATGCTGATTTTCACAATTTAAAATATTTTGAAATTAATATCTTCAGACGCAACGAATTGAAAAAATCAACAAAATTCAGTCATTTTACAATAAACAACTTATTCTCTTTAGAGACAACACAATATTGTTGAAAACACATTTAAGCCTTTATTATTTTAATAGAATTATTTCCAGTCGACTGGAGCTGCATTATGTCCACTGATTTCTAAATAACTAAATATGTACAATAAATTAAATTATATTGTGCTAAGTGGAAATGTCTTTAGTTATTTATGAATAACATTTAAGCACTTAGACAATCCCTTAAGCCCTAAACTTATTGACTGCTCACGTTTCTTAAATTCTTTACAAATACTTGTCATATTTACACACAAAATGAACTATGTAAAATTATAACGGAGCTTAACATGTATCTTTGCCACACACACACACACACAGATACACACACAGATACACAATTTGTATGCAATTGGAACTGATTGAAATGAAAATTAATTGAAGACAATGGCATGCAAAATGCATTTTCAATTAATTTTCATTCTTTATGACAACATATTCATATCCTCACACACAGCCGCACTCACTCACACACACACACACACACACACACACACAGCAGCACTCAGTTATTCACATGGATATTCACACATTATGCCATTATGATTTAAGGTGTCATAATGGTCCATTGTCATAAGTGCCAGAGCATTTTTATCCATTAAATGCTTGACATCAATTTTTTCACCCGCTAGTCTGCATTTTAATCAAAATACGCAGATAGCCAAAATATTTCGATATTTGACTTTTACTTTTACTTTTTTTGTTTGCCAACGTTGAGTTTATTGATTTTATCAATTGAATTTCGGTTTTATATTCCAAGCAATATTCATGCTCTGCTTAGAGATGGACACGTGACAAAGCAATTCACAGGAATATTTCTTTAAATTGAAATTTTCTATTTGATTCAGAAACTTAATTGATAGCAAATTATATGGTTAAGTTTATTCAAATAAGTATAAATCATTTTCTAAAGTTTAGTCAAGCATTGCCTTCAATTTTTTAGAGAAAGATGAAATTATCGGAAACAGTTTTTGGAAAACAGTTTAGTTGGTATATGGCAAGTTATTAATAATAAAAATGAATTGTTCAAAATTAGTTTGTTGTAATATATCCTCGTAACACTACTCACAATAGCAGCATATACGCTTACGATTATATTGAAACAGAGCTGCTTTTTGAGGACCACCCGCAATCATAATATGGTTCCGTAAAGCATATTTTGAAAATTGACAATTCGATGTGCAGAAAATATTGTGATTACTGTTTGCTTTTACGCTTGCCGGAAGCCACAAATCGTCGCGGAAATCACACCATGAATTTAATGAAAAAATAACGCCAAATAGGCAGTATCGAGTGTCGAGCAGGCCTTTGGTTGCTGCTTGGTCCGCTGCCAGCCAAACTGGCCATAATTGTTTGCAAAAAGTTTATGCACGTAGCGATAGCGTACATCAAAAATGGTGCATTTCACCATTACCCCCCTCCGAGCATGCTGCTTGCACGCAAGGCTGCCGAAATCGCCTTTTGCCTAAACTTCAGACATAAAACGCCAAATTGCACCATTAAGAAATTCGTTGCGCATCAGTGAGCATTTAAAATGGAGGAACAGGTCCAGGGCCACATAAATAATAGTTATAAATACCTAGTGGTAGTAAACTTTGTCATTGAACCCCACTTCGAGGTCCGAAATATCGTACACTTGGAAAAACAAACAAGAAAAAAATAATACTTTAGCTGAAAGTGTTCAACTGGTAGATATCCTGTACTAAGTATAAAAAGCTAGAGTAGATTTGAAGAGAAAACAATTTTATACTCTGTTTTTCAATGTGGAAAAAAAGCGCATATTGGGCTTGTGAAATGTTCGCCCGTCCGTGTGTCCGTCTGTTTTAACGCAGGTTTTTTCATAGTTTTGAGGCTAGAGCAACCAGCTTTTGCTACTTATGAAGATCTGATCGATCGTTTGTTACATACTTTTGCTTAGCTCAAAACTCCTTCTGTCCAGTCGCTATAGTTACAGGGTACAATAATGCGACCGGGCCGAAAGAAACCAAGTCCGAACCGAGTCTATGGATGAAATCAGCGAACGTCAGCAAAAAAAAAGTTGCCAGCGCACTTTGTTGCTTCCTGTGGAGGCAAGCGCTTTGGTAATCACTTGAATATTACGAAACGGAAATCGAAAAGTACGCTGGAAAATTTTTCAACGCTATCTCAGACGAAGATGTCGCCGCCGCAGCTTATGACAATAATGAAAGCGTTTTGAATGTGCGCCAGTCGCCATCAATTTGCAGCTTTTGGCTCGCCAGTGCAAAAATGACAAAAATGAGAAGCAGCTAGTGGATGGATGGTGGGTGGATAGCGGGGCTGGCAGGGCGGGGTAGTGGCGTGCAAATGGCCGCCGGAAGTGGCAGTGCTGCAAATAAAATGGCGGCGCCTTTGCCGTTCGTTTGCTGGCATCGCATTTTGGTCATTTTTGCGGCGCCATTGAACAATTTGGTTTGTGTTTTGCAAGTTGTCGCAGGTTGTTCATAATGATGATGATGTTGCTGGTGTTGGTGCTCGTGGTGGTGGTGGTGGTGGTGGCAACCCTAAGGCAACCCTAATTTTGTGCTTGACTGGCTCTCTAGAGCTTCAGATCTGGCGCCACATTGGCCGCCGCATCTTGTTTATGGCACATAACTAATATGCTGTAAAATAAGTGAGAATCTACAGCTTTTTGGCAAGTTTTGGTTTAAAAACACATTTACCATCAACTTGTGCTGCAATGCGGTGCAGTGCTGAAGTAGACGTTAGGGGGGTATTTGAACATTGAATGCAGTGACAATTACCTAAAAGAATATATAAAATGATGCTAGACAATACGAGTAATGTGGAAGTGAAGGAAAGTAATTTAAGAAATATGAGAGAAAAGAAAAGAAGACAGTTTATCGATAGAAAAACATTTAGTTTACTGGAAAACTAGAAAAAATTAACTATATATTTAAATAATTTATATGAACGAGACAGATATAAAATATAAATGTTGAATTTACAATTATTTTAAAGAAGTTAGAAGAAGTTAGAAGTTATTAATTTTGAAGTTAGAACGTCAAGCAAGTAGGTCTCTTTGACTTTATATCTCTTTAACTGTATCCTTTAGAAAACCAATTTTCCACTCGCACCTTTAAGTTATAGTGGTCCAGTTTTGATCTAGCTATAATATATCATAATTTAATCTAGAATACATTTCGGTGACTTGAATATTTCAAAGAACACTCAACGTTATCTAAAATTGTTCTTTACATTCTATCCTATTTTGTATACATTTTCGTACTAGTTTTTCAGATCATCTGAGTGTTTATATTTGACTGACCACTGAGCTACTTATATGGGTTATGTAAACTACTTTTTATTTGATGCAAAAAATACATAATAAATAATTCTTGCCATAACTATGAAAAACTATGCGCTTCAACTGCACACAAAAATGTTGTTATTTTTCGTAACAACTTACAACAGCAAAATATTTGGTTGAAACTTTTATTCGAGGGTCCCCGTTGCCTGCACAACTCGTAACTCCTTTTGTTCAGAGTCCTTAACAACAAAGGACGTTCATTGAATGGTGGAAAACGCAAACAATTGTAATGACAAAACCAAACTAACCACATGAACCGAATGCCAAAGATAGAGACGCAGAGATAAACGTTGAACTGCATATATGTGTGTGTGTGTGTGTGTGTGTGTGTGTGTGTGTGTGTGTGTGTGTGTGTGTGTGTGTGTGTAAGTGTGTGCGAGTGTGTACAGATCGGAATAGATGCTTAGAGATGGATGGCCGCTTGGCTGGACGCAACGAGTTTTTATACAATAGCAGAGTGGAAATATAAAAATCTGCTAAAATCATTCATGGGGTTTGAAAATTCCACAGAAACTGACAAAACTGACAGCGAGGCAGGCATTGAAAGAAGGGCTGGCTATAGTGTTTGATAGGAATAGAGAGTATGGTAGTATACCATATAACATATATAAGTATAGATAGCATAGAGCAGGCAGCTAAACAAAAACCAAAACGTTCTGCGCAAAATATGTTGACAAAAATTGTACACAAAATGCTGAGAGATTTGGAGGTTTTGTTAGGGACAATGGTCACAACACAAACACACACACACACACACACACACACAGTGAGAAGGATATGCCTTGCATGGTTGACGCCCATGGATGGGCGTTTAAATAAAAATCTGATTAATTTCTTTTATGTGCTTTGGGTTTTTGTGTCATTGTGTGGCCAAGACCATGAACCACAACTAAAACCAAGAGAAATGGAAAGGTGTCAGGAAGCAAGGATAAAATGGGCAGTGACATGTTTTGTGCGGGGCACATGACATGTGCCATATGACAAACACACACATACACACTTAAATGTGTGTTACATGCACAGCTGCATGTCAAAGTTCACCGGAAACATTGTCGCATTCAGAGGCAGGAATTCTTTTGCGTACAAATCTTGATGTTAGATTTATCAATATAAAAGGTTTCTGATTAACTTATGACATTAAAAGTATCTGGGAATTTGCTTTATGTGAACATTGAAATGTGCCAGGTAAATTGTGGAAGTAAATATATATTATAGATTATCTAGATATATAAAATAGTTTAACCTTTCGGTTTGTTGATCACCATAGAGTTACACTTTTCATAGTAGTTTTATCTTATTCTGAATGTGAGTACTCCAAATTTAGAAAATGTTAAGCTCATTCGAATTCAAGATCTTTTATTCGAATATAATTATTATTATAATTTTTTGGCCTAGACTTCTTATTATACTATATTTGTTGTACAGTTGAAATCTAAAACAAATCAATTAATTGCTTTTCTTTCAGGTTTTATAAAACTTAGATAAGAATTTCCAAAGTTTACTATATTGAAGGTATTGAAATTTATATGAGTTGCTAGTAATAAATAAGTAAGCCAAATGAAATAAGTTATCATATTCTAAAATATTTGTGAGCTTTTTTTTATAAGACGTTAAAAGCTTATAGTTTATGATTCAAGTTTTGTATTAGTTTCTGCGCTTTTATCTCGGGTCTAAAGCGTCTAAATGAAAGACAGTTAACAACTGGTCACACCTTATGTTAGTCTATTGACAGCTACATTTTTATATGTTAACTATCAGAATTAACGCTTTAAAAACAGTTCACACATAACAAAATTAGCTGATTTCCCACTGCCAAGACCGCAGCTCAGACCCAAACCTAGAGTCTCCAAAGGGAGACCTAACATAGACCGAGACTAAACAAAAGAGCTGCCCAAAGTGTCAGCCCATTTAGCAAGGCAGCTTAGGTAAATTTGGAATCACATGCTTAAGGAAGGGCAGGAGAAGTATCTTTGGGTTTATCGGAATTACACTTTCCCCCCGTTTGGGTTTGAGCATTATGGTAAAAATGTCTTCTAATGACTCATAAGATTAAAAAGTAATTTTCTTGTTATGCTGCGCAAACGATTTTTGTTCCACCGTTAATTTTTATACATATTAATATTGGAAATGCTTGCCAGAAAAAAAAACCCAAAAAAAAATAAGCGTGAAAAGATAGAAGAGAAATATACAAAAGCAACCAAATAAACATAAATTTGATGCACAAAATTGGGTCATTATTGGCAGCACCGTTCCCTCGTATCCAAGTGCTTTTTTTGTTGGTTTTTTTGTTCGATTTTTAGGTTGTCGTTTCGTGTCTTGGGCGGTGCGTAAAATTACGCCAAACAAATTCATAATTTTGGTTGTATTTCTTTTTATGATTAGCACGCCCTAACCGAAAACCTAGAGAGGGGCGACACAATTTGCGCCCATTTATGTTCATTTGCGTTGGTTAGAAAGGGGGGTACGAGAGGGACGGTCGGCTCTTAATTATTAGCCGGGCTTTTTTATGGCCTGCCACAGTGGGCGGAGACAGTACGTGGACACGATAACTTTTAAGTAGACAGACAGACAAACAGACAGACACTCGTATACCAGACCAATTTCTGTGGTTTCCAATTCAACGCACTCTCAATTAGAACGTCCAATAAATAGTCTGACGGGGGCGACACTTGTGCGACACTTGGTAAATGTCTGGAACGACAATGGGATCGGGAACTGTGGGTCTGTTTGGGGGATCTGTTTTGGCTCTGGGTGTCATTTAAGTGGGGTAGGGGGGTGCTGCGAGTGCCATGTGGCCTGTATCGCGCATTAAACTAATTAACAATTAAACTGCCAGTCTCAAAATAAAAAACAAAAATATGCTGCCCATTAAAGAAATATGCCTAATGAATTAATAATAAAATATTTTTTATGCCTTCTGCCATGTAAATGGTTTTTTAAATGATGGCTGTTTCAGTTTCAAATGACATCCAAACAATCTACATAATGTCAAAAGTACATTATGGAAACTGTTTTAGATACTTTTAGTTGTCTTTAAATGTCGTATGTCAGAAAGACATACAAAGATATGTATCTAGAGATGTACTAGTATCTGTCAAAAGAAGCTCTTGAATCAGATTTCGCCATTCTTAAATATTTGGCCAATGTAATTAGTTTTATCAGGAATTGCCAAAAAGTAGCTGAGAAAACTGTACCAAAAATCGACTTAAGTTCGCCCACAATATCCTTGTCAAGGTTTCACCTGAAATTGGGCTCTTTATAGCATTATTGTCTTATTGCTTATTGCGTATTGAAGGAGAAAGAGAAAAAGAGAGGAATCTGGAGATGTGGAGAAACCTTTCATTGTCTTTTCATTTGAAAATGGCTAAAGCTAAAACCCATTGCTGTCCATAATCAACGCAAATCCTTGCCTAATGCCAGTTTTGTGTCACACACACCGGGTACAGCGGACATGCGGGGTTAGGTGAGAGTGAGTCAAGGGGAAGAGGGGAACATTGTCATTGTCATGGCTCTATGGAGCGCTTTCACCTTCTATGGACTGCTGCTGCTGCTGCTGCTGCTGATGATGTCCTTTTGGCTGTCGCCGGTGTCTGTAAAGGCGATGGCTCGATTCGATAGTGTGGTCCTGGACCCGTTGCCTGGGGCTCATGGCCCGCATCGACAGTCGTTGCGAGTCCTTTTGCCTTTGCTGATTTCGCCGGCTTAATGTTATTTGTATGCCCGTTGTCCTTTTTAGTTTGCAGTTGTTGTTTCTAGGACTACACAGCAAGAGCACAACATACTATGCAACAACAAAAAAAATAAGTTGCCTTCGCTTTTGTGGTTGTTGCGATGTCTTTTTCATGCCCCGAAAAGCAGCTGAGTGTTGTCCTGTTGTCGTCCTGGCCCGTTGTCCTGTTTGGTAGGCGGGCACATATGTGCGACTAAATGCTGCTGTTCTTCTTGTTGTTGTTGTTGTTGTTGCATGTCTGCGGTTGTCTTTTGGCTGCCTTCTTTTTTTTGTTGGCTCTTTCGCTTGTTTGTTTGTTTGCTGAGCATGTCAACTTCTCTTCGTTTTTTTTTTCGACTGTCCTATGTGTTATCCTGCGTCCTGTGTTCAAATTTAATTGCTGTGGGAACAGCACATATGAGCCACTCAGACTCAGGCCCAGCAGATTGGATTTTCAATCAAAATGGTCAGCCTAGTGGATGTAACAGATCTCTCCAGACCCATCACAATCTACCCAAACCCAAGCCCCATTCTCGTACTTCATTCCATTCACTCACTCGCATTATGCTTTTTTAATTTTTTGTTAACAAAATATTATCCAACTTTTAATGGCACCCCTGACAGCTCAAATGGCTTCATATTTCTCAAGGCGCCACAGCCAAAAAAATAAATGTAGTCCTCCAAAGCAACATCAACCTCAAGGACATGGAAATGCACTTGCCCAGTTTGAATTTTGATATGCGACATGAAATGTTTCTTAAAACTTTTGCAGCTTTTCAGACTAAAGAAATGTAGTTCAAGAAAAAGCAAAAGCTATCAAAATTTGACCTCAAATGTTTTTAATTGCAAAACAAATAAGCTTTGAATTTTTTCTAGAGCTAGTTAACTAAATCAAATTACTTTTGTGTAATGAATTTCTTCCAAAAATAAAGTTATATTAGTCCACATAAGCTTGTTAAAAGTGAAAAAAAAAAGAAATGTTATCTTCGGCGTGCCGAAGAAATATTCCAGCTATAAGATATAGTAATCCGATTTTGATCAAATTTGGTTAAAATGTGTAGAACGTGCTTTTATTTAGATATAGTGAGATTGGTCGAGAGTTTTTGAAAAACACAAAAGATTTTCATGAAGAAACTAATTTTCAGCCGATCGTTCCTATCGCAGCTATATGTGGTCCGATCTAGGCAATTCAACTAGAGGTACTACCTGCAATAAGAAGAAGCATCTGTGCCAATTTTCATCAAGATAGCTCTGGAACAAAGTCTTGAAAAATGCATATAAGCAGACAGACAGACGGACATGACGGACATGGCGGACAGACGGACATGACTCGGCTGTTGATGCTGATCACGATCTGAGACGTCTCCTTCAATGCGTAACACATTTCGTGACAAAAATATATATCTATACCCTTGCAGAGGTATTATAAGAATAGTTCAAGGAGAGTAGCTTCTGCTAGGTATTAAAGAAAGTGGAAATAGCATTCTAGAATTTATAGAGTCCACACTAAATTTTGAAGTATTTCTACCATTTATTGATTTTTTGCCTTAAACCCTTTTACAATCAATCTTTTTTTTTTTGCAATATCTAAAAAGCCAGCTGGTTAGTGCAAATAAGGACCTTCAGGAATTATTATCATTAGGCAATGCGGCTACATTTGGGTACACAAAAACCCACCAAAGAGCCACATCCGCAATGTTCTGCCCCAAAAAGCATTCTGCATATTTGCGTTGTGCGTTAATGTCGATAAAAAATTGCTGCAAGTGCAACTGCAAACGCTATTTGCTGCTGCAGGGCTACTTGCTACATGCAGCATCTGTAAAAACGGGCAACATCATTATGCGGCAAACACTTAATTGTCGCTCATATCTGTGCTACGCGGACTGGAGTTTCGACTGCTGCTGTTTGTGTTTTTGTTGGGCATTTTTCTTTGAAATTGGCAAAAACGCTGCCAACAAGTCGAATGGAGTCGAGTCGAGTCGCGTTGCGTCGCGTTGAGTTGAGTCGGGTTGCATTGTCATCGCAGTTTTGCGGTGCCTGGTTTGGGGTTGCAAGTGCCTCAGAAGTGGGTGAAATGGGTGTGCAAATGCGGTTTCTAACTGTCGACTGCCACTATTCTCATTATCAGCAATAATCAGCGTGTTGTTGTGGCAGCAACCAAATACCAAATGTTGCGTTATGTATGCAACATAACTGTAGATTGCTGCGGCCGTGTTCCCATTGCTGTGCTGCAACTTGCTTTTAACTAGCTGCTGTGTAGCTGAGTTCCATGCATTAATACTGTTTTGTTTGGATTGTAAAAAGAGCAGTCTAAAACTCGGAAAAAGAATATCAAACTGTTTTAATAGCTTTGCAGAGTATACATGTTATCAGAAATGTCCACCAGTCCAACTGTTTCTCAGTCCTAGCTTTTTTCCCAAAATACGCAAAATGGTATTACTTCTCTAAAATTACACCATGCGCAGATCAAGTTTAGGTTCAAAATTTAAGTTAATATTTGAGAATGTCAGTTTAATTCAGTTACTCAGCGATTGGTTTGTTTCAACTATATTTCAGTTCTCTTACTTATATTCAGCTAAGCCGACAATCCTGTCTCTCTCTGCTCCACTTCCCACACAGCAGCTCATCAGAGTTGTGCCTGTTGTCAAGCCTAATCTGCTCAGAGAGTCCCCCCGCCCTTGCCTGATGATCCACAGATAGCAATACTCGCAGAAACACATACAGACAAATACAGACAAAGGCAGAGACTTAGTTGGCTAATAAATAGAAACCCTTTTCGTCTATTGGACAAACCCAGCCAACGGCGCTTTTTCTTGGCTTAGACCAACAAAACTTTTTGCTAATAAAGGTTGCTCTTGTTTTTGCGAAATTGCTAGTTGGCGCAGGGTAAAGGGAATGGGGAAGCTGAGCCCCCTCTGGAGTTGGACAGTAAACAGTCAGCTCATTGTCGTGCCTGACGTGGCGCGGCATCGCATCAGTTGTAGTTTTTGCATCATCAGCGAGACAGCAAAGAGACATGCAATGAATAAAGCCACTTGAAGCTATAACAGTGCAATGTCAGCTAACGGAGCCAGATACAGATACAGACACAGATACTTGTATAAATACAGATACAGATAGAGACACAGAGCACAGTCCAATGCGAACTATTCGTAACTGGAGGTCATTCTGCAGTCACACTGCATGGCTTCAACTATGAAGATGTATGACAGCAGAGCACAGGCCTTCGACTCTGAAAATGATGATGTACTCGAGAGCCCAGAGAGATAGAGACATAGAGAGAGAGAGAGACGGACTGGACTGGACTGTCTGACTGGATATGCCAGCCTGCTGCTCATTTGCTTTTAGCCTTTTGAAGTAATTTGCAGTTGCTATTTTCTGTTTTGTAATTGCTTATTAATGTCATTGTGCCCTAGTGTAGAGCAGTCGCTGGCGTTGGCGTATGCTTTTGCCATAGCTTCACTTAAAAATGTTTTTTAACAAATTTATGCTAATGTGATTTTGCAATTAAAAGGCTGCACAATGAATGTACTCAACCAGAGAGTCAGTATAATAAACAACATTCTGAAATCCACTGAAGGCGGTCTCACAGGCTGGGCAAATGATTGAGCGGCATAATGCACAAGTGCCAAGCGATTTATAATGCACAGAACGACATGATCAGCATCAGCATCATCCACATCCGCATTTATGATCGGTACAGCAGGCCTGAGCTCTTAAATCATCTTTTCATATGTACAAGAACTGTACAAGTCTATGAGTGTTTTGATATCCCCTTTCCCTACCCCCATTTGCGAGTTCACTAAAACCGTCGCCGACAAATGATGATGAAGTTGTTGGCTCTGTGTTGGGTTGTTTCGATGGCCAGGCATTGGTTTTAGCATTTGGCATAACGAGCTGTCAGAGATTAGTTGATCTTTCTGTGCTGCACAATGGATGACTGAGTGCAAATCAGGCATATAATTTTAGACAGTTTTTTAATTACATCTATCAAATAAGAATGAGCTAGCTTAAGTCAAGTTAAAAATTTTAAATATGACTCAACTTTTAAATGTTTCAATAGTCAAATATTTAGATTCATAATATCGGAAGTACTTTATAATTTAAGGATATTTGCCTAAATTCAACATAATCTTTAATGATTTCGGAGATGTTAAAACATTTCAAAGGAAAACTATATGATCTCGATCATCATTGTGATTCATTTTCGCCATAAGATCGAAGATAACTTTTCTCCCACATCAGTCAAGGAAAAATAAAAGAAAACACGAATTAAAACAAATAAAGCTTTTGAGTAGAAAATTTCAAATTAAAATTTTCTGCTGCAAGCCATATTGAGCTCGTTTTTATTATAAATTTAAGTTTTTTGTTTAGAATAACTAATTTAATTAAATTTTGATTTACTTTTGCCCATTGTATAATGTCGACAGACTTTTAACACAGAGTCTGCATTTTCCATTTGATGTCTATGTCTGGCCTTTTGATCTTGGCGTACCAGACCAAAGGCATTTCTTCTATTTTGTGTTGTCATTTTAGTGTTGGGAGTAGTTTTAATGACTTTTATTGCAGCATATGAAAGATGGGCAAACATAACGATTTGAAATTGGGTCCAAACTAAAAAAAAGTCTAAAAAGCGAATAGTTGGTTGTCCATTTTTCAGAATCAATACTGTTAAATATTTAACGATTTGTACTTTATTTATATTTATATGTTTGGCATAAATTACTTTAATATTTAAAATGCACATTTCTCATTCACTGGATCGCTTAATGCGCATACGCCCCATGTGGCAGCAAGAGCAGCAGCAGCAGGCACATCAAGTGGCAGCCATCATATGCAATGTGAGAAATCATGCATAAAAATTTATTATGTTCAAGCGCATGTTGCAACATCATGTTGCCTGTGCCTGTGCCTGCAACCATCATAATAATATCAATGGCAACACAGCGCACTGGGCAAAAAAACAAAAAATATGAAAAATAAAGGAATCAAGCATGCAAAATGCAACTTGATTTGCAACGAACACGATATACTCTATTCAAATAACAGACAAATACAAATTTAAGAAAATGTTGAGTTTATGAAAAGTTCGAGTGCTTAATTCTACACAGTTTAAATAAAAACTTATCATTATATTCCAAATATATAAAATACTAATTTGCAAGCATAATCATTAGTTTGTTTTTAAGAAAAGATTTTAAGTTGAGAACCAGCTTATAAACTTAACTTTTGTTTAGAAACATATTTTCAGATTGACACTATCTATAACAATTTTAAACTAATCTTTTTTACGTATTTTTTGGAATTGTTTTTAAGTAATTAATTAGAATTAGATATAAGATAATCTGTTTTAGTAAACATAATAAATTGCATATCTTTGTAAGAATATTATACTACAATTCGAATGATATAGTTCAAATAGCCAATGTTTAAATATAACCTTATGCATTTGTTTGCCAGCACATCACAAAGTGCAGCAATGCAGCAACAGCAGCGGCAGCAACAGCAACAGCAACAGCAGTGGCAGTAGAAACAGCAGCAGCAGCAGCAACAACAGAAACTGCGATGCTGGCGTTGACTGCGGCGGCAACATCATTTGAACTGTCATTAAACTTTGACTATCATCCTTTTATTATTTGGAGCTACCGTTGCTGCCCCAGCCTTGGAAATGCTGCAAACTCTTCTTGTTGCTGTTGTTGTCGACTGTTCGTTGTTGCTGCCAATTGTTGCAGTATTTTATATATATATATATATTTTTTTTTTCTGCACTGCGCTTGCATTGTTGCTGCTGTTGTTGTTATTTTGTTTTGTTTTCCCTAACACGTGAGTTCACCGCAGCGCACGTTGCACGTTGTTGTCGTTGTTGCCGTTGTTGTTGCAAGTTGTTCTCGTTGCTGTTGCTGTTAGCCTTTGTGTTGCAGGCTTTACAGCAGCAACAAGAGCAAAAAGTGCTGCATGTTTACAATATTTGTGCTATGAGTTGCCTCTCTGTGTGCCTATGTGTATGTGTGTGTGTTTTGTGTTTTTTTTTCTGCCTTTTCCTTCACCTCTCTCTATCATGTGTCGTAATAGACGTCCTTTATTATGGCCAGTTGCATTTTGTAATATGCATTTGTCAACACAAAAGACGCTCTGGCAATGGATTGCAGCCGTTTCTCTTCTTCCACCTTCCACGTCTGCAATGGATTATGGATTCCCTTGTTTCTGCAACATATGTGCCGCATTGTTGGCTTTTGAGTGCACGGGAATTTCAACTGCAGGTGAAATGTTAGCTAACGAGCAACTTATATGGTTAAGAGTTGATAACTGATGCTACCTTTATTAGGCACTTATTTGTCCGAATGATACAACAAGACTGCACTCAAAAAAGATTTTAATGTGTTCTATATGTGTATATTCTTTATTGTTTATATAAAGGTTGATGTGTTGTTAGTTCACGACGTGAAACTCTTTTTTTTTAGTTTTTAAAAAAAAAAAAAAATAGTCAATCAATTTTGCCACACCCACTCCCGCTTCTGCAATCGTGCAACTCTAATTTTAAAAGATTTGACCAAAAATAAAATCGCCACGCTCACTTCTGACTCCGCAAAGGGCCTCAAAAAAGAGTATATCACAGTCGGGAGACTCCGACTGCAACATTCTTACTTGTCTTTGATCATTTTTGTTGTTTCACTTGATGAACTGTTGGCGAACAGTTTGAAATTGATTTTTTAATAGTTGCAAGACAATTTGTTAAGATTGGTTGGCAACAAACGTTCCCAAAAGAGAACCGGTGCTAGAGAATGATGTCATTAAGGAGAATGTTGAAGGAGTAGAGCAGCAAAACAAATGAGATATATGTTTATAAGAAATAAGATGCTTTCAGTTGGGTTTCAGTCGGGCACTACAACCAGTTTTTCCTTAAACCATTTGAGAATTACAAGTGACAATCTAAAAAAATGGCAACTCTTTGTGATTCCGATTATGTTAGACTGGCTTTGATGCAAACATTTTTCGTGTGAATTTTCTTACGCTTCGTACAGCAGATGAAATGTCTGCTATGTTTAGAGTAATAATTTCATTTTATTCAATTTGTTTTTTGAAAAAAATTGATTTTTTGTCAGCACTTTGCTATTATTTGTATTTTGCTGGCAAGATTTTCTAAAAAAGTTGCGTTATCTGAGGTAATTTTTAGTAGAAATTTAGTTTTAAGATTTCACAATGTTAAAAATTCGGGTGTTGCGTTTTTTGAGAGCTATGTTAACCGGAAGCGTTCTTTTGAAATTCAAGTTTTCTTATGAAAAACTTTTCTGCAAGCGTATATACTCGAATCTTCGACATGCTGAAAATACCATTTCTTTCTTGTCATATTTCAATTTTTGAAAATAAAATAGTTAAAAATTGCGTTCCTAAGGACAGACAGACGGGCATATCAATAACCAAATGTACTCATATACATTTTTAAATAGTCTAATTATCTAGTCTAATTAAAAGTCTTAACCGAATGTAAAGAACAACTAATTTATTTAATCCAAAAAATGATTTTGGAGTTATCCAAATGAATTACTTAATCAACTTTGAGGCCCTTCCTCTGAACTAATGCTGCTTATCGATGTGGAGGTTGATGAATTTTTCTTAAATGTGAACGCGGTTAGGGAGTAGAAACTGGCTCGGCTTGCACGTGGATCATGCTGCACGGCAGCACGTTGCAAGAATTGTATCGTGCCTGGATTTTGTCTAAGTTGGCTATCGTGATGGCTTTGCTTTGGATGTTTTCGCTGAGAGTGACGATTCAGATAGGCCTCGCGTAGTCGATCCTCGAGGGTCTGATATTCAAATACGTCCACGTCGAAGTGAACATCGGCGACTGGATGACGGCGACCACCACGCTTCAGATACGCAGCCAGCTCCTCGTCCGTCATGTTCTTGGTCCTGATGAGCTCCGTGAAGGCAATCTTTGCCTCCAGCTGCTTGGCCTGCGATCGCTTCAGGCGATAGAAATCCTCGCGTTCAAACTCCTCAAGCTCCCCAAGAATGTAGTTATATGTATTGATCAGTCGCGGTATAACCACATAGTCCAGCGCATTCACACGCATGTTGGTCTGGCGCGAGGCCAGTGTCAACATGCGTATCATGTACTCTAGCGAGGCAAATTGGACAATCTCCTTGAGTGCCTCCTGGAAGTACTGGCGCACCTTATGCACCTGCTGGCCGCCGCAACTGAGGCCGGCCATGGGAAATGCGCCTTGCTCGTCCACCTCCAACTCAAAGTAGTTTAAGACGATGCCCACAATCTTTTGCTGGCGCTTGTGTAAGAAGGCTGTTGCCACTCTACTGTCAGCTACAATCAAGGGCTTAAAATCCGTGCCCAGCAAATTGGCCTTAGCCACTGAGAATATCGCTGTGCGCATTATATTGTCCACAGAATCCTCTTTTTCGGACATTTGGGTTCTTAGATCTCGCAGCTTTAAGTCGATCGCATCACGTTTGCGCTTCAGCAGACCTATTCCACGCTTGGCAGCCGCAATTCTTTGTTTCATCAACACTGAATTGGCACGAGATGGAAATACCTGCAGCTTATCGGTCATGGCCATGGTGCGTGGAATTTGGCCTAAGCTACTTCTTATCTACTCTATTCCCAGCAGTTAGTATGATGTTATAACTAATTTATAAACATATCGAAACAGAAGAGGCCTACTGAGCTCGAACTGTCTACATAAGTATGAAGTCAAAATATGTGACATATATCTTGCATGCAGCATAACTAGTCATCAGTCGATAAAACTCGATGTTTTGATAATATTTAATACCAACGCATAGCTAAACACATAGCCTAACTCTGAAAGGTATTCTCAACATACTTTCCACCTCAATTTAAATACAACTGCTTCAACTTTAAATTGCAGCTACAACTTGGGTTTGTAGCAGGAAATGTATTTGTCTCTTGTTAACACACATATGTATATACATATACATATGCACAATAAATTCAATTGCCTTTACACACACACACAAAAGTTTGTAAAAATGGTTTGTTTTTTCAATTTCTACAACGGCTCTTTCAATATTTTCCTTGCATTTCAGTTATATAAGTAGTTTTCTTAATGCAACTTGGGCTTGTTATGATTTCAACTTGTTGCACGTGAAATGCATAACATAATTTCTTGCGATTCAGCTTTGTGCCGCTTCTCTTGGCCCTACAATATAATCCAGGCACGTATAACTAGTACCAATACCAATGCCAGTAACAGTTCCACTCTTAGCCAAGAAACTGAAGTTTGCCTGAGCAGCGAACCAAACCCAAACTAACCGACAATCTAAGCCATATTGCAATATAAATTTCTTAAATATTGCTTAAAGTGTAAGTAGGACTTTAATTGGGGTAGACTGGGAGGGGAGGGGAGGGGCATGGCAAGGCAGCACACGTAGCCAGTTTGAGAAATGACAAACACATGCAATGGAGTTTCCTTTGACACCTCGCAGTTGTCAACAAAGAAAAATGAAAAACCAAAATTGAAAAATGAGCAGAATTCAATTGCCAGTGTGTGTCAGGCAACATTTTTATATTTGCCATTTGAAATTAATTTTCAACGATTTGAATTAATTTTGCTGACAATATGTCGCATATGTCATATTCGAAATATGCAAATTTGCAGCACCTGAAGCCAACTAAATTGGCTTGCCTACACAAAAACAAAAAACACAAAAAAGAAACAAATCAACAAATCAACAAATCCTTGTGGGGGCAAATTTCAATCCAGTCATCTGCATTTAATTGACTTAAAAACAAGAAAGAAGTGTTATCTTCCGCGTGTTAATATGGCATCTATAAGATATAATGGTCCGATTTTGATGAAATTTGGTCAACATGTGTAAAACGTGCTTTTATTTAGATATAGTGAGTGTGGTCGAGTTGTTTTGAAAAACACAAAAGTTTTTCATACAGAAACTTATTTTTCAATCGATCGTTCCTATGTTATAGTGGACCGATCTGGCCGAGTCTGATATATGTACTGCTTGCAGAAAGAATAAGCGTCTGTGCCAAGTTTCATCACGATAGCTCAAAATTGAGGAACTAGTTCGCATATAAGCAGACAGACAGACGGACAGACGGTATTGATGGACATGATTCGTTTGTTGATGCTTACACTGACCTCAAGCCAGCTAAACTCCTCTAGTTATTCAATTCTGTTCCTTATTTCCTGGTGACATTTTGTATTTGATATTTGGTAAATCTTGTAAACATGTCCTTAGTTGGCATTTAATCAGATAGAGTGAAAAAAAGACTAAGCTCGGTGTCCTTATTATCGATTTGTATGGATTGAAAATTGCCTTGCAATTTTTATAATGTGTATATTAAGAGTGTTAAGAGCTGCCAATCATTTTATAATTTCCGCCTGTAAGACAAATATTTAAATATTTTAACATCTAATTAAAGCTCACCGCACAAATGGGCGGTGGCAACAAAATAATTGACGTTAGCTTCACACGCCTCGGCAATGTTGACAGTTTCCGGTTTGCTGCTACAAAAAAATACAAAAAAAGAAAAATAGAAAAAATATATAAAATTTAAAAAAGAAATGCAATAAAAACTGTAACAAGCGAAACGAGCGTGAAATCAGCTTGAAGCTATTAAACAGACCTCAGGAAAAAAGGACACTCCAACAAACGAATTGAATTTCAATCAATTAATACACGATTCAATAAAATTATATAATTGCCGGCACTTTTGTGGCAAACGACAATTAAAGTTCATATATCCCCGGACATAATACGATATGCAATTTGATGTGGTTTTCAGGATAACGAAATCTAAGTAATTTAAGTTAATTTAATTAAAATCTATACGTTTTTTTTCTATTCTTTGTTGGTTGTTTAGCCTGATATGGCCAATATTATTCAAGGATGTCGTTTAAAATCACAGTTTCCATTTAAGGAATCAAAAATAAATGTCAGTATGTAATAACAAAATTTAGAACAAGTAAGAATGCTCTAGTCGAGTATGCCCGACTACGAGACTCAGCGGCAACACAAGCAAGCAACACACTTAACTTGTCCATTGCATGTCAAACTGTTATTGCTGCCTGCTGAGACGGGGGTAATATATTCTTCCATTACTTTGGTGTTTGTTATCCGATCATAATGAAATTTAAGCAGCTGATAAACATTGATTAAAAATGTATGTGTACCAAAAACTAAAGATTTATCTGAAACAAGTAAGAATACTCTAGTCGAGTGTGCCCGACTACGAGACTCCCTGCTCCCAACTTGCATTTCAAGCAGTTCAGCGACAATACAAGCAAGCAGTGCACTAAACTCGTAAACTGCTTGTCAAACTGTTGTTGCTGCCAACTGAGACGGGCGTAATAGATTCTTCTATAACTTTTGTGCTATTTATCCGATCGTGTTGAAATTTACACATCCGAAAGACATTAATTAAACATACATGTGTACCAAAAATTAAAGCTTTATATTTAAAATTGTGGCTGTGGGAGTCTTTTGCGATTTGCGTGGGTGCGGGTTGGTGCATCCGAAATTTGAAATAAACTTGATCTGCGTATGGTATACAGGAACCTTCATGCCAAGTTTGGTGTCTCTAGCTCTTATAGTCTCTGAGATCGACGCGTTCATACGACGGACAGACGGACAGACAGACAGACAGACGGACATGGCTAGTTCGTCTCGGCTGTTGATCCTGATCAAGAATATATATAGCTTATATAGTCGGAAATGCCTCCTTCTGCCTGTTACACACATTTGCAGTACATTATAACTCCCTTTTTCCAATTTTTAATGGGAACAGGGAGTAAAAATTGGTCGAGATTCGGTTCCATCAGTATAAATATCAAAATCATGAAGTAATTTGCATTTCCGTTCCCATCTCTACTTTCAATTTTAAATTTAATCGGTCTTTGTGAATAAATTAATGCTAGTATATATTTATAAGCATATGTCAAGAGTTCTGTTTAAAAGTAGTTAAGGACTTGCTTTAATTGCCTGTTTATGAACTTTGCTTGAAGCTTTGCTCAAACTAAATGTTTATAAGAAGCTCTTCAACTAGTATTTTAGACTCCATTCCAATTTACCTGTCTCTGTTGAGTTATTCCGCATTTGCCTAACGACTTTGTGGTATATACTCTGCTTAAATATTTAAATTTGGTATCGTGCGTTGCTTGGTCTTAAAGAGATGTCGTTGCTTACATACAACTATGGCAGAAAATCAACTTCAAATCACGACTAACAAAATACATGCAAACATACTCTGTGAATGTGGTTATATTTATGCCGGCAGCCGGCATAGTCAGACAACAACAACAACAACAGCAACAACGACAAACATTGGATGGTGGTGCAAGGTTCCCACCAAGCGGTGGAAGCTAAACAAAACGTGTGCAACAAACTAAGCCATTTTTGTCGCCGCCCGTCCAAATACCAAACTTGGCTTATGCAGCAGCAGCAGAAGCAACCAACAACAGTAGGGATACAAACAACAACAACAACAACAACAAAGTGAAAATGTCCTGCGCAGCAGCCGTCGAGTAGAGGAGAAAAAAAGCCCAAATAAATCATGATTCATGACCAAAAGCCACACAAATGCCAAAAATAAAAGCAAAAATTGCATAAAACTTCGTAGCAAAAAAAAAAAAAACAAAAAACCAAAATAAAAATGAAAAAAGATTTTAAATGGAAGAGGCGACGACACAAAATGTTCGTGATTCGGCTGTGACTTTTGCCGAAGCTGCAAACGAAATGAAAATAATGCGGAATATTTTTGAAAAACAAGCACAACAACAACAAAAACACAAGCACAAATGTGGCCGGAGTTGAAGTCGGGAATTGTTAGTTTGGAATCGGAATCGAGAGTTTCTACCTAACATACTATATATGCCTTGCCTTTGGCCTTTTGTTTTTTGTACTACCAGTCCCCAGTCCCAGTCCCAATCCCTGTCCCTGTCCCCAGTTCCAATCCCAATCGCAGTCATGTTGGCCATGTTTACAAAATGTGCCGTGTGCTAAGCATTTTTATCACGCAGACCTTCTGTGCAGCCGCCAACAAGCCCCAACCAAGGCTCCAGTTAACATTTTTGTTGCTCTTGTCTTATTTTTCTTATTTTTGTGTATTTTCGTCGTTTGCGAGTTCCTCATAAAAATCATGTCGTTTTGGGCTTGCCTGACGACAACCTCTGGTCTCTGCTTCGACTCTAAACGATCGTTTTGTCATAATGCGACATTTAAGGAATTTTTATATGAATTCACTTAACGACCTGACATTGGAGCGCGTCGATCCTGGCGCGTTCCTGTCCTTCTCTTAAATTCGTTATTTTGTCAAGAGGTGTGGAATTGTAATTATCTGTCATACGATGGTCCAACTGTAGAAAAGAGTATCAAGAAACTGCACATGACTATTTGTTTAATTCACGAAAATCATTTATCAAGCGTACTATTTATATTAATGAACATAATTTAGTTATGATAAAAATTACACTGCAAAACAATTCTTTTTAAGTTCTTAAATTTGGATTGTTAATCATTAAAGTTTAACCGAATTTGATCAAATAGTGAAGATTTAAAGTGTAATTTCAATTAAATTTGCTTACAAAATTAGAACAAAAGTATTTCTTATTTTAATTTTTTTACTTTTCGGTGGAAGAGGTCTGATTATGCGAGAGTTCTTATGGCTTATGTTAATCATTTGGAAAATGATTTAAAGGGATGGGTGAAAAAATTGATTTTTTTTTTAACTGCATATTCTTAAAGTATGTATTTTTGAGAATAACTTCACAAAATTTCAAAACGCTCGGAGTTTCAGAAACGAAGTTATAGCTGTTTATAGCGCACAGCCTGCACTGCACACAGAAAAAACCTGAAACTTTAAGCGCGATTATCTCTGAATCATGTTTTCTTAAAAAGACCTTTGCGGTGGACACGATTACTAAAAAACTATTGATCCGATCAACATAAAAATTATAACACTTATTAATAATGATAAAAGCTTGTCGCTGATCGAAGGATTTTTAACAAATAACAAATATGTTTGTATAAGCTTAAAAGTTATGCAGAGCTTGCTATTGGCTATTTTCAAAATATTTAAAAACAATCAATTCAGCTATTCTTTCACATATTTCTTATACCCTTTTTTTTTTTAAATCTCTTCATAAGAACTCAGCCGGCTTCCCACTGTGCACATTCGATGTCAAAGCATCAAAATGGCCCAGCAACAAGCAGAATCGCATTAACAACCAGACAAACATCAACAACTTACAACTTTGTCAGGGCTGCTTTCAACTGCACTGAAGATGATGACGATGATGATGATGAGAATGATGATGATGATGACTTTTGCTGTTGCCATTGCACAACCCACAAACAGTGGACACTCCGACATTTTCTCTGTGTTTCACTCTTTTTATATTCCTCTCCTCATGCCTGTCTCTCTGTCCTTTGGCTACCTTGGCCAGACAATTAACTTGCTCGTTGACTTTTAAAAAGGCATTGGCTGACATTTTTACGCGTGTACATGATTTTATTTCTTGGTTGTCCGCGCGGGTAATTATGGCACGTTAAAGTGTTAATGTGCCACGTTAAGAGCTGTTTGCCAGGATCTTTGGACCACTCCTGGAAAGGAGCTGCAGCTGCAGCTTACTTTTGAGCTAAGCTCACGTTAAGATTATGCCTGATGAAGCCATTTGTGGCTACAAAATACGAGCGAGTCATGTGGCTAGGCTAGTTGGCTAACTGCTTTGCACTCATATTTTAACAGTTTTTAGTAATATGACCAATTAGTTGACCGTTGTCAACAACAGGCAGACTTCCAGACAGCCAGATAGCCATTCAAGCAACTTGCCACAGTCAAAAGCTACGTTTATTTGCCTGACAAAGTGAGAAACTGGTTTGCGTTTCAGCTAATCCAACTGTTACTAACTGTAAGCCGGGGTCAGGCTCCCAGGAGGAACTCTGAGTAGGTCTGGTTTCGAGTCTGTCTCTCTTTAAATGTCTGTATGTCTGCATGTCTGCCTGCCTGACTGCCTGACTGCCTGGACTGTCACCTGCTCCGCATCAACTGACGTTATTGATTCGCAGCCCACAATTTGCCGCCTCCCAATCGCCATAAGTTATTATGTCTGGCAAAACAGGTTCCACCATGGACATGTATAAATTGCTATTGCCTTTGCCTATGCCATGTGTGCCGCCTGTTTCGATTCCTCATCCTCATTCTCAGTTTCAGCCACATTCACATCCTCAGCCTCAACCTCAACCTCATCCGCCTCTTAAGGCGTTCAAGAAAATTGCATGACAAATAAGTTTTGTGTGTCGCAGACAGTTGACATTTTTTATACTGAGTTATATGACGCTGTCTGGCAGAATGGGGCATGCAACGTTGTACCCTACTTCCCCCTTCTTCATCATCATCATCATAATCATCATTCGGGCCACCATACGCATCCAAATGGCTAGGCAAAATATTGATTTTTATAAATGCGAGCCACATGCAAAGTTGTCAGTTGTTAAAGCGAACCAATTGCCCATGCATCATATATGGAGCTCTCTTTAGACTTTAAGTTAGGACAGCTGCACATATGTTGGCTTGTGTGGACAGTGTTAGTTATAATGGTGGAAAACTAATGCAAGAATGAGTTAAGCTGCATGGGAATATTAAACCTCAAACTATTGTACCTCTTTGTTGATTTGAGTTAGTTCATAATTAACTGATTTGGCTATAATCATTATCTTTACATCCTTTTATAGCTGCACTTAATATAAAAAATCATAAAACATTCACTGATTAGGTGTTTCTTACTTTGTATGCCTATGGTGGAAAGTAATTAAGTTTATACGGACAGACGGGCGGACGGATGGAAGGACATATTGTATATACCCCTTTTTGCATTTTTACCAACAGTCCTGTTCCGAATTCATATTTCGTTCGAAATTTGCGGAAACGGAATTGCTTGCTGTTCTGAAGTACTCAAAACGTTTACGTTTTTCAAAGTTTTACTTTTTTTGCCTGCGGAATGAAAAGTAATTTACAGATTACATAAACAACATAAACAAATTATAAAACTTAATTTTTTTACATTCTTCATCAAGTTTGGAAAATAATTAGTCAAGTTATTCATTAGATTAAAGTCAAATAACATTAACAATATTAAATTGAATAACTGTCTATGAAACAGAAGCGAAAACGTGCAAGAAAACGTAGCAGTTCTCGTTTCAGCAATGCCATTTGAAACTCGGTTTCGAAAGAGAAAACAAAAACATTCCGAACTCAAATCCGAAAAGTAATTCAAAAATCGTTCGAAATTCAAAAACGTACTTCATTTGCAACAAGCCTGAATGTTTTAACAATACAAATCGGAAAAGAGAATAATACGAAGCTATAAAAGCAACATTGGAAACTATTAGGAACTGATATTTCCTATCCATGAAAAATAAAAAAGTATCCGCTTAAGACAAAACTGCTGTTTCATATGATATGTAAGTTTTTTTTTTTCTAAATAAAAGCTACTTTTTCAGTTATAAACTGCTTGAGCTTTATAGTTAACAAACTTTTTATATGCACTTCAATTCAGACATTTGTTTCATTTCACACATAATTCGCGTCGGTGCTGTCAATGTTTTGATTATAAATTTTTGCATTGATCATTAGTTAAATAACTTAAGTTGCCATTAATCAATTAAAAGGTCTTTGCAAATTTCTTGCATTTGCTTAAATATCAAAACTGCCAGAGAGAAAGAGAAACAGTGCTCGTTCCTGAGTAATAGTCTAGGCATTTTAATTGAAATTAATTAGCCAGCACATAAGACATGGCTGGTTAACTAACAAACGAGACCCACAATGCAGAGTTCGCTGTTGATAAAATGGGGGAAAAGTGGTGAGGAGGGAATGCTGTTAACTACAACAATAAGCTTCAACTACTTCACGCCAATTGTTGACAGTCAGTCACAGGCGGTACACAGAACCAAAGATAGAACCAGAGGCTGAAACTGAGACTTGGGACAGGGACAGGGACAGGGATAGAGACGGAGACAGAGACAGGGACAGAGAAAGGGACAGAGACAGGGACAGTAAGAGGAACAAAGACACGGGAATGGCACTCAGAAACGCAATTGAAGTTGAAGTCATTGCTGGAGGAGTCATTGCAAATATGAGTAGCTGTTGTTGTTGTTGCTGCTGCTGCTGCTGCTGATGTTGGAGGTGCGCCGGCATTTTGTCATTCGGCGGCATTCATAGTGTGTCAATCATGGGGCCAACATGTGAATCTTTTCCACATGAGCATTAAAGGCGCTCAGTTGGAACAGGCTGAGCAGGCGACGCACTGCATTTGCCATTTATGACAGTTGAAATGTCAAAAAGAACAACAAACAGAAGGCGCTGGCGGTGCCAACAGCATTTGCAAGTGTTAAGTCCTCCTTTGTAGAACTGACGAAGATGACGATAGCGCTGGCAATGATGATGACGATGATGATGATGATGACGATGATGATGTAGCTGACGATGACGAAGTCGTCATGTGCGCAGCTGTTTTTGATCTGCCACGGATGTGCTTCATTGCGCCAAAAAGGGGTGATGTTGACCCCCTCAACACAAAACACAACACAACACAACACACACTCTCAGTCCCAGTCCCAGTCACTCTTACTCGTAATTCAAATTAAGAATGTGTCGAAAGGGTATTAACAATTCTTAATCAAGTTTGTTGAAGTCTGTTTGTGTTCAAAAAGAGCATAAGTGCAATGTATTTTGTGTTTTTTTGTTTGATTCCTAAATTAACTTAATTAACAAGAGCTTATTTTCAACCGATTGTTCCTATGGCAGCTATAAGATATAGTCGTCCGATTTTGAAATAATCTTATCACCATGTATAAGCTGTTCTGAAGCTTAGGTAAAGTGAGTTTGGCTGAGTTATCTTGAAAAACAAAAAAGTTTTTCATACAAAAACTAATTTTTCAACCCATCGTTCCTATGACAGCTATATGTTATAGTGGTGCGATCTGACCGATATTAACACTTTGTCTTACTATGGTATATACCAACATGTATACCAAGTTTAGTTGCTCTAGCTTCAAAACTGTGGAAAAAACCTGCGTTCATACAGACGGATAGACGGACGGACGAACATTTCACAAACCCAATATACTCTTTTTTTCCATTTTGGAAAACAGAGTATAAAAATAATGTTTACTGAATGCGAAACATGACAATCTAGTCCAACTTGTAGAGTATTCGCGACTCGTAGCAGTGTCAAATCATTCGATCGCCTTTATTTTTTGAAGCTTTTTAGCATTTTAATTGTGTACAGTGTGGACAGATTTGTTAAAATGCTTGTTAAAAACGCATTTTAATGTCAAAAGAAAATAGTCGGATGGCTGCCTAACACATTTGAATGTTTGAATATATTTGAATGTGTTATTTGAGCAATGAGCGAAAGGCGTAAAAATCTGGGTAATTAAATTTTATTCTCGTTCTTCACAGCAGCTGGCATCAAGTGTTGAGGGATTGTTGCCGCATGGTCCGTTGGCTAATTAGCTTCACTCTGGCTTCGAAAACATCAAAGCCCAAGCACGTGACCCAGCCCATACCCAATCCAAGCCAGTGAACCACCCTGCCTGTAAACTGTAATTGGAACACCTTGGCAGCAAGACAAATCCATTGACGGCTGTCAAATTAGCAAAGCAAATTGCAAAACGCACACATGCCCAAAGCATGTATAAGTATCTTTATCTGTGTGTATATTTGTGTATCTGTGAAGTTGTGTATCTGCGTATCTGCATAATTTTCGCACACATATTTATGGCACTCTTTATCCATCCACTTATTTAGCCTTCTTCTGGCGCTCAAGTGCTATTCACTTGTTTTGTTTGCATTTTGTTGCCCTTTTGCTGCCTTTTCTCAGCCCTCCTCCCCCCTGAGCAACAGTCTACAGCCCCTGTACTCTAGTTACCCCATCATTGCTACTTATTCATTTCAATTCACTTGACGGCGGCATTGCGCTTTCATCTCTCTCACTCTCTCACTATCTCTTCCAATGCTTGCCACATGGTGGCAAAGTCGTCATCGTCAGCGGCATCATCAGCAACTCTTACACTCAATAATAAGTAACATCCAACCAGCCTGGCAGCAGCCCCTCGATCATCGCAGCTACTAATAAAACTACTCACAAGTGTTGCATTTCTGCATTTCTTAGTGATGATGTGCTTCGAGGGGTAGTTGACAGATAAAGCTATATTTTGAAATGAGAAACATTATTTTATAGAAAGACACATTGAGCTAAGTGTATCATCCAATTGAATTGCATACGCTATTTGCATTTTGTTTTACATAATGCAATATTTGACTTGTTTTTGATTGAAATATCTCAAATTATATAATTGTCAGCTTCTATTTTATAATTTTTTGGGAGAACTTCACCGACTTGGCAAATCTGTGTCTTTATAAAACCCATTTGATCAACATTCATAACAGAATTATGCGTGACAAAAACTTTACTATAATTCACAGGCCAAGTTTGGTCCCTAAGATTAGCCATCCATCCATACAGACGGACAGACAGACAGACAGACAGACAGATACATACTTACATTTGAATACATACATTTTGAATACTTAAATACCCTTTTTAACCCATTTGAAACGGAAAAAATTTGGTGTTAACTGAGCAAATTTCACTGCAGAAGCTGAGCATTTCCTAAGTTCTTTACAGATATAATTCGATAGTAATTTTGGAAAGTTCAGTCCCAAAGTCGGAAACTAGGTGAAAGGCTCAGACATGCAAATTTTAGGTATTTTCTGAGATTAATTCAAACTCGTTTTCAAACCTTAAAACACGAAATTGTTGAACCCTCGATTTAAAATCGTTGGATAATTGTGTTATGGAATTTTCCGGCTATCTTTTGATACGCTACAAACTCAGTTTCAAAGCTCTGCTTGGTAAATGTTTTTGCGTGTGGCTCACGCACAGGAAAATCTAAGGGAAAATGATGGCCAAGGCCAAGTACCTAGATTCCAATGCCACAGCATACCGGTAGGTCAGGTATATTATAATTTTTATGATATATATCATACTGAATTTTACCAAAACAAAACATTCACAGTTTCAAACCTTCACATTAGCAGCTCGTAAAGGCAGATAAATAAAAATTATGCTTATGGCCTGGCCGGAAGCTTTCTTTTGCATTCACACCCCCTTTTCGGAGGCGTGTGCAGTCAATGATGTCAACGGCTATAAAGTTATGTGTCATAAAAACGAGCAGCGTTGACAATTTGATCAAAATATCAAACAAAACATTGCACATGAAGAATAATGCGACATTCTAAGCAAAGCACAACCAAAATATTACAAAGACCATTACATTTATGAGAGGTACACATATGAAAAGAATCTTGCTCATTTTCAGAGCCCAAAGATCAAACATGACATCGAAAACAAATCATAAAAGTATGAAGGGGCAGAACGTAAGGTTGCTCTGTAGGGAGTCTGCCAGGCAGTCGTAAGAACCTAGACCACGCCTTAATGCCATATAAATTCTTCCAAATCCAGAAACATAAAAGTTGCGCCTTTCTCGTTGCTGGATTTTGTTGCCACATAAGAATTTAACATGTTTTACAAGCAATCAAATTGCATTTTTCACATAAGTAATACACGAAAAACACACGAACAATATTTCAGAAGAGTTGTTTGCTGAGTGGGCGTCATAAAAATAGCATAAATGGTCTATGAGAAGTTCAGGTTCGGGTCTTAAGAACTCAATGGAATTCACAAGTTGCTGCTAAAATAGCTTTAGAGATTAATAAGCAACAAAGAGATGCTTTATTATGGATCCCGAATGAGTTCTGTCTTTAGTTTCTTGTCTTAGCTTACCCTGTGGGTATAGTATTAATCTGCAGACTATTTTCATTTCAATCTTTATTTATTTGAAATAATTTTGAAGCAATTACTGTCAGCAACTAAATTCTGACTTGAAATGAAAGAACATGTTAAGAACTGAGCTGCATATGTTTGAAATTCTGTTTTCTTTGTGTAGAAGTAACAAACTTAAGAGCTTACAGGGCATTTGCCAGTTGAACATACAACAAGTGCAGAATTTACAATAGTTATTTATGAGGCTACAAAATTGTAAGGTTTGTTTGTTTATAAAATGTTTTGTTCAAAAACTCATTGTCGCTTCATTCCGCACAATTTGACAATAGACAATGACGATTGATGGCACTTGGCTTGACTAAGTTGAAGCTAAGGCAAATTACATGCATTTAATCAAACGCGCTTGAGTTTCATTTGTTTGCTTTGCAAGTTTTCAACGCCGGATACTGATAACGAGTTTTGTGCATTAAGCTCTATTATAACGCCCGAAATTACAGGCGCCGCAGCATGTGAATCCTGGCCGAATCCTTGTTCGAATCCTTGTCGTTTATCTAACAGCCAGGCACACGCAGCGAGGGCAGCACAGACAAGACAAGCAGCCTGCGACTGCCTGAAGCGATAGCAAAGATGGTTTGGAGTAGGTTGTGGCAGGGGCTGGGTGGTAGATGGGTGGTTGTCATCTGCGAAACACTCGTTTAGTGTAATTGGGCCAATGGCGCTTCGAGTTACACCCACGCAACTAGCGGCGACTGTTGCCAACAAAAGTCTGGCAACAAAAACTTCAAACTTTTTCGGGGTAGGCAAGCAAAAAACCCACAATGAGAACAACAACATTGACAAGCAGAGCACAGAGACAACGAATTTATATATATATATACTATAGAGATGGATATATATACCTCTACATATATATATACACATATTTTTTGGGCCAAAGTTTTTGTATTTTATGACAGGCAAGCCCAGTCAGACACAGACGACCAGACGGCCAGACAGACAGACAGACAGACAAATGGCAGCGACATCTGAGCGACACTTGCAGTTTAGAGAGATGAGTTCTGAGTTCTAAGTTGAGGTTGAGTTAGAGTTTGAATTTGAGTTTGAGCTTGAGTTTGAGTTTGAGAGCGACAAACCGTTGGATAAACTTGCAGACCTTGGACGTGCCCTGCTCCCAAAAATAGACATGCAGACAGACACTCAGCTGTATATAATTACAGTTACAGTTACACTTTCACTAAACTGTCGCCAAAAAATTGTACTATTCTCTCTGCCATCTGGGCAAAAAGCTGCATTTCAAGTGCTTTGTGACCCCTTTTAAAGAGTCAACGATGCCCAGACTCTGTGGGATCTGCTTTGACAATTTGTCTGTTTTGCATAGTTTATGGCTAGTTAAATTTGTAATCGCTACAATGAGTCATCTTCAGTTGAACAGAAGACGACTTGGTTGAATAATACTAAGCAGTTGTGTTAAATATGTACACAGTAAATAATAACGTTACAAAATATAAGCATTATATGCTTGATTCTAAGCTTATATATATGATAATGTGAAAGTTCCTGGCTCGAATCATAGTCATGATTTGTAAATTATAATTTCGTGAAACTGTAAAAGCTTTGATATATGTTGGTCTTGAGCAAAAGACGCTAATAAACATATAAAAAATAACTAAGGAAAAGTCATAAATACCAGAACAAAAACAAGTAAAAACGTAGCAGTCGGGTTCTCCCGAAATACTCTGATTTCTGTACTTTTAATAAATTAAATTGTTCTAAAGACTTATTATATACTTATAAACTGTCTTTAAACTTAAGTAAAGTGACCTTGGTTGAGTTATTTTAAAAAAACAAAATAGTTTTTCACACAAAAACTTATTTTTCAACTGATCGTTCCTTTGCTATAAGACATAGTAGTCCGAAATCGATGAAATTTAGTCAGCATGTGTGAAAAATGCTTAAACTTAGACATAGTGAGTTTGGTTGAGTTATTTTGAAAAACAGAAACCTTTTACAAAATCGTATCATAACCAAAATTGTACCTATACTATATATGTATATGAAAATTTCGGTCAGTTCTCAAATCAAATCAAAACGCAAAATCCGAGCAAAGGTCGGAACATGCCTGAAACTTGCAATTCTGTTGCTTGATTTAGCTTTCACTTTTATCGGTCAGTCATTCAAAATGCAACTGGGGGCCATTTTCAACAGCTTGGCTGAAGGACATTGGGCCATAAATTCATAATGAACATAAGTTGTGGTTTAATGGCCTTTTGGCAGCACAGAGGGGGGTTTGAATACTTGTTATAAAGTTAGAAAGACAAAGACAAAGAAAAAGCAAGAAAAAAGGTGTTTGGCATTTAAATTTGTGATTTTGCTTTGTTTCTAAAACATGCAGTTACCGAGCTGTTCAAGGACAATTTAATTATTCAGCCTTATTTTTGCAGACTTTTTACACACAGCTTGCACTTCCGCTTCCGCTCTCTCGCTGCCGTTGCCGTTGCCGCTTCCACTTCCACTTCCGCCGCGCCCGTCGCCATTGTAGCCCTTGTCTTCGGCAGCAGGCTGTTGCTGCCGGCAGCGTTTACGAAATGCACACAGAATTGCACTGGAAAACTTTTTCCATTTCCTCAACGCAGCACTGCAACTACGCCTCAGAGCTACCTCACCCCCTACCACCCCTCCTGCAACCAAACTGTGCCGCAGCAGGGGCAAACTTCGCTGGCGCTCTAATGGAACTTTAAGCTAGATTAATTTTTTAATTAGTTCTTTTGTTGTTGCGCATTCGAGTGCCGTCTAGCACTCAACTCCTTGCCCCCAACCTTAGCAACCAAGGCTTTGTACCACGTCTCTGCCTAAGACATCCTTAGCAAGTTTTCTTCAAACTGCATTCATTTGTAGTCGAATCCATTACATGGCAGCGCATGCAAACTAATTTGAGCAGCACTTTCTGTATATTTTATTTTTATCTTTCGATTCCAAAAGAATAGAAAAACATTTCCTTTTCTCCATTGTTTTCAGTTTAGCCCGACATGCTCGTAGGTGTTTCAAAGCTATAAGCGACTTTGTTATGTCTTTCGGACAAGGCTTTTCAGAGTCCTTTGTTTACTTGATAGATGGAAAGTCGATTATTTTGTTATCGGGCTGATTTGCCTTCTCTTTTTCTGCAATTTCATAATATTTTGCTAAGCAGCACTTAATCGAGGGGTAAAACTTAAACAAGACATTGAAAAGTTAACTTCAAAAACCTTTACAGTTTAATGAAAAAGCAAAATTAATACAAAATATATTAATCAGATTAGTTGGATATTCATTTTAGCTATAATTCATAGGCATTTCCAAAAATTGTATCATCATTTTGAATCTCTGTTTTCCAAAATGGCAAATAGTGTATTGAGAAATAGTGTTATGAGTGTGGGCATGCTGTCTGTCTATCCGTACAGAGAACAGACTGAGAACAGAGGTCGAGTGAATCAACCATCATATTTGGTTTGACCAAAACATTATGAACATGATAAATTCAAATCGAATACTTATGATTTTATTCAATCCGCAAAACGCATTAATATATATACTGAAATCTGAAGCACGACTGAACATAACTTATATTTAAATACGAAAATACAAAATACATGGATATACATATATTTTTGGTAAAAATCATTTCGCATTGCCTCGTTTTAAGAATCGAGAGAAGCAGCTGTTGCTTTAAAGTTGCGGCAGCTATAAAAAGCGCAATTTTATTGAAAAAATCCTTAATTAAATTTCCGTTTCAATGTGTCAAAGTGTGAACAACACAATAATTTGGTTCTTTATTAACTGCCGCCGGTGTGGGCGTGTCGGCAACAGCAACAGCAATACCAAAGGCAACAATCTAGGCAGCAGCTGCATGAAATCCTTAATAGAGTTAAATAACATGTATGTGTGTGTGTCTGTGTGTGTGTGTGTGTGAACGCGGCTATATCCTGCCACCGGAGGTGTCAATTTAAAGCCAATTTAATTTGTGCGACCGGCAGCGACAGCGGCGTCGGCTTCGCCAAACTGCCCCAAAAGAACTTGCAACACGCATTTTAAAGCCGTTTGCCGGTTGCAGCTTGCAGCAAAAGCAAAAAATTGAGCTCAAAAGCGAATTCAAAGTTGGCTGTGACTGAGGGAACTGTACGGGGGTGGAGTTCTGGGCTCTTTCGTAGCAATGGAAATTACAATTTTTAACTGTGCCAGTCTTGCAATGTTGTTGTTGTTGTTGTTGTTGTTGCAGCTGTTGCCGTTGTTGCTGTTGATGCCGTTGTTGCTCTGCATATGCCGCTTTCAATTAAAAGGCATTGGGCAACGCCATGGACACTGGACATGAACGTGGTCTGGACTCATGTGTGTGTGTGTGTGTGTGTTGGCGTTGTTGTTGTCATTGTTGTTGTTATCGCTGCCTTTGCCAACGCATTCGAACCAAATGTGACAACAATGGCAACAGCCCAGCAACATGAGCAACAACCAGAGCGACCTAATTTGAAAGCCAATTTAAAGCTGTTGCGAAATGCCAGAAGTGTCGAATGCAGCGAGTTGCGGGAAAAGTCTCTGCAAACTTCAATTGCAGTCAACTGTAAACGATCCTGTGCAGCAGTCTTATAGAGTAAGAGACCTAAGATGCGAGACATTGAAATTAAAGAGCGACTTGCAGTTAAACAGCTCTCTAAAAACACAAACTGTTTTCTTCAAATTTTGATGTGAAATTTTGTATACCCGTGCAGAGGGTATTATAATTTTGTCACGATATGTGTACCGCATTGAAGGAGATGTCTCAGAAAAAAAAAAAAATTGTATATTGGTGATCAGCATCAACAGCTGAGTCATGTCCGTCATGTCCATCATATCCGTCTGTCCGTCGGTCCGTCTGTCCGTCTGTTTATATGCGTTTTTCAAGACTTTGTTCTTGAGCTATCTTGATGAAACTTGGCACAGATGCTTCTTCTTATTGCAGGTAGTACCTATAGATGAATTGGCCAGATCGGACCACTTTATATAGCTGCCATAGGAACGATCCGTTGAAAAATTAGTTTTTGTATGAAAAACATTTTCGAAATTATAATCTTAATTTTATACATCTGCATAGTTTTAGTAGTAAACTTGTTATCAAATGTCATCAAATGAAAGTATGGAATCTTAATTCATTTGCTCTTACAGACCAGAATGCATAAGCTCATATTTACTTAATATTTTCTTTAATAATAAATATTATAGTTTTAAAGTAGCTGATAAAACGATATAATGAACGCGATTGAAATTCCAACCTGTCACAATGTTAAAAGGCTTTATCCTGTTATTAAACTTGTAAGCTATCTATATTAACAAATATATATAAACAATCATAGCAGTTCTTATATACTTATGCACTTTATACCAAATGTTTCTTTGAATTTTCGCTGCTGATAAAATAATCCATAAGCTATATCGATGACTTTTTGTTCAACTTTGCTTGTCAATAAGTTATCAAGACAGCTGCTCATCACAATAACAGACTCATATGTTCCTTCTGTAGAAAGTCAATTTCATTTTGCAGCTGAGAAAGTACTTATTAGTCTAACCGATAAACTCAGTCGACTAACCCGCTTGTCATGTAAAACACAAAACTTGTAGCTGCATTTGCTGCCAAATGGAAAATGGAAAATGGGAAATGCGAAATGGGAAATGCGAAATCTCAAATGGTAAATGGTAAATGCAAGTGGCGACAAGTCGCAGCCTTTGCACATTTGTAGCTACTCCTAGATACTCGTACTTACTTGTAGATCCAAGTAGTAGACTTGCTACCTGGCAAACTTTAGTTATTTCTTCTTTTTTCTTTTTTTTTTGTAGTGTGCACAAAGTCAAAGACAAACTGCCGTGTATTAAATTGAAGCCAAAGACAAAATGCTGCGACACGTAAATGGAGCAGAGAAGAACGGAATTGGATTTAGTGTTTTGTGCATTGGATGCTTCGTTTGCTTGGCAAACTTATCTGGCCAGACGCTGGAGCAGCGAGCAGAGAGCTTTGCGCTTCAGATTGGGCATAATGCAGCCCAATTCGCCCAACACCCTCTTTTCCTTTTGGTTTGCCTAGTGACATAGTTTTTTAGCCAACAGGAAGGTTATATTAAAATTTCTGGCTGGACAGTTTTATTTTTATATGCAGCGCCCAACCACCTTTTTTTCCATGTGCCACATTTTATTTTACTTCAACTTCTACTGCACTTCTTGCACTCTGCCTGTCCTATGTAAGAGCCAAGTCGGTGGCTCATTGGCTCAGGACTCAGGGCTCAGAGTGCGGCTAACAAAAGTTGTGCGCAGTCAGTTGACATAAATTTTGTTAGCCTACTTTTGGTCCAAATTGCTCACAGACAATGCACAGAAGCAATGCGCTATTATTATCCATTTTTGTTTTGAGTAGGTGCTGGGAGTAGGCTACGAATGAAGCTCTATAGTTGCCAAAAAACTATATATAAACCATTAAACTCAGATAATTCTATAATTTCACTTGTTCATGAAAGTGACATTTTTTTCTGTTTGAAACAGATTTATGATATCTTGAAACTATGGTATCATATGCCGGCAGTTAACAATTATATTTATATCTTTTTACTAAAATGGTTAGTGCAGAAATTGTCTGAAAATATAGATTTTCATAAGCAGACAGCTTACAAAATTTTTAAAAATTATTTATATCATTTTTACAATCCATCTAACTTGATGAGCTAGATTTAATTGTTGTTCAACTACTGTGGAGTCCAATATTTCAATTTTGAGAGCATTTTTTGGCTATAAACAGTCTTTTTGTCTAAAATAACTGAAATTTTATGAAAACTAAGGCAAAGCGGTAAAAAATAACTCTGTTTTGAGAAAGTATTCTAAAATATTCAAATTCGCATAAATGAAAAAAAAGCTATGAAATTGCTTGATATTTTTACATTTTTCGATTCTATATTAATTATTATTAGATTTGATCCAATTATAAAATCTTATTGATTTACATTTCCACTTTTCTATGCTCAAATAGAGCATCTGAAAAGACACATATGCCATAACCGATTTTCAATTGTTTTTATTTGCTTGGTGCTTCTGGTCGCCTAAAAACCAGAGTTATTTTAATTAAAATATTACAGCTACTTTATGCTGGGTAGAAGCTAACGGTTAACAGCTTCATTCTGAGGCACTATGCAACTTACAAAAAAAAAAAAATTAATTTAATTATGCAAAAAGTGGGCTGCACTCAGCGAGCGACCACTCGGTGTGCGCCCATCAGCCCCTCGCTGCTGTGCAACCCCTACTCGTAGAAGGGCGCACGGAAATTATTTCAATTGTATGCACTTGAAAGCGGAGGTACTGCTTACAAAATGAAATAAAAAGAAGCAAAAACGAGCATTTCAAGAAGACGTCGAGCGGCAGTCAAAGCACAGGCCAGCGGCAAGTGCCACACTCAGGAGCAGCTGCAGATGGAATGGGAATGGGAACGGGAACAGGAAAAGAAACGGGTACGGGAGAGTGGAATTGAGATTGGGCATAGGAACCCGCACTGGGCATGGTTGGTGCACAGGTCGTCGACGCGGCCATTTGAATGAGGTGCTGACTGACGTTGGCCAGGCCAAAAACGACAGACCAAAAAGTTGGCAATGCCAAGCAGCGATTTTCAACTTGAAGTGTGCTTTCATGGACAAACCAGGGGGGAGGGGAATGACAGGGACAGAGTGGGTAGACCTGGGGACACTGGTTGGTGGTTAGGCTACCTTTGCTGACTGAGTGGCTCTTTTCGGAAATTCAAATTTCCGATTCTTGATGATTTTATTTAAATTTGCGTATTCGAGTGTTTGTTGGAGCCACTTGAAGTGCCGACTGACTGCCTTGCCCCTCGCTGCTCCCTTGCCCACTACGTCTCCTTCCTTGTACCTGTGCTAGCCCTGCAGCAGCATTCGGGCTGTTGCCTTTGTTTTGTTTTTTTGGTGAAAATTGTTTAAATTGGCAGGAATTTCTGCGCTCAAAATTGGCTACGTCTTTGGCCGCACTCAGCTCGCTTTGAGCCAATTAACATAGTGCAGCTTAACCATGATTTATGTTTAGCCCCAAATGCCGAATGCCGAATGCAGCCGACAGACATTTTTGGGCAGAACCCTCATTATCATATCAGTGCTAAGTACATGATGGCGGCAGCTGCAGCCACAGGACTTTAGATGAGATGGGGGCATGTAAACATGACTTGCACCACAAGTAACATGGGCGTAGGTCACTTACCACCACCCACAAAAATGGCTGCAACCGCTGCAGTTTGATGATAAGCAAACCCGCGACACGTGTGTGCCACACAGAGTGAAGAGTGGCAAAGGTAGTGGGAGGGGGTGGTTGGGTTAGAGCATCGCTGTGATCCGAGCGCATGCAACATTCCCATTAGGCAAATACGCAGCTGCCTCTTTTGCCTAAATAGGCGTACACAAATCTACATTTCAAACGTTATTTATTATGGATTCCGATTTGGGATTGGAATACTATGAAAGCGTGGCTAACTTAGATTTGAGATAGTCTTGTGTTTCATTAGAGGAACGTTGCTGTTTTGATCCCTTGAATGGTGGTCATCATTTGTAGCCACGTTTTTGTGTGTGGAAGCCTCTGGGCGGTGTGGCATGGTTGAGACAAAGTCAAATAGTTACCCTTGTTACTTCCGACGCGACTCTCGTATTACATGAAACAATAAATTTCCCATAGAGAGCGCTTTGTTCAGATGTTATCGCCAACTAGTTAAGTCTATTGCTTACTGAAGACTCTCATGTGTGGTGCGCCGTGGTGCGGGGTTGACTGTACAACATGACAAATTGCGTTGCAATATTCAAAATAATACTGAGAACGCTTTTATACCCAAAATTAATTGTTCAATACAACCAAGAATGCTTTAGATGTTAACGTTTAGATGAAAATCGGATCTTTGTGAAAGTTTAAGCATACTCAAATTAGGTGTAAATATCCCTGAGTTAAATTTTTATTTCGAAACTGTCGACTGGTTGGTTCTTGGATATGAAACAACAAGAAAGAAATGTTATCTTTGGCGTGCCAAAGATATATACCCTTGAAGACAAGATTTTCATAAGAAAACTTATTTTTCAACGGATCGTTCCTATGGCAGCTATAAGATATAGTGATCAGATTTTGATCAAATTTGGTCAACATGTGTAGAACGTGCTTTGATTAAGATATAAAGAGTTTGGTCGAGTTATCTCGAAAAACAAAAAAGTTTTTCATACAAAAACTAATTTTTCAACCGATTGTTCCTATGGCAGCTATATGTTCTAGTGGTCCGATCTGGCCCATCTTAACACTTTGTCTGCCTATGGTATATACCAATATGTATACCAAGTTTGGTTGCTCTAGCTTCAAAACTGTGGATAAACCTGCGATCATACAGACGGACGGACGGACGGACAGACGGACGAACATTTCACAAACCCAATATACTCTTTATTGCAAGATCGACACACATACGAAAAGAGACGAAAACATGGCAAGATCGACTCGCTTCGGACTGTAGATCAAGGCTATATCTACTTTATAAAGTCAAAGATGAGTCTACTCTTTGTTTCAAGATACCATTTGTTATACATTTTGAACGGATATGCGACTTACATCAATTATTTAGTTTTATTTTTAAATGAAGCATTAATTTAACCACTTCACTCTATACTTATGCATGTTTAATCTCTCGTAAATCTGTGGCATCAACATGCAATATCACGCATTCCTCATCAGCAACATGCAGCATGTTGCAGCCAAAAGCGGGCAATTGCAATGAAAATGGTGCCACTTAGACACATTTCGAGTTAGTTATGCCACGAAATGGCCAATCAGAGCCACACTAACCCACCAAACAATGTAGATAACCCACTCATTTGACCGGCGGCACAAAGTGAGAGAAACAAACGCCTCCAGTTGGCCACCATACGTTTAATTGTGGCTGCACCAAATTGCATTTGAATATACCTATGTGTGTGTGTGTATGTGTGCGACATAATATAACAGTCCAAATTATACCACTTACTGCAAACCCCGCTAGGCCCCACTTCACAGTTAACAAGAAGGAACCAAAACGAGAAACCAAAAACAAAAACCAAATGAACAAACCGCCAAATGAGCGACAAGCAAAACACTGCAGAATCAGTTCCAATTGTTGTTGTCGTTGTTGTTGTTGTTCTTGTTGCTGTTGTTGCTGTGGTTGTTGTTGTTGTTGTGTTTTCGGCACTTTTCGCCTTGGCGTTGTCAGCATAGTTAGCACAGATCCAGATCCCCAAGATAAGTTCAGTCGAGCACAGCTGCGCCGAAAATTGTTGGCATTTTGCGCATGCGTCGCGTCGCGACTGCACTACAAAGCAGAGGCGGTGGCAGAGGCGGAGGCAGCGGCTGAGCAGAGGCCGAGCAACAATCACAGCGCACAGTGGTGCAAATATCTGAAATATTGCAAATGTGTTCAAAATTAGAAAAAAATTCTAGAGTTAAAGTTATTGACATATAGCACCTCATAACATGGCAACGACGAAATACACTGAAAAAAAATTACTCCAAATACTTGATTTTATGTACACTTCAACATGTTTCAGTGCCAGAAATATTAAAATTCTTATCAGAGAATACTCCTGGTATTATTGCAACAGCTATTTACCTAAACTTATTTCGCACCAATCGTGCTGCTTCGTCACCAGCTGGGGCTGCTGTCCACATTGATATTTCAAAGTCTTAGACTGCTTATATGTTGCGAGGATTGGGAAAACCCAGGAAAACCTAATCAGAGCAAAAATTTAGTGAGAATTAGTATATTAAATATTAAATGTGACTAAGAACCAGAGCTATAGTAAGAACCTCAGTTTTTTTTCATCACAAATTTCATATATTTTAAAGAAAATAATTATATTTTAACCCATTTTAATTTTAATAAACAAAAAATCAAGTTCATGATATATAAAAAAATGTATATATTTTTAAAAAACAATTCGAATTCTTTCGCAACTTTGAGCTCATTGGCCACTATGCAATCGCGGTTGCAATTTGAATTTCGTTCTGCTGCTCAGGCTAAATTTTTCAGCACCTCGAGTGAAGATTGGAGTGGACACAGTGTATACGGTTTGGGGCAACGAAGTATGGAGCTTGCAGTGTTTGAGTCTTGGAGTCTTGGGAGTTAGGGAATGTGCTTGAAAATTAGCTGAAATAGTTGTAGGTACAAATTTTAGGCGCTGTTTTAGCTGGTTGTTGTTGTTAAGTTTGTTGCCAGTTAGTCGAGGTCGATCGTGTTGTTCTTGTTGTTGTTGTTGTTGTTAGTCTGGTTGTTGTGCGTGATGTCAGGCACCGTTAGAAAGGCAACAACATTGCCAGATGTATGTGTCAATGGGTCTGAACGGGTATCACTTGAAGTTGTTACAGTTGTTAAACTTTTAGTTCATTGTACATACTTGTTGGGTTGTGGTAATGTTGGTGCTGTTGGTGGGAGGGGAGTACTATAGAGAGCGTAGTGGGGAGCGTGCTAAACAAAAAACCGATATTTGCAGCCGGTGTGCATAATTTATTTGACTATAATTACAATTAATTATGGTAATTATGTTGTTTTTAGAGACCAATGCCAACTCAATTATTTGAACGCACAGCACTTTTCGTAGCAACATGAAAAGTTTGCGGTTGGAAAATTTGCCGCCGACTTCTGCACCACTTCCCTATCCATTTCCATTTTCCAGCATTCCGTTTACTCCCACAGGCTTGCAAAGAAGACAACAACAGCGTTGAAAATAACATTTGGCTGTGGCGGCAAAACTTTTTCCACGTTGTGGCAAAAACTCGCACATGTGTGTGAATGTGTGTGTGTAGCTATCTGTGTGGGCGAACGACATTGCAGCTTGTGGGCGTGGCTGGCAACACGCGTCGTCCAGGACCTAAAATTGCAGGAAGCACAAAAAGTTGGCGGGCAATGTACATAAAAACATCAACCAAGGAACCAGCGGGTTATGAGTGTGTGTGTGTATGTGGGTGTGTGGGTGTGTGGGTGTGTGTATGTGTATGAAAGATACAGCCAAGTGTGTATGTGTGCGCGTGTGTGTGTGTGTGGAAACCGCAATCAAAAGGGATATTTAATTGTGCCTAATTAGCTAATTTATGTTGCTGTTGTTGTGTGAGTGGCAGCAAAGTGTTGCTCTAAGCATATTAACCTCCCTCCTTTTCCGTGTCCTTGTCGTTGTCGCTGTCGTTGTCCTTGTCCTCAACCTTGTGCTCGTCCCTGTACTGGGCATGGTCCTTGTCAGCGACATTGTCATGTGCAAACGTTGCAACGTTCAACTAACTTGCGGTTCTTCGCTTGTGCAGGGGGTGGCGTAGAGGGTTAAGGGACGCCCGCAAGTATGCAACATTTTTGTTGTCCAATGCAACCCCCCACCACCCTCTGCCGATGGGTATTTGCATTATGTTATGACGTCATTTCCCAGCTGACTTCAAACTGCCACTAATATAATTAGTTTAACAAAAAGTGAATTAGAGTTAAGAAACTGTAGACAAACGAACTATAAATCAGCTAAATGATGTCCCTGATGCAAAGGATAATGATTTTAATCAAACAAATAACATATTCAAATCTCAAACAAGTTGTTATTACCAAAATAGGCTTATAATACAAGTATACCCAATGAAATATACTTAAGATTTTAGTTTATTATAAAAGCATTTTTTATTAGAAGTTAAAAAATTTACAAAATTAAGTTAAATATTTTAGAATTTTCAAGTTTTAGGTGTGAGAAACAGGCGATGAAGACATTCATTTTATAATATTTAAATTAGTTCCAAAAAAGAATAAAAATATTTTTAAAGCATTTTGTATTTACATTTGCCTTCGGAACTAACTTCAATTTATTGTGGAAAATTAAAAAATCCTAAGCTTATTTATATAACATATCATTTTCGTTATTTGTGAGAATAATTACAACGAATGAAAATATAAAGTTTTTTCTAAACAGATTTATTTCTAAGGAAATTTTATTCCTAATTAACTTTCTTTAACATTTGACATATGCTTAGAATTTTACATAAGTGAAAATTAATCGGCATTTGAAAATGATTTTAAATATTGAAACCTATACTGATAGAAATAATGCATTATGCATTTTAACATTTTTTTAAGTATTATAAATTTTGATAGAAATGTTTGCTATTAAAGTATCTTATTAAATATATATTAACTAGTTTTAATTTGAATATATTCATTTTTTTTGTTTAAATTAACATATTCAAATTGAAAAAAAAACACCTCTAGGTGCGAAAACTATAACAAATATGTTAAATATTAGTATGCATTATTTATTTTTATCAGTGTAAGCATTTATTTTATTTTAATTTAATTTATTTAGTTTTTTTTTTATAGTAACCATCAACATTTACCTTGGTTTAATATTACCCAATACTGAATTGGGTTTAGTTAATTACAGTAAGTTACAGTTTATAGTAAATTACAGTTTGGGTAGGCCCTTATTATGAATGTTCAGCAAAAGTTAAGAATTTAATAGCATTTTCATTGTAGGCTTTAAAAATGCATTGTGAATTGTTGTAAATTGTTTATCAATAAGTATTTGATTTAGGTTTTTTACTCAGATTTTGCTTGCTTTCTTGGCTGTTGACAGTTGCACGTTACACGTTACACGGACTGGGACAAGGACAACCATCTAATCCTCTTTCATCACTCCATCCTTTGTGTCACGCTGAGCATGACCCAGTTGCAAAACGCTTGTTTGACTCGAAAGTTAAAACGAATGAGCTGCTTTCATAGGCAAGCCCAAGTTTCAGGCCGAGCAAATGTCCATAATAATGACTGGCACATAGAGAGGTAGGTCGGGGTGAAACTCAGCGGGGAGTGTGCTGTCAGTTTTACATAAATCGATATAAAGAAACTAGGAACAGGTTTAAAGAATCGCCCATTGACTGGGGGCAGGATGTGCGCACTTCTTGGCCTGTCGCTGTTCTAATGCGTTTAATTTTTTTTCTACTTGTGCCACAATTTGCTGACACCACTCGTTGCCATCATTCGTCGCAGTCCCCTTTTGCCCCAAAAGTCAGCTTTTGCTGCTGCTTTGTTTGCCGTGCGCACGTCGCCCGCGCATTTTTTTTCCAGGCATTTAAATTTTATTTCGCGTTTTGCATTTGCATAGGAAATTCATTAATTTTGTCGCAAGCTGAGCAAAAGCAACAACAACAAAATTTAGGCAAATAAATGAAAAGAATTGCCAGACAAATTTTTGTGGCTGCTGCTGTAATAAATTCATTCAAGTACGCCTCGGTTCAATAGTTCTTTATTGAACAACTTTCACTTATTGTTTGCTCGTATTTAATTTCAGCTAAGCTCGTGAAATTTGCTTATCATTGCTTTTCTTTCGAACTGAGATGGTTTGACTGTCTTGGCAATTGACTTGGCCAACATTTTGGTTGGCACTTTTTTTGTTGTTGTCTTTCTTGACTTGTCATTGCCCGTGGGGGCCTTTTTCCTAGACTAGACTCTGGCACCACACACATGCACTTCAAGCTGTCAGTTGGCGCATTGTAATCGGCGTCTGACCCGCATTAATTATAGCTCACTGACATGTGATATTCACACATGCCGCACACTCTCACACTCGCACACACACTTGGCCGGTCATCTCAGCTCACTTCAGTCCACAGTTGAGCACTTAAGCTGGCTCCATATAGACAGCAATGACTTCAGCTGCCTACGAGGCTCGTTAATCGATATATCTTTTCTTTCCTACTGGCAACTCTTTCAGTTTCTCTCTCTCTCTCTCTCTCTCTCTGACTCTCTGACTCTCTCTCTTTCTCTCTCTCTCTGTCTATAAGTCTATCTTGTCTATTTGTCTGCTGTTGAAATTGAGCCGTGTCCATGTCCGGAGCTCGTCAAGCTGTTCCACCGTTTACTGGTCCAGCAGCTGCCATTCTTTCTCAGCCTCAGCCTCAACCTCAGCCTCAGTCTCGGCATCTACACTTTTCTTTTACAATCTTTTGTTATTTATTTTTATTTCATTTATTTTTTGTTTTTTTTTTTAACTCATGTTTATTGTTATTTACTTAGCTGTGAAAAAAACGAAAGTTGTTTCACACCTTTTGGGGCGGCTTGCCGCACGCAACTCAAGTCTCCAAGTAGATCATTTGCTGGCTCTTAAATATATGGGTTAAGTTCAAAAAGCAAACACTCCAAACTTTGCCACAGTATCTAAAAAGCACTCGCAGCAAGTATTTATCAAAATTGTTTGTCTTCTAATGGACGATGCTTTACTTTCTATTGTCTGAGCCAAAGCGTCGCATTGACACACATCTTGCGGCACATTTTGATAAGTGAAGTTGCTCTAGAAAAAAATCCTACAAATTCTAAAGAATGTGTAGTTATATGTTATGTTGAAAGTGGAAGATAAAATGCTGAAGCGTGGGAAAGTTGAGTTAGTAATAGTTCCAATTGACAGTTGACTGATCTACTTACTAAGCTTTTTATGCTGCAGAATTGAAAATCGTCTTAATGTTTTTCATTTACTTTAAGAATAAATATTTTTCAAGATTTTGTTGACTAAACAATTGTGAAACCATACATAATACATTTATAATTCCAATGTTCAGCATTACTTGAAATTATAATGTGAAATTAAGTTTTTCATAAAGATTAGAAAATGTAAAATTGTTCAACGTTTTGATTCAAAGTAGTTATATATAAAGATAAATTTATTGGGTTTCATAAAAAAGTTTAAGAATCATTGCTATTGTTTCTTTCCAAACCCTTCCAAAATTCAAATGTTCAAAGCATATGACGGTTTTGATACCTCTAGTTAGACTGCCTGTTATCTTATCTAACCTGTTGATGCTGATTATAGTAGACTCAAAGATATCTTCCTGTGCTTTTTAGTGCACGGAACTAGTTATGCGGTATAAAAGGGTTAAGAAAATTGTATTCCAGCAACTTACTGAAATCAAATTACATCCCTTTATAAGAAAAGCAAGTTTCCTTTCTCTTATTGGACTCAAACACCTGTCAAACAGCTTATTAATTTTCAATTGGCATTCCGTTGGCTGCAACTCAGTTTGAGAATTTCAACGAAATCAAAACCCCATTTACCGATTTAGCAATTCCAGCTACAGCCCCCAGCTTCAGCTCCAGCTCCAGCTATAGCTCCAGCTCCAGCTCCTGCTCTTAAATCCATGCGCTAATCTCAGTTCAAATGCAATGCAAAGCTGATAAACTGAGTGAGGAAAACAAATGCAAAAACATGAATAAAATTTGTATTCGAAGATAGAAAAACAGAGAAAGGGAAAAAGCTTGAGCAGCAAAGCAAACCTTCAAGTTTAGCATTGAACATTTTTAGCATTTGCCAAGCAATTTTCCAACATTTTTCGCTGACTACTAAAGTCATTATATTTGCAAGCGAGCAACGGCACACAAAGCAAGTATATGTATATAGATTGGATAGGTAGATATATATATATATAGTAGATAGATAGATAGATAGGTAGGTCAAAAGAGAGCTAGATATATGGGTATATAAGAACTGGTGACTGGGTAGCTGGTAGCCGGGCAGGAAGCATGAGTCCTTGTTGGATGCTACGTTTTGTCGTTCAGTAGGTAAGTAATCTCATTATAATAATGGGAACAATTGATTTCTGTCTGGGCAGGTTGAAGTCACTGCTTGAATGACTGACTGAGTGGTTGACTGACTGACTGGTTGGTTGGCTGGCTGGCAAGGACATGACTGACAGCGTCGCTACTTTTCCAACGCAGTCAATAAATGTACAACGAAGCATGCAGAGGGCTGTTTCCGGCTATAGACAGCCAACAGCTCCAGCACTCAATCATCGCTTCATTCCGATGCCGATGCCGATGTCGATGCTGCCAATGCCGCCAATGGTTGCAGAGAGCTCTTCCCGGACCAACCGCAACGACTTGAGTTCTGTAAAGGAGCTGCTCCTGCTGCTGCTGTCTTCGACATGCCAGCGATGATTCTTTAGTGTTGCCGCTGATGAAATTATAATCAAGGGAATATATAATTTCTTTCACCTGGTTACATCTGCCCCTTCTCCCACCGTTCAAGCAAACAAAGCCATCAGTGCCTTGGCTGCTACGGTAGCTCCACTGGCTTCTCCTGTTGGTCCTTCCACTTTCAATGATATGATAATTTGCTTTTGTTTTCTTGGCAGCAAAACTTTTGCTGGATGTCAGTTGAGTAGAGTAGAGTGGAGTGGAGTGGAGTGGAGTAGAGTGGAGGCCAGTGGGCTTGTGGCATGTGGCATAGGGTATTGCATCGATTTCTTTATGTAACTGTGCCACACACAAATCTTCAGCTGTTCAGCTCTGCTCAGTTATTCAACTGTTTTCGACTGGCTTGCGGCATTTGGACCCTAGACACAAAACATTTTTCTCCATTTCAGTTGCTTGTCTTGATTTATCTTGTTTAGCAATTTCCATGCTCTAAAATGACATTCAAATGCAGAAGGCAAACTCACAAAACCGAAATCGACCGCATAATGTGCCACAATTAAATTACAATAAATCATACTCAGTTCTCATTCACTCTTTCACTCTCTCTCTCTCATTCACTCTCTCTCTCTCTCTTTCTCTTTCTTGCTCCATCATATACGCCAGCGTAATTAATCATTTCTCTTTATATATGAGTTGGTTTTCTGTATGTTTTCTGTATATTTCCTTCAACAACTTTTTCTTTAGCTGCTTTTCTTTGGACTTGTTCCCTGATATCGGTAGTTGGTTAGTTGCCTGCTAATTAATAGCTCATTTACTTTTAGAGTTCGTTTGTTTACAAAGTTTTTGATTCGGATTCTGATTTCGTTTTGATTTGTTGGCATTTTTGCCATTTGGTTAATAATAATGTGAATAACCGCAGTTTGGCTTATTAATATGGCCAGAAATCATTTGAAAAGTTCACTTTAATCTTTATAAGCCGTAATGTTGAGAGTTCGTTGCTTTTAACAATTCGAATACTTAACTGATTTGGGCGTCTTTATATTAAAAAGCTATTATGTCATATAGAATAGGTCATTTGCGTTTTCTTGAACTTGATACAAACATATATAAAAGTAAAAATAAGATTGGAGATAAAAATCAAGCAGCAAGCAGAGGATAAATTATAATATCAAACCTTTGAATAGCAATTAAAACATTTAACTTTTTCTTAGTCTTAAGTTTTTTTTAAGTAAACCGAGTACTCAACATGACTTTTCTTTAACCATAAATAATAACAAAATAAAAATCATGGTTAGCTTTCCTTCACTTTATTGTACATTGCCAATTATGGTCTCCTATTTACGAGTAGTTGGTCATCTAGATAAGATTAGCTAGCTCGGGAATATTCTAAAATTTTAAAAGTGTAACTTCGCAATAAACTAGTTGCTTTTCAGAACTTGAAATATAATCAATAAAATCAGCCAAGTTCCTGTTACAACTCTATCAATCCAAACTTTTTTTGGCGTCATTTAATTTATAAACAAATTTGGGTTAAGAATTGCTTTAACGCCTCATTATGTGAACCATTTAGAATGAAAAGCATTTCCGCACAATGCCCAAAAATTAAAAGCAAAATTAAACACATTCAATTAAATTGTGTGCAATTTTGCGCTACAGCCAACAAAAAGGTAAACCAGTTTCCGTATGCCAACCCAACCACCCCCAATCCCCAATCCAAAACCCGAGGCAACCCCCAAAAGGTGAAAAGTTATGCCATTGACTGTAACGTTGCCATTACCTGAGCGTACAATAAGGTGCGTGTTTGCTTGTTATTGTTTTTGTTGTTGACCCACGGCGCTTTGTTGTGCTGAGTGGGGGGTGGGGAGGGCTGGTTTGAGAGGAGTATGGACTACAAAATATGGAAGAGTAATGCCAAACATCAGCGCTTATAACTGTGCAGATTATGAAGTTAATTTATCAGCAACGAAGCGGATGAACAGACAGTCATTCACTCACTGCCACCATGTTTATCGGATGGGTGGGGGGGGAAGGGGGAACCAGGAGTAGAGGTACGGATTTGGGGATGAAGACTTGAAGTGGTAGCTGTTTAGCTTTTTGGCTGTCGTTTTGTTGGTTGGCGAAGTAAATTATTTTGGTAAAACAGGCGGACATTCATTAAGCCATCAAATTGCCGCTGACAAATTTACCAAGTCAAATGAATAAGTGTCGTTCGCCACGAGTTGAAATTGTCAAGTGAAATAAGAACTTAAGGTTAGTTCGTTTGTAGGCCAGTTAAGTCAAGGATTAGAAAACTGGTTGACAACAAATTGAATGAATACTGAAAAAAACTAAACATATACAAATAAACAGCCTACTATCGAATATTTCTTTAGTTTAAATGAATTGAAAACTGAAAAAATAAGCTTAAGCACACCAAATAATACAATACCTAGCTTACCATATATAACATTTCGTATCAATATATAAGCTTGCATTTCTTTTTGCAACGTTTTTGACTAACATTTCATATTCAAATCAGATTGATACGATTTCTTTTTGAATTGCGTATGAATAACTTGATTTGATACAAAAGTTTCAATGCACTATAGTTTTTATTCAAAGCTCTTGAATTATGTATTTCTTAAAACAAGTAAAGATTCTTAAAGCTGACTGATATAAAACTGCATATGGAAGAGGTTGTCTGGAACAAACAGCAGCTGGCGAAAGTTTCTTAGCAACTTTTTGTGCTATGCTGCCTTTTTGCGAACTTGCAAAAATTTCGAGCTTCAATTTACTTTCAACATGCTTTTTACACTCAAGGAGTTTACTTTTTTTGTGTACATGTATATCCTTGTACACATACACACATACACTTACCAAGAGGCAGCCTTAACGATATGGCGCACGCACACGATCCAAGTAAGTTGCTTGAGGTGTGGTAAGGGTTGGAGGGGGGCAGCGTTACTTTTTGGGGGTTTGGGGCGCGTCTGTAGTGCCGTAGACATTACCACAGCCACGCGCGTGTTTTACGTTCATCTGTCTACTTAACGGTGCCTTACTCACTTGGCAGCCCCTTTTTCCTGTTGCTGCAGCTTCTTTCTCGTCCTCGTCCTCGTCCTCGTTCTCGTCCTCGTCCTAGTCCTTGTTCTCATCGTCTGCGTTTTAACGTACTAATCCTTGCTTTTATCTCTTGTTTGACTTTTGCTACGCGCACTCCATACACCCGCTCACTTAATGTCATTGTCGCTGTCAAGGCAGCCCATCATTCCGGGTTTCAGGCATCCTGTCTTACAACCGTATACCCTGCAATCCTTTCTAAATATTTGTCAATTTGTATGCGCAAGTTTCTTTCAATTCGCGCGCAACACTCGGCGTATGCGTGTCATAAGCGTTCCTTAAAGTGTTTGCTTCTCAACTTCTGCTTTGATTTCCTAACATGTTTGCTTTTTCTACTCCTTGTATGTTTGTTTTCACTATTTGCCTTTAATTTTTCATCATGTTCCATTGCCCACTGGCGCCAGTTTTCATTAATCAACGGCACGTGACCAAGTTTAAATTTTTAACCAATTTAATTTTTTACTTTGTGTTAGATTTTACTTTTGGTTTATGTTGCGTATGAGCGTTAAACAAACAAGGCAACTGAGTGGATTCTATGTGCATTGAGGTATATACTATATACTACCTCCTAGAAAATTCAATTAATTTTTGATGCCGACAACTGTTTGCTTACTGTCCGGGGGAAGCTTTTCTGGAATAGTTGCATTCAAAAACTGAAAGAGAATTGTAGTTGGTAGCATTCTTGAGCTTAGCAATATAAAAGTAAAAAAAGTGTCAAAAACAATGAATATCTAACTATAAAGTTGCGGGTAATATAGAAACAGTTAGTTAATCCTAATACTAAGGCTATGACAATATAAAGCATAGTCCCACAAGAGCGCCCTACTCCAAAAGAGTCATTGACAAATTTTCAACCTGCTTTTCAACATAATGAACAACTGGCACATATGAAGCTCCATAAATTTGAATTAGTCCAATGATAAGCATGACAATGACAATAACTGGGCAACCTGAGCTGAGATGACTTCCGCCTGATATACTCTGGTACTCGTCTTTATTATAATTAACGAAAATTGAAAGGGCTAAATTGTGAAATTGTGCTTATAAAGTAAATGACGTTCATTAGGAAAAACAGTAACAAAAACAGCTGACAAAAGGCAAATGTGGAGGAAAACAATGAGCGTCACATGGGAAAGTGCGCAAGCTTCGAGTAACGGTAGAGAGAGTGTGTGTGTGTGTGTGTGTGTGTGTGTGTGTGTGTGTGTGTGTGTGTGTGTGTGTGTGTGTGTGCTTGTGTGTGTTATGTAATAGACATTATCAAAGCTAATTCAGTTATGTCTTAATTATAAACTACTTAAATGCGCCTTGCTGCGAGCATAGCAAATTTTCTAAGACTTTTTCTGTGTCTGCGTCTGAAAATGAAACTGAAGCTGCGAGCTGCAATCTGAGTCGGAGTCTGAGTCAGGGCACGTGTGACATTAGCTGGTTTAGCTTGCTTTTTAGTTAGGTTTTTGCCAGGTGAACTGGCTGCATAATTACCCAACTTGTACGAACGAGTAGATTTGATAGCTTTCGATTACACCTTACTACCATGGGTTAGCACTGCAGAGTGGCGTTTAGAGTAGTTCCCTTGGCAACGACCAGACGACCAGGCGTAGTCAGTCAAGAAATGTGGACGTCGAGAAGAACAGAAAGACATCAGCGGGAAGGGGTGAACATAGCTACCCCTTTGGGCGAGCAGCCACCCAAAAGGCAGTCAGGCAACCGAACTAAGGCAGCGAACTTTGATTGAAATATACAATTTTAATGAGACAACAACTGTTCAGCAAGAACTGCACAAAAACATACAAAACAATACCATACAATTTTTCTTTATTGAGACGAACAAACAAACAAATAAATCAAAGTAAAGTTGCAAAGAAAGAGCACAGAAGAAGCTTAAATCAAGTAAAGGAAAGCGGATGGTAAGCGCTCTATGTATCAAGAGGAAGTTACTTCTTCTTAAGGGTAAGTTTGAAGGTATACTAGTCTAGACAACTTATGAGGCATTTTAAATGCATGCCAAGGGACAATGTAAACAGACACAAAATAAACAAATCAGATTAAATTTTGTTTTAAATTTCTAGCACGCATCTCTTACGGCGATGCTCACAAATGTCATTTGGCAATCAGCATCAGATCCAATATTTATTGGAATAATACTTATATAGTTAGATAGCAGGCTTAAACGTTGACTAAACTTCGTTAAGTGTAAAGAATAATTAAAAAACACTTCGTGATTTGGATTTTCCCGGGATTTGTCGGTAGATATCGGTAGAGAGTATACCCACAAGTAAAACTACATTCACCGTTTTCAGAAACTACGTGCAGTTTTTGAAATAATCGCGGTTTTTGTTTTTTTGCCATGTGCTATAGCCACCTGATCAAATAAAAAAAGAATTTCAAAAAAAGATAATTCGACATGCTATATATGATACCCAGAACGTCTTTAAATATATTTAATAGTTTGCGTGTAATCTTTTTGTAAACTAAGAAATTTCAATTTAAATTTTCAATCTAATGCAAAAAATAGAAAATAGTAGAAAAAAATATTTTTGTTCTATGAACGTTTACGTTGTTATACTCTTTTTTTAAATTTTTTTGAAAAAAATAAGAGTATATTGGGCTTGTGAAATGTCCGTCTGTCCGTCCGTCTGCTCGTCTGTCCGTCCGTCGGTCTGTATGAACGCAGATTTTTTCCACAATTTTGAAGATAGAGCAACCAAACTTGGTATACATGTTGGTTTATATGTACATAATCAACAATTTTGATTTTTCTTATATTTTATATATAGTTTGCTTAAACTGTTTTTCATTCCAGATTGAATATTTAAGTCGAAAAATCAATACTTTTAGTGCAACAACCTCAACAAAAATAGTTAATACAATGGAATTCTATATTTGAATAACTCATAAATAAGCTAATGCAGTATATGATAGACTACAAAGTAAAGAGGCTCACAGCTGCGCAGCTATTCTTCACATTATTAAAAATAATACGGCAAACAACCAGAAAAATAATATCAAGAATTTTCTTAACGAAATTCTGCTGAAATTTGAGACTGAATAAACGGCAAACCCCAAGAAGCATTTCTAGTTGATGGCAAATGCCGGCGATTAAAATCTTGAATATCAAGCGGAAAATTGTCAAACGAGAAACGTTGATGATGCTGTTGATGTTTTTGTTAAAGATGATGATGTTGGCACAAAGGCAAAGATAGCAAACAAATAAAAACGCATCAAATGTTTGGCAAAGGCAAAAGCAAATGCAAAAAAAAAGAGGAAAGGAAAACAACTTGGGCAAACTAAATGAAATCTGAATCTGAAACATAGGAGCGGTGACAAAAACCGCGGTGACAAAGGCGATGCCGGCTAAAATCAAAGACGCTGCTGCTGCTGCTGCTGCAACCTGCAATTAAGCGACAGGACCCCGGACAACTGCTAACAGGATATGCCAGGGGTACTCAAGTTGAACCCAAAAGGGTGTGTTCCGTATGAAATTCGACGCAATATCAAAAACAAATAGATGCCACTGCCTTCACACGTTTTAGGGGCGGACTCCTTTTTCAATCATATGTACTATATATAGGTATTACTACGAAGTATATGCAAAGCAGCGACGCCTTAACATATGTGAGCACACACACACACTTTTACAAATAATTCGCACGAGTAACTCAACAAAAAGCAAAACAACACAACAAACAACAAAAAAAGATGAAGAAATATAAGGATAAAATAGGGAAAAACTCATCGTAGAATCCTTTGACTGCTGTTAACATCCTGTGCAGCAAAGCTGAACAATTTTTTGGTTTCAATTATCAAAGACCGAGACAAGGACAAATCGGTGACAAAGCAAAAAGGTAGTTGTTGTTCTCGTTGTTCCCCTTGTTTCCCTCTTGCTCAACCAAATAAAGGCGATTAGCATTTCTGAGCCTTAGATTACCTGAAGTAGTTTATATAACCCAATCTAAAGCAACTCAGCCCAACCCCAACTAAATCGAGCTCATTCTCAATAACAAGATTGTGCCCAGAGTTGTGTTTATTTATCTGTTTGTTTGCCAAGTGCGTGTCATGGCCGATTTGCTGTCGGCACTCCTTGTTACCTTTTCCTTTTCACTTCCACTTCCCTTTTCCCTTACCGTTCCCTAACTTGCAACCCTAAAACCCTCCCTGCCTGCCAAGCAGCTCAATAATTTCATCTAACGCCTGAATGCATCACTGCGGTCGTATATGGTTAATTTATGCCTTTGCATTCAATATTGCTTTTTCTTTTCCTTTTGCTTTATTATTGGATTCCTCTTAAGATTCTCGTGCAATTTTATTAACCGCAAATTCCCAGGCAATTGAGCCTCAAGTTACCAAAAGCAACGAATGAGCAGTTACCCTCATGGACGCAGCGTATCTACTTATAGCCCTTCAAATACACTTCACTTCTATTTCAAAAACATATCAAAGCTAATAAATTTTGGTCGGACTTAGTCGATTGGAAATTTATCAAAAATTTGCTATCAAGATTTCAAGTTGGAGTACTCTTCTTATCGATATACATGTATATAAACGAACACAGCCTCACTGACTGACTGCATGACAATCAGATAGATGACTGATTTTTAGTTATAATGATGCATTTTGTGTATTAGTATTATCTTTAGATAAGGCTGGGTACTACGAATATTTTTGAAAATTCGCGGAAATTATTTTAATTTATTTTATCACCCGATGAGACTCAATCTTATTTTCAAAGATCTTTTAGGCCGATCGAATGCTAAACAAAATGTTGCACATCACAGTTTTTCGAAAAAATTTCGTATTTTTAACTTACAATCGTGGTCATAAGTATTTTGACAAAAGTATGAGGAAAATTTACTCATAACTTGAACTTACTTTATGTACATTTTGGCATTAATGGAAAGGTCGTTTGAATTCCGTTTGAATGATGCAAACTTTGCTTAACCCTTTAAGTACTCATTGAACTTTAAGAATTTTTGTGACTTTATTGTCTTTTTTCCTCGGGCTTAAAGAAAAAATGTTTTTATGCAAAAAGTTACTCTAAACAATTTTAATAGTTTTATGATGTTTTTTTTTTGATTTATTAAAAATTGCTAAAAAACGACTTTTTTAGGCACTTTTTTCTCCTTTTCATACAAACATTTTTCTGAGATCATCTCATACTGAAAATTATAAACAAATATAAGCTAAGAGATTTTTCAAAATTTTGAGTAAATTTTCTTCATAATTGCAAAATACTTTTGGCCACCATTTTAGGTTTATTTCGTATAATATATCTTTGAAATTTCGCTGCTACGAACTGAATAATACCTAAGCAATTTAGCACGTTCAGGCTTGGGTCCTTCCGGCTGTCCGCTAAGCTGCAACGTCCTAATTTACACGACTCCTCCTTGAGAGCAATCAGAGAGCCGCAGAACCACAGAGTCACAGAGCCACAGAGCCGCAGAAACACAGAGTCACAGAGCCGCAGATCCGCATAACCACAGATCCACAGAGAGTAGTGGCTTTATTCGAGTGAACAAATTAACGCAGACACAAATTATATCTGGCGCTGATTAATCACTTAACAAGCCTTGTACGAGTATTTCGCTGATATTAACTTCACACACGGCCCAATATAATGCCAGCCCACGTTCGAGCCAACCAAGTTGACCTACGTTTTGAGTCCAAGTTCCAACTTTTAGAGCAGGGTAGCGGTACGGGGTGAAAGGAGAGGCACAGGCCAAAATAAAAGCCACGTCAATTTCATGCAAAGGTGCGCAGTCGTAAATTTAACTGGACGCGTAAATCCTGCACACAAATGTTTCAAGTTCGCGCCGACGTCTGAGCTCCACTGCCATCCACTCTCTGTGTCTCTCATCCCATTGCTGTCCAATTGTATTTATTTAGGTACTCTGTCCTCCGCTCCGTTTCCTTCTTTTTAATCCCAACGCTGCTCGGCTCAAGTTGACTGCGAATTGTCTGGCCTGTGTGCTGGCCGCGCTAAAATTTAAATTCATACACGATCGTTGGCCCCAAAAAGACTAATGAGCACAATTATGCATTATTGCAGCTCGTTGCATCGAAAATGAACTTTAACAAGCCTCAGCACACACTTGATGCGCCGTCCTCAACCGGGGAATGAGGACCGAGGAATGAGGAATGAGGACGGAGATCGAGACGAGACACCGGCACTCGGTATCTGGGCTTCAACTGGATCTGGATCTGGTAATGCCTCTCAGGGGGGGAGTTCGGACTGCAGTGCAAAGTGTCTACAGTTTGAGTTGGGTAAGTGCAACAAACTAGTTTCTTAGTATTTCTTGTTGTTTCCTTTTTTCATTCTTCTTTTTGGCAAGTTTGGCAAAGGTTGTTAATACTGTCGTCTGAACTTTGCATTTGTGAAGTGCGCTTTCAAGGCTTTCAAGTTAATAATAAAACTTAATTTTAATATGATCTAGATATATGAGCTACTTTAGATTTATTTATGATTAATATCAAGTTTGAATAATTATCTTTCTTAGTTTATTCCTCTGTCGCTTAACTAGCAAAGCGGTCAACAGAATGCTTACAACATTTCTAAGGTCATGTTTAAGCCAGCAAATGTGTTTCACTTAAATTTCAACTACTTTCTTGAGATCTTAAAAACAGTTACTTAAACTGAAAAGTTTAAAGTGTGTTTTAAAAAAATGTGTATATTCGTGATCAGCATCAGCAGCCGAGTCATGACCGTCTGTCTGTCTGTCTGTCTGTCTGTCTGTCTGTTTATATACGTTTTTCAAGACTCTGTTCTTGAGCTATCTTGATGAAACTTGGCACAAATGCATCTTCCTATTGCAGGTCGTACATACGATTAAATTGGCCAGATCGGACCGCTATAACATATAGCTGTCATAGGAACGACCATATAATATAAATTAAACTTTTTTGATAAAACTGATATTTTAACAAATCTCATCAATTGCAAATATTACTAGTTTTATTTATTTGATAAAATTTGATTCAAATCGATGAAATACATTGTAAAGTGTGATAGGAACAATCGATCGCAAAATAATTTTTATGTGAAGAACCTTTCTACAGAACTCTTTCGATCGTCGAAGATAATGTTTATATCTTAATTTCGATACATTGTTTTTTTCTTTAGAGAATTCTACAAAATTATAAATGAAGATTACAAAACTTTATAAATGTGAAGTTTAAGTATATCCGTGACAAACGACTGCTTACTCAGACGAGAAGTAGCTATTTTTGTGCAAAAATAAGGCTTATTTCATTCGAGTTGTTGCTTTAGATAATCTTTGCTTAAGTTAGCCACATTTCCTGCGGTCGCGCCACAATTGCTAAGCTGCCTCGAGGCTAGCCAAAAACCAAAAAAAAACTAAGCTCATTTTACTCTTTGGCATGCAAATGTGCAGGGAAAGGGAACGGGACGGGAACGGGAATAGGAAAACAGGTACAGGAAAGGGAACGGGAACGGGAACGGTTACAAGCACTTGCCAAAAGTGTAGCAGTCAAAACAGTGGCAGGCGGATTGGGGAACGGACGGGGATCAGGCATTTTCAGGGACTTGCGTCTGGGCTGACAAATAAGGCTGTGGAAATTCACTTTTTTTTGTTTGCTGCGGCTGCTGCTACTGCGTGCACATAAAATTCAAATCAATGACAAGACGACATAAAAATAAGGAAGACGACGTCGACGATGACGATGACGATGGACCAAGAACTGACTGAAGTTCGCGAGCAACATTTGCGTTTCATTGCCAAAATGCCAATTTGGCAGCAAAAGCAGAGAGCTGGAATTTTGTAGTGCTGCTGTCTTGACTTTTTATGGCTTATAGATATTGTCTCAAGATGTCTGCGGCGGATAATCTTGTTATCGTGTTTCGTTGCATTTAATTGAAGCGATGCCGAACCAAGAGCCAAACTTCAAACTTCAAACTACAAACCCAAACTCCAATTCCAACTGCCAACTTCCATGCCGATTTCAAGTTCTTTGCTCGCAAAATTAATTGGTATATCAACGCATTTGAATATTTAATGTGTTTTGCGTGGTCAGCGATTCAAGTTTTTCTTTAAGATCCTTTCTTAATTGGTGCTGCCTATTAAAGTGGGTGTGGAATGGGCGTGGCACTCATTTCCATTCAATTGCACTTCAGTTTTATTCGTTTGATTTCCTTTTCTTTTCTTTTTTTTTGGAAACACGCAGCTGTCATTGACATTTGCCATATACTACATATATACCATTGATAAAAGTGAAACGAACCAAATTCTATGCATATCCAAATGGTATTCAATACTTTTTCTTTGCATTCTTCGGCTGCTTTGTAGGCCCCAGCGCCATTTTCAAAATTGCCTTCGACTCTAGTCGCTATGCAAAGAGCACTAGAAAAGGTAAGAGAGAGCAAGAGAGAAAGAGAGGGCCAAATTGTCGCATAATATTACAAAAGACAAAAGGTTCCTTTTTGGCTCTCGATTCCTGTGCGCACTTTTTAATAGAAATCTACGCCCGTATTTTCGTTTGACAAAATTTCTTGCCATTTGGTACGTATTTCGTTTTTTTCTCTTATTTTCTTTTGTTTTTGTCTACACACACACTTTTCCATTTTTCCTTTATATTTGGGCATTTCAATTGCCCTAGGGCCCGGTTACGACTACTACTACTACTTCTAGTGCTCCCATTCCAATGTCCCTAGCTCATTGTGTGAAGTGCTTTGATTTCATTTGCCTTGCCGCATATGCAGATTGAATTACATCACTTGCCTCCATTTGTCATTCGCCTTTCGCCATCGGAGTCCGTTTCCATATCGACAACGTTCTCCTTGTCCTTCTCGATGCTCTAATTGTCGTGTTGAAATGTGCCAGTTTGATAATTTCCAATTGTGTTCTGATATCACGCAGCGGGAAAGGAGGCTAGGCTTTACTTTCAGATAGACTTCATACAAGGTACTCGTTTATACCTAAGTATAAAACCGGAATGGTTGCCTTTATTTTACTGGCTTAGAGCTTTCAAAATGAAGGACGCTAGCAAAGGGGATCGTGAATCTACTCCAAGGCAACCCTTGATTAGCAATTTGTGATTGGCATGTTATTGTTATTGAGTATATAGCACAAAGTTGAAGTTATGAAATACTTGTATGCCTTTGAAGAGCGTATTATAATTTTGTCAGGAAATGTTAAAAGCATCGAAGCATACGTCTTTGACTCCATAAAGTATATATATTTTTGATCAGCATCAACAGTCGAGCCGAACTAGCCATGTCTGTCTGCTTATATGTGTTTTTCAGTATTTAGCAAACTACTATAAGTTTGGAAACCTTACGTTTACAACTTGTACTCAATCTCTTAAAAGTATGTTGCTTCAATCATTCCTTGCAAAATGAGGAATCCATTGCTATAGCCAAGTTCTTTTCCAATTGCAAGCCTTGCAAACGCTTAAACGATGCCTTTAAGAGCCACAACTGTCATGTCGTTCAGCCATTCACGGCCAACATCTCGTTTAAGCGGCCCACCAAAAAAATTACAATATTAAAAGAATCTGCAAATGACGCGAAAATGTTTCAACACTCTTCGACAAGCTGCTGTCAGCCGCCGCACCAAGCTAAAAGATACCAACAACAAAAATGTAATAATAATAAAAAGAAAATTATTGCACTTCACATTCACAGTCATCGGACAGTGCCATCTTTTGCTCCAGGCCGTCCTCATCCGCATCCTCGTCTCCACACGGCAGGCAGCCTTAAAGACCGCGTTATGAAAATGCAACGCGCATTGCGCAAGAGCTCCAAACGAACGATCCATGAAAATACCAGAGACCAGAGACCTGAGACAGAGACTCCAGTGATGGAGATGAACATGGAGACGGAGTGGGAGAGGAGCAGACAAATGGCGAATGGCGCTGCTCGTTCTAACTAGAAGGTGATATAAGTGGTTCGATTGTTGCTGCCGCCGCCATCGCACAGTGCAACAAAAGAGTTTAGCATCGATACAAAAATAGTAATGAAATAAAGAAAAAATTACAATTGAATTATTGTAGTTTGAACTTTAAAGTAAGAAAGTAAATCTAGGCCGGTTTCTCAGCTTCGATTTAAAGTTAGATTAAACAGACCTATCGACAATTTTTTTAAATCGTTAATCGGCGAAGCCCCCTACTGCCCCTAAGTACACCATTTTTTCAGAATTATTATTTGACAGAAAATTTTAAGAATAATCCACTCCTTGCATATTCTCAAGCAAAGTCTTTAACAATTACATGTCTTTTAGTTAGCCACCATAGCGAAAACTTACAAAACAATTTTGTGAAAACACTTTTTTGCATAACAGGATTTTAGCAAAGGAAAAACTTTATCCGCTGAATTGAAAAAAATATAATAAAGTGTTTTGTAGGTTTTCTGCTTAAAAGTGCACACAGTTTGAGTTCCTTAATCTGTGACTCAAATATAACTGCTGGCAGTTGAACAATTTTGTCAAATATTTCCCTTGCATAAATGATTCATTTTGCATCTAAAGCATTTGAACACATATCCATAACACGTAAACCACTGTGCGCTGGCTTGAAGCGGTAACCGGGCTTGAAGTCGGAACCGAAGTCAGCGGCGCGTTAGCGCTAATAAGCAATTGCCAAATTACATTCGCGTGAGTAATCTCGCGCCCCAATGCAGGTCGCTTCCTCTCCCCTTCACAACCCTCACCCTTCACCTTCAACTTCTCCTGCGCCTTTTGCCACCACTTGGCGATGGACGGCTGCAGTTGCATCGATGTTTTTTGGTGGGCGGAGCTTTGAGCGCACCGCAAGCGTAGATACTTAAGTGATGTCCGTTGCCAAAGAGAGAGAGAGAGAGAGAGAGATCTGACGGGGCATGCCCGTCAGTCAGTCACTCACTCAGTCAGTCAGCCGGTCACTCATTCATGCCGTCATTTATTTCAAGCCAAATGGAGGACGCAACTCTCCGCAGAACTCAGCCAAGCTGCAATGAGCGCCTAAGCCTGTAATTTAATTTTTTGCTTTTTTTTTGTATATATCTTTTTTCTGTTACCCGCTTTGCTGTCTTTTCTGCTCGTTGTTGTTGTTGTTGGTGTTGCTGTTGCATTTGTAGCTTAAAGTAGTCAGTTAGTTAGCGCTCCGATCGCCATTTCTTCAGCCATCCCTTTTTGTCCTATGGTGTCTCGGAACTGTGGTCCGGGTTTACTTCTTCGGGCTCGGAATGTCTTCCCTTTAACACATTTTGGCATGCAATTTGCTGAAATTAACTTCAATTGCAATTTGTGCTGCTGCCGCTGTTGTTGTTGTTGTTGTTATTGTTGCTCTTGTTGTTATTATTATTGCTGTTGTTGCCGCTGTTTTATTGGGTTATCATTGCCGCATCTTTTTGGGGCCAACTGACATGTGCATCCAGAGACATGGATATGTGCATTAGAGTGCCATTTTGTGGTTCCATGAGCTTTGTAATACGATTCCTCGTTTGCTGTGAAATGATGGCCCCAGGTGAAGTAACTGTAAATAGCAACTGCAATTTAAATTGCAATCATATTAGCTATTGGGCAATGGAATGCAGTTGATGATTCAAATTAGAGCATATTCTTTTACAGAGTCTTACAATAGACCTTTTCAAATATGTTTTTAGTGTTTTTTTGCAACGATTCATTTAAATTTGCAGAACTTTTTAAGCAGTTTATTTTTAGGTCCCTGCTCGGGCGCCACTTTCAATATCACAGTCTACGCTAAGTTTCAAAAGATATATAGCTTCTGACTACATTATATATATTTATTGCATATTATAAGTGAATTTATTTGAACAAATCGAAAAGCAATTTCGTTGCATTACGTTATTTTGAACACAGCTAAACATTACAGGCAACATTTGATTTCAATCCTGCCATTAATATGCCAGTTCTGAGCCCCCAAAGCAACAGACTACCAAGACTACCAGTGCAACAGTTCAATGGCTCTTGCATCCTGACGATGACGACGACGACGACGACGACGACAACAACAACAACTACAATGATTGCCTTCTGTGGCTGACTACTGGCCCGGCTTGGATAGCTGCTACACTGGCTCTGGCATAGCTGTTGCCTAATATGAAGCAACACCATTAACAGCATGCAAATTAAAAGTACTCAACAACATATCAACTGCTGCGCTACCAGACTACCAGACTGGCATTGGGATAGCGACAAGCACAGGGATAAGGGACTAGTACAGTCTTGTGGCTGTTGGTCTGGTCGGCCTGGGTAGAAAATGCTGTCGAAACAAAGACTAAATGCCTAAAAACCTAAGCAGGGCTCAAGACTAAAGACGGAGCAAGGAACAACAGCGAACACTGCGCAGCTATCAAAGCTGGCGATGGTAATTGCAGGTTTGGCCGCAAACATTTTGCACCAAAACGACGTCGCCGACGCTGACGATGCCAATGCATTTCAAGGAGCTGCTGGGTCTGTGACTTGCACAGGGACTGGACTTGGGCCTTGGCCTGCCGCTCAGCAGTGTCTGCTAAACGCGTTGAATGCTCGTTGGTCTTGACGCGCATGCGCAGCAGCAGAGGCAGAGGCAGCAGCAGCAGAAATAGCGAAGCGAAGTTTGCCTTGGCCATCAGTCAAGGCAGCGACTGACCAAGGCAGTATCCGAGTATGACAGACTGACTGACTGACGACTGCTCGAGTTAATGATGGACCTTTGGATAGCCAGCCAGCTGACTGAGTGCTACAAATTTCCACTCAATGAGATTGAGCGAATCTTTTGCTCCTCACAAAAGTACATTTCTTGAGTTCGCTTTGATACTTAGTACAATTGATGAGCAAAGTGATGATCCAGCTTATCAATCAAGATGATCGTACATTCGATACAGTCTGAACTCCAGTTTATGAACTTGTGACAAATCAAGAATAACATAAGATAAACCCTTGAAATATACCCGATTTAAGTGTAGACACTACTAAATAGTATTTTCTTTTAAAATTAAATCAATAACTATCTTTAATATTTAAATGCAAAGTTGTAACTCTAAAAAAATATTTAATATTTTATTTATTTCATAATTGAGTAACGCTATTTTTTCTGTAAATTTATTGTCATCATACCCTTGAAGAGGGTAAAAAATCAAGCATCAACAGCCGAGTCATGTCCGTCTGTCTGTCTGTTTATATGCGTTTTTCAAGACTTTGTTTTGGAGTTATCTTAATGAAACTTGGCACAGATGCTTCTTCTTATTGCAGCTAGTACGTATAGTTGAATTGGCCAGATCGATATAGGAACGATCGTTGAAAAATGAGATTTGGTATGAAAAACTTTTTTGTTTTTCAAGATAACTCAAACAAACTCACTATATCTAAGCTTAAACACTATCCAAATATGTTTGCATAATTTGATAGAAATCGGGCCACTATATCTTATAGCTGCCATAGGAACGATCTGTTGAAAAATAAGTTTTCTTATGCAAATCTTTTCTGCAAGGCTATATATGTTCGACACGCCGAAGATAACATTTCTTGTTCTTGTTCTTTTGCCTCTTCTTAGGTTCTTAGCTGTAACTTATTAATTTAAAAGAACACTTTAGTGTAACAGAATGACATTTGGATGAATTTAAAATTCAAATTAAGTTAATTGTAAGTAAATCATGTAGGTTCACATGCCAACTTTTATTCATTGAAGTTAAACGTGAATATTGTTGCCTTTGAGTAAGTAAGTAACTCAAATAGACTTCTGAGACTGGAGACTATGTTGGTTACCTGCCGCCTGTTTGTCTTTAGCTGTAACAGTAACCGCACAATTTCCCAAATGACAAACATGCCAAAATGGTTAGAGCCATAGACAATGGCAACAAAGGCAGCAAAAGAGCAGCAGCAGCAGCAGCAACAGCAACAGTAGCAGCAGGAGTGGATGAAGTAAGTGAAGAAGGAACAGGAGCTGTAGCAGGAGCAGCAGGCGGCAAAAGGCAGCACATTAATCACAATGCTCCAAAAGAGCTTGACAGCCAGCTACATGGAACTTCTCCCTGGGTGTCTGAGTCTGGAACTATGTGTGTGTCTAGCTGTGTGTGTGTGTGTGGCATCCTTTGGCATAATTCTTATTCAATCGCTAAGGACAATGCCATGTTGTAGTTTCAATTTGCGGTGGGCATGAGATTTGTGCCAAGACAATTGCCAACAGGAAACCAAGAAAGACAACGACTCCGACTCGAACTCTAACTCTAGAACTGACTCTGACTCCGAATCCGGCGGCCATCAATTTAAAAAATGAAAAATTTCCTTTTGCTTTGGCGGCGTCCGGAAAATGGAAAATTAAATTAACCTTTGGGAGCTGCTGCTGCTGCTGCTTGTGCTGCTGCTGCTTTCAAGCAATGTTGTTGTCTGGCCCGATACCATCTACTGCCGAAATATGTTAATTTTCAATTTTGTAGTTCGCCTCAGACTCGAAAAATTCCATTTTCATACATATTTCTTGGCTTGCTCTTAATTCGCTTTTTAGTTTTTGGGCTCGCTTTATTAAGCGCACTAGAGCGCAACGATAATGTGTTCAGAATAGTTTTTCAAAGGGGGCTCTGAACAAATTATCACATCTGCTAATCTGCTGAATATCATTTTCAGAGGCGTAGCAACTCAGAGGCCCCCTCCCCTCCTTTCCATTCTACGTGTACTCCTACTCCACAAAGGAGGAAATGTTTTCATGTCAGCCGTCGAGTTCATAAACAATTTGTTGACCACATTTGATGCTAAGGAAATAATTAAGACATTATAAATTATTTGGATTGTGGTGTTGATCGTTAACTTGTGGACCTAGTTTCTACTTACTTTTGTCTTTTCTGCATTCTCGCTCTTAATGAGCATAACAAAATATTTTATTTTTGATATGATCTCTGTTTTATTCTGTTTTCAACAAATTCGTGTTTATTTTGAGTTATGTGATATGCCTGGTTACCATTTCATTTTGCATTTTAAAAGCTGCAGCAATAGAAACTTATATGAAAAGAGATTAATTGTTATAAAGAAGTGAGTCGGATGCTTAACAACAACAATGTAAACTGCTTAACAAAGTAATTTTAACTCTTAATTCAAAGGTTCAATACTATTTTGTATACAAAAAAACAAAAGTGTTTTGAATTTGTCCATTTAACTCATTGAAAAGCAAATTATTTGGTAATTTTTTAACGTTTTGCGGATATTTGAAATGTCATGCTGCTTTTTACAAAAATACTGAAATCAATTAAATGATATGAAAAGCTATAAATAAAATATATTATATAATATATTTGTATACCCTTGTAGAGGGTCACGAAATGTGACATTGAAGGAGACGTCTCAGAAAAAAACAATTGTATATTCTTGATTTGCATCAACAGCCGAGTCATGTCCGTCTGTCCGTCTGTTTATATGCGTTTTTCAAAACATTGTTCTAGAGCTATCTTGATGAAACTTGGCGCAGATGTTTCTTCTTATTGCAGGTAGTACCAATAGTTGAATTGGCCAGATCGGACCACTATAACATAAAGACTATATCTTATAGCTGCCATAGGAACAATCTGCTGAAAAATAAGTTTTCTTATTCAAATCGTTTCTAAGGGTATGTGTCTTCGGCACGCCGAAAATAACATTTCTTACTTGGTAGTTCAAATATTTGAACATAGTTTCTTATTAAGTTAACTTTCAAAATAAATAATATTTTAATTATTTAAAATTTAGTATAAACTAAATATATTCATATTATCTCTAGTCACTTGTTACAATTGGCAACACTCAAATGTTTTCCCACAAAGGTCAACTACTTTAAAACAAGTTTGGCGACCTCAAAAGCTTTACCTCTGGCAGCTATCAAAAAGTTAGGACTTGCTATACTAACTATGCCCAACTATAACTATACTGACATCTGTCATAAGCAGCCTGGTACAGCAATATTTTGAAACCGAACTTTTTGTTGGCAATGCACAAAAAACAAGAGCAACAACAAAAACAACAACAACAACAACAACAAACAAGAAGAAAAACAAAAATGTCGAAAATAAACCAACCATTTTAGCATTTTTGAGTTTTTGTAGTTTTGCAAAGTTCATAAAATTACATTTTCCATTAAATTGGACATGGAAACTCTCGCCTGACCTTGTTGCAACGTTTTACAGTTTTGTGAACTCAGTAAGGGGGGGGGCAGGAGAATGCATAGGATATGCAAATGATTTAAATTGATTTAGCTACAGTCGAATGGGATTTTCAAGTGAATTTACAAATGTACATAAAGTAAAATCCGATTTGCCTCAGTTTCACATCTGCATCAATTAAATGAAAAAAAGTTTTTAAATCAAAACAGTTAAGTGTACATCACATCATCAGCTGAGAGGAGGCAGAGAGAGGTGTAACGAGCAGTCAGTTGGGATATGGGATCCGAATGGATCAGTCAATGAAGTGCGCGCATTTACAGATCGAAATCAGCGCTGCGAAAACGATTCTTAAATCAATTTCTCAATCAATGTCATGAGAAACAGACAGAGTGCGAGAGAGAGAGAGAGAGAGATTGAGTGCGGGTGAGCGGAAGTATAAGAGAGATTGAGATGAGGCTACTCTGAGGGCTGAGATCTGAGTTGGCTGGATTCGTGGAACTGCGCTTAAGCTGGAAATCGTGGGGCTCTCTGCCCAAAAAGTAAAAGGTTCAAATTGTGTCCAAAATGTCAAAAGCAGACTCTCAATATGATCGCCTGTCCCGGTATCCATACCCTGCTCCTGATCCCAAACCCAAACCCAGTCCCTATGCCAGTTGCTGTCCACAACAGAAGCCCTGGAAATTTGATCGCATGCAGATAGCGCTGTGCTCTGACTGGGCCTGCCAACCTGTCTGTCTGTCTGTCTGTCTGTCGGATTGTTGGCTCTGTCGGGCTGTCGGCCCTGTCTCAGCACAGGGCATGCAACTGTTTTGTCTTTTTGGCGTGCGATAACCAAAGTCAATGACTGGAGCTGCCTCTAGTTCACCATCAGCAGAAGCAGCAGCCTCCCCCTCTCCAACTACACCTCAGTCTGCACCTCTGCATAAAAAGTGAACTTGAGTGTAGTTGCTGCCGGTTCTCGTTGCATTGTTTTGGCCGCTTACGGGAGCCATCGACATGGCCATTGCCATTGCTATTGCTATTGCCATTGCAGTTTGTTGTTGCTGTTGTTGTTTTTGTTGCTGCTGGAGTCGCAGGCATGGCCTCATCCTGATCCTCATCAGCATCATCATCGCTGCATACAATCGTCGATAATCTCACGCTTGGCATCGCCAATATCGCCACAGACAGCAGCAACATTCATAGCAGCAGCAGCAGCAACATCCACAGCAACAGCAACATCCACAACAGCAGCAGCAACATCCATTGCCGCATCTTTAGGCTGCAGTCGATTCGCTTTAGTTTAGTTTAGTTTCTGCCCAGTTCGTTAAATTACATGAATGTATAACCATTTTAATTTTTGTTGCCTGTTGCGGCTACTCCTTGGGCTTTTGGATTCGGCAATGGATTCTGCTTCGAATCGGTTTCCTTGTCTGTCGCAGTCGATGCCTTTTGAATGATGACCTTACAAATCACGTTTTGCAATGTGTACGCTTTGGTCTGGTCTGATCATCAAGATGCTTGGGTGTTGATAGCCCCCGCCAGCATCAGGATGTGGATGTCGATGTGGATGTAGTTGAGGAAGTGCCAGCAGCGGCGGCTATGAGAAAAATTCGAGCACCAAGTGGTTCAGAGGGCCTTTGTCGTTAGTTGTCTTGAGTGATGAGTTGCAAGGACAAAGGCAAAAGTTTTAACATATTGTTGATGTTTGCAACGAAGTGGCCATACAAACTAACTTATGTAATTGTACAATCTTATATTCTTTCTCAGCAATAAGGTTCATTAAAAACATCGTAGTATATACTACATAAACTCGTTAGTTAGTCTAAAATGTATTTTATTTTGTTTAATATTTTACGTCCGTCTATTCATAATCTCTAACAACAGTTTCAAGTTTGTTTTTTTTGGTAAACGCTGCACTTTCCCATAAACACCCAATTCACACACCCACCTTTTGTCTGCTTGGCTGCAAATCATTTTGATTACACAGCCAAATAAAGTAACTGTCACAAAATCATCGATAGATGACGCAGAGGGTGACTGCATTTTCAGAATGTCAGCTAAATTCAATTTTGTACACGTGACGCCCCAAATAGGATAACTCGTGTGACAAAAAACAATTAAATAGTAACAGGGAAACGGGTAATGGGGAACGGGAAACGGGAAACAAACAACTAAGTTGCAATATTTGGGAACCCAAAGCAGATCTAATGAAATTCACACATATTGCCATAGATGCATAAAGGGAGAAAGCGTTAAATGGAAATGAAAAATCACAGTCCAAAATGTTGCACACACAAAGGTAGATGGCAACAGGGTGAGAGGGTGGCAGGGGGGTGACTGGCAGATACAACAGAGAATGCCAGCCGACGTGCAAGCGCCGAGGCATGCACAATTGGGCGTTGTAATTGAATTAGTCACACCCACACATTGCACACATGAATGACTTGCCGAAGACAAAAAGAGAGCATCAGCTAAAATACATAAAAAGTAAAATAAAAGATGAGAAGAGAAAAATAGCAAATTATTTATTAAACTAGGTTACCAGGCAACGGACATAATCCGAGGGGAAGAAAGGTAACAAAGAGTAGGTGTCCCAGTTTGTTGACTGGATACACATACATATATATGTATGTATGTAAAACTGGTTTGGCATATAATCCCAACAGATAATTCTTTATTTTGATGAATCTATGCAAAATATTGATTAAAACTTTAATGTCGTTGGTTTTAAAAGTATTTAAGATATATAGTCATTAAATTTTATGTCAAGAACATATAGAAACAGAACAATCACTATGACTTATTAAATATTTACATACGTAAATCTAACTTTAAAGGCGATTTTGAAATGAAACGTGAAAGAGAAACGTTAGTTTGGAATTCTAAGAGATGTTAAAACAAGAATGAAAAGCTATCTTCGGCGTGCCGAATACACTTGCTGACATATTTTGAAAAGGAAAATTTCATTTTCAAGAGATAGTTTCTATGGCAACTATAAAATCTGTTTATCCGATCTTAATCAAATTTGGAGAACATGTAAATAACACTCTTAAACACAGTATAGTTGGTTTGGTTAATATAACTTTAAAAAAAAACTTTTTCAAACAAATTATTTTTCTACCGATTGTTCCTTTGGCATGTTCAAAATGTACTTAAACTTAGGTTTTATGATTTTGATTGAGTTAAAACGTTCTTTGAACAGATCGTATAGTAGCTTCAGACAAAAGAAACATATCTGCCAGTTTTCATCAACTTTGTTTATTTTCAATGTGGCACTTGAGGATTCGACAACCTTTTCAAATTCATTGATATATAGTTGCAAGACAATTTGTTAAGATTGGTTGGCAACAAACGTTCCCAAAAGAGAACCGGTGCTAGAGAATGATGTCATTAAGGAGAATGTTGAAGGAGTAGAGCAGCAAAACAAATGAGATATATGTTTATAAGAAATAAGATGTTTCCAGTTGAGTTTCAGTCGGGCAGAACACCCAGTGTTTCCTTAAACCGTTTGAGAATTACAAGTAACAATTTAAAAAAATTGCAACTCTTTGTGATTTCGATTATATCAGATTGGCTTTGATGCTAACATTTTTTTTGTTCTATAACATATTTTGTGACTTTGGTTGGGCTATCTTGAAAAACAAAAAAGGTTTTCATGCTAAAACTTTCTTTAAACTTTGTTAGCTACAAGACATAGTGGTCCGATCTGTCTGATTCTGACAGAAAGAAAAAGCATCTGTGCATCTTTTCATCAAGCTGTTAGACTAAGTAACTACTTTGCACATAGTCAGACTGACAGACAGACGAAAGGACAGACAGGCGGACCAACAGAATGCATCCTTCAACTCCTATTTTTTCTAAGACGTCTTCTTCAATGCTTTGCACATGACGTGTCAAACTCATAAGACCCTCTGCAAGGGTATTAAAATATAGTTGCTATTGTAGTGGATCCTTTGCTCTCACTTTCTCTTCAGCTCAAGCTCTTCAAGCTACCCAGCAACCCGTCCATACTACAATATGCTGTATGTCTCGAGTGGCTTGAGCTCTCCACTAATCCGCTTCTCAAGTATTTGCTCACGTGTGCAAACACTGTGGGGCCAATTTGCATAATAATCGTGAAGGCAGCGGCGAGTGCAGCGTTTGAGTCACTTGACCTTGTCCCAGGGACCACTGTGCAAGTAGGTGTTGGTGTTGTAGATGTGAGTGTTGGTGTGAGTGTGTGTGTGTGTGCGAGTGCGAGTGTAAGTCAGCCCGTTTGTTCGACTACACTTTCTCAAGCACTTTTTTCAGCGGTACCTAAAAGTATGCTTTGAAATTTTAGTTGGCGCCGCTTGTAATTAAACATGTTACCCAAAGGCAAAGCGGCTACAGCAGAGGCCACTACATTAAGGTTATTTATCGTCAAGTGCATAGTGTTGGTGTTGTTGTTGTGTTTTGGTTGCTGATGGTTGTTGTGTTTGCTCTAAGCGCCTATTCGGAATGATAAAATGCATGTTGACCTCAACAGCAGATGCGACAGCAAAGCGAGTGAGAAGTGAGAGAAGCACTCAGCATGCCGCCGCACTGTAATAAAATCCAAAAATGTGTTGCCACAAAAATGTTATTTCCTAAATAAACACACACACATACACACACACAGCCACACACTCACACACACTCAGTAAGCGAGTTCTAGTGCCAGGTAAAGCCCTTCGTGTCTAGTGTTTGTGTAGAAAAACGAGAGATAGAGAGACTGAGAGTGAGAGATATATCCTCGTCCTTGCACGGCTCACTCATCTAGCTAGAGTCACTCATGCGGTTTTTACTGGTAATTAAATTAAATTTATTTAAGCTGAGTTAGCTTACGCTGCTTCACAGTGGCCAAAAATGTTGTGATGGGAAGGGAATCGGGTTTTTTGAGGGCGGTGGCAGTTGTGTGCCTTGGTCTTGGCTTGGGTTACATTGGTTTTCGGCAACAATGTTGCGGTGCGGCAACCACAGGACTTTTCAGTTTGGCTTCAGGTTGCTCAGGTGCTATATACACAGCACCCACTTTTAAATAGCACCCGTTCAACAATCCTACCCCTACCCCTTGCCCAAGCTCAACTCCAACACTTCAACAACAATTTTGTATTGCATTTAAAGTGACAGTTTTGTTGCTTTAAATTGTGTAATCGGAGCTGATAAAAGCTTTTTACATTAAGTGCGCCAAAGCAACCCAATTCCTTGGGGCCAGTCAATGTTGCGATTACAAGTACCAAGCTCCACAAAAATAACCGAAATTCTTTGTTTTATGATATAAGCGTAATGCTTGCTCTCAAAATGCTTGAGGCACACCATACATCCAGTCTGGACTGGGTTTGCAGTCAACTTACTGTCTCAGTGTGTGGACCAAGCTTGTAAGCAAGTTGATGAGTTAGGTTGCCAGGTTGTTCAGTTTGGGAGTCCTTGGCTAATTTAACGAGTAGTGCTTGGCACTTGTTGGACATGACTGTGAGCCATGTGCCAGACAAGGTGAACAAACTCAAATACCCATTGTAAAGCGCTTTTGTGAAATTTAATTCTGGCTGATGCGAATGGCCAAGGACAAGTGTTTCAACAGAAAATAAGCGTTAGGATTTTTAAATTTGAGAAATATATATTCAGTTGTTCAATCAGTTATTGATAAGAAAAAAAGAAGTTCCTTAAAATCAGCTAGTCTAGTGATAATATTTTGGCTGGGATAGATTTTTAATAATCTGTTTTCCGAAATGGAAAAAAAGTGTATGTTGGGTTTGTGAAATGTTCGTCCGTCCGTCCGTCCGTCTGTCCGTCTGTATGAACTCAGGTTTTTTCCACAGTTTAGAAGCTAGAGCAACTAAACTTGGTATACATGTTGGTATATACCATAGGCAGACAAAGTGTCAAGATCGGCCAGATCGGACCACTATAACATATAGCTGCCATAGGAACGATCGGTTGAAAAATAAGTTTTTTTAAGAAAAACTTTTTTTGTTTTTCAAGGTAACCCAGCCAAACTCAGTTTACCTAAGTTAAAGGACAGTTTATAAGTATATAAGTAGTCTTTACAAAAATGTAATTTATTAAACGTACAGAAAACAGACTATATCGCAATCATGAGATTATATAGTGCATAATGTTATTTCAGGAACTGAACTTAAATGGCACTTGTGCACATATATTTTTTGAAAAGAAAACCAATTAAATATAACATAAATAAAAATCATAATAATATCGTGTTTCCCGCATTTGTCTCAACATATTTCGAGCCGCCCCAAAAAGTGTTTAAGTTCAAAAGTCAATCAGTTGCTTGGCCAGTCATAGAAATGCCCAATTGAGTAGGAAATCGAATGTTTGTTGTTTTCTTTAATATTTGTTGTTGTTGTTGTAATGTAGTTGTTGCTATTATTTTGCGGGTTATGCACATTTATTGCACAATTTTCGCTTATGCCATTTTTGGCCGCAGTTGTTTGGCTGCCAACTTTATTTATAGGTCATTTACAACGCCGCAATTGCAATTGCAAAATGGAGAAAAGCCAAAGGAAATAGTACTGTTGAGCAAAATATAAAAAAATAAATAGAAACAACTGCAAGGTTTTTTTTTTTGCCCCAAGTATGCAACAACTATTGTGCACAATATATTATTTTATTTTTCACAATTCTCCAAAAGCGGCGGCAGAAAACCATTTTGTATTTGTTCAATTGCTGCAAATGCTTTCAAAGTATTTACAAACGTTTTCAATTTTGTCTGCAATGCCAGAGACACGAATTGCAATAATAACAACAACAACAATTGCAAACAAGCAAAGGAAAACACTTTTTCGCGTATAATAACGATTGTATGACCTTTCACAAGTGCTTAGAAAATGATATGTCTTCAAATACAAAAATGTTTTATATTTTAGTTAAGGATTTATGAAATGATGTAGAAAATAAACTGCATGCTAAAAATCAAGTAATTATACTCGGTTTTGCTAAAATGCAAAACAAGTGTATATTGTGAAATGTGTGTCTGTCCGTATGAACACAGTTTTTTTTCCACAGTTTTGCAGCTAGAGCAACCAATCTTGGTATATATGTTGATATATACCATAGGCAGACAAAGTGTTAGAATCGAACGGATCGGACCACTAGAACATATAGCTACCATAAGTTTTTATATGAAAAACTTTTTTGTTTTTCAAGATAACCCAGCCAAATTCAGTTTACCTAAGTTTAAGGTCAGTTTATAAGTATATAAGTACTCTTAACAAAAATGAAATTTACTAAACGTACAGAAAACAGAGTATATCGCAGTCGGGAGAGTCCCACTGCAACGTACTTATTTGTTTTATTTTAGAAATATTTATATATTTTGTAAAAACACATAAAAACAGTTTTCATATAAGAAATTGTACATTTGAGGAAGGCAAACCTTATATGCAGTTAGGTTTTGTCATGCTTGATGACAAAACTGATATACCCTCTTTCCGCTATGTGAGTTTCAAAAGTGTTGGCGCTGCCAAAAGCATTTCAATTTCAATTTCTATGTTGAAGCAGCGCTGCCAACTGAAATCGTGCCGTTAATCGCTTTAAATATGCGACAGGTTGCTGCCAGTTTTCTAGCCAGGGCTCAGAGTTGGTAATATTGTTGTTGTTGGTGTTGTTGTTGATGGCGTTGCCTGGCAGTCTCATAGCCTTCTGTCTGTCTGTCTGTCTGTCTGTCCAACTATGTGTGTCTGTGTGCGGCTTCCAGCCGCGCTGGGTAGCCTTTGAGCGAAGGATTTCATAATCCGCTGCATTTGTCTCACTGATTATGCAATTTGGCCGGTTACTTTGTTACTCTTTTTGTTGTTGTTGTTGTTTTGTATTGCCTGTTTTCTGTTTGAGCTTTGGGTATGCTTCTGCTGCACACAATTCAGGAAGTCATTTACTGAACTGAATTTAAGCCTTTGTACAAATAAATGTTTATTTAAATTAGGCGCCCAAACTAAATACAAGTACAAATACAAAGGCAATGGCAATGCCAGCGCATTGTTGTATAAATAAACGGTAGCATTTTCTATACGATTTTCACTTTCGGTTCAGTTGTTATTGCTATTTGTGTTTGGGTGAGGCCAGTTTTTGATTTGCTGTTGCATTGTTATTGTTGTCGTTGTTGTTCTTGTTATGCAATGCAAATTGATAAAGTCAGCCTTTGGCATAGCTTTTATTTGTTGGACCATGACATTAAAAGCGAGTTGATGCAGGAAACTTTGATTGATCAAAAATTAAGAAAAATAAATACTGTTTTTTCACATACAGATATTTTTGATTCATATTAGTACTAATTAAATAATGTACATGTTTTTAATCACAAAAAACAATCTTAACTTAATTATGCGGGCAGACTATACCATTTTCAGGATTGCAACATGGTTTGGTCCAACCTTTTAAGATGGCCTTCAGTACTAGGTACAGATATTATATTTTGATTTTGACGATTTTTTAACAAAACACTTGCAAAAACTTGTCAAATCTCATAGATTTCCTTTGAGATCCTGACGAACGATCGTGCAAATCTTAGAATATCGGTTCACTCGTTTTCGTTTTGGCTCCCTAAAGTATACTGCAAGTTTGCAGAGATTTTTTAAGAACGTTAGCAACCGGATCGTATTTAAACAGTTATTTTAACAGTTAGCAAAACGAACTAATTTATTATTTAGTTTCTGGTACATCCATTCATTGCACGATAATGTTTTTGAGTTGTCATGTATTTAGTGACATTTATTGTATTTAGATAATATGAATTCTGAAACTTGTTACATAATTAATTAGATTTGAAATTTTCACTCGCGAAACGTTGATGGTGTAATATATTAAGGCGAACTGTTGGCAAATATGTGCAATTTATCTTCCCTGTGAAAATTCCGATGTATTTCATAGCAGCTTGTTCAAAATGAATGCAACAGTTATGGTCAGATCAATTGAAATAAATAAATTTGTAAATAAAAGCTTACCAAATCAGACAAAAACTACAGCAACTAGTTTTTCGTAAATTCAATTTGAATCAAACATATTCTCTTAATTGAAACAACAATGAGCTGAGCTTCTGCCTGTAGTATTTTGAGGGTCAACTGAAAACGTAAGGCGAACAATCGAATGCCACGCCCACTGGAAAACACTCAGTCAGCATATGTACTGAAATGATAACATTTTATGTTTTTTTTTTTTATATAGTATTCTGAGCACTTCTGGTAACTTTTTTGTGCATACTCGTAAAAATCAATTCGTGCACAAAAATGCCAACATTTTAATTAAATTTTCAAGCAATTCAAGCAAAGTTGCCATAGTTGACAAGGGGGTGTATGCCAGTGGAGTTAAAAGTGTTGCTGGGTGGGTTAGAGGGGGAGTAGGTGCTGGGGTGATACGTGTAGGTTACTGCACTTTTTGTTGACTGCACACGGCGAAAAGTGTGCAGAAAGTTTTCGCACAACGACTGCGGACTCTCAAACCCAAACCCAAGCCCGGACCCGGTCTTTCTCCCCACTCTCTCTCTTGTAGAGTTCCTATCCAAGCCATTAATTAACTAGAAATGCCATTTTCCACAATTATACGTTCCCGACTATATAGAAATGTAAAAACTAATTACATTGCAATTTGCCAGCGTAATAGCCCGGGCCGAGGCTCTGTCTCTGTCTCTATGTGGGCGAGCCAGCTGATGCGGGGGCGGCAGTGATGGGTGAGGGGCAAGACTGGGAGGGGAGTCTTGCAGAAAACTGCATGCAAAGCAATTTATGTGCTGTATGGCATAAGGGAGCTGGGTAGGGAATTGTTGGAGCTCTAACAAGCTTCCGCGCGACTTCCTTGGAAATACAAAATCAATGCAGAAAAAGGACGAAGGACATATCCTACAAGCTTAAAGTTTGCGCCCAACTCGACCAACTGTGTTCTGGTGTGTGTATGTGTTGCGGAGGCGTAAGGCGTGGCATAATATCATAATTTGCATGCAAAACCATTTGCAGGCAACTACAACATTGGCACAGTGGGCGAAAATGTCAAAAACTATTTTAAGAAAATTGTAAATATGAATATATAATTGTGACTTATGAGACTCAAATTTGTAATATTTATGATTAAGTATCGAAAATAATATAATTTCGGAAGTTATCTTTATATATAAGAGAGTTTGTCTTCACTGGCGATGGAAATTGGCAATCAACGCAGGGCCCAAACCATAAGAGCTAGAAGGCTGTAACTTTCAAAGTAGCTTAGCCTATGCCGAAAGTGAGCATTAATCCTGGATCTAGGAAAAATCAGTCGGAAAAATCTCCGAAAACCGTTGTATATAACTTTGCTTATCACCTGATTAGCTTCAAACTCATTTTCAAAGTCATACAAATAATCCGGTAAATTCATCCCTCTGAGTGGAAAATGGGTGGTTAAGGTTGTATAGGTGAAAGTTGAGTTCGTATGCTATTTGCTTCAAACTAATTTTCAAAGATCTAAATAAAAATTCATTGAAAACTGCATACCAATTATCCGGAAAATGCAATCCCTTGGTGGAAAGTTGGTGGTTAACAAGGCGAAAGTTGAGCTTTTATGCGATTTGCTTCAAACGCATTTTCAAATTATAAAATAATAATAATATATAATAATATTAAAATTAATTGAAAACTGCATTCCAATTTTTCGGAAAATTCACCAACCTGGGTGGAAAATGGGTGGTCATGGTTATATGGGCGAAAGACTAGCTTCCAACTGCTACACATAGCTTTCTGATTGGAAAACTTGTTTAAGTTGCCTTTCTAAACGAATCATATTTAGTATTATACATACATTGTTTTTATAAGGTTAACATTAGTTTGGCTTTACTGTAGCATGCCACAGTTTGGTGCTGCGGAACTTGGCAAAGGCGTGCCACAAACCGTGTGGAGCTGATTGACTGGGCCGATCGATGGGTGCCATAATTTGAGCTTGCAATGTTGTCCTTAGCGGTTATTTAATCTTGGTTTAATTTCTCTACGGGTCAATTGTGGACAGACTAAGTCAAAGAGAGGGACAGAGAGAGAAGCCCTATATATGACCATTGTTGATACTATTATTGTTGTGGTAGTTGCTATTGTTGTTGTTGTTGTTGTTGTTGTTGGCTATTGTTGTCGCAGACAACGCACATTTTGATTGATGTGGGATTTGTAGCACTTGCCAACACAAATGTGGCTGTCCCATTCTGTTAAGGCTTTCATAATGACTGCTGTAGACCATACAACCAGACCTCTATACCAAGTTGTGCATATGTGAGTTTTCAAGTAGTTAGTTACCCTACGCAATTCCTGGAAATGTGCTTGGTTCTGTTGTTGGCCCCTTTTTGTTTGTTGCTAGTTCAAATATCGTATTTATGTTTTGTGTTTCCATTATTTAAAGAATTGCAAAAAACACAAATCAATTCTGATATTGATTGGTATTTACATCCTAAGCCCATTCAAACCTGGTAAGTCGGAGGATGTTAAATAAAGCAAGAACATAAAACTAACATATTGAGGCATCTCGATCCTATGAAGTAAATACAAATATGCTTTAAAAAATGTCTTCCTATAAATTAACTAATAAATTTAGATCTGAGTGCATTTTGGTAACTCGGCTATAAATATATTATCGAATTTTCTTTCCCGTACTTTCTTTACTATTAAGATGTACTTTTATATTTCGAAACAAATACTTAAGTGTGGAATACGGTTAAAAAGATGTGAGGCCATGTGGCAAAAACTTGATTGTAAAATGTTTAAAAATCAATTTTATTTCATTTTGGGGTAGGACTTTAGCATTATATGCTACTCTTTGTAAAATATTTACGTTTATTTCAAAACTATGGCGGTTTCAAACCACCAAAAGCCCCCAAAGTGCTTACTATTTCATTTAAACTCTTCTTTTTTAAATTTTATATCAATAACTTTGAATTTTCTTTGTTGTAGCTTTCCATTTAGTAATTAAAAACTCAAATTGACGCTAAATAAATTATTAATTAAACCTTTAAAACATAGCTTATCTCTAATATAGCTTCATTGGGCCATAGTAAGCCACAGTTTTTAACAAACGCCAACAATATACAGAGCTTGTTAAAAAATTATGACTATAATTTGCTGGAAAAACCAAGCAAACAATTTGTGGTCGCCTCTAACGTACTCACATATAGCCCGAGCTCGATCTCAAAACAACTTCGAAGCCCCAAAACCGAACCACCAGCAACATATTGGCCCATGGACCTAGCCAATAATTACGCACGGGGGGAGGTGGGTGTTGTGAGTAGAGAGGGTAAATTATGTGCGCTAGTTGTGCGTAAAGTTCCAGCGATGCTAAAAGTTTAGCACCGCACTCAAGGACATTTGTGGGGGGGGGCAAGAGGAGGTAACTGGGCGCCTCAGCTGCAGAGGTGCGCAGCCTGCCAACCGCTGACAAAGTGGCTGCCTACACAGCTGCCAGTTTCTAGTTCCCAGCTTTCAGCTTTTAGCTTCCAGCTCCCAGTTTCCAGTGACTAACCAGCTCCGGAGACGTTCATAAACTTTATCAGAGGAAGCCGCGCGAAGCGTTCTTCGCCATTTTTGGACTCCATGTGCATTGTCTGTCTGGATGACTGGCCAAGTGGCTGCCTGGCCAAGTGCCTGGCTGCTCCTTTCCTATAGTTTATGGCATATTATTGGCATAAACATGGCGACGTGCACAGCCTGTTCAGAGCTGAGCCAAAGGTATGCAAGGTGCAGGCTCTGCCGCTCTGCCGCTCTCTCTCTTTCTCTCTTCACTCCTTATGTGATTTATGCAATGTGTCAAACAAAGCGTTCAATTAGCGACTTAAATTGTGAGCCAGCAGCTGCCTAGACAGCCGTCTGAAGGAGCCTTGTGAGCTTCTGATTTGATCCAGGCAGCTTGAGACAGGCACATGTGACCCAATTTTACTGACCAAGCCAAGGGTTGACAATAAAACGTAAGCGCAAATTATATGAATTATGAGTCAGGTCAGAGGAGGGGTGAAAAGAAGGAAGCTAATGATGGCCAAGATGAGCATAAGTCATGCGTGCAGCAAAAATGCCGAAACATTTTGTACAATTTGTGCCTCATTGGGCTCAATAACAATACTTCATCTTCAATAAAGAGCTGGACACACACACACACACACGCACATATAGCTACAGATATACACATATATATATATATATATATAAATATATATATATATAGCTACAGGAGCTAAGGCTGGGCAATCGTTCAGTTTCATTTCCAGTTCCAGTTCCAGACTGAATCTCCAGCCAGAATGCTCCGACCATAATTGATGATACCGAATGCCACTAAATTATCAATTGACCATAAATTTGCTCATTACGTTCAGTTGTGGTCTCGAATCGACTTGGTACGGTTTGGTTTAGTTATCTTCATGGAGACTCTCTCTCTCTCTCTCTCTCTCTCTCTCTCTCTCTCTATCTATCTCTCTTTCTCTTATAGAATGTGCATGTGAGTCGCAATTCTGTTTGGTTTTGTGTAATTTTCATTCAAGTTTTCTGGCTCTAAGTTTCTGCCGCGTCTGCCAAAACGTTTAACGTTTTAAAGTTTTTTAACGTTTAACCCGAAGAACGAACGAGTTGCTCATCATCATCATCATTTGCCATTGTGGTTGGCGTTTTAAATAACTTTTTTATAAGACCAACCGATCTTGGCGAGTTATTGCCATTTTGTGCTCTGTCTTTTATGTTATGTTTTGGTGTTTGTTGCTGCACGTTTTCGATGTCTCGTCTCGTCTCGACTGGGGGTTTTATTTTCTTTAAGTTGTGGCCTCGCTTTGCTTATAACCAGACATCCCATCCCCTACCCATCAACCAAATAGCAAATTGTTGTTTACAGCTGTCGAGTGTTGGTATTTCATGGCCCTGTTCGCTTTGAACCGCTATAATTGCAGTTTATGCTCTGGGAGCATAAGCTTTAAATGTGAACTGCCTGATGGTTAACTGAGTTAGAGCCATTGCTAGACCTCTATAAGCTTAGCCTTAATGCCATACAAATTCTCTGCTAAATGTAGCTAATATTAATACTGTTCGGTCTATGATTAAATATGAAAACATATACTTTTTTTTTTTTATTTAGTGCTTTCCCAAAGTGACTTGATACGTATTGTTTATTATTGGCTTCAACCAAGTAACTGCAAAATGTAAAAATGATCATAAAGTCTTTCTAATTAATAAGAAAATACAATACTACGCTTCTAATAAGAGAAGAATATCTCTTAATGATTGGCTAATCTTCTTGATTTAAAGGACCTCCTCATTGCAGTTAAAAATATTTAGCAATCAGGTCTTTGCAGGTCTCTGTCATAATGTTGCATATATTGCGAGTTCTTTGTATTGGTTTCATAAAAGCGTATTTCAAGGAGTATCGATTTTTGTTAAAGATTGTTTTATATGCTCAAGATTACAAATTTCTCAAAGAGTATTCCCAAACAAAGGTTGTGTTAGAATTAGATTACCATAGACATGCCACACTTGATGTTATCAATAGTTAAAAGTTTAAACTATCGTTGGTTTTGACAGGATTCATTATTAATACACTTTGGATTACAAGTGGACTTTTAGACATCTCTACACAGCAAAACTGTTCCTCTATAGATAGAATTGGCATAAGCAGACATAAGCTATATTTTCCATCAGAGATGTATAAATGTTTGGCGATTGTCAGGAAACTCTGCGCTCAGCTTAACTTTCTTAAACATTTTCGAAGTTTAGTGAAATGCAAGTCTCCTTGACCTTTGTGTATGTGTGTGTGTTTTTGTGTGCAGGAGTAGTGGTAAGTGGTAACAGTTTGACATTTATGCCTTGCCACTGTGTTACGTGTCTCTGGACAGCAAGTGTTTTGGCTTCAACTTCGGTTTTAGCTTTAGCTTTAGCTTTGGCTTTGGCCACATCCGCATCCTAGACGCGAAGCGCACACGTTCAGAGCTCTCCATGATTAACATATCACGTAGACGCTGCCATAACATTTCACAAGCTGCACAACAAATAAACTGCAGCTGAGCTTAGCTGCCACAGCTCCTCACTTCACCCTGCCCCCACACTTCTGTTGACTGACGTACAACTTGACTGGCAGCAGCGAATCACCTTTACCCCGCTGTTAGTATTTTGGGGGCGCTTGTAATATTTAACACCAACTGAATGTTAATGCGATTTGCCGCGTCGTTTGCAACTGACTGAAAGACTGACTGAAAGACTGACTGAAAGACTGACTGAATGACTGACTGAATGACTGACTGCATGACTGACTGACAATGCTGTGCGCCTAATAGCCAACTAATATGCGCAAAATGACTTGCAGGCAAGTCTTGGACTGCCAGCTAGAGCTCTGTCTGGCCACAGATCGTGCCCAACTGGATGTGGACAGACGGGCATATTGCAACACCTTGTGTGAGAGTTATGGCCCTGCTTCAGAAGGAACTGGCAAGGGAGTGAGAGCGGCATTGGGAGAAGTAGCAGCGATCTATAGCTAACTCCCCCAGCTCACGATTTGAGCAAACTGCGAACCTCTCTCGTTTGTTGTTGTATGTTGTAGGTAGTATGTTGCATGTAGTATGTAGTAGGTGTCAATAACTTTCAAATGCTGGCCAGGCAGGATATCTAGGTACATATATTATCATAAGCTACATAGTCATCTCATGCATCGACTGCCACCAGCCAGCTCTATTCCATTCCATTCCACTCCATTCCAGTGTGCCTTTAGCAAATTTATGCATTTTTGAAGTTTTAATAATGTAGCTCGTTAGCCACGGTTTGTTAAACTTTGTTTTCATTTTCACTTCACTTAACTTCAATGCAAGCAAAGCTTCAGCTACAGCTTCAGCTTCAGTTCCAGAGTCGCTCCACATCGAAGAAAACCCGTCACGTGTTGCTTCCAGCTTCAGCTCCCAAACCCACCACCCAATCCCCGTTCCAGCTGCAACTTGGCTCCGGCTGCAGTTTTCAGTTTCAATATGCGAGTCGTGCATTTGCTTGGGGTCGTCGCTGTTGTTGTTGTTGTCGCTGTTATTGTCAGCTATTTGTTGCCTTTGGTCATATTGCAGTTGGCCATGTCTCCTTGTGGCGCTTAACAGACGCCTAACTCCATCGCAGTCCCCACCCGCCCGCCCCACACCCAAACAATCGTTTGATAAACGTACAAAAGTGAAAACACATTTTGCATTCGGCTGCTGTTGCTGTTGCTACTTTGCATACCCCTCACTCCACCCCACTTTCAGCTCCATCAACTATATCGAGTGTGCCCCACCAGTGTCCATGCTGAGCTTGTTATGGCACTGGTTGCTGCTGCAACAGCGTGGCGGGTATCTCTATGTAGCATAAACAGTGCACATAGCTATTGTGAATGCGACTAAGCTGGAATTGTCATGATATGATCGGCATCATTAGTAATCGGGGTGTTTGACTCTTGATCTGCCTCATATAATAAGTGAGCACTGTTTCATATTTTGTCAGCATTTCTTTATGATTTATTGAATTCTTGCTCATCAGTCATAATAGATTATTATTTAGTACTTTGTTGATGTTGTATCAATGTCTAAAATCGTTTGTTGCTTATGAATTTTAACAGCTTTTGCACATTATTTCTTAATTTCTTATTATTTCTGGCTTTTATTCATTATTTTTTAAGCCCTTTGCTTTATGTGATACTAAAATATATATTTTTGATTTGTTCTTTCTACTAAATATGTATTCTTTATTATTATTTAAGATTTAACTGATATTTTTTATATAAAATAATATTTAGTTGAGAAAGCTGCGTATACTTAATTTGAAAGATTATAATGAATAACTAGTTTTATTGTATATATTAACAATATTTTCAACATTTTTTTGGTTTATTTCTATAACTAGTTGCTATGTTTTTAGAATTCAACATTTTGTATAATCTGCTTGTATTTCTGTTGACTTTATTGGCTACGTATTCTTAATTATTATTCCCATTTAAGAATTTTCAAGATTCTAGCTTCAAAATTGATAAATATTATCCATTATCCGATGTATGTACCCATAATAATTGAAGATAAAAGTCATTTGTTTTTCTATACGAATTTTGTCATTTACATTTCAATCTATATCCGACTTATATGGATTGGAAATGGGAACACACCAGATTACCTGTTTAACAGCATTGTCAGTTGCAGCAAACCCCTTATTTTGATTGAAAATCTCTATCTTTTCATAACTGTCATCAAATTGGATTCATGTCATACCTGAGTATTATTTAAATTGTTCTAGATTCGCTTGATTTTAATACTTTATAGTTTAATTAGATCATTTGTTGCAACAATTTATGCAACAAGAATGTTTTCAATTCAATGCCTTTGGCCAAATAGTTCCAGCATCACCCTTTTCCTTTGGCTTACCTGCTCATTACCCAGTTGTTGAATGGTTGATGAAGTAATACAATTAAATGTCATATTACACAAAAGGAAAACATGCAGCCGAACGCTTGCAAATATCCAGGCACATGTCTGAGCCATTAGGCAAAATGGCCAAGTCGTGAGTTGGTGTTAACTACAAACGAGTTGAATTCGTTTTCATTTGTTAGCCGACGTAATAAATAGCATTCATTATAAGCAATAAATTGAAAAAGTTTTTTATATTTTCTTGCAGCAACTATGATTTTTACTCAATGGGCTTACAAATAGAAATAATATTATAATTTATAAACAATTTTCATAATATTTAATTATTTGTTTGCTTGTTGTTAATAAAGTATTTATATGTTATTAAATTTAATACTCGAAATATTTAAGCATTTTCCAACTTAATTTCTTCCTCTGCCCACTTGTTATGCCAGGACCATCTGTAGTAAAGTTTTGGCATTGATACTAAAGGACAAAACGTTGAGAATTGTTAATAAACTAGCACTTCATTCATCAACATCATCATTAGTTCAAAATTTGTGGTCTTATCGTCTAATGAATGAAAATCATTTGAAAGTTTGCCCTAGCATGGCCAACTAATAAGACATATTGTCTAGCAAGGTTCGCAACTGGACCCAAAAGGTAAGCTCAAAACGATAAAGAGTCCTGAGTGCTAAGTGTGGGTATCCTGAATTCAGGATACTGAGTTCGAGGTCTTGTGTAATGCGAGTCAACCTGTTGTTACTGTTGCTGTTGTTGTTGTCGCAAGTTTGGCAACTTGTTTGCTTCCCTGGACTAACCGTAGCACATTACAACTAATACACTCAGACGATGTTGTAGCCCAAAAGTTTGCGTTCTTTGAATTTCACAAAGCGCATAATTACCAACAACATGGCAAAAAAGGCAAAAAAAAATATAAAAATCTAAGAAAATATTGGGAGACTAACTTTTCGACAAAATTATTTGCGGTTGTACGGAAAGAACGACAACAAGTAAAGACAGCATACTAGAGAAAACACAGAGAGAGAGAGGGAGAGAAAGGGAGAGGAAGGAGAGAGTGAGATGAATAGCGAGTGGAAAACTTTCACATAAAGAAAACTTTTGCTCAAACCGACTTAAAGAAAATTATAATTACACGCACAGTCAGCCAAATGGCAGTCCAAGTCTTGGTCGGGTTGTGGTTCCTGGTTTGAAAGAGTGCACGTTGTTATGGCGCATAGGAAAATACTTTAATTGCCGTTAGTTTTCGAAGTTTTCGATTCGTAATTTGTATGTAAGGACAAAATGGCAGACAAACAAGCGCAGCAAATTATATAAAAATATGCTAAAAATTGCTATGAAGCATGAAAATTCTACAGAATAATTAGACCACCTGGCGCACCAAACTGACTCGCCCCCAACAACAACAAAAACACAATTTGGAAAACTCAACGCAGCAAAGGGAAAACTAACTCACACAAACACACACTGGCTCACAAAAATTGAATTGCCTGGATTGAATTACGTGCTGTGCTTACAGAGGCTGCTTTAGCTTTGGCTTATGTAGTTTTTGGTTGCTTTTCATATATTTTTTTCACTCAAAACTTCATAATTGTCTAAGGAAATTAAAATGAGTTGAGCGTGGCTCTAAAACTGACTGACTTGGGCTTTAAAAATATCCACACACAATTTTTCATTAACGTTTGTTTACACTTCATAAATCAAAAAGCCTGCCAAAATGTGAGGGACAACATAGCAGAAGCATTCCAAAGAATACAAAAAAGTATCTACAAAACAAGGAGCAATTGTTTAATTTTCATTCTTGACTGACCCTGCTCCAGACTGTTGGAGTCCCTCAACAGACATCATTGACCCGCCAGTTTCATCTATTTTTTTTAAATTTTTGATAAAGAAAATAATAATTTATAACAACAGTTGAAAAAATAAATCTAAAAAAACTTTTAATTCTTTTCAATTTATAGCTTTGCTGAGGGCTTATAAAAAACCCAAATATATAAATAAAATAATATTTAATCCAAAATAGCAAACCAAGATTTGAAACAGCCTAAACTCTGAAAAGTAATCAAGGATTTTGTACTCAAATCAATTACAAATCTGGACAAAATCCTGCCAAGAACAAAATGACTTATTTTAAGTACAAAATTCTTAATTTTATCACATTTTTTTCAAGGAAAAACTGAAATAAAATGCTAACTCTAGAACCAAGATTGTAGATTAAATGTAAGTATATACTATATACTTTATGTTAGACTTTAGACTTTTCTGAACTTTAATAATTTTTGCTGCAGATTTCATGCCAGCTTCATTTACATTTAGTGTCTAGGGGTCATTCGAGTGCCAACCCCTATTTTTGCCATTGACCATGGTCATTTTGTCTGCAAAGTGCTTCATTTATTTAATGCATGCACAATTTTCTAGACACTTTAACTGCGACTTTTGATTTCCACTCTGTGGAGCTATGGGGTTGGATCGTACAGTCTGATGCTTAGGGTTGTTCGGGCTTTGGACAAAGCCAGTTTTTTATGGTGAAGCAAGTGAAATAAACAGCACTCGGCCATATAGACAGCGTTCTAGTGCTAAAACAGACGGCCAGACGAAAATAAAAACACGCAAATAAAAGGATTTTCGCGTTTCCTCTTTGGCCAGAGAGTTTTTGGGTGTTGGGAGTTTTTTGTTGCCAGGATGCTTCGCAAGGCGTTGGCTTTCAGCTCTCTTGCGTTAAGATTGCACTTTTCCGGCTGCTAACTTTCATTAAAGTCCTCGGCCAAGTATGCATGCAAAACAAAACTCAAAGCCATGTTGCTGCTGGGCACAGCTTGGCTGACTAGACAAATTTGATTGAGAATTATGGACGTGGAGGCTTACTGAGTCAGAGTCAAGGATTGGGCGGATTCAAGCAGCTGTTGTTGCTCAAATGCTAAATTACTTTTCGTACAATTTTATAAAAATAATGCAAAAACAAGAATGAAATGTTACCTTCGGCGTGCCGAAGATATTTACCTTTGCAGCAAAGATTTGCATAAGAAAACTTATTTTTCAACTGATTGTTCCTATGGCAGCTATAAGATATGGTGATCTGATTTTGATTAAATTTGGTCAACATGTGTAGAACGTGCTTTTATTTAGACATAGTGGGTTTGATTGAGTTATTTTTAAAAACACAAAAGTTTTTCCTACAAAAACTTATTTTCAACCGATCGTTACAATGGCAGCTATAGGATATAGTCATCCGATTTTTAAGAAATTTTGTCATCAAATATAAACTGTCCCTTAACTCTGGTTTAGTGAGTTTGGTTGAGTTATCTTGAAAAATAATAAAGTTTTTCATACAAAAACTAATTTTTCAACTGATGGTTCCAATGACAGATATATATTATAGTGGTCCGATCTGGCCAATGCAACTATACTACCTGCAATAAGAAGAAGCATCTGTGCCAAGTTTAATCAAGATAGCTCTAGCACAAAATCCTGAAAAACGCATATAAACGGACAGACAGACAGACGGACATGACTCGTCTGTTGATGCTGATCACGAATATACAATTCTTTTTTCTGAGACGTCTGTTTAAGGTATATAAACAACTTTTAATCCAACGTATTTGAAATGGAATTATATAGGGAAGATATAGAATAAAGTACGGCGATTTTGATCAAATGTAGTGAAGTGATATATTGGGTATTTTAGACAAAGGTACAAGGTATCTCCTACTATATATCTTTAATTATGTGCTCGCTCTCACATATGGAAACAAACAGTATGCTATCAATACTGCAACTAAGGACTAGTTACCTTTACAAAACAAGTGATACATATAAGAGATACATTTAAGTTTCGCTAAAAGTAATATTGAAGAGCTGCCATTATTGGCATTCGTTTACTTAACATGGTATCCCAGAACAACAGATATTAACATTTATTTACCTATATAAAATGAGTAATTATGCAACTGGCGCGAATTGATTTCCATTTCCATTGCATAAAGAAGAGAAGAGAAACTTGGATTTCAATTGAAAGTCGGTTAATTTGATGCCCGGTGAGGGCGATGTCGACGTTGTTTGGGCCACTGAAATCAATGACAGAAATATGAAATGAAAATATAATTGGTAATTTATTGTGTCTACAGATTGTTGCACGAATCGCGAGCAAACCAAGTAAAATAATAAATGCACGTAAAATATATGTTTATATATATTTATGTATATAGTATGTGTACATGAAATGTCGATACGTCTGCCTCATGGTTATGCATTGCCGTTGTGTTTACAGCAACCGCCCCAGCTGCAACTCACCACCCTCCCGCACAGTCCGTCAGTGGCATGCAACTCCACTTTGCACCACTCTGCACCACTCCATGCCAACTCCACTCGAGTGCGCACCAATAAAAATAATAAAAAATTGTGCCATAATAAAAAGCGCAGCGCAGCGCACTGCAGCGGGTGTATAAAAAAAAGGAAAATATAAAAAAATAAAAGCAACACACACACGAGCCGACCAAATAAATCACACAACTTTTCAGACATGGGGCCCGCCAAGTCGGTGGGTTCTGCCTCTTCTCCTGCCTCTCCGCCAGCAGCGATCCAAACTGACAGACGCAGCAGCCACAGTTGCAGTTGCAGTTGCAGCATAAATTGGGGCTGAGACGGGTGGCAACGTCTAGGCAGAGTCTGAGAGTTTTGGGTAAGAGTATAGTCTTTTATTTATAAGTAGTTGAAATAATACTAACTACATCAAGTTGATTAGTTCATAAATATACCTACTACTATTAAGATTATGAATAGATTCAAGTTAATTATAAATGAATTGGTTGAGAAACTTTGCATCAACTATCAAAAGTTAATTGTTGGAAATTCAAATTGTTTGGTAAACACTAAATGCATTTCTTGGCTTGATCAAAGCTTTTGTCTTAGATGATTACACTACGCAACAAAAACGACCTTTTGGCAAAAAGTTATAGGTGAATGCCTGGCAGTCCTTCTTTTCAAAGTGCATGGCGGTGGACATCATATCTTGAGAACGGTTCATCTAACATAAAAAATTCAAAAAGATTCCGTTACCGTGTTATATTATCTTATCCGCAAAGGTCTTTTCGAGAAAACATGATTCTGAGATAATCGCGTTGAAAGTTTCAAGTTTGTTTCTGTGTGCTGTGCAGGTATTTTTCGATTTTTTCATCCATCCCAAGTGTATACAACCCCTTAACTGAACAGCTTTTATTTTAAAGTTGAGCTAACATATTTCCAATGATATTTTGTGGTAACAAAGTATTTGCAGAAAAATACTTATTTCCTATAGCATGTGTAAATATATATAAACCTATAGATATGCATAGAGGCATATGTGAAATATTATTAATAACTTGCAATTTGAAACCTTGAAAGCGTTTGTTGACGATGACCGTCCATTAATTTTGAGTTCCCCAAGGAGTCGCAGCATGCGGGCAATTTTTACCTGACTATTGGGCGAAAGGCGACGCACTGCAACCACATCAACAACAAAAACAACAACAACAACAACAACAAACAAAACAACAACAACAAAGACAACAATCAACGACAACTCAATGGCAAACAATGGCAAGTTTGGTTGACATCGGGCAGTTTGATTTGATTTCTATAAATCAATTGGCGGTACGCAAACTGTCAAAGTAACTGGCCAAACTTTCCATTTTGTTGCGGCGGCTTGAACGGCGCGTCGGCGGCTTTTAATAGAAATCGTTCAACATTTGACAATAAATCAGAGCGCAGCACTTCAAAGTCCCAGCAAATGTTGTACCGCAAAATGTTGTGCCAAAGGTATTTCAACTATTTCGGTCTGTCCAACTATTTTGTCAACTGTGTGTTGGTTGCTGCTGCTGCCAAATGTGTGTTGGCCAAGTGTTCTTTCATTAACGCTATTAAACCAGTTTTGACATTTTAATTAAGCTGCTGCAATGTTGCAATGCAGCTGCCCGGTGCCAGGACAAGGTCAAGATCATAGATCATAGGCGAGCGCTTATCGGTGGCAACAACAGCAACAGCAACAGCAACAAGAACAACAGCAACAACAACAAAAAAAGACTGCTCTTATCGGACATATCAGTCGCCGACATCTGCATCGCAGTTGGCGCATGTCCTGCGTTCAACAGCGACGGCAGCAGCGACGCCACCGACAGCAGCGTCGAGACAAGGCACAGAAATTTGCATTTACCAGCCTGTCGCCCACTTAATTACGCAGCAACAGCTACAACAACAACAAGCTACAGCAACAGCAACAACAACAACAACAACGCAGTCACCATCGCGTCGCCGGCGTCGCTACAACATGTTGCACATTACACTAACAAGCATGCCACAGCACAGCAGCAGCAGCAGCAGCAGAGCACAGAAGTCGTTGAACCACCCGACAAAACTAAACTAATTCAATGTGCAGAAAAAAAAAGAAAAACTTATTTTGGATGCCAAGTATTAAATATATTTGAAAATATTATAAGCTGTTCTCTATCCTTTCTTTAAAATTGGTATTAAGTCTGTTTTAAATCATTCTTTGGCTTAAAAGCAATCGAAAGTACTGTTTTCTTATGCAAGCTTTGGAAATATGTAAGAAACCTATTGCTTTTCCGAATACAACCATAGTTCCAACATTTTCACCCAAAGAGTGTGAATTTGTCTAACGATTACCTTTTAAAAGTTTTACTTTTTTGAAATAAAAAGTAATTTCCAGATTACACAAGGAATTCAAAAAAAGGTATTCTTAAACTAAATTTTCTTATATTCTTCATCATGTTTGGAAAAAAATTAGTATATTTATTCATTAGATTAAAGTCAAATAGCATTTATAAAATTAAATTGAAAAATAGCAATACCTACTAATTGACAACTTTATAGACTATTTACTTTGAAAACCCGGTTTCGAAAAAGAGAAGACGACACCATTCCGATCGGAAATCGTTCGGAATTCATTCGTTTTTATTTTTCAAAAGCATACTGAATTCGAAACAGGCCTGTATATTGGATTTGTGAAATGTCTGTTTGTCTATCAGTCTGTTTGTCTGTTCCTTCGAATGCATCTCAAAATATATAGAATTTCATTTTGGGTTTTTATAAAGTGCTAAGGGTATTCAAAGTTTATAAGCATAACTTTCATATAAGCAAAAATTAAAAACTATTTGATTAAGTGATATTTGATGTATTATTGATATTGAATTTGACATATTTGTAGGCTGTACTGGGCGAAACGGATACGTGCAGCTAGAAATATTTCGCTACAAATTATTCAACGCTTTGCATGCACAGCAAGCGATGGCGGCGTCGTCAAGCCCAACAACAGCAACAACAGCAACGGCGACATGAGGCAACCCTCAGCTGCCCCAGACTTAGGAGCCAGAGTAACCAAACCAGACCAGACCAGACCAGACCAGACCAACCCAACCCGACCAATCCGACAAATGCAACCAACGCAACGCAACGCAACACTGTCAACATCTTGTCTTTGGTCTTTGGGCTGCTGTTTGTCATTTCCTTTTTGCTGCTGCTGCTGTTGCTGCTGCTGCTGCGGCTTGTTAAATGCTGTTGGAATTTGCCACAGCCGCAGCCATCGGATGACAGGCATAGAAACGGGATGGGACGGACTTCCAGCTGCAGATCAGGCAGAGGAATGGGAGCTGTGCACGTAAATCATGCCAATTTAAATGAGTAAAATTTTTTTTTTTCAGTTGAGTCTACCTATGCTGCGTTTTGACACTTGTCATTGGTGGCATGTGCGCCTGATCATGTAATGGAGGCAATCCTGAAGAGATTCGCAGACAGTATGACGACATGTCGTCTGAAGTGCATCAGTGTCACCGGAAATGCTGCACTTGTCGACAACATTTGAGCAGGTAGCTGCATTAATCAGCTAACGCGCTGATTGAGTAATGTCTTCTCTGCCCCCCCTGCCCACTTTTGACCCCTCTCCCAATTCCTATCAACTGAAATCCTCTGCTGCAGTCATGCGTTAACATGTGCTAAGCCGCCTCGCGAAATAACCATTAAAATGTTATCGCTTATTTATCGCTTAAGATTCAAACAGACTTGTATACACAGACCCAGTCACAGTCACAGTTACAACCCACACCCAGTCCCTGTCCGTGTCACAGACTCAAACTCCAACCTGAACTCAAACTCGTACTCATACTCCGTTTCGAAGACAGAGGTAGAGTCATGTCCAAACCTTAGTCTGTTGGCGGTCCCTCGGCTAATCCGCACACGCATGCGATGCGACTGCAGCTGAGTCTGTTGCATTGGCAACATTGTTGACAAAGTGTGCAACAAAATGTTGCCAGCAACGTTTCGTGGTGAACAGACAAAGAAACCAACCAACATACAGCTACATAAATACAACATTATTGCAAAATGATTGTTGTTAATGTTGCAAGAGCGATTATGACAAAAAACAATCAATTTGCTTTTACCGAGTGTTTATTCACAGTAGAAGTAAAACTTCGATTAGGTACAATAAAATACCTCTTTGAAATAATAACTTAATTGTAAGCCGCTCTTTCAAACAGCTAGAAAAATTTAAAAATTATGAATTGTTTTTCGTTAGCGCCCCTTTTTACATTGAAGGACTTGAACAAAATACAATTCTTTACAATTATCCCATTAAAAATGGGAAAAAGGGAGTTATAAAGTACTGCAAATGTGTGTAACAGACAGAAGGAGGCATTTCCGACTATATAAACTATATATATTCTTGATCAGGATCAACGGCCGAGACGAACTAGCTATGTCCGTCTGTCTGTCCGTCTGTCCGTCTGTCTGCCTGTGTGAACGCACAGATCTCAGAGACTATAAGACTTAGAGACACCAAACTTGGCATGCAGGTTCCTCTATACCATACGCAGATCAAGTTCATTTCAAATTTCGGATGCATCCAAACACCCCCACAATTTTGAAGACATATCTTTGATTTTCGGTATACATATATGTTTTATCAATGTTGATCAGCTGTGTAAATTTCATTAAGATTGGATAAATAGCACCAAACTGCTTGATATGCAAGTTGGGAGCAGGGAGTCTCGTAGTCGGGCACACTCGACTAGAGTATTCTTAATTGTTAGAATTGTAAACTGGTTCTAACGTGCCAAGGCACATATTAATTCTTAATTATTCTTAATTTTGCTGCTTGCCATTAGTGCAGTTTCGGTTGTAGAAGGTGTATTGAATGCCTTTAGCTTTGGATCATTTTAAAAATGCTTTACAGCCATCGAAAGTAAATATCCCGTATACAACCCACTTGAACGGTCGGTTGCACTACTGACCTTTACTTTCGGTAAAAGGTGCATTAAAAACTATCTTTCCGCGGAGTAACATTCAGTCGATCTGTAAGACGTTTCAAACGTTTCAAGAACTGGATAGAATTTCTAATATACTTACATGTGGTATTTTGAGTATAGTTATTCTATACACTGATTTAATGTACTTATGTTTTTAATTTGATCTGTCTTAGTTTCAAAGAATAATTGCAGAGCTGTCTGGCAATGTAAGTTCATGTTTGTGCCAAATGTATTTTTAATCAAAGTGCATACAATTTATTGATAAGAGTCATTCACTTGCCAGCCCATTTGCACTCAATCTTCCATAATCCATGGCATAAGTATTTAAGTAGCAAGTTGTAGCTACCAGAAGCAACCAGGGCAAGCCAAAACTAAAACAAACGAAACCAAAGAAACCAAACTAAACCGACAGTTCAGGAACAAGATGCCAGTTGCCTTGAAGGCTTCTGTGGTCAAAATGCCTGGCCCTGGCCCTGGCCCTGGCTCTGTTCCTAGGTCCCTATCCCTATCTCAAGTGCATTCTCAGCCCAACTGATTGGTGGGCTGTTGAATGCTAAGTTGACGCTTTGATCTTGTCTAGCGCGTAAATCTGGCGATGCGCTTTGAGATTAAATGCCATTTGTGTGGCGATGGGGTTGCCGGCACTCAATCTGACCACGACAGGGACGACCACAACGACGTTGTGCCTGCTCCCTCTATACCTCTCAGTCATGGCAGTCTTGTGTGCACTTGGCAAATTAAGTAGACTTCCCGGTACCCAGCACCTGTTCATTAAACGGCCGCTGGAAATTATAGTTCAGCGAGTGCAGTAAACAAATGTAATCGACATCCTGTGCAGGCAAAGCCAGGCAGAGCCAGGTCACAAAGGATGCCGCCATGCCGTTGGATGGTGGCACGGCCGGCAGGTCTGGGGCAATGGAATCTTATGGGGGCGCCTCGGACCGAAATGAACTAGAACGCAAAAACAAACAACGACAAACGACGAGAAATGCAGCAAAAACAAATAATAAACACAACGATTTTTGATTTACCATGAAATTTAAATGACCCAACGCAGATAGAAAGAGAGAGACAGAGACAGAGACAGAGAGAGAGAGAGAGCGAGAAGGCAAAAAGGCGACATCTTGAGACTTCACTTTGCGTTTTATTGTCAAGGCGCGCAAATATTGTCAAAAGACTTTGTGGCAGGAGGAAAGCAAAATGAAGGGGAAGAACGCAGCTCGATCCCAGAGCCCAGACACATTTGCATCTCGTTGCAACGGAAGCGCCAGAGATATGAGAAAAGATGCCGACAATGGGACAAGCCAGCAGCAGTGGAAACTTGTCTGTGTGTCTGGGACAGAGTCCAGTCCCAGTCCCAGTCCCTATAACAATCCCTGTCGCAATCCTGTTTTTGTTTGCGCCGGCGCTTCAAGTGTCCCTTTGGAGTGGCAGCAGCCGGGCCACTTGTTTGGATTTATAAATATTTTTTGGTTTGCTTAGGACCGACACTCGAAATAAAAGTGCCAGGCAATCAAAAACAAATTATGAGTGCAACAATTTGCTTAAGATAATAAAGTAATGGATCGCAGCCTTATCGCCTGATGATGCAGCCACGTTGCAAGTACAGTATTTTCAGCTGACTGACATTGAACTTTCGCCCGACTGCAGCATAGTAAAGAAATGAATAGAAAGAGTCGATAAGTTAAGAGAAGACAATGGGCAACAGTCGACACTCTACTGACCCAGTTGGGGGTCTAAAGAGCAGGCCAAGATAATCATGATTGCAAATCCTATATCAATAATTGACTTAAAAGCAAACAATTTATGATGACCTAAGCCAAACAAAGCCAAACAGTGAAACAAGACAAGAAAGAACCCCAGAAAAGGGTGCGGTAATCAAAGGAATTGGCCAACAGATTGAGCCAAATGGATAAGGCCAAACTCAGCGCCAAGACCTAAAAACTGATGACGCTGTTATTGTTGTTGCTGTGTTGTGTTGTTGTTGTGTTGTTGTTGTTGTTGTTGTTGTTTTGGCAATGATGATGCTGATGCTGATAATGTACTCGATGAACGATAGAGCACGCCGAGTGCAAAAGCAGGGGGAGCAAACCCACGCAAAACTAATGTGAAAGTCAAAGAGGGGGGTGTGCTGATATGGGCGCCCAGGACGAGGTGGAGTAGTTGGTTTTTGCTGTCGATGACGACGACGATGACGATGACTGGCGCGAGCTGCAATGTTGACCTTTGGAGTAAGTCTCGGAAAACATCTTTATGCTGACTTAAGAGCAATAAATAGCAGCTAAGAATTCAAGTGGAAAAGCATTGCAAATAAATGCGAATATGTTGAGGATAAATATTATTTGTGGCGCAAAAATATAAGGCCAGACTAAAAGACCGGGCTAGGCTAGGCCAGGCTTGGCTTGGCCAGGCCAAAACAAAGGCCATGGCGCATAGTTGTTGGCCAAGTAGGTCAGCGAGTCAAGGACCAGTTAAAGAGCACTCTAGGGAATAGTGGCCTATCCCCCCCCCCCATCCCTCTACTCCACCACATCCAAATGCAGTTTTCCATTTATAGAACTCAGACTGAAATTATGGACAGTAGCAAATAAGTGCATACATTTTTGGTAGAACGCATCAACTGCAAATCAAAGTAATGATGACTCGTATATTTCAAAGGTAGTTGACTTATCGACGTTCAACTGGCCAAAAGCAGCTAGACTACTTGTCCTACTCGTAGCTGGGTCTTCTGTCATGACTCGGTGATGAAGTTGCTCTTTACTGTTTGCTGTTTGTTGTTTGCCTTTTTGCTTTCAGCTGACTCACTTATGTAATAACAAAATTGGCATAAACATATGTATTTAAAGTCTCGACGACACTACAAGAAATGGGTTGCTTCTTTTGCCTTGTCGTCCTCCTAACATGATTATTGTTGGCCCTGCAGCAAACTGTTCAAGAACTGCTGTGTCACATATTGAGGGGAAAGCCACATCGAAAATTCTGCGTTTTTCATTGATATTGAGCAGCGAGTGGGCGCAAACGCGGAATAAGTTATGCATAAAATATAACCTTACCATTTCCAAGTAGAATTTTATTACCCAAGACATTTTAACTGTAAGCAATTAAGTTCAGTTAGTATAATTAGAAACTTTAATCTACCTAAGATCGTTTTTAATTTCAAAGCCTATTACACAGTGTGTGACAGTGTAAATGTATTTTTGAAACGATCTATTGTACTCTGTGGACCCCCTTAAACGTTGTACTTCTGCATACTTGAAATTCTCAATATTTCCTCAAAACCGCGATTTAAGCCCTAAAAACGTTTTCAAATCATTTTTTTCAAAAATCATGTCGAAATTATATTATTTTTTAACTTGTAAGGCTAACAGAGAAAGTGATTTGCCTCAGTTTTCAACTGCCATAACTTTGACAAAATTTGACCGGTTTCAATTTGAAAAGTCTTTTTGGTCAGTTAATTAATTTTCAAAAATAATTTTATTTTTAATCGATTGCGGATACTAACATTAGTATAAAAAAGTATTTTAAAAAAAGGATTTTCAAAAATTATAATTAATTATAAAATTATAATTTGAATTTAATAATAAAAATTAGTAAATAATTATAAAACATAATCTTTATTCAGAATACTCATAACCGTTATGGACCGTGATAGAAACTAGATATTAAACTATAAAAAAAAAATTGAAAAAAGACGAACTGATGGACAGACAGACGGACATCTAGTAAACAGTGTTCGCATTCAATTTTTTTCAGGGCTCTCTCTGTTGCCCTCTCCTTTTTCATTGCTTAAATGGTTTAGTTTTAATTATTTTTTTGACGTTGTAATATAAACATTCCAAAATGTTTTTCAATTTAAACTTTTATTTATTACTGATTATCTTGTTATTTAGATCTTTCTCATTGCAACAGACAGAAACCTAATATTAAATTCCAGCTGTGTGCAATGAAGCAAAAAACTTTGTGGTTTTCACATATCTTATGTTATCCTATTGCCAAACTGCTAAGTCCACATTAATTACGTGTATTTTACAGCTAGATGAAACTAGAACATGCTCATGGCAAAGGACCAAAGAACTGAAGGACTAAAACACAATAGTCAAGACACAAACTCCAACCAAAGTACATGGCTAATCAGGTCTAATGCCGCACAACACCAAACGCCCAACCCGATGAACAAAAGTTCCATTGCATTGTTTCGTGTACCGTTTTGGATTGACATCATTAAGACCACCACATAGGAGCACTCGTGTCCTACGTATGGAGCCACTCAGCGAGGCTTAAATAGTGACCAGCTAATAACCGCCAAATGGGGGTGGTTCAGGGCTGAAGAGAGAGGACAATGCTTCTTCTTACTCTACAATTGCGTAGCGCTACTTGGGCAAAGACGCTGTGCGTCGAGTGCGCCACTGAAAGCACTCTGCAGCTCCAGCTCCAGGTTCAGGTTCAGCTTCAGCTTCAACTTTAGCTCTGGCTCTGGCTCTGGCTGTGCTTGTTAGCTGTCAAACTCGAAAATTTGCAATGACAGCAAACATTGCCAGCGCCGGCGTCAGCGTCAGCTTCAGCGTCAGCGCAGATAAGCAGCAAAATGAGCGCCGCTGTTGCGCGAACTAAAAACTCATTGTCAGGCGCTGTCTGTTTTATAACCAGGCAACAATCTAACCAGCCAACATTCAAGCAACCAACCATCCAACCATTCAACCAGGCAACCAAGAAGCAACCCGATCCGCATTGGGGGTGCGTTGCTGCATAATAAACTGCAGCAGCGGCACAGCGCCAGGCACTGGACATGGCACAGTCTGCCTTTGGGGGCAGTGACAAGAGCACGAGCAGAGTGGTAGAGGCAGTGACAGAGGAAGGTTCAGGCTCAGGCTCGGAACAATAGGGCGCCAGTTAGCTGCTGTTGCGTGGCCATGGCCCGTGGCCAATGGTTGGCGGCAACTGCTGCACCGCAAAGAAACAATAAACACACGAAAATAATGTAATGAGTGGCAGCAATGGGACAAGTGCAGCTTAGGCCAGTGCAGGCTTAGTGCAACGACAATGGGACAAAATGGCAATTTACTAGATACCTTTTTTATAACAACGCGCAGTTGACTCTTAATCGTGTTTAAATCGAAATAAATATTCAAGTAAAATTTGCAAAACACTTTATTTCAAAATATTTAAAAATAATAAAATATATTTAAAAATATTTTAAAATATTTAAAAAATAATTTAATATTATATTATAAAAAAAATTGTTATATTAAGAAAATAAGTTAGAACGTTGCAGTTGTTTGCTTCAGACTACGATATACTCTTTTCTGACTTTCTTTGCGTAGTGGCGAGTTTTGATCAAATCTGTCAAAAAGATCATCACTATCAATTTACTATATCAATTGATAATATACTTTAGTTACTTTTTAATTTTTAAAAATTAAATACAATAAAAAACAAATTTTGCTTTTCCCGAATATCTTTGAACCTAGGGAGAATTGTAAGATATGAAAAACTATTTTAAAAATATTTAACAAAAGTTTTGGAAAAATTAAATTTGATAACCATATGCTAAGAAACTTATGTAAACCTGTAAAATATATACATAAATATATTAATAAATGTATTAATAATAATAAAAATTGAATGAATAAATTAACAAGAAAAAATTCTTGAAATATTTTCACATGATCTACTCAGTATTTTCTTTATTCTACCTTTACTTTACATTAAATACTGTATATAATATAAAATATATATTTATATTAAGTACTTTATGTTATATACCTAATATAATTTACTTAAAATATACTTCAAATCTATAGCAAACCCATTGTCGTCGACTACAATACGGTCACTTTATTCTTTTTAGCAAAGGGGTATGAAATAGCATAAAGAGCATATAAAATTCATTTTTTAAAATACACCGTGAGAAACTCAACGAGTGGGCGGATCCGCTTTGCTTTTGCTTTGTATGGCAAATAGGGGTATGGAGAGGGAGCACATCGCATCCATAATTGATGCGCCCTGCATTACTAGACAGAATCTTTGCAGAGCTCGTAGAGTGTAGCATCAAAGGGTAATAGCAGGAACTGCTGCTCTGTTGTCTGTTGGATGCTGTCTGGACTTTGGTCCCATCTGCAAATGTGGCACAAGAAACGGCGCTTTGTGGCAGCAATCATCGACAGTCGTCATCGTGCAGTGCAGTATCTGCAACATTCTCATGCCCCGCTGTTGTGGTCTTGTTGTTGTTGTTGTTGTGCTTGCATTTGCTGCTTCTTATTAATTAAGAATTATTTTAATTAACGTAATAAATTTGCAGACAGGCGAACGCGCAGCACAAGAAGAAAAGAAGTAAAAAGCGCGCTCATATAGTAATTTTTTTTGGGACCACTTTCGTGGCATTGGCTTTGACTGGGAAGTTGAAGCTGGAGTTGCAGTTGAAGTTGAAGTTGAAGCTAAAGATGCGACTGAGGTTGCATGTGCGTCGTTGCAGGCAGCCGAAAATGTGCGAAAATTTATGTTGCATGCGATTTTGGTGACTTGTTTGCAAGTTGTTTGCCATGTTCGATTGGACCTGCAGCTAACAAACGAAGTGGGTCATCGGCTCTAGAGCCTTGCAGCCACTGCGGTTGCTGCCTCTGCGGGTCCCTGCCGAATTTCAATTAAATGCACATAAATTTAAAATTAGTAATAACTTCGGAACGTGGATCTGAGCTAAACAAAACGTTGCCAGGCACGCAAAATCGCAGAGTCCAAAGCCGTATGACGATGACGATGATGATGATGATGGTGATGAGGGTGGGGATGAGGATGGGGACGACGCAGCTGTTGCCCGCATTGTTGAAGCCAGCAACGTGACCCGTTCCCCATTTCCTGCCCCACCTGTCGTCAGTTTTGTTGTCGGAGTTGGACGTCTGTTCAGCTCGGTTCGCCTCGTCGCATCCAGTTAAAAAATCTGTGTGCCTATTAATTAGCCAAACTTCAACACCTGCTGTGTGCGCTCTGCGCCCCAAAAGCCGAGCAAATTAACTTGACAACACGACTGCCAAAATTCAATGGAGCAACCAAGTCTCCAAAATCTACATTTCTCTCACTCTGGCTCCTTATTTGGGCTGTGAATTGGAAAATAATTGTGCGTTGGCCATTAAATTACAATGTCCAATGGACACTGTTGGGGATTGTCGGATGGGTGTCTCTATTCTTGGGTTGCTTTGTTTTCGGTCCAGCAGCAGCAGCAGGTGCCAAGCACTTTGGCCACGTCCCAGCAATTATTGCTTTATAAATAAACAAAGACCAAATAGTTATTAACTAATAACTGGCACACGTGCGAGGGGTGAGTGATGAGTTCTTGGCTCGCTTGTTCATAAAGTTCATAAAATATTTATGTGGCAACCACCTGGCGACAAAGCGTTCAAGGGCCAAGGCTGTCAACTTGATGGCAAAACAAAACTACAACAACCAAATAAATCAAAGAACTTTGAACAGCTGAAACTAATTGGCCGAATTGAGCAACGGTTGTAACCGTGATAATTATCAGCCAAACAATTGATTCGCAGATAAACTGAGCTAACGTGTCTTAGATATATTAACATTCAATACTCGTAATGCTGGTCTCAATTTGTATCAAATAAAAAAACTATACACGAGCTAAATGTTTATTGACTAATGTATTTTCAGGAATTTATATTTTAAATATCAAATTTTTTAACAATCTATATTCAGCTTAAGCAAATTTTGAGCTTTTATGAGTTATTAAAGTCCACCCGGCAAAACGGCAAGGAGAATGGATCCGCTTTCGATAGCTTCTCGTATATTTATCTGAAAAAAATGTCGATCACGGCAATCGAGAAAGTATCGAAAACGTATTATGTGTTGCTTAGATCGAGAAAGGGTCGAGAACGGATCAGTTTTCCAACAGTTTTTCTATCGAGAAAGGGTCGAGATTTTTATCGACATTCGAAAACTACTACTTATTATTACTAGTAATACTTAAAATCCAAATATATAGTAAACATTTGTTGTACATTTGAAACACACGTTAGCTTTGGTTCCATAAGCCAGACTCTCGAAGCTAAAGTCAATCTCCATATGAAAATTTGACTTTACCCAATATAAATACTAAAATTTAATGCGTAATTTTTTTCGATTCAACCGGATTTCAATGCTTATTCAATGAAGCATTATTTGCCATTTCTTAAAATAGAATTATTTTCATTGGAACTAATATAAGCAAGAGCATCTAAATCCTGTAATGGTTCGCTCATATGTGATATTTTTAATATACTAACACGGGAACTGTTGAAAAGTTTCGTTTAAAACTTGCATTGTGATAGTACAGTGTATCCACAAAGTTGATAAAAGTCGATTGGACTAATTTGTATTTGAAAGTGGAGCAAAACACACAAACGGAAAAGCAAATAAATACAAAGAATCAAATGAATTACAAACATTTTTTGGGTTTGAAATGGTTTTTCTATTCTCTAAGAAAAACAAACTTAAAATCAAACTTATCATTAGAAGCGTTGGTCAGCTAATTTAACTACAATCATAATGATATAAACGTAACAAAATGTTTCAAAAGATTCTATTATCAGGTAACTTCCATGCTACTCCAACTTACACCTTTAATTGTTATTTCCTTTGACACGTTTCCCCATACTCAGTTATTCTGAGTTGAACGCTGTTTAGCCTTAACCTTGTCGGACTTAAGTAGAGCATTAGGCAGCCTTCAACATAATCGAACTAATCAATTTGGATAAATAAACTGCACACGGGCTTTTTTTTATCGGGCAGGTGGCACGTGGCGCGTGCCGTTGCACAGTGGCGCCCCCATGCGACATAAATCTTTATTTGGAAAAGTGTAAACAAAAATTACTCATTCACGCGCATTTAAAAGAGATGCCGTATTCGACGGATACGGGCGGAAACAAAGCACAAGTGAAAACGTAAAGAGGAGGAAGCGTGAAAAGGGCTGAAATGCGAAAAATCAACGACTTCGACAAGGCAACAATGGGAGCAAGGGAATGGGGCTTACAGCTTGGGGATTGGGGCCTGCCTCTGCTACGCTGCTCCAAATGTGTGTATTAGCATGTGTGGGCGGTGGGTGGTGAAGTGCTGAAGCTCCATGCGCCCGCTAATGGCACTCCAGTGTGTTTGACGTCGTCGTTGATGTTACTGGGGTATAGCCCTGAGCTGAGTTCCAGTTCGAGTCCCAGTCCCGACTTCAGTCCCTGCTCGGGCGCCAATGCTGGCCGCGTTGAAAAGTCAACGATTGCCGCGTTGCGGAAATTAACGGAAAATCAGCAGAGCAGGCAAAAAGGCAGCTGCCTTTTAATAGCAACAAATGCGAAGGATGCTTGATTTAATGTACAAAACTTTTTGATGTTTTTCTGATGCTGGCAACCATGAGGCCGCCCATGCATAGGGTAACAACTCTGCTTGCTTATCATCAGGCAGACATTTTGCTTATTTAAAAGTAATTATGGGCAACCCAATGTCGGCTCCCAGCACCTACATAGATACTACGAAAGAACGCCTCGCCTCATCTCAGTGTCAGTCAGTGTAGACACGGACCTAAAGACTGTCGTCCTGTCAGCTGCTTTGCCAACTCATTGAAGCAGAATGCGGCAAATCACGCACCCAACTTTGGAACCGGGTCCGGGTCCGTGCTCGGGGTCGGATTCGGGTTGAGGTGTACAGGTTGTAGTATACATATTCTGTATAAATGTATACAAATTATGCGTATTTATCAGGAAAATTCAATGAACTGTAAATGGTGTGGAAGTTGTTCATGTGAGCCCTGTGTGGGTGTTTGTGCAGCCGTGTGTGTGTGTGTGTGTGTGTGTGTGTGTGTGCTAAGGTGTTTGCGCCACGACCCATTGTTGTTCTGTGGTTGTCTGTTACAACATTAAGCCAAGGGGTCGGCCTGAGAATGCGCACAGGTGTGTGTCAAAAGGCATGCGAAAGTGCGGTTGGAGGAAAAGTTGGAGTAGGCAACAATTGACAGGAGGTGTGGCAGGTACAGGGTACTGAGGCAGAGCTGGGGTGCCATATAATGAACAGGGGGGTAGGTAGGTGAAACGACTTTGAAAGTTGTGGATTGGGGTTATATTAAAGTTAAGCTTATACGAAAAACTTAATTGAAGCACAACAGAGTTGAGGAGAATAATATCTTTTATTTGAAAGAAATACGAAAAACAAGGAAAGCTAGGGAAAGTGCCATAAGCGAATGATTTGTTATATTCTAATTTGTTAGAAAATAACTTCTTAAACTTCTTGAAAAGTAAATAGTTGACTTTGGAACGTATTATAGATATATGTTAAAACATAAATATTTCACTTCAAAGTTTCTTTTATAGATATGCAATATCTCTTTGCCATTTCTTGAAATCTTTCAAATATTTTTGCATTTTTTTCAATGTGTTTCTGATTCTAAAATCCAGCATATTAGATCATTAAAACTTTGGCTAAGCAACTGCATTTTCTGGCTGCTTTTCGGAGTGCTTGTTGTATTGGCTTTGTTGCGGGGCTCTGTGCTTGCCACTTGGCAGGCGAGTGGAAAACTTTTCATTTTACAACAACTGCAGCGACAAGAACGGAATGCGAGAACTGTGGACGCAACCGGAAGTGGAGGAGTGGGTGGCGTCAGTTGGGAGTCAAGGGGAAGACGTAAGTGTAAAAGAAATAAACGGACTTAAAATAGGAAAAGTCAACATGAGCTGTGTGTTGTGTCCTGGGACAGGACGTTGGCTGCCGCTGCTGCTGCTGCCAGGGACTAACTTATTTTATTTTAGGGCAAGGCTGGCCAGGACATGGTCAGGACGACGCACTGCTAGGGGCTAAGTGCAAACACAAAGATGAGATTTCTTACATCTTTCTCTTCCTGCTCTTCATCTACATCTTCTTCATCTTCTCAGGAGGGAGGAGGGGGCACAAAAGCGTAACGGCGCTCAAAATGACTGACTCGGCTTGCTGGTCACATGGTCAAGAGCGTGAAGCGAGCCGTGGCTATAAAATACACACACACACACACACAAACACACACACACACACACACACGCAAACACAAAACAAACACAGACAATGCGAAATGAAATTCCATCGCTTGTGTCCCCTAGTAGAACATTTTGTATCTGGCTTAGTTGTTTTAAACTTTATTGTTTACGCTTGTGATCAGCAGCGACGCCGACGTCGACGTCGTGGCGACCATTTTGTTGACTGCTGCCATTGATGCCGCCGTTGCTTCTTCTTTTCCAGCTCGCACTTTTGGCCATTGTGTGGCTCTAAAACATAAACGGAAGCGATTTATGGCGCAAACACAATGAACGAGTCAGCTCCAACAACAACAACAACAACAGCAACAAACAGCAGCAAACAACACACAAGAAAATTACGCACAACAAAAACAACAACAACAACACAAAAAAGACACGGATACGGTCAAAGCAACAATTTGTGTAGTGTTGACCAGCATCGTTCTCCTTCTCCTTCTTATTCTCGTCCTGCGTATCCTTGTCGCGGCAGCTCGTAAAAAACACAAACAAAAGAACGTCAACTAAGATTTAGAGAAGTGTGCAGGGAAAGCATCGAGTGTGAGCAGAGACGAAATTGTCTCAAAGTTTGTCCAAAAGTAGCTAAAGATTTAGAAATTGAAGGTGTTGAAATAAATTATATAAATATTTAGGAGTATTGCTAACTGTTCTTTAATTATTACTTAAGAAAAGCTATCAGCAATGTTTAATGCTTATATTTAATATTAATTTCAGTTTTCTGAGTATTATTTTGAAGATTTTATTGAGTTTCTTTTATATATGATCAAATCTGCAGTTAGAGTTCGGATCAATCAACTAAAGATTAAACTTTAGTATACTTATATTTAGGCCATATATTGAATACAATTTTTGATGATCTTAGCTCAAATATTTGTAAGTTGTATACATATGTATGGGTTATTCAACTTGATTATTTTTTTAAAGCAACAGAAATAGTTTTATTTCAGGTGTCTTGAACAATTTGTTTTTGCATTTACACACTCAGAAAAAAAATGCCCTGAATTCTAAGGAATCGCCTTAAAATTTAATTTTTCCCTAAGCTCTAGAAAAATTTTCTACTTTTGAGAAAATTTTTGAATTTACAAAATTATATTAAATTTAAGAAAAAAATTTTTAAGAATTTCTTAATTTGTGAACAATTTTTTAGAAAAAATTTAAATATTTTCAAGAAACTATTTTCTTGTGTTTAAGTTGACAACTAGCTGCCAGAAAGAAGAGCCCTTTATTTAAGAAAAATAATAAACGAGGTTTTTTTTTTTCGAAATTTAAGAAATTTCTTCTCAAATTAAATGTTGTCTTTGATTTTTAGAAAATAAAACACAAAATTCTAGAAAATAAACTCTTAAAAGTAAGACGAAGTGCCATTGTCCTCTTTTCTAATGTTAAGCGCGATTTTTCATGTTTTTTTTTACGAGTGCAGAATCTAACTTAAAAGTAATTATTTTAGAGCAGCTATATTGTTCTAATGATTACAAAAAATCTGCACAATATGAATAAAACTATTTCAAAAAAGTTAATAGATATTTTTGAAAAAGGCGTAGCTAAAAATAAGCTAAGCTGCCAACACTAATCGCGTAGGATTCAAGTCATTCGCATTGTTCGCTGGCCGCAACTAAAGTGCTTGTCACTGGTCATGGCCCGGAAGTATTTTTATTTTAGCTTTGTTTGCACTTGCACACATACAAATACACACACACACACACATACACATACGCAAAGAAAGCCCAAGTGTTATTATCCTGCTTAGCCATAATACGTTGTTAAAATGTTGAGTCTGTCATTTGTTGGCCATACTAAAAATCACAAGAAATTGAAAAAGTGCCCCAGGAATCGGAGGGGGCAAATAAATGCCAAGGCAGCTTGCGACGTTGAAATTCCTGTTAGGTCCTTTGACGCTCCTGTGGGAATCGTTGACAGGCGCGTGGCCATTTTGTATTTTGACTTTATTAACTTTTCAGCAAAAAAGGAAATGCCGAGCGCTCTGTCTTTGATTTGCGGCCATTTTGTGCGCTCGCGTTGCTTCCGCTATGCATACTTCCGTTGTTCGTTGTTTGGGACCCGTTACCTGGGCCCCGTTTAGAATCTTAACAATTAGGTTCATTAAATTTCAATTAATTTGATTAATTGAAGCAGAAATATGCGTTTCATTTGATTTGTTTTGATAGGCTATCGTAACAGAGAAGCAAGCAATATTGCTGTTGCTCTCTCCTTTTGTCTTTCTTCGTTTCGTTTTTCTACTTATAAGCATGCTGTTGTATGCTTCAATTGCAATTAATTACGGCAGCCAAACCACAATTAAAATTAATTTGCCTGTCTAGCTGCTACCAAAAAAAAAACAAAAAAAAAAACGAATACAACAAAAAATAAATGTATATAAATATGCTGGAAAAAAGAAAAAATGAAAGAAAATTGAAGCAAACGCATCCCGGAAGCAGCGAAAGCTGCGCCAAAAGTTCTTCGCATCCGCATCCGCACCGAGTCGGGGCAATAAAAATTCTCAACGTAATTAAAATCAAAGGATTTCGCGTTTAACAATTTATGTGCGCTATAATTTTTGGGGCGACGCAGACAACTCGCGCGAGCTCTGCTCGTAAATTTATCCCGGAAAGCACCCAAGCACCCCACCACTCTTCCACCCACGGGCACAAACGTTTTATGGCCGTTAATTTGTTGGCCCACATTGTGGGTGGAGTAGGCAAAAGTGTGGGAGAGACGGGGGGTGTTGCCAACAAGTACAGTGTGCAAATGATTTGTTTCCTTGGCGCCCATTTGAAAACAAAAGCTTCTGACCAGACAGCCAGCATGCCGTGGCAGCAGAAGGAGAACGCAGGACAAATGCGGCGAGGAGCGAGAAGCTCGCATCGATGGCTGCACGTGACTGCATGCCACACATGCCGCCAGGACACTGGACACTAGACACTGGAAACAGGACACTGAACACTCTGCATAGCTCTCTGTATACGCACCGAATACCATTCCTTTCCACAAAACACCCAACCCACCCAATGGCCTCTTTCAAATTGTGCATCTGTGTGTCTGTGCGTTGCATTTCATCGCTAATTTAAGTTAATGTTCATTGTTGTAAATTACATTAATTTTAATGCGATTTTGCACACGCGTATGCACTGAAATCGCCTTCGTCTACGACCACGCCTACCACCAAATAGGTAAGTGCTGCGGCGGGTTGGGTGGCAAAAAAGCTTTTAAGTGTGTGATTGTTTGGCCGTTGTACTTTTATGTAATTACCGCACTAACAAATTACATCAAGTGTCACAAATGAATGCATTTATGATGCGCATTTTAAAAGTGCACCCTATCCCAAAAGAGTTCCTGGCTAGCTGGCTAGCAAGGATGGGGTTTCATGGAGTTGCAATGAGAGCGAAAAGTTCAGTATAGGCTTATGGAAAATATGTTCCGAGTGGGCTCTGTAAAGTGGCCTAAAGTGCACTTGCAAAAACATTAATTAAAAAGCACCGCACGGTTGAAAGATTAAATCTTTATTGGCTTCGTTTGCGTGTTTGCCACAGCACCTTTTGAATGCGATTCTCAACATTTTATTGCAGTGAAAACTTTTGAACAAAACAAGCTTAATATTGTTAGCATAATAATTAAAGTAACAATAAAATGTTAAAACTTCAATCTTTAATTGAGCTCTACTTAAAACCAAACAAAATTTAATATGTTTTATAAAAATCTTGCCAACTTTCAAGCACAACAACTAAGCACAGGTAAAGCTTCTAACTTAACCAACAGGGGTTGTTCTCATCGAAACAAGCTGACTTTCATTTTATTTTCGCTGCTTTTGACCATCAAATAATTCCAATTAAGTATATGTCAAGCATGTCTGAGCAGTGTCTAAAGCGTCTAAAAAGTTGCCGTCTGTTAGCCTTGAACTCTGATTTGTAAAGAAACAGATTTAAAGTAAAACATTTACAACAAAAAGGCAATAGACTTGAATTTAAATTTTAAAAATTTCATTAAAATCGTTTTCTGTCAGCTTAAAGTTTAAACTTTAAACAGAAACGGAAAGAATTACAAATAAATTGATTTAACAAACTTGAGAAAAGTTCAAATCGATTTTGAACTAACAATTAAAGAAATACGAACTCTGAACATTTGCAATTGCATTGCATTTCAAATGAATAACAATCTCAGCATATGTAACACATATTAAGCTTTGACATCATGTGGCATGTTAGCACACAATGTGTGACATAACAAAATAATTATTAAACATAAAACAAATAAGTGTTTGGTATGTAGTTCAACAAAAAAGAGGCAGCTGACTTTGGTCTTGTGTGTGGCCACGATGTAAACATTTCACAGTAACAGAAACGAGGCAGAAACCGAACAGAATGTTGCTCCTATAACAATATTTGGCTTCATTTGCATAAAATGCAACAACAACAGCAAAAGCAATAGCAAAAGCAACTGCAGCAAGCGCCACACAAAAAAAGAACGTCAGGTGCAAAGTGGGCAAACGGTTGGATGCTGTTGGCAAACGCGGCGTATACGCAATGCGGACTTGAACGAAGCTGCAGCAACAATAACAATAACAATGCCAGGTAAACAAGCCTGTAAAATTGCACACACACACACACAACGAGAGAAGAATGCTATAGGCTGTTACAATGGGGGGGCTGAGCTCTGTTCTGTGTCCTGGGCTCCCATAAACTGAACGACTGATTGAACAGCAAACATGTCGCTAGTCGCTTTGCCTCATCGCCATCAACAATCGCCAATCGCCATCGTCAATGCCATCGTCATCGTCATCGCCATCGCCATCGCCATGTAACACACATGTTGCCTTTTATTTATTTTACCATACAAGAAGCCTTCCCATTTCACCCACTGTTCGAACCCATGTTACCACAATATCCAGGGCGTAGCCAAATTTTAAGCAAATATTATTGCTTGCATTTATGTTTGTGTCTGATATCGCACAGCCGATAATATACAGACATATGTAACAACGAACGTATGCACATAAATATGACCAGGCTGAACATGTTCCTTTACACTTAGCAACTGGAACTTTGAATCAAAGCGGTATTTAAAAAGAACTTTTACCAAAATTAATTAGAGCATAAAAAAAAAGTTTTAACATTTATTGTTAAAAATTAAAATTGATAAAAGTTTGCCTATTTTTTGAAATTGATTGATACATGGTTGCCAGACAATATATTAAGATTTTCCGGCAACAAAAGTTCCCAAAATAGAACAGATGAACTAGAATCACAGGAACCAAGACCTTGTTCTGCTGAAGGACTTTAACGGATGTAATCGGGAGAGTAGCAGGTGAAAAACAAGATGTAAATAAATAGGAAGATTGAATTCATTGCACGTAAGAAATGCGCTGCATCAAAAAAGTTCGATGTAAGCTAATAGCTATGTTATACATATTCTCCCGATTTTGATTACATTTTTGGTATAATCGGAAACACCTCTTTGAAAGCATTACACACATAATTTAAGCTTTTTTTCTTATATAAAGAAATACTTACAAGCATTTTTATACTCTTTTTTTATGGCCGTCCCGTCCGTACGTACACAGTTTTTTCCATAGTTTTGGAGCTAGGCAGGCAAAGTGTCAAAATCGAATTTGATTCAAGATTTAACTTCGTGTATATTTTAGTGGCATTTGAGAATTCGAAAATGTTTGAAATTGATTGATAAATAGTCGCCAGACAATTTGATAAGATTGGCCGGCAACAAAAGTTCCCAAACACATACCGATGAGTTGCAAGTTGTTGCAGAAGAGGAGCAAGTGAATAATTTAATGAAAATCAAATAAGATGTACGAAATAAGATGATGGTTAAAAATAAGATGTAAATAAATAAGAAGTTGTCTCTAACTCTAACTGGGCTTCAGTCGGGTACTACACCAAGTGTTTTCATAAACCGTTTGAGAATTACAAGTGACAATCTAAAAAAATGTTAACTCTATGTGATTTCAATTATGTTAGATTGGCTTTGATGCTAACATTTTTATATCCTTGTATTATAATTTAGTCACGAAATGTGTAACGCATTGAATGGAACGTCTCACAAAAAAAAAGGGAGTATACATTCTTGTTCAGCATTAACAGTCTAGTTGAAACGGCCATGTCCGTCTGTTCGTCGTTTGCATACGTTATTCGGGACTTAGTTTTAGAGCAGGAATCGGCTAAATCGGACCACTTTTACATATAGCAAAGGATTGATCGGGTTGGGAAATAAGTTTTGCATAAAAAACTTAAAAGTAGCTCAACCAAAGTTACTTTAACTTAGTCAAAGCTTCAAATATATTGAAAAAACTTTAGAAAAACTATATCTTATATATAAAAAATAAGTTTTTGTACTCACTTTTAGTGTGTTTTAGTATGTTCAAAACATGCTGATCAAATTTGATTAATAACAGACAACTATATGTTATAGCTGACTAAGGAATAGTTTGTTTAAGAATAATAATTTGTTTGAAAAACATAGATATTTCAACTAAACTCGGTAATAGATGGTTTAAATACACTCCATACATGTTGAAACATACAAAAAATCTATTTGTGGCTTGTAGGCTAGTGTAATTTAAAGATGGGGAAAATTATGCGAGCAGGTGTACATTGAACTCGTGGCTCTGTAGTTGCTTTGGCTTTAGTTGTTCTCGTTGTTGCTGTTGCTGATGTTGTGTGACTTGAAGTGAAGAACACACATATACACGCACACACACACACACAGCTTGTAAACATAACCTCAAATTAAAATATGTTTGCTTACGGAACAGCAAACTAAACGGTAAACTAACTGATGCTACCGTTAGCAGTGTGCCCGTACACACAGCACACAGGACACAGGACTCAGTACAGCTCTGGTCGATGCATAAATTAAAACTTTTTCTTTTTTTTTTTTTGTTGCAAAATTGTAACGGAGCAAGTTTTGTAGTCAAGCTAACTATGCAGAAAGCTGCGAGCCGTGTCGGAGTTTATTTACCTTCTGGTCTAAAACACACGCAAAGATTGCATAGCTGGAACAGAGCAAGCACCCTGCTAGAGTAGGGTATACGATATTATGACAGCTGCTTTGCTTTTGACTGACATGCTGCGGTCGACGACTGTCGGCAGCGGAAATTAAGCGACTCGATTTGCGTGCCCGCCAGGCATAAATCAGATCCTGGCCAATAGACCACCATCACCACCACCGACACCCCCCTCCTCGACTAACTACAACAAATTGATTAGGCCCTCAAGTCGAGCCAACGAGCAATGCAGATTGCAAGAGCCATCAACAAGGCGTAAAATACTCGACTGCTTATTAAACTAAATGCATAAAATGGGCCCAGGAAATGTGGCAAGCTCAGCGTCAGTCGCTCACTCAGTCATTCACTCACTAACTCACTCACTCACTCACTCATTCACTCACTCATTCATTCAGTCATTCAGTCACTCAGTTAGTCATTTATTCAGTCATGTCTATTGCTTAACAAGCAATTATGGTGCCGTCAACAGGCTTCCAATGAGTTCAAAGCCAAGCCGAATCAAGCCAAGCTCTGGGCTAAGCTTTGCAAAAAGGGCTAAGCGAATGTTGGCAGCTGATTGAACATGTTAAGCAGCAGCCACTGGCTGAAGCGACAAATCCGTACAGCATCAGTTGATGATACTACTCGTAATGACAATGATTATGCCACTCGGCTGGAAATGAGTTGCAAACAAATGACTTAAGTGAGCAACTTATGTTACAAGTTGTATTAGCCAGACTTATGGCAGGCAAAAGTCACTAGCAATTTGCTCTTAAATCAGTTGCCAGTCTATTGCCAAAGTAGCTAATATCTCCCTTTATAATATTTTGAAAGTAGGAGCGTTCAGGCCTGCTCCCATTCGAGAAATAATATCTTCTTTATATTATTTTTGAGTAGAAGTCATTTAAGGTAAAAACTTTAATCTATAAGAAAATCAGGCCTTCTCCTTTTTTCGAGAATTCTTCATTCCGAATCGTTTTCGATTTTGTGATCATGTTTTCAAAAGAAACAGCAAACATTATTGCCTTTTAAAGATAAGTTTGCCTATTTCTCATTCCTCTGCCTCAGAAGCACATCTCAAGCCGAATTTTCCATCGATATTGGATATACAGTAAAGTATTAACAATTCCTTACATTATAATCGGAATCGGAAATGGAAACAGGCCTGTATAATGCATGGCTGTTAAAATCTTATTGGAAATGTATTCTGCAGTTTAGAGAAAAACACAGTTTCCTCTGCTAAAGACACTTTTTAGATTGCAGTAAGATTTATTTTCCAATGAATTCAAATATTTAGTGTATGAAAGTTTCATATAGATTCCTTTCAGGAAATAATTGCTAATCTTAAAGTCATTGTTAGCTCTTCTAAGAATACAACAACGAGTTTTGTGATCATAGAACAATTCTGATAAAAAATGAATGTTAAATGGAAATTGTCCTAAGTCGCCTTCCACATATAGCTGGGCATAATTTTTAGCTAAGCAACGCTCTTCCCCTCCTTACCTTTCCTTGCTCCTAAAGCACTCTGATTTATGTGACATAGATTAGGGCGCGCTCGTTTGTGGTCATCGCAGGGCAAATTGAAAGGCCCCACGAAAAGTCTTAACATATTGCCGCATTTTATTATGTTTTAAAATTAACAATTTGCAGTCGAAGGCAATGGCAGTGGCAGTGGCAGCGGCACGAGGGTATTTTGAGGAGAATGGAGAATCAGTGGGCCCCGAAGCGGCCCTGCTGCATTCCAATTTAATGCATTTTAGCGCCCCTGGCCAAACAAATTACTCAAAAATGGCGCATAAATTAATGAAAGCCAACAGAAAGGAGCTGGGAAAACGAAAACGAAAACGAAAACAACAAACTAGGCGACTGAATAGCAAAATTAAAACATTAATCTGAAGAGCTGAGCAGAGACTGAACATGCATAATAATTAATGCAGCCTTTAAATTTATTAATTTATTTATAAAACCAAAAAAGGGCAAACGCAAAAAAGGCACAAAAAGAGGTGCGAATGCGAACTTAAAGACCTACACTCAAACCCTCAAACCCCTCAAAAAAAAACAGAAGTACACGACAGCTAATCGAGTACCAGAACTATAAATGTCTGGAATGGTCTCGGAGTCTGGTTCTGTTGCTTATTCTTCTTCTTATTCTGAGTATGTGTGTATGTGTGTGTGTGTGTGTGTGTGTGTGTTTGGGTCTGAGTCTGGTGATGAAACAGCGTCTTTGCTGCTTTTGCGGAGCTGTGCACAGTTTTTTTTTTTTTTAAATGTCCGTACGCCCTCTAGGGACAGATTAGCGATTAATCTATGGGGCATGGTCACATGCACGTCCTCCACTGGTTGCAACGTCCTGTGGAACGTGGTACGACGAGGTAACGATTAAAAAATCTCCACAGTAAAGACTGAGCACTTAATCAAAGAGGATTTAGAGAGGAATAGAGCCAATAGCCCAAGCCAAGCCAGCAAAGCGTTGATGCGGCGCTTTGTTTTTCCCACTAAAGTGATGCTACAAATACCCTACAGTAAAGTCAGTTGGTTCAGTTGAAACTTTAAGATATTAATATTGATTTATTCCAAGCTTAATATCCGTCAACATTTATTGAAACTTGTAGCCTAAACATTTCAATCAATCTTTGAATTTGTATGTTCTTACTAAACATGGCTTAAAGGGAGCTATAATGCACTGCAAATGTATGTAATAGGAAAAGCAGGCTTCTCTGACCATATACATTCTTGGTCAATAACAACAGCGAAGACGATTTGCCTCGATTTGGTTGCCTGCTGTGTTGCAAAATTTGTCGAATTGGTGTTGCAAAATTTGCTGAATTTGTCTTTAAGTTTGTGTAGATATGGTTTTTACTCCCTGTTTCCATTAAAAATGGGATAAAGGGTTTTATAAATTACTGCAAATGTGTGTAACAGGCAGAAGGAGGCATTTCCGAATATCTAAACTATATATATTCTTGATCAGCATCAACAGCCGAGTCGATCTGTCCGTCTGTCCGTCTGTCTGTCTGTCCCTCTGTCCGTATGAGCACACAGATCTCGGAGACTATAACAGCTCCATGATACCATACGCAAATCAAGTTTATTTCAAATTTCGGAAATTTCCCCCCACACTCCCGCAAAACGAAAAAGAAGAGAGCATCTGTAAGTCGATTATACTCTTCGTCGGCTTGTCTATCTTGAGTTTTTACTACATATTACAAGCAGTTTTATTTCGCTGAGCGCTGTTCATAGTTTCTGGTGCGCTTTTTCATTTGAGCCACCCTCCTGTCTGCCTCTTGTATTTCATGTGCTGTTTTCTGTTTCCCATCGCCCCAACTTATGGCTGCGGGCTGAGCTTCCAACTTGCAACCCACAGCTTGCAACTCATAAAAGACCTTAAATAGTGGCAAAGACATTTCAGACATTGCCGCGTTGCAGCGCGTTGCTGCATTTGTCAATTTACTATGAGTTGAAAGGGGCGTGGCAGCGCATAAAAATGATATATGTAAGCGCTGAGTTAGCAATTTTCGTATGAATTGGTAAAACGTTGACGTCGTCGTTGACGTCGACGTCGACGCCGCAGTTGGCATTCGCTTTATGAATTTCTTTATGGGCAAACAATAAAATATTTTGATTATGTTTCATGTGTGCTGAAATTAAATGCTTCTTGCACTTTATTTAAGTCGCTTGTTCAACGCTTGATTTGACTTCGAGTGGTTTCCGACCCTCCACGCTTAGCCCGCCACTCCACACCGTTCCCTCTGCCAACCTCTTGAACTGGGCTAACAGTTTGTGTGGCAATTATGGCCCAGTAACCGCAACATGGCTGGGCATTTTCGGCCTTGGCTAACACTAAAACTGGCTGCAACTCTCACATTTCACATAAGCCCTCAACATTTTTGGTATTTTGCCTGTAATCCTTTTGTGTGCTAATTGGAGCGTTGCTAGGACCATTAATACCCCCAAAAGAGTGCCAAGTACCGAGTGCTCAGTGGCTAAATATTTGCCAAAATATTTGCCATAAACACTGTTCCCCGTCCATTCTGACATTCAAAAGCGGCTTAAATCTGCCACTTGGTATGCCTTTTAATTGCTTGAGCTTTGTGGTTACATTTTAGCATTCGTTCATATGAAAGAACTAGCTCATTCCATCCCTCAATTATTTCGATTGGCTCTTCAACTTGAGACTTGTTACAGCACAAATCTCTATTTATTTATTGTTTTAAGAACAAATTTTGAAGTCATATGAATTGTATTATCATCAAAATAGAGTCTCTGAGTAGATTGTAGAGTGATGGCGTCTGGACTATAGACGGATGGCATCAGATGACCTATTGGATAGATTGGTTAAACAAATCTTTGTTAAAAAGAGTATATTGCAGTCGGAAACTACTGTCTTGATTGAGCCTTCATAACAGACGCTCTATAATCACAATGGATTCTCAGATATGGTATTATTATAAAGTGTAGTAAACTATTGATAAGATTGTTATGCGTTGTATCTGGCATGAGAGCAAAGTTTTAATAATAATAATATAATTATATGGCGTTATCAGCCGTGAGAGGATGTTGACGTCGTCTTATTGTAGCTCTTATCACTATTGTCTCAGTCTAAAGTACATGCTGTAAATGCAGAACTCATTCATTTCAACAAATTCAGCTGCGGCTTAGTCGCAACTTGCAATCAGATGCTGAGTGAGCAGCCTCGGCTGCCAGCAACAACATTTATTAATTATATTTTTTACATTGGATCAACTTTAAAATAGCTTCAATTCATTTTATTGCAAGTAAGCTTTCCTTCAAAGTTGTTCATTTGTGAGTGCAAGTGCAAATAACAACTAAAGATACAATTTAATGATCAAAATATTAAAAAGTTATTGTACTAAAATCAAGAGTCGTGTCGTTACAGTCAGTCATGGGCATTAATAAATATCCTGAGCCTTTAAAGTATATATGTTCTTGAACAAATGTATTTATTCTATCATCAGAAAGTGAACTTAGAGATGTGTAAACAAAGATGTTAGTGTAATTGACAAATTTTGATACAATTTCTATACAATTGTAGAGGGTATTATAATTTTGTAACGAAATGTGTAACACATTAAAGGCGACGTCACAGAAAAAAAAAAAATTGTATATTCGTGATCAGCATCAATAGCCGAGTCAAGTCCGTTATATCCGTCTGTCTGTCCGTCCGTTTATATGCGCTTTTCAAGACTTTGTTCTAGAGCTATCTTGATGAAACTTGGCACAGATGCTTCTTGTTATTGCAGGTAGTACCTATAGTTCAATTGGCCAGATCGTAAATCTATAACATATAGCTGCCATAGGAACAATCGGTTGTTTAAAAAAACTCAGCCAAACTCATTTAACCTAGGTTTATATATGATGACAAAATGTCATCCAAAAACGGACGACTATATCTTATAGCTGCCATAGGAACGATCGGTTGAAAATATGTTTTTGTATGAAAAACTTTTGTGTTTTTCAAAATATCTCGGTCAAACACAGTATTTCTTTCTTGTTTGAAATACCTTGATGTCGTTGAACTTAAGACCTGCACACAGAGTATTTCCTAGTCGTTCACTAACAAGCACATTAATAACACTATAACATTCACAAATGACAAAAGTCTGGCAAAAGTCAGAAAAGTTATTTGTTTGGAGTTATCTATCGTCAGGTTGACAGCTAATAAGTAGCTATATCAAAGTAAACAATCTGAAGTTTTTAATGCTCGATTTGGGCATCTTAGTGGGTGCCAAAGTGACACATTTATGCGTCTATAGCTGGCTCGCGTTGTGTTAGACCTGAGTGTGTGTGTGTATGTGTGTAGTATATTGATTGGCTATCCAATTTGCATATAATTTATTTTCAATTGTTGTGACATTTTGTGCTAGCTCAAGCTGCCCGACACCCGCCACAGTCGCCAGTTAATGGACAGGTTGGTGGCACAGCCGTGGGAACATGTTGCATAGTTGGTGTTGCCTGTTGTTGTTGTTGTTGTTGCCAAGTTGCACGTTGTTTGTTAGTTGTTGGTTGTTGATTGCTGCTTGTCGCCAGCAACAAATCTGTAGCTGGCACTCATTCAGTCAACTTTCACTCGATTGTGCTTTGTGTGGGCTCTTAGCTTGGCTTACTCGTAATTAAGCCATCTTGAGGCAAAGCGTCGCACAGTCTGCCACATTTATCTGGCTGCAGACATTAGTTGAATCTAGCTGCTATCTTGGCTAAATGTCTAGCTGGCTCACCTTTAATTAATGAAGCGGCCAACTTTAGTACTCCAACTCCCACTTGGCTCTAAGTAAAAGTAGCGACTTGCCCTTTTTGCTCTCTGCTGCCAATTTTTTGCGAGCATTTGTGGAGCGCACTTACAGATTGAGTCTAAATGGCATTTTAGCCTGGATGCGAACCTTAACGTGCCACTCAGGTGCTAATTCCGTGCGATTGCTTTAGCCAAATGTTGTCACGCTAAGTGTAGCCAGTTATGGCTCTCTAGTCTTCCAGAGCGAAACTGAACTGAAACCGGTTTTGGTGTTGGAAATTAAATGAAATCGCGATCAATGGGTCTGCTATATTTTCACGCCAGAATTGCAGTCTGATTTTTTTCTTGGTGGGAGCAGCAGACATATTTGAGAAAGTCAACTGTACTTTTGAATAAAGCTTCAAAGTTTTTAGTTTAAACAAATTTTAGAGTACACTAAATATCATAGAAAATTGCAAATTTAACAAAATTTGTAGTATATTTTATTTTATTTTATTTTTTAAAGTTAATTAGACAAAACATAGCAGCATGGCTGATCCACCAAAAAAAGAGAAAAAGAAAAAAGAGCCAGTACCGGTTGAGAAGACAGCCGATCCCATCATCTCCCAAATTGGCGACTTTCGACGCTATCAGTTCTTCTTTTGCGCTCTTGTATTCCTAAGCAAATTCGGTACCGGCTGGCATACATTGGCCCATATCTTCTTGGCCGCACCAACCCCATTAAAATGTACGACCGAAAATGTCACCGATCCATGCAGCGATCAATGCGATGATAAGGAATTCGATACGTCTATTTTTCAAACGACTATTATTACCGAATGGAATCTGACATGTAAATATGCCTCATTGGCCAGTCTTTCGCAGTCCATAGTCATGTGTGGCATTATGTTTGGCAGCATGTTTTTTGGCATGATTGCGGATCGGTAAGTTACATTGAAGTTACATAAGTTTTATGAAAATCTATAACAAACATTCTTACAGCTGTGGTCGTCGTCCGGCATTCTTGGGCTGCTGTTTCATGCAGCTCATTTGTGGAATGGCAGTCTGTCTTTCGCCATTTTACTGGGTCTACTGCGTGCTACGTTTCCTGACAGCCTTTGCCACAGGCGGCACCATGTGTACCAGGTGAGATTATGACATCGATTTTTGTATGGAAATAAGTTTTTAAAACAAGTAAAGAGTTTTACTATCGATATATTGTAAAAAAATATCGTTATATAATCGATATCACTCTCATTGTTTTGCCAACAAAATATTATCTGACAAAAAGTTTGCCTTGATTGTCGATGTTAATTGTTGACTGGTAATCAACGTAGTGCCAAAACTAAAAGAGCTAGAAAGCTGAAATTTTAGAAATTCTTTCGACTTATGTCGAAATTGCTTACTAAGAAGCGAAATTTTGTCAGCGAATGGGGTAAACTTGCGAAAAAGCGTTGCATGCAGTTCTTGAAAAAAAAGAGCATATGCGGCTTTTGACAAGATTTCCCTCCAATCACAAGGGAGTATTCAACTGCAATGTTTAAAAATTTGATATTATGATTTGAAAAACGACTAGATTTTATTTAAAGTTCATGTTTTTTCTGTGCTTTACAGCTTTGTGCTCATCATGGAGATCATTGGACCAAAGAAACGTGAACTGGTTGCCATCTTATATCAGATACCCTTTAACATAGGCCACGCCTCACTTGCAGTCTTTGCCTACTTCATACGAACCTGGCGCTGGTTTCAGTTCACCGTTACAGTCTTCTCCTGTGTGTTTGTGATCTACATATGTTTAATACCAGAGTCACCGCGTTGGCTTTTCACCACAGGCAACTTGGATAAGTCGATCAAGATATTGGAGAAAATAGCAAAACATAATAATGCACCCACAGAAACCATTCGACCGGAGATTGAGGCTGGCTATAAGGTGATTGCTGCCAAAGCGCCAGCTAAAAAAGGCAACTTAACTGATTTATTTCGAACACCTTACTTGCGATTGAAGACCATATGCATGGTGATGGTGTGGGTGGTGGTTTGCATGGTATATTATGGCACCGCTCAGTACATTTCTCAGCTTGGTGGAGATATTTTCCTTAACAATCTGATTGCTGCCGGTCTGGGCATACCCGGTACCATAATCTGTGTTTTTATGACCAAGTTTTTGGGTCGCAAGTACTCAATGATGATCACGAATGGAATAAGCGCTGTCGCTCTAACAGCACTTGTTGTTGTTTTTCTATTCAAAGGAGATGAGATTTTTACGGTTATTTGTGCCATTTTGGGTCTCTTTGGCGCCTCAATCACCTTTCCGAATGCGTATCTCTGGGGTGGCGAGATGTTTCCCACTGTGGTGCGATCCAATGGTATGGGTCTGTGCTCTATGTTGGGTCGCGTTGGCGGCCTTTTAGCTCCACTCATCTGCGATCTGGCACTTATTGAAAGATGGATAACACCCCTAGTATTTGCCGTCTTTTCCTATCTGGCCGTGTTGGCCACCATTTTTTTGCCAGAGACTCGTGGCATGCCGCTGCCGGAGACCTTGGAGGATGGCGAAACCTTTGGACGCAAGCAATCCTAACAACATCTTTAACAGTGTAGCTTAAAAAGGAAATTCTGGTTTTACTTATGTTTAGTTCGAGTGCCACAAGTTTTATTTAGCCTTAGTTTTTTTTCAACCACTAAATAAAAACACAAGGATAAACATATAACTGTATACCACAAAATGTAATATTATTGATTATTTGGGGTCTTCGACCCGAAGATGCTCACTTCGATCAGCATCAACAGCCGAGTCCATTTGAACATATTTATCTGTCTGTTCGTCCGTTTGTCCTTCCGCTAGCTATTCTATCAAAATATAAAATTCATTGAAAAGCTTAGTATGGTAACTTTTCTGCTTTTCAACCGATCGAACAAAAATTTTCTGCCCATTCCCATCACTAATTCAATCGAGCGGGAAATGGTGAACAAGTTCAAATACTTTCCCAGATAAAGCCAGGTCGAACCAAAATAATAATATTTTATTCTTTATTTATATTAATCGATTAAGCAATTGATATGGACTACATACACATCATGATTAACCCGATTGAATGACAAATACTTTAATTGTAATCCAGTTAATTGGATGGTGACTGTGCTGCGACCTTCAGAGAGAAACCCACTCAAATAGTCACGCCTCATTTATATGCAACACTCGGGCTGGTACGTTGCCGCTTCCATGTCGATATGTCTGTCTACGTCTCTGCGTCCCTTCTGCCATCTCAGTATCAGATACCCGCAACCCGCAGCCTACTGACCAATACCCAGTGACATTGCCCAGTCAGCCGTCAGAGAATCAGGAGTCAGGAGTTTGGCTGTCGCCGTCGGCAATTGGCTACATGGTGCCGCATTCATCCTGCGATGCTCAATCGCCACTCAGGCACAGCCTGAGCCTCAGATTGAGATTCGGTATCCAGTTGATTGTCTGGACAGTCTATCAGTTGGGGGCAGCTGCTGGTCGCAACTGGCATTGGCGACTGGGGCAAGTTTTTAGCGTCATCGGCACTGGCAGCTTGTCATGTCAGCCGTAAGAAAACTGTCAGAATTCGAGTTGAAGTTGGTGTTCAAGTTGTTGCCTCGCTGCACATTGTCAGTCCCCGTTCCCATTCCCATTCCCATGACTATTCCCAATCCCAACTCCAACAACGGCGTCGCATTTTTAATCAGCAGCGGCGAGTCTTAGTGATAATTACCAGACATTTCTGTTGCCCGCCGCAACTTCTTCTCCTGTTCAAGCTGCATAATTAATTACAACTGCCGCGCTGATATTGTGACATGGCCATTATTCATTGTGCTCACAGCCCCGGTCTATGTGCTTCATGATCCTCATCCCACTGCCAATGTCCATCCAATGCTCCCAACTCATCATAAACAGTTTGTACAAATTTTGGCATTAATAGGCGCCAATGCACGGCAATAAAACGGTGCGAAGATAACATTTTATAAATATTTAAAAAATTAATTCGAATGCGAATCGAATCCACACTTTCCACTTACAAGCTGAATGGAATTTTTTATAAATTAGCCGAAATACCTGAACAATTCGATTTTTATACCTTTGCTGGCAAAGGAACGCTCGCTTGAAGAATAAGTTTTTGTATGAAAAACTTTTTTTGTTTTTTAAAATAACTCAACCAAATCTACTATGTCGAAGTTTTAGCACTTTTCAAACATTTTGAAAAAATTTCATGGAAATCGAACTTCCATATCTTATAGCTGCCATAGGAACGATTCTGTTGAAAAATAAGTTTTCTCATGCAAATCTTTTCTACAAGGGTATATATCTTCAGCACTCCGAAGATAATATTTCTTTCTAGTATTTTTCAAGAAAATTTCGACTTTACCAATTCGAATAGTTTAATTGCTTAATTTGCGATTTGCCTGTTAGTTAAATAAATTGAAAATATTGCTTTTATATACAAAGGATTTCACGACGAGCAAAGTTTAAGAATCTAATCTGCATCGCTTTAAGTTGATTCTTCAATTTTTGGTAATCAGAAATTTCAAACACAAAAACTATATGCCAGAATCGGGCTGACAAGGCAGACATAAACTAGCTTTTGTGGTAAAAGGATTAGATCATTTCTTAGACCATCTCTTTGGGTTTTTTCGATTAATCAAAAATGTGAAGATTAAATCATAAATTAGAAAAAAAGAGGATCCCTGCTAAGTCATCCAGTTGGAGAAGCCTACCCCTGCGTTTAACATTCTTTTGCACTTTATTAACCCTTTTATACAAGGCACAAGGTCTTTTACATTCTAATAAAGGCACTCTATATGTAAATCGGAATTTGTAGTTTCTACAAGTTGAAATTAAATGTCTTTTATTCAGCTAGTGTACAATATATTATTGTTATTGCTCACATGTTACGCAACTACTGGAAAGGTAATGTTTAACAACCTGACACTTGCCTTAAGTCGAAAGGTAGGAGCAGCAGCATCAAATGCAGAAATAGCAGTTTGCCATTTTGCCAACATATGGCAAATTTGCCAGCGACTGCAACAACTGTCAACAACAATGAAACCTATTTAAGTTCAAAGCGCGACAACCGCCAGAGCCACAAGTTGGAGTCCAAGTTGGAGTCCAAGTCGGAGTTAGAGCTGAAGCTCTTTGAAATTTGTGCAGAACTCTTGATCTGATCATTATCTGAGCCGCATATCTGCTTGTGATTACGAGGGGCAGTCAGGTCGTAGAGCAGTTCAGCTTTGGCCAGACTAAGCTGTCAGTCGTGGGAGTCGGGATTGGCAAACGTGGTGGCAGGTAACGTCACTGTGGGCGCATAAAACAGACAAATTTGAAAATGATGCGCTTTGTTGTTTATCATATTTACCGCAATGCCAACTTAAGTTCCAAACACTGAGCTCCAACTTGGCCAAATGCAATTAGTATTCAAATGTAGACGCGGCAACGAGCTTGAGGCCAAAACGAGTCATCATCTTCGGCTGCTTCTTGGAGCTGGGCCACGGACAGCACATACATAAGTCTTTTGCCGACAGGGGATTAGTAAGTGGAGACGGGCAGCAGGAAGGAGGAGATGGCTCTGCTTACACGCTAAAAAATGTCTAGGCTTTTGTGCTTTAGAATTCGTTGTAATTTAGCGCACGCATTTTGCATTTAAATGCTTTTGACGATGACGATGACGATGAAGATGACGATGACGACTTCTGATTAATTCCTCAGCTGGGCGCTACAAATTCGTTTGACTAATTGCGACTGCGTCTAAAAGGGAGGCAGGGTTGGGGCAGGGGAGATTCTGTGGAAGTGCACACCTTATCGACCGCAATTAAATGTGGACGGGCAGTCGAAACGTTTTAATGTATGATTTCTTTCTCTACGTGACTTCAACTTATCAGCATGAGACATATACTCAAATACGGCAGAGAGCGGCATCGTCTTAGATGATTCAATATGGCCATTCGCTGCATATTAAGCAGTATATCTATTTGCCTTCCATATGGTATTTGTCGAGTGGTGCACTACTCTGCCAAGAAATGCAACAAAATGCATTGTGGGCGCACCACCTATTTACAACATTTGTTAATTTATCAACTGAGTTATGACAACTGCCGGCAATTAAAATTGACAATTGATACGACATAGACAACAATAATAAACAAAGCAGCACAGACAAGCTAGCTTTGAAAAGTATCGATAAATCCGCAATGAAGTTGGCAGACCTGGAAAAAAGTTGCCAGACAGGTTAATAAACAGCTGACAATTGTTTTGATTATTATTTGAAATAAACGATTTTGTATATGTGTCTGTATTTAATGTTGGACTGAAATGGGATAATAAATTCATAAGAAATTATCATTGGCATTTAACAAAAATCTTGCAATATTCTGAAACTGAGTAAAGTAATGTTGTTATAGGCAAATGTGTATAAACACATGCTGAATGGATTGTAGCAAGCTGGTCACACCGACCATCAAGGATATTGCAAGGAACGGTTCAGAAGTTATAGAAGAGTATCGACTATCGAGTTTTAATGGTTCATGAACTATTCAATTGGTCAATTTTAATATAAAAGAATGTGGTTCTCATGAACGATACATTCAAAAATGTTTTTATAAAATGATCTATTGCCATTGAATTTCAAACAGAATTTGACATATTTTTTATGTGTTTGCCATTTTTATACTCTGTTTTCCAAAATGGTAAAAAAGAGTATATTGGGTTTGTGAAATGTTCGTCCGTATGTCCGTCCATCCGTCCGTCTGTATGAACGCAGGTTTTTAAACAGATTTGAAGCTAGAGCAACCAAACTTGGTATACATGTTGATATATACCATAGGCAAAGTGTTAAGATCGGCCAGATCGGACCACTAGAACATATAGCTGCCATAGGAAAGATCGGTTGAAAAATAAGTTTTTGTATGATGAACTTTTTTGTTTTTCAAGATAACTCATCCAAACTCACTTTACCTAAGTTTAAGAACAGTTTATAAGTATGTAAGTAGTCTATACAAAAATTTAATTTATTAAACGTACACAAAACAGAGTATATTGCAGTCGGAAGAAACCGACTGCAAAGTTCTTACATGTTAAATTTATATTCTTTATTATTCTAGCTAAAAAAAATTTGCTTTGCACAAATCCAATATTCTCTTTTACCGTCGGATACAGAGTATAAATTAAACAGATATTTAAATTTTCGCAAACATTTTCTGAAAGCATATACACTATATCTCAATTTCGTGTAAGCGATCGAAGACATAAAATGTTAATTATGCATAGTCGTAGACTAACTCTATCTCGTTTCAAATGGCACTAACTATCTCTCTCTTAGCTGGAAATTTATCTGCATTGTTTGACCTTTTTTTGGCAACAGTTCCGTTTTAAATATCTTTTTATTCTGAGGTAGTTGGAAATTTACAGAAACTAATTGCTACAAGTTCTGAAAGAGCAACACAACAATAACAATAAGAACAACAACAGCCTGTACCATATGAGAGACGCTCAACGAAATGGCTGACCATTTTTGTTGAAAAAGTATGACAATTGGCGGCATTATTAAAACGCTACGTGCGCTAAATCTACCGACATCAGCCAAATGGCAACTGGCATACAAAAAAAAAGAAACAAAAATAAGAAAGAAATGTTGTCTACGTAGTACCGAAGATTGTATACCCTTGCAGCAAAGTTTTTTATATGAAAATTTTCGAACTATTGTTTCTTTGACAGCTTTAAGATATTTGTAACATAAAAAAATTGTGCTCTAGTGAGTTTAGTTGAGATATCTGTATAAAAATAATATTTGCTCATATAACAGCTTATATTCGTCAGATTGTTCCTATTGCAGCAATAATATATATTCCTCAGATTTTGATCAAAATTAAACAGCATGTCAAAAAAATTGTAAAACTTACAATGAGTGTGTTTGGTTGAGATAAGTTGCGGAAGTTTTTCATAGAGCTCTTTCTTCCACCGATCATTCCTATAGCAGCTTTAAGCTTCTGTAGTTCGATTTTGATGACATTTTATAAGAATGCTTAGATAAAACTAAGAGTGACAGACGGACAAAAAGATAGACAGACAAACAGTTTTTGATTCAGATCAAGAAAATATATTCTTAGTGGGTCGCAGAAGTCTTCTTCAATGAGCTACACACATCGTGACATAATTATAATACCCTTTGCAAGGGTATAAAAAGAAGGAAGACAAAGGCCAAAACAGGTGAACAGAATTGTGCAAGCGACAGCATTTGGGCGTGCATAGTCGCCCAAATGGACATGCGTTAGTCGCAAGTATGGTGGATGGTTGAAAGGGGCAAATGTGAGAAAAGGGATGGGGAAGGGTTGTCATGACAGTTGCTGATAGCACACTCAATTTGCATTTTTGGTCGTGAAACCGAAAGACGAGCAAAAATCTAAAAAATCAACGGGTGCCAACAATTACTTTTTATAACTTTCTAGCTGGCACTTCAATCTCAGCCAAAAATTAGTTTGTCTGACGCTGATTTCAGCTACAAAAGTATGGAAAGGGGGGACTTTGAAGTGTGATACTGTAAAGGGGATGTTGGCCTGGTAGTATTTCAGGTGGCAAGCAAACATTAACATAATATTATGAAGGGATTTTAATTAAAAAAAAACCCAAAGCATTTGTCCGGGCAAGCTCAACAAAGTCGTGTCATATCGGACGTGTGTGCACTGTGCCAAATTGGGATATGATAATAGAAAATATAATTATAATAATATTAGTTTAGATTAATGAAATCAGCATAGCATTTGCAAAAATAATAGTTTCAGCAGAGACTTTTTTGGAATTTTGAAATAATTTCGTTATTGAATTGAATAACTTCTTTTGCTCAGTGTATGCTAGGGTCCTTCAAGTATCGTGGGGCAATTCAAGTCTGCCATCCGGCACAGACAATTAAAAACCCTCTGCAGTTTTGCCATTTGCCATTTTATAAGCACAGATTACAGCTCTACGTAACGCACACAAAGACAGGACACAGGACCCAGACACACACACACACACATACAATGTCCGATAAGCGACCACAGACAGGAATACGGGTTGGGTTACAGATTGGGGTTATGTGTATGTGTGTGTCGTGATTTTATGTTGGTCATAGTCATCGTCATCCTGCCTCTCGTACTTGTTCCTCGTCCTTGTCATCGTTGTCTGCTTGTCTACTTTAATGACATTGCACTGCACTTATTTCTTTTTGACTTTTTATACACATATTGTAGTTGTATGTCCCCTTTCCACCTTAACTAACACACACACACAGACAGAGAGAGTTCGTTGATAGCCAGCTGTAAAACCTGATGATAGCTTAATTTTAGAGTTTTAAATCGCTTTTGCATTTTCCATACGTTGCCATCTTCTACTTCTTCTTCTTATGCTGCTACCTTTAACAATGTGATTTGGGCACAAAATCAGTTGCGAATTTGCATGGCAGAGCGCACAAAATGAAGTCATTCACTTGCCTCCACGCCTCTCTAAATGACGGAACATAGAACGAGACAGAAACAGATATAAGAGAGAGCATATTACATACTTATATGATAAAAATATTCAAAGCACGGGCAGCAGCTGATCATGCCTGGCTGTGTCATCAGATTTTCGTTTCTGACAGTTTTCACTGTTTACCGGAGATAAACAAGTAACAACGTTTCAGTCGGATACTCCCGACTACGATATACTCTTGATTTTCCTCGATTTCACGAACCCAAAATACTATATTTATTTTAAAAAAAAATGTTCATCCACCAACTAATTTTTCCACCTATTGTTCCCAAAGCAGCTATAAAATACTATACTATTATATAATTACCAAAGATAACGCAACTACCTTAGAAAATCTTAACAGCAAAACAAAAATTGTAGCAGAGTTTTGACCAAAATTTCCAATATTTTTCAAAAAATAATATGAATAAAATGAAGTTAAGTTAATTATAGCACACATTTCATCAGCTGGATAAAGCGAAAGAAAATTCGCAAAAAAAAAAAAATGTTAACGTCAAAGCGAATCTAACATAATTGAAATCACATAGAGTTAACATTTTCTTAGATTGTCACTTGTAATTCTCAAACGGTTTATGAAAACACTTGGTGTAGTACCCGACTGAAGCCCAGTTAGAGTTAGAGACAACTTCTTATTTATTTACATCTTATTTTTAACCATCATCTTATTTCGTACATCTTATTTAATTTTCATTAAATTATTTACTTCCTCCTCTTCTGCAACAACTTGCAACTCATCGTTCTGTGTTTTGGGAACTTTTGCTGCCGGCCAATTTCTTCAAATAAATTTCAAACATTTGCGAATTCTCAAATGCCACTAAAATATTAACAAAGTTATATCTTGAATCAAATTCGATCTTGACACTTTGTCTGCCTGGCTAAAAAACTGTGGAAAACAAAAATGCGTACGTACGGACGAGACGGACATAAAAAAGAGTATAAAAATGCTTGTAAGTATTTCTTTATATAAGAAAAAAAAGCTTAAATTATGTGTGTAATGCTTTCAAAGAGCTGTTTCCGATTATACAAAAAAATTAAGCAAAATCGGGCGAATATATATAACATATAGCTTATATCGAACTTTTTTGGTGCAGCGCATTTCTTACGTGCAATGAATTCAATCGTGTATATATTTTTAAGTTTTATGTATAAGAGCTACCCTAACATATATACTTATCGTAATGTTTGTGACAAAAGAATGAATTATGCAAATGGAATTAAGAAAATTGTTAGGAAACCCGCAACACAGTCAAACTGACATGTATCTGTTTGGTCTGTTTCAGAATACTTACGAACAAAATGAAACGTGTCTATAATGTGGGATAGTCATAGCATCATTTGTGCTGGTCGGTATAATTTAATACTTCATCAATTTTAAGGAACCATTTAATATGGTAATGTGGGCAAAAGAAAAAAGGGAAAACCTCAAAGGACAGATTGTGAAATCCTTTCGTCGCTCTGTCCGACAATCATGCAGAACACATCAACACATGATATGAGCAACGCATAAAAAGAATGTTGAAATTGAAACCGTTTATGGAAATTGGAAAATTACGCGCGAGACAATTGGACAGACACATAATAATAAGAAATTTCCATATACTCGTACGAGCGGATGAACGGGGCATATAAAAATATGGCGACACGGCATAATAAAAGAAATCTGAGCAAATAGTCCGGCGTTACAAACTGGTCGACAAATGAGCGAGGAAGTGCATAAGCGGCAACAGCAACCGGAAACGGAAATATTTCACAATTGGCGCGAACCGAGTCGCATAAGGAAGCAACGGGGCAGGACATGGCCAGACAAGGCGTTGCGTTGCGTTGCGATGCGACAAAAGGCGACTAAAGGGAGGCCAAGCCAAAGAAGGGCGTGGCTGTTAACGCATTTACAAGTCTGAGCGACGACAATGAAATATCACCCGAGATTATCTGGCGGGGGCAGTCACCAAAGGGCCGGACATTTACTTTGCATAATAAGCCGGATTATGGAACAGTTTCACAATTGATTGCAGTGTTTGGCGGAATTGGTGGGATTGGCTGGCGAAACAGCTCTAGCAAATGGCATGGAAAAATATTTGGCGGATTTCACTAAGTAAATAAAAGGTCACTTTAGCATACAAAAATTTGATTACAAGATGAATGTTCTGAAGTTGTCATGCAACTTTATTATCGCACAAATACTCGGTGAAAAGTTTTCAAAAAAAATATAATTCATATTTGCTGACGTCTGGCTCTAATGCTTTTTATGTCAGAAATCACTTAGAGTGCCGGTCAGCGGAAGTGGCCATAAAATGGACATGCCGCCATTTTGATGCCCATAAAATTCGGCTGTGAAATTGAAACTTAAAATGCGTAAAGTATACGCCCCGGCATCTTTAGTAGCGCTATCAGTGTGGTCGAGTGTCGGCCTGAAGCGGCGAAAGCAGCCAGTTTCAATTTTTATGCACATTTTATTATGCCTACTGTAAATTGTTGTCCAGACACGCCTATGCCTAAGTTCGCCCTCCTCAACCCCCCCCCATTCCAAATAAAATCTTGCAAGTTCAAAGGCCACAGGCACACAAATGTTGCGGCATTTTCTTGCTCACTTTGTCTGTGGATGCTGTCGAAATTCCACGTTCGCAATCGTCATAAATCTTATGGCCACATCTTGAATTTATGTGTCCTCCCACACCCATACCCACATTCCCCCCCTGCTACGCATTCTGTGGCTGTGTTTGTGGCTTAGATTACTTAGTCCGCGCCATTTCGATTGCTTTGAGCCAGCTGGCGATTTGATATTGATTTTCTGAATGCTGCTTATTGAATTTGTTTGCTAAACAAAAAAAAAAAACTTTTTTAATCAAAAATAGTTGACTTTAAGTGTTTGGCCAATTGACAACAATTTGTGTACAGCAATTGTCCAGCTCGGCAACAATTTGATACGTTTTAATTCTAAATACAAGACAAAGGCCAAAAACAAAGTCAAAGCCAAAGCATTTTTACAGCTAAGTATTTACAGCACAAACAAAGGGCTGCTGTTGCTACTATGCCAAAACCTCAACCCTCATCCTTTAACTCCTTCTTGCCAATGAAGCTCTCATTTCTTGGCTAGCAACTGTCTGACCAGCATTGCAAGAAGACGCTAAGACAATCAAAGGTGAGCTTACAATGTGCGGCTGTTGCTAGCATTTCTTTTATTTTCCGCTTGGCTGGCATACGAATCACGTGGTCAGCCACTCCAACAATACCACCCAGTCGCTTGAAGGACGCCTAACACGTTTGGCAGACAACGGACGCCGCAGCTGAGCAGGTGCATCCTTCGGATAGTCGTTGCCAAAGCCAAAGCCATAGCCATGCCACCAAAATTGGCGTCTGCCAAACATAAATAAAAAAGGTAGACAAATCCGGAATAAATAACAGCGTTGTCTGGAGCCCTCGATTGGCACTACCTACCCAGCCCTCGCGTCTATTGGCAGCGGAGTGCAGGCGTCACCGCGTCTCGACTTGGTTGTGGCATAGTCGACTGACTGCCGCGTCAGCGTTATGGCAACCGGCAAGGTAATGCCCCAAACCACGCCCACACTCAATCTGCCTCATGCTGTTGCACGTTGCGTATACGCTCAGTTGCACCGCTAAATGAGCGAAAATCGCGTCGTCTATTTGCTATGGCAATGGCATTGCCGCTTTTGTATCAGACTTTTAATAAAATATAACCATTTAATTACTTTGCCAAGCGAATGGCAAGAGTAAGACGCTGCACATTTCTTTAAATAGTCTCGTTTATAATATTATTATTAAAAGTAACCAAGATCAAGTGAATTAAATACAAAACTGAAAACTTTACAAATAAATTTAATAAAAATTGGTTGAAGTTTATATTGATTCAATGTCAACAGTTGAAGCATATTTTGAAAAATCTAAAAATCTTTAACAGTTGATGATGTCATTTCAAACTAATGCTCTATTGGCTTTAAATACAGGCATTTTAGACACATTTACTTAATTTTAAATACTTGACCATTCAGTACTTTTGCTTTAAAACTACAAATATAATGACAGACAGACAAACAGACGGACAGACGGACATGGCTAGTTCGTCTCGGTAGTTGATGCTGATCAAGAATATTTACATTTTATATAGTCGGAAAAGCCTCCTTCTGCCTATTACACATATTTGTAGTACTTTATAACTCCCTTTTTCCCATTTTTAATGGGAACAGGTAGTAAAAACTTTAATCAAGGTCTCATACTTAACCGAACAATGCCGGCTTAATCTAAATAGTTGAAAACAAGTACATAATCTTTGCTTCTGTGCAAATGCCAATAGAGTCTATAAGAGATAAGTGTAAATGTATTTATTTAAAATAAAAACTTCGGCTGAAGAAAAAGATTGTTTACTTGTGTATTTACCCACTCATATATATAATAAGATGGATTCGGTATCATTGATAAGAAGTATATAATAATTGTATTATAAGAGATCGCTGACAGATTTCTGAAATTTGTGCGAATTCGAACAAAATATATAGCTTTGTTTCGCGCGAACATCGAGTGATTCAAGTGATGCAAACGGAAGCGGTAAAAAATCGTTTGTCAAAATGAAAACTACAACTGTTGTTTCTATCATTTTATTGCTGATGAGTTTGGAAAACTCTGTTGCCAAAAAAAAATCAAAAATAGTTCTTGCAAGTCAGCCGAAAGTTACAATATTTAGTATTGAAAAAGTGTTAGATAGTTTTACAAGTTTTGTTAAGGAAGTTAAAGAATTTTCTGAATTGTACAAAGACAATATTGAAAAGAAGACTAAACAGATACATATATATGAAGCGATGGTTATAAAATTAGAATCAAACATCAAAGAACTACTTCATAACACAAAAATACAAAATGAAACTGATAATAATACTCAACTTCTAGAACAAATTCAAAAAAATGACAAAATTATAAAAGAACTAGGAAGTGAAATTAATGTATTAAATTCAAGTGTTACGAGCTTCGAAAGCAATATTCAACAAATGAATCTCCAAATACTCAGTTTAACATCCAAATCTAACTTAGATGCCGAAATCATACAGAACCAGAAGGAGCTCATTCACAGCTACGAGACTCACTGCAAGGCCTCCAGCTGTGAGCCATTTGGAAATGCCACAACGGTTCGCATCATTCAAGTGAAGGGAGTTGGCTCCTTGCAGGTCCTGTGCAATGGTCAACTGGCTGGTCCTGGATGGACCGTCATACAGCGACGCATCAATGGCAGCGTCAACTTTTATCGCAATTGGACCGAGTATCAAACCGGTTTCGGAAATTTGAATGGCGAGTTTTTCATAGGATTGGAGAAGCTACATCATATGACCGCAGTGGAACAACAGGAACTCTACATACACTTGGAAGACTTTGATGGAATAACGCGTTATGCTAAATATGATAATTTCAGTGTAGGTGATGAACAAGAATCGTATGTCCTCAAATCTTTGGGTACATACACAGGCAATATCATCGATCGACTGCGTTTCAATGAGGGTCAAAAGTTCAGCACATATGATCGTGATAATGACAACGATAAAAACTTAAGTTGTGCAATAAATTCGAATGGTGCATGGTGGTACAACAGCTGTGGACTTTGGTGAGTTAACTTCTCATGTATCATTGTAATATTGCTTATAATATTTTATAAAATATTTCTTATATTTGTAGTAACTTGAATGGCATTTACAAATTGGGAGATGAGGATTATAGCTATGGATATGATGGCATCTATTGGGATTGTGATCTGCATGAAGCTGATTATTCGTGGAAATCTGTACAAATAATGATAAGACCAATGAAAAAAAAAAGATTGTAAATTGTGAAAAATAAAATATATAAATAATATTATGATTTCAATGTTTGTATATAACTCAAAGATAAATCAAATTAGTTGCACTTTATTATTATTTTTAATTAAATAAAGTTAAAATAGTTCTATTAAAACTTAAATATATATTTATAGATGTAATTATTATTGCTTATACAGTAAGAAAATATATTTATATATATCTGAAATAAAATGTAGAGCAAATCTGAAGTCTAGTTGAAAATATGAATTAATATTTGCCTATTATTTTAAATTTAGAAGACTGAATATAAAAATAATATGCAATATTTATGCTGATAACGAGGTTGTCTAAAGTGTAGCTAAATAACCTGACTGATAACCCAAATTCGTGGGGAATTCCAAATAAGTTTCAGTTTTAGATTCGTAAAGGTTCCATAGGCATAAGTAAAATGTGCAGATTTTAGTTAATATTTGAGTACTGAGTTGGGGCTTATTCATGTATGATTTGATTTACAAATTGAGGCATTTGACGAGCTGATTGAACAAAACAACAAGCAATTACTCAATCTGGAAGCTAAAGTGGAGTCTGTGAGAACTGGCCATAACATGGAAGGCACCGAACTTATTTATGAGACTTTCATTAAGGAAAAGGAGGATCAGTTAACTGCTTAACAAGTAGGAAACATCAAATCGAAACTACAAATAAAACAGAGCAGAATGAGATGTTAGCTGCTCAGTTTCAGGAAATCGCAGAGCTAAGATTTTAGCTCGAGTTTAAGAATCAGCAAATGCTCGAATTGCAAAATCAAAGCAATGATGGTTTGATGAAACTGCAATCTGCACAAAGCAAGCTGAAGATGTACGCTGATCAATTCGAGGACTCGCATCCACATTGCTGTCTGCCCACTGGCGGCACCACTGGCATCCACAGGATAAAGCTGATCGGATTGGATTCCTGCTATGTGCCCTGTGATTCTAGAAACGCTGGCCCCGTCGGGTTGGTTATTCAGCGTCGCATCAATGCCAGCGTCAACTTCTTTCGCAACTGGACTGATTATCAAGCGGGCTTTGGAGCTCTCAATGGCGAATTCTTCATAGGCTTAGAGATGCTGCATCGCCTGACCAGTCAGCAACCGCAAGAGCTCTGCGTTCATCTGGAAAACTTTATGGGTGAGATGCGATATGCTCATTATAATAGTTTCAGCATTGACAGCGAACAAACATCATATGAGCTGAGCTCTTTAGGTAAATGCTGGCAACTCAATGGGTCTCAATGTGCTACAGAAATTCACAACACTTGATAATGATAACGGCAACTGGCTGCAAGGCAGTGCCTGGTTGTATGACGCCTGTGCACCCCTTTGGTAAGCATCTCTTCCTTTTTAATCTTGCGACAAGTGTCCTTCAGCTATCTGTTTTTGTATTTACAGCAATCCACATGGCAAGTACTTTAAGATACGTCAACTGAGCTGGAGCACACGTGGCAAGGGCATCAGCTGGAATCACTGGCATGGTTTTGAACAAACACTTCAATTTGTTCAACTTATGATAAGGCCCGTATCAACAGCTTATTATTAGCATTAATAATAGAGTAGTAAGTAGTTAGTTTCATTACCATAATTGTTGAGTCGGTTCCACTATACCTAAGTTATCTTAGGAGCAATTTCTTGAAAATTATATTTTGGTATGTATGTATGAATGGTATGTCTTCGGCACACTTTTCTTTTTGTTTATACAACAATAAGCTTTCACGGCGAACCTTTTCAAAAGAGATTAAATTACACTATGTGACAAAATTGAGCTTTTTTCGTACATTAAGGCTGAGAAACAACAATAACAGGGTTTGAATTTTGGCGAATCCATTCAAAAAAATCTCCTTAAAAATCGGAAGATGTTCAGACAAGTTATATGTAAATTAAGAGCAATTCATATGCATTTCTATACAAAATATAAAATTATATAAATTTTATAATATGTACATAATAGTAACCCAAGTTACCCTATATAAGCAATAGTGTAATTCATTGTAATAGCCTGCCTTACAACGTTTTATTTATTCAGTTTTCAATTTCAATTAACAAATATCAGGCTGCTGTCAAGAAGCGAGGTATGAAACACTTACTAATTAATTCAGAGTTGGCTGCACAGATTCACACCAGATGAAGCAAGAGCAGGAAGAGAAGATGGAGTTGGAGAGTTGGGGACAACGCCAATGCCTAAATGGCTGCAATCAATTAACAGGCAACAAAGTCAGCCATAGTCATATCCATGTCCATGTCAGCAGCTGTGATAGCAACGACCCAGCAATGCCCATTCCTAGTCCATAGTCCTGGCTTGGCAAATTAATGAACAACGCACCAATCGAAGTAAATAGCAAAAGAGCAGGCAACGACAACCATGAGAATGGTAATGGCAATCAGGTGTAGCAGGTGAAGCAGGTGTAGCAGGGCAACTGACTGGGGAGAATGACATTCTCATATTTGCATATTCATGTGTCAACCGTTGTGGCTTTGGGTACTAGACTCTGATTGTGCAGCTAGCAGCAGGATCTGTTCATGTATCTGTATTCGTAGCTGTAGCTCTGCATTTGTATCTGTATCTAAATCTGTATTTATATCAGTACAATAGCAACTGCTTCCGCCTAACTGCTCAACGAAATTTGTGTGCAAATCTCAGTTGCTTTACTTTAATTAGTTGTTCACTTTGTCTAGCTAAGTGAATGCCAGCAAAAAATTAAAAGTGCAAGCGAGACAGTGACAAGGACAGACTCTAAGTTCAGAGAACCACTCTAATGGAACTAAACTTTGAGAAAATGCGTTTGCCTCTTAATGGACAGTACGCACTTCATTAGATATTCTCTTTTCAATGCTAATATGCATGCACTCAATGTGCAAATAGTTTGAGAGCTAAACTACAGACTACAACTCCACCTATCAAATAGACATAGAGTATACTATCCTCAAAGCCCAGTAGTTTGCCTAACGGCATCAAAATTTCAAGTGCGTGAATAGGATGAGGAGCAGTTTGATGAAGCTGTGGTTTGATACCATTTGCCAGTTTGAACCTGGTCGAAAGGGCTTATGACTTTGGCTTTTGTGGCATTTTACCAAAACTATGAAGATATTTTCAGCATTTGTCAAAGGTGTTTAAAGTGCTTAACATTAAGGTAGTAATTGTTAAAGATTACGGAAATGCAGTTAACATATCATTGTATTAAGGAGAGCAAATCGTTAAAGTAGTAAAATTGATTAAAAAATATTATACATACACACTTCTGAAAATAATAGTTGTATCACAGCTGGTTTATCCAAAACAATTTATATTTTATATTCTAGCAGCGTTCCAAATATGATATGAAAAGTCAGCTGGTATCTGTTGAGATAGCTTTCTGAAATTTTGTTGACTTATTTTTTAAAATAAACCGAGAAATGTTTGTTCCACCACTTTTCAGAAAAATGTTTAGCTTACCGGGAAAACGCTAAAAACTGCTTAAACTGGTGTCATTACAGTTTCCAAACAAAACACAAAACAAACTCATTCTAGACATCGCTAGAAAGTAATGTTTAAGAGCTGCTACGCTCAGCTAGGCACTTTTTTCCCATATAAATTAAAGGAAATGTGAATTAAATCCGCAATATTAGACATTTGGCTATTTAATATAATCTTCTTTTGTTTAAGTACAAAAAAAAAAAGACTTGGAGAACTAAATGCTATGACAACGAAATTAATAAAACCAAAAAACAACTGCAAAAAATATTGTCACATGCATAAAAAGGACCTCGCAATTTAACGCTTGAGTGTATGAACAGCCGTCGACATATGCGTCTTACTGTCGCTGCCTATGTGTGTGTGTGTGTGTGTGTGCGTGTGTGTGTGCGATTGTGTGGGCATGTGGAATTGCCAACATTGCGTATATGAAAGTTTTTAATAATACTTGGGTAAAATACAAAAGGAAAAACTTTTATTAATAAAGTTTCTTTCTTTCTTGCACTGAGAGTTGAGAACGTCTCCAACTCTGCTTCAAGCACCATCTCTCTGTCCTTGTTGTTCTCAGTGCTTGCCTCAAGGCTCTCTTCCTTTTTGCTTTGGCAGCTACTAAGGTTTAATTACAGCATGCATAAAGAACAAAAATAAAACATGTAACCGGCCAGCAGCGTCATGTACCAGGGCCAATACTTTTCACCACATACGCATGCAAAGAAACGCAAAACGAGATTGATTCGTTTATACGTGAACTGAATACGTGATCATAATATTTTATAAAATCAACGTTCTTAGAAGAGTGTGCTAATTTGGCAGCTTTTCCACTACTTAGTGGTGGCTTCTTCACCAAAGTGTTTGTTTGAGAAATTAAATTTCTGATCAGATTCGACCAGATTTCGATACCTCTATCTGCTTGAATAGTCATAAATGCGCTTCTTTTCAGATCATAAAAAATACTTTTTTTTGGGAGAAAATGTAGCCTAGTAACGACTTTATATACCCTGTTTAATCCCTGTTCCCATTAAAAATGGGAAAAAGGAAGTTATTAAGTACTTCAAATGTGTGTAACAGACAGAAGGAGGCATTTCCGACTATATAAACTATATATATTCTTGATCAGGATCAACAACCGAGACGAACTAGCCATGTCCGTCTGTCTGTCCGTCTGTCGGATAAATATCACCAAAGTTATTGAAAAACTTATTTCCCCTGTCTCAGCAGGCAGAAATAACAGTTTGACATGCACTGTGCAAGTTGAGTACGCTGCTTGCTTGTGTTGCCGCTGAACTGCTTGAAATGCAAGTTTGGAGCAGGGAGTCTCGTAGTCGGGCACACTCGACTAGGGTATTCTTACTTGTTTTCTGATCAGTTTTGACACATTTTCGAGTTATATTCCCATATTCTACACATTGTGCTTTCAATAAGTCACATTTTGAGCATTTTCGAAATGACTCAAAAGTATGATTTTTGTTAACATGATAATTGGAGGCCAAAAAATATAACTGAAATTTCTTATTTCACTTATTGATCGTTTAATAAATAACTATAGAAACTTTCATCATATTTGAATTTCTCACATATCAAAAATGAAATAAGTCAGGCTTTGCTCCACAGATTTTATTCTTATTCCTTAATCACACTTGTATTGCAATACCACGATATGTGCACTCCCATATACGCACTAACAAGGAGGCTCGCATCGGCTTCAAGTGCTCCTAAGAGCTGCAACATGTCCGGACTTTGGGATCCTTTCGGCTGCTGCATGTTGAAGTCTTTTGCCTTTGGCGGCAATATTAAAATTGAAGCTGAGATGCCATCGAGCAAGTGGCGAATGAAAGGGCCGGAAATAGTTTTTGCTATCGTTGTATGGAATTTTATTATATTTTTTTTGTTGGTTTCTTTTTTTGGTGTTTTTGATTTTGTCGTATTTGTCTGCTGATAGAAAGCAGCGCCGTTGGCAGCGCCGCAACTTTTGTCGAAATACTTTTAATTAAAATTTCAAATTATTTTCGCCTTTTGCATTTGCCACGATGGTGAAGACGGCAAAGACGAGAAGATGAGCACAAGTACAGTTAGCAAGTGCAATGGCGCACAAGATGGCGAACCGGAAGTGCTTGGAAAATGCAAAATGCGAATTGCAAAACGCTGAAATATTCAAAGCGCATTTTCAATTTAAAAGTTTTGCGCCCAGGCATATTTATTTATTTTATTTCGCAATTTTTGTTTTGCGCTCATCATTGAGCCACGGCCGGATTGGGATTGGGGGGCAGGGGCTCTTTGACCAAAACTTTGCTCCGAAGTAGGCAATGTCATTGAAGTGGGCCGCAGCGGGTGAATAATTTACAAGCGGCAGCAGCAGCAACAGCAGCAGCAGCAGCAGCAACAACAACATTGATGGCAACTTTAATGCAATTTCGCTCTAGCAGATTTCATTTGTGTGACAAATGGGGGGCGTGGCCATGCAAATCGCAAATAAAAAGAACTCATTAAAAGTTTATGCCACAAAGTTTGGCACCCGTACCAGTTGCACTCCACAAATCGCTTCAATGCCACGCCCCACGCCCCATCTCCGCCCACTCCACAAATGCAACTTGTTTTCCTTCCTGTCTTCTGTCCGAGCAGCCTCTGATTGTATTTTGTTGTTTGGTTGTCTGCAACCAGAGGGTGATTGTATACTTGACTGAGGCGTATAAAGGCTAGGTGTTTGCTCCCCCCCAAAAAGGAAGCCTATTGTTTTTTAGGTGTTATGCAATAGTTTTAGAAGCGAGCCGACGTTAGTTTATGATACAACTATCAATTGCCAAGCTGCCCCACACAGCAAACTTTTCAATTGCTTCCATTTTATTTCTATACGAAATATTTTCAAAAGTACTTCAAAAGCTGCCATTATACACAGGCGAGTGCGTTCAATAAAAGAGAAATTCATAAGGAATGTAAATTTGGCATAGTATTGAAGTTTAAATATTGGAATTCTATCAGGAAATGTCAGTTAAAACTTATCATTAGTTCATAATCACAAATTTTAAGTTATATATATCTTATATATATATCATATATATATCTTCGCCCGTCCGAAAATAACTTTTCTTTCTTGTTTGGTGAGCTTCAAACCTTTATAAACAAATCCACCTAAAAACGTACAAAATAACTTGCTTTCGAATTTTGGGAAAATAGGCTAAAAACTTTCGTAAGTCCAGAAAAAATTAGGGTTTCTGTGCTTAAATCAAGTAAAAACTAGGAAGTTGAAGAATCAAATGGTATGAATTCTAGCCTGATAATTCTATAAACAGCTCAGCCATTTTTTTCTGAGTGTACGGAACTTACCTGCTATTATACTCTGTTTTCTAAAATTAAAAAAAAGAGTATATTGGGTTTGTGAAATATTTGTCCATCCGTCCGTCTGTATGAACGCAGGCTTTTTCCACAGTTTTGAAGCTAGAGCAACCAAACTTGGTATACATGTTGGTATATACCATAGGCAGACAAAATGTTAAGATCGGCTAGATCGTGCATCTATAACATATAGCTGCCATAGGAACGATGGCTTGAAAAATAAGTTTTTGTATGAAAAACTTTTTTTTTTGTTTTTCAAGATAACTCAGCCAAACTCACTTTAACTTAGCTTAAGAACAGTTTATACATGGTGATAAAATTTCATCAAAATCGAGCGACTATATCTTATAGCTGCCATATGAACAACCGTTTAATTTTTTGCATGAAAAACTTTTTTGATTTTCAAGATAACTCAACCAAACTCACTTACCCTAAGTTTGAGAACAGTTTATAAGTATGTAAGTAGTCTATACAAAAAATTAATTTATTAAACGTACAGAAAACACAGTATATCGCAGTCGGGAGAACCCGACTGCAACGTTCTTAATTGTCTTTTGATTGGGATTAACTTAATATATACTATTCTGTTATTTTCAAATTGGCATTTAAGCTTCAAGGATCTGCTTAAAAATGCTTTACGCTGAGGAAAATCTTTGTGGGAAATGGTGGTCAAGTCTTAGTTAGCAAACGCCGGCTCATACAGACTACTGTTTTAATGGTTTTATAAAAGAAATACATCACACAATTACATTTTATTTATTTCTGTAAAAGCATAGATGCATTTCAAATATATACGAGATATGTAGATACAGTCACCACCATTGTTATGTAACAACATCAATTGTCAATCAAAAATCTCTTTTTTTACTGATATTATCGCCAGAGAATCAAAGCACGTGCTCCACTCGCTCCACTTGTGCCATTTACGACACGTTCACGTCAAGTTCAAAAAGTCAATTTGAATTAAAGAACGCATTTGATTGCCATAAAACTGGGCGACCGCCCATATTTATGGGCTCCAACTCGACTTGGATTTGCGAATTGTGAATTGCAAGCTCAGCAAATGCAACAGACCATTGGCAATAGACAGTTGGCAGTTGGTGGCACAGTTTTTGTGTTTCCCCAGAGTAAAACGTGGCTTGCAGTGGCCGCACCCAAAAACAAATAAATAAATTCGCAATAACTTTGCAGAAAATAGAAAAACAAGAACACAAAATACTATATATATATATAAAAACGCAAAAGCATAGAAAATTAGTCAAGACGGGCCTTGAAAATGCATTATATTCGTATATAAAAAACAAATATCTAAAAATAAAAGAAAAAAATCATTTAAAAACATTAAGCTGGGCGGCGTTTCAATTAGCCGTCAGATGCTAGTCCGGCAATTAGGTGTGTTACTTGGCTAAAATGATTTTAATCGCTTGTGTTCTAACATAGATTTCGTTTTTTCGCTTTGCTCACATTTTGTTGTTGTCATGTCGTCGGTGACATTAGCGAGTGCCCCGCCACACACAAACACACTACACACACAACAAACAACATACAACACACAAACACACAAACACACAACATGAAACATGAAGCATTTGCTTGATTTCAAACCCCAGATATGACAAATTTAATTAAGGTTAATTTTGTACTCGCTTTGTTTTGTTTTTTGGCCAAAGTTGGTCGAACATTTTGTTTAGTGAGTGTTCTGGCTATAGTACAACTAAAAAGTAACAAATGGGGTAGGAGGAACTTGAGAGAGAGTATGCTACAGCCTATGTTGGATTAGATAACAAAGAAACATAATACAATAAAGAAAACTTCACAGTGAACTTGAATACTGTTAAAAAATAAATAAAAAGAAGTGAAATTTTAAAATTCAGATATGTTTTTGAGTTCGGAAACTAGATTCTTCGCAAATTATAATTTTTCCGAAATTACAATATGCTTTTCAATACACTGGACACTCCAAATTTAGAATCGAGAATTCCAATTTGCCAACGTTTTAAATTTTTGTTTTCTATTTTGCGATAAATCCAACAAAAATGAAAAATGAATTTTAAAATTTTCCAAGCCATAATTTTGAGAGCGGTGGAAACTAGAATGCCTGAGTTCATACCTGATTTCTGGGAATTGCATTGAAAATGATCAGGCCTGAGAAATCTCTGAATATAGAAGTGAAACAGGAAGCGATACAGAAAGATAGACCTTACGTTAGAAGAGAGAAGGTAATGCCTACGAGCGTAAACGAACCTTTTTCGAAAATTTCCGATTGGGAATTTAGAAATAAAAGGCAAAATGTAAATATTTAATAAATCAGGAGACCTAGCGTTTGAATCCCAGTTGCCACCGGATTGCTTTTTTAAATATTTTGTATGTATTCAAGAGAATAGACCTTACGTAAGAACGCCTTCTGTAAGTAGGATTGTAATAGGACGCTCAGGCCTGAGCATTACATTGCAGGCCTGAAACAATGTATTGATTCAGGCCTGAACTAACAGCTGGGAAGATTCAAAGTTCCTCAACAAACCTGATTTCATATTCAAATATGTCATTTTTAGATTTTGAGTTATCTTTAAGAAGTTAAGTTAAGAAATTCGTTGTTTTCGCAAATTAAAACAGCTTTGAAACTGAAGAATGAGAATATTACTGAAATTGATTATATTTTTTAAAAATTAACAGAGAATTGAGTTTTGTGAAATATGGTGAATGCTTGCAGCATTCTTTGTTCATTTGTAGTTGTATTTGTATTTGTATTAGTATTTATTTATCTAAAATTGCAAATCAAATGCGATGCATTTAGAGAAGGGCTGGCCATGTCTTACCTCCCAACTCACCTGTACTTTGTGTGGCTGTGTGAAAAGGTCAAAGCATTCGATTAACTTTAATTTGCACAGCTCTTTGGCTTACAATGTGTGTATTGTGTGTGTGTGTGTGTGTGTGTGTGTGTGTGTGTGTTAGCGGACCATTGTTTGTGGCAGTTGATTTAGTTAACAGAATTGTTGATGTGTTTCCATAGTCGCCAGGCAACTCAATAGCTGCACCATAGTTCAGGTGTGCCGCTGAGAGCCGGCGTGAAAGCCAAACCTACTGCCAAAAAAAAAAACCAACTTCCTGGCTCATCTTTGGCTGTGCCACATAGCCGACTTACAATGGCCTGAACCGTTCTTTGATTTATGATTTTTTGTCGCCGTGTCATAGTTCAAGCCAAGAGAGCGCACATTGTGGCCAAGATGGCACAGTGAGCTTATGGATTGTGTTTTTTGGACCATGTTAACAAAATGCTAATTACTGTTAGTCAAGGCACGCGACAGCAGCATAAAAAACTTGCTCAAAATGTCACTGGCGTTGTAGGAGAATGGCACACAAAATTGATAGCCAAATTTGGCCAAGTTGCAAGTGACGGGTTTTTTTTTCAAAGTTGCGCTTGAAGTTGCCTTGGCAACTACTTCGTACATTGTGGGCACTACTCATAAAATATACATAATTGATACTGCAAGTCAGTAATCGAATGTGTTTCCAAGACTCTAGACTGCAAGTCAGTCAGTCGACGGCTCTGTCAGTTAGTTGAAATTAATTTGCACAGTCGAGCAAAATAATTTACAGTCTCGCCCGGTTCCGCTAAGCCACTCATTCTACACCAACACCGCTTCATTCCCCCCATCTATCCTACTTGCAACTTCTACCAAATAATTGAGGCTTAGCCATGCAGCCAGAAACGTGGGCTGGTTTTATGGTTGCTGCATTTTTATGCACCTCAGCCACGTGACATATCACGAAATTCAGTTAACAGCAGTTTGTTATGGCCCCAAACAGCTAAGAAGCCAGCTTAAGCCCGCAGAAAGCCGTTGCACTGGAAACTGTCAATTAGTTATAGGTACATCAAATGGACACGTCTACTGCACTTTGACCAAAATCAATAGAAAATCTCTGCAAAGATAGGTAATTGCATTTTTATTACAATTATAGCTTGTTTGTAGCCAAATTTGTAAGGTCTATAAAATAAAATTTGCTCACATGGAACTCTCAAATTGCAGAATCAACTGAATAAATATGCTTTGAAATATAATGTAATTATAGAAGTTAATCGTAAATAAGAAACTAATAAGTAAAACACAAAAAATAATCGTTGGCAGATAGATATAAAACTAGCTTCAAATTCACAATAGAAACTGATGAATACTCAAAAAGTATTCAGAACCTTCATCATAAAAATCTTATAAATCCAAGATCTGAATTAAAACAAAATCACTTAAATACCGGTTGAAACGAATGAATTCCGAACGACTTTCGAAATACTGTTCTGATTTCCGATCGGAATGGTTTCGAATTCTCTTTTTCGATTTCGAATTCGAGATCGAAACTGAGTTTTTATAGTAAGATGCTATTTAGTTTTCATCTAGTGAGCATTGCTGAATCGAGAACAGCTACGGTTTCTTCCACGTTTTCTCTTCCGTTTTGCAATTTAATATTGTAAATGTTATTTGACCTTATTCTAATGAATAAATTGACTAATCCTTTTCCAAATTTAATGAAGAATATAAGAAATTTGAGTTTTAGAATTTGTTATTTTGAATTTCTTGAGTAATCTGTCAATTACTTTTCACTCCGCAGACAAAAAAGTAAGACTTTTAAAAACGCAAACATTTGACGTTTTGAGTACTTCAGAACAGCAAGCAATTCCGTTTCCGCAAATTTCGAACAGAATACGAATTTGGAACAGGCCTGCTTAATGAATTTTAAATTTTTGAATACGTTATATAATAACAAATTAACAATTTAATACATCAGCTTTAATAAGTTATGAATTAAAAATGTTGCATCAAAATTTCGTAAAGGATTTCAAATGATATGCCAACTTTGTTAAACTGCGTTTAGCTGCTTTTGAAAGTTGATTTTTCGAAACCAATTACCCAAATACTGAACTGATTTCAGTTTAATTCTTTGCCTATGCTTTGGACACGTTTTCCATTCATTATTGCAAAAGTTTTTCTAACCAGAATACATTCAATTAATAATAATATGCTGTGGCAGAGCCATAAAGAATCGCTACTATTTGTGGAAACCAAATCGTATGTGTAGCAAGCAGCATGTTGCAGATAACACTTGCTTTTGCTGGCATAGGCATAGTTAGGGATACTAGCAACTATTTACTGATTGCAGCCAGTTGCAACGTTTCGTTGCCTCGCAGCCACAAATCTTGTCAGCCAAAGACCGCCCGCAAAATGCAAATATCTACGCAACATGCAACTATGCCGGCAGCAGGCAGCAGCCAGTGGATACCACACCAAGTGGACAGTGGACATTGGACATTGGAAGCTGCGTCGGCGACATTCATTCCTCATTTGATCTTTATCGCCTAGCAACATGCAACATGCAACATGCGGCGCTCTTCGCTACCCGTCGCGTCTCTACCATCTGCGTTGCTCTCATTGACTGTCGACTGATTGTAATCAAGATTGGCTTTTTGCATGCGCCCGGCTGCCAAAGCGATTTGTGCCATGGAAAAACCGTTTCGCTGCGTTTCGTTTATGTGTGCGACATTTCAAGGTTTTTCTCGATTTGAGCCGCCTTTTCGTAGGCCTCGGGCACGTGCCCCGCCCCGCTTCGCCTTGCCTTGCCACGCATTCAGCTGCCGTTTTGCAATTTGCAATTTCTGAGTTTTTAATTTTCATTCGCTCACTTATTAGTGTGTCATGTTCCAGATGGTCAGAAACAACGGCAAGGCAACTGAATCAGAGTCAGAATCAGAATCATAATCAGATTCAAAATCAGAGTCAGAATCAGAATCAAAGACGAAGCTGCATAAGATATGGTCATATTATAATGGCCAACCATTTGTTCAATCACAACCATTATTCCAATCAAAATTTTTAACGATATTGGATTTGGGTTGGCTTAATTATACAATTCCGAATTTCGAAATTAACATGACCTGCGTATGGTATACAGGAACATATATGCCAAGTTTGGTGTCTCTAGCTCTTATAGTCTCTGAGATCGACGCGTTCATACAGACAGACGGACAGACAGACGGACATGGCTAGTTCGTCTCGGCTGTTGATGCTGATCAAGAATACATCTACTTTATATGCCTCCTTCTGCCTGTTACACACATTTGCAGTACTTTATAGCTCCCTTTTCCCCATTTTTAATGGGAACAGGAAGTAAAAATTTCAATATTTTGTTTTATTGTACACCTGGAAGTACAGACCTTTTAGGATATCTATTTTTAAAAACGTGGTTCGTATTCAACGAACATTTTTTTCTTGATTCAGAAAAAGTACTGCTTATTTTGACAATATTTTGTGTTTATTATGGAACATTTTGTAACCATTTTAAAATATTAATTCTATTTGTTTTCAGAACATTTGCACTTTACTAATTTAAGGCAATTTTTTAATGAATTGCATATCAACATTTAAATTTTATACATTTTTTTTTAGCCCCACTTTTTATGTGTTGTTGCGTAGATTTGAATTGCAAATGGCATTAAGATTGTTGTTGAATTAAAAACAAAGCTTGAAGAAATTGTTTTTATAAGCTGCCTGTTTGACCCTGAGTTAAATATATGTCGCTTAAATCGTCTTTATCTTAGTTGTCACGCACAGCACTTTAATTTGCAGCACTTTGAGTTGTTGTTGTTGTTTTTGTTGTCTTCTACGAATATTCAAAGTTGACTTTTCAACTAGACAATATGACAATGGATGGGTGTAAATCATGTTTGTGTTACTGCTGTCTAGTTGTCTGCCTCCGAGTTGACTTGTGGTCAATGGCTTGCACATAATGTCTATCCTAACAGCCCCAACAATAACAGAAACAACAACAACAATAACAGCAACAATTGCTTCTATGGGGCATTTGCAAACAATGACATTATGCTGACGTTTATTAATCGCATTTACAGAATTAATGTCGTGACATTTTCGGTTTAATGTACTTGTAATAAATAAATGCGGTGTTTAGTGAACAAAAAAATCAATAGTCAGTGGTAGCAAATGTTGTTGTAGTTGTTATTGCACCTTGTTGTTGTTGTTGTTGTTGTTGTTGTTGGTCAGCGTATTTTAGAGGTATTACATAAAATTGTGTAATGTCACTTTGCAAATTGCAAATGAGCTGCAAATCTACATTTGTCTTTATACTCTAGCTGAGAATATTTTAAGTTTCGCCAAAGATTTCAACAATGCGATTTCAACACCATAAGGACATTATCCTTAATGAGGACAATGAACTGACTAGTGACTGTTTACAAACTTGTTCCTTCATTTTCAGCTCTATTGAATTAAGTTACTTTAGAACATTCTTGACCATATCAATCTATCTTTTAATAATATTTTTATTTAAATATTATAAATATAGTACTTATATTATTATCGTAGTGAAATATCCGGCTCTCTGTCAGTCTGTTTGTCCATAAGAACGCAATGATCCAACACAGTTTTAAGGCTAGATCAACTATTTTTCAGAAACAGAAATTATATATATAAAATTGGGTGCTAATTTTGTAATCAAAATTATATTCAAAATTATATTGACAAACAATAAACTATTGATTTCATTTGAGAAAAATCTCGTGAAATTCAAGTGTTATAATAAGTAGTAAAGCCGAAGTAATTTATTAAGTTTTTTGTATACTCTTTTTGTGTTTTTTGAAAAAAGAAGAGTATACTGGGCTTGTGAAATATCCGTCTGTCTGTCTGTATGAACGCAGCTTTTTCCACAGTTTTGAAACTAGAGCAACCAAACTTGGTATATACGTTGATATGTACCATAGGCAAAGAGGCTAAAAAGAGAGTATATTGCAGTCGTGAGCATCCGACTTCACAGTTCTTACTTGTTTTAAATTGGTTAGGCGTTTTTTAGCCATCTGAGATTAAGTGGAAACCCGAGAAAACCATTAAAGATTGACATTAGCTTTGTTGCATTTTACATTTTACAATTAGACGTCTATGAATACATGGTTGTGCTGAACCCACTACGAAAACATTAAGATCCCAACGGCTAATGTCCCTTGGCACTTTTGCTGTTTTGTATACCCTTGCTAAGGGTACTATCATTTCATTACTAAATTATGTCACAAATTGAAGAAGATGTCTCCGACCTCAGCCTCAGCAGCTGAGCTTAACTAGTCAAGTCTTTCTGTTTTGCTGACAGTCCATCTGTCTATTTCTATGAGAACTATTCTTTGCAGTATTGAAGCTATCTTTACAAATATGTTTTTTTTTTTTGTGCAACGAGCAGTACATCTATCGAAACTATGTATTATTTTCCTTGATGACAATATTTTATCAAAATCTGACAACAAAAATATAAGTTATCCTAAGGATCAATCGGTTTTGAGATGAGTTTTTGTTCAAACAACTTTTTTGTTCAAGGATTCTTTAAGTAAATTTTTCCAATTTGATCAAATCTGGCAAATAAAGCTTATTGCTAACATATGGATTGTCCAACAAATATGTTTTTATAAAAAATGCTATTCTGCAAGAGTATTTATTTTCGGTACACCGCACATATCATTTCTTACATTTTTCTCATCAATTTTTAGAGCTGTATGGAGTGAGTCTAATATCGATATCGATTACAGGCATTTACCACAGCTATTAAATGGCAATCAACAATTTGATGAGCTGTCAAAACGCCGCTTGACATTACAGGTACTCATTGTTGTTGACTCCTCCGATAAATGGGTGTGTCCTGAATGGAAGACACTCCAATGCAAACAATTTCATTTTATTTTAAAGTTAATTTTGATCGTAAATTCACTTTCGCCAAGCTCAACTCAGATATGCAGATAGAGTAAAATATGGCAAATTGCCCAGCCGGGCAGCAACTTTGTGCCATTTTCAGTTTGCATAAACAAAAACAAAAAAAAAAGCAGTAAAAAAAAAAGAAAAAAAAGAAAACTTCTCATAGTTTCATTTGTTTTATGCTGCTGGCAAAGTTCAGAGTGTGCTCAAGGTTAAAGGGGTGGTGTGTGAGTGAGAGGCATGGCATAGTTTTGTGGCAAAAGGGAAGGGGGAGACGGTGTTTATGGCATGCTGGCAGCTACAGCTGCTCATCATTAATGCAAATTCATTGTTGCAGCTGTTGGAGGAGCATCGCAACGAGAACCGCGTGCATTAAAACAATTCATGCTGAATTTTTGATACGCAAACTGTCAGACAACAACAACAACAACAACAAGAGCGAGGGATATGCAACTTTTCTACACACACACACACACACACACACACACACACACACACACACACACACACACATACATAAGCATACAGCAAACAAAAAACAGGACATAAAAACACAGTTTGCTGTAAAATTAATGACGAGTGCTTACAAAATGTAGGCCAGTCTGAGACCGCATTTGAGCTCTAAAAACAAAAATAAATATAAAAAAAAAAACAAAAACTAAGCAGAAAAGCAGCGCAACTTTATGAACATCTCTGGCATTTTGCTTAATTGAAAAAGACCTGCAATGGTATGGGGGTGCCTTAAAAGGATCTGCTGTCCCTACTCTCTAGCCTGGGCAGGCAGGCAACACATTGGAGGCATGCAGTTCATAAAGCTGACAGAGGCAGAGGCCGCAGCTATAAAAGCACATGACCAAAGCGAGTTGCCCAACAGCAGCAGCAGCAGCAGTTCAGCTAAAATAGACCGACAACCAACAAACAACCAACCATAACAACAACAACAATCAGCAAACAACAAACAACAAACAACAAACAACGAGCGGCGAAAAATTATCAACTCAGATTATGTCGAGATTAATTACATACGTTGAGCGCCATTGTCTTGTCAATAAATTGTCGTCGTCGTTGTTGTTTTTGTTGTCATTGTTGTCGTGTGGACTGCAGATAAGACTTGGAAGAAAGAGCCACCGATGGGCAACTGGTAATGGTAATGGTAATGGTAATGGGAACCTATCTGCCACTACCAAAATGTTAACAAACTTTTTTTAATCTTTTTCATTTTTAGTTTTATGTAGGTTTTTTTTTTTTGGCTGATGCTGTCAAAAATTGTTGCCAAGCCTTTTGCTAGGCGGCTAATTAATTGAAAATGCTGCCGGCATCAAGGGAGCGCCACCAGTCCGTTAGCCAACCACAAATACTCGTAATAATGAAATGATATGGTATTTGGGATCTCTCTGCCTCAAAGATACCAAGATAAGCATCGTGATCTGCGTTGCCCAAGTGCGCGTAAATTAATTGGAAGCCAACAAAGGAAGCAACCATAGTTTCAGCATCAGCTTCTAGTACATCCCAAGTACTCGTACTAGCTCAATTTAGTGCATGTTTAGCTTCAAATGGAAAATGTAAAGTTTTAGACATACATGACATGGGTGAAAGACCAAAGCAGACATGGCATTAGGAGAAGCCTAGCAAATTCAATCGGATGCATTTAGAAGAGAGCAGGCCTGGACGTCTCAGAAAAAATATTTGTATGTTCGTAATCAGCACCATGTGTCATGCCCGTATTGTCCGTCTGTCCGTATGTTCGTCTGTTTATATGCGTTTTTCAAAACTTTGTTCTAGAGCTATCTTGATGAAACTTGGCACAGATGCTTCTTCTTATTGCAGGTAGTACCTATAGTTGAATTGGTCAGATCGGACCACTATAGCATATAGCTGCCATAGGAAAGATTGGTTGAAAAATTGGTTGTTGTATGAAAAACTTTTTTGTTTTTCAAGTTAACTCAACCAAACTCACTTAACCTAAGTTTAAGGACAGTTTATACATGATGATAAAATTTCATCGAAATTGGACTTCTATATCTTATAGCTGCCATAGGAATGATCGGTTGAAAATAAGTTTCAGTATGAAAAACTCTTGACTTGAAAACACACCAAACACAAAACTAATGCCGTACTTATATGTCAGCCTTGCAAAAAGGATTTATAGCAAAATATTTAATTAAATTTGACAATAGAGTTTATATAATAAAGTTGCGATTGCTTAAGATCTTAGTTTACTAGCTGCATCATTACTTAGACTAAAGATATTCATTTAAATGCAGCTACACGCTTATGTAAAGTTTCTTAAACTCACATTTTCCAAGGTATTTAAACTTAATTCAAAACAGCTCAAGGCGATAAAATGTCAAAGCATGCCATACATTTCACACTTAACCCACAAACTAATTTAATTAACAAATATTTACCAATGCATTACTCATCATTAATAACAAATGAGGCGGTAAATGGGGTAAAAGTTTACTCGAATGCATTCGTAAATGTTTGTGGACACTGAAACAACTGAAATAGATTGCAATTTAACCACAAAAACCTTAAATAATTATTTATAATTAAAATGTGTGGCTTATTATTGCTTTCTCTGTTGTCTCTGTCTGCTGAATACATGAATTATGCTATTGAGAATATAGCCTTGGCCTATTTCAATAAACAAACACATATAGAAGTAACTCATGGATCTGCAAATGGAATTTCTATTAAATTGATGTATAATATACGAGGGTAGTCTGAACAGTTTACAAACTTACAACTTCTTTATTTCAAATTTGCTCAATTATTATTCAACATAGTCCTTTTCTAACCCCACACACCTCCTTCAACTTATTGTTGCTGTGTATATTCAAGCAGAGGTCGGAAATTTGTCAGACAGCCCTCGTTGGTCTACGAAATTTAGGAAGTTTGTAAAAATTTAAGGTACAGATTATTTTTAGAAACAAAAATCAATTGAACGCAAATAACAATTTTCTAGTTACACTTTTATGTATTAATTTTACTTATTCACGGACAGTGTCAAAAGTTTTGAATAATTATTTACATGCCACTGCTACGCACTACATACATACATACAAACACACAACAACACACGCAGTATTGAAACTCTTAATTTCCCAAGTGTGCGCCGGAAATGCGCCGACGCCAACGTCAACGTTGACGCCATTTTGCTCGCGGCCATTTTTCGGCAGCCGTCGCGTGCCGCCTGAATAATTGATGCCGGCTGTGATGGGTTAAGAGTCCTTTGGTTCCCATTCTCTGTTTCATCCTCACTTGCTATTAATGAGTTTCTGCTGCCTATGTACATAATATACGAGTAGACTCTCGCACGTGTGACTGTCTGTGTGTATGTGTATGTGTATGCGTGTGTTAACTTTGCGACCCTTACCATATTGTCGTTGACAAATAAGCGCTTAAGTAATTTGCCACCGTTGACTACAACAACAACAACAGGATGTATACATATATGAGGCAGGCAGGCAGGCTTGCTTCATAAGTGAATATTATATAAATTTTGCAGTTATTGCCACCACAGTGAAGGCCACTAAAGCCGTCGACGGGTTAATGTTGAGGGCTGCATTCAACTTGTAATTAATGTCAAATATTTACACATTCGCTGGAGATCAAAGGTCTACGCTGGCAGTCTCACAGAAGCCTTGCTAATTAAATGAGTATTTATATTTAAATTACATAAAACTACTTAAGCCCCCCTGTTTATGAGGAGTTCCCAATTTGAAGTTGGAGCTGGAGTTGCTGCTAGCTATTTGGGAAAACTCTGCCTCTAGATGGACTCTGTGCGAGCCCAGAGTTTGCATCAGCTGGCGGCGCTGCCTTTACACTTATTTCCATTTGGCAGCAGCAACCCTTCAGCTGGGCAAACATCATCCATATGGAGCTGACTGGAAGACCCAGTTGCCAGTGCTTTTCATGATGTTCCTTGCAGTCTTTTGATAATAAGTATATTTATCTGGCAGTATATGCTAATAGAGCATCAAACACATCGCTTTTGATCTTCGAAATTAAGTTGTTAATAAGATTGTGTAAGGTAAACAGATTTGTATAAAGGGGTGTTGCAAATTCATAAAAGATTTGAGTATTGCAACATTTATTTCGACTAGAACTACAGAAAAATATCGATTAATTAATTGAATACATTTTTACTCCCTGTCCGCAAATCAATAAAAACAACTCCCACAGTCACAATTTTAAAGATAAAGCTTTGATTTTTGATACACATGTATGTTCCATCAATGTTGATCAGCTGCGTAAATTTCATTACGATCGGATAAATAACACCAAAGCTATGGAAGAATCTGTAACCCCCGTCTCAGCAGGCAGAAACAGCAGTTTGACAGGCACTGAACTGCTTGAAATGCAAGTTGGCTGCAGGGAGTCTCGTAGTCGGGCGCACTCGAAGAAAAGAGTATTCGAATTCGATTTTTTTAGATTTCTACGATTAATGATCATCTAATTTTATCACAAAACATTGCACACTTCTGCATACTGCATGTAAATAATTTATTATATTTTTTACGAAACAAATACAAAAGAGTTTATGTCTTGAAAACATCAATTCACTGATTTTCCATATACGATTATTCATATCAAAACGTTTGGTAACTTTATCGATATTCCAACTTATCGATCATTTAATAAATTTTCACATCCCTTGCATTATAGCTTTTTCAATTTTGTCATGAACAAGTTCTACACATTTCTTTAAAATTCTTTACTTTTTATCTACTCCTTTTCTTGTGTGAATTACTATAATTCAATTATATATTTAGACTACAAGTTTAATAACGAAAACTTTATTGTCCAAAATTTTGGAATGTAATTTCATTATCCTAAATACACCTTAAGTATCATTCGTGTAGATCGTTCAGCCTATTCAGCAGCAAATTAGGCTATATTTAACTTTGAAATAATAATTTCAAGCCAACTTAAGCATCTTAAACTAGCTGCCATATCATTACTCATTACTCATTACTCACTACTCACATTATTCACTACTCACACAACGAGTATAAGTTCGCTTTCGTCTGCATAAAATATGCACAAAGTTTACCTACAACCCTTAATGCCAGCAGCCCCTCTTCAGCCCTGCGTAACTCTCTCAATTTGTCACACAATTTAGCTGGTATTCAATTTGCTTTGAAATGCTTCGCTTCGTGCCAGCAAAGCCTCAACAAAGTCTTTGAGTGCCCTCATCCTTATACTCATTCTCAATGTCATTCTCGTCCTTGTCCTCTTCCTTGTCATCGTAGTCGATGACGTTGCAGTCGTTGCACTCCATTTGCCGCATTCAACAACAACATCAAATGAATTTAAGTGCCGTCTATTAAACATTTTGTTTTCATGTTTTTGTATACGCAAAATATGATTAAATTTCATTGATTTGCCATAGAAAATACATAGTTGTTAGTACTAGCAGTTAGTATAACTCGAACTTAACGTTCTTGTTTTGTTAGGTTTGAAAATGCAGCCGCTGCATGTGCAGTGCGCGCCTTAGCCTGGACAAGAACCAGGAGCTGTTAGCCAGTTCGAAGCTGTCGTGTGTGTGTGTGGGCAAAACGCATGTGTGTTGTGTTTGGCAGGCTCTGTTGTCTTGGCCATAGTTGGTACTTTTATGTTGTGCTCTGTTGTAGCTCTGTTAGCAACGGAAATGTCGGCGCACATACGAGAAATGCATTTTGTAACCCAATTTCCTGCTTCCGGTATCTTTTTGACAGCCACCTCACCTCATCGTGAGAGTCGTGAGCACGTGGGAGAGTGAGCGGAAATGAGCTTATGTGTGTGCAGTGCACAGTCCGCAAAAATTAACTCACACTCACGAGAGCTTTTTTCCACACATGCTGATGCCCGATGGCCGTCGCGTCGCTTCGTCGCATCGTCGCATCGCTCGGCCGCAGAGTTGTAGGTGTGAGTGAGCGAGCAAAGCGAGCGTGTGTGTGTGAGTGCGTTTGTACTCAGAAGCTTAGGAGTGCTTTCAAGCTTCACGCTGTGCTTTCGGACTGAGCCGAATGCAGTTGCCATTGGCATTCGTATTCTCATTCGGATTTGCATTGCACTCGTGTGCATTGTTTTGGCTTTCGTGTGCTTTTTTTTTGTACTTTGTACTTTGTATTTGTATTTGTATTTGTTGTGTTTTGTTTTTGCCTGCTTGACAAATTGTTTTTGAGCTGTGGGCAACTCACGTGTGTGCAGTTGATTTGATTTGATTTGATGAGTTATTATAATGATTGCGAATCGTGTTGTCAAGATGATTGATTGAGTAATGATGTTATTATACAGGTGTGATTTTCATTTTCTGTATGCTTTGTGTGTGTTGTCGATTGGCAGGCCAATTAAGTGGCCCATTTATTCAACGGATTTTAAAATGGAGATATGGCTATGTTAGCTAAATAGAAGATTGAGACGATTGTATGATATAATTGTTGGAATTTGTAAACGTATTTTCATTTGCAAACTAGCTAGCAATATATTCAGCTTTTGATCATGAGTCGTCATCAAGTTAAGACAACTCAAACTGTCTTTTAACTTATTTTTTATACATATGTATTGCTCAGGTAAAACTACCGATACTTAAGCGTTTTTACACACTTTTAACAGAAAAATACTCCACTTTAAAGAATAAGAATCAGACTCGCTTGAAAGTCTTGCTCCTATCCGATTTAAAAACTATTAAGAAACTTTTAAGAAAATAAATTCCTATAATTCATTTTTAGTTCACTTTATTTCAATTAACTCTACAAGTGCAATAAATTTAAGCACATTAATCAATAACGGATCAGCTCTGTTTCTTTTGAAGAAATTTGTTGATATATTCAAGCAAATGTATTACTCTGAAAGACTTTCAATCCTTGCTGAAATAAATTTATAGTAAAACTCTTAACTTTTCAAAGTATTCGACTGTATGCAATAATCTTGTTGAATTTAGTTGTATTCACTTAAGTTTAATCAATTCATTAAACGAATTTTGACCTGCAAATACGCTTCCCACACTGCCATATGCTTGTTGGGCTTAATGTCTTACAGACTTCACCCGATAAATGCACTCCATAGCTTAATAGTTTTAATACGTGTACTCAAACCAAAGCTGGAGGAATACTTATGATAACAACTGTGGCTGCTTGTCACTTAAGCTGACAAGGTCACATTGTCAACGTCAGTGCGCGTGCGTAAACCAATAAAATTTGTCTAGCAACAGTCATCGACTGTCGACTGTGGACTGTCGTCGTCGTCGGCTAAAACAATAGCCAAATAAACAAAGCTAAATAGCCCGGTGGCTATACGGCAAATGGCCGGAGTCAGTGGCCAATGGATAGAGCATGAACTGGCTTTAATGATTCAATCCAAATATGGGTGTCAATAAGTTAACAGACAGACAATGTTGCACTTGCCGCAGCCATAAACCGGGCTATGGGCAACGGGTTGCCCGTAGCTGGAGCCAACCACATCCAGAGACAGAGACAGCGACGGCGACGACGACAGTGACTGCGACAGAGGCCGAGCCCGAGCCAAAGCCAAAACCCGAGCCAGAAACCGTACCAAAGTCAGACTTTTACTTGGCTGCTGAAATTATGAAATGCATTTAATTTTGTTGCGCACTTTTTGTGCGGGCTTTGTGAGTCTTTGGAAAATCTATAAAAATTCCATTGACCATATTTTAAGCCATTGGCATTGGACTTGGACTTGGACTTGGCTTTTGAGTTGCTTTGGTCTTGCAAGTTGGCAACGTTTGTTGCTTTTGCTGCTTTTGTTGCTTTTGCTGATTCAACTGACTGTTTAAGGAAGCAAATGTTTCCGTGCATTTGCAGCTGCCAACTAGCTGACAACTTGTATGGTCTGTGTTTTATGTGCCAGTTGCAGCAGTTTGTTGCACACAGTTTTGCCGGCTTTACTCGTATATTGCAATCTGTCTGCAATCATGTCACATCATTGGCCATAACTGGTTCTACTCTTGGTGCTATAGCTTCAGCGACTGCTACTGCAATTGCTGCTGATGCTGCTGCTACTACTGCTGCTGCTACTGCTGCTGCTGCTGCTGCTTCTAGCGGGGCTAGTAAGTAGCTGGCCATGGCTAATGAGCGTTCGAGGGCGTTGCTGTATTACGGTTTTTCATATAAAATGTTTACTGCAGTCATTGGCCAGCATCAGGGATGTGGTTGAGCAGCAGGATGAGAATAAAGATGAGAGAGAACGTCGACCATAAATCTCAAGTGTATGCATAAAACTTGCGACATTAAATGCCAGACATGGCACTGCTTAAGTGTGGGTGCCAGCGGGGTTTGGGAGAGAGTGATAAACTTGCAGCTCAAATAAACAACAACAGCAACAAAAAATGGTGCAAAACAACTGGCAAAGTATTTGCAGCCTTGCTGCCAAACAAAGAGCTAGCCAGAAAAATTGTAACGCAGTCAACAAGGACACTGTCATAACTTTTTTAATGGTCAGGAGCAGGAGTAGCAGCAGCAGCAGGAGCAGCAGCAGGAGCAGCAGCAGGAGCAGGAGCAGCAGGAACAGACAGCTGACAGTAGATAAATTCTAAGCAAGCAACTTTTGTTTGCGCTCTTTTGCTGCCAAGTTGCAGCCAAGTTGCACTGACAGTTACCCACGTTGCATGTTGCACGTTGCCTGACAAATCGCACACTACCCCAATGCCAAAGCCAAAGCCAAAGCCGGGCTAAAAACCAAAAAACACAAAAGACGTACTACTAGAAGTTGTCATGGCAAAATGCTTAGTTGTTTTAAGATTTCCCTAGCAAGTGTCCAACTGCCAGCTCATAAATCGACCCGGTTACTTTATATTTCAGTACTTCTTGTTTATCAAAGTGCATTTCATTATCTGCCCGCCTTAACCCCTCGTTGACATCATCGCAACTTTGTTATCCCTCTTTGACCAAGCTTAGAATCACAGTTTAAATATCGTTTTCTTGTAATTGACATTTGACAAGGTTTTGAATGCTCCTGACTGCGGTATGCTCTGTACCCAGCCGGTTTACTCCCTGTTCTCATTAAAAATGGGAAAACGGAAGTTATAAAGTACTGCAAATATATGTAACAGGCAGAAGGAGGCATTTCCGACTATATAAACTATATATATTCTTGATCAGCATCAACAGCCGAGACAAACTAGCCATGTCCGTCTGTCTGTCCGTCTGTCTGTATGAACGCGTCGACCTCAGAGACTATAAGAGACAGAGCCACCAAACTTGGCATGTAGGTTCCTGTATACCATACGCATATCAAGTTTATTTCAAATTTCGGATCCAACCCACCCACACCCCCGCAAATCGAAAAAGCTCCCACAGCCACAATTTAAAAGTTAAAGCTTTGATTTTTGATTAAGAACTTCGTACAATGTTTGTAAGAAGTTCTTAATCAAAATACTAGTCCAATGTATTTAATTCTGAATTTGTCTTTAATTTAAGTCTAAATATAAAATAAATTATACCAATTAAAACGTTACGCAAAAATTCAATTAGTTGCATACTCCAAAGGATTTTAAATAAATTGTAAAGGGTTAAACTACGACAAAACTAATTAAAATTAAAAATTAAAAATAAATAAACAGTCGGTTAGTTAATTAACAGTTTGATTGATTGCTTTCATTGTGCTATTGTATATGTGTGTGTGCCTGTATCAATATGCCAAGTGCAAACTCACCTGAAACACAGTTCATGTAGATACACATGAGGCACATCATCAAAATGGCAACTTGCAACGTTTTCGACCAAAAATCACGCACACTATAATTACAATTTATGCATATTTGTAAATAGTATATCGCTTATTTATTAATTACTGAATCAAATATTGAGCTATGCTCATTATTTTGTATTTTGCATGTGCGACAGCAACGATAATGAAATGTTAAGGGTGTAAATGTTGTAACCCCTAAACACACATACAATTGATGGTATGGAAAACAATATTTGATTTTATGACTGGTCGCAGTTATTTATTTGAGAAATATGTGCACGCATTTTCCATTTTCTATTTTGCATTTTACATTTTACAGTTTGCATTTTACATTTTGCATTTCGCATTTGCAATTCAATTATAAATATTGTTTACCAATTATTACAGAGCATATAAAAAGCTAATGATTGTCATATATGAGTACACCTGTTTGTCAAAGACATCTTGATATCAAAACTCAGCTTCTTTTTGATAATCAAATACATTAATTCTAGCATTGAAAGGTTATTTATTAGCTGAAAAAATAAACAATTAGATTTATCGAATGAATCGTTGATATTTTTATACCCTTGCAGAGTATTATAACTTTGTCACGAAACGTGTTACGCAATGAAGGAGAAGTCTCAGAGAAAAATTTCGTGATCAGCACCAACAGCGAGTCACGTTCGTCATGTCCGTCTGTCCGTCTGTTTATATGCGTTTGTCAAGACTTTGTTTTAAAGCTATCTTGATGAAACTTGGCACAGATGCTTCTTCTTATTAAAGGTAGAACCTATAGTTGAATTGGCCCGATCGGACTACTGTAACATATAGCTGCCATAGGAACGATCGGTTGAAAAAACTTTTTTGTTTTTCAAGTTAACTCAACCAAACTCACTTTACCTATGTTTAAGGACAGTTTATACATGATTATAAAATTTCTTCAAAATCGGACTACTATATCTTATAGCTGCCATAGGAACAATCGGTTGAAAAATAAGTTTCTGTATGAAAAACTTTTCTGTTTTTCAAGACAACTCAACCAAACTCACTTTACCTATGTTTATGGACAGTTTATACATGATTATAAAATTTCTTCAAAATCGGACTACTATATCTTATAGCTGCCATAGGAACAATCGGTTGAAAAATAAGTTTTTATATGAAAAACTTTTTTGGTTTTCCATATTACTCGACCAAACTCACTATGTCCAAATTGAAAAATAAGTTTTCTTATGCAAATCTTTTCTGCAAGGGTATATATCATCGGCACGAACAAGATAACATTTCTTTCTTGTGTTTACTTTACTTGTGCAATATCGACATACGATTGTATCAAAAAACGATCTGCAATCAATAATATCGAAAATAAAAGAAAGTTTTTGTTCTTGAATTCGTGCTGATGTCGTTTCGCTTATTGAACAAGAGATCTTATAGGACTCAAGTTGCTATCTAATTCTACAATTGCTGATCAGCTTCCTGCGCTTACAATTCCAAAGTAAAATGGCTTCCAGAATACCATTTAAAAACAAGAGTCAAGAAAATCAGTTGCATTAGCATTTAAAAGAAATAAAATATAATTTATTATCGTTTGGTTGTCAATGCAACGAGTCGCTTTTGCCAATTGGGTGTTGATGCGAAATTATTAATTTTGCCACATTGGTAAGGACGCCCTTTCGTGGAAGGAAAATGACTCCAGACTCCTGCGTGTGAATGTGTTTGCGAATGTGCAAGTGAATGCCCATATGAATGTGAATGGCATTTGGTCGCATCATTACGATAACAATCGCAGCTAAACGGCGACTGGCTACCAACAAACATCAACAACAACATTACCAACAACAACAACAACAATAGCAACATCAATAATGATTGCGACAAGAACATTTCCGTGGATGGTTCCGTCTCGGTCTTCATTTAAAATTCCTGACGTTGCTTAATAATGCAAGATGCATGTCGATATGTCAATGCGTTTGCGCGCAATCGATCATTTTGGAGAGGGCCATGGATCGACATGGAGACTGAAGACTGAAGCCTGTAGACTGAAGACTGGAGACTGAAAACTGAAGACTGTAGACTGGACCGTGTATTGGGTCGTATTGGATCGTGAGCATATCACACGCTGCCTGGACCTGTCCTTGTTTGACATAATGTCGCTAGATTAACGCAGTTGATAAACCAGGAGTCAGTTGAACTGCTCAACTGAGTGTCGTATTATCGGGCGTAGTTAGCAATTTTATGGCGTAACTCACGACACGTTCTTGTCACGGGTCGGATAACAATGCATTGATAAGACAATGCTCGCATAAACTTAAGATACACTTATTAATTAAGCTTGGCAGCCTCTTGATCTCTGTCTCAGTCTCAGTCTCTATCTCTATCTTGTTCATTACATGAATGCTACAGCTACTGTCAAATATGCAATAATTTATTGTCAGATCGTTCCAGCAACGATCGACAAAGAGTACGTCAACTGGGCAAAAGTAAGGAACATTGATTTATGTTTGACTCTCCACACACTTTTTGTTGGCACTTGGGACAAAGTTGTCATAAGGACAAAGCAAGCACACCAACAACATATCAGAGACAAGTTGCACTTAAGGTTTTTGTCGAACCTTTTGAAGCATTTTTATAGCTATTTTATGTTAATTTCTGTCACCCATTGTACACTAAATCACAGCATTTCTTCAAATTCTCATGCATTTTTAATAATCATAATTTCTAGCATCATAAACTCAACATGTTTATTTCTATATACATCCAAGAAGTTTCTTTAATACACGTACTCACATGCTTTAAGCTCATTAACAGGCATTGTAAATTAATGCACACAACTTTATTATTATTTTTCAGGTGTCAAATAATTATAGATATGTGTTTTGGGAATATTTTTTGGTTGGTTTTCGCTTTGCAAGTTGTTTGGTGTCACATTTTTGAATTGAAATTTTGTTTGGTTTATATTTTTTGGTTTGTTTTTTCGGTAATTGTGATAAGTGCCAAGAAAATGTGTGAGTTGAATATTCAATGAAACAGAAGTTAAGACGTCTTTTAATATGCACAGAAATTATATTCATTTTATTTATCTAGCAGATTTGATTGTAGAGTCTACACTGTAGCTTACAAAATATTTCGAAATATTAGCTTTTTTTTTTTCGAATTTTTGAACTTGCACCCACATTTTCGAATATATATCCATTTCAAATGAGCTGATTTGGCCAAGCAATCACTCAAATTAAAGGTAAGAAAATCTTCTACAACTTTCTCTCATACAGTATTAAGATCGGTGCAGTAGTTCAGAGGTTTATAACTATTCTTATGTTTGCTGCTTTGTCAATAATGCAGCTGCGGTTGCAGGAGGCATATTGAATGCTTTAACGTTTGAATCGTTTAAAATAAATGCCTTGCATCCAACGCAAGCAAAGATCTCTTAGTACAACCGACCGGTCAAGTGGTTTGTATACAGGATTATTACTTCCGATGGCTGTAAGGCATTTTTTTGAACGTTCCAAAAGGAAAAACATTCAATATACCTTCTACAAGCGAAACTACATTATTGACAAGCAGCAATAACATAAACAATTATTTTCAAGCGTCGACATATCCCTTGGCAGGTTAGAATCAGTTGAGAATTCTAAGCGCCAACTCAAACAATAAATACACTGAAATAGAAAATGTAAAAATAAGAAGAGAAGAAAAGTTTTGTTTTTATTCTCTTTTTTGATGTTTTGAAAAGAAAGAGTATATTGGGCTTGTCAAATGTCTGTCCATCTGTCCGTCCGTCAGTCTGTCTTTCTGTATGAACGCAGATTTGAAGCTAGAGCAACCAAACTTGGAATCAGCAATCAACACACAATCTTAAAATTTCTAAAATTTCCAGAACTAAAACCAAACTTTTATCACTAAACAGATTATCGATTTCAAAAGCATATGAATTTAATGTAGACTGTGAAAACGTGATCTGAGTTCTATCACCTCTTGGCCAAGTGTCAAAAACTCAAATTGTTGACAAATTTCCAAGGCGTATCATTGCCGTATTAATTTTGTACGAGTCGTTTGCATAAATTTCACATAAATTCACTAATCATTTTCGTCAGGCTGCCTGCCAGGTTGCCCAAGCCCAAAAGTCAAATGTTGCATATTAATTTCATTCATAAATTATCAAAAACATAATAAAAAGAGTTGTTGCACATACAAAAGCAAAAAGCAAAAAGAGTGCTACGTCCATTTATAACATTGTGTGCCCAAAATTCTAAGTGTTGCTAGCTTAGTGTGTGTGTGTGTGTGTGACTGTGTGTCTATAAAATATTAAAATTATATTTCATTTGCAATTGTCGCCGACAGCTTGCCAGCCTGGTGACCTTTTTTTTCATAATATGGTTTGCCCTCGTTCTGGCGCCTTTGTTGAAACATAATAAATGCCTGTGCAAGGCACCCATAATGCCACGCCCAGCATATGGGTATGAGCGGATGGGGGGGGGGGGGGGTCAGAGCTAACTGAAGCTTGCCAAAATTTATAACACATATGAGTTTATATGAATTGTGTGCAGTGTCAGCAGTTAAGCGACTCCAACAGTTTCATACTCCGCTATTTGAATTATATGAGAAACATTTTTTGATTATAAAAATAACGTTACTTTTTGCCTGATTGGTTGCTGGAATTTTGAAAAAGTCCAACTAGTCGAAAGTCGCTATGAATATCTATCAAATTTTAAATGAATTTCTATATTTCAACAAAAGTTCTTCAAAGAGTCAATACAAATCAAATAGAGTACAGAGTTTAAAGAACTGTGAATCTACTACATATACTGTCATATATAGTAACTACTTAATATAAAACGAAATCGAAATCAAGCAAATTACAAGCACTAAAAGGTACAATTTGATTATTTATTTGCAACGCATAATAGCCTTTTATTTCAATTGATTGGCATATGTTGCTTGGTGTGATTAGCTTTTGATTATCCCACTTAAATGGATGGCCATAAATTTGCTGTCTTGTTGGCCACAGTGCAGTTCACTTTCACTTTATGCAATTGAAGCCACATAAAATGCCAAACGGCCACAAACGACTTTTCATTTTCAATCAGCAGCAGCACGTTGCCAGATCAGATAAAGTGTCTGCCACATTGGCAGCCTAAACGACGCCGACACCTGGCGACACCTGCCGCCAAGCATTTCTTAGCACGTCAGGCCCAAATGTCTGGGTGATCAATTAATTTGACATGCGAGTGCCTGGCTCAATCAGCTGCAAAGGGTAACGAAAGCAAAACCAAGCATCAAATGCCCAATATAATATTGGGGGCTGTCTATGCAAATCCTTTCACTTTTTACCGCTGCCAATAAATTTGTATCGTCAGTTGCCTGCAGTTCGATTTCAGCGTATCGATCAACTTTTATACTCTAACGGCGGGTACAATAGTTTTCTGGAAAAGCATGCATTGAATCAGCGAGAGTATCTATCGATGTACTTATACTTATGTATGTATGTATAATGGCCCATTATCTTAGGGAATCCGGCAATTTGATAAAATATCTGCATGACTTCATTGGACTCCCCAAACTGAATGCAGCTCGTGGACACTGAAGTAAGGGCATTAGAAACCTCTTTCTCTATCCCAAATTTCCACAGGCATAAAAACCCAATGAAAATCTGGCATAGTTCCTTAATAGTTTCAAGTAACCTATTTGTACTCGACTCAATTTGGCTATTGATTTTTGCATTCAAAATAATGAATGTCGATTTTGAAAGGCAGAATCTCTTAATAAAAGCTGTTTCATCCAAATCTTCACTACTCGGGTAGTGTAACTCGAAGTCATGTCATCATCTGAATCTTCAAGAGAATGAAGATAATTTGCATGGAAAACTTTTTTTAAGACCTAAATCAAAATCAAAATTGCTACTTACCCTATGCTTTCATCGATATTTTTTCACAAACTGAAAAAAGATTTCAATGATATACTCGCCTGTGTCTGCAAGGGTATTTACTATTCGATAGCTTGCTTTATTTATACTTGTTGCGGGTCGTGCCTCACATCGAATGGTTGCGATAATCTTTCGCTGCCACAGACGATGATCGGCGATCAATCAAATGTCAGTCAATGCAATTTTCCTGATTTTCCACAGCAGCTACTGGGCATTGTACTTAAAAACGTAATACGAAACGAGAATCGTGAATATAGCACGCAATAATAATTCAGCTAATAAAACGCCCCAAAATTCAATTAAAATGCGCGCTAAGCTGGTCGACTGGAAAATCCGGCCAATCTACTTGATAATTATATTTGCCAATTGCATTTGCAAAAAAACATTTTGTGCGTTGTGTTTTCGCATTTTGTTGCATTTGTTGCGCGTTCATTTTGCTTGTGGGTCAAATGCGGCGTATGCGCGATTTTCTCTTGCCAAACTGGCAAATCGGTAAATCGCAGAACAAGCAGCATGCAACATGCAACATGGCATATGTAGCATGCATTTATATGTTATTACCGAGTCGGCGTCTAGTTTTTGTGTATTGATTGCTGTGCGGACAGAAACATTTGTAAAACATTTTAATAACCATTGACAATAACAATAACAACAACAACAACAACAACAACAGCAACAACAACATAGATTACGATTACATAGACTTTTATTTGAGCTGCTTGGACATTGCGAAAATTGTTGCAGCTGGTCAGGGGAATTGGATTTTTGATTGGACAATTTTGTAGTATTTTGACTTGTTATGCTGGTTATGCGATCTGAATAAAAAAAAACTGCTTTTAATGTCGTTTAGTTAAATCCTAAACAGAAACATTTGATAAACATACAAATCACAAAATGTGATTAAAATAATGATAACAAGTAAGAACGTTGCTGTAGAGTTCTCACGACTGCGATATACTCTGTTTTCTGTACGTTTAATAAATTACTTTTCTGAAAAGACTACTTATATACTTATAATATGTCCTTAAACTTAGTTAAAGTGAGTTTGGTTGAGTTATTTTCAAAAAACCCAGAAGCTTTTCATACAAAAACTTTTTTTTCAACCGTTTGTTCCTATGGTAGCTATAAGATAAAGTGGTGCGATTTTGATAAAATTTGGTCGGCATATATAAACTGTCCTTTAAATAAGGTAAAGTGAGTTTGGCTGAGTTATCTTGAAAAACAAAAAAGTTTTTCATACGAAAATTTATTTTCAACCCATTGTTCCTATGACAGCTATAAGATATAGTCGTCCGATTTTGATGAAATTTGATAACAATGTGTAAACTGTTCTTAAGGTTGGGTAAAGTGAGTTTGGCTGAGTTATCTTGAAAAACAAAAAAGTTTTTCAGACAAAAACTTATTTTTCAACCGATTATTCCTATGGCAGCTATATGCTATAGTGGCCCGATCTGGCCGATCTTAATCTGCCTGTCGCATATACCAACATGTATACCAAGTTTGGTTGCTCTAGCTTCAAAACTGTGGTAAAAACCGGCGTTCATACAGACGAACGGACTGACGAGCATTGCACAAACCCAAGATACTTTTTTTTCCATTTTTTTCAAACAGAGTATAAAAATGAACTTGTATTTTAAGCGCTTTGCATTGACCATTTATCTGGCGTAGGTTAATCAAGTTAGTTTATGCAATTCAAAGAATTCTGTACTTTGAAGCAACTGTTTGAGAAGATTTACCATTGGAAGCTCATTAGCAAGCATCTATTTAGTTTGAAGGGTCTTTTAAGCCAACTAGATACACTATAGCTAAGCACTTTTGGCTGTTTCTTTGAGTATGCGAGAATGGTAAGAAGTTGTGTAACTTGTGGTAGTTGATAATGTTGCAAAATGTTTTATTACTTCCACCTATGGCAACAATTAACATAAGAATTTCGACTTGGCTTCAACCAACTACGGAACAAACTTTTGGCCAGACAAGCAAAAACTTTTATAGCACACACATACATACTTATATATTTCTAAGTATGCAGCCTGGGCATACTCGGAGATATTACCAACCCCAACCCCATTCCCAACTACAGTATGGGCTATCATTTACATACACAGTGCAGGAGCAGGAGTCGTAGTCGTTGTCGTCATCCTCTTGTGACTTCCGTTTGGCAGCCAAAGAACTTTTCACTTTTCCATCCACAAATTTGTCATGACACACAATATGAGAACTTCGTAAGCAGTTTTGAATTACATCATTTTGTGGGCTCTTCAAGTGAGTAGCTGCTTGCTTCCACAAAACCAAGTCAAGTCTTGTGCCTCATGTAACTACTTGTGTAAGGATGCTGCAGGTGCAACATAGATTGTGCGCTGGCAGCTTGGCAATTGCCAATCAATTTGCATCTAATCAATAATTGCAACTTCAATTAGGCAAAACAATAACAAAAAAATTGATTTGTGCAGCAAACAATTGCCAATTACCAGACAAAGCTGTGGACAGCCGGAGGGCAGCACGGGGTAGCGGGTACTACAACCTATAAATGCAAGATTAAATTGAAAAATAAAAGTCTGCAAAGCTATTTTACGTTTTTCTTATGAAGTTTGAATCTAACTTTTGCAAGCAAATAACTTGAACATTGACTTTGCTTGTGTCTTGTTGATTAAGTTATTTAAGACTACTACAGCACTCTATAAATAAATGTCAATCAGATTGCATTCTTTTTTGAAATTTGATAAACTAAATTATAGACAAATAAATGTTGAATCAACATTGTTCATGCCATAAAGTTCAATATGCATTAAAGTTCATTACATTCAAATTATCAAGCAATTTAAATGAAATAAAAAATTTAAGTTTTTGCTTTTGAGCAAGTAAAATATAATAAAATAGAAAAACAATTGGATTTTTATTGTGGGTGCTTGTATACTTAGCTTAAGCTTATTTCAAATATTTATTAATTATATATAATAAACTTAAGTAAAACGCGTAATTTTAGTTTTTACTCCCTGTTCCCATTAAAAATGGGAAAAAGTACTGCAAATGTGTGTAAAAGGCAGAAGGCAGGAACAACAGTTTGACATGCACTAGACAAGTTAAGTGCGCTGCTTGCTTGTGTTGTCGCTGAACTGCTTGAAATGCTAGTTGGGACTATAATTTTTAAAAATTATAAGATTTCAGCTTCTTCCTTGACAATCGTTCCTATGATAAAGTGATTCATCAATTACGATTCAATTTTGTGAACAAAAAAGCTCTTGCTATTGTTTTTATGGCAGCTATACAAAATATTGATTCAATTTTGATCAAATTAAGTCAAATATAAGCTTACTCTTAACCAACTTATTTCTAACTGAACAAAATCGTATTTTGTGAATTTATAAAAAACTAGTGTTTTTCACAGCGAACCAAATCAATGCCAAAACTGTTTATACCCCATTTACACTAATATTTTGTCGAGCGCAGCATAATGGCAAAAATATCACTCAAACCTGTGGATGCAAAACAATAGCAACAACATTGGGTTGTTTTGTTCTGTGGAGTGTTGGAAGGGAATAGAGGGGATTGCAAAAGTTAACTTTTATATTTGCGCTAGTTATAATTGGCATTTTAGAACGTCAAGGTTTCGGTTTTGGTTTTGGTTTCAAGTTGGCGTTTTGGGCCCGTTTGCGTTTTGCTTACCATTTCCATTTGAGTTTGGTCATTTGTTGTTGTGGCTGGCATTGTTTTCATTTGGATTTATTTGCAATTTTTATTTATACCAAATTGGAGTGAATTTTGTGTGTTTTTTTTTTGTTTTTTTGGGTGGTCCGTGCAGCGATTTAAAGTCGAGGTCACTATGGGGTTAAGTTGGCAATATGGCACTGGCAACTGGGGCGTGGCAGCTCGCAATTTGCATTGCATTATGTAATTAGACAAAGAGCATAGAGTGCACGCAAATGCAAGAGACGCCCCAAGGCCCCTTGACGGAACGTTGGCTCGGACAGCTCGTAATAGGCTTTCATTATGTCCGCGGCTATCTGGCAGACAGGCCAAGGCAAGCATCTGGCCATCTCGAGTTCATCATGGCAGCGGCATCTCTTTCACTTGTCGCCGCCGCGCCACATGTGCTCCACACGCAGCCCCAGTCTGTCTCAGTTGCAGTCTCAGCCTCTGTTGCAGCCTACAGTCTGCAGTCTGCAGTCTTAAGTCTGCACTCTGCAGTCTGCAGTCTACGTTGCCATCCTGACTCTGGTCATGCATCATAATCAGCGGCGTTGATGGCCGCGCTGGCTGCCTACACTGCGCGAAATGGCCGCTCAGTTAACACCTTTCAGCATTTATAAGCTAAAATAGTTGCGCTCTATGATTTCTTACTTTTGCTAGCGATTTCAAGCTGTGCATAGCAACCCCCCTCACATTACCTCTGCCTTGTGCTCCCCATCAACATCGAAGCTGATGCTGATGTTGCTGCTGACGCTGCCGCTGCCGCTGCCAGTCGCCTGCAGGCAGAAGCGTTGGAAGCTGCCGCCGCGGCCGCCGCAAACGTCGCGCATGCGCACGCTGAGATCGAGATTGGAAGGCTAAGAACTTGAGATGGCAAGACAGAGCGAGAGTTGGGGCATGATCGAGTTATCTGTTGCACAACGAAGCTCAGATACGCTTTTCTGCAAAGTTTTTGTTTTCTGAGCAAATCATTTCAACGATTTTTCTAGCTTTCTAGATATCTATTGTTTTCCAAACATTGCATAATCAATATTAACGCCTGCTAACTTATAAAATATTGATAAATGCAAAACAACTGATGATAATAAATTGATAGCTCTTTACAATACCAATCTAAACAATTAATCAATCTATCAGCTTATCAGATTATGGAGCATTGCTGAAGACAACGCCAAAGTGTTTTATTTAACTTTAAAGCTCTTTCAAAAATGAAGTTTCAGAAGAAGTTAAGACTGGCAGTCTGCTATACTTCATTTTGAAACAGTTTAGAAAGCATTTGGACCGTTTTGGCATAGTGTATTAAAGCCTTAAGCATAAAATGCAGTTTAGTCGTTCCATTTGCTCACGTTCGCATCTTGGCCACGTTTCGCATCAAGTTCAAGGCGTTTGAACTCTTGACATTTGGCAGCAGCAGCATCAGCAGCAGCAGCAACAACAGCCGCAGCCGCAGCTCGTAAATGTAACAACTCGATTAGCGCGAAATATTCGGCCCCAAGCCCAATGCAAACTGGAGCGTTAGAGGTTACAGTGTTAGCAGCATGGAGAAGAGGCTTAAAATTAACGGACGGTCCCATTCCATTTGGCACTTTACTCTCGCTCTAATTGGCCCAACCGGCAAACGGAGCTTTTATTGCATATTGACTGGTAGTACTTGCCCCCCTCTATATTCTGCATTGTCCAATCCCCACTATAATACTCCACTGCTCCATGTGGCATTTACCGTTGTGATGAGCTTATGATGACGAGGACGAGAACGGTGCCGATGACGATGACGATGACGTTGACCCTCTAGAACGCCAGAGATCTAGGGCGGCAGTCCAAAAATGCTCAGCCACAAAACTGAAAATCGCAAAATGTTTTGGCTGTTGTTGTTACTGTTGTTGTTGTTGCTATTGCTTTTGTTGTTCACGTGCCTGATTGCAGCACTTGGCACAATAACAGGATTACATTGAACAAGCATTGGAACTGCAGTTGGCTCTGGCTCTTCAATCCGTTGAGTCCGCAGCCGCAAACAGCCAAAAAGGCAAACAAAATATGGCAAATACTCGTATGGATAGACGAAAAGGCCTAACCAAATTGCGCAGCACGCTCTGCCAAATAAAAATCCTTTATACATTTGTATAGTGGCCACATTGTTGAGTTCATGTGTTGTTGATTTCAATGGGATTGACATGAAAATGGAAATAGAAGTGGAAGTGGAAGTGGCATGGGAACGTGGGTAAATAGTATTGCAGGAGCAGCTTGTTGTTCTTGATAAGGTTTATACGATGTTTAAATCTAATATGAAACTAAAGCAAATTGGCAAAGAAATGTGTACAATTTATTATCGATTAATCGCTCAGTTTATCTGAATTCATTATAAAGTAGTTGTAGCTTATAAAAAGAAACTTATTTGGAAGTTTGAATATATTTTGTACTGAATCAAAAGCTTTTCATTCTTCTTTTATGACAATAAACAGTTGTTTTTGAATTAAAAACCTCTTTCGAATACTTAGAATTTCAAGATTTCAGCGATATGTATTCTAGCCAGATAATTCTAGAACTATCTTAAATATTAAATTAAAATTTTAAAATTTTCACTTCTTTAAACTGTAGTTTTCTATAAAATTAAAATTAAAATTAAAATTGAATTTTAAGTTTTAAGTGGAGGTTCTAAGGATTCAGCAAAAAAATGACGTATACGACATGTAGGTTTTATAAAAAAAAGCTTTTATATATGCTAGGTTCCAAAGTGCGGATATTAAAATGATATAGTTTCTTGACGTGTTCATAAACAATTATTAAATAGAAATGTTAAGTTGAACTTAATACTTATCAGCAAACTAAGTGGTCCAAATATTATGTTATATTTGAAATAAAATCATTGTCATTGATACCATCTGCATTCAATTCAACAATATTCTGTTGATTCATATGACTTTCTATAGTTTTTTTTTAATTTTCAACTCATTTTCGAATCAAATTTGTTACTTCCCTTACATTATTATCAATTATATTAAACAATTGTGTTCCACTTTATATTTTTACCTAAATTAAAAATAATAAATAAATTATTCAAAAACTGTACTTACTCAATGCTTACTTGTTGTTTTCTGTGGATTGTTTTGAACAACATATATATGTTATTTTAAATGTAATTTATTTAAACAATCAATACAAATTTAACATAAACATTTGGAAGCAACATAAATAATTAGATCTCATATGTATGTATGTGCGCTAATTTGAATGCAAAATACGTAGCTTTATCATCATTTTCAACATGTTTCCTGAATACCCGCCCTGCATAAACAAACGCATTTGTAACCATTTAAGTCGGCCAGTGGCTGCCCCTGCCGCTGCCACAGCCGCAAGCAGCGCATAGTTGCCACGAAGTTGCATAAACTGCAAGCTCAGCTGCATCAAAAACTGTCGCACAATGCAGTTTAAGCCAGCAACAACAGTAACAAATCTGAGCTACATAGCTACACAAAAATACAGGTAGCCAAAGCGAAGCCACCTACGCGGCGAACCTAACGCCCAACCAAATGTTAATTGACTTTGCTTAGAAGGCGAGCGGAGACAGCAATCACTTCATCTTCAGCTGAGCAACTGGACAACTGGACAACTGGGCAACTGGACTGGAAAGGACTTGGACTATGCAGGCTATGATATAGTTGCCGTCGCCGTTGCGGACTAATTTTGTAAACGTGGCCAATCAGCAGAGTCTTGAGTCTTGAGGCTTGGCCAGTGGCATAAAAAGCCATTTGCAAATTAACTTGAGGCTAGACTCGGGCAGCAACTAAATTGTATTTAGAGCCGCTTCATGAAGCAAACTGCACTTGGAAGCTGTGGAGCTGCCTGCTTGGCGAATTAAATCACGTACTAGATTAAAAATTGCGCATGAAATTAATAATATTTGCAGCAGGGCAGCAGCAAACCGGTTGTAAGCAAAAACCCTTTTGCCAGATAAATATCAAACTTAACTGTAAAACATCAGGCAGCAGCCTTTTGTCACTTCATAAATCGTGCGTTGTAAATCGAAACCCGCATATGAACAAACAATAATAATAAAAAACAAAAAAAAAAAAGGCAAACAATTTATAATATTGTCAGCAGGTTTCAAGCTGCGCGCGTTTCAATAAAAATCAATCAGCCAAATTTATAGAACACTCCAGCGCCATTGGACAGCTGCTTAACACCCAGGCAAAAGTAACAGAATCCGCACCATAAGACGATCCCCCTCCGAACCCCTTACAATCCACAATACTCGCCTGCTATGTCAACGCGTAGGTGTTATGTAATGCATTTAAAGCGCCAAGAAACAAAAGCCACAGCAACCACTACACAGCAGGCGGTCCACCAGGCTGACTCACGCCCCCGCCCCACACACACCCACACACCGGTTCTCCACAAACACCTTGCTAAAAACCACTTAACCCATGACTGCCCATTGCAACCACTCCACGCCGTCGCACCCACCTCGAACTTTTTTATAGCACAATCTACTCTCATATATCGAGTATATATTGAGCATATATATATGCATATTGGAACTGTTATTCTTAGTACTATATTCCATATCCAACATCCTATATTGATTTATCATATTTTGTGCGCGTTGCAACTGACAGTCGGCGATATAAGCAAAAGTCGTGCACTTATTTCTCAACATGTTGCCAGTTTTTTATTTATTTTGTTATTTTGGTTTGTTTGCTTTTGGTTTTTGGGGTTGGATAGTGCTAAATTGGACTATTTCTGCTTAGTTGCTACTAAGTGGAAATCCTCAATTGGACAGACAGGTTGAGGTTGATGCTAATCAAGAATATATACTGTTGCAGTTACCTCTGCCTCTTAAATACAGCAAATTGCAAACGCACCTTACAACAATTATATATTCCATGCACCAATAAGCAACGTTTCTATCGGGGGAGTCACGGAAAGCTCTGCTAACCAAATTCCAACTTTTAGGTGTCACAGAAATCTCTAAAGATTTTGATTTTAGAGTTGCCAACACACAGAAATAATTTTATTTAAATTTATTCGCACTTTTGATATTCTTTTTGATAAACAAAAATTATAAAAGTAAATTTTTATTAAAGTATTAGTACACCAACTTAATTTTGCAATCAATATTTTGAACTGTTGAACAAAACACTTTCAAACTTTGTAGCCCGACAAGTTTAACACATTGTATGGCAACTCTTTTTTGTACCAATCAATTTCGAGCAAGTTGGCAGCTCCCGTTTTAGGTTGGTTGACTGCATTTTTTTCAATGGATATTTTTTAAATCCAAAGTTAATAACTTAAACAATTCAAATGTTTATAAAATGTAATGCAGTTGGTTCAGAAAAACAGTTTTGTTTCCATTACAAATATTTATTTTATTTTTAAAATGGACTTTGGTGGTGTTTTCAACCAAATCTCTAGTAATTTTGTAGGAGCTTTGACAACAACCGAAAAACGGTTTTTTGACATCTATATTCAATTTGGCTATAAATTGGTTGCAATTAAACTGAAATTGCTTCAGTGACTCTTCCATAAGTCAAAAAACTAAATATCTTGAAGCATTTCAGCACAGGCTGTTTCTAAGAGCGAAAGAAAATGCAAGCCAACCGAAAATCCCTAGAGATTTCCGAAACACTCCCGTATATCTATGCAATACAAGTGCGTTGTTCAAACGATGCAAGACGAAAACTCAGTAAAAAGAGTTCATGCAAATTATGAAGTTAGACAATTGACAAGTCTAACTGTCATAATATTAAAAGCAGGTTAGTTATTTGACATCACATTGAACAGCCTGATAGAATTTGACATTAAATTGGGTGAACATTCCCTAAAAAATACAACTATTGCTTTAAAATGTTTATGCTTTGTTCGAAAATGCATCAAAAACCTAATCAATCACTGCTGTAACTATCATCAAAACATTGATATTATAATTAAATTAAATCACCAATCTAGACACTTTAGCAGCATTTGATGCTGATTACGATATATTAACACGTGTAAACCAAAAACAAGTTGCATTTCAACTGCGCCCTTAAAAAAATGGTGTCCCCTTCCCTAAAGTCACGATATCTGCGTTTACAATACAATGCATTAAAGTATTAATAACGTTTTGTTGCTGAGCTTAAACAATAAAATTTGTCAAATTGCCACCGTAGTTAAGCAACAACAATTGCTGGCAATTTAATGCGAGTGGCAAATTGCAATTCGAATTGAAAAATGGGTGTGGCAACGTCCCAGACCATTTATTGAATTATGGTATTGCGTTGAGCTGACTTTTTCTCAGTCAATAGGTTCGGGCAATGTTAGCCACGTTAATTGCCACTTCAAGGGGCAAAAGGGGGGGCACAAATCGTAATCGAAATCACCTGAATGGCGTTCAATAATCCATTTTAAACTGTAGTTAGACGTGGGTCGAGTTAAGTTGGTTTGTGAATCGGGCTTTGAGTGTTTGTGCCATTTACAATTTGGTAGCATTTGCTGGCACATTTAACCTAAAAAGCTTTCGTTTTTTCCTGCGCATAATGAAAACATTCCACAAACCAATTCAATATTTCCGCTATGTGGAAAAACGAAAAACGCAAATTGAAACTGTTTTTCATGCCCTTTTCTTTTTCTGGGAGTGAGTTGGAAAAGGGGCAGCATCAGTTTTATGCTACAACAAACACGGCCAGCATTTTCAATTTAATTTTAGGAAATTGTCCGTTTTCTGTCCAAATGCCCCTCGTCCAAGCTCATCTCAAATGCACATGAATCGGCCGGTTTCATGCTTGGAATTCGTTATCAATTGCTGGCTAACCAAGGATGTACTCTGCCTACATATACCACAAACCCATGATAGCACTCGCCCCAAAAATGGTTAGCATAAATTGATCAAAAGCGGCGATAAAATTCGAGCCAGCTGCAAATGGCCAACTATTAATTAGAGCAGCAATACGAATCAAATTATGGCGCAACAAATGGCCACCAATGCGATAGCAATATACACAGCTAACCACTGCAGAGAGCTGCGAGCCCAGTCATGGAACTGACCCCTCCACGTGACACACAAGCTGGGAACTGGAATGGGATCCAGACTGAAATAGAGATACATATACAGACAGGGAAATGACGCAGCAATGACAACGCCTAAGAAAACTGCAGCTGAATGTTTAAGAGTACTTACTCCATGAATATACTCTAAACGAGAGCTTTAAAGCTGTTTTATAACGATTATTTCCTTAGGCAAAAAGCTCTCATGCAAGGGAATAACGGGAACCTCTTCCCACACTTAGGTGTCACAGAAATCTTAAGAGATTTCGCAAAAGATCTGTAGGTTTGAAACTAACCTCTGTTTGAGTTGGAGATAATCAAATAAAAACTAAATAGGTCAAGGACCTTGAGTACCGCCCAAAAAAGCAAACCAATTAAAAATCTCTAAAGATTTCCGTGACATTTCTGCTACTACTGTTTTCGCAACAGTTTCAATTTTAAAACGAAACTAAACTTGTTTTATACTCTATTTTCAAAAATGTAAAAAAAGAGAATATTGGGTTTATCCGTATGTCCGTCCGTCTGTCCGTCTGTATGACTGCAGGTTTTTTCAACAGTTTTGAAGCTAGAGCAACCAAACTTGGTATACATATTGGTATATACCATAGGCAGACAAAGTGTTAAGATCGGCCAGATCGGGCCACTATAACATATAGCTGCCATAGGAACAATCGATTGAAAAATAAGTTTTTGTATGAAAAACTATTTTGTTTTTTAAAATAAATCAACCAAACTCACTTTACCTAAGTTTAAGGACAGTTTATAAGTAGTCTTTACAAAAATGTAATTTATTAAACGTACAGAAAACAGAGTAAATAGCTATCGGGAGAGCCCGAGTGCAACGTTTTTAGTTGTTATTTTTATATGCTTGCAAAGGCTATGATAATTTTGTCACACAACATGTATCGCATTGAAGTACACGTCTCTGAACCCCTTCTTTTATTATTTTGCCATATTTTAAAGATTATCAAGCCATGAATGGTAGAAATTTGCTTGAGCTTTTCTGCACAATGTTTATATTAACCGCTAAATGTCGACGGCTTTCAATTTTATTTAGCTTAAACTGGCTTCATGGCTAACTTTCAACTTCGTAATTAAACATGGCACTAGCTGAATATAATTTTACCACCCATGGTTGACCTATTTTCTGTATGCCTAGACTGGAGCTTAGTTTGTCTTCCAATGGTTTGGTTTCTGTCGTTTGCTTTTGCTCTTTCACAGTCTCTGTCTCTGACTCTGACTCTGGTGCGGTTGTCACTTGAAGTCTTGGCAAGCAATTTGCATATCAGTTGTGTGTCTGGGCTGGGAGAGTCTTGTGATAGGCATGGACGGCATTTCACGTCTGGTCGTTGCCCAGTTACCAACTGACTGCTCATTGTCATTTCAGTTGGCCATATTTTGGCCCGACTTTATTTTAGGCCAGCTGCTGAGCAGGCTGTCCAGGTTTGGCTTTAGGCTGGATGTTGTCGAGGAGGGGGGGAGGAGTAACTGACACTGCTCTGATCGGATCTTGTATGTATGTTGCATACACCTAGCGAAATCGTAAAATGTCAACTGCAAAACTGCAGTGCTCCATTAATGGCGAGCGCGTTGTTACGCATAATTTTTTGTGTATCCACTTGAATTGGTTTGTACTCTATAAAATAGAATAGGGGATTTTATTCTAATAGTAATTATAAAATAATACAACTTTTCAATTTATTTGTTTATTTTAATGATTTTTAAGGCAAAATTTATGTATATGTTAAAGTATACGTTTATCAAAACCGTTTTAAGTTTCTTGTATGTAATATGTCTAAAAACGTATTTGACATTGATGTTTTTTATAATAGTATAATTTCCTAAATGAACTCAAAGTATTTAACAAATTAACCTATATCGGGTCTCTAAAAAGGCAAATGACTATCGATTGTAGATTAACTATTAACAAGCAAGAAAAGTGCCTTTCTTACTCAAACATTAAAGAGCATTTGAGCATCGTTGCAACATTCCATAACATTTTAGCCACTTGGCACTGAAGTTGACCATTTTTCTTGTCAACAGCTTTGGCAACGGCACCAACAACAGCCACAACAACAACAGCAGCAACGGCAGCAGCAAAGGCAACAAGCTGCGTCATTGTCACTTTTGCAGCTTTGACACATAATTCTCAGTTACATAAATCGCATAACTGTGTCATGTCTGACGCGATCCCAGGGCCCCGGCCCAGTGACTGACCCAATGCCGCTCAGCATCACACGCAATATTCAGAACTTGCGACTCCACTTTAGATGGAGATACAGATACAGATACAGATTTAGATACAGATACATATACAGATATAGATGCAGCTATAGATACAGATACTTATACTTATTCTGAACCAAAGTCCAGCACGTAACACGTAACTTGCAAACGCGTGACTGAAATGCGTGTCACACTTTTGGCCACTTATTGCCCCGCGTTGCTTTGTTGCTGCTACCCCCTCTTCTAGGAACTGGACAATTGCTCCGCTGACATTGGAGGCAAAATGAGTTTACGGGTATCGCGCATTGTTGGTTTTGGAATTGGATTTGGATGCGCTGTGCTGTGCTCTGCTGAACTGAGCAGAGCAGAGCTGAGTACTGAGTATTTGTGCATCCTGGGCGCACTTTCCTCAAGCATTGGCTTTTATTATGCTAATTTTATATTCCCATTGTTTCAATGCACGCATATCACTTTATTACGAGCCGGATAACAGAGTATAGCTGCATACCTAGCGACCTGAAGAGCTCTGCTCATTTGCATGGCGGCTGCCATTTTTGGTCAGCAAAGACCTCAACCTCACCTCAACTGTATGCAAATTTTTCTTGTACGGGCGCTGCAACTCAACTCGAGCAGTAAGTCAAATCACAACGTAGGGTACCAGCTTTGAGTTTCCTTTGTGCTGTCAGCGTCGAAGCAATCATCAATAAACCGGGCACAGGGACCATGGGTCCACATGGCCCACCAAACAATGTCGAAATCAAACCCAAAAAACCATTAGCACAAAAGCCGATGACAACAACAGCAACAAAGCAAGTGGAGATAGTATTCAAAATGTGACGAACATTTTGATGCTCTTTAATCAATTTTTTAAAAAATGATTAACAAAGTTAAATATATGAAAATGAGCAGAATGGATGGAAAGGAAATGATTTCAATTGTAACCACTTAAAATATATATAATTTAGAATAACATTTGTAGCTTTTCTTGATATGACTATCCACACATCACTATAAAACAGCACTTTACTCTTCTCAGTTATACCTACAATGGATAGCAAAACAGATCTTGAAACTAACTTCGAGTCTTAGGAATGCAAACTTCAAAAAACCATTAAAAATTATAAAGTTGTATTATACAACAAGGTTCTCTGAAAATCTTCTCTGAATCATATCGAAATGCAGAGTTGGGTTTATGAATTTATTCTAAGAGATGAAAAAAATGTCTTTCAAACGCGTCCACAATCGATAATATAATCGTATATGATATTCTGGTTTTCCAATTCTATTTTCTCAAAGGTTACTTCGATTTTCAGAGTTAACTAAACATAGAAAACTTCAATCAAAGTAGAAAAGGGTCGACTTTCACTTTAGAGCTATGATTTCTTGGGCCTATATGATATTCTTGATTTCCAATTCTATTTTCTTAAAGATTACTTCGATTTTCATAGTAAACTTGACATAGAAATCTTCAATCAAAGAATAAAAGGATCGAGTTTGATTTTAGAACTATGATTTCTTGGGCAACTTTCCTCAGAATTGTCCCTAGATTATGTTTTCGGGATATGATTTGTTGGATTTTTGGACGCGCTATGATGTGTATTTACTTAATTGAAATAATAAAGTAACATATAAATATAAGCACTAAGGTAAGCGAGTACACATTTACTTATAAAAATTCATTGAATACTGTTAATTCTTCAGTTTCTTAAGGTAAGAGCCAAAGCTGATATCATAATGCATATACCCGTTTTGCAAATGCAGTTAACAACAACTTTACATACTTTGCGGCAATTGAACATTTGTTTTCATTCAGCGCAAAGTTGCATTGAAAAGCGTACCGAAAAAGTGATTGATGTCGTTGTTGCTGTGCGCCAATAAATTATCAGTAAAAAATAAGCACAACAAAAAAGACATGGAAAAATGTTTGCTAGCCATATGCTCGAGTGGTCGAGTTAATGATTTGGCAATAATATAACATTTGTGCAGAGCTGAAACGTTTAAGTGGCAACCGGAAAATTGCACACGAATTCCAAAACGTTGCACGCGGCGTATGAGTAATGCGCGTTGTGGTGCCTAGGCAATTACAAGTTAAAGCCAAAACAACAACAACAATAACAACAGCAACAAATCAATTAAAAAGTAACAAAAAAAAAATTAAATAAAGAAAAAACTTTACCACATTTCTAACATCTTTTGTGTTTGTTTGCAACGCCCACAAGGCCCAGCAATGAGTTCAAAGTTTTCACAGTGCATTTTTCTCTTATTTTCTTTCGTTTTTCTTATTGGATAGTTGTTGGCAGGGAATTACACGATTTACGATGGCATTGGGGCGACAATTGTGTCTGTCTTCAGATCTGTCTTTAGCTGTGCCTCACTCGCTGCCTTTGTATTTGTGTCCCTGTGTACCTGGCAAAAGGTGCGCCGGCGCAATTTTCACAAGCAACACGAACTGTTGTTAGAGGCTGGTTGCATGTTGCAACGTTCGTTTGCCGGTTTTGCCGTTACTTTCTCGGGCCCCGTTTGCCACATCCGCTTAGTGGCCACCTCACTTGCCTGTCAGTTGCCCAAATTGCGTATGCACTGGGACACAAAGGTGGTAAGTTGGTAAGCGGCAGTTGGATTGGAGTCGTCGCATCGCTTCGGTTGCCAAGTGGATGGGAGCAGCCTCCAAGTGCTGGTTATCTATGTATGTGCATCTTAATTGTCAGCTGGTGTGTTAGTGGGTAACTGGGCATGTTGTGGCACAATTGAGGACCCAGTTTAGTGCCAAGGTGCCAAGGAGATGTTACAAACAAAAAGCAAAAAGCAACCACAACCAAACCACAGCAGCCACAAGAACCACAATTTAGTTGTGGCTTAGTTCATGAGCTGTCATTAATCGAGACAGCGCGCTGCAGCAGCGATGATTTAGTGCTTAGATATGCCCTGCAGTCAATTACAGATCAATACAATTGGCCAAAAAAAAAAAAACTCTACAAATTTACAACTTTTGTGGTTACACCCTGGGAACGAGGTTAAAAGGGAAAGAACATTTCATGATGAGATACCTTTCATATTGTCAAATCGAGAGTTCTCAAGTTGTATTGTTATGAATTGCCATTAAGTTGATTTTTAGTATAAATACGTTTAGGAAAGAACTATGCATAATTTGTATAAGCCATATATATCAATGCAATAAAGTATACTAACTTTCAAAGTGGCCACTCTTTAGCTTTTCGATAACTTTCCGAAATTTGACTGGTCACTCTGCTGATTTGTTTTGATTTTGTATGGAACAGCTGACTGTCTACGTTTACCAACACTTTTTTTTTATCAATTCAAAGTCAGTTTCAGGAATAACTTAACGTACTTTTCATGATTTTTTGGATCAATTTATGTCAAGCACTCTTATATATTTATTTCAAAAACTATCACTATCGCTCAGTAAAGTACATAAGAATAATAGCCAATATGATTTCAAAGAAACCAGTCTGCACTTCGACCCGTTGGTACAGTTTTTTTGAAGGCTATGAATGTCAAAGAAAGAACATCGAGACATCGTTGAAGAAACACCGGATTGCTTTTTCGGGTAGCTCTACGAGGGAACTATAAGCTTTATCTTGAATAGCAACTCGGTAGAATCAGAAGTTACAGTATCAACAGCATTTATCAGGATAAAGAAAAAGACAGCATCTTGACAGGTCCTTCGGAATTGAATTGAAGGTAAGTCTAGTAGTACCAATCTGCTCACATAAGATGGTAGTCTCAGACTAGGATTTCAGATTAGGCCACGAAATGCAAACAACAAAAACTTCTCCACCGATTCAATCAAACCCTGAAATAATTCCAGGATTCGATTTTATTAAAATTGATCAACTGTATTTAAAAGCTTGGTGAACGGTTTGTCACAGGCGGAAGCAAGAAGTACAAAATAAACTTCAGTCAATTTGTTATAGTATAATTATATGCGGTTGTAAATGATATTGCATTTAACTAGAATAAACAAATGAATTTCTCATTGAGTGTAAGGCTGAAAGGTCGCAGTGTGTGGCGATCATAGGTGAGACTTCCAAGGATTTGGGCAAAGCTGTGGGCATAGCCTTTCGAGGTGAGTTGTTGATGCTTGATGTTTCTGGTAAGGGTGGCAACAATGCCGACTGATGCAACTTGAAACCACAGATGCTGCATGAGAATATCATTAAAGAATATTAACTACATTAAAAGATTCACTCACCGTGGTGTATACTTCTCTAACGGTGGATCCGGCAACAATTGTGGCATGTGCATGAAGAACATGTGCGGAAAACTGCGTCCAAACATAGCCCCATCGAGTAGAGCGCAACGCGCATGCGGCTGGTAGACGTCCTTGCAGCGAGGACAATATACCTTGACATGAGACTCGCCAAAGTCATCCTTTAGACCCACAGGCAGCACAAGCTGCCCGTTGCAATAGATGCGTGGACAAATGCCAAAATCGCCACGCTCATACTTGAGATACATGTCCTCAATGCCTCTAGCAGTGAGTATATAGCGTGCATGGATCAGGCCGTATAGCTTTGCCGTAGTTTCTGGATCCGATGCAATTTCATTGAATCCGTATTCGGTATCAAACTCCTTATCCATGATTGCATCCAGTGTCCGATGAAAATTGGGCACTATTGACTCCAGGCCCGTCAAGTTAAATCTATCCTGCACATATTCATAGGGCACACGGCATAGAAAGTCATTAACCTGTAGATTAACAAACCATCCTATCCAAGTGCCATCTGGCATGCGGCTAATGCTATAAATATATATATATATATATATATATATTATGTACACCATATAAACTAGTTACATTTCTGTCATTATAACTTACTTCTTAGACATATTATCACAAACTGCAGCTGAATATCGTTCTGCAGTTGAATTGAAAATGAAAAGACGCTCGTTTGCGTTCTAATAAAATTATATTGAATTTATATTGACAGCTGCCTGTGCTTTCCAGACTGATCAACTTTCTGTGTAACTTGACCCTGCTTTCTGACTTTTTTAAAAACTCAATTTGCAACACTATGTTCTTGCGTTTGCCAACACTGTTTCTTATCAGTGCTTTTTTTTAATATGTCATGTGTTGTCTTTATACTCTGTTTTCCAAAATGGAAAAAAAGAGTATATTGGTTTGTGAAATGTTCGTTCGTCCGTCCGCCCGTCCATCCGTTTGTCTGTCTGTATGAACGCAGGTTTGTTTCACAGTTTTGAAGCTAGCGCAACCAAATTTGGTATATTGGTTGACATATACCATGGGCAGACAAACTGTCAAGATCGGCCAAATCGGACCACTATAACATATAGCTACCATAGGAACATTCGGTTGAAAACTAAGTTTTTGTTCGAAAAACTATTCTGTTTTTTTTTTAAATAACTCAACCAAACTCACTTTACCTAAGTTTAAGGACAGTTTATGCATGCTGACAAAATTTCATCAAAATCGGAAAACTATGTCTTATAGCTGCCATAGGAACAATCGGTTAAAATAAGTTTCTGTATGATAAACTTTATTGTTTTTCAAGATAACTTAGACAAAATCACTTTTCCCAAGTTTAAGGACAGTTTATAAACATTTTATGAATCTTTACATAAAGTTAATTCATAGCACGTACAGAAATAGAGTATATCGCAGTCGGAAGAACCCGAATGAAACTTTCTTACTTATATTGATACTCAAAAATTGTATATTGGCTTGTCAAATCTCTATCTGTTTGTTAGTCTGTACGAAAGTCTGTCAAAACCAAAGCACATTGGAGTTGAAACTCGTGTCAATAACAAGAATTTGTCACTCCGAATTCAAATTTGTGGATTCAAAAATGGGAGCATGACTATTAGACTGATTTATATGTAAATAATAAATCATCGTTTAACTAGATGCTGGGCTTATCAAGAATTCCAAGTAAATTCCGCCCATGTAATGAACAGGTGGAGGACCAGTGTTGGATCCAGAATTGGGTCCAAAAATATCGCTGGAGGATGACTTTAATGGGGACAACGGCAAAGACACAATCAAAAACTCAAAACTGAAGCTAAAAACTGTATTTTGTTATTGTTGTTGGACATATTCTGCAACTGCAACTGAAATTCACTTATCGCGATGGCAATTTAAGTATGGTGATTGTGATTGTGCGTGTGTGTGTGTGTGTGTGTGTGTGTAAGTAAAGCTGATTATTGATCGAAGTGTTGGAGCAGCCATTACATTTCCGCTTTGCTTCTTCGATTCAATTGGAAAGCGCCTGCGCGCGCCTTTAAATTCAAGTGTACGACTGGAGCAGAGGGTGTGATGAGGGGAGGTGTGGTGAGCGGTGGCAGCGGTGGCAGCGGTGCAGCCATCGCGTCATTCATTTATGCACTCATTCGTGAACTCATGCATTGCAGTCAGAGTCGAGCAACGCTCACTTGTCATTTGATTAATGAGACCACGCTCAGCCATCGATCTCCATTTAGCAGCCTCAAAGCTGTCCCCTCCCCTTTGCGCTCCACCCCACTGCTCACCTCTCCCCATCTACTGCGTTGCATACAACTCCGCCAGTTGGACAGTTGGTGAACTAAAAACATGAATAATGGGGGCGTTGCCAGCTTGACTGCAGGTACGAATATTCGCAGCTACAAAAGTTGCAACAACAACAACAGCTACAACAACAGCTACAACTACAACAACAACATTGCTGCTATGCCCCTTTTAATGGCGTTCTAATTGCGCGAGTTGCGAGTCTCTCCTTCGGCCATGTTGCCGCTGCGCCTGACAACTGATGCGTGAAATTTTTCGTATATGAGTGTGTCTGTGTGTAGGCCCAGTCACTAGGGCTGAACACAGCCAGGGTAGGGAGAGGGCGTGCCCAGTGACATGTCTTAACTGACCAATATATAAAGCCAACGCAACACGTCAACGTGCTAAGCCATTGCCCCACAATGTTGCATAGCTGTTGCAATTGTTGCTGCTGTTGTCATGGCTGAATAGCAACAAACTTCACTCATTTGAGTTAAGCGACTGCTGCCAGCTGCTCATTGGATCGTAACTGCAGCCTTTGAATGCTGTTAACTTAGTATTAGTATTAGTATTAAGGTCTAAACTTAAGTATTTTAGGCACTCGAATCACCAAAAATTTACAGTTATATTAAATATGACTACTTATGGTACACTGTGTTCAATATTAGTAAAAAAGCTATAGTTTTCATATAGTATATAGTAATATTTATTAAAATATTACTTATGTAAAACTCAGTTAGCTTAGAATGAAATTCCTTAATCAAATAACAAGCTTATGTTGTATTTGTGGATTATTTAAAAATATTATTATTAAAGTTTTCATAATTGTAAATTAAATATGCATGTCAAGGATTAATTCAAGCTTTTGAGCTATAGTAACTTTACGTTGATAATAGCTGCTAAATATTCAAATTTGTATGCAACTTTTTAAATTTGTAAAAATTTACGAAAAACCTTTCTTTGCCATTAAGACTATAATATCTTATAGAAAATATTAAGCAATCAAATCGAATTTCCATCACAAATTCCATGTTACCCTTTAAAAACAACATTCCAATTAGACTTGCCAAACACAAAGCGCCATCTATTAACATTTTCCCGTACCAACTGCACTTGTTGGCTACACAATTGATTTTTTCGATATTCAGCTGCTGCTGCTTTTTGTGTTTCTTAAATCAATATCCCCTCTGCCATTCTCTGCGCAGCATCAATGGCGACAATAATGGCCCCATGTGAGAAGTAATTAAAGAGAGGAGGTACCCTACTTTGGGGTCTGTGTCGCAGCGGGACAACAAATATTAATTGCATATGAGTGCACACAGACATGAAAATGAGCAACAATTAATATGCGAGAATATTACATTTGATTATTCCTCCATTTCATATTACTGCCAACATATCTCCCAGTAGAACACTCAAAGCAATTTGAGCCAAAGAGTATATATATATATATATATATATTTGTGGGGAAAAAAGTCGAGCGCTGTTCTTAAGGAAATCTAATTTAGAGTAACGTTTACGCTTGTGGTTGATTCTTTTGTTCACATCGAGATATATACACATACTATATGGTTTTTTTTGTGGTTGCTGTTGTTGTTGTAGCTGGTAAGCAAATGTGAAGCGGGCATATCAACGCTGAATGTCATAAGTTTGACAGCACACAATTTACACGTTTGATGGAAAAGGATACGAGGAAAGGAGTGAGTAACGCTATATACATAGATACGCATACACTCTGTAGATACTCGTACGTAGTTGTAGATGTAGATGTAGATGTAGATGTTGATGCAGATACATGTTGTGTGCCAACGAACGCAAAGTGTGAAAACTCATTTGTATCAAATTTCTCATACATGGCTGAAATGGTTATATGGCTGAGGGAAAGGGGCGCCAGGAGCAGGTCGCACACACAAATTGATGTAATAAACTCTGCGCGACTACAGCGCTGACAGGACAAACTTGTCGATGTCGATGAGAATGAGAATGTGGACAAGAACGAGAAAGGGAATGACGACCCTCCATGGTTTCCATTTTGCTGCCATGTGGGGGTGCAAATCCACAGCCAATGCGGGCCTGGCTTGGGCTGGGTTACTTTTTTGAATACCCTGTAAACAGAAGTAAAAGCGGGACTCTAAAAGAACAAGCAAATACAAATTTAAGAAGAAATATGTATTTATGTGCATGTTCAATATTATACTTACCTAATTAATAACAATTTTTTGAATACCCTTGCAGAGGGTATCATAATTTTGTCACGAAATGTGTAACGCATTGAAGGAGACGTCTCATAACAAAAATTTGTGTATTCGTGATCAGTTGTTACCGTGTCATGTCCGTCTGTCTGTCCGCCTGTCCGTCTGTCTGTCTGTCTTTATGCGTTTTTCAAGACTTTGTTCTAGAGCTATCTTGATGAAACTTGGCACAGATGCTTCTTCTTATTGCAGGTAGTACTTATAGTTGAATTGGCCAGATCGGACGAGTGTAACATATAGCTGCCATAGGCACGATCGCTTCAAAAATTAGTTTTTTTATGAAAAACTTTTTTGTGTTTCAAGATAACTCAACCAAACTCACTTAACCTATGTTTAAGGACAGTTTATACATAATGACAAAATTTCATCGAAATCGAACTTCTATATTTTATAGCTACCATAGGAACGCTCGGTTGAAAATAAGTTTCTATCTGAAAAACTTTTGTGTTCTTCAAAATATCTCGACCAAACTCACTATATCTAAATTAAAGCACGTTCTACACATATTGACCAAATTTGATTAAAATCGGAATACTATATCTTATAGCTGCCATAGGAACAATCAGTTGAAAAATAAGTTTTAACTCACATTCCTACTGAAGGGTGTTTCCCTTCAATATCTTTTACAGGGTAACTCCACATTTCAGCACTTGCCAATGCAGCATTTTTAGTTTTTATTTTGTTTTTGCTCTACTCCCATAGCCAGTCACTCACAGAGTTTGACATTTTTGACATGGTTTGTAATTGACACTTGCACTTGGATACAACAACTGTATCCGTATATCTGTGCAGCAGCGTCTCCGGCTCATCATCACGTGTATATATCTCATTCTGCCACAGCTCAAATGATTTATTTCATCACTTGCGTTGTTTGTATGCCACATCAACACAAAAAAAAAGTAAGAATTTTATATGGGGGAGTGGAATGTCAGTCAAGTTTTGGTACGATAAAAAATATGTAGAGCCATTACAAAGCTACTTTCTTGCCTTTATTATATTATGTTTGCCGTATGGCCAAAGATTTGTCATTTGCTGGGTTGCTGAATCAGACTGAGTTCTCAATTCTCAGTTCTCAGCTCTCACTTTTCAATTCTCAGTTTGTCTCTCTTTGGGCTTGTCAGCCTGTCATTGACGCCCAATTGATGGCTACAAATTGTGCGTGGTGATTTTTATTAGATTTGATGTTGTAAACATGTCGTTTGCGTGGGTGTTTTTAACGAGGGGTGGCTGAAAAGTTTGCTTGCAATTGTCAGAAATGCCATTTTGGAAATTGAAGAAATTGTGCGTAAGAAATGCAAATCTGACAATTGATTCATTACATATTCTAAAATTTAAAACCAAGCTAAATTAGTTTTAAAAGGCAATGTTTTAAAGGTTTCCAGCTTATTATGAACACTCCTCTCAACACAAATTCTAGCATTTGTTCAAGAAATTGGGCTGATGAGGGAGCTTCATGCTCATAAAGGGGTAATATAGATCTTATCAGCTCGCAGTACATAATCCCCAGCATAATAATAACCTTAATATGTTTGTTATAGAATTTAAGTATCAAACATTAAACATTACATTATGCTTTCATTTACTTATACCAATTATGATTAGGTATTTTAATTTTACTTCCTAGTCCAATGCTTAATTAGCTAGTTAAATATTAATCAATTCAACTGAACTGACTTTTCAACTAATTACTGAATGTTTATTTACTCAGCATGGCAATCTAGCTGCCAATTAAAGTATTCTGCAATCTGTGGTCATCAATCTAAACATCCACCTAGTTATCTAGTATCTAATATAAATCTAGCAAATTTCTCAGTTACATCCCAAAGATTCCCGTTTTCATTGCAGCTTTCTGTTTGCATTTCGTGCAGTCTATAAAGATTATTCACAAATTAACACGAGAGCAGTTGAAACGTTGCCCGCAGGCCAAAAAGAGCCCCGGACCTGTGTCTGGTTCCAGTCTTAGTCCCAGTTTTAGTCTCAGTCTCAGTCGCAGTCGCAGTGAATCGGAACTGCAGCCACAACGTAGCCCATAAATCAGTTGAACGAACTGAAAAATGAAAAACAAAAAAACAAAAAACCAACACAAATACAACACAATATAACAACAACAAATGGATAACAAAATATTCAAAGAGCGCCACGCACTTTCACACACAATTTTCTGCACGCACTCAGCCAAAAAGCGTTAATTACACTAATTATGTGTTGTTGCTGTTATGGTTGTTATTGTTGTTGTTACTGTTGTTGTTGTTGCTGGGCTCCATGATAACGAAAATAAATATGGAAAAATAACTAAAATATCATTTCAAAACGACAGAGCAGAGCAACACAGCTCAGAGAGTCAAGGCGGAACGCTTTGAAGTGCTCCAAATAAAAATGCAGACACACCTCGAACCTAAAAACTCTTTGAAAGCAATTATATGAGCAAAAGGTTCTCTCATTTAAAAAAAAATATAAGAAAAAAATAAACAAAAGAAACACATATTATGGATTGAAGTAAATACATAAATCTTGCTTTACCTCTGATGGGCAACCGTTTCAACGGAAACCCAACCCGGAAGTCCAACTTATAGCATATTTCGGAGACTCAGTTTTAGGTGCTGGGTGTTTTAGTGGGGCTGGTGTAAAAAAGTTGTTGCTTTTCCGCTGTGTAATTAACATAAGCTTTAATTGCTTAATTCGATTGGGCCTAGTATATTTAAATGATGGCACATTTGTTGTTATTTTTAACCAATATTGCTCTCGGTTCTAATTTGTATTTCTTTTATTGTTTTGCTTTGGCACTAATTGCCGCTAACGCCTCAAACAATTTTGAAGGCGTTCGTTTGAACAACTAAGGACAACAAAAACAATAATGTATAAATACAAGTCGAAGCTTTAATACCTTATTTTTTAATAAAAATAAAAAACAAGAAAGAAATGTTATCTTCGGCGAGATATATACCCTTGCAGAAAAGAGTTGCATAAGAAAACTTATTTTTTAACTGATTGTTCCTATGGCAGCTATAAGATATATTCATCCGATTTTGTTAAAATTTGGTCAACATGTGTAGAACCTGCTATAATTTAGATATAATGTGTTTGGTCGAGAGATTTTGAAGAACACAAAAGTTTTTCATACAGAAACTTATTTTCAACCGAACGTTCCTATGGCAGCTATAAGATATAGAAGTCCGATTTCCATGAAATTTTGTCATCCTGCAGAAACTGTCCTTCAACATAGGTTTAGTGAGTTTGGTTAAGTTTTGATAAACAAAAAGGGTTTTAATACAAAAACTAACATATTTCTCAACACTTTATATTAGAATATTATTTGGCTTAGATCAAGAATGTTAAAAAATGGTGTACCTTATGTAATAACGTTCACATAAAGCTATTTTGAGACAAACCTTTCACTTCTTTAGATACCTTATAACATTTAAGTAATCTACACAAAGAAAAGTTTATAAAACATGTGTTCTTTGTTCATTGGTATTTTCTGTTTTTAATTGGCGGAAGTATCCCATGACAGCATACTGAAAATGTATACGATAAATTCAAAATATATTTAAAAATTTATTATTAAATTGATTTTACCATAAAAATATGGATAGAGTTGAAATACCCTTTGAAAAAGTTTATTTTTGTTTGTATATTATATGCCAGCTAATTAGTTTTGTTTTCCTATCCGCCGTCTGTTGCTAATTGTTGTTGCAAGTGTTTCTATATTAATTATGGGCAACTTTTTGTAAATGTATCTGTATCTGTTTCTTTGCCTATATCTGTATCTGTGTCTGGGCTATGTATTTGCTGCGGCAAAGCGTGCCTAAAACAACAACTATAAGCAAAAACAACAACAGCAGCAGCAGAAACACATCAGTAAGTCAACTGTGCAAATAGTTGTCACCATTTGTGTGGCAGCCACATGTGTCTCCTAGTGTCTACCATAGACTCTCAGAGTCTCAACTCCCTGTCACTGTGTTGCGCTTGGCCTCAGAGATTTGACGTTAAATTACACGGTCTGACTGAAGTGATAAAATGTTGCACACGCGGCATGCGACATTTAGTTGGCATCATTGACAGTCAAAATGGTTTGCGAGCTGCAGCAAAGTGGTAGATACTGCAACAGACAATATTGCCAAAGGCCCAAGCTGCGAGATTCGATGCACTTCTATCATCACTCGAAAGATTTGACTGAAAAGGCAGCTGAGTTGCCTCAAGTATTTTCTCATCACACAAAATGCGCAAATATTTAAAGAAATAGAGAAGAATGATCCGTGAGCACGACTGCGTGATACCCTTTACCCAATTTTGAAAATTACAAGAACATTTTTGTATATATTAACTGAGATGGGGAGATAGATTCGTAGATAACAGTATATAGATAATTGTTATTTGATGAAGGAGTGGGAGCTTTTTTCAATTTGTGAAAATTACTAAACAAAATTTGAAAAAATATCGATTTAAAAAAGACTTTACTAAATTTAAAATATATAACTACAAGCGAACTTCTCTTTTACGAAATTCTATACAACGAATTTTTCTTAACAGCTAATCAATTTTCAGAACAATGCAATTTCCTTCAATATAAAAACAATTCTATATTACGAATTTTGTATACAACGAATTCCCCTCGAGATTCGCAATACAGAAGTTTGACTGTAGTTAAAGAACTTAGATGCAAATACCTTCCAAAACTAATCTTTTAATTTCAAAAAAATTCTATTAAGTAAGAAAAACTTCTTTAGTGGTGTATTTACCCAAATCTCTTAAGATGCGCTTCTTTAATGGTGCATTTAAAAAAATCTCTTAAGGAAACACTGGTGATTTGAAACCAAGCAAAAGAGCTGTCCTTGATACCGAATTGGAATTCGGCTGGATATTAGTTGGAAAAGATTTCAGTCAAAACACAAAATATAATTTCCAATAACTGCTGCTCTGATTGGAAAAGTGTTGATCCAATCCATTATTGTAACGCCCGCAAATAACAACAGATGGCGCTTAGCAGCAAATCACAGAATGCCAATTGGAAAAGCCATGATTGAGCCTAAAGTAGGGAACACAAATATAACCGTTTTACCTCGTGTTTAGTTTTATTTATTAAATAATCTTAATACAAGAGATTTTCAAAACAATTAAACTTTTAAATATCAGCTTGTATTATCTTGAAACTTTGATCTCAACTGGCACTGATCGATTCACCACTTTTATTTTGGCTGTTACAGTTCCTTGTCTTATGCTAAACGAGCGCTAATTGTATTGTCTGTTTCATTTAAAGCATTCCCAAATCATTAAACAGGCCACAAAAAACAAGCTCACAGCTCCATTTGATATACAAAAATGCTGCGATTAACATCAAATGAGTCTGACATATCAACTATGGGCGCAACTGAGCAGAAAAACGCCAAGCATTTCCAAAACGAATCCATCATGATGTCGTTTTATACATTCAATGCATGCATACATACATACCTACATACATACATACACACTCTTATATGAGGACCGCCCTTTAAACCCAGCTAAATGAACGAAGCTTTCAAAATTTATGAGCGCGAGCAAAGTTGTAAAGCAGCGGATGAGTTGACAGCTGACCAAAGAGAATAGCATTGAAAGAGAGAGAGAGAGAGAGAGGAATATAGAGAGAAAGGGACAGAACGATCAGTCATCTGTCATAACTTATTTTTTGACATTTGAAAAGAATGTTTAAATATGTTGATAGACTTTGCTTATGTAGAGCTCATAGAACTTTCAAAATGAGAACGAAAAATGCATATTCCGAAAGCAGCGTTTGTTTTGATGTTTCAACTCCTCTATAAATTAAGATTTATTATGTATTTGTTGCAATATGCCCACCTCCTAACACGCCCCCAACCGGGCTTTCAACGCCCACACATCTAAATTGTTTTTGTTGTTGTTGTTGCACTTGTTCAATTGCATTTGCTGTTGTTGCATGTATTTCAAATATGTATTTCCTTTGCTCATTCATCACATTTTGTAGGCTTTATATATATATTATGTCTACATACATATCTATCTGTATCTTCAGTACTTTATACATATGTATATGTATGTATTCAATACGCTTCGTGCATAATTTGTTATGTTTTCGTTGCTTTTGTTTTTGTTATTGCCTGCCTGCTGTTTTGCATTTTGTTGAGACAAATTTGTGCAAGTCATCAATCAAAAATTAAACATTTCAAGCACTGATGAATTAATTAAATATACACGAAAGCCTTACATGGTGAGAACAGAATCTTCTTCAAATTAATCATTTCAAGTAAATGACAAATTTCATGCACTTTTGAACTCTGCTTTAATAAATGTTACCAATTGAAACTGTGTTAATAAGATGAATGATATTAAAGTTGGTCAGAATAAGAAGCAAAGTATGAATTGACAAACACCAAATTTACGCTTTTGTTTAAATAAAAATAAAGCAAAATGTGAGTAAAATATGGTCTTTTTAAAAATTGTTGATATAAATTTGGTTTGGCAGGTATTTTCATAACTTTTTTACTAAAATGAATTGCAATTTTATTCAAAAAATTCATTAAAAATTGAACCAGAGTAACTTTTTGATTGTGCGTCCATACAAGTAAAACAAATAATGCTCTCGGCTGCAATATACGCTTTTTCATTTTCTTTACAAAGCTGCTCAAATCATAGCACACTGTCTGCTTATATATCAACTTTGATATAAGCAAGTGAAAAAGCATAACTTATCAATAGCTGATAGATTGAAAGTGTCAGATTATATTTCATAGAGAAGTTTCTAATGAACACAAATTTACAGAAAACGAGTTATAAACTATATAACCCTCTTTGAAGTTCATTAAAGGATTGCAGATGCTGGCAGGTGCATTTAAGAGTCTCAAAACAACAATAGCCAACACCTGCAAAGGGCTACCAAACAGTAGTTAACGATACAAATGCCAAAACAACTCAAATGCATAGGTAGTCAATTTATATGCCCCATTTTCATAAGCAAGAGTCGAGGTCTTAGATATTAAATATATGAGATCATAAGCCGCTGATAGTGCTCATTCTGGTCTTTGTCTTTGTCCTTGTCAACGCCCAATGCACTGCATAAGAGTTGAAGTTATGAGAGTTGGGTACTACTATATATATATTAGCTATTTGATCTGATGAGTACTAGTGGAGCTGTTCGGTGTTTGCTCGGTGGATGTTAATCTCATTGTGCGCGCCTAAGCATGTGCTTCAATTTATTTTGACAAGCGCACAGTGAGCTGCTACGTGTCCTTAGCAAGGATATGGACACAAATACAAATGCATATACGAAGGATGCGATCAAGATATGAAATGTGTGCCATCATTAGTACGCTGGCAAAGTCAAGGGTTCTGGCTCGTCCACTGGCTGATGTCCTTATTATGCGACTGGAGCCAAACGAAGGGACCTCCATGCTGGCCACAAAACGGTTATGCAATAAAAATTCTATTCTTTTCTATTCTATTCTACTTTATTTTACCTTTTTTTTTGTGCAGCAGTCGGATTGAATGTGCGGGCGTAGCGACAGCGTGACTTCAACAAGGACTGTAATACTTAATTCTTGTCCTACCTGCCTCTCAGCTCCTTGGATTTGAGTTTGTTTGCTTGCTGGTTTGTTGTGTGTTGTGTGTGTGTTGGTTGGTTTGTTTGCCTGCTTATTTATACAGAGAGCTGCAGGAGGACATAGTAGATTGGAGCTGTCGTCCAGTTGGTGGCATGCCACAGCATAGACACATATTTATTTATTATTGACGACAGGACAGTTCGAGAGGCATCTGACATATCCAGCTCTAATGCCTGGGCGTAAGTGCTTCGTTTGCGCTACTTATGAGATACTCCAGAGCACAAAGCGTGCAACTATTTTCTTCGTTACGGTACTGGGCACCAAGGCAGGAAGAGGAACAGGAACAGGAACAGAGAGAGGGAGAGGGAGAGGGCGAGGGATAGGAAGGAGGGCAGCGGTCTTAGGAGATGGACACTCACTTGCACAGCTGCCTGCATATTAAAGCTAAAAACTTTGGCCAACCATAATTCATTGGGGCACGTGTTGCATGCTGCACGAAACTGTTTGGGCCAGCACTCGACACACACACATACTCATGCACCAACTAAACGAATGGGTATCAATTTTCAAGAGTACTGTTAGGTCACAGGCAGCAGTTAAGAGCTTTAGTTAACAGTTTATCGAAGGCGCTGATAATTTACATTGATAACATGCTAACGGAGCTAGCTCAGGTCTCCTAATTGGATAGCTCTTGAAAGAGTTGAAAAGAAACTCAAGTCTGAAAATACGTTATTATTAAATGCACTTTTATATATACAATTTAATGCAAGTTATTATCAAGCTTAAAAGGTTTGGAAGGGCTTAAAAGTTAGTTCAATCTGAGAGCTTAACAATAGTTTGAGTAATGTTTCTGAATACTCTGCCTTATTAATAAACAAGTAAGAACGTTGGAGACGGGTTCTCTCGAGTTCCTTATACTGTGTTTTCTGTACGCTTAATAAATTATATTTTTGTTAAGACTACTTGTATACTTATAAACTGTCCTTAAACTTAAGTAAATTGAGTTTGCTTGAGTTGTCTTGAAAAACATAAAAGTTTTTCATACAAAAACTTATTTTTCAACCGATTGTTCCAATGGCAGCTATATGTTACAGTGGTCCGATCTGGCCGATCTTAACAATTTGTCTGCCTAGGGTATATACCAAAATGTATACCAAATTTGGTTGGTCTAGCTTCAAAACTGTGGAAAAAACCTGTTCATACAGACGGACGGACGAACATTTCACAAACCCAATATACTCAATTTTTCCATTTTGGAAAACAGAATGTAAAATGAAAGTGTAATAGTTTAACTTATATAAAATCTGGTGAGTTAAATCATTTTAACTTGATTCGCATTTATTGCGCTAGTTTAATGTGAACAAATTTTTAGAAAATTTTCTCAGTTTCTAGATGCGAAAACGAAGCTACAATCAATAAGAGAAAAAGAGCTCTGCATTGTTAAGTATTAAGAACAGCTGCTTATATAATTATATACGCCGACAAAAAACTGTCTAAGCGTTCCCAAAGATTGGCAAATGATACTAGCAAAAGCAGCTGTAATGCTGATCCTCAAAAGATGCGCTCGTCTCGATGTCAGCAAAAACCAAGCCAAAACACTTAACTGATTGCATTGATACTGCACTTAGACATAGTTCATAGCGTAAATTGATATTTTGCACGCTTAGAGACAAACCTTGAATGCTGTGATTCCTCAATTCAAACCACGTTCAATGACAAAAAGATGACATAGAACAACAGCATTGAGAGGGATGAGATCTCAGTCTCAGACTCAGTCTCAGTCTCAGGTGATCTTAATCGCAATTGTGGCCCTACCTGTTTCGACATATAACCACAAATTGTTTGCTGCCTCTTGTTGATATTTTTGTTTTTCCATGTTGTTTTTTGTTTTTGTCAATAATTTTCGTGTGCGTTCTTAGATTCTCATCAGCATGCATCGTTGTCCTTTGGGTTTGTCTGGGGCATTGTCAACGTCTCTTTGTCATCTGCCGGGCTGGCTCACGTACTTGCCGAGACCAACCGAGCGACATTGTCGATGTCTCTCCTGGTCTTTGTTCTAGCTGATATCGATCATTAGATAGTTGTTGCCTGCTGCCCCTTTGTTGTTGCTCTATCCAGTCAAGCAGTTTGTTGTTGTTGTTGTGGTTTTCTTGCCCCAGCCCCACACACACTCACACACACATTTCTACATGTACTACGTGTGTCCTATGTCATCAATTATTATGTAAGTTTTCTTTTCTTTTTTTTCGTGGATGTGTGTTTTTCGGTTAGACGCACTTTGGTATTCGTGGAATCTGCGAGCTCAGGACCCGGCGACATGAGGCATGATTAACTGGAAATTATTGAGGCGTGTGTATTTGCCTTGTATTTCTTTTCTAATCATGGGCTGAACAATGTTTTGATACTCTGTTGATTTGGGGCTTTGTATAGACTGAAAAGCCTGATAACAATATTGTAGTTGGTGTAGATGTCTAATTAGACTTCTTTTGAGATTTGGCATAAAGCTGCCGCAGACTAAATATTGCTTTAAAACGTCATCTCCTCCATTTTTAAGGCTTAGATCCGCTTCTCATGCTCTTGATTGTATAATTAAACGTGGCTTGGGAATTGGGAAAAAACAACTAAGAATGCCTTAGTCGAGTGTTCCCGACTACGAGACTCCCTGCTCCCAACTTGCATTTCAAGCAGTTCAGCGGTAACACAAGCAAGCAGCGCACTTAACTTTTCCAGTGCACGTCAAACTGTTGCTTCTGCCTGCTGAGAGGGGTGTAATAGATTCTTCCATACCTTGAGTTTTTTTTTATCCGATCGTAAGGAAATTTACACAGCTGAACAACATTGATAAAACATCTATGTGTACCAAAAATCAAAGCTTTATCTTCAAAATAGTTGCTTTGGGAGTGCGTATTGTTGTATTATATTCAATTTGTGAGGGTGCGGGGGCTGTACCCAACGACGGACAGACAGACGGACATGACTAGTTCGTCTCGGCTGTTGATGCTGATCAAGAATATATACAGTTTATATAGTCGGAAATGCCTCCTTCTGATTGTTACACACATTTGCAGTACTTTATAACTCCCTTTTCCCATTTTTAATGGAAACAGGGAAAAAAAATGAATGTATTGTCCATCTATCTGTGTTTCCATCCGTATGAACTCAAATTTTTCCACAGCCTTGAATCCAGAGTAGTTTCTAGTTTCAACTGATCTTTGCTTTTGAAGTTGGTAATCATTCTTAATACTTAAACCTATGCATAATCAGTCATAAAATACACCTTACACATTTTATGATATCAAGCACTTTGAGAATAAAAACCCTTATAAATGCTTTTGAGTTGCAGTTGTTAGGGTGTAAAATTAAAATCATATACTAAATGATCTTGTATGACTTGAGGCCGATTTTCCAAACATCAAACGTACATGAGCGCGCTCTGAGGTCATAAAAATTATAAACTATATATTACGATATTGCGTTTTCGAAAAAAGAAGTGCCTTAATTGCCCAGCGGAGCCATATCACAGTGCGAAGATACTTAAATGCATAACAAGCGAAGGCAAAAGGTGTTGGCCAAGGATATGCTTCAACAAAAACATGTGTTTTGGTTGATTGTGCCTTTTTAATTAACCAAAAAGCAAACCCATAATTTTAAAAAAAGAGACAGAGAGAGTGATAAAGAGAGAGACAGAATCTAAAATAAAAACAAAAAACGGTTTCCTTTGGCCAAGCTGAATGTTGCAGCTTCTGTTGTTGTGTGGCAAGGTGGCAGTTCCTGCTGCGTTTGTTTCAAGCACCGCAGACACCTTGGCCAACGAATTACAGTTAACGCCTAGAAAAAGTGTTGGCTAAGGGCGCCTTGGTCTGAGCCAAGTCCGGAGCCAGCTCACGCAGCGTTAAATGGCCGCCAATCAACAAACTGTAAGCCGCACCTGCAGTGCAGCAAACAACTCTGGAGACTGAGACTGAGACTCAGACTGAAACTGGCATCCATATCCAGACAGAGACTCTGACTTAGTAGTGTGTTAGAAATGATATCAAATGATATGTTATGCTCCTATGCGTAGTTCGTATATGAGTTCTCTAATTTTTATTTATGGCTTCCTGTTTTGCCACCTTTTTTTTTGGACTCACAGTTTGCCTGGCATGTCCACTTTTGCCTGCATAGGCTGACTTGCAATTTTATGTTGTGCGTGTTGCAGGTGTAAATTTCATGTATTTTTCGTATTTTTGGCTCTTTATTTTGGCACCTTGGCAGTTGAGTAGGTGTGACTATAAACATTAATCAGACGGCATTGCAATGGCAACGTTTTTTACTGGGTTAGTTGGTAATGAAGAATGAAACGACACGACTGGGAGAAAGTCAGCATTGAAATAATTGCAGACTGCGAGTACCAATTTTAAAAAGGGGTGATTGAGAACCATCGTATCGACTTCAAAAACAAAACAATCTGAAAGCCAACGAAAATTAATGAAAGATATTCCGATATGTATTTATGGACAGTCTAAGGAATTGAAGTATGTTAAGAAATCGAATCGAACCATAAATATAGAATAAGTTATTTTCAAATAAATATAAAAGATTTATTTATGATTTTGATCCAAATATGGCACAGTGCGCGCTATAAAAAAAATTTAAAAAAATAATTAATACATAAAACACAAACTGTTATAATTCAATCTTGAATACCATTTCCTTTTTTGTGGGACTAAAATATTCAAAAAAGGACTCACATAACTTTGCCAAAAATTGACCGATTTCAAGGCGGAATGACTTTTTGTTCATATTTTAACATTTAGATTGATTTTGCATTTAAATTTGATTCATTTCCAAACATACTTTTGGTATTATTAATTTTTCATAAAATCTCTAATTTTTCATAAAATCTCGAAATTTTACTTTCAATCGATTGCGGGTACCATGATTGGGAAACAAAAATATATCAAAACTTTTTAAAAATTAGCTAAAACATGGGTCAAAAATCATGTCAAAAGCCAAACAATTTCAACTTCTATAAAAATTGATTTTACTCAGTTTTCAATTATCATAAGTTTGTCAAAACTTAACCGATCTCAATGCTGAATGAAATATTGGACTTGTTTTAACCTTTAGATTGCGTTTGCATTTTAATTTTATTAATTTTCAAATTTGAATCATGTTTCGCGTGCAGACCAATTAAAATGTAAGCATATGATCTGAAATTCCGGATCTGAAACAAATTTGGAATGATTGCACACTCAGTTTAATATGTAATAGGTGATTACCTTTGAGTTTCTGCTGGTTCAGGCCTTTAAGTCGCCGAATTGAAGTCGAAGTCGGAGTTGGTGCAGGGTCTGTCAGACAGCCAAGTGGCCTGTTAACAAGCAAATGATTAATGAAGGAGAGCGGCTATCAACTTCACACTTGCTAAATATATTTTGGGACTGCATTTCGTTGCCGTTGCCGTTGCCGTTGACTGAGTGACTGACTGACTGGGTGAATGAGTGAATGACTGGCTGACTGAATTGCTCGCATAATGAGTGTTAAGGCAACGTTAAGGCCGTTTGAGTTTTTGGAGTTTTAGTGCCTTTTGCCATTTTGCATGATGCCCTGTGCACATTTTGACGCCTTGAATGCAAGGTGTTGACGATAATTACCGGTAATTGGTAGACGGACAGCTCAAAAGCTCTTTCTCAAGCCAAGATCCCGAAAACCGTGTGGATGTTAAGTAGGCGCCTAATTATTTTGACATCTGCCGCGCAATATAAGACGCAACTTGCGGCTCGTAATTACAGGGTAAGTTGAGCTTCTTTCACACCTCGATCAAGGCCAACAGATTTTTTGGTAAAAACTGTTTAGGTGTTGAGTGGCAGCAACAGCAGCTGCTTCCTGCAGCAGCAGCAGCAGCAACTGCTGCAAGCTATCAGCGATCAACTTGAATGCTTATCAACTTGTTTCTTAGGCCCATCTTAAGGTCCTAGCCGATGCACGATAAGGCCGCGCATTGTTTGTGTTTCCTCGTCTTCTACTGTAAACGAGCTGCTGAACAAGTATCAGACCCGATCTGGCCATATGTGTGTGTACCCATTGTCAACGCCTTACGCATTTTAACAACGCAATTTGGGCTTACACATGTGCTATGTGCTATGTGCTACAAGAGGCAACCAGAAACCCTCAACCGGCAACAGGCAACTGGCAACTGGCGATATCAAGATGCACACACACACACATTGCAGATCATGATCAATGGCATAGATAGTTCCAGTAAATAACCATAATATGCATAGGCATCTCTTTCATTTACATAGGCTCTACTGGTTTCATATGCCCCTCCATTCCACGACTTGCAACATGTGCAGATTTGTGCAGCATCGTCTTCGGTTGTAGGTGTCAACCACATGATGATCCTTTCGATAGTCATCTGCGTATGTGTACAATGTACACACAAGCTGGAATGTTATAAGACCCTCTTTTGAGGTATACTTTGAAGTTGCTTTGATAGGCAAATGCAAAATATAAAGATGTTTTGGTAAAGATAAGTTCAAGCTGTCTAAAATAGGCAAACATAACACATTAAAATTAAACAAACAGTTATCGCTCTTAAGGCAGCTATAGGATAAAGTCAACCGATTTTATCAAATTTATTTAGATTATAGTGCAGCTTCCATGTGAAATTAAAACAAGAAAGAAATGTTATTTTCGGCGTGCCAAAGATATATTTATACCCTTGCAGAAAAGATTTGCATAAGAAAACTAATTTTTCAACTGATTGTTCCTATGGCAGCTATAAGATATAATGATCTGATTTTGATACAATTTGGTCAACATGTGTAGAACGTGCTTTAATTTATATATACTGAGTTTTGGACGAGATATTTTGAAAAGCACAAAAGTTTTTCATACAAAAACTTTATTTTCTATGGCAGCAATAAGCTATAGGGGTCCGTTTTTTATGAAATTTGGTCATCATGTATTAACTGTCTTAAAACTTAGGTTTAGTGAGTTTGGTTGAGTTATTTTGAAAAACAAAAAAGTTTTCCATGCAAAAACTTATTTTCAACCGATCGTTCCTATGGCAGCTATATGTTATAGTGGTCCGATCTGACCAATTCAAGAATGGGTTCTACCTGCAAAAGGAATAAGCATCTGTGCCAAGTTTCATCAAAATAGCTCTAGAACAAAGTCTTGTAAACGCATATATACAGCCGGACAGACGGACATGCCTCGGCTGTTGATGCTGATCACGAATATACACATTGTTTTTTTTATGTGACGTCCTTTACTTGCAATTAAAAAATTGTCTGCTATATTAAGGTAATCGTATGTAAAATCAAGTTCATTTAAAGAATTTAAAGATATTTGAGGCTCTTTGCATTTCTTTTATGATAAAAGCATCGAATAAAAACAAACAGAACCGCTGGCACTTAAAATATCAACCGCAAAATGTCAACGAGTTGGGCACTTGAAGTGAAACATTTCACCCACATGCGCCAAGGGAACATTACTTAACATTGAACATTTAACATTTTCCCAAGAATTTCGCTAAAAATGTCTTTGAATGCGGCGGGGCATACGATAATTAATTGCTTCATTACCAAAGCCGAAAAGCAAAAGCAGAATAAGTAGAAAAAGAGCTGCAAATGGGGCAAGTTCTAAAGTCCAGAGTTTAAGCCCAATGTAGTTGTACTGATGGACAGACGTACACTGAAAGTTTGACAGGGCAGCTAATTGAATTGTCTTTCTGCGTAGCAGCAACAACAAAAAACAAATATTCACTCATTGGAAAAAAAAAAGTTGAATCGACCACAAATTAGAAAACCACCAGGCAAATACTTAACCACAACATTTTTCAAAATTATTGCAATAGCTTTGAGATAGCACTAATATAATGTTTTCAAATTATATTAATGCCTGGCCGATGATGAGCAAAAATATTTTGTTTTATGTTTTAGGTTATTATTTCGTTTTGTGTGTTGGCAAGTTGGCACAACAACACGCCAAAGCCAACTCACATCGCTCGCTAATAGTGTCAAAAGTTTAATGATGAGGCCCGCCTGTCACTTTTGGGGCCGTGTGCCGTTAAGTAGTCGGCTACGCAGCCCAAAACCCAACCCCAACCCAAAAAACCCCCACTTCCAGATCCAGTTCCGACATATCTGCCATGTTCGTGCACGGAGCAGCTGTCAGTGGCAAAGTGACAGCGCCTGGATGCCACATTGCACATGGCAGTACAGCGGGGAACGGTGTACGGGTTGCGGGTGGCGGGTTACAGGCTACAGGCATTTGTATATCGGCAAAATAGGGTTAATTACGGCTAAGGAACATATGGAAGCAAGTAAATATATATGTTTTAAGCAAGCATGTCGTCACAATTTACATATTAAACTTATTAATCATTAAAATTATATACAACAATTTTGTAACTATTTTAATTGCCTTTCTAAATAAGCATAGACATAAAAATTAAAAAATGTATTTAAAATTTAACTTGACTCTCGACTTGCTAAGCAAAACTTTCAATTTTCAAACCGATTGTTCCATTAATAGCTATAAGATATAATCAAGCAATTTTTGATAAAACTTAATCAACATGTGTTGAACATAAGAAGACAAATCAGCTGAAAAACTTTTCATACTCTGTTTTCCAAAATGAAAGAAAAGAGTACATTGGGCTTGTCAAATGTTCGTCCGTCCGTCCGTCCGACCGTCTCTATGAACGTAAGTTTTTTCCACAGTTTTGAAGCTAGAGCAACCTAACTTGGTATACATGTTGGTCTAAACCATAGGCAGACAAACTGTTAAGATTGGCCAGATGGGACCACTATAACATATAGCTGCCATAGGAATGATCGGTTGAAAAATAAGTTTTTGTATGAAAAACTTTTTTGTTTTTTAAGATAACTCTTAACCCATGTTTAAGGACTTAACCTATGTTTAAGGACAGTTTAAAAGTATAAAACCAGTCTTAACAAGAATTGAATTTATTAAACGTACAAAAAACAGTGTATACAGCTGTCGGGAGAACCCGACTGCAACGTTCTTACTTGTTTGTTTATATAGATATCTCAAATAAATTGTCAAGTACTCAATTGTAGTTAATTGAACACATGATACTTCAGTTTGATAGGAACAATCGGTGGAAAATAAACTATTTCGTTGCAAAACTTTTTGGCATATGTGCATCTTCTTTGCATCTACGTAGATAACTTTTCTTTTTTTAGATTATAACAAATTACTTTCTCAGATCTGAGCCGCATCTATGCAATGCTATCCAATATAGTTTTCATGCTACTCGATTCATACAGTGCAAGATCGAAAGGTTTATCAATCGATGGGTTGCACTTAAAACAAAGAGCACGCATTTGGACAGCAACAAAGAAACAATTAGCAGGAACTTGAGAATTGTCTGGACACACAACAGGAAAAAGAAAAACATTGTGAAAGAGAGAGAGGGTGTATAAGAAAGAGGGAGGTACAGTAAGTTTATTTGTTCAAGTCTTGAACTGCCGCTAAATTTTAGTGTAACTTTATTTCTTTAGTTACCTTTTGTACTTTTGCCGCAGTCCAAAAGCAAACAACAAACAGACAAACAGCAAACAAAAAAGGGGCCAAACTGCAGACAGGGACTGGGTTCGGAACGGGGCTTAAGACTGAAACAGAGACAGAGTTTGAGACTGAGATAGAGCCTGAGTCGAAGTCTAAGACCATCTCACAGCAATAGTTTCTCACAGTGATGAGTGGGTTTGGTCTGGTCTACTAAGTACACTAAACGCTCACCGGGCGTTCGTTGCAATTGCTGCCAATTAGAATTAATGCGTTTTTTATGAAACCAGCTCAAATTTCCAGACACTGTCAACGGGAACAGCACCCACAGCTGGCAAAACTGAACCAAGTGACCACCACAAGCCCCCCCCCAGCTAAATCCCCCCATTCCCTTCGTCGACTACAATTTCCGTGCACTAAATCATCATATTGACTTGTCGTTATCATCGTCTCCAGCAGTGCAGCTCAGCGCAGTCATCGCCATTGCGTGGTCCGCACTTGAACTGGGCTCAAGTCAAATTGCCAATTTGTGGATGCCACGCGGCTTCGACTCCCGATAATTGTGCGTTTTGGAGGTGCAACAGCAGCAGCAGCAGCAACAGCAACGAGCACAGCTCGACGCGACGCAAACTGTTGCACAATGGGCGGCTAATAGGAAGCAGCGTTGAATGAATCGACTCTCTGAATGAATAGTTTTTGAACAGAATGTGGCATTCACAGGAGAGTTCTTTATTTTTTTAAGTTGACTTGATTTCTAACGGAATTAGAAAACAGTTTAAATGCTTTATAGTGAGTTGTTTTAAAATTGTATATTTTTTTCAAGTCTGTCTTATTTGTTTTGTTATTCAATTTATAAATTTATAAAAATATTATAAATAAGAAATTATTTTAAGCTTAAATCGGAATATGTTTTTGCAGAAAGTGCTTCTGAAATCGAAGTTAACTTAATAAGTTAATCTCGAGAAATGTAATTAATTAGATTGAACTCTTTTTGCATATATATTAAAAAAAAAAATTCATTTTTAATCTAACTCAGAAAATGGTTCTGCTTGATTGCGATTATATTTTTTAAGAATTGGTTTAAACGTGTTTAGGTTTTTAGGAAATGGCTCAAAACGAAATAAATTTAACAAGTTGACTTCTAAATATTTAATTGCAAAGATTTTAGTTAATTTTAATTAATTCTTTAATCATTTTTTTGTTTAATTTTTGCATTTTCAAAGCTTTTATCGATTTCTAATCCCATTGTAAAATATATAGAATTGGGCTACTGCATATTGCCTCTGTTTTGTGGCACAACCTCTGTTGCTGTGCCTCCACTGCACTGCCAGAGCAACTACCTTAGCTTCCTGCTGTTGCTAGTTTATGGAACCCGTACCCATCAACAACAAAAAACAACAACAACAACAACAAGAGCAACAACAACAGCAGCAGCTGGGTGCAACTTTTTGACATTTACAATTGCAGGCGTAATAAAAGTTGTTGTTGTTTGAATATTGCTGCCGCTGGGGGCTGCAAAATTGTCAGCTCGTTAGGGGCTTAAGTGTTGTTGTTTCTATTATAAAACAACAGGGCATAATTATGGCTGAATAACTGATATAAACGGCACTCCCAGCGTCCGGGGCCATAAGTCCAGTTGCTATTGAAAATAATTAATTAAATTATGAGCTAGTTGCAGGGACATGCGACATGCAGCATGTCAGTCAAAGCGCATTCAAAATGCAACAAAAGCTGCATAGAAATTACAGCTGTCAGCAAGTCACACACACAAACACATACATACACACACACATATACACACACTATTTTGTCATAGTTGGAATGTACTATATGTAGCCTCGATATTGGCTTGGCTTGCTTTTGTTTTGCATTTGCACAAATAGGTCAAACCCCAAAAACAATCAAGAGACGAACCGTCCATTCGTCCAGTCGTCCATTCGTTTGTCCGGCCGTACGTCTGTCCGTCTGCGCGTTTGTCCTTCCGCCCGAGTGAACGACGCGTGTTATGGCCTCGCAATGAGCTGAGCACTAATTAAGTGGGCGTGGCCATGAGTGGGCGCCTGTATTCGTCCGGAATGTGGGCGTGTGCATTGCACGCCGTCGTGGTTTTCCATTATGGGCCTCACAAAGTTTTTGCGAGTCAACGTTAACGTTGTTCGGCCAGCGTGACAGGCTTTTGATTGAACGCCGCAACACGTCAGCCGGCTGTCAAGTATACGCACTGTGGCCATGCCACTCATATGCGATATTGGCAGCAATCCTCTCGTCCTTGTGTAATGCAATTTAACTGTAAAGCTTAATTGATGATCTTGCACTACTTATGAAGATAGCTTTTAATTCTACTATATTTTTACAGTTGAACTTTATTTTAACAACAAATTTATTTACAAGTGATACACAGTTTCTTTCTTTTGTCAAATCAACAACTATTTCAGTGTACTAACTAGCTGATGTTTATCCATTTTAAACTTTAACTAGCGGGAAAAGCGATTCAACGTAGATTACATACACATCTTTGCTTCAACATCAACTTCACATTCGGCACAAATTCAAGAAGAGTTCTTTTGTATTAAAGGAAACTTCTCCGACCCTACAAAGTATATATTATTGATTAACAGTCAACAGCCAAGGCGATCTAGCCATGCCTGTCAGTAAGTCGGACTTCCCGTCTGTCTGTCCGTGTGTCTGTCTGTTTCAATGAAAAGTATTCTCTCAGACTTGTAAAACTTGGCACAGATGCTTCTCCTGCAGAAGCAAGTAGTATCTATATCAGAATTGGCTACATTAGACCAATGGATTGGTTGAAAAATAAGTTTATGTATGGAAAATGAGTTTTTGTATAAAAACTGCTTTGTTTCTTAACCAATCTTACCCATTCATTGTTATACCCTTGCAGAAAGTATTATAATTTTGTCACGAATTCTGTAACGCATTGAAGGAGAAGTCTCAGAAACACAAGTAAGAATACTCTAGTCGAGTGTGCCCGACTACGAGACTCTCTGCTCTCAACTTGCATTTCAAGCAGTTCAGCGGCAACACAAGCAAGCAGCGTACTCAACTTGCACAGTGCATGTCAAACTGTTGTTTCTGCCTGCTGAGACAGGGGAAATAAGTTTTTCCATAACTTTGGTGCTATTTATCCGATCGTGTTGAAATTTACACTTCCGAAAGACATTGATTAAACATACATGTGCACCAAAAATTAAAGCTCTATCTTTAAAATTGTGGCTGTGGGAGTCTTTTGCGATTTGCGGGGGTGCGGGGGGTTGCATCCGAAATTTGAAATAAACTTGATCTGCGTATGGTATACAGGAACCTGCATGCCAAGTTTGGTGTCTCTAGCTTTTGTAGTCTCCGAGATCTGTGTGTTCATACATACAGACGGACAGACAGACGGACATGGCTAGATCGTCACGGCTGTTGATGCTGATCAAGAATATATATAGTTTATATAGTCGGAAATGCTTCCTTCTGCCTGTTACACACATTTGCAGTACTTTATAACTCCCTTTTTCCCATTTTTAATGGGAACAGGGAGTAAAAAGTTTGTATATTCGTGATTAGCAACAACAGCCGAGTCCTGTCCGTCATGTCTGTCTGTCTGTCTGTCCGTCTGTCCGTCCGTTTAGATCGGACGAGTATAACATATAGCTGCCATAGGAACGGTCGGTTGAGAATAAGTTTTTGTATGAAAAAAATTTGTGTTTTTTACAATATCTTGACCAAACCAATTATATCTAAATTAAAGCACGTTCTACACATGTTGACCAAATTTTATCTAAATCGAATCACTATAGCTTATAGCTGTCATAGGAATAATAGGTTGAAAAATAAGTTTTCGTATGCAAAACTTTTCTGCAAGGGTATATTTCTTCGGCACGCCGAAGACAACATTTCTCTCTTGTTTTACAATGTTATTGCCATGCTGAATAAATATTATGGAAATCGGACAACTATATCTTATAGCTGCAATAGAAACAATCGGTTTTATAAATATATTTTCGCTTAGCTCGCATGTACTCAGTTTTGTTTTTTAAACCTTAGTTTCTTTGTATTGATTATAAGTTTAGCATTTAATTTATTCAATACTTGAATAAAGAAAACTGATTTTTCAAGTTGAGTGCCCAGGAATGTGTTGAGCAACCCTCGCCGTAGGCGGTGACCCATTGGACATTCAAATGGATGAGCAGTCAGCGGGGCAGCCACGCACACATATGTCATTCAACAAAGGATCCCCAAGAATACACACCCCGCCCCCCACGCCCCAACTGACATTTACTACACATTGTTATTGTTGTTGTAGCTGTTGTTTTTTTGTAATGCTTGTCCCAGATTGTTTATTATCAACTGGGAGCGATAAAAGTGTCCTGGCCTTATTGTATGTCATTTATTTTTGGCCATAGTGGAACCTTTTATGGTCGCTTCTATTGTGTTGCATGCCACAAGATTTCTTTCTAGCAGCTTGTCAACACAAAATGGACATGTATCAATTAATCTTTGTTGGCAGCGAATCTATGTGGCACTCTGGCCCACAGTTGTGCTGTATCCTTATCCATATCCATATCAAAATTCAATGTGCATACCACAACGCACGCTTCTCATGGCAATTTGTTTGATGGCGCTGCGTGTGCTCCCCGCTCCCACTTCTCCACACTTTATCAAATAGCTGCCATTAAAGGTCATGAACATAAATTACAAGCAAGTCAGCCAGGCACAACAAATAACAAATTCCCCGACACCTACAATTTTAAATGCCACAAGTGCAACAAAAATAATTATTTAATACTTGATCTCAAGACTGACTGAGAAAGCAGCCACTTTCGTGAAACAACTCATCAAAGTTGAATGCTCGAAATATCAAATGCCAAATGCGTGAGTTTCTTTTCTTTTTTTGCTTTTTTTTTTGGGTTTCAGCTTGTATCCTTGTGCTATGTGCCATGTGCCTGGCCTTTGAATGCGTCTCGAACAACATATTGTCGTACATTATGTATTTGGTTTGTCTTGGTCCGCTTCAAGCCCCGTTGACACGTACTTGGTTAAAAGGAAAACGTTACTTGACGCAAATGACGAGCATATTGATTAGCTTCGTGCTCGACTTTGATACGCATGTAAACAGACTTACAGATGAGTGATAACATTGGTTAGCTCTCAGAACCCCTGGCCAGCGGATTTCAGACAAATGCCTGCATAACTTACAAGTTATACCAAAATGTTATGCTGGCTTGAATACAGTTCAGTTAACTGGTCATGCAACATGACTTTGTTGCATAAAAGAAGTCTAATGGCCGACTTTTCAATCTCCAAATAAAAACCTACATATGGTTCACATTAGAATATTTTTTAGAGTAAGTGGCACGTATGTAATTGCAATTTTTCAATCGACTATTAAATTTATGTGTCACGTTAACATGCGAATGGCAAAAATTTGCGAGAGGTGGCAACAAAACTGTCGAAATCAAATGATTTTTCGTGTCAGGTGGCAACCTTTTTACGGCTGTTGTTAAAGATGTTACTGTCATATTGCAAAACAAAATTTACATTGCATACTGCCTGGATTTTGATCGAAAAGTATTCCTTTCTGTTCCGGTATATATCAGAATTGTCACCGCCTGATTTTATCCGGATGAGTGCAGTCAATGGCCCCCATTATCTTAGGGAATCTGGCAATTTTATAAAAATATTCGCACTCTCCAAACTTAATTCAGCCCTTGGACAATGAAGTAATGGCATTAGAAACCTCTTTCTCTATCCCAAATTCACACAGGCATAAAAACCCAATGCAAATATGGCATGGTTCCTAAATAGTTTCAACTAACCTATGGCACGGTTAAAATTGAAGGCTATATATATGTATATGAAGATCGGCAATTTAAAACTGTCAAAATTGAATGTGAATGACAAAATTTCATCAGCTGTTTTCACTTACATGTATGTGGCACTTAGCAAGCTTATATGGAATATCAAGCTCCACTTAGCACTATGTGGCACCTATTGTTCAAATTTCTTATTATTAAGTTTATCTGACACATAGTGTTTATTGAGACATGGAAAAATCGGCCATAAATGTTTTAAGATATATGTTTACATTAAAATGAAACACAAATGATAGTTTTAACATTCAGCACTATCGATAACACTTCAAATAGTAAAGTCGAAATATTTTAAAATATTGCTATTAAGCTGATATATCATCGAGTTTACCTTTTGAGCAAACGCAAAATCATTAAATTTTTGTTTTTGAACAATGTTTTTTTTTGATGTTAAGAAATAAATAACTTCTCTACTCTCGCCCCTGTTCATATAGGGCCACAACCTTGGGACAATGCACTAAACTAACGATACGTAAAAGGTAATACAATTTAGTTGTTGCACCTGTACAATGTTGAGTGACATATCCTGGACACGCACAAGTCCAATTTGAAGCAGCTTGGAGAGACTTTCTTCACACTTGTGAAATGTGCTATAATAAATCCATCAAATGTTTCATATGCTTATCATAAAATAATACGTCATTCGATGCTCATTGTCCAAGCCCATTATTTTGGGAACCCTTTTTGGACAGCGGGTTTCAGTTTCCACATAATTGTGATTTTTATCATGGCAAAGCAATTATTTAATTTTCATAGTGTAAAAAAAATATGATCCAGCATTTTTCTCATATCATTATAGATAATTTCTTCATTAGAAATAAAATAGGAACCGAAAACAGAAAACAGAAAACAAAAACAAAAATTTCTAGCCGTTGCCTGTCAGAGTTTGTGACAAGTTGTTATCGTTGCGCATGCATCTAAAAATGACAGTTTTTCCAGGAAAATTTCGTTTTGGTTGTGGTGTTAAGTGTAAAAGTGTAAAGTGCATTTCGAGGATTTTAATTGCAAAGTTAAAAACAACACGCGGCTTAGTCAACTTTACACTCAATGCGATTAGCAGCTGATGCGATTTTCATATTTTTGGCTGTGCGGCTTACAACGCATAAATTCAAATTCCAGTGAAACTTTTAACAAACAAGCTGACGAGTTGCAAGTAGAGTATTAAAATGCGGCTTTATTGGCAACGGAACAAAGACAAAAACCTGTTCTAATCTGATGCAGCTCGGTTGCACTTGAAAGGATTTGCTCAATGCCAACGCACAGTGACAGACAAAAGCCCATTAAAGGATAAGCGAGTTTGCAGCAGGCAAAGCCAGCTGCCCAAATCCTCATTCTCAAAACTCAAACTCAAACTCAAACTCTAAAAACTCATTCGCAACGCGGTTTTTGTTTGTTCAGACCGCAATGCAAAAACTGGGCATTGTCGAGTTATGTTATAAGTAGAATCCAACGCATTGTAATACCATTAGGTCTTAGCGTGACAGACACTTTTGCGTGGGCTGCGATTATCGATCAAAGCCACAAAATGAGCACAGGTAACAAACTGAAGCGTTACTATATTAATAAAGCCATAGAATGAGGCATTCTAGACTCGTGTCTGTCAAAATGCATCTTTCATATTCTTTCTCTCGTTTCTGTATACATATATTTTGACAAGTGCGTGTTTATTGTTATTGTACCTGCTGCCTAAGACAACCATTTTCTATGCAGTGGACCGAAGCAAATGAAAAGATTTTCACAAGTTCATTTAGTTGCAGCGTTATGTAAACCTTAAACTCAACTTCAACCTCAATTAGCGTCTTTGGTCTGGTTTTGCTTTTGGTTTACCCAAGCAATTTACGTTGTCTCAAGCTTCTAATTCTTACTATTTTCATAATATATCTGCATTTGCCATGCTCTCTAATTACTCGTAAGTATTTCTGCCAGATATCTTACGGAGCAATTGCTCATTTAATTTGTTAATTATTTTCGGTAAGTGTAACTAATGTCATTCATTTGTGGTTTTGGCTTTTGCTCCCATTGTGACTTGAGAAATTCCTTAAAACTTTGCGTGGGTCAATGTCAAACAAATGCCGCAACTGAGCATCTGTTACCCCCCCCAAACACACCTTTTGTGTTATCTTTTCACTGGCGTAATTGCCACGCTTTGTGGCATGTAATCATTTAATTGTGCTAATCAAAGAGTTGTGGTGTTGTGTTTTGTTAGACTTTTGATTGCTATAATTAGCGTCAGGCAACTGAAATTGTAACAAAAACATAATATTGAAAACTCAAATTCTTGATTGTAATGTTTTTTTAGTCGATTATCACTTTGAAATTGTTTAAGATTTAATACAATTAGGTATTTCTCAAGAGCTAATACTTCAAAAGCTGTATGAAACAATTAAGCATATCAAATTTTATATAAATATAAAAGAATCAAATTTTTAGCATTTGAAGTCTTGAACAAGTAAGAACATTGCAGCCGGCCTCTCCCGACTTCGGTATACTCTGTTTTCTGTACGTTTTATACATTCAATTTTGTAAGTACTAGTCATCTACTTCTAAGCTATCTGTAAACTCACGTTAAGTGAGTTTGGTCGAGTTATCTTGAAAAACATATACGTTTTTCAACCGATCGTTCCTATGGCAGCTATATGTTATAGTGGCCCGATTTGGCCGATCTTAACACTTTGTCTGCCTATGGTAGCTTCAAATCTGTGGAAATAGCATCCGTTCATACAAACGGACGGACGGACGGACGAACATTTCACAAAACCCAATATACTCTACTTTTCCATTTTGGAAAACAGAGTATAAAGACAGTCTCATGAGCTTAAAAGTTTAAGACTCGTTCTCTTATATCTCCCTTCATCTAAACGTTATCTTTTGCTCTAGATTCAGATTTGAAAATTAAGTTTAGTCACATTCTAAAGACACTCTGAGGCATAATTACCACGAAGCAATGCACGTGATTAAGGCACAACAATAGCAACAACAACATCAACATAATTTTAGACTAACCCAACAAAAAGTCGACCGCACACAACAAGAGGGAGCGAGGGAGTTGGGGAAAAGAATCTCAGTGAAATTCCCAGGAAAGCACAAAAAAACATAAACAAAAATCTTTACACAAACAAAGTAAAAGATAAAGTCATAAATAAAATTGGAAGTGTGACCGTGTTGGCCAGTCTCAGTCTCGCTTTGAGATACATAAGCCCAACCCAAACCATTTTAGCCCAATTCATTGCCATAGTGCAGCACGCATCCTTTTTTGAGTGAAATGGCCTGAAATGGCTTGAAATGGGTTTTTTTGAGCCAGGAAGCATTTGATTATTTTTTACGGCTCTTTGGGGCAGCCGCACGCTCGCAATTACAGGAAATAATTCGGTCAGTAGAAGAAAAAAGAAAGAGAATATAATAATATTAAGAAATGTCCGTCGGCCGATACAACGCTATAGATAAGAGCAGAGAGTAAAGTGAAAAGATACACAGCAGCCACCTCATAGATAGATAAAGCAATTGCGATAGTGAGTAAGATGTGACCGGGTTTGGGTCACGTATGATGATGCCTATAGATCTGGCTCAACTCGACCCACAGAGGATGTCCAAGCGTGAATGTCACGTAGCGTGAGTTGTGCAATGCGACCAGTGTAAATATAAATAAATAAAACTAAAAGAGAGAGGAGAGAGAGAGAACCTGGACATTCACACGGCCAAAATATATATCAACGATAATTTATGTGCGTGCTGACATGCGGGACCTGTTTTTAGGAGTCTCACTCTCAACTCTCAGCTCTCAGCTCCCCAATTCCTCTTACCTGGCAGTAGCTTGTACGCTTTGTTAACAATTTAATGGCATAAACATAATGATTTCTGTTATTTCAATAAGAGACAGCGACATATGACAGCGACAACATGGCAGACACAGTTACCTATCATTGCATGCACTGTGAAAAGTGCTTAATGATATATAGAACTTAATTGTTTTAAATATTAGAATGAATTTCATGTCTATGCATTTTAAAGTCCACATTAATTTAGTTAATTATTTATGCAAATATGTTGGGAACAAAATAAGCTTTAATATGTACAAATAAATGAATATCGATCTTGAGTACATTTCCGTATCCACATGAAATTGATTTGAATTAAAAAGTAAATAGGAAAATTCGCATGAAAACAAATGGCTTTAGTCTAAAATTATTTGTAATAAATATTTTTTAATTTTGTAAAATTGTTTTGAATTATTACAAAATAGATTTGCTAAACGGAAATTAATTTAATTTCGGAATTCGAAATTTGTTTGGAAATGGTAGAAAGCCGGATTATTAAAACTAGAGAAATTATACATGCATTTTATTGTATACCAAATTTAATTTTTTTAAAATTTGCTTTAATAAATTTATAATTTATTTTAATTATAATATTAATTTTAATAATATTAAAGTATACTGTTAATTGTTGTCGAGCGATAGCTCCATAAATTTCTAGTACGGTTCGATATTACATTAAAAAAAAAAAGCAATTGCTATATTAATTTTATAATTTATTTTAATTATAATATTAATTTTAATTTTAATAATGTTAAAGTATACTGTTAATTGTTGACGAGCGATAACTTAGTAAAATTAAATCAATAAATTTGGACAATGTGTTAAAGAAACCTAATGAAATTACCTGTATAGTTTGTGATTTTTTTTTTATTATCATTAGTTTTAAACATTCAAACTTTTAAGACCGCATCTGCAGGTTACCATTGACAATTTGAGTAATACATAAGTTCTCTCAGTGTAACATCTTATCAGCCATGTTTTGTCTCCTGCTCTTGGAACTGAGCGTGAGCGATGCGCACTCCAAGATAAACTACATGCATTTGATGATGAAGCACAGCAGCAGCAGCAGCAGCAGTAGCAGTAAAATATAAAAAAAAAAAAACAAAAAAAAACAAAAAAAAAAACATCCAAAGCAACAACATAACCACGGAGTGGAGCAACTGTTGAAATATTTATACGAGTGTTGGCCGCTCTGCGAAAATTATTATGCGTAACACGTTCAGTTTGTTGGCTTTTTCGGCGACGTCGCTGTCGCTGCTGCTGTCTACGTCGACGTCGACGTCGAAGTTAAGTTTGAGTGCACAGTGAGGCCCACAGCAGGCGGTCAAAAATGTTAACAAGCGCAATTTGAACGCCTCACAGTCGCAAGCAGAGGGCGATGGCGATGGCGAGGGGACAGCTACAAGGACGAAGCATAGAGGACACAGGACAGGGAGTAGGACCCACAGAGCCACAGATACCGGTCCATTGCACCCGTCGCTTTACGCTCTTTTTGTGTGTGCAATTGATTTTTGATAGCTGATAAATATAGTTATGAATACGTTAACTGGCCATGGGCCAAGTCTTTGTGGGTTTCTGTTTGTGGCTGTTTCGCTAGAAATGATTTTTGGTCTTCTTGCCGGCATAATTACGAGTATGTCAGGCCAGCCAATGAATGGCCTTATCATTTATCTGATGAGTTTTTAATTAATTTTCAAGCGATATGTTTCGAAATTTTTTGTTTGCCGTTATCGATGCCAGTTTCTTTTCGATCAGCTGTAAAATATTGCATGGAAAAGGTTTGGAAAATGTTTTAATAAAATCCTCAATATATTGATATTTATAAATATCGGCGTAGTTTCACAAGTTTTATAATTAAAGTCGTTTAAATAATTTTCTAAACTGAAATCTTAGATTCTAAACAAAAAACTTATTGATATTTATTCACATATTTCATATATATGTACATAGTATGTATTTTGATTAACATCGGACGATGATATCTTTAAGCTTTCATACAAACAATTTGTATAAAAAAATTGTGTGTCATCGTCCTCTAGGCATATTCTTAAGACATTTTGCATCTAACTAGACAACAGCTTAATAAAGTCTTGTTGTCACTTCAAAAGACCTATTGAAAATAAATCAATCGGTTTAGTAATTAAGCTTCTTGGTAGAATATACTATATACATAAACATTGTAATATAGAACTAATTTGCAGACTTTAAGTTGCAACTCTGCTGCACTCTGGTCCCACATAAGGAGCCCCAAATTAGCCACAAAGAGCGGAAATACGGCTCACTGCAACATCAACTGCAACATCAACATCAACATCAACAACAACATTAGCAAACACCATTAGCAACAACATTAGCAACAACACTGAAGCGCAATTCCAATTGGCAACGTCAAAAGCAATTCGCGGCTGTCAGCAAGTCCAAGAATCGGACATCTAATGGCAAATGACTTTGGGCCCGTTCGTTTGAAGTGTTAATTTGCCAGGCGAATGAACCCAAGTTGTCAAAGTCAGCGCCAAAAATTAGAAGGCCTTTAAGATAGGCAACGATTGTAACCGGTTTAACTTATGGTAGTACAAACATACATATAAGATATACAATACATACTTACATATGTAATTGGTCATATTGCATTTTGCGAATGGCTGTTGGATGAGGCTGATTATAGTATTGAAGTTTGTAGATTGAGACATAACAAGGTCTAGGCTTTATCCTTTCACAATGCCAGCCAAGCCAATTTAATTACCACTTTAGAGCGTTGAATTCCCCAGTGCTTATTAGGGGCTCGTAAGGGGCACAGAGGCTCTCAGGCTTTGAGGCCTAGGCTTAGGCTCAGGCTGAGGCTTATTTGAGATGCCGATTGCAAGTCCGTTTTTCCTTTGTGCTGAGTGCCGCGTCTAGTGGCAGCAATAAAAGTGTCAAAAGTAACACTGTGTTATATAAGACATCAACATTGAGACTTGATACCGAACAAGCAAATCCCTCAACTATTACACACAATAAAAACCAACGAAGAGCTGCGATCGCATCAGTTCCTGCGGGATTAGCCTCGACCAGCCATAAAAACCAGGCAATCACCGCCAGAGCCCGAGTATCTACAAGAGTTGAGCAATGAATGTGGCTCCCGCACCAACAAAACAAAAGAGTTACGTATAAATAAATAAAATTTCATCAATGTGTCGAACGAATGCGCCGAAACTGCGTCAATAACTTAAAGGATTAGGCATCGAGTTGGAGTTGGAGCTGGAGCTGTGTAAATGGAAACTCAACTCTGAGTTGGGCTTAAATCATAAAAAGACTTTTGAAAGTCTGAAAGAAACGCATTTGACTGCCACACAAAGCAAATCACACAATTTAATGTGTTTGTTGTTGTTGTTGTTGCTTCAAAACGTATAATTTTTGTTCTTTGCATTTCCGTTTGACGTTCTTTAAGTCCAATTTATTTCAACATTTAAAAGCCATAAAATATTTGTGGCCTGGGCTCGTCTTTTAACTGCAGCTGTCATAATTTAAATTCATTAAATTCATTCCAACACAAATGTCGCACAAAGTTTTTATTATGTATCCCTTTGGGTAATTGCTTCCATGAACCACGACTAACAATTAAAATGCTACTCAAGTAGTTCTTATTCCAGAACTCAGTCCATACTCAGACTTCACACTAAGCAAAAGTTCGGAGAATTCCCAAAAAAGATGTGATAGTGCACTGATTAGATGAGCTGAAACGAATGAAGTTTGTGGCTTGAAGTATGAAGTATGGGTTTGGGGTCAGGGGTTAAGAGTAAGGTCTGCAGCTGCAGGTAATGCCCAACATATGCTCAACTGTTCATGGCCATGGCCGTGGCATGAATGAAGCAATTTGTTTTGACTCAAATAAGTACGTGAGTCTGATATTATGGTCAAATTCGTAAACGTAATCGTAATCGGGCATCACACGTCGCTTGGCCGAGAAAACGCACCCAAAATTAGTGGGCAATTGGTTCGGATGGTATTCCCAAAATGAAAAAAATAAAAAGTATAAACAGATTTATTAGGCATATGCTACAGATCTTTGGTACGATTAAAGCGACTCTGCCTCTACGTGTGTTGCATAGGAAGTAGAATATTGTGCCTCAGTGCAGATTAGAGTCCATGATATGAGGATTTGCTTTTAATGCGTTAACCACTTGTTAATCTCCTAAGTGAATATACCATTAATTTCGTGCAAGCTTTACGCATTATAAAGAACATATAAAATAGTCATAAATTGCACAGTCTAATAAAAGAAAAGCAAAAAGCTTTTAAAAATGTACCTTCTATAACATTTATGATTCTTTGCAAAAAAGTATTTTCTTTAAATTTGTTTTCAATATTTATGATTATATTTTTGGTTGTTAATAAAACTTAACATGATTAGCCTAATAAAAGTCTCCTTGACCTATTTTTACTAACAAAAGACTAGCCGTTGTAGCTCAGCGTTGCCTGACTAATTATATTTACTCCCTGTTCCCATTGAAACTGGGAAAATGGATAAAGTACTGAAAATGTATGTAACAGGCAGAAGGTGGCATGTCCGTCTGTCTGTCTGTCCGAATGAACGCGTCGATCTCGGAGACTATAAGAGCTAGAGACACCAAACTTGGTATGTAGGTTCCTGTATATTTGGTACACATATAAGTTATATCAATGTTGCCCAGCTGGGTAAGTTTTATAACGATCGGATAAATAACACCAAAGTTTGACAAGCACTGGATAAGTTAAGTGCGCTGTTTGCTTATTTTACTTGTTTTCCAAGCTAAGCAAAGAGACATCTTCCCATCCAACTATAACGGCTGTAATGCCCACACACTGCATAAAAAGCAAAGAGATATCTCATTAAACAAGTAAACAAATGTTTTACAGAGTATTTTATAGACTGATACAGCAATTGGCAGTAGCTGTTCAAGTTGCATTCGGTCGTGTGTCACTCAGAGCGGAAACCGAACTCAATTTACAATCGGGCAAAAAAGAACGACATTTATTCATTTGGAGCAAACACCTGCAAGTCGCCTTCAACCTGTGTGGTGTGAGTTGAGTTGAGTTGAGTTGGTTGCATATTGAAATGCAGCAGCGTGTATGATTTTTGATTTATGATCTGTCACAAAAATAGCAGTCGTACACCCTTCTCTAGGTGCGGCAAACAAAAAATGTAAAAAAAATAATGCGTGCAATGCAAAAATGCAAAAAAAAAGGCGAAAAAGCGAAAATGCTGAAAGCCACTGAGGATGGCAGTAAAAGATATTTACGATGCCCATAGCGCGGCCAAGCCAAAGTTATGCATAAAACTTTCTATAGAACTCAAGTTGAGTTGAGTTGAGGCTTTGGGGCCAGTTGGTAGTTGGCTGTTGCCTGTTGCCTTGTGCCTGTTGCTATCTTAACACGATCAAAGCCAGCCACAACAACAGAAGCAATCAATTTTCGTTGTTGTGATAGCCGCGGGTAGTCAGACAGCACCGGATCCAGCACCCAAACCCAAACCCAAGCTAAAACCCAAGCCAAGTCATCCACAGCCAAAGCTGCAGGCGATGCGGCTGCTTAATAAATATGATAATGCAGTGGACGTGGCCAGTACCCAAACAGGCTGCTCTACTAATTAATGTAACAACTACATGGGTAGTCGTAACTGAGCCATGGACTAGGACCTAGTCCATGTACATGTCCATGTTTTTCATCCTTAGACTCCCATTGCCATTTCCATTCCCATACATATTCTGTTTATGTTTCGGTATTTCTGTCTCTGCCTTAACCCTAATAATAATAAATAGTGTCAGGATTAATTGAATCGTTCGCACTTTGCGGCTTTTGCCATTTCCCAACGTGTGACACATGCTGCGACAAATGATATATTATCGTTTTTCAGCTTTGCAATTTATTATAAATTTATTAATGCCAAAGCAGCTCATTCCCCTCTCAACCTTACCCCAGCTACTTCAATCTATCCACCCTGCCTCTCTCTCATATGCATTTTGAAGAAAACACATTTCTGTGCCAAAACAACAACAAGTGAAATTGCAATAGCCATCTATCGACTTGGCATTAGTTCATTGATGTGACAAATGTGTTATGATTTACGCTCAATTTCTAACAGAAAACCAAATAAACAGAAACTATGAGTTTCCACAAAAAACTAACTACTATTTGTTGGGAGGCTCTTAGGTTCTGAAAGGTATATATATTCTGAAATTAACTGTGTATACAAAATAGACAGTTTTTATGCATTAAATGCAACAATTATTAGCTTCAATCGTATTATAAAAATAAAATAAAGCTCAGCTATAATTTCAGATAAATAGAAGAATAACCCTTATATTTATTTTTATAAAATTATATAATTAATAGAAATCAAATATAATTATGTTTTCTTTTAGATTTATATACAATATATATTTATTTTTTTTTGAAAATAAGTTTTATAGTTTAAACATTATTGAGTTACTTTTAATAATGAATTTGAGTTAAATTTAATAATCCTTAGTCTAATTTAAACTTAATTTATGTGTTTCAGATAAGTTTCTATTAACTTCAAACTTTCAGAATCAGTAATACTCTCCTTTTAAGTTGCTGTTGTACAAAAAGTTAACCAATTAGAGAGTCTGCAGCCACAAAGTATGTTAAGATTAATGAATACTTTCTTTGAATAAGTAAGCGCGATGCAGTTTCAAGAGGCATTTAAAAGAGTTTAAGTACAGTAGGGACAATAACTCATATGTCAGGGGGTACCGTTAAGCTTAAAATGCGCTTAAAACAACGGAAGCAAAGTGACAAAAAAAAAACAATCATAAGGTAGGAATTAAAAACAAAGTCCGTCAAGTGTCTGTTAACGTGCCCCAAAGCGAGGCACTCAACGCGTCACCAGCTCAGCTCAGCTGATTGCTGCATCGAATTTTGGAGTGAAACTGAAGTGCAGGACGATTCCAAATCCATGGAACCACCATGGACAACCATCAACTGGTTCAACAAGCGGTGTGTTTGTATTGTGAGTCAGAGGGAGTGCAAACACATATGTGAAAATAATCGCAAGCCTGCGCATAAATAATGGACTTAAGTGTCAAAGGGGCATATCATCAATTTGTTTTTTTGGTGGCCTACCCCACAACAACAACAACAACAACAACAACAACAACAGCGACAACCCCCCCAATGCACATACACATTCCCCCAGTATATGTTTATTTAAAAATAAAACTAAAGCGGAACAATGGGCTGCCATTGAAGCAGGCAGCTCCAGATTTTCAAACAAATTCGCTGAGTGCTTAAGTGCTTCCGAAAGTGAAACAAATCTGTGACATGTGTTTCAGTTTCTGTTTCATAGCCACTGCCGACTCCCAACTCGCTCAACTTCCAGCCTCCAACTTCTGTCTGTATAGTATATTTGCCTAAAGTGTCTCTTCCCGCACTTTATCCAGCGATGCTTCGGCAAAAGAACTGAAACGGAAACTGCAGCTCCAACTGCAAATGAAATGTAAAGAAAAATGTACCGCCTGCCTGCTCTACACTACCTTCTACAACTTTGTTGCGTTTTAATTCAGCTTTCCTCTTAATACTCTATTTCAAAAACTGAAATAATGTGCATATTGGTTTTGTCAAGTGTCATTCATGCCGTCCAAAAGCAAACTTAGTATCTAACATTGGCAGACATGGTGTGAAGATGATGTTAATATTTGACCAAAAATATTATTGCCACGTTCACTTACGACCCTGAGAGTATTTGGCAATCGTGAGTATCCAAGTGCAACTTTTTGTTGTTCTCCTGCGACGCGGTCGCTTTTTAAGCGGATTTTGAACGCCGCTACCCCAAAACAGAAAAACCAAAACAAAATTGGCTAAGAAATATTGTCGCAACACAGACAGTAACAGAAACTGAAACAGAGGCGGATGCAAAAGAACTTCTAGAAGGGAATCTCTCTCACTCTCTGATTGTGGATTGTACCCGTAATTTATGTGAGCTGCTTAGGAAGAGCATTCTCAGATTGATATGTGAATGCGCCTACGAATTTGTTAATAGAGGGTACTTCAGCAGATGTTAAGAATATTAATATGTTCTTACCACCCTTTACCCATTTATAATTTAAAGTAGTGTAGTAGTAGGCATTTTTGACCGGGAAGAGTCGAAAAGATTCTTGGTATCCAGTTTTTCGCTTGGATCATGCAGACACATTTGTAATAATGTGTTTTAAATTTAAGTATTTGCTTAAATCTAAAGCAGAACAATATATAATATATATACTCTTTAATTTAATATTCACAAAAATTTAATGTAAAATTTTCCTTATTAAAGAAAACTTATTTCTGTTTCATATGCATGATTTACACTCTTCAAGGATTCTTAACTCAAATGTCAATCAAGTTTAGGCCACATCCAAATATTTGCTTAGACCGCCATTAGAATACAATTTTGTTATTTCAGTAGAGGAATAGTGTTTTGATTAACCCTGCTTAAATTGTTCACCTGGCAACAGAACAAAAACCTTCTTCTATTCTGAAATCTTCAGATGGCTATAGCTATTGGCTTAAGTCAACTAACCAAAAAAAAAAAAGAAAATGAAAAGGGCAACAAAAAACGATATAGAAGAAAACTGCTGCAATAACAAACAAGGCCAAACAATGAACACTGAGAACAAAGTGCTGGCAACACAACGGGGTTGGGGGGTGCTTAATGCCACAAATTGAGCAATTCTTGGCATATGTATATCTAGCCCTATTCAGCTCTCTCCTTCTGGTCCTGTCTACTAATGCAGCTATTTGAAAACTAATGAGTGGCATAGAATAAAATGCTCAGCAGCAGCAACAACAAACAAATGGCACAAAAAACTAGGCGGCAGTCAGAAATCCGCTTACAGCAATGAGTTCCAACGTTGGCTGAAGAGGAGTGTGCATGGAAGAATTAAGGAGAGGAGAGGAGAGAAGAGAAGAGGCAGCAGTAGAGAGCATATGAATGCGCATTTGAAATTAAGCCCTAATCCTTTTACAATTGATGCTGTGCAGTCAGCCAGATACCTGTACGAATATGCACATGGATGCGATGTGTGTGTGCTTGCTTGTTGTCCTTGCAAGGACAACACTGCAACTGACAACCGATTGTTGGTTTTTGTTTTTGTTTTTGTTTTTTTTTTTTTTGGTTTTAAAGCAATATGTTTGTGTTTGCCAGGGCTTACGAACTAAGGGTATTACCAGGTAGGTGTGAGTGCGTATGGTTTTTGTTTTGTTCATTTCTGAACCCTGTGAGCTGACGATTACCTACCGCGGACTGGCGGAACGTAAAAATAATAGACTAAAAGAGATCGAAGAGCATTCAAATTACTATGGCTACAGCAAACATTTAATTTAACACTTGCTAAGCAAACGTTAATAGAAAGATAAGATCTTCTTCTCTAAAATTAAGAGTTAAAATCAAAAAATTCTGCAAATTTATGATCTCAGTTTAGTGAAAGGCTTTTTTGTCAGTGGATATTTCTATAATCATAAGTTTTAGGCAAGGTTGCAAGCCGGTGCTGAGCCAAACTCGAATTCCTGACCTTTCTTATGCTTTGAACCACAACTTGAACCAAACCAGTTGTCTAGATAACACCTGAACCTAAACACGAACCAGGTCTGTTAACAAAAAAACTTCTTCAAATTATTATCAAAATTTCTTTTAAATCAAAAATATATTCCATAATTTGAAAAACATGAATACCTTTAATAAGAAAATTTGGATTATAAATTTAAAATAAAATGTGAATTACCTTGGTTTGAGCCAAAAACTGTGTTCGTTGAGCTCAAGAATCTGTTTCATGAATCGATGCTATAAGTTTGACTTTTGTTCAAAACTTAGTCAAAAATTGTTTAGTTTGTAATCTTGATCTTCAGATTATTTAAGTGCAAATTTATGAGCGAAGGCGGCTCAACAGATACCCCAGTTTGATGGGAGGGATAGTTTTGTTTGACTGGCTTTTTTATCACAGTCTGAAAAATAAGCTTTTGTTGCGGGTATAACTTTATCTTTGTAACTTTCTAGCAAAAATTTATTGTAGAACTGATCGATCTAGTAAATCTCTTGTTGTATTAAATCGTTGCAGAAATCTCAACAATTTTACTAAATATTGCATCTAAAATTAATTTAAATTCGATATACGAGTAAATAAATTTTCATCTTTTAATCTACAATTCAACTATATCCAGCGGCACCTGGCTGTCTAGCAGTCTGACAATCTCTGACATCCTCCCAATGTAAAATAACATGTGTCTCAGCTCCTGATACACCTCGTTAATGTCCAAAAGAATCAAAATGACGCATTGTCTGCCATGGCACAGCTGCAGCAAGGGGGAGAGCGACTTAGTACTTAGAAGCAATTCAAAATCCAAAAGCGTTGCGAAATGGGAAAATTTGTATTTGGTACAAAAGTTAACACATTGTAAATGACAGAGTGCGCACAAAATCAAATAAGAAATTCGTTACAGGCAACGCATGCAACGAGTCGCAACGCGACGCACTTAATTTCAAACAGGATTTACGAGGTTGACACACATTTAACGTGCCACTGCACCCAAGGCGGGGCAGAGGCCAGATCTACGGGACACACATTTCTAGCTCTATCCCTCTTTGTCTCAATATCTCAGGCTGTCTCTATCTGTCTCTCTCTCTCTCTCTCTCTCTCTCTCTCTGTGTCTGTTGCTGCTGCGCCTGCGCAAAGGAAACTGTGAAAAGAGCAAATCGCTTGTGACGAAATCAAATTTTCAACGCTCGACTGAGGGCGACTTAAGCGTACCAAAGATGCAAAAAGTGCTAATGAAATGTCCTTTTTGGCTCTGGTTCTTGCTCTGAACCAAAAACTGAATCCGTATTCGAATCCGGTCTTTAGGCAGCTGCCCAGAGGCAGAGACTTGTGTGCTGCGTGGCGAATGCCACGAAGAGAGAATGAAAATTGCTCGCTCGATTGCATTTTGTGAAGAGTAGCAATGCCTGTAATTTGTTGCATGCAATGCGTTGCAATTTGTTGGCCCACCTCAAGTGGAATCTGGCATTAATATTCAATTTTGTGAGTGTACTTAGTGCAGCTTAGATACGAGTAGGTACATCTGCCCCAATTAGTTGCAATTGTTGCAATTCGCCACGGGCTCAAGTGCCTGCCTGCCAATCTATACCAAAAGCAATCAGCATCGCATGTATTTCTAGTTTTAGGCTATTTACTCAATAATACGAGTACATACTTAAACTTGCTTTGAGTACATATATTTACATAGCAGATGCAATCGATATATGTGAAGACATATATGTATGTACATGTGCAATTATTTGCTTATACATATGTGCTGCAATCCATATTTATACTTAGAAACAAGATTTATGCATAGATACATGTTCACATCAATTTTCAGAACAATATTGAAAAGCATGATTACAAGCTTTATACATTTGTTTGCATCTGAAACAAGCTATATAAACATACGAAATTTAATTTAATTTTCTAAATTTACATAGTAAAGAACAGAGAGTTCAGAGTGCTATACTAGCTATATGTTTCTTTAAGGTTACTTTTAAGCTTGATAGATAAATGTTTATGCTCAGAATACCTTCTTCAATGCATTTATAATAAAATTTTAGTCGCAGTGTCCTTGTCCCAATGGCAAACAGCTGCTGTGAGGGGGTTTCAGCCACTGCAGCGGCAGCTGGAGAATATCCTGGAAATGTGCTTTTGTTTTGACAGGCAGCTGCATGCACCTGAGCCAAACCGCAAGATGCGTAAACAACAGTTAGTTGTCTTTAATTGAAAAACAAAGAGCTGCAAGGCAAAAGCAGGGGAAAAACAGAAGCAGCGCAGCACGAGCCTGTCACAGGACGAGGCACATGCCACGCTGCAATGACCATTCGCATCCCCAGAGGCAATTTGACGCAGCTTGATATTTGTTTAGACCAAAATATTTGCAACGTATGAGCTGCATATTGGACATTGTAGCATGCTGCCTGCAAATGCAATTTCCATGAAACAAATAGTTCTTACAAAGGACAACAGCAGCACACGGACTACCGAAACAGCAGTCGAAGCCTTGAAATTGCATTTTATGACCAGACATTAAAAGGCAGCAGCCCAAGTTGATTGCAAAGAATGCAGCAGCACCAGCAGCAGCAACGGCAGCCTCAAGCGTGCCAAATCAGCGGCCCAACCAGTTGACATTTCTAAGCTACTAACTAGGCACCTTAACAGGCTACCTTGAACTGTCCCTCTCCTTCTACCTCTCCCCGCCACTGCGCATGCGTGGCTAATCGCGCTACGTGTGGACCAGCTCGAAACCAGCTCCGCTGCACGCGTACAAAGCGCCTTTAGTCACAGCAAATTATGACAGCAATGCTGGACAGGAAGCGGCAACTGGATCTGGTCCTGTATATAGACAGAGATCACCTTGAGCAGCATTTAGTACACCCACCTGGAAGCCCATTATCCTTTGGGAACAAAAAGCGTGCCTAACATGCTGCCAGCTAGACAAATGTCACGTGTTTTATAAGGCTGGCTAAAGCTAAGATTGCCCGTGGGCTGTTGTTAAGAACTGTGTCGAATTGACGTTAATGAAAGCAGGAAAATAATAAATAAAAATCAACAAAAACAGAGTATATCGATTGTCTATCTTACAGACAGTCGTTCTCTTAAGCCTTTGAAAAAATATAAATATATGACATATATTGTTGTTTTAATTTCCATTAAGAAATAAATTGTTTTTTTCATCCATCACAAGTTTATATAAACCCTTAAAGAGAATATGTGAGTATGTAAACACTTGTATAAATTTAAAGACTTGAGTTTATGGATTGTAGAAATATTCTAAGAAATATTTAAATAAATCTCTGATAAAATGAGCATTACCCTTGAGACTGAAAAAATATGTACTGAATAGAAAGGTACGTTTTTTAGAGTAAAATAAATGTTATAATAACTAAGACACTGTCTTTCATTGAATACCTCTACATACTTTATAATACAATGAAACAAAGTAACTTAAATTTAATAAAAACCAAATAAGACAAAGAACGCTTTAAACCATATACTTATTATGTCATATAAGGTCTTGCTTCAGGCATATTCCCAAGCACTTTTATACTTATTCTGTATACATTTTTGCTTAACGCAGTTTACTTTTATCATTTTTATTAATTACGAAAAGTGCCTAATTGCGCACAGTTGGCAAAGAGAAGGGCCGAGAAGCGTCAGCTGGTCAGAATCTTTGAGCTCTGGCTTTGCCTTATTGCCACATTGACGCGTTCACACCTTGCCCCAACAGACAGGCGGTCGCGTGAGGCAGAGGATGAAGTAGCTGGATGAGCTGGAGAAGGCGGAAAGGGAGGGACAAGGACAGCACTTTTAAAATCAGCAAGAGCGGCACTTACAAACAAGTTTCTTATATTTATGTTTATATATATATATATATATATATTCTTTTTAATATAAAAATTGTGGCTATTTAAGGGGTTCACGCCCCAAAAGTGCAACAATCTTGTTTCAGGCAGCTGGAAATATATATTAAGGCAAGGAAGCGAAAAATCTCTTAAATGTTGTTTAACTCCACCTGCAATGTGGCAATGTTATCATTCATAATTTTACACGCTTGTGATTTTATTGCCGTGAAATTGCCAATAATTACGAGCAAACGAGTGGGGCTCTACAGCAACAGATCCTCAGGAGGATTCAACTGGCCAGAACCAAGTAAGTCAAGTTGAAGTCTGCCCTTAAATGTTATCTCCTTAATCGTTGGCATGTCGTTAAGGGAAAACTGCACTCATTATGCGACAGGCTTTGAGCAGTTTTGCCATTTGCCATTTGCCTTTAAGCCGCTTTCTTTTGGCCAAAAAGAAACAACAAAAAAAAACTTCATTGCAACTTTAATTTGGCATTTTGCAAGTTTGTCTCCGTCTCTGCTTGTGGCTCTGATTCTGATTCTGTTTCTGTTTCTGGTTGTGATTCTGATTCTGATTTTGGTTCTGTCTTTGGCTTTCTCTCTTTGGCACAAATTGGCTTAAGCCCGCACAAAACGTTTTTCATCAGCATGGCAAAAGTTTTCCGGCCCTGCTTTTCCGCGCTTTTGTCACAAGTTTTGCTTTCGCATTGCTTTGTGTGCTATCTCACCCACTCATATACCACCCTTTCTTCATTTTATCTCTCATCTCCTTTCACCTCATTTCTCTGTGTGCGTAATTGCATTGCATGTTGCGCTGTATTAAACATTTCATAATTTTATTTGGGTGTCTTTCGCTTATGCTTTGCCATAAGTCTGTTATTTGGCAGTTTTCCACAAAAGTTTTACATCATTCGCGTGTTTTCATAATCTTTTTTCCAAAAACTATTACTTGTTTTATTTTGATATATAAGCTGCCTAGAAAAGTGGCTTTAATAATAATACTCTTTTTACCGTTTAAAAAAAAAAAAGAAAAGAAGAGTATATTGAGTTAGTGAATTATCCGTCTGTCTGTCCGTCTGTATTGAGGCAGTCCTTTTCCACAGTTTTGAAGCTAGAGCAACCAAACTAGGTATACAACGCCATTTCAAAAATAAAAGAAGTAACTTTAAAACGCTCAATAGTATTGAGTCAATACTTGTAATATCTTTACAATTGTTCCGGCTGTCAAAATATTGAAAGAACAAAACAAACTGAAAGTTGTTTCAGAAGTGCCGTCGCCAACTAGTACAAAAAATATTCGCAAACTCATTGCGGCACGCATAAAACGAGAGAAGACATGAGATAAAAAGAAAACATACCGAAAATACATTGTAACATCAGTTGTTCGTAGCTTCCCACCTTTATTAACTAATTTGCTAAGGTTGAACGACATGTGAACAATGATTCAATGTTAATGTCTTCTAATTGCTACAAGCGGCAACCACACTTGCAACCACACACATCGAAGGAGCAGTCGGTATCTGAGTCTGAGACTGAGTTTAAAGAGACGGCGGCTTTCAGATGTCACCTTAATACGATTTCCAAGTTCGAGAACAAAAATTGTCAACGTCATCGTTTTGGCTTTGCGTGTGGCAACAGAGTCTTCTTTTGGCTACCGATTGGTTTTTTTTTTTTTTTTGGCCGGACAATGGAGCAGCATCTTGGGAAAAATGTCGCACACATCGTCATTGTCATTAGACATTCTTGTTCTCATTCTCATTTTCAATGTGCCACTCAGTTTTGTTTCCTCATTGTCATTGTGTTTGTCACCTGAGCATTGCTTTCTCTGCTCTGTTCCGTTGTCCTTTTCTTACTGCCTCATTGGTCATTGTTTTCTTTTTTTTTCAGTTTTGTGGGCCTAGTCGCCTCCTATTTGCCTTGTGCCGACTGTAGAGTCCTTTTGCATGAGTCAGTTACGTGAGCGCTGCCTTTTGATCCTTGCTGGCGGCAGTCTTTTTTATACTTTGTTGTTGTTGTTGCTTTGCCGCTCGATTTGCTTTCATTTCAAACTCATTTGGCTGCACTTGCGCATCCCTAAAGTGTTTTGCCAGCAACAATTTGAGTCCTGCTCTCATTGTTCGACTACGTGCGATTGTTTGCGCTCAATTGCCAAAAATTGTTTGAAGCGCCCGCCCATCGAAATTCTTTGCTCCTGATTGTGTGTGTGTGTGTGTGGTCCTTGGTCCTTAAACCTTATTCTCGCTCGACTGGGAATCACTGCAGCTCCAAAAAACATTGCATTTCGGCATCAACTTTGCATAAACTTAAAATGCAGTGTGCTGTGCTCTTGATCTGCCACAGCGGCTTCCGACCGCTGCCACTCGGTTGGTCTGACTACAAACTGGAGATGCACAGTGTGGCAAAAGATAAATTAACTTTGATTTAAAAATTAATTAATAATATCAGCAAATGAAAGCAAATGCAGATTAGCGTAGTCAGATCGTTAGAAATAAAATATATCTATAATTTCAAGAAACTCTAAAGTTGTATATTACTTTCAGATCAATTTGAAGCTACAAAATGTCATGGCTAACATATTTTTTAATTTTTGAAATGCAAGTTGGGAAGCACGAAGTCTCATAGTCGGGCACACTCGACTAGAGCATTCTTACTTGTTCATTTTGTCAAACATTTTCAAGCTGCTTGCACCACTGTGCCTGTGCTCACGCACTTTGTAGCACTGATGCTGGGTCTGATGCTGCTTTGCATGATTGACTGTTTGACATAATGAAACGCATGCAGAAACAAGCAGGCGGGCAACCAAGTAAAAGGCACAGCCCCACAGCTGGCAAGTAACCAGATTTGGAATGCCCTACGAAGGACCTAAGCCCAACTCAAACTGAACCCAACCCACGGGCAAATGCATTCGATGATGTTGGCAGTGGCATTGCTGTAATTGTTGCTGTTGTTGTTGTTGCTACTAATCAAGTGCAATGTTGCTGCTATGGGGAAAAGGGAGGCTCTCCGTCAAACTGCAACAGCAGGTTCAGTATTGTGGTTTTGCTGGCTGCTTTTCTTTTATCAACGTTGGCCCAGTCGCAGTCAATGATTGCTTCAGTTGTTGTTGTTGTTGTTACTCATTGTTGCTGTTGTTGTTCTTCTAATCAGTCAGTGTACTGTGCACAGTGCATAACAGAAAGTTGGTCAGTAGTCAGTTGGCCAGGCAGAGTTTGTGGAAACTGGGAAAGCTAATGAAAATGAAAATGTGTGTCAATGTCTTATGCTGAGCATATTGAACAGAACCTATGCAGAAATTGAGTTTTGCTTGAGTTGAATTTTGTTGAATTCGGTTTTTATGTCTTTGTCAACACAATTTTAATTTTCTTTTTGGATACCCAACAAATTAACTGCGACACGCTCTGGAGTTGGGTGGGCTGCTTCTGATAATTACTGGTCAGGTGTAGGCAGATCCCAAAGTTGAAATCACTTCAAAGCATATGACAAGCAGTTTTATATTATCCACTTTTGGCGCTCTGTCAGCTGTTAGACTTCAAACGCACTGCTCTGCTCTGCTCTGCTCTGATCTGCTCTGCTCATATATGTGTGTGGGCTGCTCAAAAGCCAGTTGCCGACCCAGAGACGGAGATGAGCTATTAAAACACACGCCCACCGTTGTCAGGTCTTCCGTCGGCATGGATGACATGCATTTGGTTTTGGCCTGACACTGAAGTGATGAAAGTGTTTCACAATCAACGAAGACAACGCTAGCGGCAGCATCACAGACAACGACTCCAAAGACAAATCCAACAAAACAACAGACAGAAAGAGAGAAAGACAGACAGACAGACACCCACACACAACAGGACGCCGACATGTCTAAGAACACACAGGAACCTAGCAAGCCAGCAGCCCATCCTAAATACCCGACCCCGTCTCTGTTCCCCGTTCCCGTCTCAAAGGGCGTTACTAATTTGTGTCACATTTTTTTGTACTCGCCTCGAATTTGCTACACTTGTTACACGGTTCACACGCCGTTGCAACCAGTCTATTTCTTACATCTTCCGGCTTTGACTCCTACTGTCTTGCATTGGCATTGTTTTTTTGGCTATGATTTTTGCGGTAGGTCCACATCATCGATCGAGTGCTGTGGCTCATTCATCAGGCACGACTGGCATTACTAATTACCGATTCGTTACAAAAATGTGCGACTTTTTACAGCTAGTCATACATACATATATAGATATATATCCAGCGGCGGCTCTGAAGATTTCTTTGTGTGTGGGCAAAAGACAGCGACCAACCACATATTCAAAATTCTTTATTGTACTATTGAAATACTTCCTACTGCCTGTCTTAGTTCCAGCTGAGATACAAAGATCTTTTGTGCTAACAGCACGAAGTACATATGCTAAAATTTGTTCAAGAACTGTGTGAGGTAGTCTAAACTAAAAACTTGACTACTTTAAGTGAGCATAAGACATATCAAAGAAGGTCCAAGTTTCAATATTTTCTATAGTTTACTCAACATTGTTTTTTTTTTAAAGAAATTGGGTGGTCCTGCGCTGCTTCTTAAATTTACATAGTTGATAGGAAAGTTACAAGTTTCATCTTTAAGCCGGACCAATATAATACATTTTGGAAACCAGATTTGATCAAAATCGTTCATCAGAATCATTTAAGCTACTGAGAACTAAGTTGTGACATAACAAGTAAGAAATGTTAATTTGGTCGTGCCGAAAAAATATACCCTTGCAGAAAAAATGTACATAAGAAAACTTATTTTCCAACTGATTATTTCAATGGCAGATATAAGATATAGTGATCCGATTTTCATGCAATTTGATCAACATATGTTGAACGTGCTTTAATTAAGACATAATGAGTATGGCCGAGATATTTTGAAAAACAAAAAAGTTTTTCATACAAAAACTTATCTTCAACCGATCGTTCCTAAGGCAGCTATAAGATATAGTCTTCAGATTTTGATGAAACTTTGTCATCATGTATAAACTCTTATTAAACTGAAATTTATTGAGTTTGGTTGAGTTATCTTGAAAAACAAAAAAGTTTTTCATACAAAAACTTTTTTTTTAGCCGATCGTTCCTATGGCAGCTATATGTTATAGTGGTCCGTTCTGGCCAATTCAACTATAGGTACTTACCTGCAATAAGAAGAAGCATCTGTGCCAAGCTTTATCCAAATAGCTCTAGAACAAAGTATTGAAAAACGCATATAAGCAGACAGACATACAGACAGACGGACATGACGGACATGACTCGGCTGCTACTACATTTTCATTTGAGATATTTAAGTCGTGTCAAAACATTTCAAACTACTAATATTTATTTTCTTTCTTTTTCCCACCTTGTAATTTGCAGAACTTCTCTTCTCCAGCTTGATTTCGTATCTAAGCTCCATCCATACATAAGTTCATTTGAAGCTTCAACTGTTGCTCTATAAATTAAACTGATTTGGGCAGTTGAACTTTGGTTTTGCATCTAATTTCATTTGAAGCTTCAACGATGGCTATATAAATTGAATTTACTCTGCACTAATTTGGACACTTGAACTGAGATTAGCATTTGATTCATGGTAGTTATAGTAACTAATCGCACACCTTTGGCAACACAGATACTGCAATTCAGAGTTAAGCTTTAAATAGTTCAAATGATACCCGTTGCCCCCTTCTATTAAACATTACTTGAATGTTAATCTTCTTGAAATTGTTGTAAATGCATTGAGCTCAAGTTTCAGTTGGGCTTCACCCACTCGAGTTGGGGCCAGAGCAGCATTGCAGCATAATTTAATGTGCGTCTAAGAACGCTTTTGGCCATGATGTGGCGTACGCCATTTAATCAGAGATATCAGCAACACCTGCCGCAGTCGCCAGTTGCCAGTTGGCAGTTGCCAACTAACTGCAACTTCAACTTGGCTCCTGCAGCGGCAATAAACAGATAAAGAAGCAGTCGATGCCTGCACTTCCTGTACGGAGGCAGAGTACAATATTCTAGTAGCTGCTGTTATTGGCCATTGGTTATTGGCCATGCCACGTAACTTAAATCAAAATCGATGCTGCAGTTAAAGTTTAAGCTGCCAAGTAATGTTGCAGCAGTCGCTGCTGGCTCAAAAATTAATTAAGTTGACTTCTGGCATTGGCAATGGCCGAGTCTCTAGCAGAGTTCTGCCTGGTCAGTCATCAATTGCAAGCGGAAGTCGTATGTTTTGTTATATTTGATTTTCCGGGCAACTCCGCATTGCATTTCCCAAGTGTGGAAATAATGAAAAATGAAGCTGGAAGGACAACTAACGAGTTCCACTTCTTGCTCTTGCCACTTGTCAAGTCTGTGCAATTGGCGCCAGTTCGCCAACAGTTTTAAGCTGCCACATCAGACGCACATGTTGCAAGTGTGCTGTGCAATGTTGCCGCCTAATTGATGAACAGTCCTTAGACTCTTTCACCCACAGTGCGTAGGCGCACAAATATTTGTACATATATATTGATTAATTAATCATTTGATAAATGAACTTTCTCTACCTTATATATATCTCAGTGCCTGTGTGGCCAGCTTGATCTTATCAATATTTTGCCTCAAATGCTAGACTAATCGGTCATTAAAAAGCTCAGCACACACCTTAAACGCAATTAGTTCAGTTTTAACATTGGAATGCAACTCACTAATGCCTAAATGTCAACTGTCTGGGGAATCAACTGCTCGATTGTTTCATACTCTGCTCTGTTAACAACAAAATTCTGTCCGCTAAACTGTCACTGACAATTGGGCACGAGATATGATTGACAGTTGTAATTGATTTTCAAAATGCTTAGCTTTAGATGACAACACATTAACAGGGTGTCTATAGTCTATCTATGGGCTTGGCTTACTCAAGTCTCAAGGCAGCTTAACAATTGTCTTCTAAAAATACTTGAAGAACTGTTTTGTTGCAGCTTGTGCATGGGTAGTAAAAAATATTTTTAAAAATTATATACAATTAGGTTTTAAACAATACTTCACATATAATTGATAATATTATTGAAAAAGTGATTTAAAAGTTATATATAATTAATAAATATAACATATCGACATTGAGAACAACAAATTTACTGTTTTGTTTTTTAAACATTGTATTAATCCAATTAATTTGCCAGTTTCACAGTCTTTTAAATTGTTAATAAACTTGGTTTAAGATCAACTACAACATTACATTGTATCAAAAATCAAATCAAAGGGTTTACTTAAAGTGCTTTCGCTTGTTGCACGATCTTATCAACTAGGATAGTAGCTGATTTGGTTTTGATGATGTTCTTTAGAGCAGCCTGCCGCAATGAGCAATGGCAACTAAGTAACCAAAGATTCATTCACGAAAGTAAAACTTGTAATAAAAACCAAAATCAAACTCGATTTTATGATGCCACAAAAATTGCAGCTGCTTGAATAAGATTCAAAGTTTTTTGGGCTTTTCAAAGAACGTAAAATGATTTTAAAGCCATCATTAACACTATCGGTTGTACGTAATATGGTCAGAGCTATAGATAAGAGAACTGGGAGGTCGAAAAACACTTTTAACTTTTAACTTTCCTTTGACGCCCCAGCGAGTTTCTGAGTTTATTTTATGGACTCAAGTTTTAGTTTGTATTCATTGTTGTGTTTGTTTGTTTAATTAAAAGTAAAATCAGGTTAAGTATTGAGCAAAAGCGCAGCATGAGTTGCTTTGTGTTTGTATTTGGTTTTGGTTTTTTGAGGGCCTGGCCAAAATCTTGACACCAACTGCCATTAAAATCGCGTAAATCTCAGCCCAACATATGCTTAACGAATAAAAGTTCATTAGTTGAGCATAAAAAGTGAACAAATAGTAAAATAAACAAATACGAGCGTCGCTTAATCTAAATGAAAGTGTTGCTTAATTTGTAACTAGAGTTTGGCTTAGTTTTATTGAAAGTGCCAAAAAGTAACAAAATAGATGTAAATTTGAAGTCTAGCAAATTGAACAAAGCATTACCAATTTGGTTAGTCCAGAAGAGCATTTGGCAATTACTTTTTTTTGCTGGCCAACTGCAGCAGCCAGCTGCCAATGCCAACAATTATGCTCACTGCTGAGGCAAGCAGTTGGCCAACGGAAATCTCGTCTCGGTTTTGGCCAAATCCAATTTGAAATGCGTGTCACCTTCGGCTGGAACGAAATGGCAGCAGGACAAATGCTGAGCGTGAAAATCCTTTTGGGGATTGCTCTTCTGCGTGTGTGTGTGTGTCTGTGCTGAAAAATTTGAAGTGTGAAAATTGTTTGTATCTTGGCATTCGCATCTGCAAAATGTGTCAAAAAAAAAAAACACTCAACCATATTTCAAAAATGTGTATTCAATTTTTGTCTATGCGCTTGAAACATACTAATACGATTAGGCCAAGTAAAAATTAAAGGTGCAACAGATATCTGAGCTGAACAACATTTGGTGAAAGAAAATTCTGCTTCACTTGTGGTGGAATTTTTCAAGAAAATTAAAAATTAATTTCTAAGTTAGACTGTCAAAAACATCGTAAAAATTTATTTAATTAAGCTGAGTAATTCTTAAATTACTTTACTTTTCAACTATTTTTACAAAACACAAATACCACTGGAACAATTCCTTTACAAATTTAACAGTGACAGTGGTGTGCAAAAAGTTGAGAAGCTATCGCGATAGTGGTAAAGCAATCGATAGAGGTGCAAAATATGAGACCATCGATATCGTCGTTAGTGTAAACGATTCTAGTGTGTGAAGTTTTGCGGTTTGCTTCAATAAATATGAAAATATTTCAATATTTCTTTTGGAAATTAACGAAACAACACTTTAAAGTGAAAAAAAAGGTTAAATAAAATTGTAAGATTAAAAGGTTAAGTTTCCAAATTTGTATTTTATTACCAAATTGAAAAAAGATGAACTGGTAGAAACCATCAAAATTTATGAAAAATCTTTGGTCCGAGGAGAACAAGATAATGGATGCGCGGTATCCGTATGATTCTCATGTATTCAGCCAGGATGTATATTTGAAAAATAAGAATGGAAATTAAGTAAAATAAGATTGAAAGTGAATTAAAATAGATATATGATATTTTGCTGTAAATTCAAACACTTACTACTAGCTTGGTGCGTTAGAACCAGTTGAGAGTTCTAAGCGCATCAAACGAAAAACACTTCACTACACTTCTGATGTGTGTTATTTTTAAACTCTTTTTTTATTTATTGAAAAAATAAATATATATAAAATAGTATATTGGGTTTGTAAAATGTTCGTCCGTCCGTCTGTCTGTCTGCATGAACACAGGCTAGAGTCTAGAGCAACCAAACTTGGAAAATATGTTGATACATACCATAGGACCTTCCCGACTTCCGACTCGGCTTAGAGGCTAAAAAAAGAGTATTTCGCAGTCGTGAGCATGCGACTGCAGCGTTCTTACTTGTTTACTTTAAGTTCTTTTGATTATACTCATTTGAATTAGCTTTTTTTTATGCCTAAATCGTGACTTTTTATTCGAGTTAATGCCAAAAAAATTAACTTTTGGACCAGAGTGCAGTGGATGACAAAGGATTTCAAGCAAAAGCAAGTGAACTATATAATAGAGAGTCTAAAGATCTAAACTAAATTATTAATATTATAATGATATGTCTCTATAATACAAAATACATTAGAGTTCAAAAAGGGTACTTAAAATTAGGTCACTCTGGGGAAGCATTCGAGCTCATTTCATTATAAAAACAAATTATTTTTGCGGCACTTAGGTCAACCACAGATTCGGACCACACCTTCAGCACGTTCGAGCCAATTGTAATGGTCGAAACCACAGCAAACAAAATGCGAATAAAAGCAGTTTTTTTTTTTTGTTGTTTTTAAAAAAGCGCAGAAAATGTATTAAACTATTCATAATTCACACAGAGCAAAAGTTAATGAAAACTCCCCGTTGCGTTAATGAGTCAAAGCGCTGAAATTATTTGCATTCACTTTTTAGCACTCAATAAATGAATTTATTGTCATGGCACACGAAAGTTTATAAATCAGCATAAAACGCAGTGCTGAGTCGTTCAATAAAAACAAATTATTAATTTGAAAAGTATGCAGCTGCGAGTGCTCAGTTACACATACAAAAAAAAAACAAATTTAAAATAATATAAATAAACAGCATAAAATGCACAAGCTAAAAAATGAAATGTAATCCATTTAAATTAAGCCAAAATTAATTGCTGGCTCACTGGGGTAAAAAAATTTGGTAAGTGCAACAAAACTAAATCCACTTGTTGTAAAATTTCAGAAACTAATTGAAAATTGAAAATATATGGTTTATATCACGCGTGGCGCCACGTCATGTGGACCATATTGATTCACAGCCCCTCCCACCAAACCCCCCAGTGTGGAAAGTAGTTTAGTGGCTCAATTGGCCTATGTCTGCCCAAGTGGAAAACTGGTTAACGCTGCAATTTATTTTACTAAATAAAATTGTTAAAAAAATATGTGCATTTTACATGTGCATGTATGGATTGCAAACTTAATTAAAAGTCACTGGCAACTTTATAAAAAATTATATATATTGTTCAATGCTCAAATGCATCAAATAATTGAGTAATTGCATGCAGAGATTTGTTTTACATGAGCTTATAAATTTCATAATTTTTCTTTATTTCATTATGTCATGTTATGAATATTCTTCTTAACTGCATCAAATTTGGTGTGCTACAAAAGAAGTATTGAAAAATGTTAATGGTATAGTAAAACAAGAAGAACGTTGCAGTCGGGGTCTCCCGACTATGATATACTCTGTTATCTGTACTTTTAATAAATTCAATTTTTATTAAGACTACTTATATACCTTTAAGCTGTCCTTGAACTTAAGTTTAGTGAGTTTGGTTGAGTTATCTTGAAAAACAAAAGAGTTTTTCATACAAAAACTTATTTTTCAACCGATTGTTCCTATGGCAGCTACAAGATATAGAAGTTCGATTTCGATGAAATTTTGTCATCATGTATAAACTGTCTTAAAACATAGGTAAAGTGAGTTTGGTTGAGTTACCTGGAAATACTAAAAAGTTTTTCATACAAAAGCTTATTTTTCAACCGATTGTTCCTATGGCAGCCATATGTTATAGTGTTCCGATCTGGCCGATCTTGACATTTTGTCTGCTTGTGCTATACATCAACACGTATACCAAGTTTGGTTACTCTAGCTTCAAAACTGTGGAAAAAACTGCGTTCATACAGACGGACGGACGGACGGACATTTCACAAACCCAATAGACTCTTTTTTCCATTTTGGAAAACCGATTATAATTATTAGCATTTTCATTGTAGGTAATTTCAAATTAAAATTTGCATTATTTGAAAGCAATCGGTTTTTATTCTTAAAGCTTATTTGCGGAAATGAAAAAACTGGTTCATTAAAAAGTTGCAAAATATTTATTATTATTTTTTGTTAATTCATGCCCTCAGTTTGCTTTAAATTTACTCAATTTGCATTATTTAACATATAATATGTATACTGTTAAGTACTCTTAATTTTCTTTAAATGCAATCAGTTTGCATTATTTATCATAATTGTAAAACGTTTGGAATATTGTAAAATTGCTCAAATACAGTTCAGAGATTTTCAAACGATGACTGTGGTGTACGTTTAATATTCACTGATTGTTGGCCAGTTGTATTGGGCAATAGAAGAACCGCAATCTGGCCAGATGCAAAACAAAAACTCCATTTGCCTGCCATAATTTCCTGTTAGGCAAACTTCAAATTTACGAGCACAATTGTGAGGCCAAATAGCGCAGATACCAAAACCAAAACCAAAAACATGATCAATTATAGTGCGAAATGCGAGAAAAATTATGGCCTAAACAAATATAGTTGGTTACTCCCCGCAGGGTTGGGGGAGGTGTGAGGGGCAGATGGAAGCTGGATGCATGATTTGTATTTGTTTGGATTGCGATTGCGGGCGCGGCTCATGTGAGTAATTCATTTATGCCATTGGTGTTGTTTTTCTTGTTGCTGTTGTTGCTATTGCTATTTGATTAATCGCGGCTAGTTACGAGCGGCAATTGCAAAATTAGCTTTAGATAGCGAATAAACTGGAATCCAAAACTCGGCCAGAGACTGCCACAGTTTTCAACACCTACGTGAGGCAACTGGCAACTGGCAAACTGGCAACAGTAAACGAGCCATGTGAAACAATTATGCAAATTCGCAGTGAGAAACAATGCAGAGAAATCATTGCGAGACGCAAATTAATTACCAACTGCAATATGTATCTAACAATAGTTGCAATGCTTACATCAAGGTTGCTAAAGTAGGAGAGCCTGTTGCAGGGGCACGAACGTTGGGCGGTGGCATCTTGTGTTCTGTCACGCTAATGAGACAATTGCAATTGTTGCCACAAAACTTTCCACACCGGCTGCGTGTGCTTGCCTTCTGTCTGGCTTGTTTGGCTGTCATTAAGTTGCAGCTTAGTTTGTTGCTGGTTGTCATAGGTTGCCCCTACCAGCCTGCCCCAGCCAGTGCAACATGTGGCGTTGCAACTACAACTACTTACTTACAACAGCAACATGTTGACGTGAGCGCTGACTGACCCAATTCTCAGCATCAGCTTTGTCATCGCTTGTGGTAATGTGACATAAGGTGCAGACAATTACACTAAACAACAAGTTTCGGTTGATCAAGCTTGTGTGAGACTTCTTCAATAAGCATAAAAGTTTGTGTGCTACAAAATAAGTTTTAAGACGTCCAAAGCTGTCAAATAGTTGAACGTAAGCTTATTATTTCTTTTAATAATATTTAAATCGAGCTTAAATTATTTTTGAAATAAGCAATTATTATTAATTTCTAATTAATTTATTTGATTTTCTTATTAAAAGTCAAGAAAAAGCTCTTGGTTTTTTTTATAAAATGCTCTTAATCTGCTTAGAGTACTTTTCAATTTTGGTAAATGAGTTTTGTGGTTCAAATACTGTTTAAAAACATAATAAAAAAAACTTAAAATTGTATAATGTATTCAAAATGATTATATCATTTTCTTTTTTGAATTTTTGTTAAATTTAACGAACAGAACACTTATTTAACTATTTTTAAGAGCTTTGAAAATTACAAAAAAATTAATTGAAATAAAATGAAGCTGTACATGAGTTTTCCTAATTTCAATTAAGAAAATTTGTTGACTAGTGCAATAATGATGATTATATTACATGTAAATGTCTGCTTGTCTACACTTGCATCTTAATTTGTTAAATGTCTTGTTTATGTTGTTGTTATTGTTATTGTTGTTGCTATTATTATTGTTGTCGGATGTCCAGTTGCATTGCCTGACTGTCTGCCTTAGTTAGCCAACTGTCATCATTATTTTTCCAATATGCATTTAGCGTTTTTATAGACATGCGTGATGAGGTTGAGTAGTATTTGGCTTTGGCTTTGCCTTTGGTTTGAACCAGAGAGAGAAAGAGACCAGCTGCCTAATCAGTATCTCATATTGTTGCTGCTGCATGTGGCACGCAATTGCCAAACAATGTTTTGTTATTGTCTGTGGCATATCCTTGGCCATTGAACTTGCTAGTGTGTTAAGTGTTGACTGTTTCGTGACAGTCGTCGCAGTTCGTAGTCGTAGTCGATGTTGAAGTTGAAGTTGCAGTTGCAGACGAAGCCATCATCAACGCTTGTTTATGTTTCATAGACATTTTCCGTTTTCGAGGCCTTTGGTCAGCAATTGACGTCGCTTGACGTCTTAATTTTCGTAGCTGCTGCTCGGCGACGTCGTCAAGTTGCCAAAGCACTTGAAATGAAAAACTTCATCACAACATCTTGAGGCTGAGACACTGAGGCACAGTGCGGCACAGACGATGCAGCTTCAACCAGCACAACTTCAACTACAACTTCAACTGCCAACTTGCCACATCGTGTGTGTGCGTGTGTCGCCTTCTGGACACTTGACGGCGTCTCAGACCGCATCCCATCCATTGGGTTTTGGTTACTTCCCATTAATTGCAATTGCGTGTCTAAAGCTTGGACCATTGTTTGTTATTTTTTTAGTGTTTGGCTGCTGTTGATTTCTCTCTCTCTCTGTGTCTCTCTAGCTCTCTCTTCCACTCACAAGGCTGAAAATAATGCATTTTTGGCCTACGCTGTGTAAATAAACATTGATCTTGAAAAACTATATTTACCCAACTCATCAGCATCGTCATCAGCATCGTCATCAGCATCAGGCAATGTTTTCTTTGCTGATTGCTTTGTAAGACCACGCAGATGACTCTGATGACTGCATTTGCACAAAGTGTATAACAGTCTCAGTCTTTATTTACAGTTTCTTTTTTTTTACTTTTTTTTTGGTTTTGCAAGGTGTTGATATTTGCTTATTAAACACGAGACTTTTTTATGAGCTTTGGGTAAATATGGCGTATGCTTAATGAGCCCAATCACGTTAATTTCTTGAATAAATATTATGCTGGCAGCTCGTGCGTTAACCATCACCTCCTTTGTAGCTGCGGGATGTGGTATGTGTTAAGGTAACGACAGTTGCTTGCATCTGAATAATTATACAATGAACAGCTAATAATGTGCACTTTAGATGTCGACAGTTATAGATAGATGTGTAATACATTTTTGCATAGCAGTTTTCTTAACAGCTTGTTAGCCTTTCAATCGTAATTTCCATGCAAACCTTTACTTAAGCAGGCTGACCAGGTAAACAGTTGCACTCTGAAGTGCTTCTCTTTTTGGTATACTCTGTTTTCAGTCTGTCTTTTGCCAATTTTATGTTATTTAGGGGACATGTGTACAAATTTGTATTAGATCTTATCTTCAAAGGAGCTTATAAGCAGTTCTTAGATCTATTTTTGAGACTTTAGTTGCAAAACGGTGGAGCATGTTAACCTTACTTCTATATATAATACAAAAATGTAATAAAATTTGTATTCTTATTACTTCAATCAGACAGTCGAATATTTCTCAAACCGAATATGCTTATTTCCCAACAGATTATATAAATATGTTAATAGTTTCAGGAACATTTTGAAAACTAAGCACAAACTTAAATGCTTTTCATTTGCAACAACATTTCGACAATATTATTTTTTGGAAACAATTCCAATGCAATGAAACGCTTCCAAATCCTTCATGTTTTGACCAACGTTTTAAGCAAAAATAGTCGCAAAGAACTGAAATTCGTTTCAAGGGCGTTGCAACAAGTACTTTTCTTTTGTAATAAAAACCAAGTGACTAACTGAACAACAACAGCAACAGCAAAAAACAAGTAAGAATGTGGCAATCGGGTTGTCCCGACTGCGACAGACTCTGTTTTCTGTACTTTTAATGAATTACATTTTTTTGATAAGACTTTTAATATACTTATAAACTGTTCTTAGGTAATGTGAGTTTGATTGAGTTATTTTAAATAAACAAAATAGTTTTTCATACAAAACCTTTTTTCTACCAATTGTTCCTATGGTAGCTATATGTTATAGTGGTCCGATCTGGCCGATCTTAACACACCTATGGTATATACCAACATGTATGCCAAGTTTGGTTGCTCTACCCTCAAAACTGTGGAAAAATACTGCGTTCATACGGACGGACAGACGGACATTTCACAAACCCCATATACTCTTTTTTTTCATTTTGGAAAACCGAGTATAAAAAGAGTAAATATTAATCTATCAATAACAACAGCAACAGCAACAAGAAAACCAAAAACAGATGCTTGCTGTAATATCTTCTAAAGCTAAGTTTTGTTTTTCAATTTTTGTGTAGCCTGTTAAAGCACGTGAGACAACAACAGACACCCCCAAAGCTAAGCTGCAACTTGTTGCACCACAGCAATGTGAAGACGACGACGTCATTGAAGTGGAAAAATCACTTCCGCGTATGTGACCAAAGCGTCCAGCAGTCAAAAGAATAATGCTGAGCAGAAAGACAGCAGCACACATAGACAGAGAGAGAGAGAGAGAGAGAGAAAAGCGCTTGGAAAATAGAAAATTTTTGTAGAAAATACTTAGCTATTTTCCACTTTGGCACTGCAATTTGGCGCGCTGGCAAATTTAATGCGAATTTAAAATGTTGTCGATGATAATCTATTAATTATAGCGTTGAGCTAACGGCAGCCCAAAAGGTGTTGACTGGATGAGCCACAACAGACACGAGATTCAACCCAAAGCCGTATCCGTGCCCCAAGCTGAAGCTGTTGTTGTTGTTGTTGTTGCTGTTGCTGCAAATGAAACTCAAGTTCAGCCGTTGCATAGCATCTATTTTTGTTGTGCTTTTTTGGAATTTTTGGCAAACGTCGGGCACACGCACTAGCTGACAGCAAAAGGGTATTTGTGTTTTACTTGAGAGTATTACAATCATAGCAAAATGTCAGCTTTTCAATGGAAAATGTTTTTCAAAGCTTTGACAATTTGAATTCAATCTAGATATTATACTTTATTATAATGAAAACTTGTTCGAAAATTATTTTTAAGTATTTTTTAAGACGAAAATGAAGAGCTATTTCTAATCTTGTGCATCATCAAAACTATATTTTTTAAGTATTTTTGAAATATTCTTACTAAAGAAGTAAAAAAAATTTGATTGTTTGCTTAGTTTTAAGTTTATCTGAATAATCTTTAAAACTTTGCATTCATTAGTTTAATTTTCCTAGCAATATTCAGTGTTTTGATGTCAATTGTTAGTTTATTCGATTTTTATGCGTACAATTTTGATTTTCCTAATTATTTTTTTTGAGAAAAGACAACTAAGGATATGAAATATTCGATGCAAAGAAGTTAGCCTGTTTTTCTGGTTTCTAACTGTTTTGAGTAACGCCCCCCAGCAACACCTAGGCCAGCACAACGGCCTCAGCAACAAAAAAGCAAAAAAAAAACAGAAAAAAAAAAACGGCAACAGCAAAAGCAACAGCAACACCGGCATCAACTTGTCTAGCAACATGGCCAAGCAAATTAAGTTGGCACTCTTTAATAAGATGATGATGGTTCGGCTTTGATATATCAGCCAGCGCGCTGCAGCTTCAGACTGGCCAGCGTGCTGGGGCGTTGCAGCAACTTCAAAACTCCACAACAGGCCACAAAAAGGTGTCGTGCTTGTTGTTGTGGTCGGTGTTGTTGTTGCTGTTGCAGTTGTAGTTGTTGTAGTTGTTGTTGTTGTTGCTGCTGCTGCCGTAGCTCAGTGTGGCGAACGGCATTGACAGATTGCAACTGAGCGTGAAAATAGTTCCCATGTCTGGGCAAGTTGAGCATTTTCTACTTTTTTCTCTCTCTCCATTGCTGTTGCTGCCGTTGCAGCTTCTAATGCGCGTTGGGTACTTGCCGTTATTGAAGCTGACCAGCAACAGCAACAGTTTGTGGTAGGGGCAACTGGGAACAGGGAACAGGGTACAACAAAGCAGTGTTGCCTGGCAGTCATTATATGGAATTTTTGGATATATCATCTTTTGGGCTGACTGACTTGGCTTACATGCAACACGAAGCATTTTGCTCTTCTTCCCGCGCCTTGTTCTTGCCGGCGGTTAATTTTGGTGTTGCTTTTGCTTTTGCTGTTGCAGTTGCTGCCTGGTGGACACGTCTGCCAAAATGTTTCGTTTTATTCTGTTTCGGCAACAGCAACAGAAAGAACAAGTAAGAACGTTGCAGTCGGATGCACCCGACTGCGATATACTCTTTTTTTCGCCTCTTTGCGGAGTCAGTGGGCGTGGCAATTGAATTTCTGCTCAAATCTTTAAAGTTTTTTTCAATTAAAATTTGGTTGGGCCTGTTCTACAGGTTTGGGAGAAACAAACATTGCTTGATTGCAAGGGCGGGGGTGGGCGTGGCAAAAATATTTTTATCCAATCTATTAAATAGGGCAACAGAATTCAACCTGCAAAATTTGGTGATTCTAGCTAAAGGGGTGGGGGAGATACAGACTTTGCCTATTTGTGGGGGCGGGGGTGGGCGTGGCCGAATTTTTTTTTGCCAGATCAATGAAGGATGTGATAAGTAGCCCTTGTGCCAAATTTGGTTACTCTAGCTATAAAACTGTGGAAGATATAGGTTTTTGCGGTTTGTGGGGGAAGGGGTGGGGGTGGGGGGGAGATCTTGACACTTTGTCTTACTATGGTATATACCAACATGTATACCAAGTTTGGTTGCTCTAGCTTCAAAACTGTGGAAAAAACCTGCGTTCATACAGACGGACAGACGGACAGACGGACAGACAGACGGACGGACGGACATTTCACAAACCCAATATACTCTTTTTTCCTTTTTTTTCAAAAAAGTTAAAAAAAGAGTATAAAAACAGCAACAGCAACGCCAACTCAAGTACTTTTGCTATCATTGCAATTTATCACGGAACGTCGGTGCGGCGGTCCTTTTTACCAGAGTTGCCTCCTCTTTGCGTCGACGTCTTCGGCTTGTGTGAGAAGTGTGCGTACGTGTTGCTGATGTGGCTGCTGATGTTGCCGCCGTTGCAACATCGACGACGACGGCGATGACGATGACGACGACGACGACGATGACTCTGGCGATGAGGCTAACAAGCATTCCCCACTAATCATAAAAATTATGAGGTCGTCGGCGTCGTCATCATTGCCATTTGACACATTTTCAAAGCATTTCTTCAGCATTGCTAAAAATAATTGCAAAAATCAATTACGCTTATCAGTCAGTTGCCTGGGTCAAGCCTAGACTCAACTAAGCATAGTCAGAGACAGCTATGGCTAGTATGCTTCAAGTGTATTACATGTTTGATAGACAGACATACTCATATTTAAATATCTATATAAGACAGTTACCAACACTTGTGTACAATGGCAATAATTTGCAATTTACTAAACAAAATCATTTTCATACTAAATATATAATATTGTATATAGCTGTAACTTTTTCTTGGTGGATATTTTACACTGTGAGGAAATACCGACGCTTTTCATTACAATTATCAGATGATATACTTATGTATACCCTTGCAGAAAAGATTTGTATAAGGAAACTTATTTGTCAACGGATTGTTCCTATGACAGCTATAAGATATAGTGATTCGATTTAGATAAAATTTGGTCAGCAGAAACCTATTTTCAACCGATTGTTCCCATGGTAGCTATAAGATAAAGTCGTCCGATTTTGATAAAACTTGGTCAGCATATATAAACGGTCCTTAAACTTAGGTAAAGGGAGTTTGGCTGGGTTATCTTGAAAAACAAAAGAGTTTTTCATAAAAAAACTTATTTTTCAACCAATTGTTCCTATGGCAGCTTAATGTTATAGTGTTCCAATCTGGCCGATTCTGACATATGTGCTGCTTGCAGAAAGAATAAGCATCTGTGCCAAGATTCATCACGATAACTTTAAAACTGTGGGACTAGTTCGCATATAAACAGACAGACAGACAGACGGACTTGACTCTCTTTTGTGACAAAATTATAATACCCTCTGCAAGGGTATAATAATGCGCTAATCGAGAAAAAGTTTCATTTTATTTGATAAAACAAAGTATTACAAAAATGTAATTCAAGCTTACGAGCATAAATATTTTGGATAGGACTAGTTAAAGGTCGTCAGTATAAAACTTGCCAAATCTTATAATTTTTCAACATTTAATCTTATATAAATTTTTTAACTATTTTTGCTTAATATTTGCCCACAGTGCTCGTTGCATTGATAATTTATGTTACGCATCAGTTTGCATTTTTTATACATGCTCAGATAGTGCACATCGCGAACGTATTCTCATTCTCATTTGCAGTCTCAGTCTCATTCTCATTCTCGTTTAGAGATTGTCTTGGTCGCGAAACTTAACTCGATTTCATTTCCTTATCATTATCACCTTGGCTCGAGCACAAACCACTCCTTGGTCGTTGTCTGGATCTGAGACATGGTTTGGGACTCCATTTCTATCTGGCTTTCAACTCTGGTTCTGCACTTGGCTTATCTGAGCTGGCCTTAACGTAATTCAACATTTAATCTTGTCTCGGCTCTTAAGTGTCTGCCACAATTTACGCGATGAACCCAAAGCTGTTATCCCAAGCTGAAGCTCAAGGTTGGCTCCACTTGATTTGTGGTGCTTGGACTCTCAACTTGGAGACTTTCAATACTTAAGCCCCCAAACCTAAAAAATTGAGCAAAATGGCTGCTAGTTTTACACTTGTTACACTTGAGTTCGCATGCAACAGGTACAAAATTCGCCAAAGGATATTAGAAAAGCGCATTTGGCCAAGGCACGCGCCTTAGCCTGATTTATGGCCATTCAATGAAGACCAGGCAAGAGCCTCTCGTCCTTGGCCACATCAATTCCGACTAAGTCAAAATGTCAGGACACTCGAGCATGACAAATTGACTAGCGTTTTACCTGGAGTTGCAGCCTCATTTGTGCGTCGCGACACACGCTGGCCAGGAGGTCCAGTTAACCATTTCCATAGTGACGAAACTTTCCCAAAAATATGAAAATATCTTGTCAATTGATTTTTATGGCCCGCTTCACGCCGCGAATTGGTCAAGGTCGACTAAAGTCCAACGCGTGTTTAGGTAGCGTGAAAAAGCGAACGGAACGTGGCAGCCACCAAGTGTTGCCACCAATGTGCTGAAGTGTCGAAGAGCCCGACGCTAGTTCGCCCCACACGCAGTGCAGCATCTGTTGCTTGGGGTTTGAAAGCTGAAGTTGCACTTTGCATATGGCATTGAAATTTATGACACTTTCAGCACTACACACGCTGCCATCTAAGTGTGAAGAGTCATTATTATCATCATAATCATGATCATCATTTCGAACATCGTGATCAGCAACTGGCTACACTTGCCACAAGGCCCACGCAGCATCCAGCAACAAAATTAGTTTTGACATGCCGGCAAATGTTTACACATGGCTGGGAATCAAACTGGGGGCAACTTAGCAACTCTCTCTCTCTCTCTCTCTTTGTCTATCTGGGTGGGTGTTGCACATAAACTACCAAATTATTTCAGGGCAAGAGGGGCGAAAATTGGGGGAACACACGCTGGGTGCAAGTTGCTCGACGGCTGCCGCTGCCGCTGCTGTTGCAGTCGTAGTTGCCTTTGCCGTTGCCGTTTGACAAATGCAACCGCCAACAATGACGCAGTTGGTGGTGCATTTCTTTCGGCATTTCTTTAAAAATAAATTTATGAGATAATTCCTCGTATTGGCTCTGCTCCATCTCCAACTCCGCGCTCTGCTCAATGAACTTGTAGTCCAGTTTTTTTTCAGTTTTTATATATAGGTTGCTGCTGCCGTGGAACTTCTACCGAACTAATTGCAAACAAAAAGAGGAGCCCGGTTCAGATGCCCAGTTTACTTTTGTGTTCCCATTTTAATGGCCGCATCAACGTAACGCTTCGCCTTAAATTTCGATCTAATGAAGTTTAATGCTCCCATTTGCCATAAATTATAAAAAAAAACTTCTTCCTTTTGTTGTACACACAACATTGCAGTTGATGCCACAAAAACCAACAGCAACTCTCGCACTTTTGTATATTAAAAACGCTTGGGCTTTGTGCCCAACCCAAGCGAAAGTTGCTTGGTTTATGGCCAGGCTTCGGTTTGGTTTGGTCTTCATTATTATGCCTTTTTAATATTACTTTTCATTTTAATTTTTGTATTTTTATTTTTATGAATATTATGGCAGATTTTGCATAACAATAAAGCGGATATCGGTCAGCATTCGGTTGTATTTTAAACGGTCGTTAGGCAGCTGGAAAAGCTATTCAGAAACAATCTTATATGAGTCATAGTAGGTCTGGGCTTGAGACTGATTTGAACTGATGTTTCATTGTATGCAGGCTGAAAACTAATATTCTCATTGAATATAATCAAAGTAAGCTTCAATGTGAAGAACGAGTTGCTTTTCTGCAGTTGATTTTACGCCCTAAATAGAGACTTATTTCAAATTGAAAAGCTCTTGTTTAAAACTCAATTCAGGCTATATTTGAAATTAATTTGATCCAAATACAAAAGAATGAATGAATCATGAGCCAGTTTTGCCTTCACTCTTCATTAAATCTTTGTTTTCATGCAATACAACCCTAACGATATCTAATCCGTATTCATTCCGAAAAATCACATTCGTAAATGATAGCAGCTTGTTTTGGTCACATCCCCGTTTCCAGATTGTTGCTCAATCCCAAAGCGCAAGTGTCAAATGCTTGAATTGTGCTCGACTCAGAGCTCACCACAAGGTTTGCTAAACAGAAAATTTTGTGGCATGCTTGTTTTTTTGGCAGAGCTAAGAGCTACTATTCGCCAAACATCTGTCCACAACATGCAAAAGTTTATAATGCACCAAATGCCGAGAATTTTGTATCATTTTTTTGTTCATGTGACAAGCCAGTTGAGGGGCACGTACTAAGCTGACACAATGATGCAATCATCACGTGCAGCAACATCAGCAGCCACTTCTAGCATTTGTTGTATTTTTTCTGTTTTTTATTTTTCTATTTTTCATTTTTGTTGTGTTTTGTTGTGTTTTCCTTGGTTTGTTTCCATTTCAAGCCACAAATATGGCATAGAATATGCATTGGACATTCGCCACGCTCGTTGCCAGCATTTCATGATGAGGATTTTGGTCAATGGCTGTCCGCTTGTGGTTTTGTTAGATTACTGCGAAAATGTTATACAAAAAAAACTAAAAAAAAACCCTTTCATATTTTAATTGTTGCTCTGAGCTGGCTGCCAGCCAGCTGCCATTTTAAGGCTTAGCTTCGAACAGGCTACGTGCCGAGGCCACACGCGCGCCTATTACACCATGGAACAAGTTCTAATGTTCTTCATTTGAGCTGGAGGGGTGACCTCAAGTAACCCTTGTCTTGCAAATTGTTAAAGAAAAAACTTATTGTAAATATTAAACAAATATTAAAATATTATATTTAATTTAGCTTTATTATTACCTAATTGAATTGCACTGTATTAGATTTTAATTATTCATACCTTTCCTTATTTCTTGAATAACAAATTTGACAAATTTGCAAGCAAGTAAGGTATTTATAAGTGACGATTATTATGGTACAATTTATAGTTGAAAATGTTATAGTGAACGACTGTAGCCTAGTAGGAAGGCATTCTGCTCCGACACAAAAAAACCTCGGGTTCGATTCCCAGTCAAAAAAATTGTTTTATTTTTAAAACGTTTCACCGTCAATGTTTGAAAGCCAAACCAGTGATTTATATTGTACTGGGTATAATGATCACAATTCATTATATACATTTGTATTAATCAATAAATATAGCTATATTTAAAAAAAAAAAGAAGAAAATGTTGTACTATTTGTGGCTTATTGTATATTTTCGATGAAAAAGTAAAGTATATCTTTCGAAAGTTATATCTTTTGTTTTAAAAACAATGTTTACAGAAAAACTTTTTAAGTTTTTACTTGTGTCTGTGGAGTATTAGCTTCATGAATATACAAAAATTCAAAGAAAAATTATAAATATTTTATTTAAATAAGAAGAAACATTTGATTAAGAAAGCATGATTTGATTAAGAAAGAATGTATAATAATTTATAAGCAGGGCTTAAACTTGTTTTAATAAATAAATAACCTAATAAAGAACATACAATTCTGTTAAGCTACAATTATTTGTTTGCTGCACAGTGTTACTGAAAATAATGATGCATCTGCAGTGTAGGGTGCATTGGCTTCGCAATTAAAATTCTACAGATATGCGATACATTAATTACTCGCTTCAATTGAAATGCAAATACCAAAGACATACAACGGCCGCCTTGCCAGCTTGCATGTCTCGACCAAGTTTAGAATCTGCAATGCCAGATTCAAAGCCATACACAAGACCCAGTCCCAGATCCATACCCAGACCCAGACCCAGTCTCAGACCCTGTCCCAGAACCAATACCAGTCCAGTTCAGTTCGAATCCCTTTCAGAGTGCCAACTGCATTGACTTTGGTTCTGACTAGTTTCCAAGAAAGTCACGCGGATGATTTACAGCCAGAAGCGCGTTTTATTTTGTTCGTTTTGGCTGTTTGGGAAAGCAAACAAAAAGTTGACACTTTATTGATGCTCATAAATTGCAACGTCTGGCAGCAATTAAAACAACATGTCCCCAAGGACATGCCAGTACCTCTGGTCTGCTAGCACGCCCTGCCGCCTACTTCACTGATTTGTTTACAGAGATTAGCGTGCGAAATACCAGAAGCATGGTACTCTGGAATTTTTGTGTCAGGTGCTGCACCAGGTAGGCAACAATGTCAAAACTACACTGAATTTATGTCGCTGCGATTTATGATGCCAACCAGAGAATCAGCAGCAGTACCAGTTCTCATATCCCATATCCCATATCCCATTTTCAGGCACGAGTCCCAGTTCGCCCGTTAGTTACATAGAAATGAAAGTCATATATTTGACAGGCTCTAAAGAGTAAACGGCGCATGCCGCGTCTGTTCAACATCAACGCCTCTATTTGGGTTACGCCCACAGCGGCTCAGCTTGTCATACGCCTACAAAAAAAGCCAGTTGCAAACGGTAGAAACACTATAACAACAACAACAACAACAACAATATATACAAGATCTCAGCACTTTGATTCTGCAGCCTTTTGGTAGCATTTGTCGTTTTTCTGGCCATGTGTGTTGTTCTTGTGAACAGAATTTCGCCATAAATATTGAAATTTATGTAGTACAGAAAAGGGACTTTCAGAAAAGGGACTCTCAGTTGGCGCAGCCAGGTCTTGACCCAACTTTATTAGTATTTATTTGTATTGACGCTACCCGTTGCCATTGTCCAAGATTTTGCGGGTTTAGTTTTTGATGTTTTATGGGTTTATCGAACAAAGTTACCAACTTGTATTTTTATGGCAGCAAAACAGAGTCAAGCGACTTTTATATGAGTAGTTTAAAAGTTGTTTAAATTTCTTTTAATTCTAAGCATTTAAGACCAAAAAGTTGGGTATTGATTTTGCATGTCATACCATGTATGTGGGTTTTTCAGTAAATAAGTTTTTTGTGTGAAATAACGTTTTTGTTTTTCAAGATAACTCAACCAAACTAACTTTACCTAAGTTTAAGAACAGTTTAAATATGCTGATAAAATTTCATCGAAATCGGACTTCTATATCTTAGTTGCCATAGGAACGATCGGTTGAAATTTTTGCATTAAAAACTTTTTTGTTTTTTAAATACCTCTAACGAAACTCTAAATTTAAGCACGTTCTACATATGTTGACCAAATTTTATCAAAATCGAACCACTATATCGTATAGCTGCCATAGGAAAAATCCGTTGAAAAATAAGTTTGCTTATGCAAATCGTGTCTGCAAGGGTATATACCTTTGGCACGCCGAAGATAACATTTCTTTCTTGTTTCTTTTCTTTTCATTTTATTTCTATTCTATTCTTAATGCTTATTTCATAGATTCAATGTAAGAATATATCAAATAAAGTCAAAATTGTTTATTCATATAACCTGATGTATGTATATAATATTTTTTGTTCTGATCACATCCAAGTGTTTCTAACTAATTTTCTTTTAATACGTATTGTGCGCACAAACTGGGCCTAATCATTTGTCAAAAACATGTCATTTAAGCGGAAAACAATTTAACAACATTTTACCAAAAACAAACTCGAGCAATCAACATAAATTTAAAGTGCAGTCAGCCAAAAGTAACCAAAATGACCAAATGGCCATTTGGCAGTCGAAAAGTGAAAGTCGAATGTGCAACAAAACGGCAGACAACGGTTACCACTGGCAGTGCCCCGGAACCCAGCCCCAGTCCCAGTGCTAGTGCCAGACCCCCAACCCGAACCCAGCCCCGAATCCAAACCTAAATCTAAACCCAAACCAGGAATGGCCTCCTGGTTAGCGCAAACATTCGCGCTCTGCTTGTAATTTTCCATACAAAATTTTTATTACTATAGGATATTCGGGCAATGTTTTTGTTTTTGATGTTGTTGTTGTTGTTGTTGCTGCTTGTTGGCCACTAACCAAAAGATCGAAATGCAAATGGCTAAGACAAGCATTTGAGCATTTTGTTAGACAACGCAGGCATTTGCCTTGGCTCTACGCGACCGTCCACTCTCCGCTCAGTCCCACTGTCTGTTTGTCTATTTTGTCTGACTTTGCCTACATATGAGCTTCAACTGAAACGCTCCAGTTATGTCAAAACTATGGCTTGGCCCAAAGCAAAAATAAAAAGCGCCAATGCCCAAACATTAGGTAATTCGCAAAAATGTATTTTGCCCGCCTGCTACAAAACTTTTATTTTTTTTCTGGAAGGGGGAAACAAAGTGTTGTACATGTTCTGTGCCAGTAACATCTGTCTCTAACATACTGTTGCTTACATGCGAGCTTAATTTGATGTTTTTCATAAAATACTTAAGCTCTGTGGCTTTTATCACGAGTAATCCGATTATAAGTTTTTCTAAGTAAAACGTTTATGCTTAAATTTAAAATAAATATTGTGATTATAACATGAATTCAAGTAAAACAAGTAAGAAGTGTGCCCCGCTACGAGACTCCCTGCTACCAACTTGCATTTCAACTTGACCAGTGCATGTCAAACTGTTGCTTCGGCCTGATGAGACGGGGGTAATAGGTTCGTCCTTAGCTTTGGCGCCATTTATCCGATCGTAATGATATGTATGCAACTGATCAACTTTGATAGAACATATATGTGTACCAAAAGCGAAGGGAGTTTTTTTTTTTAAATTTGTAATAAACTTGATCTGCATGGTGTCTCTAGCTCATATAGTCAGACAGACAGACGGACATGGCTATATCGACTCGGCTGTTGATGCTGATCAAGAATATATATAGTTTATGTATTCAGAAATGCCTCCTTCTACCTGTAACATACATTTGCAGTACTTTGTAACTTCCTTTTTCTCATTTGTAATAATAAAATAGAAACTAAATAAGATATTTAGTAAAGAAGATATTGAACACGAGTTCAGCCGGGCACTACACCAAGTGTCTACTAAAACTGTTTGAGAATTATAAGCGACACAGTAAAAAAAATTAATGCCAGTGAATAGCCGCATCTCTCTAATGTTTTCGATCTGGCTGGATTACAAACACTTTCGACTCGTACGTTTCTTAGTGCAACAAATGCATATACTAGAGCAATTACGGGATAAAATCATTTAATGTTAATAAAATAAAAATTAAATAAGATATTTAGTAAAAAATAAGAAGATATTGTGCCAAACATGAGTTCAGGCGGACACTACACTAAGTGGCTGCTTAAACCGTTTGAGAATTATAAGCGACACACTAAAAACAACTAACATTTTTGGTTTTGATTCCGATGGAGTGGCTTGCTTTGTCGCAAACAATTTTTTTTGTGTATTTCTTAGGTTTTTTTCAGTAATTGAGATGTATCCCATACTTAGAATAATAATTTATTATAATTCAATTAATTTCTGGTATTATTCAATTTATATTTTGTTGCTAAGATTTGCTCAGAAAGTAGAAAGAGTATAATAAGTACAAAAATAATTAATTAATTAAATAAAAGAGTTTGGTTGGGATATCTACAATGAGAGACAAGTGGCGATTCGATTTTATTTGATCGGATATGTCTCAGAAACCGACTGAGTGTGAGTGGAATCTGACACACAGATCAGACAGATCTTACAAAGTAATGTTAGCATATAAAATATTAATAATTTCTTATGTTGTATAAAAGCATTTAGCAATGTTTAAATTACTTATATAAGTGGGAATTTAACATTTTGCTAATTATGATGAAAAACAATATACTTTTACTTAGTCAAAGCTAAGCCAGTTAAATCAATATCAAAGATGCCACATATTAAGCACATTTATCGATTAAATTGTAATACGGAAGTTATAATAGGATTAACATCAAATTGCATGATATATCTGTAGATTTAATCTACACATACCACTTACATTTCGAGTGAAAGTTTAATTTTATGATCAACTTTTGAAACAATTCTCGTTTGCAGCCAACACAAATTGCAAGCCATAAATTTGTGCTGAACTAAACAGAAAAAAACATGTCCTAACTTTGATTTGACATATCAATAATTTACGAGTTTAACTAAATTATAGAGTGCATTTGCAGCAGCAACAGCAACAGCAACAACAAACACACACCGGAACTGCTGCTGTCCGTAATTACCATCGAAAAGTGCTGCACGTAAAGTGTCGATCGATGTCGATTTCGATTTCGATGTCGATGTCGATGTCGATGACGGTGTGGGTCGCGAAAAGCCAGCGTCTCGATTCAATGAGTTGTCTAAGCCAGCGACATGGCGTCGATTAAAATCGGTGTTAAAATTTATGCAACTAAATTTTACTTGATTTTTATCGCAATTGCAACAACAGCAACAACAGCAACAGCCACAACAACATTAGCAACAATGTAGAGCAGGATTTTTGCAGTTGCTGCATTTTTGCTTTGGCCATTTTCGGTTTCTGTTCGTGTGTGTAATTTTGGCTAAACAAGCGATTTATTGACCAGTTTTGTGTACACCCAGTAGAAAATGTGTGGCTAACTAAATTTATGTGGCTTTTCAAAAAAATCGACGAATTAAAATTTTGTTTGAAAAGTGCATAAGCATTGGAACAACTTGAGTAAGTTTTTTATAATAGCTATTTATGACATAAAGTAGATTTAATAATCTTAAACAACTCCACTTCAATTAAGTCACAATTTACTATAAATGATTGTGGCTAAAATATTAAAAATAAAATATATTTTATTTTACAATATTACATCTTATATTATTATTATTAACAAAAATGATGTATTATAATTTAAAAAATAAAATAAAATTAACCTTTTAAAGTATTTTTAAGTAACTATATATGACTTATCGAAAATATTTATTTAAAATATATTGTTGCCATCATAAAAATATATTTTTGATATTTTTCAAAACACATATAGCATATTTGCGAGCGGGTATTTTCGAATATGCATACCAAATATATCGCTGCAATTTACCGATTGCATTGAGGCTTTATTAATAGAAATAAATCAAGTTTTGTGCACTGACATCAATTAGCTGCTGCTGCTGCTGCTGCTGCTGTTGTTGCCGCTGTTGCATGTGCCACAGCCAAATGCAAAGCCACAACTATAGCCACAATCGAGACCAGCGGCAGCAGCTTCCTACCCACTGGTGTCAGATACAAATGTATCTACGGCTGTGCGCGCTGCTTGTTAAGGCCGTGTAAGAGCGCTGCATGCTACATACAAACATACAGACATATACAAGTATGTTAATAATTTGCAAAATGCATTTGTCTGCCGATAACAAGCAGCTGATATGAGTTTTGCAAGTCTGCGCATGTTGCCCGCCACCTGGATAACTGTCAAAGCCGCGCCCCGCCTGGCGCCTTGGCGCCTTAAAGGTTTTTTTTTTGTGCTGGCAATTAACGTTTGAATTTGGCCTTATCGCAGCTTATGAAGCTATCAGAGCAGGGCAGAGCCAAAGCTGATATCGAGCTGATGTCATAAGTCAGCATTGAAATCGGAGCCAAGTTTAACTCCCATTCAGATTCCAGCTGTGAGTGGCTAATCAATGGTTAGTTCTCGAATTCGTATACCGATTTTCTTGTGTGTAGCTGCTGCTGCCATTAGATAAAAATGCGCTGCCATAGATAAAACTTAAACGCAGCGATGCATTCGCTCGATAAGCTACAAAACGGACCAAGGCAATTCATAATTTGTGTCTGAGCCTCTTGCCACAGTCCACAAAACTCAACAATGTCGCGCAGGCGTAACTCGATACCAAAAGGGATGCTTGCCACATAAATTGCCAGCGCACTAAAAAAAATAAAAAACAAAACAAACCCGAGAGAACCAAAAACAGAACGTAGCCGAAAAAAAAACACGCATATTTCTGGTTTTTATTTCATTGCTGGGCATATTTTTTAATTTATATTTCGTTAATTTTTATATGAAGAGTTGACATTTCGGTCGCAGCCGCAGAGGATGTTGTGGCCTAAAGACGTCGCGTCGTCGCGTCATTGTTGTTGTTGTTGTTGCTGCTGCTGCTGCTGTTATCGCCCGTTTAGGGAACGCCGTTGGGAGCCCCAAGCCCCAGTCTCCCATTATGATAAATCATTTTTGTTTTTGTTTTTGTTTCTGTTTCTTGGCATGCTTCGCCTTTGTGGCCCGTCCACAGCTAACTAACTTTAACTTATCGCAGTTTTAGCTGATTTTACCAAACAAGAGTTCTTCACGCAAGATCTTAGTATATATACATATGTATATACACAATATGCACTCCGGACTACGTTGGTTTCTAAAAATTCGAAACTACAGAGGAAATGCTAAATCAATTTTAAATACAGCACTTTTTGCTAAACAGTTCAGTTTTCAATAATAATACGAAAGAAATAGAGTTTATCTAACAAAAACTCAAAATTTCGAGCGTTTGATTCAAAGATCTATAAGATGTAGAGTTAAAAGTTGGATCAAATTTTTCAAGACTATATAAAGTATAATGAATCTGTAAATTTCAGCGTTTGGTTTAAGTATCTGTCAAAACAAAAATATATAGAAAGAGATGGTTCTCATAAAATATAGTCTTTCGATTTTAATAAAATTTTGTTAGCAGAGCCTGATAAAACTTATAATTGTTGAGATGATATATCAAAGTATATTTGAATTACCCACAATAGCATAAAAAGTAAGCTTTGAATTCATAAAAATTATAAAGTGACCTTCATAACAATGAATTAAGTCTTAGAAAATGCATATTTGTAAGAAGAATATATTTAAAGAACAAGGCCAAGCTTAAAATATAATTAATTCAATTGAGAGCAAGCATATCCAGTGGAATTCAATATATAACCAAGAAAATATTGTAAAAATACAATAAAATAAATGTTTGAATACAATCTCTTTTGAATAACTTTATGACTTTATGATTCATGCAATGAATCAAGCTGCTTGCACAAATTTTAACGAGCAAAACTTGACAAAAGGCAGCTCCAAACAGAACAAAATTACTGATAGCATCGCAAAACAAAGCGAAATGCCATAAAAAAATGCAAAAACCGCTAGTGAATTCAAATGTGTATACGAGTGAATTTCGAATAAAAATTAAGAAATTCATAAGTTTGTTTCTGTTGAAACATTTTATGTGGATGCAGTTTGCCTTTAAAGCGCTGCAGGCAGTCCAAAAAAATAAAAAACAGATACTGATCGGGGATACCGATTACGATACCAATGCCAATGCGATTGCAGAGTTGCAGATGAAGTAGTAGTAATACTATATATAAGAACTTGTTGACTGTTTTGTTGAATGTGGCATCAGATGTGGCATGAACTATGTCAAAGACAGACTGAATCTTGTTTGACTGAGCCGTCGCCCCCACACAACAACAAGAGAGTTTGAGTTGAATGGAATCGAATGGATCGGATAAGTGCCTGGTCGCACTTCACAACAGCGCTAATGTGACACTAAACTGATGTAAGAAAAAATCCGCTTAGTGTGTTAACAAAGGCAGCACCAAAAATAAAAACTAAATACCAACAAAGACCCAACAGCAACAAAAAAAAAATAAAAATAAAAATAAGATATGAAATTACAAACGGCCAGCGAACGAGTGAGAGCTCAGCTTAAATGCCCACGAACGAAGCAAAGCAAAAAAAAAAATGTATTAAAAATCAAATCGAATTTCAAATAATGTAACAAAAAATAATATTAAACTCAAGGCTTTAATATCTTGCTTGAGCTGGGGTAAACTGAACACACATGACAGCCAAGTGTCTTTTGCTATTGTCAGGTGTCTAATTCGAATGTCAATGTCGCTTGATAGACCCAGAACGTTGCCTCCTCATATGGAGAGCTCACATCGAACATGCAACACCAACGCTTAAGTTGAGAAATTAAATAATTATGGCTCAGCAGCAATATTCGAAATTTTGAAAAGTTGTCTTATATATATTAATTTCACCCAGCACTTGGTACACTCTTTCACATGAAACTTGTTTTGATCAAAGACTGCCAAGGAGTCCTACTTCGACTCCAACACTTTGATTCGACCATCGATCAAGTTCGAGTGGCCCGTACTTCAATTATGCGTAATTTAAAAGAAATTAATGTCGTGCAAGTTATTACTTTTTGGTATTTGAGTGTTGGCTTTTTGGGTAAAACAAAATAACAACGTTTAGCTACATCGGAACGCGCAAAATATATAGCTGCGCCCATGTTTTAAGTACAAAATTATAATACTTACATTATTGGCATTAAATGCAGTCTACGCCCAGCAAATAAATACAAAAAAAAAGCAAAAGAAAAACAATTTCTTAATGAACGTAATTGTTTGTTCTATCAAACGGATACAAAAACTTAATTGTTATTCAAGAACATTTCAAAAACTTTAATTGATTAGAATATACATCTTGCAAGTGGCGTAGTACAGATAGTAATAGAACTTTAGATCAAACTCTTACGCATATTTATCATTGAATAAAACAGAACTTGTACAGAAAAGAACAATTAAGAAATGTTGTCTTCTGCGTGCCGAAGATATATACCCTTTCAGAAAAGATTTGCATAAGAAAACTTATTTTTCAACGAATTATTCCTATGACAGCTATAAGATATAGTGATTCGATTTTGATAAAATTTGGTCAGCATGTGTAGAACCTGCTTAAATGTAAACAAAGTGAATTTGGCCTTGATATTTTGAAAAACACAAAAGTTTTTCATAAAGAAACTTATTTTCAACCGATTGTTCCTATGGCAGCTATAAGATATAGTCGTCAGATTTAGATGTGATTTTGTCATCATGCATAAACTGTCCTTAAACTTTGGTAAAGGGAGTTTGGGTGAGTTACCTTGAAAAACAAAAAAGTTTTTCATACAAAAACTTATTTTTCAACCAATCGTTCCTATGGCAGCTATATGTTATAGTGGTCCGATCTGGCCAATTCAACTATAGGTAATACCTTCAATAAGAAGAAGAATCAGTGCCAAGTTTCATCAAGATAGCTCTAGAAGAAAGTTTTCAAAAACCGCATATAAACAGACAGACAGACGGACAGACATGAAGGACATGATTCGGCTGTTGATGCTGATTACGAATATACAAATTTTTGTTCTGAGACGTCTCCTTCAATGCATTACACATTCCGTGACAAGATTATAATACCCTCTGCAAGGGTATAAAAATAATAAAATAGACATACAAAACTATTCCCCAAGATCAATCAAGAGAAATATGATTAATCAATGATCAACATTTAATGCCACAAAGTATAATTAAGTCAATGCAATATAACTCGTATTTATGCAGATATTCCCAGGCAACTACATAATGAACTTAAAATATATTCACATAATAATAACAAAAAACTTTTAAAGGGTGCCCAGAAGGCAAACAAAAACTTGGCACAGACTAACCATATCTCAATCTTGAGGTATTCCATGCTGTGTCTGGGTCAATTGCATTACTAACTTTTGAGCTGAAAAAAAAGTTTTGCCCCAAAAACAAAAACAAAAACAACAAAAAAACGCACAAGAACAAAAATACAGCAAAAGCATAACCCTCAATTATGATATATATTTTATGAGAGCACTTTAAAAACCAATGCCAGACAGCTCAGTTCAGCTCAACAAGCAGAAGGAGCTTCAGCTTTAGCTTCAGCTTCAGTTGTACGAGTTGACTTTGTGTGCGGCAATGTATTCCTTTGGGCACAGGCAACATATAACAATAAAATAAAGTGCAGTTAACACATGACTTGGCGCAAATAGTGTCACATTTTGATAAATGACACTCGTTTGTCAAACAACACACACACAAATACATACACATACTCACACACTCACACACTCACACACTAAGGGCCAAGACAATGAACCGCGAGTACAAATTGAACGGCAGAATATGCCACAAGCTCAGACACAAACTCTTTGCTCTTTCTCTTGGCGCAAAACGACCCCCTAAAAAGCAAAAAAAGAAAAGAATCCGAAAATCGTTCAAGCCCCCCTCCCCTTCCAACAATTTCCTTGTCAAGTTACGTAGTACGTCATGCAGGCAAAAGGTGTTCAAACTGCTCTCGAAGATGCTCAAAACGTGACGCCCCAAAACTGATGCCAAACGCTTGACGGATGACTGAGAAATCTTTGGGACGAGCTGCTGCGTTGCTGCGTTGGGCTGGGACAGCTTTATTATGTCTTAATTCAGACTCTGGGCGATTTAGGCGACAGGCAACAAAAAAAAAAACAAAAACAAAAACAACAGATCCCGTTTCAGCCAGTGGGTCAACTTTCGTTTTGAAAAGAGGGAGGCGTGTGGCTCTGAAAATTGAATTTAATTTTCTCGTATGCGTAAATTAATTTCTTCATAATGCGTGGGGCGCGTTTCGTATAATTTCTTAATCCAAAACTGCACCCAAAAGTACTTCTTTATATACAAAAAAAAAAAAGAACTGCAAATAATCATTTGGTGGTCCTCTTCTTGGCCGCTGGGTGGGCGCGGTGTTGGCCAATTCTTTATTTACCGCTAGAAGTTGTGCGAGGCGCGATCCTCATCAGTTTGGTAGGTGTAGCCATAAAGTTCGCGCTTGCAGGCAGTCAAAGTGAAAGAACAAGTTTTCCTTATTTTTATTTTCTTCGTATACGTGTCTTAAGGCTGTGGGCGTGGCTGGCTATGTCAAAAAGGCGTGAGTAGGCCAAAAGACAGTCCAGCGAGTGAGCGAACGAGGGAGAGCAGCAGCAGCAGCAGCAGCCGCATTCGAATTTCTTTCTTTGTTGCATTTGGTAGATATTTGGGACAAACCAATGCAGTAGGCACTAAATACAAAAGCCTCAACTATTTGATAGTCAATAAATTAAAAAATTAGCCTCTGGTCACATTGTCAGTGTCGCATGCGGCGTATACGCAATGCGGACGTGTTAAAAATAAACAGTTGTAAAATTGAGCGCAACTAATCCAACATCATGATAAATTATGACTTAAATCAGCTTTTGTTCAATTTTCAACTCATCATCAACTCACACGACAAATGCAACGCAGGTGACACAGGTTAAATAGTTGAATATTATGTATACATGTACATTTGTGTCTGTGTGTGTGTGTGTGTGTGTGTGTTTTAGAAAAGGTGTCACCTACACAAACAAAAGACTAAATGGATAAAAATAATGATGTTGTTGCTGCTGCTGCTTTTTCTGTTGCTGTTGCTGTTGCTGTAGGCAATGCAAATGGAAGATTTTATATGCAAAAGCGCTTAACTAAATGTTGAATGAGATACCTTTGAATGTGGTGGTGAAGAGGGCCGGTGAGGGGTGCAGACATTCAAGTTTGTTGGCAGTCAAATGTGCAACATGATATGGCAAATCTTTAGTTGTGGGTGGAAGTGCATGCTTGAAATTTACACCGAACGAAAAAGCTGTGCAAGAAATTCACAAATGAGCAATGAGAACGATAAGAGAAAAGTACTAGTACTAGTATATAACAAGAAAGAAATGTGAAAGAATGAAATAAGATATAGTCTTCAGATTTTGATAAACTTTGGTCAACATGTGTAGAACGTGCATTAATTTAGATATAGTGAGTTTGGTTGAGTTATTTTGAAAAGCACAAAAGTTTTTCATACAAATACTTACTTTTAACCGATCATTCCTATGGCAGCTATAAGATATAGTCGTCCGATTTTGATGAAATTTTGTCAGCATGTATAGACTGTTCTTAAACTTAGGTAAAGTGATTTTGGCTGAGTTATCTTGAAAAACAAAAAGTTTTTCATACAAAAACTAATTTTTCAACCAATCATTCCTATGGCAGCTATATGTTATAGTGGTCCGATCTAGCCAATGCAACTATAGGTACTACCTGCAATAAGAAGAAGCATCTGTGCCAAGTTTCATCAATATAGCTCTAGAACAAAGTCTTTAAAAACGCATATAAACAGACAGACAGACGGACATGCCGGACAAGGGTATCAAAATAGCTAAAAAAGGGTATAAAAATAGCTAAACTGCATTTTTAAGTATTTTTGGGGAATGATTGTCATGAATATGACTTTAGCAGTAAGAGATTACAAGATCAGGCCGATAGTACAGAATAATTTAGCTACAACTCAATTCGTCAATTAGAGTACATTTATTTTGTATTTTTCAGCAATATTTATTCTAAATTTTCATTAAAAATTGCCTAATCTTTTCTTTTAGTGTAGTCGCCCCATTCATAAAAAGCGCATTGTCGCTGTTTAAGCTAACAAAACGATGCATTTTCTATTCGTTGCCAGGCGGCAACGACATAATTTAGATTCTTTTTTTTTTTGCCTTGGCTGGCAATGTTGCAGCGTCTCTCACGAACTCGGTGTCTCACTTTTGCGCACACACCCACAATAAATTTGACTAGCCATCTCGCTTTTTGTAGCTGTTGAGGTAAAAGTTAAAAAGAAAATGCGTCCCAGCAGCTTTCCGGGCTATTGTCTGTTGAATTAAGTGCAAACATTAGCAGCACACAATGCCCAGGCCTCCGTCTAGAGTTGCGCTCTGTATGAACCCCAGTCCAAACCAATCCAACACAAAACAACCCAACCCAACCCAACCCAGTTCTAGTGGCAGAAGTCGATAATAATGATGATGATGATGATGATGTGGAAAATGAAGATGACGCAGGGCGTTGCTGATAATACCACATGGACTTTACACCTAGAAAACGAAACGTGATAAAGCTTTTTCCTACTCCGCGTGCAAATGATTATCAATCATTTTGGGATTAAAATTCCTTGTGGTGTTTTGTCACTCATTTGCAGTTGTTGCCCCAAGACACATGTGTGTGTGTGTGTGTGTGTGCGTACGTGTGCGTGTGTGTTTGTGTGTAAGTATAGACCAAGATATATCACATTGTTTTCGATGCTCTTGTCGTCATCAATAAACTGCGGCGGTATTTAGCATAAAAAAGTCTTTCTTTCTTTCACTGCAGCCTTCAAATGTTGCAGGTGTCTCCGCTTGCTACAGCAACAAATCTTTAAAAGAGCCAAAGCTAAGCAGACAACATACTACAACATACACTAGATAAAAAGAGGGGCAGGAACTGGGCAACCGAACAGGGGCTGGGCAACGGGTACCGGGTTAAAGTGTCGCCCTGACAATATTTTCTCGTTGCTCGATCTGTTTGCGTTTAGGTTTGTTTTTATATTGTTTTGTTTTCTTTTGTTTTGTTTTGTTTTTTGTTATGTATGTTGCTTTTTTTTGTTGTTTTTCATCTAACGATTCTCACGTTTGTTGCCCTGACAAGTGGATTTAGCGGCATTGATGTATGAGTTTACAGATAGTTTCCACTTTTTGGTTTTGTTTTTGACTTGTGTCGCTTTGTGCCACGTTAGTTTGTATATTGGAAGCTATTGTTGCTGCTTTTGTTGCATATGTTTAAAATTGAGTGATGCTGCTAATGGCCGGTAATTAATATCGTGTTCAAAGTTTGTATAACATTTCAAATCAGAGCGTTCGAAATCTGTGTTTTTTGCAAATAAAGTGAACGGATTTCATTCGACATGTGCATTGAAAAATTGCAAAGCATTTGTTAAAATATCGAAAAGGCATTAAAGACTACAAATATTTTTAAGTGGAATTATAAAATTGAGCTGTATTTCCTTGTTTTTATGGTAATAACAATAAAGCCGACAATAAAGCCTAAGAAGTTTGCTCTCAACAAAGATTTCGATTATGTTTTTAAGCTCAGCAACATGTCTTGAATTAAGAATCTAATAACTAACCATTATCTATGCCATGCACGTGTTCACGCAACTCTGTTTCAAGTACACAATGCAATTTAAGCCTGAAGACAACTCATAGTCACAATATCTGAGACTACTCCGGTGAGAATCAGATCTTGAATACGTTTTTACGACACTTCTAATGAAGCGTACACAGAGGCCAAGGGAATAAACTGAGCTGAAGAGAACTAAACATGCCGCTACAGTTGACACTGACCGCAGATGCCTATCTCAATATTTAGGTTGCCAAAGAAATAAAACAAAACGACGACGACGACGACGACGATAACAACAACAGCTCAGCACTTGAGTATAAATCAAAAGATGCGAAAACCGAGCTGGTTTTTCAGTTGAAGAAAAGCCCTAAAAAGCAACATCAGACGACACTTTAGGCCTCGTTTTCAAGCTCGCAACGCTTTAAAAGGCGCGTTTCGAGAGATCTAAGCGAAATGATAAATGTTTGCGCTGTGTATCAAGTGTGAATTTTAAGTGAAAATGTTATATAACATAATGTGTGAGTCGAGAACGTTGGGAAAATGTTTTATGCGCCAGTTTTAGCTCAGGCCTTTTGGCTTTTTATGCGGCCTACGTGAGTTGTGGCCAAAATCGAGCTTAAATACTAATGCCAATAAGTGTTTTTAATTACAATCAGTCGGTTCTTCATTAAAAACAAAAAAACAAATAACATATATGCTAGGCTAACGTACTCCACTGTTAACAGTTTCAAACACAAGCTGTCTCTTTTAATGGCCAGTTTGGTATGGGAATTGCACGCTGCTCATAAAAGCCACATAAAATAAATAAAAAAGGAACTACAAAGAAATGTTATCTTCGGTATGCCGAAGATATATACCCTTGCAGAAAAGATTTGCATAAGAAAACTTATTTTTCAACTGATTGTTTCTATGACAGCTATAAGATATAGTTATCCGATTTTGATAAAATTTGGTCAACATGTGTAGAACGTGCTTAAACTTAGGTAAAGTGAGTTTGGTTGAATTATCTTGAAAAAAACAAAAGTTTTTCATACAAAAACATATTCTGAACCGACCGTTCCTATGGCAGCTATAAGATATAGTCGTCCGATTTTGATGAAATTTTGTTAGCAAATATAAACTGATCTTAAACTTAGGTAAAGTGATTTTGGCTGAGTTATCTTGAAAAATAAAAAAGTTTTTCATACAAAGACTAATTTTCCAACCGATCGTTCCTATGGCAGCTATATGTTATAGTGCTCCGATCTTCCCATTTCAACTGTAGGTACTACCTGCAATAAGAAGAAGAATCTGTGCCAAGTTTCATCAAAGTTTCTAGAACAAAGTCTTGAAAAACTAATATAAACAGACAGACAGACGGACTTGACTCGAATGTTGTTACTGATCACGAATATACAATTTATTGTCCTTTGACGTCTCCTTCAATGCGTTACACATTTCGTGACAAAATTATAATACCCTCTGCAAGGGTATAAAAAGAGCAAAACCTACATCTCCGACAAATAAAAAACTATGTTTAAATATTTCTCGCTTACTTAAATTCCATATAATTCTTCAGCCGATAGAACAGCCGCCAGGCAGCGGCATCGTAAAAAGTGCGAACTGTAAATCATGACAGTTTTTATAACCCGCTCAGGCCGGTATATTACCTGGGACTTAAGGTCTTACCTGTAGTTACTTTACAGCATTTTTGGCTGCCTCTGTTTACCTGTTGCCTAGTTTTTCGCTCCCGATTTATTTTGAAGCAAGCGGAAATGTATTTTTGTTATTATCTCGTGTTTACCACCAACATCGAAATTGTATTTATTAACTTGGATTTAAATTTCATGCGCTTTTTGTTTTTTTTTTTTTAATTTACCGGCCAGCTTAGCGGGTAAGTTTGACTTGCGAATGGGAATTTGAGCCATTGCCGCCTTGGCATAAATCCCCCAAACATAATCCCCAAGCAAACTTTGCGTGGCCTGTCATAAATCGATATAATAATTGCTTATGGAATCGCTCATTGCAGCTTAGAGCGCAGCTTTGTTGGCCCTGGGGAGCAGGGTATTAGACGGCTCATATTTATGGACTAATTTATAGATACTCGTAGTTGAAGCTGTAGTTTGTGGGCAGCTTTGCTGTTGAAATAAATAGTTGAATTTATGTGACGTGCTTGTATGGATTAAATCAAAACTTTAAATTGTTTCTGCTATCGAGTTAAATATGAAACGTTTATTCAGAATTGTAAACTAGTATTAAGTATACGAAAATAAGTTCATGGCTTACAACAATGTAATCTTTATTTTTCTATTTTTATATATTGATCAAAGTTAAAATTTCACAAATAAATTAATCCATTTCTCCGTTTATAAATTATATACAATTTTCATGAGCTGAGTATAAAGATGAGTTAAAAAACAAGATTTTTATGCCTTTGCTCTTTTCTCAAAAAAATAAAAAAAATTGGAATATATTGGGTTTCTGAAATCTTTGTCTGTCCATTTCTTCGACAGATTTAAAGCTAGAGCAACCAAAATTGTTACACATATTGGTCTGCAAATTTTGCCATGCTCAATAAAATTTGTATCTGACACCTGAATAAAATTAAAATTGATGTACGTCAGGAAACTTCCTGACATATTTGGGAGGAATCTTTTTGTTATTCCTAAATGTGCTAACTTTTTACAACATTTTCCATGCCAAAACAATAAGTTTAATGTGTCTTGTACTAAACAGTCAATTGCCAAATAAGGCCCAAGACTTCTAGACCTTTTAAGACATTGTGCACACTCTGAACAAGGAAAACAAATTGATTTTCACTTTTGAAACTGTAAAGTTTCAAACAATTAAATTAAGTGCAATACTAAAATGTGTATTGTTTCCAAAATTCAGCCTTGTTTTAGAATATTGAAACAAACTAGAGACTTGATGTAGCGCAGGACTATACTTTGACAATTTAACTGAAATCTAATTGGAATACGAATTGGATCATGCCACGCCCAATGCCTCAAAGTGCAGTTGAACTGCAATTGCAACCCACGAACTGAGTCATGCCGTAGGTTTAATTGTTTAGATGCAGATGCAGATGTATGTAATGTGGCAATAGTTGCATTTGTCTTTGTGTTTATGTCGAAACCTCAAATGCACCGTTAATGTTTGTTGGTTGCTGTGTCGTGGCTTTTATCAATTGTTCAATTGTTATTGTTGTAGCTAACGCAAAGTATGACAAAGTGGGCAACATTAACGCTTTGTGTGCATCAAAAGATATGTAGAAAACCCGAAAAAATTATGACAATTTCATTCGAAGAACCACTTCGTCAATGTCAAAGCTGACGAGGCCCAAAAGATTTCTTAGTCTTGCCGCAGCCCTTTTCTTAACTTGTTGAGTAGCAAGTTCTCTTAAAAGACTTGTCGTGTGTTTTTTTTCTTTTCTTTTTTTTTTTGTTGCCTGAAATATGTTTTACACAAAGCCCAAAGCTGCTAGAAATATAACCCAACCCGTAATCGTAATGTCTACTATGCCTGACAATGCCTATTTTGGAAGCTCGGGTTGTGGCCTGTTTCTAGAAAAATAGCTAAACGTGATTTCTGCGGCTCGTAGTTGTAAAACATGAACTTCTTACATGCAACCATGTATATATTATTGCTCTATGTGTGGTCTCAAATGTCAAACATTACAATTACTTGGTCTATACTTGTAAGATTAAAAGATTGTTCACAGAAATAAAACGTTAAAAATAGCTTGGCCAATTGTATTTGTAGTTAAGTTAAAGAAAACTTGAGTATAAGTATACAATTTTCTGCAAATTGTTGAAATTACCATTTCAATTAAACAAATTTATTTTCTGTTAATAATAAAATTTCTTAAAAATTTTTAGAAAACTCCAAAAACAGATATCAAGTGTAATTAATTTTTACTTTTTTTGTTTGATATGAGAGTAATGAAATACTACCTGTACTGGAGTTTTCTGTGAATAAATATGTAACGATCTTTGCTCTTATTAACTTAAAGCTTCATTGATTTCAAAGTTTTCGTTGCTTATATTCATTTTCTACCCACTGTGCTTTGGCTGATACTCGCAATATGCCAAAGTTGTCACTTTGATTGTTGTCAGCTACTTTTTGGTAACAGTCTTGGGCAATATACTTCACAATAAGCCGCTCCAATGTCTGCCAGCATCCCAGCAACAACAAAACTGTGCAGTACACTCAATGTTTGTTGCTGTATGACTATCAAACTGTCCAAATTTTTGACATTTGAAATTTCACGTAATGTAACATAACCGGACAAGAAAGCTGCCAGGCCAAAAGAGATCCGTGAAAACCGCACCAAAAACAATTCAAAGCCAAATATATTATATATTATATATGTATATATATATAGAGTCGCAACCAGAGATATAGCCAAGTGTCTCAAGTGTGAAGCACACAATGTTTGGATTGTCGGTTGTTTGTTGGAATGAACATTTTCAATTACAGTTCGTGCCAAAACGCGAGAGATCAAATTTGTTGTGCTCATACGTGTCTGTCTGTCTGGCTGTCTGACTGGATGTCAAAAAAAAAAAAACAAAAAACCAAAATTATATGTATATGTAGCAACAACAACAAAAAAAGCATTATATGTGTGTATTCAAATTGTTCAACATGAATTGTGACTCTTGTTACAACAATAACATTAAACAGCCTCGCTCATTTTTGCAGCTCAGAAACACGCGTCACACTAAAAATACATTTTAACTGATTTCAGAGTAAAAAGTCTTCGTCTTCGTCTGTCAATGAATGGAACTCGATATTTTTTTATTGTTGTTGCTATTTTTGTCAGCGTTGTGTTGTCTACAATTGTTGGCCATACAAAATTTAGATTTGCGAAAAGTAAAACGAAACCAAAGCAAAAAAGCATGAAATGAAATTTCCGAAATTGTTGATTTGGCGTCAAAACATTTTTGTACTTTTGTCATTTAATTGAATTTGAATGATTTAGCAATTTTATTATTTGCATAAGTATGTGTGCATGAATGTGCATATTAGCCAAAGCTTATGGGTTTGGCTAATGCAGCTGCCAAACTGCGGTTGACTCATTCCAATTTTCAGAACTTTTGGTTTATGGAATGCATATACACAAATGAGATGATGTCCTTTTATTTCCATAGCTTCTTTGTTGCCATAACATTGCAATAATTTAGAAAGGTTTTAAAGAAGTAATAAATTTGATTTAATCTTTAGTTGTTAATATAATAATTAGAAAAAAGCCAGGTACTCAAATCAAGTACAAACGTTGCTTAAATCCAGCAAAGTACCATAAAATTCTTAAAGTTCAAAACTATTCAAAGTCTTTTTATTCTTATTTTATGACAATAAATGTGCGTTTTTGAATTAAAAACTTATTCGTAATTATCTTAAGAATGTATAAGGTTCTATAATATTTTGTATTTGAAGTATAAAAGCCATCAAATTATTAGTTTTAGGTTTATTTTCAACTCAAAGCAAACCTGAAGAGACTGCTCGTTTTCAAAATAAGCAAACCTGAACAAAACAACTGATGTGTGCATACTTTTGAAATTTCTTCGTTTTAATAAAGGTCTGATTGGACTTCCTCTTAGCTCTTTTTTCAAGTCTTCAGTGTCTTGCAATGTTATAGTTTCCCTGCAACAGTTGTTGACTATTTCATAACGCACTTAACAACTGTCAAAAGTCTGTCTTTATATGGGCCACTCTGCAGCGCATTTGAATGTCAGCATTGCCCACTTCCGTTGCTGATTTGCCCACTTTTGAAATTCAATATTCACAAAATTTTGCGCTTTTCAAGCACATTGCGCGTGCTTTTTGTCAGCGAGAAATCGAGAAATGGCAGGAAAAGAAAAAAAAAGCTGTTAACTAGGCAGAAACCCAAACACTTCACTGGCTTCACGGCGCCGATGCTGACAACGCAGTTTAGCAGGCGAAAGGTGCTTTCAAATTGGTTCATTGTGGCAACGCACAGTGGGCCAAATGATCTAACTAGCGGTAATTAAGTAAATTCAAAACAACAAGTGTACATTGAGAGAGTTAAACTAAGACACACTGTGAGCTTAAATCGACCAATTTGTTGTAGCTCAGCACAAACTTAACTACATTTTTTTTTTATGCTCACAAAATCTTACTTACAAATTTTTAAAATAATTTTCGCCTTATCGTTACTTTGGCCCAATGTGCTTAGGCTGTTGGCCGAGAGGATGGGCGGTTGCTTTTCAATTGATTTATTTGTTAGCTCAAAATTTGCGTATATGTGCAATATACATAAATACACACATAAGCGCAAAATAATTGATTAGAAAGTGGAGTGCGTAGCTGAGATTTACTTTGAACACGATTTTGCTGGAAAGAAAGAAAGAATCCACATAAAATGCGGCACGAAATGTGCATATTTTCTTAAGAATTTCATACGCAGCTACAGATTGTTATTGAAGTGGTGGAAAGATGAGGAAAAACTTGAAATGAAATGAAATGAAATGAAATGAAATGGTATATTAAAAGCGACAGAGGCTGAACGCGCAGCTGTCAAGCACTCGAAATTATTTTCGTAGAAATGTTTCAAATAAAAAAGAAACTGAAAAAAAAGAAACACAAACTTTTCTCTATGCACGTAAAGTTCTTTTGTATCTTGAAGGCCAGGAAAAATTGTGCGGCTGGGCGAGTAGGCCAGTTTTCGACACTTGCTGAGGAGGCTGTCAGACATCAAGACGAACCGAACCCCGTCAGCCAGCCAGCTAGCCAGTCAGCCAGAGTCGGACCAGCTAGCCAGTCAGTCTGGGCCAACCGGCCGTGCCGGGCCAACAATTTGTTTTCCCCACTTACACTTTAACCTTTTTTTTTTTTCTAGGCGGCATAATTTCGGCAACTGTGTAAAGTGTGTAAAGCAGCGGGCAGCGAAGGGGCAAACTTGTCACTTGCTTTTCTTATGAAATACGTCAGCGAGCAGACAACGCAACACACAACACACCACACACAACATCAAACACACACAACAACAACTACACTTTCAAGTGGTTTGTCAGCAACATTTCAAACAAAGCGTCGGCAACTGCAATGACAGCATCGAGTAGAAGGAGAAAAGAATAAGATAAAACTCGTTTTGCATCCTCTAACGATTCTATGCATTTTGTTCACACATTGCTCCATTGACCCCTACACTCTGCCCCCCCTGAGGGGCATATATGTACTTAGAACTCTTCGACATTTCAGTTTATTCTTCGGTTGCATAAACCACAAGCAAGACCAACTAAAATGAAAACACAGTCTAAAGCTGCTAAAGTTCTTTAAAATGCAAAGAAGGGATTTACTTTTGCCAGTCTTCAAACGGATATACATAAGTGCATATGAATGTACCTGGTACAACTGGCCTGTACTACTTAAGTAAAAAAGGATCTTACAAAACATTTAATTTGGTAGATGATTCAAGCAAAACTTAAAGATATCCAAAGAGAGGTAGATGATTGAAGCAAAACTTAAAGATATCCAAAGAGACAAAATAAAGATATTTTGATGGGCTTAATAGGACAAGAGAACCTAAATTAAAGTTTTGCAACAAATTCTTTATACCCTTGCAGAAGGTATTATAATTTTGTCACGAAATGTGTAACGCATTGGAGGAGAAGTCTCAGAAAAAAAATGTATCTTGATGAAACTTGGCACAGATGCTTCTTATTTCAGGTAGTACCTATAGTTGAATTGGCCAGATCGGATCACTACAACATATAGCTGCTATAGGAACGATCGGTTGAAAAATCAGTTTTTTGTTTTCCGAAATAACTCGATCAAACTCACTATGCCCAAATTAAAGCTCTATCCACATATGTTGACAAAATTTTAATAATATCAGCCTTCTAAAAATCAGGGTTTGTATGAAAAACTTTTGCGTTTTTCAAAATATCTCGACCAAACTCGTTATATCTAAGTAAAAGCACGTTCTAAATATGTTGACCAAATTTTATCAAAATCGGATAACTATACCTTACAGCTGTCATAGGAACAATCAGTTGAAAAATAAGTTTTCTTATGCAAGGGTATATATGTTCGGCACGCCGAAGATAACATATCTTTCTTGACTGTCTTTAAGACTGTTTATATAGTAATAGGGAATATCTGGCTTACTCAAGATTGTGTTTTAGTTTTGCAATTTGTTGATAGTTTTTTAAAGTTTTACTTTATTTCTTTGACTGTTTTCGAAATTGTCTACTTACTGCACACTTAACACTTAAATAACAGCACATTTGCTTGCAACACCTGCAGCAGCAACAGCAACAGAAACAACAACAACAACAGCTTGCAGACAAATTTTTCATAAACATAAACTCAACGCCATACATTTTGATGATTTTAATGGAGAAAAGTGCGCAAAATGATGGCCACAAAACGTGTTGGTAGCAGGACCAAACAAACTGTGCATCGAGTGCAGTTAGCGGAATGTGTTGCCGAGCACCTTCTGCATTCTGCATTCTTCTCTCTTTAGATTTCACCTACCCACATTCCTCTTTTCCCCTGCTACCCCAACGGACCAACGAGCGTGCAAAGTGACAACGGCAATGTTCAGGCGCGCGCCCATTTAAAATGCAGCAAGTGTCACCATTGACTGAAACGAGGCGCAATAAATATATATACATATAGATATATATATATATATATATGTAAAGGGAGGTGGGGAAGGAGCTAGTGCCTGAAACGGGGGCTATATACAAAGTGCCAGTGGCTTTGGTCTCTGTTGCTGCTGCTGCTGAAACTGGTGTCGGTCTTGGCCAGGCTTTATACGGGCAAGGCATGCACTGCATATTGGCAACAATGCAGCGAAAAGAAACAAACAAAAAGAACAATTTCAATCGGGTGTTTCTTTCCAGAGATATCCTAGAGTTGCAATTACATTTATTATTGTCATAAGTTCAATTGTTCTTATATGACAGCTCTGGTTTTGATTTAAGCTGAAATACTTTTGCTAAATAATATCAAATTTTAACTATCAAGCCTGTTCCCATTTCCGAGAATTATTCATTCCGAATCGATTTCGATGTGCTTATCCGATATTCAAACGGAAACAATGTTTAAATACTTCTCATTCCACTAAAGCATAAGGCATAACAAACTGTTCCATCCAAAAACACTTAAGAACTGCAAAACGTGTATACCTCTTTTAGCAACTTTTACAGGGTATTTGCGAGACTTCCATCTCTGCTCACACTTTGCATGACATTTTCTTTCGCTGTCGAGTCGACAGGCTTCCCCGTACCCTCTCGTCATTTAAATAACAATAAAATTTGATGACAAGCGTCGTTGCAGCAACTCCACTCACTCTTTGCTCCTCACCCACTTACCCGCTAACTCCCCCCTGTCCTGCCATTTGTCGTAACCGACTGCAGGTTCGATTTTGCAGTTTGCGTCTTCGGCGAGCTGATTGGCTTTGCCAATATAATAAAGACATTCAATGCCTTTTTAAGCGTTTCACTTTCGCACGTAGCTGTAAAAAGTTTGCAGCATGTCCGGTTGTAAAAATAAATATTATAAAATTCTGCTCTATCGTATATATGTATGTATAAGTATGTACGAGTATTTGGTAAGAGTTGAACATAGTCTAGACGACAGAAGCCACCCACGCATTAAAGTGGCAAAGCGCTTTCCATTTCATTGGGTGTTACCAAGTTTTAATTAAGAAATCGTGACGAGAACTTTATATTGGCCAACAGTGAGTGCACAAAGTATGCAGCTATTGAGAAACAATACACAAAGTTTTTAACGAAAATTAACTTACGCAACCGCAAGACCAACAAATCAAAGAGTTGCAATTACTTAATTGAATCACAAATAAATTGAATATCGAATTACCTAATTTGAAATACTTATTTAAATATCTTATGGAATAAGTTTCAAAAATAAATACAAATTTTACTTTATTGAAAAGATATCAAAACTATGTGTAACCTAATTAACATTTTAAATAAGTTTTATACTTGTACCCGAAATATTGTTGAAGAATTCTACTCTGTTTTCCAAAATGGAAAAATAGAATACATTGAGTTTGTGAAATGTCCGTCTGTCTGTCCGTCTGTATGAACGCAGTTTTTTCAACAGTTTTGAAGCTTGAGCAACCCAACTTGGTATATAGGTTGATATATACCATAGGCAGGCAAAGTGTTAGAATCGATCAGATCGGATCACTATAACATATAGCTGACATAGTAACAATCGGTTGAAAAATAAGTTTTTGTATGAAAAACTTTTTGTTTTTAAAGATAACTCAACCAAACTCACTTTACCTAACTTAAAGGACACTTTATATATGCTGACCAAATGTCATCAAAATCGGACGACTATATCTTATACTGCCATAGGAAAAATCGGTTGAAAAATAACTTTTTGTGGTAACTGAACCACACTCACGGTACCTAAGTTTAAGGACAGTTTATAAGTATATAAGTAGTATTTACAAAAATTTAATTTATTAAACGTACTGAAAACAGAGTATATCGCAGTCGGGAGAACCCGACTGCAACGTTCTTACTTGTTTGATTTATTTCTTTTAAAAAATGTATTTGCAAATTCAAAATTGAACTAATAGTCAGGCAACAATTTAAAAATGTTTAAACAGAAATTAAGTTTATTTCATAAAAGTTATTTTCAAATCAAGAGCCGGACGAAAGCTGGCCGCAAAACACAAACATTGGGAGATGGGGAAGGGAAGAGAAAGAGTGGTGAGTTGAAATAAATAAAAATAAAAAAACGCAAAGGCAAACGCGGTAATTATTTTTTAATGTAACAAAATAATATCAGGCCAAAACGATCAAGTCACGCAAGTTGTGCCGAGGCCGCATTGGAAATTAACATGAGAATAAATAAGAAATTTTCAGAGTCTGAAATCCGAACCAGACACGAAAGCGTTGCAAGTTTTTGGCCCAGCACGCACCACAGCCAAGAGCAGAGTGAATGAAAAGAAAGAAAGATGGAGAGTCAGAATGACCTAGAGAAAAAGAGAGAAAGATAGCTAGTAAGAAAGAGAGACAGAAATAGAGAGAGGGAGAGACGTAGGTTGCATGACGCATGTGCAGCTTCCGTTTACGAATTGGCGCGAAATATAAAACCTCCTGAAAGCCGTTAGAGTTTTATAGAGAGTTGCTGTGCGTCGTATCGCAATGATTAATCGTGTCCCCAAAAGAACTATCAAATTAAAAATGTTTGCGATGTCCGCAATTAATCAGTTTGCACTTTAGCTTTTGATACTAATATAACTATATATTCAAAGTGTTTTCACCATTTCATTTAAATTTAAAATTTTATTTCTCTTAGTTTAAAATCTCTTTATTTTGGGTTGCCGTCGTTCTTCACATTCGGCGTTTGTTTCAACACTTGATAACAAGCCGGTTGAAGACACATTTGGGGAAAATCGTTTTAAAATTAGTGAAAGTGATTGATTTTCCCACTTAATTTTCAGCTACAAAAGTAATGCCGATAATCAGCCCAAAAGCACCGAGCCTCATTTCAGACAGCCAAAATGTCAGCCAATTTGGCCATTTGGCGCATGCGTCAAAGACTCTTACATTGTTTAGTTTGTTTGGTTGCTTGGCTCTTTTGTTGTTTGGTTGTTAGCTGTTGGTTGTTGGTTGTTGGTTGTTGCACTTCCGTCAGCTTTCGGCGGCTGCAGTTGCCACAACACAAAAGCGTTGGCGTTGTCTTTAGTTGGAGCTCTCTGACGGGGCAGCTTGCAGTTTAACGGAGGGCGTGTTTTGGAGCTCAACGAAAGCGAAGACTGAAAAGTAGTTGTTGCTTGGGGCACAATTATATGAATATGATCTACATATTAATTTATTTTGCATAACATTTTCCTTAAATTATATGCTTAACAAATAATTTAGTTATGATTATAAGTTAGCTGAAAGTGTATGAAATTATGTTTGATTTGTATAATTTTCTATTGTTTTGCTATTTGTTAAATTGGATTTATTGAATATTTAGCTCTACTTTGATTAATCTTACTTTAAGCTTAAATTTGTTTAATTGAATTGGATTGCTTTCAGTAATATTGTTCCAGTTTTGAGTTTCTATGCACCACTTGCGGCACATGTTTGTGAAACTTTATTGAAATCATTTATCAACTGTAAATTGCATAAATATACAAATTCAATTTAACATAAACAAGCTGATAAGTTAACTAATGTATCGAATAATTTAGTTTTTAGCGACTTATCTTGTTAGTGGCAGCAAAAAATGCGTACAAATAACTTTTGAAACGTCGAAATGAAATACGAAAAAATGCATGTTGGGGCGCTGGTAAAGCGATGAATGCGATTTGTGGCCCACTACAAATTTGAATAAATACCATGGCAACATCAACACATACACACACACACACACACACACACACACACACAGCAACAATCAGAACGGTAGCAACAACAATTGGCACAATGAGCTGCTAACAATGCAACATGTTGTCGATGTCGTTGTTATTGTTGCTGTTTGTTGTTTGGCATGTTGTGAATTATGTTGGGTATTTTGACCAGCTCTCAAATAAATTAAGTCAACAACTATAACATAAAACAGCAATAGCAACAACAAAAGCCCAACAATATGGCAGCGTGTCAACTAAAATCCAGGGTCCTTTTAACCAGCTACATGTCTAATGCGCGTCCTCGTATGTAGCTATATAGTTTTCATATTAGAAACCAACTAACAATCCAACATGCAACGGTCAATGATTTTTCGAATACCCTGGCAGAGGGTGTTGCTATTTTGTAATGCATTTTCGATACTTTAAAGTATATACATTCTTGATCAGCATCAACAGCCAAGTCGAACCAGTTATATTCACCTGTTTATGTGCGAATTTTCCTCTCAGTCTTAGAGCTATCTTGTTTGAACTTGCCACAGATGCTTCTTCTTTCTTCAGGTAGTAACTACAGTTGAATTGGCCAGATCCGACCACTACAACATATAGCTGACATAGGAAAGATTGGTTGGAAAATAAGTTTTTGCATGAAAAACTTTTTTGTTTTTCAAGATAACTTAGCCAAACTCACTTCACCGAAGTTTAAGACCAGTTTAAATATGCTGACAAAATTTCATCAAAATCAGACTACTATATCTTATAGCTGTCATAGGAACGATAGGTTGAAAAATCAGTTTTTGTATGAAAAACTTCTGTGTTTTTGAAAACAATTCGACCAAACTCATTATGTGTAAGTTTAAGCCCTATCCACATATTTGGACAAAATTTCAACGAAATTGGACCACTATATCTTATAGTTGCCATAGTACCGATCGGTTGAAAATAAGTTTTTGTATGAAAAACTTTGTTGTTTTTCAAAATATTTCGACCAAACTCACTATATTTAAATTTAAGCAGGTTCTACACATGTTGACCAAATTTTATCAAAATCGGTTCACTATATCTTATAGCTGCCATAGGAACGACCGGTTGAAAAATAAGTTTTCTAATCTTTTCTGCAAGGGTATATTTCTTCGGCACGCCGAAGATAACATTTATCATATTTTATTTATCTCTTGAAGTAACTGCTGAAAAGCAAGAGTGCACCGTGCATTTATAGTCTCACAATATTCAAAGCATACATCTGCTGTTTTCATTTTTTAATTAACCAAAGAGTATACAACAAACAGCATTAAACAAAGGCTTTGCTGTGCTTTTGAATTAAAATATCGATTTTGTTGACGTGCTCTGGTCACATTAGAGTTCTCTGACCGGGTGGCCAAAACGATGGCGTGTCATCGCTAAAAATGTGTTAATCTTTGGAATTTAGTCAAACGTTCGCTTTAATCATAAATTGCGGCCAAAGGGGCACAATTGAAAGGGGAGTGCAAATGTGCAAACAGAAATGAGGAGCAGGAGCAGGATCTGGTCGTTGGCCACTCAACCACCAAACGTGCCAGCTGGCAGAGTTGCTGCTGTGTATACCCATTGTGAAGCGAACCCACTGAAGTGGCTCTGGGTACTGCCATCGCCGGGTTGAGTGGCTCAGCCCACCACAAACTACAACTCGTGCACGCACGCACAGCAAAATTTCGATTGCATCCCGAAACTGGCGAAATGTCAACGCGACGAGTGCCGAGTGCAGAGTGGAGAGTGCACTTCACAGCTGCACTGGCGACAAAATGCAGTTGGTCTTGCAACAGGAACAGGGAGAGGGACAGGCACAGGCACAGGGATAGGGATACCGCCAGCAGCCCATTGGGACACTCGAGTGGCCCTTTTGTCCTGCCCCCCTTTGGCTGCAATGTAAATCAATGCAATAATTAAGACAAATTTTTTATTTCAGATATATGTACATGCGTAAGGCACTTGAGAGTGCAGCCCCTGTTGTAACCCCCAACCCCATCAAACGCAAAATATTCAATTGTCCAACCCTTTTGGAACGTAGCTCGTTAGCATAACTGCAATTAGACAGACTTTATGCTCAGAGCTCAGATGCTTGACAAATGTGCGTAAAAGTTCATGAATTGTAATTGGGGGCGTGGCAGAGTGCAACAATGCATCACATGTGACTTGTTATTGCTGTTAATTAGTGAGCCAAAGAAAGAGCCTGGAACAGTGTTTTCTAGGCTCAGATCCGAGTCTGGGGGCGATTTCCGTAACGGCAACGTCAACGGCGCTTACTTCTAAAGGAGCCGCCCTCGACGCCGTCAGTTCGCACTTCAATGGTAAATTTCGTGTAGTGTGTAAAATTTGTTTTTCCATTTTTTTTTCCTCATTTGTTTTGCTGTTGTTTTGTTGAACTGCAGAACGTGCAGCAAGTTGGTCACGTCCATGGGTCTGCGTCTACGTCTACGTCTACTTCTACGTCTGGATCTGGATCTAGCATTGCTATAGTTGTTGCTATTGCATTTTATGCTCTATTTAAATGCTTTTTATTTGCCATGTCTGGCATTTGAGTGTTACAACTAGCGCAGGCCATAAAAACCAGCAGATAAACATGTTCTATGACCATTTCTGAGTCGGCCGATCTAAGGCTAATGCACTTTGACCTGAAGCAGCAGCCGCAGCCCATCATATGAGTTGTAATTTGTAAGTTGCATGTTAGTTCCCAGAAACCTTTTGTAATATTCGAGTTGAACACTCAAATTGAAACATTTAAATTTAGGCAAGCTTCAATTTTTAAAAAGTCTTTTCAAATTTTGAACTTTTGTTGATGAATAACTGTCTGTCTTCAATAAATTCATGTGTTACGTCAAATGTGTTCAAACAATTGAGCAGCCCATTAAAAATAAATCCACAAACAACCAGCCTACAAATTTAATTGAATTCTGCATTGCAACAGAACAACTGCAAAAACCTTATTAACACTAGTAAAAAAAACAAGTAAGAACTTTGCAGTCGGGTTGTCCCAACTGCGATATACTCTATTTTCTGTACGTTTAATGAGTTAAATTTTTGTAAAGACAAATTATATACTTATAAACTGTCCTTAAACTTAGGACAAGTGAGTTTGGTTGAGATATTTTATAAAACAAAGTAGTTTTTCATACAAAAGCTTATTTTCAACCGATTGTTCCTATGGCAGCTATAGAATATAGTCATCCGATTTTAATGAAATTTTGTCAGCCTGTATAAATGGTCTCTTAACTTAGGTAAAGTGAGTTTGGTTGTGTTATCTTGAAAAACATAAAAGTTTTTAACACAAAAACTTATTTTTCAACCGATTGTTCCTATGGCAGCTATGTATATGTTATAGCAATAAGATCTGGCCGATCTTGACACTTTGTCGGCCAATGATATGTATCAACATACATACCAAGTTTGTTTACTCCAGCCTTAAAACTGTGGAAAAAACTGCGCTCATACGGACGGACAGACAGACAGAAGGACAGACGGACGGACGGACTAGCATTTCACAAACCCAATATACTCCTTTTCCATTTTGGAAAACCGAGCAAAAAAAAAGCATGTTTTAAATGCTTGATAACAAAATACTCTGTACGTAGGTCTGAAATACAAAAAATCGTTCTAATTACATATAAACAAAGAAATAAGCTTGCGGTTTGTTCTTGAATATCATCAGGGCCTGTTATTCAATCGTTATGTAATTTCCGGATTAGAAATATTTCACAGATGAAGGCAACATATACTTTATAAGCGTAAAGATGACTCAAATGTTGCACAATTGAAATATACCCTTAATTTTGTAACGATAATGAATGTGTACAGGGTGTACAGGTCGTCCTTAACATATTCAAAGACATGCTATTGACACGCAATTAAATTAAATTAAATTGCGCAATGAGCTTTTGTTATCCTACCTGTGTTTTGTTGATGTTGTTGTTGTTGTTGTTGCTGTTTTTACTGTACACACGAAGTTGTTGCATGGCAGAAGGTAGCAACATACAGGAACAACAACAAACTTATTAGCATGATGATTATTAATTAATTGAAAAGTGAATGAAGCATAAAATGTGCAATGAATAATAAAAGAAAAAATTCAACAAGAGCATGCAAAAAAATAAAAATAAATAAACAACACTGTGGTTAAAATCAACAAGACAAATAAATTCAACCAACATATGTGATATTTCAGTAAAAATAATATAATAATAAAACAAAAAACAAAAAAAAAACGCATGCTGATTAATTTATGCTGTTGAAATGAAAATTGGTTTAATATAGCTGCAAGCTTACACAGAGTTTTCAATTACTGAACGCGTAACTGAAAATCGAGTTGAATTCAAAAATTGTGAACTTTTTTAAAATTTAAAGTTTTTAATTTGCAATTTAGACTACAATTACGCGGATGAGGCTAAGACAATAATTAATATCGATATAGAAGATAACATGTTTATGAATTAACAAGTAAGAACGTTGCAGTCGGATGCTCACGTCTCCGATATACTCTTTTTTTTAGCTTCTTAGCTAGTCGAAAAACGGGGAGACCCCCACACTTTGGTTGCCTATGGTATATATCAACATACATTCCAAGTTTGGTTGCTCTAGCTTCAAAATTGTGAAAAAAAAACTGCGGTTATACGGACGGACGGACGTACATTTCACAAACCCAATATACCATTTTTATTTCTTCAATAAATAAAAAAGAGAGTATTAATTATTATTATTATTAAGTGCTTAAATTTAACAAAATCATTCGTTTGAATTGCTTCGAATTCTCAACTGGTTCTAACTCACCAAGCTACTTGATAGCGTTTGACTTTACATTAAAATATCACATTTCTATTTTACTTATTTTTCAATCTTATTTTACTTGATTTCCATTCTTATTTTCTAAAGATACATCCTGGCTGAATACATGAGAATCATACGAATTCCGCAGATCCATTAAGTTGCTCTCGTCGGACCGATTTTGTTAATACATAATCGGGAAGATCTTGACACTTTGTCTGCCCATGGTATATATCAACTTGTATACCAAGTTTGGTTGCTCTAGCTCCAAAACTGTGAAAAAAAACTGCGTTCATACAGACGGACAGACAGACGAATATTTCACAAACCCAATATACTCTTTTTTTTTTAAATTAAAAAAATGAATATAAAAACAGTCAATTCTGAGACTTGTATCTTATCTTTTAGGCAATGAAGTATAAAGTTATTAAGAATTACGCTTAGCCAGGTTTGTCCAAAGCACTTGAAGTTATAAATTTTATAACAATTTCCACGCAGTTTGTAATTCCAATGTGATGCGTTCAGTAAAGAATAGCAGCAAATTTGCACAGAGGTATAGTTAGACTAAAAAGAGGATCAGAGGAACAGAATGAGAGCAGGGTATTGGGGAGTAGTTCTACTTAGACGAGGTGCTGGTTACGAGTCTGTTTGACTTGGCAGGCTGTGAAATTTATTAAGCGCAAAACTATAATTAAAGCAAAGTAAAAATTATTAAAGCAGAAAATGAGTGAGAAGACTGCAAAACAGCAGCAGCAGCAGCGGCAGCAAAAGCAAAAGAGACTAAAACTAGTTCTGCTTAGTTATCAACCTGTTGTTGGGCTCAATAGAGCAGGATAGAGCGTATTGCTATGGATAAAGATAGGAGCGATGCAAGTCTCACAAGTTGGAGTTCTAGCAAAACGTTTTAATTTTATGCAGAAATCATAAAAACGCGTCAGGTAACAAGATAGTTGCTGTGCACGGTTAATTGTATGGAGTTGGGCCTGAAAAATGATGCTAAGTCGAATATTTTAAAAATGTTTCTTGGCTGCCAGCGCATGCGCAATTACGCCTTAGAATTTTGAGCAGGGACAAAGACGGGAACGTAGACGTAGGGGGAGGCGATTGTATAGAGTAAGGGGAGTTTGGGTCTGGCTACGTTCTTAGCCATGGAAGTCGTAAATAAGCCGACTCGGGTATTGTTTATAGTTAACACCTAAAGTTGGCTTAAAGTTTTAACTAGACTTCCTGTGCAGGTTCAATGCACCAAAGTTGGCTTGTTGCCAATGTTTGGGTCAATGTTTCGAAAGGTTGCTTTTGAATAAAAAATGTTACCTGATTTATTGGCGAATCGTTATTAGAACAATTAATTAGCATTAACTGATTGAAGCTTTGGCACACATTACTCTTCTTGGGTCTGTTCCAACAGAACCCGCATCCAACCAGTCATCCGCATGCAAATTCTTCAATAAATGTTTCAAAAGTGTTATAAACTGCGAGTTAAAATCGATGCTTACAATGTTTCTAAAATCAATTTTGACTTGATTGTGATACACTTTGCAATACTCTGTAAATTTTAATAAAATTCAAAAATAAACTAGTAAATCACCTAATTGAATGTTATTTTTATTCAGTTATTACGCAAGCCAAACATATTTTTCATCCTAACTTTATTCCAGTCAATTCTAATCTAATCCAATCTCAACTGATCCAAGTGAACTATTAGAATTGGTATCATTAGCTGGGAAATGTACCTAGAAAAGTTTTGCTTATGAGAAGCATTCGAACCTATCTTTCAAATAGAAGAACGATTCAGATTTCATTCAGAAACAGAAAGACAAATACGAAAACGATACGAAATGAAGAGTTCTCGGAATTGAGAACATAAGTTTAATAGTTTTGAAGCAGTTGGTAGAATTTAAAAAAAGTAATGTTTATCATTTAGAATATGGAAAAAATAGCTTAAATAAAACCCGATATCTATTCTATCATATACATTAAATATTCTATTTAACATGCCAGTAGATATACTCCATAACATCTGTACTGCGTATAAAAGCCCATTCTCATAACTATATGAACTCATAAGCCATAATGAATTGCTTTTATATACATATATGTACATTTGTAGTTGTATGTTATGGTATAGTATGTTATAGTATAGTATAATATGAGAATAGTGGCTTACTTTGGTTTGGTTTTGTTCGGTTTGCTTTGCTTCGATCGCCCGCTGAGCCACTGTGGCTGATGAAGTAGTTTCTGTAGTTATTGCTGTGGCTGTTCCCAGATTCGCGTGTCCAATTCGAATGCCTTGAAGTCTGATTCGAAATCCAAGTCCAAGTCCAACTCCAAGGCGGCATGAGTAAGTGTTTTGCTTAATTGCCTATGGCTTATTAGGCACCACAAGAGAGAATAGTCAAATTAATTTCGATAGAAAAGCCAACTGCCAGCAATCGAAGCAGTGGCGATCCAAGATTTGTTGTCTGTGCGTGGTCCCTCTAATGATGATGGCGTTACGAATTTCGACTGCCTGCATTGACCGACGGTTAACAGCGAGCAGTAAGCAACAAAAGTAACAACAATAACAACAACAACTACAAGCACAAACCCAAACACAAACAACAACTACAAACAATTACAAACCAAATCTTTTTCTTCTTTTTTGTTCAACTATTGTGTGGCCACAAAAGAATTTTGAGCGGTGGTGGCAATCGACCGAACAATGCAGAATCATTAATTAAATTTCTTGCCAATGCTGAACTATTCGATCGAACTATATAGCATAAAAGGGAGAGCAGAGGGTGTGAGAAGGCAATGTAGAAAAATGTAACCACAAAGTGAAAGAGCCAAAATGGCATTGCAATTGATAGCAGCTAAATGGTATATTACCAAGCAAAACAAAAAACAATTTCGAAGTTGCTTTCAATCATGAAATAAAAATCATTAGACATATTTTAAAGTAAGCGGAAGAAAGGAAAGTGCATTTATCTGAAATTATGAATTATAAAAGCAAATTATTCAAACATAATGTTGAATGTTTCAAAAAACAGTACTCAAGTAATTTGCAAAACTTAAATATATTGAGTCGTAAGGTTGTATACACAAAATCAGTACTTATTTTCTGTCTAGATACATAACAACATTTTGATTATAAATAAATAAAGTTATTATATTTTAACTAAAAACAAGAAAGAAATGTTAAGAAAACTTATTTTTCAACCGATTGTTACTATGAAACCTATAAGATATAGTGGTCCGATCTGGCCAATTCAACAATAGGTACTACCTGCAATAAAAAGAAGCATTTGTGCCGAGTTTCATCAATATAGCTCTAGAACAAAGTCTTGAAAAACGCAGATAAACAGAAAGACAGACGGACATGACACGGCTGTTGATGCTATATACATTTCTAAATAATAAAACAAAAAGCTGTGTTTGTTCAAGTCTATAAAAGTTGTCAAAAATAAAAAATTTAGCCTAGTTTTATGACAATTATCTTCTTTTTTCAATGCACTGATTAAGGCTTTCAGTATGGAACTTTTCGTTTATATTTTATTTGCTTTCTGTCAAAAACATTTCAAAAATATTTTGCATTTTATATAATACATAGATCTTTTATGATTTATTGTTTCCGGCTAATGTGTTTCAACTTGTTCCTCACAATATATCTGATATATTTTGTGCTTTTTTCAGATGTGTGTCAAATTGGCAGATTTGAAAGGCACATTGCCTTTCTATTGCCGCTCCACACATTTTCTGACAAATTATAAAAAATAACATGCTCATTTATGAAGTGTATTTTCAAGCAATAAATATTACAGAGAGTCTTTTTCCGCTCCGGTTTTGAAGTTTTGCTGCGTAATTCACACAAAAGCCGCATAAAAGTGCATGAAATTAGGCGGAAATTGATGTTGGAATAGGAACTAGGAATAGTAGGCGAAAGGGAGCTGAAGGGGAGCAAAAATTATGAATGGCCCGACGGGTGTGAGTGCTTTTAAAAACCAATTAATAAATTTTTAATGTATGCGCTGCAGGTTGCGCCACAGCCGCCTACCGCGAGGTGTGGAAAAATGTTGTTGCCTCTTATGTTTATTATGCAGCCGACGACGCAGTGCGCTGCATGGGGCGGTCGGAAAAGAGAGGAGTGAAGTAGAGAAGAGTGGAGTAGAGAAGAGAACAGATGAGAAAGAAGTTGCGCTGGGGTCGCTCTGGTTCTTGGTGAGCTGCCACAGCACGAGTTGTCAGGGCTTCATTTTTCTTAAAGCCAGTTCGGGCTTTGCATTGTTTTCGTGAAAAATTAAGTGTGAACAATTTATTGAGAAATTTGTACAGGTGGCACCAACACCAACACCAACACTAACAACAAAAACAACAATTTCAATTCCATGCAGCGTTGCATCCGATTGTTAAATGACTTCATTTGAGGCACGAAGCCACAGTTACAGATCGTTTGGCTTAATGAGCAAAGCTTGCCCCCAACTGGCAGCTGACATGGCCAATAGGCGGCCTTTCAGGCTAAAGGAATCTGTGAATTCCTGTTCTAAATGACTTCTCATTACTTTTTTTTGCACTTCTTGGGATGATATTTTGATTGAAGTGCAACAGTTGCATGCTGATTGATGAAACAATTCCATAAGAATATAGCTTGGCTTAATAGATATTATGACAAATAATATAGAAACAAAGAACTGGAGTAAATCCGACTACAGGAAGTAAAAATATCTCAAATTAACACATAGCTTTAGTCTTAGATTTAAGATCTTAGGATCTTGAAATAGTGAGATCCTAAGAACTTTAATGTTTTTTAACTATTTTGAACTGCCTTCAATTGCTGAAACACAAAAGTTGATACCTGTAGAAGTAGATATTCTACGATTTATCTTTAGATTTAAGATCGCCACATATTATAAAATTATGAAAACTTTAGATAAGCTGCTGAGTGTCTGATCATTGTATAGAAATGTGCTTTTGTCTACAGATCCCAAAAGGAGCAGCATTGCTAAATAACTTAATGAACGAAATAGATGCCTGCCACAGACTCAGCTCGAAGAAGACTCATAAGTCCAACAAGAATAGCTTGGAAGAGTACGGCTCACTGTGTTGCACTGTTGCACTGGATGTATGTGGAGCACAGGCTGATCATGTCACAAAAGTTGATAACGGCGATTACTTCACATGCTTGGCATATTGTCGAAGTAGCGATGGCACAGGTACCAGTCATGAGGTATGAGGTATGTGGCATGATTGGGTAGCATGGCAATGGGGCAGGTATATAGCATAAGTAAGGACGCTGCAGTTGCCGTCGCTCCACATGACACATGAGTAATGGCCACGCAGGCAAATTTATGACAAGTCACATTTCTGATGTGCTCGTTTATCAACGGCCATAGACAGGCAGCGGGCAATGAAGTTGAAGTAGCAGAGAGGAGCACCAGAGGAGCGGGTTGCAAGGAGTCATTTTGGTGTCTCTGGGCTGAAGAGGCGGCACGCGTGACAAGCCTGGTTGCTAGTTTCCCATGGACATGGGCGGCTCTTGAGTTAATTATAAACGACGAGAATGAGCTTGAGAGTTGAGCTCCAAAGGAAGCGCGCTCTAGTCACCGCCGTTGACTAATCCAGGCTGACTGATCAAAAGGCAGCCGTGATGTGGCAGCAGCAGCTGAGCTGAGAGAGCTGAGCTGAGCTGAGCTGCAAGTTCCTATTAAGTTGTAAGCTAAGCAAGGTCAGACTGACCGCCTGGTATACACGACTTGAACCTGGGGCCACATAAATCGCCTGCTAGCAAATCACGTACAAATTTTCTTTGGCTAGCGCCAATCAGCAAAGCAATTCATTTTATGCGCCTCAAACTAGGAGGCTGGTATAAAAAATTGCCCCGATCTTCACACATTATCGCAGGCTGTGTCTGAGACGATGACTGCGACTGCGACTGCGACTGCAACTGAGTCGGAGTCGGAGTCTGAATCTGAGTCTGAATGACAATTCGCTATAATAAGAAATGCAAATGGCAGCTGAAATACTCGTAAATACTTAAAAACAATAATAATAAAAATACATGAGCGTGGGCAACGACGACGACTTTAACTTGCAACATTCAACTCGAAGAGACAAACGATTAGATCACAATAAAAAAAAAAATAAAAATGGTAGAAATTCTCTACAGCTACGACTTGTTACGTTTTGCATAAACTGTTTGCCATTCTCAAAGTGAAAAATAAACAGAATCCAAAGAGGTATTATGCCTGGACTCGGGAACCTCGATCTGGACAGCGGTCCGTTGCTTGCCTTGCGTTGCATGCGTTTTAGATGCCATCATTCTGGGTAAAGAAAGCGGTTCCGTTGACTGTTTTTTGTCTGCCAGTTTGGCTGTCTATCTGTCCATCTGTCTCTCAGACTGTTATATATTGTGTATGACTTGCTTTTGCGGACACCTACGTGTGACAAAAGTTTTGCCACACTTTTGTTTGGCTTGTTTTTTTCTGTTTTTTTTGCTGGCTGCCATGTGGGTAACATTGTGGGCCATTAGCACGCACGGGCCGAGGACAGTGCTAAGAACTTGGACTCGAACTTGTACTGCAGTCCATTCGACTATTGCCTCTTTTAGCTCTTTGGCTCTGACCATTATCATGATCAAGCCTTGACAAATTCTGTTGTCTTGCTTTAGTTTTTAGCCTCTGACTCTGACTTGGAGTCAGACTCTGATTCTGACTCTGACTCGGAGTCTGACTCTGATTCTGACTCTGACTGTGTGTTTGTGACATGGTTTGTGTGGGGCATTGGCCAGAAAGCCGCACAGGCAACGTGCCACAGATCTTTCAAAAGAGATCCAAGCAAACTCTGAGTAGAAAGCCACTGATTGATCTTCAAAAATACTCTCAGCTGTATGAACAAAAGTATATAAATAAATTTTTAGATACATAAGACCTTCGAAAATCGTTGCATGGTGTAAAATCTTAAATATAAATTTAACTAAATACTGTTTGAGCTATTCAAAGTTTAGTTTAATAAAAACCTAAAGATTATTTCAAATATTTCAACATCTTTATTATACTGATTGCTCACATATTCTCAAGTTCAATGTAATTTCATACTTTCTGCTTTTTTTTATCCACAATCTCAGCTGTTTTGCAATGCCATTTCAAGGCTGCACACAAGAAAAATATCCTGTGAACTTTCAGTTTTCGCATTTTACATGCCACTCACTTAACTCTCTCACGCTCTTCGAGATGCTGCACGCTTGTGTGGCTTTCATTTTAATATTGCCAGACCACATTACAAGCAGCGGGCGAGAAATGAGAGGCATTCAAGGCATGTGAGAGGCAGCACCTGATGGCGCCTCATCAAATATGCGCCACAAAATGATATGAGAAAAACGCCGTGCAACTGACAACAGCTGCGAATTTTACGCTTCAATGGCAAATTGAATCGAGTGAGATTCATTCAAAAAGTCAACGCAATGCCCAAGCCCAAGCCCAAGTCAACGCCCACAACTATGCCCCATGCCCCATGCTCTTGCAAATCAGCCGTGATTTTCATAATTCAAATTGAGCATGTCCGGGTCCTGGACTGGCGACGCATAATGAAATTCGCTTTGTTTTCTTTGGGCATTGCCATTTTTATACATTTTTTTTGTTATTTGTATTTTTCTTGCAAGTGCAAATGCCATTCAAGCAGAATAATGCAATATAAACTGTTGCAGCTTGAGCGAAGCTACTCAGCCGAGCATGGAGTAGCAGAAGGAGTAGCAGAAAGAGCAGGAGCAGGCGTTGACAATCCAAGGAGCAATAGGATGCCATCATCAGGACGGTGGGGACGGAGGATAAGCTTCCTCACTTGTGTGTGTGTGTGTGTGCCTGCCTGCAGCTCGAAGGCGTTTAGTAAAATATGAAACCACAAAAGAGTTGGGCCAAGGAATCGTTCATGTCAATTATTCCAGTTAAGTGAGCAACAAACCAAAGGCGCAAATCTTCATCCTGCCCTTCTACCCTTCCATCACTGTGACCAGCTACATTTAAACTTGAGCAATTTTTGTATACCACATAAAAATGTGTAAGAAGGGTATTATAAAGTTGTGCGAAACTTTGTAACAGACAGAGATACTCAACTACTATATATCGTTATTAGCATGGACAGATATCGACCTCAGAGACTTAATACTTATAAGAGCCAGATTATAAAAACAAAACCGAATATATAGATGAGATATAATCTTAAAAGGTAGTTTACCCAATTATAAAGGTCAGCTTTTCTGTGACTAGAATACAGGGTATTTTCCAGCGACATATCAAAAACAAAAGCACTCTTACTTGCTTTTTTTAAGTGCATTTTGTGCAATTTTAAAACTAAATGCTTTGGCTTGCAAAAAATGTAATTTGATATACGAGTTGCTTGATCGTCAGCTTCGAGAGCTGTGCTTAAAAACCAATGTAGAATTTAAAATTCTAGAGCTGCCTGCATAAATTGCAGTTCAGGAATCACACAGATTACGTGGAACTCGTAAAGAAAAAAAAACAACAAAAAAAAACAAGAAAAATCATACAGAAAAGTAAAATCGACAGACAGTGACACAATGAAGACGCCCAGCGACATAATAAAGCAATAAACTGCCCTTAAGGATAACAAACAGAAACATACAAAGATAGATACACAAAAACAAACTGAGGATACCAAAGGGGGGGCCACTCTTCAGACAGATGCAGCTGAGTCGCAGGCTGTGCACTCAAATTTCACATGCAATCGATGACAAATTTATGACTTTGAATGAGTTCAGGGCCCTTTACTGGGCTCTTGTTGTGGCTCATATTTCTGTCAATTTGTTGCATAGTCTCCAAAACAAATTAAATTATTGCATTGAGTCCAAATGCAATTCGTATGCCACTTAATCCTGCAGCAACTCATATCCTGCAGACTGCAGCTGGCAATGCATTTAAGTATCTATTTCACGCATTTGTCAAAGATCAAATGCCTGAACAAGTGTTTAAATCCCACTTGAATACGTTCTACGAGTTGAGCTCTAAATTATTTCCGCTGCTTCGAGAGCTATTTCCGCTGGATATGCATAAATGTTAGGTACTAACTTTAAATCTGATAATTGCTCCTTTGAGTGCAACTTGAATTATGAAAGCCATTCGAAACGGCAGGAATCAAAATGCAATTCGAATGAAGGCTTTAATGCGGCATTGAACCAAACCAGTTTATGCTCCTTATGAACCTTCAACCAAACCAGTTGTCCAAAATACGTCCGAGCCTGATCTAAAACAGAACCATTTTTTTTTTATAAAACATTTGGGTAACAATGTTATAAGCTTCTTCTACTAACATCTCTGGAGAGCTTACATTATAATTCAAAAATTTACTTAGGCCGTTTTTCTTTTTGAAAAGAAAAGTTTTGTTTCAAATATTTTCTAATATTCAGTTGTTTTTTCACTCAGGTCATCAGATATACCACATGAAAAGTAAAGACATTATGTTAGCGCGCTTTCAATCAGGCCTGTTCCCAATCCCGAAACTTATGATTCCGAATTAGATTCGATTTATATAATCTTTTTTTAAATTTTTAAAAAAAAAATAGAGTATATTGGGTTTGTGAAATGTGCGACTGTCTGTCTGTTCTTCCGGACAGACGTCCATCTGTATGAACGCAGCTTTTTCCACAGTTTTGAAGCTAGAGCAACCAAACTTGGTGTACATGTTGATACATACATAGGCAGACAAAGTGTTAAGATCTCCCTCCACCCCAACCTCCTCCCCCTTAAATGGCAAGAAACTGTATCTTCCACAGTTATACAGCTAGAGTAACCAAATTTGATATTAGGGCTACTAATCACTTCCTTGATTGATCTGACTAAAAAAAAGTTGGCCACGCCCACCCCCGCCCCCACAAATGAGCAAAGTCTGTATCTTCCACACCCCTTTAGCTAGAATTACCAAATTTTGCAGGCTGAGTTCTGATGCCCTATTAAATAGATTGTATAAATATATTTTTGCCACGCCCACCCCCGGCCTTGCAATCGAGCAAAGTTTGTTTTCCCCAAACCTGTCGAACGGGCCCAACCAAATTTAAATTTATGGCAAAACTTGAAAGATTTGAGCAAAAATACAATGGCCGCGATCAGTTCTGACTCCGCAAAGGGGCGAAAAAAAGAGTATATCGCAGTCGGGTGCATCCAGCTGCAACTTTCTTACTTGTTTGTTTCCATTTTCTAAACAAATAGCAATCGTTCTTCCTTTTTAAGGGTAAGCTCAAAAACTTTTCAACCCACTGTCTCAAACGCAAGACTTTGTAAACCAAATTTCCCATCGACTTTCGGAATTTAGAACAGCAAACAATTTCAATTCCGAATGTTTTGATCGGAATCGGAAATGGGAACATGCCTAAATATAGCATTTTGATCTTTTATATAAACAGTGCAGTATGTTAATCTAATTTTTCTTTAGAAATTCCTAAAGGTAAATTTAAATTGTTGTTATCAGTTTGACTTTAGATTGATTTTAAACAATATTCATTATTTTTATTCTTTTATGAATATTCAATTTCTTGCATAGCCATACTCTTATAAAAGTACTACTATAAAATCCCACTTTTGCATTTATAATATCACACTGTATATATAAACATCTATTGGTTTTTTTGCCCAGCAGTGCAACTTTTTGAATTCCTTTTAAGTAAAATTTGCCCCTTTGCTACATATTCGTACATAAAATGGCATTTTAACTTCACATGCCACGCCTGTCAATTGCAGTTCGTTGCTGTGCTTCAAGTCTTGGGGCCACAATCAGTTGGGATCTAAGTGGAAATGCATTTTCACAATATTGTACATGCATACATACTTACTAAGCAATGTACAAAGTATAATGAAAACAGCAGCAATGCAGACTTAAAATATGCAACTGCCACATACACACACACACACACACACACACACATACACAAAGCTGACCAAATAATAAAGGGCCCGTGCAACAACAACAAATGAAAACAAGTAGCAAATAGCTCAAGACGCCACAAAACGCTAACGAAGTTTTTTGTTGCAAGACTTTTGAACTGAAGTTGCCGGACTGTTGCTGCTGCTGGACTGTTGCTATTGCTTTGGCTGCAGCTGATAAAGCAGCCTGATAAGCGACACGCGACCTGCCACAGTCCGTGCCTCCAACTCCAGACTCGGCACACGTAATAACGGGGAGGCCATCACAGGAATACCAGGTACGTATCAGGTACAGGGTACAGTTTGTTTTATGCCCCGCAAATTGGTTTCTGCTCTTTCTGCAGTTTGTGGCAGGTGTCGTGTCGTCCCAAGCAGCCAGCAGCCACCAGTCTCTATACATACACACACACACACACACACCCAACCATACACCCACAGCCACAGCGGCTTGGCTTGGCGCTGTCACATGAACGCCACATGGATGTCCCTGGATTGCATATGCCACCAAGACACGACCGGAGACATAGTTGCTGTCTAGAGTGTGTGTTGTTCCAAAGACAACACAAACACGGCCTCCACTGACAGTGTCTACCGTGTCTTAGGCCCAATGTCTGCAGTTCCGTTTTATGTACCTATGTCAGCGCCCCTACGCCCTTACCCCTCTTAGCCAGCCCTCCTCCCTACACAAGTCTTATATTAATTGTCACGCATATGTCTAACCCCCGACGACCCGTAGCAGACCCTGGGCACAGACCGAAGCCGCCGTCGCGCATATTTTGGGTCTATTGAAAAGCCAAAAACCACAAGAATGTTACCAAAAGTGTTTTCATCTACGCCAGACAAAACATACGAATAAGTAACAACTACTGTTGCTTGTTCTACACTTTATCATTGACCTCGGGTATATGAGCATTGATAAAGAGTTTGCCATCAACACACCCATCGGAAGTTTTTTGGTTTTCAAATTTGTATGGAACATAGAGATCCTTATTGTATTCAAAGCACTCCGAATTGGAATTATTAGTTGCTCTGAATTTCAAATATCTATAGAAAGTGGATTGCGAATAATTCAAAACTAACATTAAAAGAGGAAAAACGATTTATATTTTTTAATCGTAAAGTGGAAAACAAAAACGAAAGCGATTCAGAAGTGAAACTTCTCGGAAATGGGAACAAGTCTGGTAAGATTCTTCAACAAACACAGTCCTATTTCATTTTGATTTTATCTGTCATGTCTGAAAGTTATCATCAAAAATTAAAATTTATTTAACTGAAGATGAAAGAAAAAATAATTTTTAAATTTTAAAACAACATAATTTTAATAAAGTTTCCTGAATGGTAATATTACTAACTTCAACTGGTGACATATATTAGAAAAATGTATATGTTTTGAATAATGGTTTTTCGAAATTCAGTGCAAACCTAAATGATCTAACAAATTCAGCACGTCTTTCAGTTTCAGCCGAGAATATCACATTTATGAAAGCATATTTTGAACACTTCTTAACTTTGTACTGGATTTCTATTGCTGCCTGCAGAGTATCTAGAATTCGTATATTTTTCAAATATTTTTTAAAGTTGTTCATTGTTTGTGTTACCATTTTTGTGTGTCATTTGTAGGTGGGGACTGGAACGGGTTAATGTGTGCGCAGTAGCCGGCTACCAGACTAAGTAAGACTCAGTCTCTGACTCTGACTCTGACTGGGATGTTTGGTGTTGTAGTTGTAGTTCTTAGTTGATTTGGTGGGTCTTGTACCCGGTGCAGTTCGTGCTGTCTGCTCTACTTGACAATTACCTCTGGTACATATGTCGTCCAATTGTGGTTGTTATTGTTGTGGCTTCTTTCTTTACTTTCTAAATATTTTGCTTTTTGTTTTATTTTGTTAAAGGCAAAGGCAAAACTTAAATACTTTTGTGTAGCGCAGACAGATCTTTTTGTTTCAGTGTTTTCATTTATAATTGAATGACGAGACAGTCCCTGCTGTGTAGCACTCTGAACAAACACAGGAACGAACATTTATAGCACAGCACACTTCCACCCTTGCCCACTCTCCTAACCTTTAAACTGTGCATTTATTAATGCAATTAACATTTGCATCTCTCTCGGTTGCATAGAAGGGATGCTAGTCGCATTTTGTGGTAGCCCTAAGTAGCACATATAGATAAGATTAGCTTTTGTCTCACTTATGTCTATGCTCAACCCAATTATTTGACAATAATACAGTTACAACATAACTCATATGCTCCAGTTGCAGTTGCACAAGCCGCAATCTGTGGACTCCCACAAATATTGACATGCTCTGCGAGATTAGTTTTTGGAAAACCAGTTGGGCAACTAACTGCTGATGAAACCCGTACAACTAATTACGTTCCGTGCTCAGCTGCACTTTACACGTAATAATTTCAAACAGAAATGTTTAATCTTAACTGTAATTCTTGTTGTTGTAGTTGTAGTGTTTGACTTTCACCCAGTTCTTTTTTATAAATTGACTTGAAAGTGTTTTCCATGAAAATTGCACTTGCAAGTTGCTCAAAGTATTTGCCAAGTAAATACAGTTAGTTCTTGTTAGTTTTTGATTTGCATGTTTAGAGCCTTCCCTGCGGTACAAATCTAGTTAAATAGCGGGCCCAATTATCGTCCTGACCGTCCTAAGCATACACATGCCTAGATACGAACAACTGCTCTACTGCCATAGTAATATACGAGTATATGAATATATGTGAAGCATGTTTGTATATCCGAAGCAATGGGTAACTGCGATTACAATATGCAGTCCTTACACGCAAATAGTTAAAGGACCTGCTGGGTTTGTGGCTTATACGATGATATAATGGTCTGTAAACTTGGCTGAGTTATTGAATACAGCCATAAAATGTACAGCGTATGACTAATGTTAAATATTTATATAACATAAAAGCATATACAATATTTTATAAGACATCATCTAAGTCTCCGAGATCTGTGTGTTCATACTAACGGACGGACAGATGGACTGACAGACTGACATGGCTATTTTGTCTCGGCTGTTGATGCTGATCAAGAATATATTTAGTTTATATACTCGAAAATGCCTCTTACATACATTTGCAGTACTTCATAACTCCCTTTTTCCCATTTTTAATGGAAACTGGGAGTAAAAGGCATTTAAGAAGCTAAATCTGAATAGATTAATGTTAATAAAAATAATAATTTTTATCCTTTTTTGTAGACACAAAGGATTATATAATGTTTCAAACAAAATTTCTGCTTAGCAAACTAAGTAACATTAAACTCAAGTTTGGATCGACGTGTAAACGCCTCATGAAGCCATATATTTGCCTTTTGACAGAGTGCCAATAATTTTTGCCTTAAACTTCAATGGGCAGCCCACAACCTGTTCCCCAACCATAACGGAGCTTAAAAAACAAAATTTGCATGCCTGGGCCATAAGTTATGCCATGTTAGCAGTTGATTTTGAGGCGGCCCACAAAGTATACGACAGGCTGTTGTTTGTGGCTGAGGTCCAGAGCCGGGTACCAGGTCCAAGTTGCGTGTCAAATGCGTTCAGGGCAAGGAAAAGGCCGAGAAAATATTGGCCACAGGGCGCAGGAGGCATGAAAATCTAAGGCATGAAAAGTTGTTGAAAGATTAAAAAATACGGCGACGGCTTGTTATGTTTGCTAAATAAATAACCAGGCTGCTTTGTGAGTGTCCAAGACTAACGGCATTATTGATATAAATTATAAGCACTTCTTTCAATGCTTTCATACACATTACTTTTAAAAGGCTACAGCAAATTATAAAACCTTTTTCCAACATAAATATTAATGAACCTAGGACAAACGGTTAAGTTGCTGCTCATATGTCGGCTTGTTTCTTTGTACAAAAATGGGCAGCTGAGATTTGCATTTGAAAATTGGATTACTATCATCATTTTATCAGAGCCCACCAGGCTGGCAACACTTCAAAGGAAGCCACGTCTAGAGTTACCCAAAAGGCTATCTCGACTTCCGATAGACTCCTGCTCCTGGACATTTCATGCATAGTTGAAGCGACCTACATGGCATAACAAACAGAAATCAAATGCCTCAGCTGGCAGGCTGCGATTTTCTGCATCATTTACCAGAACAGAGCAACAACTTACACAAGACGCTCGACTATGATATACCCTGTAATGGGTTTATATGTGAGCATAGAACTAATGAGTTGATGTAGATTGCAAGTCTGTTGAAAAAACTGTTTATTCTTATATTTAGGTATATTTTAAACGATTCTACAACTGTTTTATGCTTCTAAAATAACGGAATAAATTTTTAAAATGTAATATCAGGACATGGTTTAAAAAGGTTTTTAGAAAAGTCATTAACTTTGCCGAGAAAATGTTACTTAAGTGCAACATAGCTGACTCTTACGTTCATTAAATTTTAATAAAATTAAAGCTTATTCCACCCTCTTTTACCTTTTAACAGGGTATACAAATCTCAAGTGCCCAACAGGATGCGCGAGTATTTGCCCTGACGGCGCCTGGCGACCATTCTAAGCGACAGGCCGGATACGTGTGTGTGTGTACTATGTGCTCCGTGGAAATTCAAACAAGTGCAGCTGCAACAACTTGAGTGGCGTCTGAACTTGGCCTGGGTAGCTGCCACTACTCAAGTGGCTAAGATAGACACGGCAAATTAAGATATCAACGACGCTTTACGCTCATACGAAAACCCATTCAGTTTTTCATATGCCGTATTCAGTATGCGCTAACCTGCACAGTGGCACCTTTTGTCGGCTAGACCACAAAAAAAGAAGAAGAATAAAGAAAAAAAACGACAACTGAATAAAAATATAAAAAAAAAGAGAAGAACAATTCCTGCCAGCAGCCAGGAGCATTGAACATAAAAGGCATCATCTAATCGCTACTTTCTGTCACATTGATGATAAAATTTGGGTCAACTTTTAGTGGTAGCACCTTTTTGTAGTGTTTCGCTGTGTTATCCTTGGCTTTGCCAAGATAGTCGACTGCTTTGCACTTACCGTCGCCTTGTGTCTAATGGCCTAGGCTGCCAGTTTCTATTCCTTTCATTGTTGTTGTTGCTGTTGTTGTTGCTGTTGCTTTCTTGCCGTTTTTATGTGCCGTCCCTTAAGTTGAGCGCCGACTTAGCCAGCGATAATAAAAACGGGGCGTGGAATAGAACTACAAAGTTTTAAGGCAGACCAGTAGCCAAGGCATATCCTTTTTTTTATGTTGTGGTTATTGTAATGGCCACGTACACTGCACTCAAACTTGGCCAAAGATACCACAAGCAACCAAATTGAGATATGCAAATTATGCCAAAGTGCTTCATGGGAAGTTTGTTTCGCTTTTAATGGAAAATACTAAGCAATGGTAAACTGATAACTAATGAGTTAAGCTATATATATATACTAAGTAAACGTTCTTATGTATGGAAATATTTGTAAATATATGTACTTTTTAGTTACAGATTTTCATTTCATTCATCTATGTTAAATATGAAATACAAGTAGTTTTTAAGGGGTTATATACACTTCTAATGCATGAAAATCACTTCTTTTTTTTAGAACAAGTATATAAGCCCTTAAGTCCCATATCTAGTTCAAATATCGGTGAACAATTCAATCAAGAAGCATTCAAACTCATCTTTAAAAGGAAAAACGATTGAAATTTCTTAAGAAAATAGGATGACAAAATCCAACACGAATCGGAATGAAAAGTTTTACTAAATGGGAACAGACTTGGATATAGGTTTTCTGCAGCAGCAAAGTTAATTCGACATTAAAGTAATTGAATTATGATTTAAGAATAAACAAAGGTTAACTTTATAGATAAAAGTCGCTTGATATGCAGTTAAGTCATTATCATATATATATATATATATTATCATGTTTTTAGGTAACGTAAATGATCCTCAGTCTTTGAACCTATAATTTTCTCTCAGTGATGCCAGTCTGTCGGCTGCATATCCTCGAGTAGTCATCGTCGTTGTTCGTGTAACAGATAACTGCTACACTTTCTGCTCGACGATGCATAAAAAAGGTGCAACAACAAAAATAAAACAGAAAAACACACACACACACAAAACTCTTTCACAAAGTGTTTTTTATGACAATGGCCAATTGCATTTGGCCTCAGCTGCTGCGACTGTGGCACGACTGCAACGTCGACTGCAACCGCGGCAGAGACGTTGCAGCGCAGTGCAGTGGTTAAACTCACACGCGAGTCGCAGCTGTAAAATGCATTTTCATATCAATTGACATTTGTTGGATCGTAAAAGGCAAAAATTAAGCACTGCGCGTTGCTCATTTTTATGGCTTTTCAAAGGCTACCTTAAACCCCAGAGCCATTGATAAAACGCGCCAGCTCTTAATTTCGGCACTTTGAAGTAACATTTTCCTGCTTTAGTTAGCCGTCGAAAGACTTTTCTTGAGATAAAGTCTTAAGTATTAAGGAAAAACGACGAATATGTAAATTTTAACAATTTGTTATCACAACTTCAAAGGCTATTTCTAAAAATAGTAGCTCCAAATAAAAGTGAGTACTATATCATTTTTGCGGCATGATGTGGCAACAATTTTGGAAAAGAAGTACACTTGAAAAAACAAAAGCAAGCAACTCGTGATTGGCATAATTTTAAGTGGATTCGAGTTGAGGTGTGAAAATAATTTAAAACATGAGCCGAACCATCGAAACTTTTCGCTGCTGTTGAAATCTCAAGGCTGAGTTTAATGAAACACCTACAGGCTAAAAAAAAAATATGATTATTATGTGCCCCATCCGGCAACTGTTGAAATTAATTGCAATTTATGATGACGTTTCAACAAAAACAAAACCACGAACAATCATAAAAAAAAGTGTAAGTTCAACAAAAACAAAAAGCTAAAAAGTTGTAAAAACAGATAAAAAACTGAAAAACTGAAAACAAAACTACGCAGGTAAGCACAATAAACGTGCGGCTCTTAATTAAGTCATGGCCTGGTCCGCTGAATTTGTAGTGGGCTTTGAGTGGCTATAGTGGCTATAGTGGCTCCATTGCGCACCACCAGCCAAACAGCCAGTTAACGAATAAAAATATACAAAAATTTTAAAAATAAAGCATTGAAGAATAATATTTATTATACAATATATATGCATGTGAAGTGCTCAGGATGAGTTCCAAGCGGTAGCAATTGCCGCGGATGATGATGCTGCCCTCAAGTGTAACGAAAATATTGAAATAAATTTGTCAAGTGTGTGAAGAATTGAGTGAAAGCCCTGTGTGTGGGTTGACCCTGGTCAACAGTAGCTCATAGTTTATATAGAAATCATTCGTAAAAATGGTTACAAAACGTATTATATTAAGTTTGAAGGTACTTGAAATGAACACTACTAGCTTGAGCATAGTATCTAATGAATGTGCTTCAGTTAAATTGTTGAAGAATATTGAAATAATATGAATATCTACTTTGTTTGATATTCGCTTTCATTGCTAATTATATTTTCTGAACTTTTGGAACAATTCTCTTCGTGTTACTCTACTCAGCAAGTCATTCCCAAAAACCGATCATAAAATTGTTCATTACATGAGTTAATTTGCTGTTTTCGCAGCCCACATACGAAGTGGCCCCCCCTTCAGCCCACCCTTTGAACCTACTCTGCACCATCGTGCACTACATTAAAAAATCAATCAGCGTCGAAAAGTTGCATGGAAAAAAAGTTGTTGTTTTTGTGGCGTCTACGCTTTTGCAGACTTCCTCACCTCATACAAGTGTGAAATTTGCTGTAAACCACAAGAGGCATAAAACAAAAACAGTAAGAAGAAAAAACAACAACAACAACAACAACAACTACTACATCTCAAAGAAAAGAGCAACAGAAACGAAAATACCGCAAAGAGGTGCCGGCTATAACGGACAACGACGCTTGGAACACAACTTGATTACTGGCTCATTTAGTTTCATTTAAGCCAGGCGAACAACAAAATGTACATTGTACAACAACAAAAAAAAAAAACCAAAAAAATAATAAAAAACTGCAAAAGCGTTGGCCAAATGAGAGCATTTTGTGTGTGTGGTAAAACAAGTTAAGCAGAACAGCGACAGGCAATAAACGTCGGCGACAAAGGCAACAAAATTTGCTATGACGCCAGACTGAGCTGACCAGGGCAATCGGCATGGATATGGGAATGGGACTCAGACTGAGACTGAGACTGAGACTGGGATTGGAGGAGGTGTCCGTCCGGCTGTCTCAGCCATGCCATTCAGCGATCGAATTTCACATGCATCGATTTTTTACGATATTGTCTTAATCAGCTACGGGATTTTGTGCGCAAGAAATTCACACCACAAAAGGCAGTGAAGCGACATTTTTTTTTGTTCTTCTTCTCAATATGTTTTCATAATTTTTGTATCTTTTGTTTTTGAATATTTTTTATGTTCATTGAATATGCGCAGGCGCGTCTATGACAACAAATGCGAAAATGCGAGCAAAAACAAAAAAAAAAAACTGCAAGTGATAGCGCAAAATGTCAGGCATTTGAAGCTGGCAAACAGCTAAAGATACAGATACAAATGCAGATACACAGCAAGCGAGTTACAGATACAAGATACATAATTGCCTGGCAGCAATGAAGAAAACCTGCCGCTGAGCGTGTCAATGACAGCGGAAAGAGCGACAAACCAAACGAGTTGATCACAGAGAGAGCAGGAGAGCAGCCGGGAGAGACATGGTGAGAGCGTAATAGAGAGCGCTTTGAGTGTATGCGTGAGAGCAGCACCAATACAAGCAAGGCAGCTTTGGCAGCGCAGAATGTGCGAACGAATGGCAAGATACAAAAGCAAGCAGCCTGAACGAGCAAGCAAGAGTTGCCAAGAGAAAGAGAGCGCAAGATCAGCTGTCAATGTATTGGTAAAAGCATGAGAGAGAGAGCGCAATTTGTGGCTGTATGCGTGCCGCATTTCCCCTCCAAAGAGCGAGAGAGAGTGAGAGAGCGAGTGTCGCTCAGCTACCTGCAAATGTATCTGTATCTATTTAGATTCCAAGCCCAACAAAAAACCTCTTTAGGAATTGTGGGCTCAGACAGAGGCTTAGGTTTTTCTGTTTTAAACTGTTTGCTGAAATAACACGCCGAGAAGAAAATATTATTTTTCCTTTTTAGTGCCAAGTAATTTTCACTCATTTTTGGCAATTACACGTTTGTTTGTGGCCTACAAAAATATTGAGTGGCACTTTTAGGGCTAACTGAAGCTGAAAAAATACATTTTCGCCTTAACATAAATAGCATTTGCCTGTAATAACAACAATACTTAAAGCAAGCTGTAAGTTGTAGCTACAAATATCAAAAAAATTATTGACCAATTTATAAAGATGAGTTGCCATTCTGGATTTTTGCTTTCGCGTGTGTTTAATAAAGGGTTCTGATAAATACTTATGTTGGCCCCCGTCTTTGAATATCTGTTGAACATCGCGCACCTCACCTCTTAAAGCGGGTATTAGCAAAATGCTGAAAAATTGCGAACCAACAAAAAAAAGATGGAATAAAAATAAGCCAAAATGAAATGAAATCGGCGTCTGAGGCTGACAATTAGAATTGTCTGGTTTATTTTTTGCGCTTAAGCCATGATTATGGGTTATGCTAACTTTTTTATTCAGCTTCGTTTTTATGCTGTGTACTTTTTTGTGTGACTTTTCGCGTTTATCAAATATTTCACCAATTATGAAAATATTTAAATTATAGGAAACAAATTATTATATTAAAGGTGCTTTCATTTTTCGACATGCAAAATAAACTAATTGCAGGAAGTTTCAGTTTTAAATGGATCGATTAAACTCTGATTCGAACTGTTTGTATATTACAAAGAATATGTAGTATAGTACTTAAAATTGTAAGCTGCATGTGCCAGCGGGTGGAAGTGTTACACTTTTATTGGCAATTAGTTATGTCCTGCTGAGTTGCAATGCTAAAGATGCTTGTTTAAAGTTCGAACAACAAGTAAACAGTTAACAATTAACAAAAGCACAATTTGTTAGTTTAGAACCAATCAAAAATGACATACAATACACTATAAAATAAACAGGAAAATTGATCTTCAACATAACAAAGATCAAATGCTCTTGCAAGACTACTTTTACTATTGAATTTATTAGTTATTAAGATAAACGGTATTAAATATTATTTAAAATATAAGTTAGTAAAAGATTACTTAATCGGTTTGACGAACAATCTAACAATAGTTGTACACATATGGTGAAAAGAATGGTACTATCAAATCCAATGTAGATATTCCATTCTATATTCTTTGGAAAAATTGTGCGAGCGATCCATTAAAAGTGTACCATATAGCTTGACATATGATAAGATCAAGTTAGTTTAAAAACTGCGTAAGATCCTATTTGGCTAATTTTCACAAAATGCACTGCTTAAAACAGTAAGCAGCTACCTCACACAAGATTAAAACAACACAGACCATATTTCAATAAAAGTAACTCATAAACTCTCCTCTCATGTTGCCTGGTCACAGTGCTAATACTGAAGCTCATAACTAAAGTCATGTTTTAGCCTTTGGACACAGCGGGTTGGCCTAAAAGACTGTTGCTCTCAATACACCAAGCGATACCAAGCGATACCAAGCGCTACCAAGCGATACCAAGCGATTCCCGGTGTTTCGCAGCAAAACAGCGTTTTCAGCTGCCATAAGTTTTTGGCTAGCGTAAGGCACATGGCTAGAATACATAAATCACAGCAGCCAATAAATATTTGCGGCAAAGATTCTCGGGGAGAGACATAAACGCGTAATTAACCTCATTTTGTTCGAACAGTGGCAGCAACTGAAAATATGGCACAAGAGTTAATGCACATTAAAGCTCATATATCAACCCCCTATACTAGAGTACAGGGTCGAACAGGAACCACACACAATAGGCAGCCACTTCCATACACTCTACACCACTCCACCTCCAATCCACTTCACTCCATTCTGCACTCAACTTACAGCTAAGCGCGACACTGCACAATGCAGCAAAGTATCTTTAAGATGCACTTGAGCGGTCGTTGGCATCTACACTACGCGTTACTCGTTACTCGTTATTCGTTATTCACTCAATATGCATGTTTCAACCATATCGTCGTTGTTTGTATATATATTGTACTATACTTAATATATAAAATATCGCATGGCATATATAAAAAATGCCTTGCATTGTTTCAGCGGCTTCGTGTGGGCGCATTGCTGAGCCCGCATATCAAATGAGCCTGATACAAGTACAAACTCAGCAACAACAATGCAGCTCGATATCAACTAACACTATACAACAAAAAGGTTGTTGAATTTAAGGATATTGAATCCTTCTTTAGAATAAATCATCATCATGAGCAAAAATAAGGGTTTATGTATGTAATTTCTACTAAGTATTTAATATGATAATAATTCTTACATGGAAAAGATACTTTGCGCATAATAGAATAAATTATTTAAATCATGGTACTAGGGGTTTTTTTTATCAGTTATTAGATTAATAATTTAATAGCAACCATAAGATCGAATCAACATTTTCATATTTTTAATAGATAAACTCCAGTTCTGCCCACTGTCACTTTCAATAAAAACATTTAATTTTCTCTAATTCATTCAATTTTTCATGTAGGTACTTTTTTTCCATCTCAGAATTTGTTTTGCAATCGACACTTAAAGATAAAAAGCTGAAACACAGTTGTTTTTTTCTGTATTTACAGTTGTGATCTTAAATGTCTCACATGTGTTATTCTAGCAATTAAATCATTTGTTTTCATTAAGCTTTACCAAAGCTGTTTACATATCGACACTCTTTCATTTTGTGCATTGTCAGCTTTAAAAATGCTTTTTGGCTAATTGAAGTGGGATTTAGTGACTTTGATTTAACAGCTGCAGAATAAGTTTTATACATATTATTTATACATTCCAGTAAATGAAATTGCAACACAATATTTGTTGCTTAGTGTAATCGTAATGTAATGCAAGTTCTCTTGTACGCTTGACAGCTGCCAGGGAGTTGCCAAGGAGTTGCCAAGGAGTTGCTCCTGTCACACGCACTTCTTCTTTATTTGTTTGCATGCCGATCAAATACAACAACAACAATCACATTGACAACAACAACTATCAAAGTTGCACATCCATTTAGGTATCTACGTTCATATTCGATATCCATAATCCAAATCTAAGTTGTTGTTGTTGTCTGTGGCATTGGCAGCATTTTCACTGGCGACGGAGTCCTCATTCATTAAAATCCATGCAATGATATTCATAATTTGTGCACGCTGCAGACAATTCTCTAGTTTGCCAAAAGATTATGAAAATTTTGGCCTGGAAAAATTGGTAAAAAAAAAGACGGCAATAGCTGAAATCAGTTTCAGTTGGAAAACTTGAACTCTCGACGAAGGCAAAGCCAAAGACGATGCCGAAGCTAAAGCTAAAACCAAGACAATACAAAACAAATAAATTATGCATTACAAACGTGCTGCTGACCCATTGCCATTTTCTAATTCAATTAAAAAATGTTTGTTTGCGCATTTGAATACAATTTCCCAAGGAGCTAAGTGGGAAAGTTTTCTGAAACGCGACTGTAGCCTAAATACACCACTGGGAAGATAGCCACAGTGCAGCACAGTGCACCACCAGTGCCACAGCACCACATTGCATCCAATGGAGTTAGGAGTTGAAGAGCATCCGCTGCAGAGTCAGACACTAATTTGACATAGTTATGCGCAGCGAAATGAAAGCTGCGACTTGCAACTTGCAACTTGCAACTTGTGGCTGGGATTGTAACCATGGCAAACGCGGCGTATGAATAATATTTAAGCTTTGCCTCTTTTTTTTCGTTGTTGTCTGCGCAACTTTTTTATTTACTTTGCTAGCCTCCAATGGGGCGACAACTGCCAACTTGAATTCCGCTTGGATTCTACTTGGATTCTGTGCAAAGCTACTTTGGTAATGGATGGCTCTGGGTATGTTTTTTTATGGTTAGCAGCTACCAATATAAACTTGCAGCTTTGAAAGATTCTGTGAGACATAAGTTGGCAAACAGTAGAAGTTGACAGTTATATAAAATAGTTCAAAACTCTTTAGCAATACAGAAAACCTTTGTCATATAGATCCAATTTGAAGGCTATATTAATGTTTAGTTCGAAAACGAAAACATGCATGTCTCATTAATCAGTTAAAAGTTGTGTTCAAATATTTCGAAATATAATATTTTATTTACTCTGATAATCTCTGATAAAATCTTATGTTTTCGGACTTCTGAGATCTTATAAAAGTAGCTTAAAATTAAGTTTTAAGTGAAAGTTTTAATTGATCAAGAAACTTGAAAATTTCTTTAGAAATTTCGAGCTTGTACACAAATTTTGAATTTAAGTTGAAGTGTTTTCTAAACTGTCGCAATTTTGTGCCCAAGAATTTGAGTACAGAATATAAGATTTCTTTCTCAGTGTGTGTTTGTGTATGTTTGTTGTGTTTTTGTTTGCGGTGTGTGCCTAGCAGCCAAACATTTTGACAACACGGGGTCAACGACATGTGAAAAAACAAAAGCAACAACAAAAACAAAGACAACAACGAGGACAACGCTGTCGGCACATGCCACAATAATGAAATTTAAAAATTCATAAAATATTCGCACCACTAAACAAACAACAACAACAACAATTGCTATGCCAGTGTAACTCAATTAATTAATAACAATATAGTAGCAACAGCAACTAGCAACAGCAACAACAACTAGCAACACCAGCAGCAGCAGCAGCAACATTAACAAGAACAACAAACAAAATAATTAAGTAACAAAAGTTTCATATTTGCAGCACCGCAAAAAAAAACAAAAACAAAAAACAAAAACAACTGAAGACGAAAACGAAGCAAAAGCTGAAACACAAAAACAGCAAAGCTGGGCAAAGTTTGAACTGGCAGAGGGGTTACCAGGCAAGGTGCGGGCGGTTGGAGTTGGTCGATGGGCGGTGGGCGTGTTGTGTTTTATTGTGTGCTGCTTCTTGCCTGGCAGACGACAGAAGTTTTTTAATGTAATTTTAAGTGGCATAAGTCGACAGCCAAAAAACATAAGTACATACACATAGATATATATATGCATGTGTGTGTGTGTGTGTGTGTGTGTGTGTGTGTGTGATAGGTGGGTGAGCTGGGCGTTACATTTACATGCTACAACAACAAACTCGTACAGCTGCATACATTATGCCAAATAAGTATGCCTTTTGCCATTTCTCAGTAGTTTTTTTCAAAATCAAAAAACAAATATTAACAAAAGTAACTAAAAATGGCATTAAATAGTCACTAACTAAAGTTGTCAAAACAGACATGAAGCTAAAAAGGAATACAGTAGAAAGTATGCGACTGTGGGATGACCTGTAAAGAGTGTATACAAATTTTAAAAAAATCTAAAATATAACACTACAACCGAAACTGTAAAACGTAGTTTTCTTTATAGCGAATTCTATTCCAGAACACTGCAATATCATCTTAAGTATTTCGAGTTCTTTTTTACAAGTTTTCTATAAATCAAAGTTTTATTATTTTATTTTTTGTTCCCCTTGAGATTCTTCATATAGAAGTTCGGCTGTATTCCAGAATTTGAAACTGTTTCCTTTTTAATTTGATAAATTTTCTGAAATTAAAGAAATCACTTGATATACGCTCTTATCAAGCATACCCACTTAACTATCTACGCTATAGGGTATTTTAAAACATTTTCTAAACGAAGCAGAGCAAAAAAAACGTGGCATACAAAGCAGCGACGCTGGCAGCTCAGCTGGCAGCGCAGCTGGCGTCAGCTTTGACCGCTTGTTGCGCGTGAATGTTAAAGGCATTAAAAATGGCATAATAATAGCATTCAAACTGTAATGTTGCCAACTTCGCTGCCGACGAGGACGACGATGTTGCTGCTGTCGCCGTTGACGTCGACGGCGGCAATGTTGCTGCTGCGCCGTTAATGTTTGTTGCTGGCGTCGCATGCAACATTCATATGTAATATTTTAAGCTTTGCCGTAATGGAAAGAGTAGAGAGTGCACAGATAAAGAGAGAGACTGAGTGGGTGAAGAAGGGTATCTGGTGGGGGGGGGGGGGGGGGGTATAACTGAGAGATTGTTGTTTGTATGACATAAATGGAGATGGTAGCAACTCGTAAATTTGCTGACTACCGCAAAGCGTACATGTTTCTATAATTCTCGCGCCAGCTAAGCTTCAAACTGATGTTGTCTGGCAAATGCATATGAAATATGAATATTACTGTTGCTAGGGGATATAAGAAGTTAAGTTAACAACAGCTTACAAATATCTGGGAATGAGTTCTTTTGCAGTACTTAGCCTAAAGGAAAGTAAAGAAAGTTTTGTTAAATTGCACTATATCATTGTAATGTCAAATTCAAGCCAAATTGAAATTCCTTAAGTCGATTTTAAGCATTTTCCATTTTTAAAGTTTCGAAAATTGTACACTCAAGTTTTATTAAAATTCTCTCTAATTCAATTACGAAGCGTAAAACGCGTCGCAATTTGCCAAATTGCTGAAAAAGTTTAGCCAATGAATGAAAAAAAAAGCTCACAAAGAACTCAAAGAAATGGTTTGAAGGCCGAAGCACACATAAGAAATGTTCCTAAAATATACAAGAATATTTGACATACAACAATAGATTTAGCATTTTATGACTTGAACGCCACACAACACTCGAGTAGTTGTTCGTTTGTTCGTTCAGCGCACAAACAAGAAAACAACAAGAACAACTGCTCTTAAATATAAAGCCCTGTGGCATGCAACATGGCAATAGCAACATACTCATAGTGGGGGAGCATCGTATGCAACACGCCGCCTGCAACGAGCAGTTGAACTTGATGCTGCCAAAGGACGAAAGGGGAGTGAATTGTAAGTTGACTAGCATACAAAATGTTGCAAGACAGCCTGTTGACTGCCGCCGGTTAGTGCGAAAGTGTGAGAAGTTTAACCCTTTGTTGAACCAAAAAACAAGTTGTTACATTATTTTCACGTTTTTTGACGGACAAACTAAACACGACTTGGAAAATTCGATAAAACATGGTGTTTTCAAATGTATTTGCTTAGACTAATTAATAACTTACTTTTAAAGTAAAAAGTTTTACGAACTCACAAGATGATCTTAGAATAGACACTATATTTGAAATAAAAATTCAATAAAAGTCGCACTTTTACTGATATTCTGCCGGAATAAGTTAATTTTTCTTAAAATTTTGTGATTTTAGTTGCTGCAATAACAATATAGTTCATTTTTTCTACTCTAACTACAGATAACCGTATAAAAGTGTATATATGTATAATGAAAACTACTTCAAAACATGTACAGAAACATGTACACAAATATGTACTAACATATGTTTTGTATAACGTTATCAGCTTGAATATTTGTCATAAAACGTCATTCAAATAATTTGATATTTCTGACGCCTGTTAATCAGAAATTAACAAATTCTACAATTATTACAGCTGTATAAAAACATATGTAAAAACATATTGCGGCGCAAAGTACTGATAAGCCCAATTATACAATTTATATTTGTACAGATTACCCTTTAAGTTGATCGTTTAAAATGTTTTTTTTTTTTCAAAATTAATGCATTTAATTTGTTTAGCTGAGGATCGTTTTGCGCTTTAAATCGCAGCAGCAACAACAATTCAACAGATTTTTAGTGGGTTAATGTGTGTGTGTGTTTGACAAAGCCGCATGTGCACATGTGTGCAACATTTCCCCTACTTTTGGTGAGAGCGAGAGAGCGTGCTCTCACACGTGTGTGTGTCTTGACTGCGAGTGTGTGCGTGCGTGTGTGTGTGTGTGAGAGAGTGAGAGCGCACATGCATGTTGCTGAAGTGCATATGCTTTGCCTATGCAGGAAATGCACTCCAAGCCGACGTGGACGTCGCTGCTGCTGCCGCTGCCGCTGTCGCTGCTAGTGTGGGAGCGCAGAGAGCGAGCGTATGTGAGATGAGAGCGAGTAAGTTACATACACACATGCACGTACACACGATACGTAGAGTATGCATGTGCATGTGCATGTCAGTTTTCCTCTGCTGCTGCGCTGCTGCGTTGCCTGTGTGTTAACTGTGTGAGTGCAGCAGCGAATACGAACACACAGATACACACACATACACACACAAGCACTCTAGCCAAGTTTTGTCTGTCTGCCTTTTGCTGGTGCTGCTGCTGCTGCTGTTGCCTCTGCTGCTGCTGCTGCTGCTGTCGGTGTGCGGCATCGTTGCCGTCGTCGCTCGTAAAAACATTTTCAACGAGCCAACGGAGTCGCCTGTGTGCAACTTCAGCAATCAGTTTGAGTTGAAACGCGAGGCGGTTAACATGTTTTAAGAAAACGAGCTCCGGCAACACAAAACGCTAAACGCAAACGCTGAACGCAAAACGCAAACGCAAAACGATTTCAAAGTGCCAACATCAAGTCTCGTAAAAAATAAAAGAAAAACCAAAACAAGCAAAAGTAAAATACATATTAAAATACAAGAAATTAAATACAAGTGCTGACCAAATTTAATCGCTGAGTGCACGCAACGCAAGTTTATACACGCACACACATAAATATACACACACACACACACACACGTACAAAAGGATTACGGTTACGCGGTTCCAAGCAAACAAAATGCTTCAAAAAAGCGATCAAATATGAAAACCAGAAAGTGATTTCAAAAATTCCCCCTACAAAATCCTCAAAAATAGCAACAAGCAAACAAAGCTTGAAATTTTGCTTAACAACAAAAAAGTTCCAAAACGAAATCAACATGTCAAAAACAACAACAACAACAAATGTGCGCTGCTGCCTGTTGCTGCCGCTGCTGTTGCTGCTACTGCCAGCAGCGACGCATGCGCAGCAATGCGCCTGGGAATTTGTGCGCACCACAATGGACATCAAGTGCAACGTGCGCGCCTTGGACATGGGTGCCACACTCGATCTCCAAGTGGCAGAAACCGCTAATCGCTTCGAGTTGCAATGCAGCGCCGATTTGTTGCATGCCAGCGAATTGAGCAACGGTCTCTTCAAGAAGCTACAAAAGCTAGCCGAGCTGCGCATCGATGCCTGCAAGTTGCAACGTGTGCCCCCAAATGCCTTTGAGGGTCTTATGTCGCTCAAGCGGCTGCAGCTGGAGACGCACAATGCGCTCTGGGGACCCGGCAAGACGCTCGAGTTGCACGCTCAGTCGTTCCATGGACTGCGCGAGCTGAGCGAGTTGCATCTGAGTGACAACAATTTGAGGCAGCTGCCGGAGGGCGTCTGGTGCAGCATGCCTGGACTGCAGCTGCTGAATCTCACACAGAATCGCATACGCGCCGCGGAGTATTTGGGCTTCTCGGAGAAGCTATGCATGGGCACGCCCAATGGCAGTGGCGCCGTCAGCGGTGGCTCGGAGCTGCAGTTGCTCGATTTGTCGCATAATGAGCTGCGTGGCTTGCCCGATGCGTGGGGTGCCTCACGTTTGAGGCGCCTCCAAACGCTCAGCCTGCAACACAATAATATAAGCTCACTCTCGGCCAGTTCCTTGGCCGGTTTGAGTTCGCTCCGCGTGTTGAATCTGTCGCACAATCATCTGGAGTCGCTGCCCGCGGAAGCGTTTGCTGGCAACAAGGAGCTGCGCGAGCTGCATTTGCATCACAATGATCTGTATGATCTACCCAAGGGTCTGCTGCATCGTCTGGAGCAGCTCCTCGTCTTGGATTTGAGCGCCAATCAGCTGACCAGTCATCATGTGGACAACAACACCTTTGCGGGTCTCATTCGTCTCATTGTGCTGAATCTGTCCAACAATGCGTTGACTCGCATTGGCGCCAAGACCTTCAAGGAGTTGTACTTCCTGCAGATTCTCGACATGCGCAACAACTCCATTGGTCATATTGAGGAGGGCGCCTTTTTGCCGCTTTACAATCTGCACACACTCAATCTGGCCGAGAATCGTCTGCATACGCTGGACAATCGCATCTTCAATGGATTGTATGTGCTGACCAAGCTGACGCTGAATAATAATTTGATCAGCATTGTGGAGTCGCAGGCGTTTCGCAATTGCTCCGATCTCAAGGAACTGGATTTGAGTTCCAATCAGCTGCTGGAGGTGCCCGAGGCAGTGCAGGATTTGAGCATGCTCAAAACTCTGGATCTGGGCGAGAATCAAATCTCGGACTTTAAGAACGGCACCTTCAACAATCTCAACCAGTTGACGGGTCTACGCCTGATTGACAATCGCATTGGCAACATTACAGTTGGCATGTTCCAGCAGCTGCCACGTTTGAGCGTTCTTAATCTGGCCAAGAATCGCATACAGAGCATTGAGCGTGGGGCTTTTGATAGAAACACGGAGATTGAGGCCATCCGATTGGATAAGAACTTTCTTACCGATATCAATGGCATATTCGCAACGTTAGCCTCTTTGCTGTGGTTGAATCTGTCGGAGAATCACTTGGTCTGGTTCGATTATGCATTTATACCCTCCAATCTCAAGTGGCTGGATATACATGGCAACTATATTGAGGCTCTGGGCAACTACTACAAACTACAGGAGGAGCTACGCGTCAGCACATTGGATGCTAGCCACAATCGCATTACGGAAATCTCACCCAACTCGGTGCCCAACTCCATTGAGCTGCTCTTCATCAACAACAACATCATTAGCCAGATTCAACCCAACAGTTTTGTGGACAAGACACGTCTTGCACGCGTCGATCTCTATGCCAATGTGCTCTCCAAGCTGACACTGAATGCTCTACGCGTTGCTCCTGTGGCACTGGAGAAGCCTCTGCCAGAATTCTACCTTGGCGGTAATCCCTTCGAGTGCGACTGTTCCATGGAATGGCTGCAGCGCATCAACAACTTGACGACGCGTCAGCATCCGCGCGTTGTGGATCTGGGCAACATTGAGTGCCTTATGCCACACAGCCGCCAGGCGCCACTACGCCAGCTCTCCACACTCAGCCCCGCGGACTTTGTCTGCAAGTACGACACCCACTGCCCTGCCACATGCCACTGCTGCGAGTATGAGAACTGCGAGTGTGAGATGATCTGTCCGAACAACTGCAGCTGCTTCCACGATGCCAACTGGTCGAGCAACATTGTCGATTGTGGCAAACAGGATCTGATCAGTCTGCCACAGCGTCTGCCTCAGGATGTCAACATACTCTACCTCGATGGCAACAACTTTCCCGTGTTGCAAGCCGCACACTTGGCCGGCCAACGCAATCTGCACACATTGTATCTGAATGCCTCCAATCTGATCTCTCTCAGCAATGGCAGCCTGTCGCAACTGCCCAATTTGCGAGTGCTGCATCTGGAGCACAATAAGCTTAGCTCCCTGGAGACTGAGACATTCCGTTCGTTGACGCTACTCCGGGAGCTGCATCTGCAGGGCAATCAGCTGACCCACATTGGCAATGCCACATTTGAGCCGCTGGTGTCGCTGCAACTGCTGCGCCTGGACAACAATCGGCTGAGTTTGTTGCCACTGCTGCAGCTGTCCAATCTGCAGTATCGCAACAATCTGCAGGGTTTGACGCTGGGTCGCAATGCGTGGAGCTGTCGCTGCCAACAGCTGCGGGAACTCGTCCAGTTTGTGGCGGATAATGCGCTGGTGGTGCGGGATGCGGCAGATATTTACTGCGTGGATGGCGGCATCAAGCGGGAACTGGAGCTGTTGGGTCTGGGCCAGGAGAAGGTGCCCACTGGTGACTGTTCCGAGCTGCTGGATGCAAGTGCCAGCAACATCAGCTCCACACAAGATCTGGCCAATGGCTATCGTCTACCACTGCTTGCCGCTGTGCTTGTGCTCATCTTCTTGGTCGTCGTGCTCATCATAGTCTTCGTGTTCCGGGAGAGCGTGCGCATGTGGCTCTTTGCCCACTATGGCGTGCGTGTGTGTGAGCCCAGGTTCGAGGATGCGGGTAAGCTCTACGATGCCATCATTTTGCACTCCGAGAAGGATTACGAGTTTGTCTGCCGCAATATTGCCGCTGAGCTGGAGCACGGTCGTCCACCCTTCCGGCTCTGCATACAGCAGCGCGATCTGCCGCCTCAGGCAAGTCATCTGCAGCTGGTGGAGGGCGCTCGGGCTTCCAGAAAGATCATATTGGTGCTAACACGTCATCTGCTTGCCACCGAGTGGCAACGCGTCGAATTCCGCAATGCATTCCACGAAGCTCTGCGCGGTCTCGCCCAGAAATTGGTCATCATTGAGGAGACGAGCGTTTCCAGCGAGGCTGAGGATGTCGCCGAACTGGCGCCATATCTCAAATCGGTGCCTTCAAATCGCCTGCTCACCTGCGACCGTTACTTCTGGGAGAAGCTACGCTATGCCATACCCATTGAGCTATCTCCACGTGGCAACAACTACACATTGGATCATCATGAGCGCTTCAAGCAGCCCGTTTCGCCGGGTCTAATCTTCCGTCAGGCGCCACCACCGCCCGCCTACTACTGCACCGAGGATATGGAGGCTAACTACTCCTCTGCCACAACGGCCACACCCTCACCCCGGCCCATGCGGCCCGTCGTCGAGTCCATGGCCATGCGTCCGCCCTCGGAGCACATCTATCACAGCATCGAGTCGGAGTACAGCGCCTATGAGCAGCATGAGGCACTCTCCATGATGCCCAATGCTCTGATGCATCATGCGCATCCACATCATCAGCAGCAGCAGCAGCAGATGCAGGCGCATCAGCTGCAACAGTTGGCGCGTCAACAGCAGCAGCAGCGTTTGCTACAACCGCAGTTCCGTGCGCCAACGTCAGCGTCTGCGTCGGCAGCGACAGCGGCATCAGCGCCAGTTCATTTGCGCAGCGGCAGCGGGCTCAGCCAGGCGAGCACCAGCACGCAGTCAACGGCTCAAGCTTCCACTTCCGCTGCTGCCGCACAGCAACAACAACAACAACAACAGCAGCAACAGCAGGCAGCTGCAAGCAGCGACGCTGTCAGCACCAATAAGAACGGTGGCCAAGCTTTTCTGGTGTAAGCTTTTAAAGCGCGCTATCTCCCTCGCTCCCACTCGCTCAATGGTTCCTGCGCAAGGGCGGCCATCTTGAAGCTGCTCGCTCGCTTGCGCGCCAGGCAAACACAAAAGCAAAAGCAAAAGCAAAAATAAACACAATATTTATATATATATAAAAACAAAAAGACTTTTTCGTAGGCATTTCTTTTCGCATGCGCCTTCGGTGTTCAAGTGACGTTGTCGTTGCTGTTGTTGTTGTTGTTTTGTAGTTGTGTCGCACAACCAACACACACGCATACACACGCACACTCACACGCATATAGTACATATATACATACATAAAACATATATTTATAGGCTTATTATTACATTATTATTATTATTATTATTATTTTTATTATATACAAAAATTACTAGAAATGTTGCAAAAAACACTTTCAAATTCAATGTGATATATTAATTATAAATAAAAATATATATATATATATATGTATGTCTCTTTAATGTATGCAAAAAGGCCCCTTTAACTGTAATTGTAGCTATTAGTTTCTAGCCAGGCAACACTTAAATCTAAATTTACATCATATAGTTAAACTAAATAGTGAAAGAAAATATAAAAAACAACAGAAGAAACACAAATACATTCGTAAAACAACAGTTCATCAAGCTAATAACTAAATAATATATATGTGTATATACTACAGGAGATCCATACATAGAAATTGAAAAAATTATTTAGCACACTTAATGTATTTATGTATTATGATGATAATCTAAATTAATTAAATTAACTAAAAGAAATGTATTATTAAATTAATTATTACAATTACAAAAAACGCAAGAAAAACTATATATCAGACAAAATAAAAAACAAACAAAAAAAAACATTATAAAATATAAACACAATTATAAAAACAAATTATCAAAGGCATTTTTTAATTCTTTTCGTTCACACGAGAGGTTTACACGAGAACTTTATTTACCCTTACAGCAATTCTTTGGATCTGATCTTTTGATATAGAGCAGAATAAAAACATAGATATCATGTGATAATCTACATTTTTGGAATATCACAATTATAAAAACAAATTATCAAAGGCATTTTTTAATTCTTTTCGTTCACACGAGAGGTTTACACGAGAACTTTATTTACCCTTACAGCAATTCTTTGGATCTGATCTTTTGATATAGAGCAGAATAAAAACATAGATATCATGTGATAATCTACATTTTTGGAATATCAGAAACAGTTAGGTTTACTTTTACTAGCTATACAAATATAGGAAAAATTACCTTTTTAAAAAGATTAGATTCAAATATTGAAAATGCAAGCGACGAAATTGCAATAAATGCAATTAATAATTATATAAATTTGTAGACACATTTGCCACACTCTAATCAAAAGTTATTTATTTGAACAACTTTAAATGCAATTTAAAATAACACTCTGTTATTCAAATTAATTGGCACTTTGCACATTACGTGTAAACTCCAAAACCGAATGGACAATAAAAACCTAAAACCTAAAAACATATATACCAACTAAATAACGAAATGGAAAGGACGCACAAAGCTAATTGCTTGTAAATAATTATTTGTAAATAAATAAATAGAAAATGCACTCGAAAAAAAAAAAAAAACAAGCAACAAAATTCAGTATGCATATTTAAAATACACATACAACTGACACAAAAATACATACGTATTTGTATAAATACAACAAGTATGTGTTTGTAAATTAATATTTGTGAAAATGAAATTAAAATGCGGCACACAAAGCAAAAAATGCATTTCTCGCAATTATTTAACTCGCATTTGGAAGTGCATAAATTTTCATTTTTGTTTATGCCCCGACAAACCGCAGCATTCAAAAGCCTCTGTAACTACAACAACTAACCACGTTAAAGGGCATAAAGCACCAAAAAATATAGAAACAGGCTAACAACTAAATTTATTATTTGGCCGCATGAGTAATTTTCAAAATTAATTACCATCAATTGTTCAAGTGCTTAACAAGTTTTTTATTTTATAAGCTGCATTTTTCGATTAACAATGGCTAAAACATGAAACATTAGATATACCCATAGAAGTAAAGTTAAGTTTCTCTTATACCCTTTCAGAGAAGATTTCCTTAAGAAAACTTATTTTCCAACTGATTGTTCCTATGGCAGCTATAAGATATAGTGATCCGATTTTGATCAAATTTGGTCAACATGTATAAACTGTCTTTAAACTTAGGTTTAATGAGTTTGGTTGAGTTATCTTGAAAATCAAAGCATAAATCATATAAAAACTAATTATTCAACCAATCTATGGCAGCTATATGTTATAGTGGTCCGATCTGGCCAATTCAACTATGGGTACTACCTGCAATAAGAAGAAGCATCTGTGCCAAGTTTCATCAAGATAGCTCTAGAACAAAGTCTTGAAAAGCGCATATATACGGACAGACAGACGGACATGACTCGGTTTTTGATGTTTATCACGAATATACAAATTTGTTGTTTTCTGAGACGTCTTCTTCAATGCGATACACATTTCGTGACAAAATTATAAAACCCTCTGCAAGGGTATAAAATGAGAGCCTTTGCATAATCACTTCATGATTCTCCAGCAAAGTCTTAAATCTGCTGATATACCTCAATCAGGTATCCCTTAAAATTTGGCTATATCAAGTACAAGTACAACTTGAAACTTTCAAGCTGTTTCAATACTTGCTACTTAAATCGACAGTCGTTGACCGAACCCCTCCCCGCACAATACAGTCCCACTTTTGGCTTGTTTATAGCCCCAGTGTATTGGCATGTGTCTATTTCTGGTCTAACCCTGACATTTTTTTTGGCACTAGCATGGCCAAAGCTTTGGCAAAGTCGAGCGGCAATCGCTGACCAAATCGTTGGATGCGCTTTGGCAAAACAAACAGCAAATTGCATATTTTATGAATACAAAACTTTTTTCGCATGCAATTCACTCACACAAAACACACACACACACACACACAGTCACACACGCAGACACTGGCATCGATGGCAAATTAAGTATGTCAATTTGCAGTGGAAAAAGCGAAAGAAAAGACAAACAGCAACAAACTAAAATCGCAACTGTAAAAGCCAGAGCCAAAGCCAAACTCGCAGCGGAAAACGAAACAAACTAATTGAAAATCAATAAGTATCCGGCAAAAGCAAAAAAAAAAAACCAAAAAAAAAAACACACACACCAAACTGAGTTGCGAATTTAATGGCGAAATGGAAAACAGCTGCGATACTCGTACTTTTATATTAACGGGCGTTACATCAGGTCATTGGCATAAGGTTTTGAGACTTTGGAGCTGACTCAGCTTATTTTTCAGTTACCCAGCGAGCTTAAAGCTTTTGAGAAGATATAGCTTAACGAATTCTGATCAATAAAGCCGATTTAAATAATATTAAGTCAGCATATCTCTAGATAGAGTATAGTATATAATTTGAGAAACAAAAAAGTTTTTCATACAACTTTGTTTCAAACAACAACTTGCTTTTCAATCGATCGTTCATATATAAGATATAGTGGTTCGATTTTAATGAAGATTTGTTCTCTTTTTTACGAAAACGTATTTTTCAATCCATTAATCCTACGGCAGCTATACGTTATAGCTGTGCGATCTGGCCGATTCCGATAGGAAAATCATCTGTGACAAGTTTCATATATATAACTCTAAAACTATCTACTGAGAACTGCATATAAACAGTCGGTCTGAAGGACATGGCTAGATTGACTCGGCTGTTGATGATGAACAAGAATACGTCTCCTTCAAATCCTTAAACATTTCGTAACAAAATTACAATAAATTCCGCAAGGGTCTTCAAATGCGTAGATAAAAATCACTTAACTAAAATCAAATAAATTATTTAATGTGCAGAAATTATTGAAATGCATAAATATGACAATTAAAAGAAGCATAAGTAATAAAACTGCATGCTACTTCCTGTCCTAAACATCCGGTTGCATAATAATAACTAAAAATCTCATCAAGGAGCTTCCTTAATGACCAAAATTTAAGTAGAATATCAGCAGCTGGATAGGTGCTTACAAAAATGGCACATTATTAAAAATGTATTTATGCAAATTTAATTGACTAGGCGAGCACTTGCATAAGACACTGTAAATCGCTTATAGGCAAGCGAGTAGGGTGGGGGGGGGGGGAGTACAAAATGGATAAATGCCATTAAGCTGTATGCCTCGACGCTGGCAAATTGATTTGTTTAATAATTAAAACATGCATAGTGCATATGTAAGGCAAATTGTAGTTCCATAAAAGGCAACCCAGTTGCAACCCAGTCGACGTATAGAGAGACCAGGTCGCAATAGAGTCCACTTGAGCTCGATATGGACGTTTTGTGTCATTTAGGAATTTGCAATTAATGACGGTTGACAGCGTTAGATAAACGTCTCGCAAAGGCTAACTGCTATATAATGAGACCCAGGGGCTAAGTACTTAAACATATGTAACTCCAAAACAGCATAAAAGCTAATAATACATTTTACATGAATTTTGCCGGGGGGTGTTGCGAAGGGTGGCTTAACTGTTACTTTCTGATTTAGCAAACGTCAATAAAACCAGGCGGCAATAGCTCGAGGGTACACTCCTCCCCCCGCCACAAAAATCTAAAGCGCAAACACAAATATTTATGCTTTATTAAAAACCAAAATTAATACACTAAAACAACAACGATTATGCGTGGCATACATGTTGTATCGCTGTAGCTACAACACAAACAACAAAAACGGAACTGAACTGAACTGAACTGAATAACCGTAAACCAAAATAGGGGTGAGCATAGTAGGAGTAGGTGCAGTAGTTGGGTCAACCCCTTTTGGCTTATCGCCGTGTTGTACGCTTGTAAGCGACCCCGCCCACACCCAAAAAGGGCTTTTTCATTTATAGCAAATATTTTGCATAGCCCCTTTTTTTTGTGAATTTAGTATTTTGGGTTGTTGTTGTTGTTGTTGTTGTTTTTTTCGGCTGTTTGTTAATAAAAAATGCAAACAAGGGGTTGCTTCTACTCTCCCTCCCTCTCTCTCTCTCTCGCTGGGTCGATACGAGAAACTGGTTCACTGTGGCAGCGGACAGCCGACGGACAGTGGGCAGTTTGCAGTTCGCAGCGGGTTAAAGGAAGTGGTGCAGCTCACTATTATTTGCATACGGAGCACTAAGCGCATAAATAGACAACTGCAAAACAAGTTGGTTGGTTTGCTAGTTTGTTGTTGTTGTTGTTGTTGTTGTTGTTGGGTTGGTCTGTTGGTCAGCTCGAAAGCTGCCAAAGTTGTTGCCCAGTTGCACTTTGGTTTCACCTACTAATTTCTGGCCTGGCCCTGAAAAAAAAAACATAGTTACAAGCGGTTTATTTCTAAAGTCAAACATTTTATTCGTGGGCAAATTTGTTATACTTTGTACAAAAAAAAATAAAAAATACCAAAACTATTTAAAAACTTGTTGGCATTTTACTCAACAATTATTTAATATTTTCAGTTGCTTTAATATTAAAATCTAGTATTTTACGAGCAAACAACAACTCTTTAAGCTAACAGCTGATATGACCCGGCATTGCCCAGCTAGGTATTTCAAATTGACCATCAAAAATATTCTTAGGATTTAGCTAAATGGGCGACTCACATGCTCATTGCATTGAAAAGTAGCCTAAAATCAATCGTAGGTAATACCAACAAGTTGCATGTCTGATGTTTTCATCCATTTTCCAACCATGCATGGGGAATTTTGGCGTTAACTCTACTTCTTGAGCTAGATACTCCAAATTTTGCAGGAATATTAGTTAGACCGAAATAGAATTTTGGAAAAAAAGTTTTTAATTGGGCCACTATATCATATGAACGATCGATTTTGACATTTTCCAAGCAGGTTTCCAAAACTTTTTAAAATCAAACCAATATATCTTATAGCTGCCATAGGAACAATCAGTTGAGAAATGCGTTTTTCCACGAAAAATAAGTTTTTATATAAAAAACTATTTTGTGTTAACAGATATTTCAAACAAACTCATTCATTGTAAGTTTTATTACATTTTACATAGTTTGGGAAAATTTCATCAAATTCGGGCTACCTTATGTAGCTGTTATGTAGAACATTTGCAGTATGTACTTTTCATCAAAAACGTGCAAAAAGCATTTATTGCATTTGATTCGAAAAACCATGGATGGATTTTTTAAAATCGTTTACGAAAACTACAAATTTAAAGAGTTTTTTGCATGAAAAACTTCTTTGTTTATGCTGACATCTTAATTAAACAAAGCACTTGGAAATCTTATTGTGCCCTGTCAAATTTTAACAAAAATCGGGTGACTATATCACATAGCTAATATAGACACAATCGATCAAAAACTAGGTTATATGAATAACTTTTCTGCAAGCGTATATATCTTTTTATAATATTTTAACATTAATCGTTTTATGAATATGTTGCTATATTTCAATTGATTTAAAGTTTTTAGTTAATATTAATAAGAATGTATAAACTCTACTTTATCACACATCAATCACTACTCAATGCTAATAACTTATAACTATACAAAATTATACAAAGCTTTGGCAGTTCCGGCTTTTTTCAGAGCCAACACATAAAAGTTAAAGTTAACAAAGTTATTTGTGTCACTTTCCGCAATAAACTTATAAATTTTTGGTTATATTCTTGCACTCGAATTGGCAACGTCGCGAAATAAGCTGGCGTTACTTTGATGCTGATTGTCAAAGGAAAGTATTTTACAGTCCAGGATATACATGCATGTGTGCATATATATATATATATATATATATATATATATATGGTATATATAGGTATGTATCTGCACAATGTGTGCGAAAGTGCGCGAATTTTTATCTTGGCTTTGGCAGTCTGCGTAAAATGATTTATTCATATTCATAAGTTTTTTTTTTTCTGCGATTCTTGGGCGAGTAGCGCAGTTCCATTCACTCGCTGACTGACTGACTGACTAACTGACAGAATGAGAGTTGGAGCTACACTCCTACTCCCCCCTTCAATCCACAATACCCTCCACCAGCACCCAGGAAGTGATTCGTGTGCCATGTTCGCAACACATGCGCCAAGCATTTCCCACGGCATCAAATTGTTGTTATTGCTGTTGCAGCCTCACCTTGTTTAATGCAAAGATATAGTAGGGAGTGGTGGTGGGGGGGGGGGGATGGCAGAGGAGTAGTTGGGGAATTGCAAGTAGAAACGATGCGCACTTCCTTCATTTGCATTACAATGATAAACTCCAAAGTGTGTGCCAGAGAATTTCTTAATTTTTTTGTTTTTTTTTTTCGTTTTTGTGCTTTTTTTTTTGTTGAAACTGCTGCTGCTTTTTGTATTTCTTGTGATTTTAGTTTGAATTTTATGTAGATATTTGCGAAAGAAGCAGCTAGAAACTGGCTTCAGTTATTTATGGACAACATCGAGTTCCCCCCTTGAAATCAAAGATAGAAGAACTTTTGGTATTTCAACATCAGCTAACATCATGTGGAACAAATTTAGCCTCATTTTCAGTTTCTAGACATAATGAGTTATCAAACTGAGCGCTACGCTCATTAAGCATAAATTTGCCATCGATATAGACACTTACAATGTTAGCTATCCAAAAATGGTAGCGAATGTGTCATCAACACACACACACACACACACAACACAAAAAACAACACAGTTCCACATATGGCACACAAAATGCCTAATGAAGCCATCGATTTAGAATTTTGTGAATTATTATTTTTGACTCTTTTCGGTTGACTTTGTACAATGAACAACAGCAATTTCTCAGCTAATTGTTATGCAATGTCTGTTGTGGCCATTCAGGCCATGCTAGCGGAAATACCAACATCGACAACAATAACAAATAACAAAACAGTCCGTTGAACTTAATGCGACGTCATCGACACATATTTTGGCAGCCAGGCAGGCAGTCGTCAGACAACCCATCAACAACCCATCATAACTGTGTAGAACTTGAGACTCCGACTCAGACTCAGACTCATGATGTGACTGAAACTTCAAGTGCATCGTACAGTGTGAACTGGCCAAATGAAAGCAGAACTTCAGAATAGATATTTTATATAGAATCTCAACTTATTGCCAAGTAATGAACAACATTTTTAAAAATCAACATGAAATAAGAGCGTTGAAGCTGGGATCTCCCGACAACGATATACTCTGTTTTCTGTACATTTAATAAATTAAATTTTTGTAAATACTGTCGTTTGGTTGAGTTATCTTGAAAAACAAAAAAGTTTTTCATGCAAAAACTTATTTTTCAACCGATCGTTCCCAAGGTAGCTATTTGTTAAAGTAGTCCTATCTGGCCGATCTTGACACTTTGTCTGTCTATGTTATATATGAACATATATACCAAGTTTGGTTACTGAGGACAGATACACATTTCACAAACTCTATATACTCTTTTTTTCCATTTTGGAAAACCGAGTATAAAAAAGAGGTTTCTTTTGCATTTCGAAAATATATACCCTTGCAGAAATATTTTTCAGACAGAAAATTTAATTTTTGGAATACTATGAAAACATCGAAAACTATTAATATACAATCATATATTTAGCAAAAATATTTTATAACTATTTCTTTTATACTCGAAAAACAAACTATATACTATTAAATGTTTAAAAAATCCGACACTAAAATTGTTCTTTATCTTAGTAACATTAACGTATTTGAAACACTTAAAGAACACTTTGGTAATCACTTAAGGGCTCAAGCGTTCTTTAGGATAAGATATCGAAATTAGCTTGTTCCTAATATGTTACTTAAGAACAGATTAGATACATTTTTTGAAGTTCCCAAAATTAACTGCAGTCAACTCTTTCCTAAGCATTTGCCTTAGTTCTTTTGACTGTTATCTCAGTACTACTTTTTATCGCTTTACTTACTTCTAGCGAGTACTTACTGTACTTAACTCAATATGACAACAGATCAACAACACACACACACACACACACACACACACACACACATATACATACACAGTGCTGAGCAGCAGCCACTTGTGTTTATCATTTCTCTTGTCTCCTTTTTTTGTAGAAATCATCAACTTAATTATGCTTATATTAAGGTTTTTATCTGCACGTTGCTGAGTTTTCACATGGCCCCGGTCAATGGGTAACTGAGGTTGCGGGGTAAACAGGCCTGGGGTTTTCTAGAGGCAAGTGGCAGTAGCTCGAGTGCAACAACTTCACTTATTTGTAACCAGCCACTGGCACAGTGTATCTGTATCTATGAATCTGCATTTATATCTGTATCTGTGTCCAGTGGGTATCAAGTGTGTGTGTATGTGTGTGTATATATATGTGTGTGTGTGTGCGTTTGTCAAGTGCACTTGTAGCTTATTTGCATATAGTAGGCACTTTGGTAATTGAATTCAGTTAGCCACCAGTTCGAACGCAAAAAGATGGAACGACTCACGCGCATGCTTGATTGGGTACACCCTTCGCTGCCCTTCCTTACCCTTATACATAATGTGTGGCTCAAATGGTCAGGGTACGATCCGGAATCGTCCGGCTGTTTTATGATTAAGTTGAGTTGTGGCTACAATTAAGCAGAACCTTTCTAGGCACTCCAAATGAAAATACAGTTACGAAACCAGCAGCCAAGTGCCTTGGCCAACAAAGCAATATGCAAATGTCCATTGCATGAATTCCAATTAGGCAAAAAAAAAAAAATAAAAAAGAAGAAAATAAAGAATCAGCTCTTAAGTGTGTGCGTGTGTTTGCATTTACAAATAGTTCGAGTCATAAATAATTTTTATCCAATCAAAAATTACTAACGAACCATCGTGCACTTTGGGCAATCAATGACTAAAATTGTAATCAGCTGCAAAGGACGTAAACCAAATATAGAAAATGTAAATATATTGAAAATAATAACGACGATTAAATGCTCTTTTGTGTGTGCAAGAAAGTGATCGAGACCATTAAAAATGGGAAAAAGGGAGTTATAAAGTACATCAAATGTGCGTAACAGGCATAAGGAGGCATTTCCGATTATATAAACTATCTATATTCTTGATCAGCATCAACAGCCGAGACGAACTAGCCATGTCCGTCTGTCTGTCCGTTTGTGCACTGGGATCTCAGAGACTAGAAGAGCTAGAGACACCAAACTCGGCGTGCAGGTTCCTGTATACCATACGCAGATCAAGTTTATTCAAATTTCGAATGCAACTCCCGGCACCCGCGCAAATCGAAAAAGAACTCCCACAGCCACAATTTTTAAGATAAATCTTTGATTTTTGGTTCACATATATGTTGTATCTATCACAATCGGAGAAATAGCACCAAAGTTATGGAAGAATCTATTACCCCCGTCTCAGTAGGCAGAAACAACAGTTTGACATGCACTAGACAAGTTAAGTGCGCTGCTTGCTTGTGTTGTCGCTGAACTGCTTGAAATGCAAGTTGGGAGTAATCGGGCACACTCGACTTGAGCATTGTTTCTTGTTTATATAAGTTGTTATCAAATAACAAAAATATAGCTTCATCCGATATTAGACAGGGGTTTTTTTCCTATAAATATTAGTTTTAACATTACAAGTGTTTATCCTAAACAGTGCATCTGAGCTTTGGATTCTAACCAATTTAATTATATTATATCAATATCTAAGTTGCTAAGTTGATAATGATAACTTATTTGGGATGTTTTTCTCTCCGTCTTAACTGTTTGATACATGACATACATTGTGCTTTTTTTATTATATAATATCATTTTTTTTTGATATTAACAAAAATCAATTGAGCTTATTTAACTACCTAAACTTGCTGTTAGTATTCATGGTCACATTATTCAGAAGAAATGTACATTTTAAGTCAAAATGCTTAAAATAGTCACGTTACCCAGTTGCATATTACTTAAAAATATGACATAAATTATGCATGTACTTACATTGTATAGAACTAGAGACTGCAGGCTGTTACAGGTGCCTCATTGTTCATACATATAACAGGTAGATGCTTCTTCAAGCACTAATTGTCCAAAAAGGACCACCAACACGTCTTTATGCCATTAGGAATGCTCCGCCAGAGCCTTGGCCAGTGTAGGTGTATGAATCTGCATCTATGTTTATTTACATACATATTTATATGTCTTTGGTTGTGACATGTACAAAAGGATGACAAGAGAGTGCAACGTGACTGCAGTTGTTGCACGTGGCTGTCTTTTGTATGTAGTATAACGTTGCATAACGCACAGCTATGCATTGGCTTAACAATTATTTGATAATATTTAGACATGGCAATTGTGTCGTGCGCATAATTACACTTGTCAATATAAAATGGGTTAAGATTTCATAAGTTTTGTATGGGTCTGCCTAAATGGCTGATTGTCTGACTGCCTGACTGCCAGTCACAGATAAAACTTGCATAGCTGCAGTCACTTCCTTCGAACATGACAAGCTAATTGAAATTTCATTAGCGTTGTGTATTCAGTAGGTACTTTTGAGGCCCCTCTTCACTGCGCCTCCGCAATAATTTGTAATTTATTATTAATAATTCATAACACTCCAAGTCAATTTTAGTTTTTTTGTTGTGTTTTTCATGTCTGATAAGATTGTTGCTGCTGCTCAAAAATGCATGAGAGCTGCTCAAAATTTCTTTTGGGGCTTAGTTTGTTTTAGTTTTCATTGGAAAAGCTATCTATGATCAGCAGCTGGCACAACTCAACATGTTTCTATATGAGATATGACCAATACAAAGTACAAGCTGCATGTCATAACAAAATAGTCGATAGGAAGTGTTAGCGTTATGCTGAGGAAGTCGGATGGAAGTATTTAGATGTAACACCAAATGAATAGCAGATGAGAATATAAATAGTGTAATTTTAAGTTATTCTTTACTAAATATTGATTTATTGGATCTGAATCATGGTGGGATGAAGTAATACAAGTATATTCATAATTTATTTTATTAAAGGCTTGATATGAAAATGAAATATTCCTAGAATCCCAAATTGTCATCTATCATCAGATGGTTAAATAAGTAAAACTCGAATAAGTTAAAAGCTATATATGACTTTTGATTGTACCCAAAGTCTTTGCATAACAATTTTTCAATATCTACTTGTAGCTTAGATTTAATTTTCGTACAGTCGCCGCCAGTCATTAAGAGGATAATCAAATTATACTCTTACAAATGAGAAACACACGTGAGCGCTGCTAACGTTTATGTTTTGGTGTCATGAGTCGCAGCTAGCAACATGCAACATGCAACAAAAATGGAGCTGACTGAGCCACAGAATTGGAGTTTAGGGCATAATGGGGCAAAAGGCAATCAGACAGAGAGAGAAACTGAGGATAAGCGACTCATAGTTATATATCCAAGCCCAAAACCGAAAACCAAAACCAAACCCAGTCATAATGAAAACCAAAGCAAACCAAACCAAACACCCGCAATCTCACACACGACGCCAAGCTATTCAATTATGGGTGCGCCCAGGGCACACATGGGAGAGTTTTTAGGGGGGTTTAATGGGGGAGATAGATACCAGAGAGAGAGAGAGAGAGGGAGAGGGAGAGAGGGAGGCCGAAAGGACCGACGGAAACGACAGATGTCATTTGGCTTTTGTGGCACAGTATTACGATTATTGTTGTTGTTGTTGTTGGACGGGTTTTGTGTGCATTATATGAAAACACATTCTAAATTATCAATGCAGGTAATTGCAGCTTATCAGTTATGCTTATGGCTTAGAAAACAACGGCAAAGTATATTTGTTTATATATATATATATATAAACATAAAAGTAAATATATAAATATGTGTGCGTGTCTTTGCAGCTACACGCCCTTTTATCGATAACAATAACAACAATTGTTATTATAATGTATTTATGTACTTGCATCATAAACGAGCAAAGCCAAGTCTTTATATGTTTGTACTTAAAGCCCACTCCAGTTGTGTACTATTCTGTCCCTGCACCACCAGCCACCCTTCCACCCTCTGTAGCTGTCTAGCATTGCATTTTCAGTAATTGCATTTCATTGATTTTTATACTAAGCTTACTGTCTGCCAGCCAACTTCACATTTTCATTTTCATTTCATTTTCAGTAAATAAACACGAAATCTTTGCCTGTCCATTTGGCCATGTGAAAGAGTGTCAAATATGTCATAATACTTATCTAAATTGCACACAGACTCTTACAGATCTGACTACGCCCACGGGCCCTTGCTCTGCTCTTTAACTATTTATCCCATAAGATTTTTAGTTAGCCGCTCAACGCCCACCCAAACGGACCACCCATGAAGCAATCCACTCAGTAATCCAACAATCCATTCAAATGGCAATTTCATATCAGAGTACAAGGCAACATTTAAGTCATTGATTTGCCATGCAGCCAGTTTTTAGTTACCTTTTATTATGATTGAAAAAACTATCAATGCTTTTGCTATTGTTACAGTTTTTGAAAAATACTTGATGTGGCTCATAAAAACTGGGTAACTGTTTGGTTTTATTGCAGAATATAATCTGACGAGTGTCAGTTGCCAATCTCTAAGTGAGACTCTTTATTTTACCTCTATCGATATCGCTTGAGCCAATTTAGTTAATTTTAGCTTCAATGTTCTTTTAATGGTAGAATTGTTTATTAAATGTGAATTTTATTTCAAAATAAAGTTGCAAATCTGAAAGTTTTTAGGGTTCTAGGGTTCAAACCTTAGTGAAAACGTAAGGATCGGCTTTTGGTTAGTAGTTTCGAACCTTAGAACCGGGCGTTTTGTCCTGAAGCCTATATTATAAGTCAATTTTGGATATTTTTGTATTATTTTATACTCATTAAACTTTAATAATTAAACAAAAAATATGTTTAATTTTTTTCAAGTCAAACCTATACATTTTCTTCATTGCAATCAGAATTTGAAGAATTTGATGCAAAGATTTGAATACTTTCTAATAGAAAGTTTCTATTGGAAATTCATTTTTTCTGTAGTTTTCTTTAAAAAATATGAAATTCTCTTTTTTGAGCTGTAAAGCAACTTTAAGAAGAAGTCGTTCAATACAAATCCACACTATAAGTTATCGATTTGATTTGAAGTACGTATATGATAAGTGGTTATTGATAACATTATAAATATCAGTGTTAGCACGGCAGTAAAAAGAATGGGGTCAACATATTGATAAAAAAAAAGATTTAAGCAGATTATTTACAAATAATTTACTACCTATTAAACACATATAAAAAAGGAAAACCATTTATTTAGAAAGAATATTAATATTTATTAAAGTAAATAAAATTAGTTAATTGGAAAAATGTGTGTTTATTAGTTTATCATTTACATACAACTATATGATATAAAATGTATAGTTTAGCTAAGTTATACTTAAACTTAATTATGTTTAATTTTTTTAAGTATTAATTGTTTTAAAGCAACACTGATAACTAATTGCTATTTGCACTACAATAATATTGGTCATTAAATTATGCATTCAAATAAAAATTGGAGTGCACAAGAGCAGCTCACACTGTAAAATGAATACTATACAGAATACTTAATATTTACTACACATGCATCTAAATACATAAATACATATTGTATGTGTGTAATTACTTGTGTTTTATTGATATTGATTTTGCATATGGAACAGGCTGTTATCAAATTTTCTCAATTTGACTAACTAAGACAAGTTAAATTGAGTCGAGTGAGATATTCAAACTCAAATACGCTTCTAGATATTTCCATTTAAATTATGACAGTCATTTATAGCAATATATATATATATATCAGCTCTGAAAAGAACAGATAAACTTACAATAACCTCAAGCAGAGCATATACATCATGTGGACATGTTCTTGACGATGTTCCATATAGCTTGATGCAGCTTGTGTATAACTGTGAGTATTATATGCAGTGCAATCAAAGTGTTGTGTTTGTTTATTGAATTCGGCCCTCTTTGTTTGTTTATCTAATTTCGGTGTAAAATGGAGCTGTCGAAGCTGACAGTTTCAAGCCAAGAACCAAACCCAAACCCAAACACAGACCAAGAACCAAAAAACATATCTACAAGCAGACACCAAGCCAGCAAATTCCGAATGCCTGACTGTCTGCATAATTGTGTGCTTAACGCGTGCGTTGGAAATTGTATTTGTGTATGAATAGTTGTGGGCTTTGTATCTATGTGACAGAACAAACAACTGCAATGTGAAAAAACAACAACAACAACAACAGCAATTGCAGCGAGCGGAATCGAAGCGCAAGCCACAACGCGCAGATTGCAGCGCTGTCAATGGGACTTCTCATATCGCATTGGACACGGAATCATATTATCAGCAACCAGCGGACAACGGACAACGGCAACAATAACAACAAATCCCCAAATACAACTGACAACAACAGCAGCATGAGCAGGAAAAGCCAAGCAGCGATGACGTTTGAATACCCTTATTGAAAACTATTACCAAAAAAAGAACAAAATAATTTAACAAAATTTAAATGACTCTGAAAGTTAAGACAACTTATTACATAAGTTTATCAATGTTGCATTTGAATTTCCATTAACTATAGATTTATAGTAACTTTAGAAAAACAAATTGATTAATATCATGTCCAAGTCAAGTGTATAAATATGTAGCAGACCATTGCATTTGCCATTGTTACACATTTTAAATGATTTTTGGTCGTCTTCTATCATATCGCTTACTCTGTAATGAGTTATGTACGCGATCTTATCCAACTCAATGCAATGCAACGCTGAAAATTCAGTTATGTATGCCACAGACTTTATATGCTGTTCACCTAATGTGAAAAAGAGCATATTGGGTTTGTGAAAGTTTTTGAGAAACTTTGAAACGCTATCAGGCCTTTTCCGAATTCGTATTTCATTCGAAATTTGCGAAAAATAATTGTCAGGTTACACAAGGAATTAAAAAAAAAACAAATTCTTTAACTTCAATTTATAATATTAAGTTGAAAAACTGTCTGTAAAATAGAAGCGAAAACGTGCAAGAAAACGTAGTTGTTTTCGATTCAGCAATGCTTACTAGATGCCAACTTTTTACTGTGAAAATTCGGTTTTGAACTCGGTTTCGCAAAAGAAAGAAGGAAAACATTCCGATCCGAAATCAGAACAGTAATATGTAAATCGCTTGGAATTCGTTAGCTTTTTTAGTCTGTTTTTTTTTTTTTTTTAAATAAGGAAAAGAAGTATGTTGTGCTTGTGAAATGTCCGTCCATCCGTCTATTCGTCCGTCTGTCCATCCGTATGAATGCAGTTTTTGTCCACAGTTTTGAACCTATAGCAACCAAACTTGATATACATGTTGGTATATACCATAGGCAGACAAACTGTCAAGATCTTCAAACTGGTTTAAAAACAGAGTATATTGCAGTCGTAACCTTTGAACTGCAGCATTCCTACTTGTTTTTTTGTCTTTTGGTGGTAAGTCTATAACCATCAGAGTCCCCTGCAGGGCCAAAGGCAGTGGCAAGGGCACCAAAAGTAACTGAGACAGACATGAGTGCGCCTGTAATCAATGCGTCGTCACATCGATTGGCGATGGGTAAACGACGACAAATGGTTTATTTAAGTTCGGTTCACTGATGTTTATTTATACGGCAGATTGTTGTTGCTGTTGTTCTTGCCGATACACTGGCATACAACATCAGCGGAAATGCATTTAAACAAAAATGTGGAGCTGGGCAAGGCGAGCAGCGCTGCTCAGCTTCAGGAAGCGAAAGTACTTAATTGGCTGATTTTATAACAACAATATTGTGTCTTTTTAAACTCAACCAATATCAGATAAGCAACTGAGTTGAAAGTTGATGATCTGAGTATAACAATATTAATCTGTAAATGTTTAAAGACAGTTGCCAAATACTCTGTTCCTAGCCTGTTGCTCTTTGCTTAATTGCGGCAAAGAAAGTGACTTGAAAATAATGATCGAAAGTGTAAAAACAAGAGATTAATTGTTATAAGTAAACAAAATCTTTGGTTTCAAAGAAACATTCATAGCACAATATGTAACATAATTAATCAGAAGTAGCAAAAAATAGCTCTAAAATAGTAAAACCTTTATTTATATGTTCTTTTCGATATAAAGAGCTATGATTTCAAAACATAAATATTTCTACATAATATAGATCCCACGAATATATTATTGTATTTGTATTTAAATGCTCCATATTTGTTTCATTGAGATTGCACATGGCCGTGTTTACCATTGCAATTATTGACGCACAAGCAAAATGCAACCCAAGAGACTTAAAAGAAAAAAATATTAAAAAAATAGTTGCAGTTTATTTTGTTGGTAAAAGTGAGAAGGGGAGGAGTAGGGGTTGTGATAGTGACTGTTGGATGGGTCAATATGTCACAACTGTGCGTTGTATTTGCACACGGCATAAGGAACAAGGTGAATGGATAAAAAAATAAAAGTAAAATAACAGTACACAAACTCAAATATCGCGCAGCGAATCGCATTCCATTGAAGCATAAATATTTAAAAATGATTTGTTTTCAATCCAACGATTTGTAACAGTGTTTTTTCTTGAATTCTCTTTTTTTTTAGTATTTTGTTTCCAGTGATAACAGATTGCGTTTGGGCTGGGCCACAAGCGTGGAACGTGTGCACGAAGCCAGCAAACTAGGGTGGGAAAAAAGTTGTACAAACAAACAGACAAAGTGACGGCAAGACGGACAGTTGGACGGGACTTGTCAATTACTTATACACATATAGACAGACAGTTGGCCTGAACTGTGTTTTTTTTTTGCTTTTTTAACCATTTTTATTATCATTGTATAATAGAAGCAGAGTTAAAGGTAAAATGCCGCCACGCAAGTAACTCACAAATCCAAAGTGAACACTTGTTGCATGTAGCATTTGTAAAAGGGGTGGGTGTTTAATGGTTGATTTCTGGGCGAAAAAAACAACAACTATTGCGGCAATGATTTGCATTTATTAATGATTTTCACTGGAAGACGCCAGCACAAATGACGGAAATGGAAAACCAAATCAGTTGGACAAATGTTGCGGCTGAATGCTGAACTTTATTGTTACATACACAGACTTCAAAAGGCGCTGCGAATGGCAAAGACAACAAAGATCAAAGTCGCAAGGCTTTTTTTGTAGTTGGGGGGAAACACTATGCGAATGACTCACATCATACACAAATCACACTCCACACGCCAAAGACAAACAAGCAAACAAATAACATACAAAGTGACAAAATGTCAACTTTTGTAAAAGGAAAATGCAGCCAAAAACAGTCAATGAAAATGTGCCAAGCAATGGGCCATCATAAGTAAATATTTTAAATTGTGCATAATGACGCTAATTAGCTGGGAAGACGCCTCAGGCATTGTTAGCTCAGATGGGTCAGGTAGGGTGTGAGGGAATGGGGAAAGGGGTACGACTCACAGGTACAACGGAAACAAACAATAAAAGCAAATTTGTGTGACAGAAATTATTTAATAGCTCAATTTTTATGACCAAAGCTAAAAGCGCCACATGCAGAGCCGAAAATGTAAATACACTGAGAAAATTTTAATATTATTATAATCGTTTCGAATTGTGTCGTTTGTTTTTTGCTCAAAATAAATAAATAATAGCTACGCTTTCAAAATACAGTTAGAAAAAGCCTTAAAAAACTATATAAAGTCAACATCAATATTCTAAAATTTATGACTTAACGTTACTCTACGTTTTCTTGCAGTGTACGTACCGCACTTGTACGTGCTGCGGTCGCAACCGCTGGCAAGTGTGATTGTATGTGTGTGTGTGTGTGTGTCGCTCAAAAGGCATCGATTTGAAATCAGTTTGAAAGAAAATGAAAAATTAAAAATGTATGAGCTGTATTGGGTCAGTTTGTGGCTGGCAAAGCTGCAGTTTCCGCCCAGAAAGCCACACAGTCAATAATACCAAAATACCAAAGAACCGGAGAGCTACGAGTACGGCTCACTTCCGTTTGTTATTTGTGGCTTTTGTGGACTGACTTAAACGTAAAACGGACTTGACATTCATTTTCATAAATGCCTCTACTCTTAAGCTCTTAAGAATTTCACTTTAAAATTAATTTTCGTTAAGATTTTCTGTTTACAATTAACAGCGGCAGCAACTGACATGCGGGCGTCTCCACAAACAATTTTCATGTTCGTTTTCATTTTATTTTTATTTTCAATTTTTATTTTTAGGGCCATGCCGGATGCATTTAATCTGATTTAATTGTTTTAAAATTAACACGCAGACTGCATGGCGGCCAAGTTGCCAAAATGAGCTGCGAACTTTGTTCAAGTTCTCAAATTCCATAGGCCTTTAAAAACTTGATTCCAGATACAAGCAGAGATTGTAAATTAATGACTGAGTTGGCACAGATCGTTGTTAGAACTTAAGTGCTGCTACTTGTGCACCCCGTTTGTATTTGTCTTTTGAATTTATATTGCTTATCAATGCAAGTTGTAGCCGCTAATTAGCTGCCTTATCAGCAAATTGCAGCTGTCTATTGCCTTACATTACTAATCAAGTGCATTGTTTACATTTCCATTTTCCAGTATAACGAACAACATCTTTTAATGAGTTTCTAATCCTGATATGACTTTCAACTACTGTGTCTGTATCTTATGGCAACTCAAAACATTTTGAAAATTGTTCAAACTGGAGCATATTAATAGCTTGTAGACAAAAGTATATATTAAATTTCTTGCTTAAATTTAAAGCTGTTGGAAAAACATTAAGCGATAAAGAAATTATAACAAACAATGCTTATTATACATAACCAGTTTTTCTAAAATACTTTCAACAAGCTTAAAATAAGCTATTAATCATTTAGGAAAATGTTATCGTGTACTTAATACCGAGTTAATGTAGTCTTGTGTTAAGGTGTTTGGCTCAAACATAGAAATTTCGAATCTGTTGAACAGTCAAAGAGTTTGCTGTAATAACATTATGAAGTTCCGGTATCCACTTTCATCGAAATGTTGCGGAAGTGAAATTCCCAGAAATGTGTGCTGAACTTGAAATTAGTTTGATGATAGCTAAATCAACGCTCTGTTACATATAATTGAATAAATCAACTTAAAAATTCAAAATACTCTGCAGCAACTACTAAAAAATATTCAAATTATAAAAGATAATTTTGTCGAAAGGTATTTACAATCTTCTAATTCAAAAATTATTCTCAGAGTCATCATAATTTATGACTAGCAAATTGCACATTTGCTATGATTATAATTTGCAGTTCGAATATGATGTTAGAACAACTGCAACAACATGAGGCTATGTGGGCTACTGTATGTAACTATAGCTTTGATACTCCTACATAAGTATCTACATAGTATATAAGTACTTATGCATATCAATTACAGTGTATCTCATAGTTGAGATCATTGCACAGTGCAGTTTTTGCCTTTGTTCGAAGCGTTCGCCTAATTGCTGAGCAGACAAATGCGAAGGCGTTTCTCTTGGGGCTACTTTTTTTTGTATTTTTTTTTTTTTGTATAATTATTATGACAATGTTTTTGGAGCTGCTGCAGTTGGCTGCTTGGTATGCAAACAAAACAACAGATCGAACACCAGCTGGCCACAAGTACGAGTATGGCAAAAACAAAACTAACAACAACAATAACATGCAAGTAATCAAGTCCGAGGCACTCGATATACAAATGTATCTGAAAGCGATTGAATGTATCTATGTGTGTGTGTGCTTGTGTGTGGTGGGCGTAGGGGAGCCCCACCTCAATTACTGCAGCGCCGCCGCTGCCGATTGCCGCATGCCGCATGCAATCTGCATCTAAATTGATCGTAATAATTATTGTATGTGTCGGCTGTCTTGTTGGCTGTTAAAAGTAGCTCAAGTGGTTTTCTATTTTGCTGCAACAGCAGCAGCAACAACAACAACAACAACAACAACATCAACATATCAACAACAACAACGATAAAGGCCTGTTTGCCTTTTTGAAGTCGAGAGCTGCCTGCGCACATTGAAAAGTGAAATTTTTCATTAACGCTTCAATCGAACATTGCAGACACGTTGGCTCGTTGAACATATATACATATATGTATCTAACGGATACAAAAACTAGAAAAATTACATTTCGATTTGGTTTTGATTTCAATTGAATTTGTAATTGTTGCCTGTTTTTACGTACGTCTTTCATGTGTGTTTATCTTATTTTTATTTCTACTTTTTTTTTTAAAATTTTTTTTTGATAATTGTTTGCATTGTGCAAGTTACACATTTCATTTTTTCTGCTTTTTAGTAATTTTTTTTTTTGCTCTGGCTCTTTGTTTAGATGTTTTAGCTTCTGTTGCTGATGTATCTGATGTTGTTGTTGTTGCTGCTGCTTCTGTGTGTGTGTGTGGCTTTTTTTCTTTCATTGATGTGGAAAACCGAGTCAATTTTATTTGCTACATTCCCTTCTATTGAATATTTCTCAAGTGTGCTTTTCCATTTCAAATAGGCCGCTTGCCTAGTGACCCAAATTTGTACCATCAGTTTTGTGATTTATGCCAATTATTTGCTTTGCATAACATAAATATACGTTTTAATGTTCATGCTAGTTCCAAATTGTTCTTTGATAGATGGTTTAATACTTGAAACGAATTGCTAACTGAATAAGTTAGCTTCTGATGCACTTTAGATATTCAGTCAATTAGCCATATCCGAGTTAAATGAATCATTTTTTGTATTTTTGGCTAGAATTGGATTTCAATTGCCATTTATAAAGTGATTATTTTTTAACATTCAAATCTTTTTCGAATCTTGAAAAGCTAATTGGTTTTCCAAATTGGTTCTTTAAGTTGTTGTGTGAACTCTTTTTTGACTTCTTTAATCTGTAAATTGAAAGATTGCCTCTTTAAGTTTGGCATAACGATTATATGAAACGCACGTCTTATAAATGCTGTAACGTAATAGATACACATGATGCACAGATACATTTCAATCTCGTTCGCTGTCCGTATGTATCTCAATCTTTGCTAGCTAGCTTGGTTGTCTAATCAGCCGTTAATCGCCGTCATGTACGCAACTATGGCAATCAAATGGTGGTTTTGGACATCAGCGACTCAGTTCTAATAACGCGCAACGTGACGCATAATTGCACGTACTGCGATTTCCTTTGAAGTGCAACATCAGCAGCAGCAGCAGCAGCAGCAGCAGCATCCAACAGATACACTAAAGACATTTTTACAAAACTTGCAGATAGATTTGAAGTGTTGTGTTGCTTGTTGCAAACTAGTTAGTTCTCATTCTCTGCTTTTTAGTTAATTTTACTGTCCAGTTGAGGGCCGGGCCAGTCTCTCAATGAGATCAATGTTCGATACGTGTGGAAATTACTATATAATTGCTGGTGACGGTACAGGTGCAGCGCGTTGCAAGTTGCTGCGGTGCAAGCTAAAGCAAACTCGATTTGTATGTCAGTAGTTGCGTTTTCACGTTGAGTGAAAAGACAACGAGAAGGTATCACTGCAATTTGCAATTGCACAGGTGGAAATTTATTTTGATGGCAAGTGCGATAACGCCAAGCCATTTATTTTCACGGCCTAGAGGCCTTCAGGCCTTCAACATCCCATTGGCCCGGCCCCTCACAATGCCCTGAAATTTATAGCTGAACTTTTCTTTTATGCCTCTCATGTCGTTGGCAATTGGCATTGGCATTGATTTTGGCCTGGACGATGACAATGCTGGCGCACTTTAAAGCACTGCAGCTTGATGCAGCGTCCAAAAGTTCAAAGTTCATCCTACTGCATTTGCGTTGGGGTAGGGGAAGGACAGAGGTCAGGGGACAGGGGACAGAGGATTTGGCTTAAAGTTTCATGTTCGCTATTCTGTCTAAACGCTGTCAATGCGCTTGGGTTTGATTAATTACAAAAGAGCCGCACAGCAAAAAAGAAAAACTGTAACAAAAGTTGCTTATAAGCGAGGGCGGACACAATAGTTGTGGATCTAAACAGGCATTTGAGAGAAGAATTTAAAATACAGCAATAGATTTGCTGTTTCTTAAAATAGTAAACATTCATTCAAGTTTAAAGAACGAATCTAACATTGAATGCTTGAAACAGAACTTCAATAGTTGTTACATCTTAACATGTAAGCATCCATTGACTTGGGGGAGCAATCTTACAGCCCTGGCAGGTTGCATGTTGCAAGCTCCTTCTGCCGCAGCTGCGGTTGTTGCTGCTGCTGCTTGCTGCTGGCATCCGAGTCATGTTGTTTACGCCATTTTACAACGCTTGACAAATAAACTAAGCCAACTAAGTCAACGTCAACGTCTACGTCAGCGTCAGCGTCGCAGTCACAGTCGAAGTTGGCTCCAAGGTAAGTTGCATTGACATAATTAAATTAATTTACGTGGCAACAACTGGCGATGTCTAATTGGCAGCGCTAACATATGGCCAACTGCCACTGCTGTAGCGTGATGGGAACGTCAACGGCTGCAACTGTGTGTGTTGGCCAGGCCAAAACCAATTGCTGCTCATATATCATGCGGGCAGTCGCAATTAAAATGTCACTCTCAACAAACAATGCGAAACGGCATCACTAACTGCCGGCTTACTAACTCTGACTTATGCAATACATTTTTTTTTCTTCTACATTTTCCTTCATCTTTTGGTTTTTTGTGCATAATTGTGACATTTGCACAATGTGCAGCAACTTCAAATATAAATCATACGCACTGTTGTCAATGCTGCAGCTATGGTCTGCGCTTTAAAGAGCTCAGCGCGCATCACGAATGGAATGTTGCTTGTTTGTTACACTGAGAAAATTGTAATACAGTACATATGTGAGTATCGGCCAGATTGGACCACTATAACATAAAGCTGCCATAAGAAACGATCGGTTGAGAAATTTGCTTTTGTATGAAAAACTCTTTGGTTTTTCAAGATAACTTAACAAAACTCACTAAACTTTCTGTATAAAAACTTTTGTGTTTTTCAAAATAACTCGACCGAACTCACTATATCCACATTAAAGCACTTTCTGCACATGTCGACCAAATTTGATCAAAATCGGTTGACTATATCTCATAGCTGACATAGGAACGATCGGTTGAAAAATCAGTTTTCTTATGCAAATCTTCTCTGCAAGGGTATATATCTTCGACACGCCGAAGATAACATCGCTTTCTTGTTTTTCCTAAAAGTCAACAAAGTTGTTATTAAAAACTTGCATTACATATTAATTATATAAGTAGTTCAATATTTGGAATTTAATTTGTGGAATGTTTATATATCAGTTTGTTGCCATAACTTACAAGTTTTAATCTCAAATAAACAATCATTGCCAAATATTTTTTTTTTTGTGTAGTTGTTGCTGTTGCGTGGGACACAGCTGGAAAATGTCAAAGTTATCGCACACCTTGCCAAGCTGTCAACAGTATTTGGATATTTGTTTGTGTTGCCCACGGGTTGCATGACCTAATTAATACTCAGGAGCTCCCCCCCCCCCCAAACACAACCCCGAATTGCTTTCACAAACTCTGCAGTTGCTCTCGGTGCTTGTGGCTAGAAAACTTTTCTTTTTTTGCACATCTCTCCAAACGCTCGACTTTGACATGTGGGCAACTAGCTGCTTGCTGCTTGCTGCTTGCTGCCTTCTGCCTGTCAGCCAAATTCCGGTTGCTGATGAGTCATACGAGGGGGCAACAACAACAACAACAACAACAAGCAGCGGGCGCATGCCGCGAAAATTGAATTTGCTGTGTAAAAGTGTAAAATAGTGTTAAAGTGCGACCGGCAGAGAAGGTTAACCTGCCCTTTGGCTAATTTCGAATTTAGTTAACACATTTAAGCGTTTGTTGCAACTCAAACAAGTATTCTAAGCGTGGCAATTTGCTGGTGAAAGTGTTGCACGAAAAGTTTTTTAGTGGAAATTCAATCTTGTTATGTAAAGTCTAAGCTTCTTGTTCCACTCAATTCCTGATACAAATTAATTTCAAAATTTAGGTTTTAAGTATTCTACACAAACTCTAACATTCATTTTGAATTTTTGGTTACACGAAACTTCAAATATTGTTTTTTTACTCTCTGTTCCCATTAAAAATGGGAAAAAGGCAGTTATAAAGTACTGCAAATGTGCGTAACAGGCAGAAAGAGGCATTTCCGACATTATAAACAATATATATTCTTGATCAGCATCAACAGCCGGGACGAACTAGCCATGTCCGTCTGTCTGTCCGTCTGTATGAACACACAGATCTCGGAGACTACAAGAGCTAGAGACACCAAACTTGGCATGCAGGATCAAGTTTATTTCAAATTTAGGATACATTTGTACATTGAACTGGCTTGTTAGTCTAAAATTATTATTTTCTTAGTATGCTTACAATATTTTGTAAGATTTATGTTCATTCAATTTAAGAAAAGTCATAGAAAACGTATTTGTAAACACTGACTTTACTTACACAAAACAACATAAAACTATCTAAAACTCTTGAGAATATTTGGCCTAAATCTTATTTCTAGATAAGTACATATTTAAGTGAGTCACATCTCATGTTCACAGAACTGAAATACTCGAACTTTTAAGTGTGTAGCGCATAAATAGTTGGGCATGACAAGTGCGACAAACGAACTGTCAGTCAATTCTGGCATTAAAGTTCACATCGCATTGCTCACAGCATTTTAGCCAAGCCCAGCACGCTGTGTGTTGTGTGTTTGCTATTTTGGCCAACAGAGGAAACGTTGGCACCTGCTGCACTAACTGTGAGTAATGCGCAACGAGACTTTCATTGAGAAAGCTGCTGCTGACTTTTAAGGGCCCAGGTTGTGTTAAAGTTGGATGTGGATGTGGATGTGTAGTTGGAACTCGGGTGATTAATGCCGTTTAAAGGTTGAATGGTGTTTTAGCAGTGACCCGGTTTAGATACCACTTGACACCTGGCCAAGGCAAATTCAAATTAGTCGTTCAAGACTGAGTATCTAGTAGTCGTTGGAGCAACCTTGTCGAATTTAATTGAAAAGTGCATTGAGCAACTGATTTTATTATTTTTTATAGCAGCTCAAACACGCACAGTCAATCTGCAATCTACAGACATGCAATGCGCCGGCAACGTCTGGATTTGTATACTCTGAACACAAAAAGTATATTGGGTTTGTGTCCTATTCGTTTGTCTGTTTTAAATCAGCACAATCTACATTGCAAACGAAGTATATCGCAGGCGGTACTTGATGACTGCATGCTCTTAAAGCTGTTGTATCTGCAAGATACACATATTTCAAGTGTCTCGTCGACAGCTGCTTATTATAGATACTGTTGCCGATTATTGCCTGGCCCCAAAAACTGCAAACTTCATAAATCTACGAGGCAATTTTGACACATGCAGCAACTGCTGCAACTTTGCAACTGTTGTCTGATGATCAACTTTATGGCTACGACATGTGGGTGGCTTTTGACAGACATTTTGACACTTGCGGCTGAGCTGTCAGCGCGCTGCACATGCAAAGTATTTATGAAACTTGGCTAAAACTGATAACGGCAAGTATTTAGAGCTGTCCATCCAACAGAGTGCTTAGATTGCAGCAAGTTTGTAGCAATTGTAGGCTGCAAGTTTAAGTGCTTCATGATCGACAATCGTTTGGCTAAATGACTGCCGCACGTTTAGCACATCAACATCAGCAGCAATCAATGCAACTGCAACTGCAACTGCAACTGCAGCTCGAAAATGCAACTGCAAAATGCAACTGAAAGTTGAAAGGATCGTGATTTAGCAAGCAGGCCAGGTCGCATGGTTGTTGTTGTTGTTGTTGTTGTTGTTGCATGATGAGCACGCATGATACACACGCCTGCAACAGACACCGCTCAAAAGTAATTAAAAACAAACCCCCGTTCAACGACGTGGAAAGCGTTTTCCCAGCTAATGGCTGCAATAATAGAAATGGTAAAGGCAAAGCACCAAAAAAAACAACAAAAAACAGAAAAAAGAATGTATGAAATAAAGGATCTGTTTGACAACGGACATCTTATACACTACTTAAGTTGTAAACAAAACTGATATTGAATTTAATTCAGTATAAAACTGTATTTTAGTGTGAATAAAAAACTTTTTAAATAACATATTTCAAATATAAAGTTTTTTAATATAAGCCCCCATTTCTTATTATTTATCAGAGTAGCCTATTTGAATCATTGAATCATGAAATATTTTCAGCAATTATCTAAATTAAGAAATATTTTTATACAAATTATAAGAAATTCTGAACTGAATGCATTTATTTTGATCTTTGAGCTCATTCAAAGGAATGTTAGCACTCTATTTTTAATGAAAATCATAAAAAATGTTATCAAATATATATATTTTAACAGCTAGCTGCTTTACTCAGCGCCAACTAACTGGAAAACTATTAAGACCCACCAAAAACTATCTTTATGGAGAAAAATTACAATATTAGCTGCAGTTGGCTTGCTGCGACTGTGGCACAACTACTTGAAATTGGCGGACAGAAAAGATAGCAAACTAGGCAGAGGCAAGGCTGGCTAAAGACAAGATGGGAACCAGGCAGCTGGCCAGGCTGAAAGCCAAATGGCCAATAGCATTACCAACTAGTGTGTGTGTGTGTGTGTGTGTGTGTGCTGTCGATTTGCTGGTGCCGGCAACTGGAACTGTGACTGCCACCCGAGGATACACAGCACCCGCCAACCCGTTGATGCTGTTGCAGCTGATGGACAACTCCGTTTGAGTTACGCGCACAGTTTGAAATTCATTTATCATTTTATTGTGTAGAAAATAGTAGATGCGGCCATTCTGAAATACTTATATATGTGCAGAGTAACTTGAGATATGTAAATGGTAGCAAAATAGAATCTCAGAGTTTCCGCTGTTGCATATTACCTCTAACGATTTTTAACAGTTTGCTGCCGCAAGTTGCAAGTTGCACTTAATTTGGCATATTAATTTGCCAGAGCGGATTGCATACTTGTGTTACTGCTGGGCTTGAAAGTAGTTTTAGTAATGTACAGTATACGTAACAAGAGTAGATATTAAAATGCTAGAGAAATTATGGCATAACGATGCTTAAGTATTGATTGAAATTGAAATTTATAAAGAATTTAAAGTTTTGATTGGTGAACTAAACCATTTTGCCGTAAACTTTTTTGTAGTGCATAACTTATTATAATTTACAATATTAATTACATAAATGGGTATTGTCTAATAGACTTCGATTTTTGTGTTCTATTGAAATCAATCTATGCCCTTTATTTTTTGTTTTCTCCTTGACCTAATTTGTTGCAAAAGCCTTCTCAAACGACTTCATTTGAAGGGGCATGTCCAAGGGCAAGTCTTGAAATCAACATATATCAGTCCACATTTATGTTCATCATAATCACAACTTCCTCAGAAGTTGCAAGACACTAAACTCCTAGCTGTGAGAGTGGCTCCACATGGGGCCACCCACATGAATGCAAAAAGCATGACCTTTTTTAAAAAACTCTGCTGACTTCGAGGCAAAAACTTGCCTGAGCAAATCAGTTCAAGGCTTCCACACAGTTCCATTCCGCATACATAAAAGATACTATTCGTAACTCACAAGCTCAAGAAATGAACTAAAACTTCTTCATGGGGTTCAAGTTGTTGGCGCTTTTGTTAAATTTACGTTTTGTATCGTTTTTTTTTTTTCGGGTTGGACGTCTCTTAAGTAATTTATTGTGTATCGGAAATTTTGAATTTGCATGCTAAAGCCATAATTCTTAATTTACTCATTCCTCAGCTTTTATTATGAATACTGCCATAGCTGCTCCAACTGCTGCGTGTGACCGCAACACAGCCCCCCAATTAACTGCCCCAACCGCAGCTACGGATTGAGCTTGAGGCCTGCCTGCCCGTGGCAAAATGAACAACTCGTCGTCATGCAGCTGTGTGTGCTGGGCAATGCATTTCAAAATCTTCGGCAGCTTTTAGGTACGCACAACCCAGCTTCAGAACACTTTCAGTTTTAAGACACAAAGCATAAAAAAAGCAAAGAAATATAACAGTTTTTGGAATGTCGAAGATTGAATACCCTTGCAGAGATTCAATGGCATTATTAAGTTCAAGTGCTTCGATCTGATCAATGAAAACTTAAAACTTTTGAGTTTGTTTAAGATAAACTGCAGAGACTGAAAACAGATAGATATGGCATTATCGACTCAGTTTGTTGCGTTGACTAACAACATCTTCTTATTTAAGAGTTTGCCAGCTTCATATTTTAATTTAGATACTCTCTCAAAGAGTAACATATGATAAGAAGAAGATAAAAAAAAAATCATATTCACACTAATTGCTATGATCAGACACAGTTATAAATTTGTCAGTTGTTATTTCTGCGTTTTTCAGTTTCTTATGCACAGCAGCTGCTGCTGTTGGCTTCTTGCATATCGTTTTAAAATGATCTTGCATATTTCTTATGAATTTGTTTAACTGCCAGTTGCAAATGGCACATGCTACAGAAATGCGCGTTTCATATGCTCATAAACTACAAATTGCTCTTTTTATTTTCTTTTCTTTTTTTGGCAGTCCACTTGACTCTCTGTAATTATGGGCAATTTAAATAAATTAAACGCACTTTTTTTTTCAGTTTTCATCCATAAAAGTATTATGGAATGTGTTAAGCTGGCTAGTTAAACTAAAATGAAATTCTTGCATAAAATGCAGGGCAGCATTGAAAAAAGTCAGAAATAAAATACTTAACTTCTTTCAAAATTGGTGTTAAACTGAAATTATAATTTAAAAAAATAAAAAACTACAGATGGTTGGGAAAAAGTTACATTTTTACAACAAAACAGTATTAATCTAGAAAATAAACCAAGAACGATTGAGTTTCGAAAAAATAGTCTTTTTTTTTTTAAAATAATGATCAATATTTGAAGCTTATAAAATTTTTACACTTTTCTGTGAGATATACTCAAAAAAGTTTGGATTACAATGTTTGGTATATTTCATTGCCCTCTTATGAATTTTTTTCAAAATTTTAATTGATCAGTTTTTTTAAATATTTGAATTAACTCTATCCTACTTTACAAAAAAAAAAATAAAAAAAGATTTATTTAAAAAAATTTAGGCAATTTTAATAAACTGTAAATGTTGTTTTATTTGTTTATTTATACTAAAAACAGTCGACACAATTGAAAACAATTAAAACAAAATAAAAATTAAAATAATAAAAATTAAAACTGTTAAAAATATAAAAAAGTTAAATTAAATTTTAACATTATATATAATAAAGATTATAAATAAAATGAACTGGGAATAGATATAGTAAAAATAGGTCCAACATTTGTCGATAGGATTGGGAAAAATCCAAAAAAAAACTCAAAAAAATACCCAATCAGACCAAATATAATAAAAAGTAAAAAGTTTGTAAAAATAAGTTGGCAAAAAATGTTAACTACGAACTAAAAATTATAGAGTTTTTGATAAAGGGGGTCAACTATCGAATAGAATCGATAGTCAGCTTCAAAATTTGTGTCCGATTGCATTGCTATCAGCAACTCTTTATAAGAAAACTAATAAATTGCAAGTCTATCACAATAAATATTTATCTAGCTAGAGTCACTTTATATAGTCGTTAATAAAAAGCATTTAGTTGATTTCTAATTGCATATTGAACTTTAGTATTAACCCAACGGCACATGCAAAATGCAAATGCAGCTAGAAATCAAAGGGGCACCCACAATAAATCAACTCAATTAAACTAAATATTTAACATTTAAATGAAATGCTATTCGTGGAGCCAAAGGAATCACATAAATAAAACAATTTGCAAAAACACGACGCCGACAAGGCAACTATGCGAATTAAGAGCAATGCAAATAAACAAAAGTGTCAAATAAATATCGAGCAAAATATATTGATTACCATTAAGATAAACATAAGACATGTCTGGGACAGTTTGCTGAATATCATGCGGTTAGTTTTGTTTGACATTAGAAGCTGTCACATTTTTGTTGAAAACAAAACTAAATTTACGAGTATGCAGTGGCCAATAACTGGCTGTGCTCGGAAGGGGGTACAAACGGTGTTATCGCTATTATTCAAATAAAAATCTATTTAAAATATATATTTGTTGTAGAGTCGTAGCAATAACATGATAAATGCTTGTACGCAATTTGTTACCTCATCGCCAGCGAAGAGGCAGCACAAATTATATGCTAATTTGTACAAAACTCGATGTCGATATTGTTTAATTGAGCAGCCAAAGCAGCGCTTGTCAGCCAAACCAAAAGTCATACCAAAAAGCACACAAATTTTGAGAATTAGCATATTATGAGAATCAATACAAATGCTCAGGTTGACGAAGATCTCGGACTAAAGATAAAGCTCCAAATTTATGTGACTTTGAACGGCCAGAGCGACAGAAAATGGCAAAGTCAACACACAATTAACTCAGATAGAGTATTCGATTTATTTCTTTAAGAGAACGAATCAAAGATACCTCTTCTTAAGTTCTAGATTAGAATAAATGTGCAAATAAAGCGTTGGTTGAACAAAAATCTTTATAAAAAGTATCAGAAAACTAAGCCAAGTTTTTTAGGCAGAAAAAACTGATAATATTTATTTTCAAACTGTGCCTAAATTGCATAAAAACAACTTCTATATATCTTTATCTATATATCTATATTTTCATTGATTAGAAATAACTCTTGAAAACATAACCTTGCATACCTTATAAACGATATATCTAGGTAGGCGCCAGATTCCCATAAATAACGCAACAAAAATTAATGAAATGAACATTAAAATGTGTTGGCTGTCTCGTTTTTTTTTGGCATTGCGTCCAAGACAAAACAAATTGTTTTATCAAAATTATGGGAAAATGCTAATTAAGCAAAGTTATTTGGCATCCAAATTAATAAACAATTTCAAGTTGAGATCGAAAAAATGAATTCAAACGACTCTGGTCGCACACTGATTAAATTTCACACTTAAATGGTATATAAACACATCTTGTTTAAACACAACTTTTGTTGTTAATTAGCGTCTTTGATTTGCCGCGAATCGCGTGTGGCATAGATTTTGCACTTGCCACTAACTGAATTTCTTTTCGAAAATATAGCGATAGCCCTCTGATTTTCTGATTTGATGCTAATTAAGCCATTAAATGAATTTTTGTTTTATAGATACTTACTTTGAATACTTGTACACATTTGATGAAATGACATGGCGGCACCCAAAGGCAAAAGATCTTGTAAATGTTTTGCCACTGCCACTAACAACAACAACAACAACAATAACAATAACAACAACAACAGATCCATCAAAAATAGCACGTTTTTTGTGTCGAAATTCGAAATGAACGAATACAGTCGACAGTTAACAGTAGTTTTCAGTTAATTAATTGGCAAATAAAAGTTGAAAAAAAGGGGGAAATTTACATTTTAAACACTACAAACCATGTTTAATGTTCAAGCCACAAACACGATGCAACAGCATCAACATAAACAGCCACTATAACAGTTTAACTACTAAAAAAAACGCTGAACAAGTGGCAATAATTAAATTGTCAGTTAGAAGCACAGATAAAGTTCCCAAAATTAGCAAAGCCAAGTCATAAAGATTGAAATCAACCAGACTCTCGAATACCTATGTCATTTTCAGGTTAAATTGAAGTAACTGAGTTGGAAATCGTCTTCGAAGTGTAGATTATACCTGTTAATATCCAGTACCAATCTATGCCTTTTTCAAGTTATCAACCTCAGAAATACCTCTATCACTGCGCAAAGCTTTAACTTCAGAATCAGTTAGAGTTCAAACACAGTTCCCAAATTTAGCAAAGTCAAGTCATAAAGATTAAAATCAAACAGACTCTCGAATACCTATGTCATTTTCAGTTTAAATTGAAGTAACTGAGTTGGAAATCGTCGTCGAAATGTAGATTACACCTGTTTATATCCAGCATCCATCCGTTCAACATAACTGCAGCCTTTTGTTCACGTTATCAAATTCAAAAATATTTGCAGCAATATTTTCATTACCAACTATCGGAACAGTAAAAAGCTACTCAGAGCTGTTCCCATTTCTGATTCCGATTAAAACACTCGGAAACGAAATTATTAGCTGTTCTGAATTCCGAATATCGTTTCAACATTCAGTTTAAAAAGTTTTGCTTAGGAGACAGTATACAGAAGTGTTCACGCTTATCATTTAAAATTATAAACGATCGATATCTAATTCGAAAAGAGGATTACCAAATCGGATACGATTCGGAATGAAAAGTTTTCGGAAATGGGAACAGGCAAGAGTATCGTTATAAATCACTACGCAAAAAATCAGTTAGAGTTCAAATATTAGCTGTGATTGCTTTTTAATTTGAAATCAGCAAATCGTATTAAGTGTTCTTTAATCTCTTTAGAAATACTCTAGAAACAATAAATCAAAACTATTTTCTAAGATTATACACAATCTATCTCAGCCATTTAAGAATGCTTGTACAATAATCAGTAGTACCTTGTTGTACAATGTATTCATAAGCCCATTAAAATTAGCTAAATCTTGAAGTTATAATGGCTTTAAGTAGAAGTCAGCGACACGTAACCAATTTTTATATGTATTATGTAGATGTATGTTAGATACATATGTATATATGTTTATGTATTGCTACAAGTTTTATTAGCTGACAGACTGAGGCCAATACTGACTGTCAATCTGGCCATGATTTTGCCATTTGTTTTTATAGCTTATCAGCAATTGCAAAGTGGCTTCCTCTGCTGACGAGGCGTAACAATGTCGCCGGTGAGGCATGCAGCGCCAGCATGAGGCGAACATATGAGAATAACATGAAAAGAGTGGTTAAGAGAGAGACAGAGAGATACAGAGAGTGAGAGAGAGAGATAGTTAGCTTTAGATACAAGTTCAAGTTAAAGTTGGGACGTGGCAACGTCAACGTCATGTTTGTGGTATGATTATGCCCGGAAGCACTAATTACCTTATTTACACTTTTATAACTTCGCAACAACGTTGCGCGTGCGCGGCTAGCATATCGCATATCGCGTATCACAGATCGCTGATCTCTAACAGAAATCAGTTGAAAGAGTTGTTTATGGCTGGTGGAAGCTGTGGTTTGACGGATGTTAACTGTGGTTTTTTGTTGTTGTTTGGCCCGAACAAAAGTGAAAATTTTGCACAAAAATAATATTACATATTAGGATAGAGTATGGTTTTGGCAAAAGCGAAAATCTTAATCAAGTCCTGCAGTTATAGAGCAAACAATCAATTGCCATGCCACGTATAGAGCACATCAAGTAACCAAGTGGTTCGTTTGCAGCTAACTGCCTTTGGCCACAATCCACTCACTCGACTCTACTCGACTCGACTCTAGTCAAGTCGAGGCTGATAAAGCCGTTTTTTGGGTGCAGCCAGCAACTTCTTGGCCTGGCTTTAAGACGCTCGCTGCTACCGATTGCCGGTGATTAAGTCATGAATCAGTTGGCCTAGCAACTGCAGCAACTGCTGCTACTCGAGTAACGGTTAAAGCAGCTCTAACTATGAATTTTGGTGGGCGTGTGCCTTCCAGCTGGAAAAACCTAGCCTAAACAACCATCGACCGAGTGATTGTCATGCTAAACCAAAATCAATTTTCCACCAATTTTTTTATTATGTTTTTCTTTTATTTTTCGATTGTGTGTGTGTGTGTGTGTATGTGTTTAAAATACAAATTTCATTTCATTTTGCCAATTGCAATGTCAAGTAAATTTTCTTTAAATTGCCTGCAAATCAGCAGCGAAAGCTGACAGTAAAACTGAACGTGTACCGACAGGTGGGTAAAGGGGGTTTATACAGTACTGTAAAAGGTTCAAGCAAGGCATCTCCGGCCCTATAAAGTATATATGCTGGATCAGCATCAAACGCCGAGTTGATTTTAGTATGTGCGTCTGTCTGTCCCATGCAGGAATACCAAACGCAGATTAGATTTATTTGAAATTTTGGTAGGTCTTCCCCACAATCGAAAATACCTCCCAAATCCACAAAGATTATAATCTGAAAGTTGTAATGTTAAGTCAAATGAAAAATAGCTGAATTCACTGTCCGAAATTTCATTTAAAGTGACTACCAAGTGCGCAAAGGCCTTTAATTACAAAAGGTAAGGGAAAATTTGTTGTCATCAAAAAAAAACACATAAGTTTAAATGAATTTAAAAAAACAACCGAAATTTGAAATAAACTTGATCTGCGTATGGTATACAGGAAGTTACATGCCAAGTATGGTGTCTCTAGCTCTTATAGTCTCTGAGATCGACGCGTTCATACGGACAGACGGACAGACAGACATGGCTATATAGACTCGGCTGTTAATGCTGGTATAGAATTCGGAATTGCCTCCTTCTTCCTGTTACATACATTTGCAGTACTTTATAACTCCCAGGGAGTAAAAAGTTGTAAGTTGAGAAAAGGACTTAAGTTTTCAATAAATTAACAATATCCTCAAATCTGGTTCCACTGTGAGCATTAATCAGATATCAATACTTAACTAACAATCTAAGTCATGATTATAAAATTATTTCTACTCAATTACTAAATAGAAAATATTAAATTTATGGCCCGCATTTATTTATTAAATCCAAGAGAAAGGAAAATGAGTTTGCATACGAGTATCTGAAGAAAACAACATTTGGCACCACTGTGAGGCCCCAATGCATACAATGTCTTGGACACATGCAGGTGCCCAGTTGAGATTCTGTTGTTGCATTCCTGAGCATCGCTAGCAGCAGCAGTCTGCGGTCTGATTGAGGATTGTTTTTTGGGGGCTTTTCAATTATTAGCAACGCCTAACGAATGCCAATTTTCAGTTGTGTTTGTAAAATATAATATTTTTGTTTTGTTTTTTACCACAGAGCACGGAAGTGCATGCGGTTGCCTTTTGAGGTATTCGAGGGATTTGGAACGTTGAAATCCGTTCTACATTTTGTAAACTTTTGCTTTATGCTTTTATTGTATTGTATCTGCGAAATGTTTACTCTGGACAGGGTCAACAAGTTAATCACATTGTGTGGCATGAATATAATAGAATTCTTATTTAGCTGCTATACGGATTGGTATTGTGGGGATTGTGGCTGCCTCTGAAGCTGGGGCACGCGTTTGGGGCTTAATAAGACAACGGTCGTTGCCGTTTGTTGCCGTTTGTAGCCGTTTGTTGCTGCTGTTGTTTGGCACGGAAATTGACGTTTAAAGTGATCGGCGGAACCGGCCAGCTGCCTGGCCTTTTTTGGCCAAGAAGCGAGTACGCTTTAGCCTTTGGCGTTCAAATTGGCAAATTAAGTCATACGCCTGCAACGGCGTTGTAATTTATCTTTTGTATATTTCTTTTTGTTTTTATTTTTACTTGGCTGCATTTTGCCGACCAAAATAGTGGGCATTATTTTGCAATAATTATTGATTTATTGTCTTGTTTGCTGTCCCATTGGGCAGGCACATATGAAAATATACAAACCAAACATATATGTATGTATTAACAAAATCAAAGCACCGCCAAATCCAACATGCATGCGAAATACTCTCTGAAAAGTAAAGTTCTCAGCGCCTAAATAACAACAAAAATCATTAGAAAAGTCTGCCTAATGATGGGCTGGTCCCCCGATTACGAGTTCAACTTCAACTTCCAACTTATGCTTCATAATTGGAAAGGCACGCACATTAGGGCGTAGGCTTTTTTACGGCTAGAAAGTAAAGCGTTGTGTGAAATGGTGGAGAGAGGGCAGTCAATTAGCTATCAAGAGCAGTTGAGACTGAGACCTTTCCCTTTATGGGCTACCGGCTTATGCAGCGCATTAATATTTCACACCTATTAATCGAACGTAAACTAATAATGAAAATTAACTTAAAGCATTCTCACGGAAAGATAATAACTAAACTGGAATTAGTTTAAAAAGTAATTGGGCAACAGTCGCTGATTATTCAACAGACTAAAGTTTAACTGGAAAACTCAAATGGTCTATAAAAGTTGCTATCTTTTTATACCCTTGCCGAGGGTATTATAATTCTGTCACGAAATGTGTAACGCATTGAAGCAGACGTCTCAGAAAACAAAAATTTGTAAATTCATGATCAGCATCATCAGCCGAGTCATGTCCGTTATGTCCGTTATGTCCGTCTGTCTGTCTGTCTGTCTGTCTGTTTATATGAGTTTTTCAATACTTTGGTCTAGAGCTATCTTGATAAAACTTGGCACAGAGGCTTCTTCTTATTGCAGGTAGTCCCTATAGTTGAATTGGCCAGATCGAACCACTATAACATAAGGCTGCCATAGAAACGATCGGCTGAAAAATAAGTTTCATTGAAACTTTTGTGTTTCCAATGTATCTCAACTAAACTCACTATATATATGTTTTAGCACGTTCTGCACATGTTGACCAAATTTGATTAAGATCGGACTTCTATATCTTATAGCTGCCATAGGAACGATCAGTTGAAAATAAGTTTCAGTATGAAAAACTTTTGTGTTTTTCAAAATATCTCGACCAATCTCGCTATATATAAATTAAAGCACGTTCTACACATCTTGACCAAATTTGATCAAAATCGGATCACTATATCTTATAGCTGCCATAGGAAAAATTCGTTGAAAAATAAGTTTTCTTATGCAAATCTTATCTGCAAGGGTACATTTCTTTCTTGTTTTAAATGTCAAATTACAAAATGGAAAATGGACTTGAATTTTGTCCGTCTGTCTGAAACCAAATACTAACTAACCTTAAATACCCTGTTAATGTTATACATTAGCAATCAATGCATTCATTAGTACCTTTTTAGGCTGGTTAGAAAATCACAGAGGCAAAATTGCAACAGTTTTCTAAAACGATCAAATTCATAATGTTCTCAAATTTGCTGCAAATGCTACACCTGACTTCCCGACAAAGACAAGTTTGCAAATTTTTCACTCAACTCTCAGAGCTAGGTGAGTAACCAGTTAGGCAAGTTTTTCATCTAACTAACTCTTACATACATACATATGGTAATTTTGAAGCAGAGCCTAGCTCTCTAGCTCTCTTGCCTTACCAACCAAAATAAATTAAATTGCAAAAAGATATTTTTAACGCCTTATTATAGAAAATGTGCTACACATTTGTTAGCCAATGTTGCAGTTGCAGCAACAGTTGCCCCGTTGTCCGTTCAATAGAAAACAATTTCCATTTCCTGACAGGCCACAAGCTACCATGGAGCTCAAAGCTTGTGGCATGGACAATTGTTGGTTTCGCTTGTTGCGCTTTCTTGTTGTACTAGTTCACGGTTTGAGGCATGAAACCCACTTATCTAATTGCGATTCCGGGAACTGGTTTTCCTTGATACATTTTTCTCAACTCATTAGAACTCAATCATAACTTGCCCGGTGTATGTATATTTGTGTCTGGATCTATGGTCTTTCAACTGTGTGCGCGTGTGTGTTTAAGTGTGTGAGTGTGTGTGTGTGTGTGCGTCTGTGTGTGTATTCATGCAATAGGCAAATGTAATCGTTGACTACATATTTTTCAGACCAGGCGCACAATTGTTGCCGTAAGCAATTTTTAGTCAAGCCAACGAGCCAACAACAACAACAACAGCAACAACAACAACAACAAAAACAAAAAGAACAAAAATAAAGCAAAAACACGCCGGACGTGTTCCATAAACAACACTTTGATTACGACGACGCGGGCGCACAAACGCAAATCGATGTTTTCATATGGAAATTGAATCAAAGTCAAGTCGGTGCCCAGTCCCAACATGACTGGACGCAGTCCACCAGTCGTCAGAGAATGTGGAGCACAGCAGCAACAACAACAGCTGCTGCTGCTGCTGTGTAGCATGTGTATATATGTATGTATTGCTGCGCCCAGGCTTACAATTGAGCTTACACAGCCAACGCCAAGCAATTGGCCTTGATGGACCTGAAGATGGAGAGGCCCAAAGCCCGACCATGGCGTCAGCGCTTTTGTGCCCGCTTTTAGGCCAGAAGCCTCAGTCACAGTCTCAGTCTCTGTCTCTGTCTCTGTCTCAGTCACAGTCGCAGTCTCGAACTCAGTCTCAGAGTCAGTTTGAGCTTCAGTTTCAGCCTCAATGTGAGTATGCCATTCATGGGTCAGCTCTTTTGTGGTTTTCGCTATGATTATTAATCAATTCTTTCATATCATTTGCTTTGAATTGAATTTTTTATACGGACTTGTATAAAAAATCAGCGTCTGTTACTGCTGCTGTTTGTATGTCTGCCTGCCTCTTTAGTCTAATTAATTCAACAAAAGTTTCTGGGCCATCTATTATAAACAGTTTTCCAGTTTTCTGTTGCTGCTGCTGCTGTGAAAGGTAGCGCTCATTATTTGCATGTTTATGTTTATTAACTTCCATTTAATTACCACAATCTACGAACAAAAAAAAAAAAAGGAATTGTAACGCATTTCAAATTCATAATTATTAAAAATTAATGAAAAAATCATTTGAATGGCAATGGTTTTTTATATATGAATGTATATTTGTGTATTCAATTGGTTTTGTAAATAAATAGTTTTTTAAAAGCTTGAAACTATTTTTTAGAATGTTACAGTTTGTTAATGATTGGCTAATTTTTGTTTTACAACAATCAAGATCAATTCCGTTTAATCAATTCAAATTCTAGGTTTTACAAAATCTATATATTCCAATTATACCTTTGTTATCAAATGCATTTGGTAAAATTATCAACCTATACATTTTTTCAAAAATCTACTTACTTACTTTCTTACTTTTTTTATAATTACTGAAAACATTTTTTAAATTTCACCAATTCAAATCATCAAACAACAAGACATCAGGTAGTATAAAACTGACTTTTATTTTGCTTAAAGTACCATTGAATGAAGTATAGATATTTAAAAACAAGTAAGCACCTTGCAGTCGGGCTCTCACGACTGCGATATACTCTGTTTTCTTTACGTTTAATAAATTAAATTTCTGTAAAGACTACTAACATACTTATAAACTGTCCTTAAACTTAGGTACAGTGAGTGAAATTGAGTTATTTTAAGAAACAAAAAAGTTTTTTGTACAAAAACTTATTTTTCAACTGATATTTTCTATGGCAGCTATATGTTATAGTGTTCCGATCTGGCCGATTTTAACACTTTGTCTGCCTATGGTATATATCAACATGTATACCAAGTTTGGTTGCTCTACATACAGATGGACGGACAACATTTCACAAACCCAATATACTCATTTTTTCCATTTTGGAAAACCGAGTATAAAAATTTCAATTGAAACCAATTGATTTAATTATAAAATCAATATTAAAGGCCAGCAACATATTGCCGCCGTAATTATAAAGCTTGAAAGTCAAGAAAGAATAATGATATTCCTACCCCTAAATAGGCATAATTAAATCATTTTTATTATACACCGACTTGGCAACTATACTCCTTGCAACAACTGTGATCAGGGGCAGCATGGCAGCGGAACCCCACAGGAAGTACACGAAAGGGCTTGACAACACGCCGTCCTGTCTGTGGCAGGTGTCGAAATTGACAGATGAACAAAATGCACTCGAGTTGCTAATAACAAACTGATGGCAAGCGGAAGTTTCGAGGAGACTGGAAACAGGGCGTGTTGAATGCGGAGAAAAATGGCACTGGGAGGAGCTCGGAAAGGCAATTCAGGCTGGGGCTGGAACTGTGGCTGTGGCTGCGGTTGCGGCCGCGGCTGCTCGATTTTAATTTAAATTTTAATCGCATGCCTAATAGACAAACTTAGAGCAAATGTCAGAATAAAGAGACTAAGAGCTGGCTTAAATCATGCCAACATTTACAAAGTACTTTGCAAAGCAAGAACACTAGCCAACAACAACATCCAGACACTCAGGAGCCAAAGTCACGGACAAGTCGTCGACAACGTTGGCTAAGACAAACTTCCGATCACGTTGTAAGCCATGCAGTGAAATTGCAAAAGGCATCTGTAACCAGGACCTTAACACCGGTTTACACAACACTGGCAACACGTCAGATACTGCTGCCATTCAAGTGTAAACGGCTGCCAGTCTATGCCAGAGATTATTCGACACTAAAAGAAGCTTTGGTCAGTCTTCTATCCATGCGATGGCTTCGAATGCTCAACATACTGCCAGTTTGTGTAAACTAGTCTTAAGAAAATTGCACAAGGCAACTGTGGCAACTTATTCATTCACGCTAATGCGTGCGTCTCTAAAGCAGAAAGAGTAAGAGACACAGAGTGCGAACGAGATAGGTAGAGTAGAGCGAAAAAAACTTAATGGAGGCAAATGCATCAAAATGGTTAATTGGATCTGGAACAGCAAATGACGAACACTTTTAGTGTTTATGGCAGTAGCCATGCTTGTATCCATCTAGAGTAGAGAATAAACAAGCAGCAGCAGCAGCAGCAGCAGCAGCAGTAGAAGCAGCAGCAGGTGGGGCATCTGAAGTTGTAGAAGATGGGGTAACAGATACGCAAGTGTGTGTGTGAGTGTGTTGCAGTTGCATCGGGAGCTTGGACGCAAGTCAAAGCAGCTCAAGTGGCAAGCGTGTTGTACACGACACGCATTAGCGTGAATGAAGTAGTTTCTGCTGCAGTCGCATTTGCCTATTGCAATATTCTAATCGAATACTATGAATAAATAATCTTTGAGAGTAACACCTCAACTTTTCGTTTCAGACTTTGCTTTTCTTTTCGTTTATGCACAGCTTCAAAATTCAAAAAAGCTTTTTATAAGAGTCGAGTTTTGGCTTGATTACTGTTCCATACTTACGTGTTTCATTCTAGGAGTGGGGAAATCCTTAATGGCAAATGGAGTTAGATGACTATTAAGGACAGTTTTGTTGTGGTACACTAAAATCATATAGGGTATTCAAGGTACGGTCACCGTCTTAGCCCGCTTACTTGAATACCCTAATAATATCACTTGGACATGCTCGACTAGAGTATTCTTACTTGTTTTCTTGCTTTGAAAAAAAAGAGTATATTGGGTTTGTGAAATATCCATCCGTCTGTCTATTCGTCCGTATGAACAAAGTTTTTTCCAAAGTTTCGGAGCTAGAGCAACCAAACATGCTACACGTGCCGATGTATATCATAGGCATACAAAGTGTCAAGATCTACCCCCACACCCACCCCTTCCCCCACAAACCGCAAAAACTTATATCTTCCACAGTTTTACAGCTAGAGTAACCAAATTTAGCACAAGGGTTACTAATCACTTCCTTGATTGATCTGACCACTTCCGCCCCCACAAATAAGCAAAGTCTGTAGATCCCACACCCCTTTAGCTCGAATCACCAAATTTTGCAGTTTAAATTCTGTTGCCCTATTAAATAGCTGGTTTTGCAATCGAGCAAAGTTTGCTTCTCCCATACCTGTAGAACTGCCCCAACCAAATTTGAGGGCAAAACTTGAAAGATTTTATCAAAAATAGCATTGCCACGCCCACTTCTGACTCCGCAAAGAAAAGAGAGTATATTGCTGTCGGATGCACTCCCACGGTTGCTAATCAGAATATCTCTGCCATATCTCTATTTCATATGTAGCCTAGCAACACTTACAACTGGCATTATTTTCTCTTTAATATTGATCCAACAGCAGTGAAAAAAGTGATTGTTTATAGTTGCTAGAATCTTACCAATTGACAACCATGGATTTAGACTGTAAGTTGTGTTTTTTATCTGAACAATATTAAGGCAATACTTATCAACATTATACAAACAGTTAATAACGACTTGGAGAAACGCATTTCGGATGCATTCTGTGTTTTTGATCATCATGGTGACAAATTGATCGATGTTCGTGAAGTTGGAACAGTTTTGCGTTTGCTGGGCTGTGTGCCAACGGAGGAGGAAGTCAATGAGGTGATTTCGGCAACTGAAACGGAGGAAACAAGCGGCGTGGTGCATTTGACGAAGTTTCTGCCGCATGTAACACAATTGTTAATGGAACGCAAGTAAGTTGCTGCTTTGATAGATAAATAAATGAATAAAACTAAATACATATATTAAATATTGTAGAATGGAACCAGCGCCGCCTGAGAAAATTCTGGAAGCTTTTAAGATACTAGATATTGAAAGTAAAGGTTTTCTGACAAAAGAAAGCTTTGGCAAATTAATGATGGAGGAGGGGGAGCCATTTACACAGGAGGAAATGGATGAAATGTGGCCTGTAGCCATTGATCCAATAAGCGGTCATATACCATATGAACTGTATTTAAATCAATTAATGGTAAGCATTGGAATCGGTAATGAACAGTTAAAAAGATAATTGAAAACATTTCTTATTCTATTTACAGGTTTATCTTTAAATCGATTCTTTGGTTGATTCATCATATAAATCAAAATATTATATATTTGGTTTTAAATATGCTATCACAATTTTCAGATTTCAATTCAAGGAGAAAACACACAGTTCAATTTGAAGATACAATTTTAATAATTTTAAATAATTTCAATAAATGATTTATAAGATATTAGAATGCTCTTATAATTATATAAAATTTCTAATATTTTTTTCTATTTATATAAATGTTCTGTATTTATTATTTTTATGAAAAAATACTTTTTTTATAAAAGCAAAGCATAGAGGTTTTTTTTAAAGGCTCATTAAGTTAATGCAGTATTCAGTGCGTGTCTCTTTCTATTACCAATATGGCAACACATTAGACACACACACACACAAAAACACTCACAAACACACACACATACACACACACTTAAGCATAGCTATGACCAAAGCTAACTAACCATTGAGCCAAATGTGTTTCAAAATAGCAAACTTAATCCACACGCCCAGCACAAGGCAGGAGAGCACACGAAAGAACAGGACAGGACAGGAGTAGACAGGACACTTGGCTCTTCACACACTCTTCTCTAAGAGCCAAGTTAAGAAGATGCTGCTTGGTGTGGAACGCGGCAAAGTGGGTTGCGCATCATTAGCACAACTAATGGATGTTCACTTTTCTTGGCCACAGTTGTATCGAGCTGCAGCTTAAAAGTCGTGTGCGCCTGGCCAGTTCAGAGCAGAGCAGAGAGAGACCAGGTTGGATGTCTGAAAGGTATGTCCAAGTGTCTGTCTGTAAATTGCAGTTGGTAATATGAGCGGCTAGAAAATTTAAATAAATTAAAATACCTCTTTGGAGTTGTTGTAGTATATTGAATAGGGTTGGGATGGGGATGGGATGGGTTGGGATGGGTTGGTTCGCATGCGTCAAAGGCAATGCTAAAGTCGTGTTCAAGTCGTGTTCTCGCTTCCGTATTTATTAAATTCTAAATACACGCTGATGGATGCACTTAACTGCATCTTTTGGATTAAAATATTTCATGTAATTCAGCCATTCGTGCGGTTGCCATCTGCACGTTCCGGCGCTTTGGCCAATTTGAGTGATTGCATTGCGCGCATTTAAATGGATGCTGCCATGTTCGAGATTTTGTGGATGCTACAAGTTCGGTTCGGTTCGGTTAGCCGCATGTGGCGCGTCGCCTACCCCTCTCCTTCAATCTCTCGCCCGCTCTATGTGTCTAAACAAGTTCTACGTGCGGCTGCTGCCGGCACGCCTAATGGACTTTTAATCTTTACAACTTGTAAAAATTTTTCGTTTTGAATTGCGGCATACGAAGTTGATTGCAAATTGTCAGCGCCATAAAAATAAAGCCAACTGCACTGAACTTTTTGACATTAAACGACTGCCAATTGGACCAACACAGACAAAAGCTGATGACTTAACCCATTAGGGACCGTACAATTGAGTGCGATCTTAAAAATGGTAATTATTATGTCATCAAATTTATGGAAACTAAAGTTACAATTTTTATTTTTTAATAAATTAATTTAATTTTATAAATAAAATAAAAATATAAAAGTAATTAGGGAAACTTTATGCGGAAAGCATGAAACGAACGTTTTCCTCCCGATATAATTTTATTTTAAATTTTAATATGCTTTATTTTTGGTAACTTTTTACTCCCTGTCCCAATTAAAAATGGGAAAAACGGACAAAGTACTGCAAATGTATGTAGGAAGGAGGATTTTCCGACTATATAAACTATATATATTCTTGATTAGCATCAACAGCTGAGTCGAACTAGCCATGTCCGTCTGTCTGTCCGTCTGTCCATCTGTCCGTATGAACACACATAACTCGGAGACTATAAGAGCTAGAGACACCAAACTTGGCATGCAGGTTCCTGTATACCATATGCAGATCAAGTTTATTTAAAATTTCGTTTGCACCCCTCCACACCCCCGCAAATCGCAAAAAACTCCCACAGACACAATTTTAAAGATACAGCTTTTTTTGGTACAAATGTATGTTTCATCAATGTTGATCAGTTGCATAAATTTCATAACGACCGGATAAATAGCACCAAAGTTATGGAAGAATCTATTACCCCTGTCTCAGCAGGCAGAAACAATAGTTTGACATGCACTTTACGAGTTAAGTGCGCTGCTTGCTTGTGTTGCCGCTGAACTGCTTGAAATGCAAGTTGGGAGCAGGGAGTCTCGTAGTCGGGTACACTCGACTAAAATATTTGCATAAAATGGAATAAGTATTTAGGTACACCCTATTATTATTTGTAAATTTACATTTACATTTAAACTTTGATTTATTTTACACTTTAATTTTGTACTTTAAACAACAACAGTCACAAATCATTTGCTTTGCTAAAGATATAACATTATCAGTTATCACAATTGATGAACTGTCCGCAACTATATTCCATAAACACTTTTTAAATACGATATGCTTTACAATAACCAATGTTAAATATTCTTAGCATACACAGTGACAGTTTCTTTTGATGGGTTAAAAATCCTCAAAGCTAAAGTCGTCAAAGAGTCTGTGGGTAATAAAATATGCAAAAACATAAAGAAAATGCCGCCAAATTGTCAAAGTTACTTTGCTGAGGATATTCTTGAAGAGTTTCTGGCGAAATTGCTGTGCATGAATCAATTTCGCCAGCAAGTTTTGCGGCTGATGATGATTTACGCTCGACGAAGCGTAATTAAGATTTATGCTTCATACTTGCTTACAAATATGTATATGAATATGAATACATACATATATGTATGTATGTCAGCATATATTCATTTATAAATACATGTGGTTTACTTGCGTATGAGCAATGCGAGCTTAATTGTTAGTTATGCCCTTTTGTTTGTGAAACATTAAAACTAATTAAGTAGAAAGAATTCCTATAAGATTTATATGCATCAATAGCCTGCATTATAATTGCGTTTTGTTCGTGCAAATTATGGCAATTAGTTATACTTAATGACAATCACCACAAAATTACAAAATGTCTTCAAATTGCAACAATAGCTAGAAAATATTTTCATAGCCTCAAGGGATTTATATTTGTCTAATGGGATTGGCTAGTTGATTACGTAAATTTATGATTTCTGTTACTGATTACATCATTTCATTAATGCAGCAAAGAATTTATTATAAATGTGTGTTTTGTAATGGGCAAAAATGTAGTTGAAATCAAATGCCAAGTCAATCAATAAAGTATGAAAAATTAGCATTGCATAATTTTTGGGGCATCGCGCGGAATAAATAAATAATAAATTGAAATGAAACTAATTTGAAATCAAACTTGTCAAAACTATTTTTAAACATTTCAGTATATATTAAAATTAATTTAAAATGTCACAAGTTTGTTTTTGTAAACGAATTTTTCCATTTAACTATCAATTCACAACCAAATCAAATGGCTTTCCGAATTGATTATAATTTTGAAATGCATTACATTAACTGAAGTTTGCATTAGTTCCAAGCTTTTGTATTTGTTATTATAATTGGTTTTGAAAACTTACAGCATTTTCTCCTAACATGGCACTTATTTACACTTGAGCTATGACACTTTTATAACTTGTTTGTCATTTAATCTATTAGTTTATTTAACTCAGCTAACTGACAGCTTTGGCTCCTACACAACTCACTCTCATTCCAGATCTCACTTAGTTGGTTTCATTTCCCAGCTGCACTTTTGCTGAAACTTTCAATCAACTTTCTGTTTACCTACTCGCCAGGTAGCTACTTGTTTGTTGATTGCTTGAGCCTTGAGTTGAGTTAATGGCCAACTCTCGGTCTTAGCCTCAGATTGAGGCTCAGTTGAGAACGAAAGCGCAGCAAGTTATTTTTGGTTGCAAGTTGCGAGTGATTCGCATTTCTTGCCTTACCGTTAATTGAATTTAAGCAATGAAATGTAATTTGGAATTTTGCATGTGCCCAAGTCGCGTAGCACGCCAAAAATCATCATAAAACCAGACAGACTCCGAAGTGGCAGAGGTACTGGCAGCGGCAGTGGCTGAGGCAGAGGCATTGTCAGTGGCAGTTGCAGAAGCAGCATCAAAGCCAAACATGAAACGAAATTGCAAAAGGTGAACAACATGCAATGAGCCAATGGATCCGGACATGGCCAACATCAACAGCAGCAGCAACAGCAACAAAACCAGCAGCAAAATGAAAGAAAAGCAAAAAAAAAAAAAAAAACAACCTGAGCGTGGCCAGTGGCATGCAGCCTGTGCTTGCGTCTTTATTGTTGGAGCAGTTGCCGTCTTGTACAACACCCAAAGGTATCAGCAGACAAAATGCTAAAAATGTATTTACCACAAAAGCGACGCGATGCAACGTCAGCAGCGACTGAGACTGCGACTGCGAATAAGGCGGCGCAGCGTCGACGGCTGCTCTGCTCATTGCTGGTGCCCTTAATGGATCTGCAGCACTTTGAGTGATTTATTTCACACGTTGATGAAATGGACAGCAATGGGCCGCATTTTGACGTTTATTGCAGCAGTGGCAAAGGCAGCAAACCAGCAACCAGCAAAACAGCAACCAACAACAAAAAGAACAACAGCAACAACAAAAGCAACAACAACAACAACAACTGCACCATCAACAACTGCCCACGGCATGTGTTGTGCGCATGCGCAGCGCAGCCCTTTGACGACGACGTCGACAGCGACGGGAATGGGGACGGCAACGGTGGGGCTCAGAAGGACGCTGCAGTTATTTGTACCTTCAAAATGTATACATTGACTTTTTCATCAGGTTTGTATACAGTTTTCAAACTATTATCATGAACTCCAATGGTTTTCATTCCAAACTTAAGATTTGGACTATAGAAAAACATAGTAAGACAAATTTCGTTAGTGCAACGAACTCCTTTAGATTGCCTCGTATAATATATCGTTTAACGAATGGTCCATGGTATGAAGAAGAACGGTAAACGCATATAAAAATCGTTGTTATGCTTTGTTTTGCATAGAAATAACTAATGCAGAAATATCACAATTATAAAATATAATTAATAATGCCCTTGCACGCATATGCACAGTAAAAATATGAATAAAATATATGTAAACATTATAATTAGAAACTCTTGCAACCCTAGCAGACAAGCAGTTGCTTAGCTGCAAAATAAGTTTACAAATATTTCTATACTCTTTTTTAAAATTGATGAAATTGTATTGCACATAATCAAAAAACTTAAGGCCATATGTGGACTTAGATGTTTATCTTTACCTCAGAACAGGATGAAAGCTGTGCTATCTGTTCTACGTTCTATTTGGAAAATAACATGTATATATTGAGAGTTTCGGGAACTCACCTTTCAATAAACTTTTGGAACCCTTCATGCTTCAGATGACAACAACTGCTCGTGTTCAATTACTTATAAAAATGCTGCATACTAGAAAAAAAAATAATTGCAAAAAGCTTTTAGAATAAAAATATTATTTAAAACAAAATCTTTATTAAAATTAAACATATAATTAAACCATTGATGAAGATAAAATGTTGTCCTATTTAAAAATTAGCAACAATAAAAAATTATTATTATTAATCAAGCACATCTGATGGACTTCGATTAAAAATTTCTATTCTATATTTTCTATATATTCGAATTAAGTAAATTTCACATTCGACATAAGAGAATTTGAGCATTCGGCTTTTATTAATCAGATTACCTGCCATGTTTGAAAATATAAAAAAAAATGTTTATTTTTTTGTGCAATTGCGTCTCCTGCACGTCTTTTGGTAATAGCCCCACAAACCGTGCGCGCTTTAATGAGGCGCGCTCCTCATTTGGACGCCACGCATTTTGCGGTTTTATACGCGGTACGGGTATGAGTACGGGTACGGGTACAAGTACCGCCAGGCTTTATCGGATGTTGAGGGGAATGGCGAAAAAATGAAGTCAGGCTAGCTATTAAAACATTTAATTGCAACTTAATTAGTTGACGTACTTCTCACGAGTGCAACTGCAACTGCAACTGCGACCTCTTCAAATGCCAGCTTCGACCTTAAGCCAAACCAAGCCAACCCAAGGCAACGAACGATCCATTCACGAAAATGCATCGATCTAGTGCAAGATATTGTTAAAACCACCCCAGAGAAAAGTCAATTTAACACATTCACTACGCCTCTTAAAATGTTGATATTTTAATTAGTAACGCTCTAAAGGATTTTCAACAGCTTAGGTTTCACCCACTCCCAAAAAGCTCCACCACAAAGCAGCCAATAAATGGGTTTCGGGACGGCTTTCGAACCATCATCAACAACGACGTGGCAATGCAGCTGAGCACAAACGTGCCAAAGGGCACAAGGCATTGAGTTCGTTTTTATACTCTGTTTTCCAAAATGGAAAAAAAGAGTATATTGAGTTTGTGAAATTTTCGTCCGTCCGTTTGTATGAAAGCAGTTTTTTTCAACAGTTTTGAAACTAGAGCAAACACACTTGGTATACATGTTGATTTATACCATAGGCAGACAAAGTGTCAATATCGGCAAGATCGGAACACTATAACATATAGCTGCCATAGGAACGATCGCTTGAAAAATAAGTTTTTGTATGAAATACTTTTTTGTTTTTCAAGATAACAGCTTATAAGTATATAAGTCGTCTTTACAAATATTTAATTTATTAAACGTACAGAAAACAGAGTATATTGCAGTTGGGAGAGCCCGATGGCAACGATCTTACTTTTTTTTTTAGCTTTTGTGGCTTTTGTTTCAAGCCATAAACATATACAAACCAGTGAGGTAGAGTTAAATAGTGCAAAGGGGTGAAGTTGGGGGGGTAAGAATTTAACAAGCTGTGCATAAGACTATGAGTAAGAAACTAGATTTTATCTTGAGAAGTTAAGAATTAAACAAGATATTGTACTTTAAGCAACTGAGACCTGCATCAAATCTTAAATAATTGTAAGATTTGGTTTGACAAAGGTTTAATAAAGTATGTTAAGCACTTTCCGATTTATTATACGTTTTTATATCAACTTTCAAGAGTACCCTCTTAAAATCATTAAGTAACGCCTCTGTGCCCTAAGCAAAACGTTACCCATATGCCAAACTGAAGTTTGGTGCCAAGCAACAAAGATTTTCCTGACTCTTTTTTATGACAGCGTGCCCAACTGCGGCAATAAGTTCAAAAGCCAACACAGACTGAAAGACTAAAAGCTAGGCTTAATGTGCGACAGAGACTCCAACTGCAACTTCGACTCAGACTTTAAGTTCGACTCTGAATCTGACTCTAAGTCTGACAGTCGGGCCGCCTGCCACGTTGAAGAGTGCGGTTTGGGTTATTCAAAAGGTTCCCTTAACCGAAAAAGTGGGTGTAGCGGCACCAAATGCCATTGCCAACATTTGCCAGTGCCTTTGAGGATCGGGCCAACGCCAAACGCCAACGCACTGACACTGACTATGCTCGTGAGGCTCCACTCCTTCACTTTGTTTTTGTATAGAGAGATTTTCAAGAGCAGGTAGTATGGCTGCTGCTGCTGCGGCTGCTGCTGCTGCTCTCTCTAGTGCTGATTTCTACTAATTTGATTTAGCAGATTGAGTTTAATAAGGTTTATGCAAAAGAAGAAAGCAAATCCAACTTGACTTGCAACCTGAGCAAACTGAACAACCTGAACAAATGTTGCCTAATTCAAGTATCGCATTTATTTTGTAAACATTACACATGTACTCCGTACTTAACCATTCCCTCACGATTTGTTGTGATACAAAATATGCCGGCTGAACACTGATAGCACTCGAGAATTTGCCCACACAAATGGCCTCTCAGTCAACATCCTGGACCAGGAACAACCCAATCAATGGCCTCAGCACCAGCTCCAGTACCAGTACCAGTCTCATTCCCATTCCCATTCCCAGCCTGAACTGCAATGTGCGTTTTGTGTGCACTTATGCGATCATTTGTTAAGTGTCATCGCGCCGGCATATGGGCAAGAAAACAACTCAGGAACAACCACAACAAACAACAGATCGGAATTTATTCTTTGCACGCCGAAGCCAGAATACTCTATTTCTTTTTTTTTGCAATAATAAAATCTTTAAAAACAGAATTGATCAACATTTTATGGTATTTTAATATCTTAACATTTATTAGAATTTTTTAAATTTATAATAACAGATAATAATACGTTCAAAGTTTACCAATTCCGATTTGTACTACCTCTGCAACAACGTTCAAGCATAACTTGAGCTTTTATGAGGCAATGATAAATTTTAGAATATTTATTTTAAATAATTGTGATACCATTTGAATTCAATAAACTAAAAGACACATAGAAAACATTCGAAATCAAATTGATTTTGACTGAAAGTGCTTCAAGTTCTTCTGATCTATAATAAGTTATTCAATGATCCATAAGTTTGGTCATTACTAACTTAATGACAATGTTGCAATACTCTTTGCATAAAGTGTGCAACAACAAAGTGCAGCTCGTAAACAAGCAAAATGTTGTTGTTACTGGTTGTTTTGTTGTAGTAGTAGTTGTAGTTGTAGTTGTTGTTGCTGTAGTCGTTGCTGTTGTCCATGGTCATGGTAAATTTATGCACAATTTTTCGCGCTTTCAAAAAATATTTGCATCATTAATCGTTGCACAGTCTTCGCCTCATGGCGGCATCGCATTGTTGTTGTTGTTGTTGCTTTTTAGTTGCAAGGCGTTGTCTGCGCCTAAAACTTCAGCCTTAGCCTCAACAGCAACAACAACAACAACAGCAACATCAACTTCATTGGCATGCGGGCGCTGGCGTCGTTACAACGTTGTTGAAATGTTTTGTCAAGTTCTCAACGCCGCTGCAAACAACGGATGCAACAACGGCTGTGGCAACAACAATGTGGCATTTGCCCTCTACAGAGGGTAAGCTGAGCGGGTGGTAGGGGCTGCTTGATGGTTTACCTATTTACTGCTTAACCACAATGGAAAGTTCGATGCTCAGAGCATGCCACAATAAACTAGAAAATTCGCTTAAAATCATAACACCGTGCAACAAATTTTGCAACCGCAAAAGTCGTAAGTCAAACATCAGACAAAATACATAGTTACTTGTACAACCGCAGTTGGCCACATGGCGCGTAAGCCAACCATCCACCACCCACCACCCACCAGCCACCAGCCAGCAACAACAATACCAAAGCTGTAGTAGCAATTGTTGCACTGTTGCACTGTTGCAGGCTGCAGCAGCTCGCCACACAACTCAAATAGAACATGTTAAGCTGAAGATGTTGCAGCTAAAACAATGCAACAGAAATGAATGAAATGAAAATTATCAAATGTTTAATAGACCCAACGATCCGAGATTGCAGCTCTACGCGTACTATAAATCTGCAGTACAAATGATGATGAATGAAGTTAGACTTGGAGTTGGAGCTGGAATTACCCAACTCCAATCCACAAGTCCAGCATAACTCCAACAAAGCTCGAGCTGCGGCTGACTCTGCTAAGCTCAGCTGGCAAATGAAGTTGTAAAATTTCAGTTGCTTCGGGTTTTTTATTTTATTTTTGCGGTTTTTGTGTCGAAAAGTTTTTGGGTTTAGCCAGAGCAGCAAAAACTTTAAAATTTACAACTTGCACCTAGCTGTGGCAGTGGCAGCGGCAATAAGTCCAAAGTTAAGACCATGCAACAAGTAAACTTTGCTGGATAGCTACCATTTTGCTCTTGCAAAATTTAGTATATTCATTTCAATTAAAATGTGCTTAAAGAGAGCCCAAGAACGTTTGGAATATCTTTAGAGCGCAAAGTTAACCAAATTGCGAATATATTTAACAAATAGCAAATTGATTGACCATTAATGATACTGGGAAATTTGAAGCTGCATAAAGTATGTCAAGTTTGGTCAGAATATATAGAAGAGTTATCTTAAAAAACAAAAAAGTTTTTCATCCAAATCTTCTTTTTCAAACTATTATTCCTATCGAAGCTATTAGATACAGTTGTCCAATTTTGATGAAATTTGGTCAGTATGCATAAAATATGCTTAAATTTAGATTAAGTAAGTTTGGTCGAGCTGTTTTGAAAACAAAAGAAGTTTTTCATGCAAAAACTATAAGATATAGTTGTTCGATCTGGCCCATTCAAACATAAAAAATACCTGCAAAAAGAAGAAGTATCTGTGCCAAGTCTCAAAATTTATGAACGTTGGCTGTCATTTACCAAACCCATATTCACTTTGCTTCAAATTTAATGTCTTTCATCCAAACCAACTCAAGTCGCTAATCTAAATCGATTTGCAACCTCAATTTACGGCTATACATATTTCGAATGCTGGTAAATTCAAAACTCAAAAGCGCAATAATTACCTATTTAAGCATCTAAAACATTGGCTATATTTCCTGTAAGCAGAACGTTGAGAACGCACAATGAACTCATAAATTGACGCACCCTCCAAAACCGACAACATAATCGGCCACGCCGCCGGCAATGGCAATGGCAATGGCAACAACGATGACGATGGAAACTACAACGACAACGATAGCAACGACTCCGGCGACGACAACAGCAGACTCCACTGACTGCAGTCCAAAAAAGCAAAAAAAAAAAAACAGCTTGATATTGCAACGCTGTGGCGCGCACTTGTAAATGGCATGTTGCAACATGCCTAAATATGCGCCACACACACTAACGGCACATGGGCCACTGCGAGAAGAAGCCAAGCTAAGCCTGAGCCAGAGCCCCAACTCCGAGCCAGAGTCAGAGCCGCTTTGAGCTGCATATTGGTAAGTTGAGCGCGGGCGGTGGTGGCGACTCCTACGCACCATCTAGCGACATTGGAGCGACGCCAGATTGCAAGCCAGCCTCTATTTAGCTACGCCAAAGCCTTGACAATGATCGTCATTAATTGAGAGGCAGACGACGCGTTGCACGTTGCACGTCGTCCGTCCATTGGCAACATTCGATGTTGGCGTTGTTCGATGAATTCGGGCTCCATTGGACGCTGCATTGGTTCGCCGCAATTTACTGTGTGGGGTAGCATAGTCTTGTCGTGCTGCTTGCTACGCAGATAAATATGTAACTCCTGCAAATCGATTTGCAATGAGGCATAAATTATGTTATTTAATTTGAAATTATTATTTTTGTAAGATTTTTCTAATTGAATTAGAGTTCTTTTGACCTTTCGTTAATCATGCTTGATTTTGTTTAGATTGTTGCTTCTTTTGATGTAAGCTTGTTGCACAGTTCTTCAGCTTAGAAGCTACACTATTGATACAAGTTTTTCTTCTATGCAGTATAAGAATATATATGTATGTTGCTTTACTTCTTGAGCAATTTGGAAATCAGGCAACCTCTTTTTGAATTGATATGATTAATTTCAAACAACCATTTAAGAAATTAAAGCAAGTTAGACCCGAAGATAGATTTGTATATAATATCGATAACATTAGCCGTTTTGACACTAGTTTTTACTTAGTATCTAAACTTTCAATATATATCCATAATATTGCAACTCAACGTTAAGAGCATACAAAATTCAGCAAAGCCGACATTAGTTTCCTTATACAGATTGTTTGGCTTTTTGGCTAAGCGAATTATGAAAATGTGGGCTTGGTGCTGGCAACAACAACAACAACAACAACAGCAACAACAACAGCAGCAACAACAACGCCACCAATATTGTCATCGTCTATAGCCAAGCAAGGCTGAGAGCTGAGACCTAAAGCCTGAGACAGAGTTGGAGATTTGGGCGATGGCATGCGATGCATCTGGGATGAGCTTTATATTGTTGTTGTTGCCGCTGCTGCTTTCTAAATGCGTAGCTCATGCCCGTGTGTGTATGTTTGTGTGTGTGTGCGAAAATGTGACCTTTAGCCCAAAAAAACCAAGCAAAGAAAAGCCAACGAAAAATAAAAGTCTAATGTGAAAATCTAAGCAAAATCTACGCAAATTTATCTTTGGAGACAGTTTTAACAAGCGCTGAAATTGAAGCTCGGCATATTTCCAAAATTATAATTAACCTATTCAAAGTTTAAATAAATAACTATGCCAAATCCCAATGCAATTTTGGTTTTATGTGAAAATTTAGCATCGTTCAAGTTAAGCCCAATTTTGAACTTTAAAGTATGAGTATGAAAAAATTTAATGATGACAGCTACTGATATGCAGCCTCGCGCGCCCCACGCTCATAAATTACAGAGCCATAAGGCACAAACAAGATCGAGAACAGGCACAACAACAAGCAAAGGCAAGGACCTGCGGGAGGGGAGGGGAGGGGAGGGGAGGGAGGCAACTATAAAATTACGCCGCGAAATTCTTAGCATGCCACATACATAATTTGTTGGTAGCGCAGAGGGCTTTTGTTGTTTTCACCGCGCCACACGAAAAAGAAATCACAATCTCATTATGGCATACACCTTTTGGGCAAAGTTGCCCCGAAACTGGAACCACACATACCGAGTCCATAATTATAAAGAGCCCTTAAGTACTTGTTAACAAGTTCGATATCTGAGCGATTTACATGCTGTTCTTTGAATGCAGCCCCCAAAAAGAAAGTGCAAAGCCAAAGCATCCAACGGCATATTTTGTGTGATCTGCGGTAAACGATAAAGCCTGAAGAAGGCTGCACACGCACAGTGGTTAGTTATGATATAAACTTTATAAGAATTAAGACAGTTCCCTTCAAATCAAATGAAAACTCTTATTTAATTCATATACTGTAATTTATGAATATTTAAAAATACTACAAGCAAGTAAATAAATAAAGAATCTGGTACGTTTATGAAAAGTAAAAACGAATAAGTTCCAAACGATTTACGAATTACTGTTCTGATTTCCGATCGGAGTACTTTCTGTTTTACAAAGGGGTTAAGAAAAGAGTATATTGCAGTCGTGAGCATCCGACTGCAACGCTCTTACTTATTTTGAATTCCTTGTGTAAACCCGCAAATACTTTTCATTCTGCAGTCAAAAAAGTAAAACCATTAAAAACGTAAACGTTTAACGTTTTGAGTACTTCAGAACAGCAAGCAGAATGGAATATGATGATTTGTTCATATTGCATGATTCTGATTTTGACCCACTGTGCAACTTGGAGGCTTTTTTGGCAGGTAAGCCGAACAAATTGAATGGTTATGCTTTATGACTTATGGAAACCAGCAGCTGATTTGCGCGCTGCGATTTGCCGTTTAAATCGTTTGCCATAAAAATCGAATGCAGCACTAATTAAAGGTAGACAGACAGAGAGATGAAGAGAGAGAGAGAGAGAGAGAGAAAGAGATTTGGAAGGGGAAAGAATTAGTAAGATAAGCCGACCGTTAAAACGTGGCCCCCAGACATTAACCATTAGGCGAGGCAATGCTGTGGCTAACCATTAGCAATTAATTAAAAAATTAGAATATATTACAAAAACTGATAGGGAGACTATCCGTTCAGATGATGTCTTATCTGTGGTCGCATCATCATTGACATCCAAACGAATTAAATAAATTGAATATAGTCTGAAATATGTGTGTTGCCTTGCATGAATTTGAATGAAAATTTGTTTTCATAGCTATTCATATTATAGAGCCAAAGTCAGAGCCAGTCAAAAGCCAAAGAGAAGCACAGCTCAAGAAAATGTTGCATATTTACGAGTTATTTATGCATATTAAAAAATTCTCCAAACGCTCGAATCAAAAACTAGATAACAGTAGCTGAACCCTGCCCCTGCCCTTACCGCTAGCCCTCAGTTCGTCTTTACCTGGCTGGATATACAACATATACTTTTAGATATATATGTATATATATAGATATTTTTTTTTGTTAAATACCAAGTCTGGATCCTATGCATGGCATTTGCTAGAGAATCTTTTTGTTATTTGTTATTTTTCTCATTTTTTCGTTTCTTTCTCTACTTACTGACGATGCATTTGCTGATAAAGATTTGTCTGTTTTGATTTTTATGATGCCACAAAAGGTTGCAAGCTTCAATCTACCAAATTGGTAGCAAGCATTCAATGCTGGACGCTCTCCACTTCGAGTGCGCACATAAAAACTCACATTTAATCTATACAGAATGCTATAAAAAATTGGCTATCAAATTGGCAAATATGCATAAGCAATTATATTTTTTATATTTTTCGGCTTGCTTGGTTTACTTAGCCAACACTGAGTCAGTTTGGATAAAAGCCCAAGTCATTATGCCCAGAGCTCTTTCTAGAAATATGACAAGAAAAGTTTATAGCTCAACTAACAGTTAAAATCGAAGCTGGTTGAGTGCTTAATACTTGTAGGCACTTAGACAAATCATATCTCAGTTCTGAAAAAGTATTATTGTTAGGGGTCTATTGTATAAGCTGCACTCTCTTCAGAGACTAAGGCTACTCCATAAGCCTATATCATTTCACGAATGCAGGATTGACATTCAATATCTCAAATCTCCTAAACTATTCGAATGTATTCCTATTTCTATTAATCTAATTGTTCTCAAAACTAGTTCTATTATCTAAATTTCATGAGCCTAGCTTCTTCTTTATACTTCATGCATTCCAATGCTCTAATCAACTATCAAATGAACCTTAAATATCACAATCTATTCTTTAGTTCCATTTGCTTCCTGCTTGGCAGTTTATCTGAAGCAAGTTGTGTGCCAACCCGCGCCCACTGCCAGTCGCTTTTGTCTTTAATTCAGATCCTGATTTATGGATATTACCATAACAGACGCCGCCAACGAAGTCATCCATTTGAATGTGCGATTCGGAATCATTACTCATAACGAAAATCAATTAGTGCAACCCACCCAACGAAGTTGCAAGTCGGAACAGAGTCATCGTCAAGTCAGCAAGTTGATGAATTGGTTTTAAATCAAAGATAATGCAATAACAAACCTCATAGTCATAGATACTACTACTTCAACGACGAAGGAGTCGTTGGTTCTTGGCTAAATTCAATACTTGTGTTGGCCAAGTTATAAATTCAAATCACACAACCACGCAAAAAGGAATTCATTGAGAGCCGCATGTGGGTTGTAGCTCCTCCAAAGTCCGACACGAGTTGCTTGTTGTTATCTGGGCAACTTGGGGAAAACTTGCAACATGTTGCCGTTGCTATAGTTGTTGCTGTTGCTGTTGCTGTTGTTGTTGCTGCACATGTTCCCCCCCAAAAACACGAAACAAAAATATCAATTATGAGGCCAAAGAAGGACGCCAAGCAGCACAAGCTCGTATCATATTTGTCGGACAAGGCAATGCGGTAAGAGCAACCGGAGGAGTTCAGCTAAAGTTGCTACTGATGCAACTGCTGTTGCTGTTGTTCCCGCTGCCGGTACACATGTTGCTACCGTGCTGTGTTTTTGTTGCTAGCGGGCTGTGAGTTGCATTGTAGCGAGTATGACATTTGTTTTAGCCGCTTATCGCATTGCGCCAAACCCAGTCGACTCCTGTTGCATTTTCAGTCAACTCACTCTCAATGCAAGCTCCTCCTGGCCACCTTCTCCATCCCTCCATCCCCTCTCTTATGCCTCTTTGTCTGATTATGCGCTAAATTCCTATTGCAGCTCATTTATTATGTTTTGAACGATTTGTGTGCCGAACAGAACGTAACAAGAACGTAACGTAACGTCTGGCATATAATTTGTTGGCTTAGCAATATAATTGATGCATTGGGGTTATGACATAGTTTCTGATAATGCGATGCGGCTTTCATATATTCCATACCAACCACTGTATTGCAATTTGCAATGTGCTTGAGCATTCTGACAAACCATCTGCTACTGATTATTCGCCTATGGCTTTGCACTGCACGCAACTGTTTGAGGCAAACAACAACAGCAACATGCAACTTGATAACTATTTTAGACCCTACTACAATATATCACATAAATTGATATTATTGTTATGTCAATTGCTTACTTACGAGTGTACATATAATTCGCATGTATTATTTTGTTCGGACAGCTTATTTGCTTTGAAAGTTGGACGATAAGTTGGCTAGCATCAAAGCATTCAATAGCTAACCAACTGTTGTTTTGACAAGTGACACATATTGACTGCATAGGTACATAAACATAAATACTAAGAAGAACTAAAAGCTCTGACTATTAATATATATACTGACTGATTCACTGAATTACTAATGAGCAAAGCAGTGTTCCAATCATTAAAGATAGGACACTGAATTTCGCACAGCAGCTTTATCTTTTGTGAAATTAAATACCAAGAATGCATTTTGGTAAATTCCAACTAAAAGTGCACAAAATTCCCGGAAACTTTGTGAATTATATGAAAATACATAGACCAATAATTGCATGCAAAAATGATTGGGAAAATGGAAACCCATACGGAAAACGGTCAAGGTTGCATTGCCGAAAATTTTGTAATGTATTAAAACCTTTAAAGACTAAATTTTGGTCTTGTCATCCTTTAAATCGCATTCAAAATCATTTTCTAACATAAAACAGATATTAATTTTCTATGCAAATGTGAGTTTGCTTGTTGGCAAGTTTGATCCCATTTGGACCACTATACTCTTCAGATGAAAAAGAAATAATCAGTTGGAAAATGAATATATGGATTCCTTTCTTTATTGTATATATATTGTCCGTCTGTCTGTCCGTCCGTTTATATGCGAACTAGTCCATCAGTTTTAGAGCTATCGTGATGAAACTTGGCACAGATGCTTATTCTTTCTGCAAGCAGTACATATGTGATAATCGGCCAGATCGGACAACTATGCCATAGGAACTATCGGTTAAAAATAAGCTTCCATATGAAAAACTTTTTTGTTTTTAAAGATGGCTCAACCAAACTCACTAAACCTAAGTTTAAAGACAGTTTAAACATGATGACAAAATTTCATCGAAATCGGACTTTTGTATCTTATAGCTGCCATAGTAAGAATCGGTTGAAAATAAGTTTCTGTACGAAAAACTTCTTTGTTTTTCAACATATCTCGACCAAACTGTTATGCAAATCTTTTCTGCAAGGGTATATTTCTTCGGCACGCCGAAGACAACATTTCTTTCTGGTTTAATTTGACTATAATAAAATATTTAATATAATATTTACAAAGATTGTAGGCAGCAAATGCGTTCGACAAGTTATTCATACATATTTCTTAAATACTTAATTACAATGAAACTTAAAAACTTCACTTGTAAATATTTAGGTTTGATTGTAATCAACATTTAGTTGTCTCTATTGTGCAGTTAATAAATAGTTAAGGCCATGCCTGATTTTCTGCCTTTGCAATAACAAATCTTGTAACAGGCTTTGGTCAACCTGCAGTAATTGTGACAGCTGGCAGGGAGACGGTCTGTAAAGCTTAGGCTTAAGCTCTGGACAGTGTACAAAGTACGCCTTTAAACCCAATCCAATTTGGGTCAGAGCTGTAAGCACACAGACAGAGCACGGGCGAGTGCTCGACTCGTTACTCATTGCAGAGGCTTTTTGACCCACAGACATACAGATAGAACAGAGAGTTACACACACACACACACCAGCATAGAAAGATATGTATGTACATTGAACTTCATGGCTTTGACTGCGTCTCAACAATTTCCCTTTCAATTTCAACAGTAATCAAAACTGTCCACTTTGTGTCATGTCACACGCGACAACAACAACAACAACAACAACAACAACGACAACGTCAGCAGCAACAACAACGTCAACTGCAGATACTTCAACTAAACAAAAGCAAAGCCCAACAAGCAACTGTCCAGCTGTCAAATACAGATACAAACTCACACACACACATACACACACACACATTCACATATATACAATTACAGCAAGCTATTCAATCAACTTTACAACTTGCCCCAGCGACATTGCGTTCAATTCTACAAACGGCTTGTGGCGGATTATGATTTTGTGTGCGCGTATCTTACAGATACTTAGGCTTACACACAACGCTGGGCGTGTCTAATTGCGCGCACATGTCTTACGCCCCACGGGCACCTGGCCCCCAAGGCATTGCCAACGCCATTGCCATTGACATCACATCAACATCAACAATTGAAACTCATATCTAGCCCATTGTTTTCATCTACTAGCTAAGATTACTTACATGTAAGCAAATACAGCAGGCATTGCTTCAATTTCAGATTTAAGTGAACATTTCTCTTTAAATTGAATGGTTACTAAAAGTTATATTGGTTAAATGAACATAAGTACTTGAACTGACTGAAGAAATAAAATTATTAACAGTGGAAACAAGTAAGAACGCTCCAGTCCAATGTGCCCGACTACGATATACTCTTTGTCTACCTATTGTACAAGCCAACATGTAAACCAAATTTGGCAACTCTGGCTTCAAGGCTGTTGGACAAAATACGGCAAATACGGTTGGACACACAGACGGACAATTCACAAGCCAAATACACCTCTTTTTTCAATTCCGGAATAAAAGTGTAAGAAAATAAAAAGTGGTATAACCCTAGTGTAGTAACCAGAGTGTATTTAAATTTGTCACGTAATGTTTAATACATGTCAATATTTCAAATTGGAATTGCTTTGGGCCACTTATGACAAAAACATATTTTGGTTTTTTATGGCAGAATTGTTGCTAAGAGATTTTTAAAGTTTTTCTTATGATATACATACATATTTTCCTATAATTTACGAATAGCATTACAGATAAAGCGATTCCAAAAATAAGAGCCAATAGATTTGCCTTAAAAAAAGCTTCTTTTTTTAAATTTATTAGGTAGATAGTTTCAAAGATATAATATTTTTTTTTTTTTTTTTATATTTTATAGATTGCTGTTACTATTATTAGTAACTTATTCTATTCTGAATAAAAAGTTTCATTCAAATATATACATTTGTACATGTTTCAGCCTTGATAATAGGGTGAATATCAAAGATATTGAATTGAAGATATGAAACTATGAAAATAATTTTGTGCGCAAATATTTTCAGTAACAATTAAATTTTAAAACTCGAATAACAAAGATCAAACAATATGAGGTATCTAGTTTTTGGCTCGAATCATAAATATACATAAGTTAAGCGTAAAAAATAGTATGATCCATACCAAAATCAAAAGTTATAGCCATTTGAGCAAACTGGCCTTTTTTTCGATTTTAATAAAAAATAGATTGAAAGAAGTTCTTGAAATTTGAATTGCATTCACATTACAGAAAGGCAGTTGATCAAATTATCAAATTATCAATGACAATGTAAATTATATTTTCAAACGTCAAAATAATTTTTATTCAACAATTAATTTGTCATTAAAAGTATTTTTTTATTGAAAAACTGAAAATAATAGAGCTTTACGTTGTATTTAAAATTTAATTTGAATTAAATTAACTTTAATTTTGTATGTTAATTAGCCAATTGTTGCTAATCGTTAAAATAATAAACACGTTTTTGGCCACATGTATGTATGAGCCAACATTTATTATGATTTTATCAGGTGGCACGAAAGATACTTGGCATGATGCAGGATGGTCCATAATATAACGAATTTTGTATTTTATAATAGCAATATGTTTTATTGCCGAAACAACGCCAGATGAAACACTTTAGAAAAGCTTTTAAGTAATTTAATTGCCATAAAAATAAGAATTTTGCGTTGGCTAATAAACTATAACCTCTATTAAGTGTCATGGAAGATTCAAAAGCCCATAAGCAATAACTGCTATAAAAGCTTGTCAGATTTCTTGGCATTAGCCTTCATCATGCATGCTGGTCGGCGCGACAGTCATAATGACGCAATGACGCCGGAGCCAACTGGACAGACGATCGATAGCCGATGCTATCCAACTGCAATAATTACGCATGCAGGCGGCGCACTTCATTGAATAATGCGAGTGCATAAATTAATTAAATTACGTTAAAAAATAAAGAAAAGCTGGAATGGCGAGGCGACTTGCAAGTTGCGACTGCCTCACGCATTTGTCGCATAATTACGGGGCGCGAATTGCGATTCCTTTTCGCAGACTTGAGTGCAACTCGTAGGCAGAAGACCCGACTCGACTGGACTCGACTTGAATTCGAGGCGTAGCCAGGGCCAAGTTGTTGCTTTGATTGGAAATCGTTGTTTGGTTTTAATTTTTGTCGCACGGCCACCCAGCAAGTGGCCAGCAAGGTTGTGGCAGGCTGGCAGGCTGGCAGGCAGCCATGGCATATCATTTGCATAGCCAGTGGCCCACAGGCTGAGTTGGAGCCAGTTGGAGCCAGACTATCGTTCCTGTGTGCTCTGTGCTTGTGCTCCCTTTTTCGTTTTTGGTCAACATGTCGTCCAATTACTCGTTTATTCAATGGCGTTTGCATTAAGTGGACGCGTTAATTACGGGCAACGCGACGCGACGCGACGTTCGACGCTCTTCGCTGCAGATGGCGAAAAATGTTAATTAAGTGATATTTTCGGCACCCAACCAAACCAAAGCAAACCAAACCAAGCAGCCGAACAACTGCCAGGCATTCTGCTGTCGTCAATGAAGTGCGCCTCCTTTTGGCAGCCACTGTAATTAAGTTGTACTACGAAACTACGATGCCGATGCTTTGGTTTCGAAGCTTCAGCTTCAGTTTCAATTTTAGCTTTCGTTCTGCTTTTTGTTCGTGTGCAGTAAAAAAGTTTGCGGCTCTTAAGTTCTGACATCGGAAAACTTGCAAAAAAAAAAAAACCGAAAAAAATTATTTTCCCATGACTCAAGGTCGAAACGTTTGAGGTAAACGGAGAGAGTTATGCAAGAGTTGGTGAAAGTGTTTACGAATTTTATATAAAGTGGTGCATTTATCAACCCTTCGTTAAACAGGTCGCATTCCCATGTATCTAGGCTAGATCGCAGATGCATCTCCGTTTATTTACATTTATAGTTTTAAGTTTTTCTTTTTAATTGACTTATATTAACTGATAAATTCAATTTTCAATTGCAAACTAATTCTTTTATTAAAATGGGTATAAGGGAGTTATAAAGAACAACAAAAGTTTGAGAAAAGTCAAACTAGCCACTCTCCTGGATTTGTCTGCCTGTCTGTCCGTCTGTTTCTATGGGATCTAGACTCTCAGTTTTAAAGCTATCTAGATGAAATTTCGTCGATTATTTTTCACCGTTTGGGAATTATAAAGTACTGCAAATGTGTGTAACAGCCATAAGGAGACATTTCCGACTATATAAACCATATATATTCTTGATCAGCATCAACAGCCGAGACAAACTAGCCATGTCCGTCTGTCTGTCCGTCTGTCTGTCTGTCCGTCTGTCCGTATGAACACACAGATCTCGGATACCATAAGAGCTAAAGGCCCCATGTAGCATGTAGGTTCCTGTATACCGTACGCAGATCAAGTTTATTTAAAATTTCGGATGCACTCCCCCGCACCCCCGCAAATCGCAAAAAACTCCCACAGCCACAATTTTAAAGATAAAGCTTTGATTTTTGGTACACATATATTTTATGTCAATGTTGATCAGCTGTGTAAATTTCAAAGTTATGGAAGAAACTATTACCCCCGTCTCAGCAGGCAGAAACAACAGTTTGACAGGCACTGCACAAGTTAAGTGCACTGCTGCTTGTGTTGCCGCTGAACTGCTTGAAGTGCAGGGAGTCTCGTAGTCGGGCACACTCGACTATAGCATTCTTACTTGTTTCAAAACACTTTTTAAATAGTTCAACTTCAACTGTTTAGGATTGCTTAAGAAGTTGAACTTAATTTTTACAACTGTCTGAGAAAAAATAAATTGAGTTATTATTATTATTATTCTAAGTATGGGATACATCTCAATTGCTGGAAAAAGCTTAAGAAATCCACAACAAAATTGTTTGCAACAGAGCAAGCTACTCCATCGGAATCAAAATAAACAAGTAAGAACGTTACAGTCGGATGCACCCGACTGCGATATACTCTTTTTTAGCCTCTTTGCGGAGTCAGAAGTGGGCGTGGCAATTGTATTTTTGGTCAAATCTTTCAAGTTTTGCCATCAATGTAAGTTTGGTTGGGCTCGTTGTACAGGTTTGGGAGAAACAAACATTGCTCGATTGCAGGGGCGGGGGTGGGCGTGGCAAAATTATTCTTTTTAATAGGACAATAGAATTCGACCGGCAAAATTTGGTGATTCTAGCTAAAGGGGTGGGGGAGATACAGACTTTGCTTATTTGTGGGGGTGGGCGTGGCCAAATTTTTGTTATCAGATCAATCAAGGATGTGATAAGTAGCCCTTGTGCAAAATTTGGTTACTCTAGCTGTAAAACTGTGGAAGATATAGGTTTTTGCGGTTTGTGGGGGAAGGGGTGGGGGTGGGGGGGAGATCTTGACACTTTGTCTTACTATGGTATATACCAACATGTATACCAAGTTTGGTTGCTCTAGCTTCAAAACTGTGGAAAAAACCTGCGTTCATACAGACGGACAGACGGACAGACGGACGGACAGACGGACATTTCACAAACCCAATATACTCTTTTTTCTTTTTTTATTAAAAAAAAATAAAAATTAATTAAAAATATTAGTTGTTTTAGTGTGTCGCTTATAATTCTCAAACAGCTTACGCAGCCACATGGTGTAGTGCCCGCTTGAATATTATAATTCTTATAATTCTCAAAAAGTTTTAGCTGACACTTGGTGTAGTGCCCGCTTGAAACTCCAGTTCAATATCTACTTTTTTTCTAAATATCTTATTTAATTTTTATTTAAAACATTGTTATCTACGAATTCCACCAGGATGTCGACCATATGTTTGTGATAATATCTTTTTACTTTTTACTAAATATCTTATTTGATTTTTATTTTATTGATTGTAATCTATAAGGTACTTCATCTAGTGGAATTTGGGCCTGTTGAGAGACGTAAAAATCGGCTATTAATGTAATTAAACTATAACTAACAAACGTGGCTAGCAAAAGGGCACAAAATGCACTCACTCGCATTTGCGGGTCGAGCGGATGGTTCTCTGCACTTGTTTATAAGGTCGTTAATCGTATGTATGTGTGTTTGCATGTATATGTACGAGTACTATATGAGCCATAAGCAGCATATAAAAGTACACAATATAAATTCAAAAGTCAACTGCACTTTGTTGAGATTTGTTTTGTGGGTTAAATGTTAGAAGTGCATAAATTAAATAGTGCTTAGCGATTTATTTGATAAGTCATTTGAATAAATTCACTCTCCTATATAACTGACGTCGTTATAACAAAATTGTCTCCAATATTGTACAAAGAAGCCAATTTCTTCACAATAAACATTAGAAAACAATTAAAATTTAAAGGTAAAATTAGTTTTAAACACCATGTTTCATATAACAACAGCCAAGTCGATTCAAGTCCATCCTTCTGTCACTCTGTCTATCTGCCCGTCTGCTTATAAGCGAACTTGTCTCTCAGCTTTGAAGCTATCTTGATGAAGCTTGGTACTTATTTTTGCTGCTTGTTGTCAATTGACTGGATCAGATCATTATAACGTATAGCTGGCATAGAAACCATCGTTCGAAAATATAGTTTTTCAAGACAAGCTGGTCAAACTTAACAGCTCTGAGTTTAAGCATTATCTTAACGTTTAAAAAATTTAATAAAAATTGGACCATTTAATATTATAGCTGCCATAGGAACAATCGGTTGAAATATTAGTTTTTGTATTGGTTTAAAAACTTGGTTTGTTAAGTCGATTTCTTAATCGTTTTTCACAAATATTAAAAATATTTCAATTCTAACCTTTTAGGATTGATTTAGAATTTAAATTAATTTTTTTTTGTACTTTTTATACTCTTTCTACTTTCTGAGCAAATTTTAGCACCAAAATATACATGAATTAATCAAAAAATTAATTGATACATTGGGATACATCTCTTGCGGCAAAAAGCTTAAAAAGTACATAACAAAATTGTTTGCGACAAAGCAAGCCACTCAATTTAGTGTGTCTCTTATAATTCTCAAACAGTTTAAGCAGCCACATAGTGTAGTGCCCGCCTGAATATTATAATTCTCAAAGAGTTTTAGCTGACACTTGGTGTAGTGCCCGCTTGAAACTCAAGTTCAATATCTTATTTTATTCTTAATATCTTATTTAATTTTTATTTAAAACATTGTTATCTACGAATTCTACCAGTATGTCGACCATATGTTTGTGATAATATCTTTTTACTTTTTCTAAATATCTTATTTGATTTTTATTTTAGTCATATGGCCTGTTGTCAACTGGCCATATAGACGTCAAAATCGGCTATTAATGTAATTAAACTATACTGCAAACTCTTTACGACTTCAAGAAAAAAAGATTGTGGAATAATAAATAAAATTATTATGTAAATGTATTCATTTGACATATACATAATCATAATAATGTAATAATCTAACAACATTAGAGAGAGACTCAGCTATTCACTGCAATTAATTTATTTTAGTGTCTCTTATAATTCTCAAACAGTTTAAGCAGACACTTTGTGTAGTGCCCAGCTGAACTTATGTTTGGTACAATATATTGATATTTTTCGAAATATCTTATAAAATTTGTATTTTTATTAACTTTAAATGACTTTTTAACGCTTTCCCTTGACATATCGGGAGTCTTAGCCAACTATTTTGGCCAATGGCTAACTAGCAAACTTTAAATGCATCATTAATGTGCATTTGTTGCTTTAGATTTTGCGCTCGGATAACACACGCATGAGAATCTGCAGCCAAATCGAAAACATTAGAGAGAGACTTTGCTATTCACTGGCATTCGCCGTGTCCGCCTGGGTTGCTTAAAAAAGCAAAACAAATAAAAATGATTTATAACGCAATGCGTTGAAGTTGCCAGACGCCGCCAAAAGCGCCAAGTGGCCGTTGCCATTGCCGTTGCGGCCCTCGAGGCAGGCAAGAATGGCCAAATGGACATTGAGAAGGTTGCCTCCATCTCTCCATCTTTAACTTCATCTCCATCTCCGTCTTGGTCTCGTTCTGGTTCTGGTTCTGCTTTCCGGACTATCGCGGCTCGCAAGCTAAAAGTCTATGTTAACTTTGATAAATCGCTGCACTACTAAAATGCGATAAGCGTGCGAGCCGCTGCAGCCACATCGCTGATGAGGACGGGGCCCCAACTCTCGGCTACAAGCCATAACCAGGTCCCGTCCCAGTCACAGTCTCAGTCTTAGGCTTGGATCCAGCCAGAGCAACGGCTACTGTGAAAGGGACGACGGCGACGATCGCCCGTTGTAAACGCATGCGCTGATTGCAATGCGATAGTCGCTGCCAGTGGACGACGTACTTATATATGTACTACTCGGCTAGTGTCCAGCAAGTACTTGCCACAATGATATCTGCATGTCTATCTTAGATGCTCACACACTCTCACGCACATACCCATAGACTGCAACACACACACACACTGCTGCAAAAGGCGTTGAGTGGTGTACGCCTGCGTGGCAGTGGCTATCTGCACTGCTAAGCCTCCTTAGCCGGCCCATTGCGTGTTGTGGCAAGTGCAGCAGCAACAGCAGTCGCAGCTCTGCAAGTGTCACACACACAGACACCCCAGTGGCAAAGTGGACGCAACCCAGCAAACAAAATGAAGAGAAGCAGCATTCAGAAACACTAAGCCTCTCTGGTCTAAATTTAAACAACTTTTTAATATACTCAAGTATTTTGAAATTTATTAACGTTTTTACAAAACAACAAAAAATTATTATAATTAATTATTATTGCTTGTAGAGCTGTGCTTAAACTAAGCAATTATTGCGTGCGAGGTCTTTCGTGCAAGAAATGGCACAGACTTGCCACACAACTCATACTCTGAATTTTTAATACTGGTTCAATGCTGTGAAATAAAAAAATTCAAACAAATTTACAAAAGCCAAAGCAATTTTAAGATTATTTGCAGTTTAATTTACGCACAAGATAAAACGCTTGTTTAGACGATTCAAGTTGAAAATGTATGAAAAAGTGTCTTAGAATTACATTTTATTAAATTAGTAAAAATCAATTAATATAACTGAGGAAAAAGTCTATAATTGAATTATTTCTTAGATATGTTTAAGAGAACAAGTAAGAACATTGCAGTCAGGTTCTTCCGACTGCGATAAACGCTGTTTTCTTTACGTTTAATAAATTCAATTTCTGTAAAGACTACTAATATCCTTATGAACTGTCCTTAAACTTAGGTAATGTGTGTTTGGTTGAGTTATTTTAAAAAAACAAAATAGTTTTTCATACAAAAACTTATTTTCCAACCGATTGTTCTTATGGCAGCTATATGTGATAGTGGCTTGATCTGGCCGATCTTAATACTTTGTCTGCCTATGGTATATATTCACATGCATACCAAGTTTGTTTGCTCCAGCTTCAAATGTGGTAAAAACCTGCGTTCATACAGACGGACGGACGAACATTTCATAAGCCCAATATACTCTGTTTTTCCATTTTGGAAAACAGAGTATAATACTGTTAACATTTTGCATTCTTTTATCACACAATTTGCTTATTGGGTTTGCTGCTTTAATGTTGTCGTCTCTGACTAAGATCTTCCCTTTGGTCGCTGCCCCCTCCAGGCAGCGCTTTGTCTGTCCTCTTATCTAGCGCCTTGAACTTGTAATGTTGGTTATTTTGTGCAAATATTGCGTTAATTAAAATATTTTAGTTGCGCCTCGTTGATAATGGACGTCGTTGACGGCCTCGCCGCTCCCTTGGGGCAGTTACAACAGCGTTTGCTGTGTTAGTGTTGGCTTGTTGGTGTTGACGGCGCTGTGCTTTTGCTCTTGCCACCGACACCTTTGGCTCTTTAATGTGGCAGCGGCCACTGGCCACTGGTCACTGCTCAGTAGTCAGTGGCAAAAGGCAAGTGGCAAGTGCAAGAGTATTGCAGCTAGTTGGCGGCAGGGCAAGTTGCATCTTCCGTTGCATTGATTAGATTAACAAGTGCCAGTACCTCTGACAGTGGCAAACTCAATGCCAAATAGCCATCTATAAGAAGTTATTGAAGCCAAGCGCATACGCGCGTCAAATATTTGCATTAAGATGCCAGATAGCAAGCCCTTGGCCTTTAAACATTTATAATTACTTAACTCATCTTATCGCATTGGCTACTTGTAAGCCCAATCGAAAATAACTCTTTGATAAAATAAACTGCACTTCAAAGTGCCCGTATCGAGTACCATTTCCATACTCCGAACCCATTTATTTGGCATGCCACAGGGCCAAGTCAACGAACCCAAATCGAGCGTTACAATATTCAAAGTACCATTGAAGCCGCATTCACATGTCTTGCTCTCGGGTCCAGTTCGTGCAAAGTTTAATGCGAGGGCGGCTTTAACGTTGTATTTATATTAAGAGCTGAAGCAACAGTTGATTAACATATCATTTCCATGTGTAGCAATGCAAAGCAGCTCAAAGTATATGCTCTTTAGATGATGTTATTATAAATTCGAAGCATGTGAATCAAACCAATCTTAGTTCTTTAGATCTGCAACTCAATCGAAAAAGAATGTTCAGAAAAACTAAAGATTTTAAAGATTAATTGACATCAAAACTGTGTTTAAACTACTTTCAAAAAATCAGTTTTCTAGGAAGTGTGAAGTAGTTTTTCACTTGGATATATATATATATTAAAACATATATATATATATATAAACATAACAATTATTTTGGCACATATTTTTGTGGCAGCCCTCGTTGAATGCATATTTTGTACAAACAACTCTCGCTTCATATGTTAGAAGCACATTTCGAATTGCACCCACGCATTAGCTGTAACAAATTTGTAGCGCGTTCTTTGTGGCACGTGACTTTGGAGGCAACCGATCCTCAAACCCCATTCTAAGCCCCCCGCATCAGCCATATGCCAAACGCCATGGCGGAAGTGTGAGCACATTTTGCTTGGCCTGGCCTGACTTGTCTTGGCCTGTCCTGGCCCTGGCCCTGTTCCCGTTCTCGTTGTTGCCCCCATCCCGTACGTACGTAGCGAAAGTAATTGATTTCTTTTATAGTTGAGACAGTTTCAAACCGAAATGGCTGTGCAGCAACTACGTTGCAAATGCCGCTGGCGTTGCAACTCACACGTTTCCTGTCTGCTGACCTGCTGCCCCCGCCCCAACGTCTTTGGTCTAACACTCCGAATTGATCCCTGTCCGTTCTATTCCGTTTCGGGTTTAGTTTTGCCGCACGTGTAAATGCTTGAAACATGTTGCGGTTTTGGCTTCTACACACACACACACACACACACACACACACACACACACACACACACACACACACACACACACACACACACACACACACACACACACACACACACACACACACACACACACACACACACACACACACACACACACACACAGAGAGGCCAAAAACACTTTTCGGTGTTTTATTGTTGCTGCCGTGAAATGTTTTAAATAAAGATTTTTTATTGTCAATAAGAAAATAGTGTTGCGGCTTTTGGCTTTATATCACCGACCCAAAACACCTTTGCAGCGCGGCGTTGACTTTAATGTTTTGCGGTCGTTTTGTATGTGTCGTGAGACTTACAACAACAACAAGAGTTACAATTTGGCAGGAAACGCTTAGACTACAAGACGCCACATTAACGGCCATTCAACTGTGGCACCTACGACTAAAAAAGAAAACGATTCCATTATGTTACAATACAAGTTATATGAAGATAAATAGATAAGGTAATTAGGATAGCAAAAGGATATCATCTTTAATTGGGTAATCTAAATTGTATCATTTATTTGCTTATCCTTGGAGGAATTTGGATAATTGCGACTCTTGGTTCAAAAGATTTGAGTCAACCGAAGAAACCCTATTTTGAAGGAACATTTTTAGGAGCAGTATTAGCATTTTAAAAGAAGTCGTTCGTTGGAAAAAAACTTACTAACGCATTGAAGTAGACGGCTCAGAAAAAACCAATTTGATCAGCATCAACAGCCGAGTCATGTCCATCATGTCCGTATGACTGTCTGTCTGTCTGTCAGTCCGTCTGTTTATAAGCGTGGCTTAAGACTTTGTTCTAGAGCTATCTTGATGAAACTTGGCACAGATGCTTCTTCTTATTGCAGGTAGTACCTATAGTTGAATTGGCCAGATCGGTTCACTACAACATATACCTGTCATTGGAACTATCGGTTGAAAAATTAATTCGGCACGCCGAAGATAACATATCTTTCTTGTTCTTTTTTTAATAAGTGTACAAAATATAATCTAATTAAATATATATTAAAATAATTATTATTATATTTATTAATCAAGAACATTATTTACAAAAATTGGTAATATAGAAGATACATTTATTTACTTTCACCTATCAATTATTAACAATTCACCAACGATTTCAAACTTTGCGTGTTAATACACGAAGACCTTTCAAACCAAACACGATTTTCTGGATATTTCCAATTTGACTTTATCTTATTTAAATGTGAAGCGTTTAAACAACGCAATCAATCTAACTAAAACGCAAAGCTGAAAGAAAGAGAAAATAAATATTAATAATATATGTATAATGTATGTAAATAAGCGACGCATGCCAAATGTTTTGCTAGTGTGACTTTTGATGATGTTTAACATAAATCGAACAGCTTAAAAATTTGATAGATAACGTTTCCAAAATTGATTAATGAGTGTTGAGCTTAGCCAGGCTGAATACGTTAAGAGCTCAAAACAAAATTCGAAGTATCAAAAAAAATAAAATAGTTTAGGTGAAAACAGCGCGAGGCCATTAATGAGACTAATTTGAAGTAGCATAATATAGACTGTGCGTTGTTTATCCTATATGGAATATTATATAGTTTAACTGGCAGAGAAAAGTCTTTAGAGCAATGTGTAAAAATGCAAACAAACCGCCGACAAAAAATGATTTATTAGCTGCTGCACTTGACAGCGGAAGAGGGGTGAAGAGAAGTTTATAAGTTGCTGAAGTTAAAGCCTGTTGGTTGCTGCTGTACTCACTGTGATGTTATGATAACGATGCTGATGATGATGATGATGATCATCATCATTATGATGTTCATCATATGATGTTGATGATGAGCTGGCAGTGATTTGATTTGCTTATACAGCGAGTGCAGCACATGTGGCAGGCAACATTTATATGCAACATGCGGCCTGCCAACGTGTGTTTTGCGGCTGCTGATGAATGCCAATGCATTGCTTTTGCTGTCTGATGTTGTTGTTGTTGTGGTTGTTGCTGTTGCTGTTGTTGGGGTTTCGCAAGTGCCAAATGTCTCTAGTTCTCTGACTGTGCGTCGTGCCAGCTCGTGGGCGTGGCAAGCACTCAGCAACGCGACTTGACTCCCACTTGAATTTGCATTACAAAGGCAGCACAAATTGTGCGCTGCTCTTTGTGCTGCTTGGATTGCAGCAGGCAGCAGGCAGCTGCAGCTCCTCAAAAGTTATACTCGTGTTCCTTCAAACGAGGTGTGCTCAAAATGTTATTCCTTAACTTCATGCAAAACGAAAAACTTATAAAGAAACACACTTGTAAGATGTAATGATGTTATGATGTAAGGATGAAATGATGTAATGATGTATGATGTAATGCATTGATTCCAAAAAATCAGTGAGAAAATTACCTTTATTTAAGGCTTATTAAATGAATATAATTTAATATTTGTATTGCCCAAAAATATCAGTTATATGTAAGAGAAATATGTTAATCAAATCATAATTTTAGGACTGACACTTTGAACTTTGAATAAAGTAATGTTGCTAATAATTTTGAAATAATCATAAAAGCAATTGTAATTTATATTTAAATACCAGACATGTGTAATATATATAATACAAAATAAATAAATAAATAAAAATAATTTTTAAGAATTTGTGTTCAGTTTATTAAACTAGTTACTTTTGTTGCAAACTCTTTAGACATACCTCGCATAGCCTTAGCAGGTTTGTTTGCCGCTTCGTAATTGAATATTGAAATGCATTTTTCATTAGCGCGACGCAGGGCGAACACAGCCCTAACAAAAAAATCAACAAATAGCAACCACAACAACAATAACATTTGCGAAGGCTAGAAAAATTGCGTATAATGAAAATTCAATTAAACTTTATTACCTTTGGTTGCACTTGCTTAACCTTAGCTTTCACAACTTTAACCGTCATGGGATTTGTGGCCCATTTGTTGCATTAATTCTAAAGCAGCTGCTTGCGGGCCAAGTTCCTCTGCTTGTTGGCAACACCAACAACTAACAACCAACAACCAACACCCAACACCAACATTAACTTTAGATCCCAAACCCAATTCCAGTCCCAGTTTACTTCAAGCTATTCCATTCTATCCAGGCAACAGTTTGTAAATTGCATGCTTTTGTTCAGATTTTCCGCAGAAAGTTTTTCTTTTTAACATTTTGCTGTTGTTGTCGTTATTGTTGTTGCTGTTGTTGTTGTTGTTGTTGATTTTCTCGGTGCTTGGTGGCTGCTGCCAAGACGACAGCCAAACACCTTCTTCATATCTTTTAATGAGAATAAATTGATGTTTTGGGCATTTTGTATAGCTGCCGCTTGTTGCACAGCTATTTGTATAGAATATAAATTATCCTGAAAGCTAAGCAGCTTTAACTTGCATCGTTGTTGTTGTTAGTTTCCTTCTTGCCACTGCTGCATATTGACAGCTACTAAAACCGAGCAGCTGCAAAATTTGGTGTTAATCATTTGTGAACACTTTGGGGGCAAGTTGAACGTACAAGTTGTCTAGGAAGGGTGCAGTTAGGAAATAATAATCTGAGGTAAATGCTAGCGATGACTTCGATAGTGATTAAGAAGGGTGTTAGGAAGATAGCATTCTTATCAAAAAATCAATGCTGGATTGAAATATGAAAAGATTATACTTCTATATCAATTTATGAGAAAAAAAAAACTATGACAAAAAGCAGATAAGAACTGAGCTAGTGACATAGAAATGCAGTTATTGTAGGTACTATGTATATATAAATCTTTTAAAAGTAAGCCAATTTTCACTTGACTTTCACCCATTCTCTTCATGAGCCATTTGAAAAGATATTAAGTCAAGGACTATTCTCCACAGCGGACACGTTATCAATGATTCAACGCTCATTACATTGCCTAGTTAAGTCTTTTGGCCATAAGTAGTAGTTAATAGGCGCCTTTTACTTACTTACTTTAATACTAACTTGGTACTTAGTGAGCGCGCCTTTGGACAAATCACAATTGCAACAACAACAAGAAAGTCTTGGAGCAGCAACCAGCAGCGAAATGGCCCTTTTAGTTATTGTAAGTGGCATTAAAAGGGAAGAAAAAGTGCTATTAAAAATGCAGTGCAATGAATATATTTCAAGCATTTCAAACATTAAATAAATGACAGGCTGACTGACTTGCTCCACTTTCAGCCACAACCGAGTCAGAGATAACGCAATGATATTGACCCAAAGAACTCAACTCAACTCAACTTTGGACGGGACGGAACGGGACGAGACTCAACTGAACTGAAAACTGAAAGCAAAAAAGCAGAAATCTGAAATCTGAAAACAGAAAACTGAAATGTGTATAGTGGAAATAGTGGAAATAGTGGAAACAGTGGAAAATGGGCTGGCAGCACATTCAACTGGGCGCAACTGCACTGCACAAGTTGAAACTTATTATAATTTTAATGCAAAACATTATGCGAAAGTATAAAATTATATATCTTTGCCTCGCCAGTTGCCAGTTGCAAGTTGCCAGTTCCAACTGCACTCGGTGGCCATAATTTTAAATGGGCAACTGCAGCAGCAGCAACAACAACAATAACAACAACAGCAACAACAACAACATCAGCAGCCGCAAAGAATCAACTGTCATAATGACAGTTCTCTGTTTACGCCATCATTGCGATGGGGCAGCAGCCACTTGGACTTGGACTTGTTGCCATACCACTTCGCATCCCCTTACCATATTATACCAGTTGCCACTTGCCCCTCTCTGCAGCATTGTTGATCCGTTGCTGACTTCTAATGGAAATTATAATGTGCATTGCAGTTGCTGCCGTCGCTTCAGTTGATGCAGTTGCTGCTGTCAGACATCGCGCCAAAAATTTGCTGTTGTTTATCAGTTGTTTTACGTGGCATTAGATAAAGGGGTATATTAGTTTTGTAATCTATCAAAATAGCTACAAATAAAGTAAAAATTTTAAGTTTAATATAATTAAGATGACATCAACAAGCAATCATTTCAGAGCAATTATCAAAAGCATATTTCAGTTTATTCTTTAAGTTTAGTTATTACAAATGATTTATGAATCTATAATCCATTTAGTTTTGCTTTTGTACTTTGTTAGGGCATTATTTAGTCGTTCAGCTATCAGTTGCTCTAAGCTTACTTTGTCCAACTACGTACATAGATTGTTGCATACCATGGCTGCCAGTCGGCCAGTCATTCAGTCAGTTCAACCAGTTGAGTTGATTAGGGGCCTGTCCGACTGACTGCCTGCCTGGCTGTTGGCCTGCCTGCTTGACTACCTCCCTGCCTAACTGTCTCTCTCACTCTGACTGGCGCTCTTCAAGTTGACTCCTTTTGTTGGCCAGCGCGATAACGCGCCGAAATGTCAATAAAAACTAAAGCCACACGGCTTCGCCTTGACTCTCGAGTGCCGAGCGGTGGCCTCAAATTTCAAAATACTAAAATTCAAACTCAAACTCAAACCAAAACCAAAACCCGTACCCAAACCTACTATACTCGAAATGAACAACCTACAAGCCAAACTGAAGCCTGTGCGGAGCGATCATTTGAGTGACGTTGCGCTACTTGGCTGACTGCCTGACTGACAACAACAACAACAACAACAACAGCAACAACAAAAGCAACAAGCTTGTTTAGCCTTGCCTCAGTCCGTGAATTGCCATTGTTGGTTGGTTTTTAATATTTATTTTGATGTGCGATAGATTCGTTTAGACAGGTGAAAGGCTAAATTGTCAATTTGCAAGCGCAGGCCCAAAAAACCTATGCCCAAAAAACACGAGCCACACAAGTTAGCTAACAAGTTAAGTTAATGCTCGACTAAACCATATCCTATACTAAAGTATCTTAAATACATTTTGAAATCAGAAATCATATGTACCTTCAGCTATTATAGTGCCTATGATCGATGAGCAGACGATTTGACATATGCTTGTCAAGAGATCATATTAAAGTCTTAGCACTACTTTGTTACTTAATTACCCATTTCTTTTGTTTTAAAGGGTATAGAAATTGAACAGAATTTGAATCGTTCGCTTGTTTTATGCTCATTGCCTTATTTTTGATTGGACCAGCATTTTCATTTCACTATATTGTTATTTTAGGCTTCAACCAAAATACATATATAGCCTTTTGTTGATACGTAGACACACATCCATCAGTTTGTTGATTTTGCTGAGGTTACTCGATGAGTGACTTGACTGACTAACTGACTATCTGAGTGACTCGTCCTGGACAGTGGCAGGACAGCAAATGCATCTGATGTTGCTGCTGCTGCTGCTGGTGTATCTATTAATGATTGACCGACTTTCATGTGACTCTCTCGATTTGTGTGCCTTTGTTAATCTGGCCTCTGTTTGCCTGTTTGCCAATTGAACATTTATGGAAATTCACTGCACGAAATTAGATTGTTGTGTTCAATTAAAGTGAATTAAAAATAGTTGATCAAAAACACTTTTGACGCAACAACAACACGCTCTGAACAATTTACTGCAACCGTGCTTAACCCAGGCTCAATGTGTGTGAGAAGTGTTCCACAGCTGCACATAATAAAGATGAAGAAAGCACGTTAAGAAATCGAAATTGTCTATCGATATTTTGTATATTAAAGTATATTTGGAATATTTTAGTGACAAATATGTGAATACATCTGATAAATGGTGTCCGAAAAAAGCAAGTCAAACTGGCTGTATTTGATAAATCGGACACGAAATGTGCAATGCTTTGCAGGAGACGTTTTCTACACCATAAAATATACATATTGACCAGCATTAAAAGTCAATTTTATTTGGAAGCATGTATGAAATGCGAAGACTTTGTCAAGAAAATGAGTTCAGCCGGGCACTACACAAAGTGTCTGCGTAAACTGTTTGAGAATTATAAGAGACACTAAAATAAATTAATTGCAGTGAATAGCTGAGTTTCTCTCTAATGTTTTCGATCTGGCTGCAGGTTCTCATGCGTTTGTTATCCAAGCGCAAAACCTAAAGTAAGAAATGCAGTTAAAGATTGGCCAATCCCGATATGTCAAATGAAAACATTTACATAATAATTTTTTTTTTTATATCACAATCTTTTTTTCTTGCAGAACAGTTTAATAACATTAATGGCCGATTTTGACGTCTATATGGCCAGTTGACAACAGGCCATATGACTAAAATAAAAATCAAATAAGATATTTAGAAAAAGTAAAAAGATATTATCACAAACATATGGTCGACATACTGTTGGAATTCGTAGATAACAATATTTTAAATAAAAATTAAATAAGATATTAAGAATAAAATAAGATATTGAACTTGAGTTTCAAGCGGGCACTACACCAAGTGTCAGCTAAAACTCTTTGAGAATTATAATATTCAAGCGGGCACTACCTATGTGGCTGCTTAAACTGTTTGAGAATTATAAGAGACACACTAAATTGAGTGGCTTGCTTTGTCGCAAACAATTTTGTTATGTACTTTTTAAGCTTTTTGCCGTAATTGAGATGTATCCCAATGTATCAATTAATTTTTTGATTAATTCATGTATATTTTGGTGCTAAAATTTGCTCAGAAAGTAGAAAGAGTATAAAAAGTACAAAAAAAAATTAATTTAAATTCTAAATCAATCCTAAAAGGTTAGAATTGAAATATTTTTAATATTTGTGAAAAACGATTAAGAAATCGACTTAACAAACCAAGTTTTTAAACCAATACAAAAACTAATATTTCAACCGATTGTTCCTATGGCAGCTATAATATTAAATGGTCCAATTTTTATTAAATTTTTTAAACGTTAAGATAATGCTTAAACTCAGAGCTGTTAAGTTTGACCAGCTTGTCTTGAAAAACTAAATTTTCGAACGATGGTTTCTATGCCAGCTATACGTTACAATGATCTGATCCAGTCAATTGACAACAAGCAGCAAAAATAAGTACCAAGCTTCATCATGATAGCTTCAAAGCTGAGAGACAAGTTCGCTTATAAGCAGACGGGCAGATAGACAGAGTGACAGAAGGATGGACTTGAATCGACTTGGCTGTTGTTATATGAAACATGGTGTTTAAAACTAATTTTACCTTTAACTTTTAATTGTTTTCTAATGTTTATTGTGAAGAAATTGGCTTCTTTGTACAATATTGGAGACAATTTTGTTATAACGACGTCAGTTATATAGGAGAGTGAATTTATTCAAATGACTTATCAAATAAATCGCTAAGCACTATTTAATTTATGCACTTCTAACATTTAACCCACAAAACAAATCTCAACAAAGTGCAGTTGACTTTTGAATTTATATTGTGTACTTTTATATGCTGCTTATGGCTCATATAGTACTCGTACATAAACATGCATACACACATACATACGATTAACGACCTTATAAACAAGTGCAGAGAACCATCCGCTCGACCCGCAAATGCGAGTGAGTGCATTTTGTGCCCTTTTGCTAGCCACGTTTGTTAGTTTTGCGATGCATCGTTTAATTTTAACGCTCAATTTAAAATGTTTTATGCAGCAGCGCGAGCTTGCACACCCGCGCATATGCACACACACACACACACACACACACACACATACAGCAATGTAAGAACACAGCAACACACAGATACACATAGATCCAGGAACACCCACAGTCAGTTAGTAGCTGTTGTAGCACCCATATATGCATGTGAGGGCAGAGCACAAGGGAAGGCATGGAAGCGCAGCGCGGTATAAGAACAACAACAAGGACGAGGACCAGAAGCAGAGCCAGCGCCAGCGCCAGGGGCAAGGACCAGTTGCAGGAGCAGGACCCACGGCCTGGCTTCCAGTCTGGTTGTCGTCCTTGTTCTGCATGCAATTATCTCAGCATTGGCTTTTTCTGCAGCCATCGTCCTGCATCTTTTGCCTTGCAATAAATTAAGCTATCAAGTGTCCTTAATGTACAGTACAAGCAACGGCCGTGGGAGAGCTCGACTTAATTTATAAGCAGCCCACCATACTATACTATGTACACTTACCCTTACCCTTCCCTCGATTCACGGCCAGACATAATAATGCAAAGTATCACACAGTCAGTCGGCAATTATAAAGTTTTTATTTATATAAGCATTTCAACCATAAAGTCATCGGAGAGTGCCAGACAAACTGCAGCAGGTGTTGCATATGAAAATTATACGCTTCATAAATTTTGCTAGCCACAAATTGAAACTGGCCCAGACTCAAACTCAAACTCAGACACTGACACAGACACACAGACTCAGTCTCCAGTCCAAATCTTCAGGCTGCTCGGTAATTTAAGAAGTTTGTCAACCTTTTTTGAATCGTGTCATGTGATACTTTTTATTCAACATCTTTATAATGGCTGAGCGACCCCATTGCTGGTGTTCTGAGAGCTACCTGCGCACAAATTAGTTTGACAATCTATTGAGCGATATCAGAGGCATATCAGAGAAATCTCTTCGGCTTTCAGATTTTGTGGGAATAAAATGCACCGATGTCAAATTATTTTGAAGTGTTTGGACAGATTTTTTCTTTTTTCATTTCTTTTTTTTTTTTTGCAAATAATTTGATATGAGCCCTTTTTCAGGGCGTGCAAAGATTTTTATTGCAGGGCGTCTACTTCCGCGACAACATCTGCTATGTGGCAAAAACGAAGAAGGAATTGGTGTGTTAACTAAGGTGGATACAAAGCGAGTAGGAAATTGATTAAAGTATGTTGAAAATGTTCCAGCGAACTGTATTTGCTACAAACGCGAAATCTAAAACACAAATGGATTTTCCATCGTAACACTATGTTCAGTTGTACAGCTCTTGTCAAACTGTTGTTTCTGTCTGCTAAGACGGGGGGTAATAGATTCGTCAATAACTTTGGAGTTTGTTATCGCAACTGACGAATATTGATAAATGAAAGATGTGTACTAAAAATCAAAGCTGTATCTTTAAAATAGTGGCTGTGGCAGTTTTTTTCAACGTGCGGGAGTGCGGTGTGGCTTATCCGAAAATTGAAATAAACTTGATCTGCGTATGATATACAGGAACCTGCATGCCAAGTTTGGTGTCTCTAGCTCTTATAGTCTCTGAGATCGACGCTTTCATAGAGACAGACAGACGGACTGACAGACGGACAGACAGACGGACATGACTAGTTCGTCTCGGCTGTTGATACTGATCAAGTTTATGTTGTCGGATATGTCTCCTTCTGCCTGTTACACACATTTGCAGTACTTTATAACTCCCTTTTTTCTATTTTTAATGCGAACAGGGAGTAAAAATAAACAGTTTATATTAAGTCGGAAAAAAAAACCACTACATTTTTAAATGCAAATTTATTTTCAAATTTATATGCTGTACAAGACTTGAATTCTTAAATTTCAATTACAATTGGAAGTTGTAAAACCTGGCAGTTTAATCTTTTTAAGAAAACTTTTAAAGCATCCCTCGACCAAAAATTCATTCTAAAGCAAAATAGTTGCCTTGGTTATTGTGGCGTGAAATGAAGACATTTATATTGGTTGGGGTCCCTTGTTTTGAATGTCTGTATCAGTTTTCAAGATTTTGTGTTCCAAATTGGTGCTAAATGCGCTGGCGTTTCAATTTCCAACAATTGAGATAAATCGGAAGTTGCCAGCATGCCCTTTTGTAGCTATATACCAATATCATACACATCAACGCGCCATTATAATGCATATATATGAAGGCGACTTCAACTTAGAAAACCCATTTCCATACTGAAACCCAGTGCGTGCACCTTGCGGCGCCTCACATTATCACTCAAGTCATAAATTTCGATGGAGCTATACTTGTTTAAGAACCCAAAACCCATTGCTGGAGCGCCTTAAGTGCCGTAATTTCAGTTCGATTTTAACATGTTTTGATCGCGTTGCTGACAAACTTTAAGTGCTTTTATTTCTACGCTTTATGGCGGCAGCAAAAATGTTTTTTGTTCTCTTTGTTTATAAAAGCAAAATATGCCGCTTCAATATTTTTTTATTTGTTTTTGTATCTTTCTGTTCATTTATTGGCATTTGGCTTGTTGCCTTTTGAAACTTTTTTACTGCTTGACTAGCGCTTAAGTTCATTTTGGAACGACCTTTTTTGTTTCAGTTTTTGCTGCCTCCTTGCTCGATGTGTGGCATTCTTAAATTATAACAACAAAAATTTATATATTAAGCAATGTCACGGAGACATAAGAACAAACAGACTTGCCGCAGCCAGACAACATCATATTTATGGAATTTATATTCTAGCTATGCGAATTTTTCAACATGTGCAGTTTTTACTTGTTTAAAATGCCACAAAAGCTAAAGGTTTAATATGTTCAGTTTGTGTGCGATTTAGTTGCGCTTAAGAAATATTATAAATTTGTATATCCTTTAAATCTGGAAGAGACGTTAAATTGCATTAACAAACAGCTTATTATTATCAATTACAAATCATATAAAGTAAAAGCATTTAACAAAAAATGTATTTGTAAAACACTCAATATACCAGTTTTTTCCACTTCAAAAATATAATTTCACAATATGCTCCCACACTATCAATTATATAACAGTCTATGGCTTATTGTTTATTTTTATACTTCCCAATTGGATTGGCTATTGATTATACGTATGCCAATTTTTATTAAAAATATCCCATACCTATCCATACCTTAATGAAAAACGATACTTGGGTCATTTCCATTGCGCATAAAGTTAAATATTCAGGCGTGCCCACAAGTCAAGCTTCGACGGCTATACACCAATTTTAATTTCATTTAAATCTCAGCGCGAACCATAAAAAATGCACAATATATAACCAACTGCATAGTAGTTATACCTGCCGCCCCCCTTCACCCCTCATAGTTCGTATAATGCTACAGTGAGGGCTCATGGCATGGCCACAGTTCAAACTGGGTTAATGACAAGCTTAACGGCACTGGCGGAAAATTAAAAGCTGGAAACAGAAAAATGCAAAAAAAAAGAACAGCAAAATGAAAATAAAAATAAAAGTGTCATGCTAAACCCAGGTGAAGGTTTCATAGGCAACCGCCATATAGAAAAGCATAAAATATTGAACATAGAGTCAAAGCCAGTGAAAAGCGAAAATATTGTTTACCATTGCGGCTGCTTTGCTATTGTAGTCTTATTGTCATTCTGGCTGCTAGGGGAAAATGCCAAAAAATGTAATTTAACAAGCGCTTTGTAAGCCGAGCACAACAAACAAAACCAAACAACAAAATGGAAGCCAAAGTAAAGTCCAATTTTTTAATCAAAAATGGTTTGCAAATCCCCAAAAAAGTAAGCTCGAGTGGCATATGTAAATTTTTAGTGAATAAAAACATAAAATTCTATTAGATGTTGCCCTGAATTTGATATATTTATTTATGCTTTGTATTCAAAGCAACTCATTCAAAATATATAAAAAGTTATTTTAGTACAAAAATTAATGTACAAAGCCAAGAATCCTATCTATAAGCACTTAATATGCATTCAATTTATTCTAGCATACCAATGCTCAATGTTAAAATGTCACAGTATATATGCTAATAAAATGAATTAATTCTGATCAAATCAAATAATTATAATCAACATTAATATATGTTAATGCTGATAAGATGCATTGATGTTCATCACTAAAACAAAAAAACATGAGCATATTCATTCTACTTTTCTTTACCAATTCTGCGCATTACTTGTTTAATGACAAAGTTATTAAGACATAAATATTTCTTTAGTGGGGGGGATATATGTCCGCATAACATCACTGAACCGACACTTAGCCGGCACCTCGTCGTCGGCCCTGAACATCTTCTCAATATGTCACGCGCCTGCGCCTGGATATTCATCTGGGCTTGGGCCTGGGACTGGGACTGGGACTGGGCCTGTCCTGAGTTGCCGGTGTGCATCAAAGTGATTAATTAAAACATTTTTGCATATTACAAGCATTTCGACTTTGAACTTGATGGCGGGCTGTGCAAGGCCCCCCTCCGACCAGACCAGACCAGTCGCGTTACCATCATCAGCAATAATAACAACAACAGCAACACCTCACGCAACATGTTGTTGACGCTGCACAGTGGTTCAGATTAAAAGTTATGCATATTTTAACTACAATTTTTAGTATAATTATATATTATATTATTATTAATTAGAAATGGTCATGTGATTTATAAACATCTACTAATAACTATGCATATTTTTTTAATGATTGTAATTCTATTGCAAAGCGCATTATATTATATATATATTTTTGATAAGTATCAACTATGTCTGTCTGCCTGATTCTAAGCAAGCTACTCTCTCAGTCTAAAAACTTAGTTAATGAAACTAAATCGCATTCCTATTCCGTTCAGCAATCTCAGTTGAGCACTTCCTAGTTCATGCTATTAGACTTTGGAACCAATTACCTCATAGACTTACTTTTATTAATATTTATGAATTGATTATAAGTTTTTAATCGGATATCGTCATCGCCACTTTAATTTTCAATATTTTCTTTTTTCTCCAATTTCTTTCAATTTACTCTTTTCTCAAAAACTGAATACAAGTCAATATTGGGCTTGCAAAGTGGTCGTCTGTCTTTTTAACCGAATTTCCTTGGCATACAACTTGGTTAATACAAACTTTTTAAATTTTTAAAATTTAATCATTTAAAACTCTATTATACTTTATTTTTAATATAATATATCTATAACTTAAAGCTGCCTTAGGAACAATACTTTACATTCAGCATGTTCAGATTTGCTCAAATCATCAATTACATATTTATTTTTCAGTTTTACGAAATTATCTGTTCCTTTTGATTGAACTTCAATCAAAATCTAACATCGTTTTTGGCACTCAATTGCAAAAAATATTTGATTCATTTCTTATTTATGATGTAAGCCGCTTTTGAAATATTCAAAAACATTTTTATTATTCTTTCAATAAATGTTTTACATAGACAGATTCCAGTGTGCGATGCTTGGGACCGAAGACACTGTCACTCAGGGCAAGTCTTGGATGCGGTCTGCACATGTTGCAGTGACGTTGCCGCTGCTTAAAAGTAAAATTGTGTCGATTTCAATAATGCAAGGGACCCATTACAACACACACATACACACACACAAACACAACTATTCGACATACACATGTGCGTGCCAGTGTTGGCATTTTGAGCAAGCATTCCATCAAAGCGCTTCGACCGCAAACGCCAGGAACAGGAACAGGAGAAGGAGGTGGAGTTTTACTCGTACACAGGCAGGATCAGAGAAGGGAGGCAGAATGGCAGGCATATACATATAGGGTAAGAGGCAGGCGACAGTATGAAGCTGCCAACATTGTCAAACATTTCATTAATTAAACATGCGAATGTAGCACATTTTAATTTCGCACAAGAGACTTTATACATGTGTAGCATATGCACCTCAATAAAGTGTGCCTCTGACTACCCTTGGCTAAGTTTTTACCCCAAGGCCTGCGCCATGAGCCTGCGTGTCAAAAGACACATATATATAATTTGCAACAAGACCTGCCGGTCGAACAGATACCCGTATACGGATACATATACGTATATCAGGCAGCTCAATTTGATCGAAACACTCATAAAACTTATACTGTCCCCTAAAATCTACATACGAGTAGAAGTAAATTGCGACATGAACTTGAGTGTTGCACACCTCACACAAAGTCCTCAACGACTGAATGTCCATTTCAAGGTATTATAGCGTGCCCTGAACCCAACTGAAATACAGACAACATGTTCTTTAAGGGCTGCACAAAAATTATTTATATTCCGAGTGAGTTTCCGCAAATGTCAGTTGAAACTGTTGAAAGCTTCTAGCTAGTAATAAAGAGCTAAATAGCATATAATTATCACTGCATGAAAAGTTTGTGACTTAATAAAAGTGGTTTTCATCAGGTAAGACTTTGCGGAGTTGATATTTTTTCAATTTAGAAAAAATTCGATAAAGGTGTAAAGCAAGTGCATTGAATCCTATCTGAATAGAAGCTTTATTCAATACTTAATTAAATTTAATTCACAAAACATTGTCAAAACTGACATTAAGAACAATAAAGGGGAATTCAGTTTCGAAATATTTTGACGAAAGTGGAAACCGAAACAGGCCTTAATTTTCCCAGATTAAATGAACACTGCTGTTGATTAAAGCAGAAGAATTCACAAAACATTGTCGAAAGTGACAATAAGAACATTAAAGGGAAATTCAGTATCGAAATATTTTACCAAAAGTGGATACCGAAACAGGCCTTAAAATTCCCAGATTAACTGAAAACTGTTATTGATTAAAGCAGAAATAATTATCGCTTGGCTTATTATAATGTCAAAATCAAAAGCTTTCAATCCCAATGAAGTATGCAAAATACCAAAATGCTAGAAAACGTAAATTATTTTGCAGCCCTGGTTTGCTCATGCACAAACGTATGTGTGTGCGTGTGCATGTATGTGTACTTTGCTTCATTTTAGCTACCTTTAAATAAATTAAATAAAAATTATACAAGTGGTGCAGCATAATGAGCGCTGCAAGCGCTTTTGCAGTTACTTTTACCTCAATAGCCAAGCGGCCGCAACGTTGGTCGGGACAGGGTCTTGGATGCCATAGTATCGGTAACCCAGGGAACTGTGAGGGAACTGTAAGGGAAGCGAGAAAAAGCGACCACTGTGGCCACTGGGGCAACGGTGCATGTGGCACGGCTGACTGAATGCGGCTACGTGTGTGTGTCAGGGTAAAATTAATGTGTTGTAAAAATTAATTAATTTTGCAAATTATATATTTTATGCATTATCAACTTTTTTTTCCAACATACTCGTTGGTTGGCCTGCTAAAGTTTTGCCAAAGGATGCTTTAAATGAACAATGGACAATGCTTAAAATAACAACAACAGCTGCGTTCATTAAACGACATATGTAACAAAGGTACTATGTACATACATACTGATAGCCTCTGATTTTCAGAATACATATTTGTTCTTAGTCAAATGTACACACTCGTACTATATCATTGTTAACTCTTATTTAAATATCCTTGTACTAATTTGTTGGTGTGTGAGCACACAAAGTGTTACTTTCAATGCATCGGGTGTAGTTAAATTGCTATTTCAGTGAAAAGTGAAATAAAGACAAAGAAAAGGAGCAGCACTTGATATCAAAATAATTGACTTTTACTACACTTAAACTTAACATGCAATACCTAAAGCACATTTAATGGCTTTTAAGTTCTTATGGTGTCTTAAACTGCTCATCGTTTTCTGGATATAAAGAGTCAAGACACTGTAAACTTGGTTAATTCATCCTTAATTAAAATTATGTTTAATTAATCTATATAAAAAGTGCTCGATGACGCTGATTGGCTGAGAAATGTCAAAGTTATTCAAAATTTACATAACTGAGTTAAGTATGGAGTACAATGTCTATATTATTCATTTGGAAAAATGATTCTAAAAGGATTATATAGACTTGTACCGCGAAAAAAGATGAAATTTTCTCGATTTATTTTTTGACACCTCAAAAAATAATTATTCCAAATCTTTTGTCAACGTCAAATAGCACAGATTTTTAAGTACATGTTGAAATTTTTCATAAAAAAATTAAATAATAAAAAAATGATTATAAGCGTCTTTTCAAAGTGCCATGCGGTGGACATCATATCTTGAGAACGGTTCGTCTCAAATCATAAATTTAAAAAGATACCGTTAGTGTGTTATATTATCTTGTATATCTTTGTGTAAAAAAAATGGCGGTTTTAACAAAAATGCAATTTTTCGAGACATAAAATTTTCTATTTTTTGTTCTAAAAAAAAAAAGTTTTCAAAAAAATTTAAAAACCTACATTCAGCAACAAGCTTTTATCATTTTAAATAATCGTGTCCTCCGCAAAGGGCTTTTCGAGAAAATATGATTCTGAGATAATCGCATTTAAAGATTCAAGTTTGTTTCTGTGTGCTGTGCAGGTAGTGCGCTATAAACAGCTATAACTTCGGTTCTAATGCTCCGATCATTACGAAATTTTGTGGGAGTATTCTCCGAAGTATGCACGTAAAGAATATGCAGTAAACAAAATCGATTTTTCATCCATCACAAGTGTGTTAACAACTACATACGATATGTTAAGATGCACCCATATTCAAACAGCTATCTTCAGCTACTTTTACAAAAATACTTAATAATAAAGTATGCAACACAAAAAATGACTGTGTTGTTAAATTAACTTTTACTTTAATTTAATTTAATATATTTATTTTTACACTAAGCCCTTGTAAATTGTATTGTATTGTACATCATTCAAATGTACAATCCATCGTCACTCGACTCATATAAAGTATAAGTATAAACTCATTAAGCTTAACGTAAGCTTGTTATAAAACTGTTTTTCTCTGTTTGTTGTGTGTTGAATTTGTTTGTGTTTTTATGCATATGGCATAATAAATATAATTAAAATTGTTTATAGGCAATGCAATTTATAATAAACGGCCCGTCGACTGATCCCTTTGGCCATGCTCTGCAGCTTATTGTTAGATGGTTTAATGGCAAAACATTTGTTGGGCCAAAACATTCTTAAATTTGTGCGGCCAATGCCAATGTCAAAAGCCCACATCAAATGTTCAATGCCACTTAATTTTTGGACGGTTTAGTTCCAGTGTTCGGAAGATTTGTTTTAATTGCCTGGCTGACTGGCCGGCTGGCTGAATGGTCATTTGGCTGGCAGGAATTCCAGCAGAAGAGCAGAAAATCTGGCAACTTACTCACGCTCTTAAATCCAAAATTCGAATGAAATGAATTTGTATCTTTCGAGTGGCAGTCAGACAGTCAGGCAGGGCAATCACATCGAACAAGCAAAAGCAAAAGCAGAAGCTTTTTAAGCAACACTTTCAGGCGGCTGTTCTAAATAAATTATAATTTTTGGACTGCGAATTCGGCGAATAGCTCAGCACAAATCAACTGCTTAAGTTCCAGATCTGCTTTCAACTTTGCTTTTTGCCTTTTGTTGTATTGTATGTGTGTCTTACGGAATGAGTCCATTTCAATTTCGGCACATCAAAGATTCAAAATAAATACTGAAATGCTTTTCGCTTGCTGTTTTCTTCTTGTTGTGAACTTTTGCGGTGGCGGAGTGATTAAAGGTGTGGCTATATATCAAATGTGCAGCTCAGTCACAAAGTCTGACAGCAACCGTTGCTGATAATTTAAAAAAAAAAAAAAACAAAAAACACACTCATTTTGGGGTAATTCATTGGTAGCCGTTTCAAAATACAGAGAAATTTATAAATCACAACATTGCAATTTAGTCAGTGCTCTAAAGATACGGCTCACTTAACCAGATCGTAGCTAGATTAGACGGTTAGGGTTAACTGACATTAAGCAGCTCATGATACATACTTATATTTGTATTAATCACAAAAGCAATGCTTGAAACCAAGTCAAATACTCAAAACCTACTTATTATTAAAAATATTTGTTAAGGCTAGCTTTGACAAAACGATTGTTTTGACTTGTGCAAATCAGCTTGAATATTGATTGCGGCAATTAAACAAGTTTAATTTAGGGGTCACTGCACTTATGCCAATTTCCATGTCAGATATTGACGGTTTTATTATCTTTAAAAGTGTTTTAATAACAACCTGAAAAAATTAGGTACTTCGGATGCCAAGGAAATAAAGCTTTGCAGACGTCATAGTCGAACTTAAATCAATTTTAAACAAAATTGTAAGAAAAATAAGTGTTGATAAGCTCAATCAGCGACTTCAATTTAGATAAACAACTCTATTTTATAACATGGTAAGGTCGCCAACAATCAACATTTAGTCAAGTTAGCTTTATGAAGTTTGCTTTATGTTACAGCTATCCAATTCCGCCGACCTCATTGAAGTCAAGTTTCATTATGATAGCTTTAAAACTGAGTCAGCTACTAAGTAGATCGATTAGAAACACACAGAAGGACATAGACAGAGCATATTACAAACACATTTAATAACAAAACTGTAATAGCGGTAAAAAAAAAGAAAACCTGATAACCTTGATTACCCTTGAAAGAATTTCAACTTAAAGAGCTTTAATTTTTCTCTCAGCCACTTGATACTGAAAACAGACGTTAGATTTCCATTCAATCAAGAAAATTGGTTAACAAACATTAAGAGCATGTTCACCGGCACAACTTGCTTATGGAGGGAACTAATTTGATAATATGAACTCTGAAATGTCCTTGAAAGCTGAACCGTGCACACTGTTGCTGCTGCAAATTAGCTCATTTAACATCCTTTAACAGAGTATATCAAAATCGGGAGCTGCTTACTTATTATTTTGCTTTTACTTGCTCAAGAAGCGTTTTGAGCTGTTGAACGCGGCCAATGTCGCGCCAATGTCAAAAGCTTTTGCCTTTTGGCTTTGATAGACTATGGCTATATGTTTACATGTGTGATTGCATATGTATGGGTATATCTATGTGTTTGCTTGTGTGTGTGTGTGTGTGACTTAGTTAGTTGCTGTCTAGTTTTTGTGTTTCAGTTGCAAACCGCAGCTCGCTGCCATAATTATAATGAAGCGTTGCAGCGCGTTGATTTTGTTGTTGCTGCTGTTGGGGGCACCTGCAACGCAGCATTTTGCTGGCTTTGGCATTTCGTATTTTTTTGTTTTTTTGTTTTGTCTTTATTTTTGCTGTTGTTGCCATATTCTTGTTGCACCCCTAAGCGCTCCATACAAACACACATACAGTCAGTGTTGAACGCCACGCTCGAATTGTCATAAAATGTTGAACGCTAATTGGCGTCTATGTGCGCGTCGGGAGTCGAAGCCCGTCCACATCCCAGCATATTCAGAACTAAAACCACATCCATCCACATCCACATCCACTCCCCGCTCCCCTTTACCGGCGGCAGCGTTCTGTGCGTGAGTAGGTTGCATGAGTGTATGAAAGCGTCGCTGGCGCTCAGTATGTGGCGCCTCGGCTGCCACATCTTCTTTTGTTGCACGCTGCTTCTTGCAAATGTTTTAGTTGCCGTTGCTAACAAGTTGATATGGTTGCTCTCGGTATTCTTTTGTCGCAGTCCTGATTTAAAAGACCTTTTCAATGGCCCACCTTTTGAAATTTAATTTCTATTTATGTGGTACACATGACATGCCTCTAAATATAATGTGCCACATGAATTTGAGTGTGAATATGAATATGAACATGTCTCCCCATCCCCCCGTTTACACACTCATAGTTCATTCATACTATGTATGTCTTTCGTTTAGCAAATTTGACTTTGTTCTTTTAAATGTAAAGCTTTAAGTGGAACGCGCTGCGTTTTAATAGATTGAAATATGGTTCAAAATATCATTTATTTATATAAGTACAAATTGACTAAGTGGTTTAATTTGTGATTAAGAAAAATCTAAAACAGTATTTTATATAAAAGTATACTAAATATAATTGAATTCATTTTGGATGCCAAATCAAAAGTAGAAAACTTAATTTTAATATCATATTTTGAAAGTGCCCAAATCGACGTTTTTAAGAGCTATTAACTTTCTCTATTTAGACCAATTTCATGGCCATAATGAGCTCACTTTATGTATTCCATATTGCCACATTTTAATGTAATAATATTTGCAAAGCCACAGCTCGTATTATGTTCTAAACTAAATAGCTTCAAAGTGCCAATGGTTTAACTAATATGGCTAAAACGCCAATAGAAACAACAACAACAATAGCAATGCATTAACAATGAGGCAGTTAAAGCCCATGGGGCGACTTTGCTAGCGGAAACTGTAATAATATACAGTTAATATATGTAATATGTGTATATGTGGTATATATATATATATATAGATAAAACTATCGTTTCTATAGATCAACACATACCTCGTAAAATGTGTTGCAATAATCCTTATGAAAATCCAATTTGCGAAGAAAATAACAATTAGTTAGTATGTGTGCTAATAGGAAAACCATATGTGGTAAATGCATTAACTTGGCCATATAATCATTGGCACACACATACACACACATACGCACAACTACTACAGTTTTTGGCCTTTGGCTGGTCAACTGCATTTGTTGCCGTAAATTTTGAACAATTTTGTGAATCATTAAGCCAAACATTTTGCTGCTTGTTTAATTATGCATACATGTGTACCAATACAAAAAGATACATATGTTGATATACATATATACATATGTATGTATGTGTGCTTACAAGTAGCAATTTGGTTAAGTTTGTCTACCTCCATAAACGTTGCTATGTCTGTGCCTTTATAATGGCCGTGCAAAGTAATTGTAGCCGCAGCATGGGCGCATTACACGCTCGACAAACAAGCGATTAACAACAACAGCAACAATTCGAAGACATTACCACAAAATTTATAACATGACATCCCATGTACCAAGTTGCATACATATGTACATATGTACATTGTACATACATCTATACGAATTCAAATGTGTAGCTGCTGTTGTTGGAAAAGCCAGCTGCTGTTTTTCCAGCCTCCTCTTTGTTGCTTCAACTTGATATAAAATTAAGTGTTAATTAGTTAGAAAGCTGCAGGGCGTCCACAATGCCTTTGATTTACATACATAGTAGTGATAGCAAGCAGCAGCCACACGAATTTCAAATTCCAATTCTGAATTTTCATGATGGCCTCATCAACATATATTTTTGTTGCGAAAACAGCTCGTTAAAAGTAGCTGCTTTCATAATAGTCAGCTAATAGTAAAAAAAAATAATAAACTTGGTCTTTAATCGAAAGCTGAGCAATCAAAAATAGTAACGAAAAGAAGCTCCTCGAGATACATCTTCTTTATTTACACACAAATCAAATTTCAAAAAAACTTTTGTAAAGCAGCATATGACATCTTTTTAAGATAAATAGTTTCAAATGAATTCAACACATTTTTGAATTCACTTTTAACATTCATCAGTTGATGGTTTAACTATAAGACTTTGGTTACAAAATGGCTGGAATCGTGAATGTGATGAACTTTGGTGTAATTTTTAAGGGGAAATCAATTGATCAGTTATCTGAGTATTGTAAGCAGAAACCAACTTCCGCCAAGTATTCAGTTCTTAAAGTATCTGAGATCCAAGCGATCATATAAACAGATGACAGAGCTACTTCGAAAAGGGTAAGGATGCCGTTCAAGAATACTTTTTAATACCGTTCCCATTAAAAATGGAAAAAAAAAATGGAGCTATAAAGTACTGCAAATATATGTAACAGGCAGAAGGAGGCATTTCCGACATTATAAACTATATATATTCTTGATCAGCATCAACAGCCGAGAAGAACTAGCCATGTCCGTCTGTCTGTCCGTCTGTCTGTCCTTCTGTCTGTCCGTCTGTCTTTCTCTCCGTCTGTCCGTATGAACACACAGATCTCAGAGACTATAAGAGCTAGAGACACCAAACTGGGTATGCAGGGTCCTGTATACCATACGCTGATCAAGTTTATTTCAAATTTCGGATCCAACCCCCCAACACCCCCGCAAATCGAAAAAAAAAACTCCCACAGCCACAATTTTAATGACAAAGCTTTGAATTTTGGTATACATATACATATATTGTTGATCTTTGGTGTAAATTTCATTACGATCGGATAAAAAGCACCAAAGCTATGGAAGAATCTATTACCCCAGTCTCAGCAGGCAGAAACTACAGTTTGACAGAACTGGATAAGCTAAGTGCGCTGCTTGCTTGTGTTGCCGCTGAACTGCTTGAAATGCAAGTTGGGAGCAGGGAGTCTCGTAGTCGGGCACACTCTACTAGAGCATTCTTACTTGTTTTTTCATCGTTTCCAATTAAAAACAGCCTAGCGTAATAATAGCTAAATTGGACAACACTTTTACTTGGCGTCTATTTCGCTTTGTAGTCAATGTTCACACACAAACACATCCTTAAACATCAATCAATCTAATGATCTTGGTATGATCTTAACGTTTTGAGGCGTTTTGATTGTGTACTTTTGTTTATGCCGCACCATAATCAATATCAAATTTGTTTTGTAATCGTTAGATGCATTTTGTTATATAAGTATGTATGTATGTGAGTTAGCCCTTTTGATCCTGCGCTGTCATGTTGAAAGGATCGCAGCTGCCTAATGATTGTGCATCTTTAACGCGTTAGAAATCACACTCTCGTAGGTGTGTGTGTGTAATGTTCTGAAGATAACTGCTGAGCTGTACCATTAATCAATGTAGGGCCTACAAATTGTTTATCTACAGACTACATTGTGTAGCTGTCCAGTTCTCTATAGTCATAGTCATATGGCTATGGTACAGGTTACTCCTTTTTCGACGTCCGCGCGTCGCACATAAAATCAATCAAATTAACTATAAATTTTTCGATATGAAGTATGCGAAATAATTTATGTTTAAGATGCCATAAATATTCATTAGTCCTCTACCCGCTCCCAACATTAAAAAATTGCGTACATAGTTTTATGACCCACCCAGCTGGCTGTGTTAATGAGTCGCGGTTGCTCTTAAACTTGATGCAGGGTTTGCCTACGACTATTATGTATACTACGTATATATGTATGTATCTTTATCTTTGGTTTGGGACAGACTTGAATAAGTTTGGTACACGGTAGCGCAGAAACATGTCTGTAAAATCGCCAATAATGACAAACATAAAACAAGTTAATACATTGAAACTTCCGATTCTTATGCAAATTTGTGAACATCGTTTTGTAACTGGTTTTTGTGTCGATTCATATGTCTTTTGGCTTATAATTAAGAATTGAGATTTTTTGCTTCAACAATAAGGGAGCGATGCCTTTATACGATAACTTATCTGATTTTGGGCATATATCATTATTAGCTGCACAGCAGCTGTTCATATTTGCATGACAATGTCTCAAATATCTTATGATCCATTGCTGTATCGCGCTGAGAACAAGCAACTAAATATTATCATAGACTTTCGTGTTTTTATTAAGAAATTTTATTCATTTTTATACACTTGCAGAGGGTAGTATTATTTTGTCACGCAACGTGTAACGCATTGAAGAAGACGTCTAAGAAAAAAATATTTGTATATTTGTGATCAGCATCAACAGCCGAGTCATGTCCGTCTGTATGTCTGTCTGTCTGTTTACATGCGTTTTTCAAGACTTTGTTGTAGAGCTATATTGATGAAACTTGCTATACATGCTTCTTCTTGTTGCAGGTAGTACCTATAGTTGAATTGGCCACATCGAACTACTATAACATATAGCTGTCATAGGAAACGATCGGTTGAAAAATTAGTTTTTGTATGAAAAACTTTTTTGTTTTATTAAGATAATTCAACCAAATTCACTAAACCTTAGTTTAAAGACACTTCATACATGTTGACAAAATTTCATCGAAATCTGGCTACTATATCTTATAGCTGCCGAAGGAACGATCGGTTGAAAAATTAGTTTTTGTCTGCAAACTTTTTTGTTTTTCAAAATATCTCGGCTAAACTCATTATATCTAAATTAAAGCACGTTCTACGCATGTTGATCAAATTTCATCGAAATCGGACTACTATATCTTAAAGCTGCCATAGGAACAATCAGTTGAAAAATAAGTTTTCTTATGCAAATCTTTTCTGCAAGGGTATACATATTCGGCACACCGAAGATAACATTTATTTCTTGTCTTTTTTTAATTGTTTCACTCAAAACACCTAAGCTCGTTGTTATGTTCAAAATGGATATTGATGGGTTTTACGCCTTCCAAAAAAATGTTATTTAATTGGTTGTCACTTCTGCTTTGACTCAAACACTCACAGTTTGTAAATAAGAAATTGGTGTTGAATGATGTGCAGATTTCATGCTGAGACACGTTGTTCTTCTAACAGGTTTTATTTGTATTATTTAAAATAAGCACTCATATTAATAAGTTTCAGTCAATTATTTATGTTTTTATGTGAAAAAATTTTCTAAAATAGTTTTGGCAAATGTTAAAAGATGGTCACAAAGAGCAAAACAAAAGTAAAATATAAAATATATATTTAACTTATTTCAACAAGTTGTATACAATTTTTTAACAAGCTGTTTTGTAGTTTTTTGCTGTACATTTTAAAACAATAAGCAAACATCAAGTTAACAATTTTTTTTTTTTTTGGTAATATGACATAAGTTTTACATAAGTTGCAAATATGTTTGATGCTGTAAATTTTCAAAGCAAACTTTTTTTTTTAATACACACATTTATTGTTTTGCCCAGGCGACAAACAAGAAGCTCAACAGCCGAAATACAAAAAAGAAAAAGTGTATATATAATATGTATAAAAAGACAAAAAAGAATATATGTATATACCGAATGTTGTAGTATAAAGATGGTAAAGTCATAAAACTGTTGAATTGCACGTAAATCTCCAGGGCTTTGGTACACTACAGTGGCCATAGGCAGAGGCACTCAAGCTGGGGGCAGCTTGGGACATGTGGCACGTCGTCGTCGTCATCGTCGTCGTCGTCATCGTCGTCGTTCAGCATTTCTATTCTGTGTGTGGAGATTTATTTTTATGCAACGCGTCTGCAGCAGTTGCCTCGTTCGACGTTGCGCAAGTGGTAGGCAAAAACAAAAACCACACAGAAAAAAAACACAAAAAACAAAAAAAATAAAAAACAAAAAGAGCTAAATAAAAACTGAAGCCAACTTCGTGTAAAGAGCAGAAAAATCATATAATCGTCAAAAGTCACAGGAAACATATGCAAATGCTGGAAGCTCACTGGACAGTGGCACTGCCAGTGGATATCTGACGGGTTCAGGGCTGGACCTGGACCTGCATCTGAATCTGAAACTGGCCCCGGTCCAATCCAGTCTGGTCTTTTGTTGTGCTCTGCTTTCGTTCTCGGCATGCAACAATAGCCACACGTTCATCCAAAAGGTAACAGAGGTAGCGATTTATACTTACATACATATATGTATGTACATGAATGCTCTGTAAGAGGGGTATATCAAATTTCTTAAAAAGACAGTTCAAAGTAGGCTTGGTGTAGACAATATTTATGGGTAGCTTTTTAATACAAATGTAGAATATTTCGATTTAGGGAATTCACATTTAAGGTATAATTTAAGTTCGAAATCTATGAATAAGAAGCACCCTCAGGTTCATGTGAGATCCTCTACCGAGGGGACATGTCATCTCAACCTAAAATAAACTATTAATGATAAATTTGTTATTTCATAAAATAGACTTGAAAAGCTTCTACACATATATTTATCAAAAAATATATATTTATATATTTATAAATAAATAATAGCTTTGTTCAAAAGCCGCAAACTTCAAGTTAATGTGGCCTTGATTCTAATAAATGCTAAACTGCTTTCCAATTAAAAAGGCATATATCTTTGTAAGGCAAAGCTCGTTTGTTTAAATGTGGAATCAATATCGAAAAATCAGCTAATTTATAGAGTATAAAAACTGCGGTACTTTCTTCAAACATCCCGTCTCCTTTGGTTGTTGTTATTTTAGCCGCTGCATTCATTCATATTCGTACAAATTTTGCGCGCTTGACAAAGCTGAACAATGATGTACTTCATGTAAATTTCACTCGTCGGCTGAGTGACTTCTGCAACCTCCCAAACAGCCCCCCCGCCTGCCACGAACACAGACTGACGAGCTGGGGTCGTTGATATGAAAAAAACCTAAAATGTTGCATATGTAAAATGGATTGGCAGCGGGTAGCACTCGCTGTGTGAGTATGTGTGTGTTTACATAACTTTATTGATGGCAACAATAAATGCTGCCGGGGGTGATGCCGCAAGCGCGGGGGTGGAGGGGTGCTGTATGGAAGAGTGCAACAGCAGCTCAACTTAGCTCAGGGGCATGGATTGCATATTTGTATAAATTTAAGTTTTAGATACGCGACTGGCGGTGGCAGTGGCAGCGGCAGCGGCAGCGACTGTGGCTGCAGTAGCGGCAGATGTTGCATAATACAATTGAATTTGTTAAAAACAAAAGAGGCAGCATTGCAACAACCAAAATGAAACAACATCAACTGTGCTGTGGGAAATCTGCACACGCAAGAGCAAAAGCAACAGCAACAAAAAACAAATTGCATTTCAGAATTTTCATTCATTTTTTTTTTGAACAACGGCCGCCAACACCCGAAGTCGTTATGCCAAAAACAAAATTGTTCTCGGCTGAAGGGCCTAGCCATGAAAATATATTTTTTTTTTGTCTGTATTAAAACGACGAAATTCCCTTTTGACGAGAGTTGAAAATTGGCCTGTAGTCAATCGGTTATACTCCAACATCTTGAAACGGCAAATTCGGTTGGCTTTGATTGGAGTAGGGGCTGAAAGTGGCTAACAAGCTGAGACTTAAAGAGCATCAAAATTTATCTCAGAAATAAACTATAGACAATCATAGAAGTGCAAGTTATTATTTCAATATATACTTATTTCTTGTATATAATGAATGGTGGAAATTGTTTAATTGATAAATCACTACTTTGTAAAACGCTGTTAAACGATTTTCTTGACTGGGAATCGAACCCGAGGTTTTGTATGTCAGAGCAGAATGACTTCCCACTAGGCTACATTCCTTCACGAATACATTTTTAAAACAATCTTAAGTATTGAACATGCCAAGTTTGGTGTCTCTAGTTCTCTATCATAAGGACTGACAGATGTGGATATGTCCTGCTATATGGATATGTTCTGCTATAGTATCGGAGACTTCTGCTTCAATACGATACATATTACGTATCAAAATTAAAATGTGTTGCAAGGGTTATTTCAAGGGTATAAACAACAAATAATAGCTATCTTTGAAGTGTTGAAAATGTATATACCCCTATCAAAAATTTGATAATTTGTAGTGAACTACCATATATAAAGTATAATATACACTACAGTTGGTACAAGTGCTTCGATATTTTTTGACCATTACGGCTCGTTTTGAAAATTCAAAAACAAATTCAGATCTTATTAGTAACATTTCCAATCGATTTTGCCTGCTACCATCCATAACTAATCAACATTTACTTGCATATATTTAGGTACTTAGACCATTACCAAGTTTACGTGTATATATTTGAAGTAATACTTTCAAACTTGGTGGTTTGTAAATTATAAAAACTGTGATGGTTTTTTTAATATGTTTTCTATTGATTATATTGCTTAATAACGGCGTGTTTAGCTTTGAGTCAATAGGTATTTAAACTTATAAATAAAATAAAAAGCTAAATATTTAATTATTTTAAAACAACGTTTATTGTATATTTCACGAACAACTTAGCAAAAAGTTTAATTTTCATCAGCACGGCAGTGATTGGACAGGTCTCTGTAAGGATGGTAAACTACAATCACCCATTGAGTTAGATTATCACTATGTAAGTAAACTAATTGACTGATGGCAGAGTACAAATTATTTTCACTTATTTGAAAATGATGAAAAAACAACAAACGTAGATTTCTGAAGATATACACCCTTGAAAAACTAATTTATTAACACTAATTTAAATTTCTACAGATTGTAACTGTTTCAAAAGAGTTTATCAATGGCAGCTGCAAAATAAAGTTATCCGGTTTCGAACAAATTTGTTTATACCGAACCAGAATCTAAAGTTATAATACCCTTATCCTCTTAATATTTATTAGTATCCAGGCAACACAAATGTTAATCCAATTGAATTTCATCACTATGACAAAAAGTTTTTGATGCCAGCAACTTTAAGGAACGCAGGACTTACGGGTAAGTTAATACCTTAAATTAAAGAATATTCAAAATATTTTCAAATATCTGCGCTTTTCACTTTTTTAGTCAGAATGCACGTTAGTCGAACGGTCGATGGGCACATGCCTTACATAACGGGCGCTTATCTCAAGGGACAGTATATAGCGATTGAGTTCCATTTGCATTTGGGATCGCAGAATTATCATGGATCTGAGCATACTATAGAAGGCCAGAGATTCGATATAGAAATGCATATTGTCCATCGGCATAAGCGATTCAAAAACTATAGAGATGCGAAGAAACATGCTGATGGAATAGCTATATTAGTTGTAATGATTGCAATTGATAGGGTAAGTTAATAAATGACTATAATGATATGCAATTATTTATTATCTTTAACCTTTAAGGCAAGCAATTATGAAACTTCATCTTTAAGAGATCTGTTCAGACTGCTTCCCAAAATAGTCAATCCAAAAGACACCATTCAAGTATACCCTGAACTAACACTTTCTCGTTTATTGATGGGCTTGGATTTCAATGGGTTTTACACTTACAAAGGATCACTGGGTACGCCTCCCTGTGAACAGGTCGTCAGTTATAAAGTGTTCCGTGCTCCCCTATACGTACCGCTTTTTGAAGCAGCTAAGCTATGGAAACTTAATGACTGGTGGGGAAAGCCCTTATTGAACACCTACCGCGAAATTCAGCCGATAAACAATCGTCATATAAACCACCGCAACTAAATTGTTCTTATCAAATTCAAGCATCAATTAAATGCTTGATTTCTTTGTAGTTAGAATTCTTGTTTTTCAATTGGATTGAATTTTGAGTTTATATATTACGAAATATAATTTCTACAAATTAAAAAAAAAAAATTAAAAATATAAATATATAATGAATGGTATAAATCACAGGTTTTGCTTTTAAAAATTTACGGTGATGCGTTTTAAATGTTAAACGATTTTCTTAACTGGGAATCGAACCCGAGATTTTTTGTGTCAGCAGAATGCCTTCTCACTAGGCTACAGTCGTCCAAGAATACATTTTTTAAACAATTCATATATCTTCATGCTTAGGCGTTAGAACGTTAGAGTCTAATAAAATTATTAGGATATAAAATATAGTATACAAAACTTAGTAAGAAAATGTATATTCTTACAAAAACACACTGTTTATAATTATTTAAAAATATTCTCAGCCTAATAAATTTGACAACCCATAGTTAACTAACAAATTTTTGAATTTACCCCACGCTCTGACCAGGCTGGTCAGTTGCACATATGCATATGTTAATAGCCAGGCTCCATGGGTATCTGCTGCTCTTGCAGTTCCCTTTGACCAATGTCCAATGTCTAGTGTCCAGAACCCATAGCTAACACAGCTCCCACAACAACAACTTACACGTGAGCGAACTAAAACGAGTGAACAACAACCAAACAAGAGGCAAACAACCAGGCAAACACCAGCGGCCTTTTGTCTCCTCTGGGTTCGTTGGTTATTTTTCGTGTGTATGGTTGTTATTGTTGTGTGCGCCGTTTAGAATGTCACTTGATTTTTGATTGATTGTTGTGGGAAAATTGTTGCAAAAATATTTTTGCATAAATTCTGAGTGAGCTGGAAAGGCGGTAGCTGCAACATACGGTAGATAGTTGCATGGGGTTCACATTCAGTTTGCTGTGTTAACATTGTTTATGTTTTTATTAAAACATGAGCACCGTCGAGGCGGAAACATTTCATATGCCATTTGTGGCATACCGTACGACCAACAAAAACACAACACAACAAATTTAATTTGCCTCGCTGCCGAATATTAAAATGTGCATTATTTAGTAGCAACAGCAACAGTGTAAAGAAAAAAAAAAACAGAGAAAAAACAAAATAACAAAAAAAGGCATCGTAAAACTTGGCAATGGCTAAAAGAAAGCATAACTCTCAGAGTTTCAGCTAGCCGAGACAGAGTCGAATAACGAGCCAAGAAACTTGCACTCGCTGAGCATTAAAAAAAATCAAATTATAATAAAATTGCAGATTAACTGTTGACTGTTGGCGTGGACGAGGCAGAGGCAGTGGCAGAGGCAGTGGCTGGGGCAGAAGCGCGCACTCGTTAAGCAGCCACCACAAAGACGACGTCTGGTAATGGTCCAAGCCCAGACCCCCAGACACCTACTTCCCTCCCTTTTGCCAGAGTATGCAACAATCCAACTGGAGCTACTGACAACTCCAACTGGAGATACACAGATGCTGTTGCTGCTGCTACTGCTACTTGGTGCTCCATTGCTGCACTGCTGCAGTGCCGCCTGCCAAGATTAAGTCATCATCAACATTTTGCAGTTGTCAACTGCTGTGAGGCAGCTACTAAAACTGCACTTTGTGTGCGGCCAGTGGATACTCTGGTAGAACAACAAGGACTTAGGGATGCATGATACTGTTGACTTTTCAATCTCAACGATCACCGTTATTGCGGTTTTTCTATTTTCTATTTATCCATGGAATGAGTGCTGCTTACCGGTAAGTTACAATGCTTGAGCTGTTGATTTGTTAACTAGCTATTCAGAGTAAGAGTGCTGCAATGTAACTTGTAGTAATTAAAAATAAATTTTAAAGCAAAACTACTATAGAATTAATGCATTTTGATATTAAGCATAATTATCTAACAAATGTATGCTCGTTCTGCTTTAGTTATTTCAAATATCGCAGCAATCTAATGTTCATAAAAGTTGAAAGCCCAAGTAGGTATTGAACAAATTTCAAGAAAATTTAAAACTATTTCAAAACTTTTTCTGTGGTGGCCCAAAAATAATATTTGACTTTTAAGGCTCCACTGGAACATGGTCTTCCTAAATTTCAAATCCCATAGCTTTGTCAAAAGTCGAGCGATTTCAATGGTCATATTTGAACAACTCAGATTGATTTTGCATTTACATTTTTATGATTTGCCAACATAATTTGTTGTCGTATTTTTTTCGAAAATTTACCCCTTTTAACAAAAATTTTAGAAAATTAAATCGCGATCAGAAGACATATAAAATGTTTTTCAATATTTCTTGAAAATAGATTGTTGTTGGATTGGCAGGATCCGGCAAAACTTTGCCAGACGGTTTAACATTACTCTATCTTTCAAAAAAAGATTGAACAACAATTATATATAATTCTTTCAGAATGAAAATTCAATTCAATTCATCAAAAATGAATTAAAATTCTTATTCTTAACATAATAAATAAAAACATTAACTTTATTAACGGATTCTATTAGTTTTATGCGGACATAAGCTTAAATTTTAAGATCCTAACGCTTTGTCTGCTCTTGACATACGGATAGACAGACGGACATTTCGCAACATAAGTACTCTTCTTAAAACTTTACAATTTCTTCTGCATTAAATATATGGTACAAGCCATTCTTTTAGAGCTCTGATATGTATGCTTATTGGAAATCTTGTTAGCAATACTTTTTTACTGCAAATATTGGCAGTGTTGAAATAGTTAACTTTAACTGTGTAGATTCAGCTTTTGTGATCTTATAACTTGATATTTATTAATGAATACGTATTACACTATATACCTTTTTTTCAAAACTTTACAGGTTTGTTACAAGTGAATACCCTGTGAACTTTTCCGTTTGATCATTTCGCCCATCCCTCGCTGGGCAGTTGCATAGAGTCATTCCCGATTGGCCATTAACAAACACAGCTAAATTTATATGGATGCGACATTGTAAAGCGCTTATAAGTAGTATGCATACTTAGTTGACAATTTGTGGAGCCATGTCTAGAATGCTCCAAAAGCTAGTATGATTGCAGCTACCGCTCGGTTGAATGGACCAACATGAGGCTTATCTAAGTGCCCAAGACACGACAAAGAAGACATCGACAACATTGCTGCTGCTGCTGCTGCTGCCGCGTCTGTTGATGACACATGCAACGTATCTGCTGCTCTCACTTGGAGTTCCAAAGTGTTTATTGCATTGACACTCGAGGGAATGACAACGGGCTAAGGCAGCTTCGGCACACTTTCAAATCATAAATTCAGAGTTTGTCACTTTTGTGCTGATAGCAAGCTGTAAAACAAAGCGAGTGTCCGGTCAAACTTTCCACTCCTCTTAACTTGAGAGCATCTGTAACGCTCTTTTGAACAGAAATGCAAATGAATGATGCGCCATGGCCATTGAAAATTATAATTGGAGCAGCATCGAACAACAACAAAAATAATATATATATATATATATATATTTTTTAATTTTTTAATGGTGTCAACGCTTATCGTCAACCAAAAACGAAATGAACAAAAATCCAAAAAAGCAGCAATGCAAATGCCGCTAAGTGCCGAACAAAACGTTTTTCAAGATGAAGTCATTAAGAAACGAAACGGAAATTGTTATCAGCACTTTGGCTCGATTTCGATTTCGTACATATTGAAAATTTAAATATATATATGTATATGCATTTGTATGTAAACATATTTTCCATATTTGTTGGTACAACACTTGCCACTGCGTTGCTGTAATTACTACAGCATCAGCGCCTCGAAAACTTGACATTTTGAACTCGACGCTTGGGCAACTGAAAAAGCTGCTCAATAAAAATTTCTTATCTCTCGTAAAAGCAAAGAAAACATCATCATTTTATTGTAGTTGTCTAGAAAACATATATTTGCTTCGGGCGCCCATTAAATTTTACTTTTCCTACAACTCTTTGGAGACTTGTGCAACATTTTCTAGGGGAAAAAGTGAAAATTCTCTGTCTTAGCAGTTTTTGTTGATGTTTTATTTTTTGTTTTACTATTTTTTATTAGTTTTTGCCATTTGTTAATGTCATATGCAGTTGCTAAAATAAATTATTTTTAAGTTTTATTTTCTTTTTTTTTTATTGATTTATAGTTTGAAATGCTTTCGTCTTTTTATTGTGGTCAAATTGTTTAACACCGCGTATAATTATTTTTGCGGTTTTAAAAATTATTAACAAATTTTTGTATGTAAGCTACATACTCTTATGTATGTTATATAAAATAGAAATTTGTCTGTTCATTTTGGTTATTGTGGTTGTAGCTAATGGTGAGATATGTAAGCGTCTTTAATGGTTTTTATTTCATTTCTATTTCATTTGGAACATTGAATTTAAATATTTGACAGCTAAAGAAAATGTGTAGCTCGTTTGTTTTCAGTGCAATATGATTAAATACAAAGGGTCTTTTAGCCAGAGGGTTCACTTTGAATGTCATTTGACAAGTAAATACTAGGAATCAGGAGTAAAAAAAAAATAACAGTCTGTAAAACAAGCCGAGATGGACATTGAAAAACATTGTTTATTTATTTTTTGTATATTTATACTTTGTATCCCTTGCAGAAGGTATTATAATTTTATCACGAATTGTGTATAAATCGTCTCATAAAAAAAAAATCCGAAAAATTATGCATAGGCCTCACGAATACTTTGTTGCTGAGGCAGCCGAGGAGAATATCAAGACACACGAAGTTTGTACGCTGTGCGTGTGCCGACTGCGCTGCCGAAATCTTTTCCTAGGCACAGTGCATATGGCACTGCCGACCTCCGGTCTACAATCATTGTATATAAGTTTTCTTAATTTATTTACCATTTTGCTTCTCTCGAAGCATTGCAACTCAATTAAAGTTGGCCAGATGAAGAAAATAAGCTTTATCAAATCAGATAATGTATAAGAAATAAGAGAAACAAGATGTTATTGTGTAAAACAAGAGTTGAGCCGAGCACTAACCTAAGTGTCGGCTTAAACTGGTTGAGAATTATAAGCAGCACATTAACAGAATTTAATATATGTATACCCTTGCACACACTACACTAAGTGTCTACTGAAACTGGTTGAGAATTATAAGCACCACACCAAAGAAATTATCATTTGAATCTTTTGCAGAGGGTATTAAGTTCTGGAGAAACGTGAAGGAGACGTCTACAATCAGATAGCTACCATAGGAACGATCGATTGAAAAACAAGTTTTCTTATCTTTTCTGCAAGGGTATATATCTTCGGCACGCCGAAGGTAACATATCTTTCTTGTTATTAAAATTGTCATAACTGAAAAATGGAAACCTTTTCTAATTTGTATTTAAAGGGAGTGCCATTATTATAAGCCACTTTTCAATGCTATTACTAATATATATCAACAGAAAAGTTCGAATCTATAATACGCATACTATCATAACACTCGTAAAAATATTGCTTTAAGTCAAATGTAATGCGTAGTTCACTGGAGTCAGTTCTTGACAATAACTCCTCCACAATCTCAACATGGGCCAAAACATTGGAATCACAACCAAAAAGCAACAAGAACCAATGTTGTCGACATTTACGAGCACTAAGCAGCTCAGACACACAACCAACTAACGCGTTGTAGTCAAGACACCCACCAGTTAGACAGACATATACATACAGACAGACAGAAGGAAAGACGGAAAGACTGGCAAAAGTCAGTCATTGTTGTTTTTGTTGTTGTCTGAGCCTTAAGAAAGGCAGCCAGTATTTGGTATTTTGTTGTTTGTTTGTTTGCTGAGCTGCGTGTTGCAAGTGAAAATTAGAAAGTACGCACTAGAAAAGTGTCTGTGCTTATGTCTGGCAGCTGCTTGAACAAAGCCTGTCTCCAATCTCCAGCTGCCAGGCTACCAGGCAACTCGATGCCAAAGCTACTTTGGCCCAGTCCGCCCCCAAACAAACGCATGAATAGTTTAATTAAAATTTGCCTTTAAGCTGCTCACAAAAATATCATAAAAGAAAAGCTACACACAAAGACAATGACAACGGCAACGACAACGACGACAACGACAATTTCCTTGCAACATGCGCCATGAAAAATGAAAAACTTGTTAAAGTTTTCTAATTTTCTCAGATGACGACAAGTGTTTAGCTTTAGTTTTAGTTAGTACGCTTTTTTAGCGGCTTATGAAAACCCTTTTAGCTTGCAACCTTTCATTTCGAACAAGACATTAGAAAGTTTCATTACATCAGTATTTTTTTTCTTTCTTTATTTTGTTGCCAAATGTCGGCCAATATCAAAGCTAACGCTGCCGAGAATGTATTAAAAATAATGTTGATTTTTTTTGTGCTTTTGGTAGCCAAATCAAATGTTAATATATTGTTGTATATAGGTGTGTTCGTCTTAATGTGGCTTGAGCGGCTGATTTGTTGCCAAAAAAAGATAATAATAACTTGTAATAAAGTTCGATGACTGAACCAATGGGATATTAGCCGAATATGGTACTACAAATGATAAAAATGTAATTATTCTTATGTTTTAGAGCTAACGATGAGTTTAATGCGCAGTTTAAAGAACTTTTGGTTACAGGTGGAAATATTTTGTGAATACTTATATGCATATTAGTTGGTTAAGTATTTAACCTTGAATGGAAAGAATATTCGATCCAGTCCCGCTCGTCCCGAGTGTGATTTAAGCTATTCAAATAAGTTGAAAACCAGTCAGACTTTTGCGCCCATTTACCTACATTTAATAGGACACGTGTCAAATTGTTCTCAGTCAAGAGCTTTGGTTATAAGTTTTAACCCATTAGTACTACAATTACATTTTTCCTCTATATGACCTTCAACAGCCAGATTTTCTGCGCAGGGAGTGGAATTTTCCGAAATCGGTGATTTAACATTAGTCAAATTATTTTGAGTGTAGCTGAGGATGCGGATGGTACACAACAGATGTCGGCACGCAGCCACTCACATTTTTTAGTGCGTGTGTGCATTGGCAACAGACACGAAGGCAAATCATTACCACATAAAATTTAAGATATAAGCGCATAGAAATAAGATGTTATTGGCTTATACAAGAGTTGAGCCGAGCAATACACTAAATGGCATCTAAAACTGGTTGAGAATTATAAGCAGCACACTGAAGAACTAATATTTTTAAACCCTTGCACATACTACACTAAGTGCCGGCTTAAACTGGTTGAGAATTATAAGCAGCACACTGAAATAAACGAATATTTTTATACCCTTGCACATACTACACTAAGTGTCGGCTTAAACTGATTGAGAATTATAAATAGCACACTTAACAAAATAACATTTTAAATTTTTGCAGAGGGTATTATAGTTTTGTCAGGAAATGTGTAACGCATTGAAGGAGACGTCTCAAAAAAAAGCGATCAGCATCAGCAGCCAAATCGAACTAGCCATGCCCTGCTGTCCGTCCGTTTGTCCAACAGTTTATATGCAAACCAGTTCCTTACTTTTAGAGTTATCTAAATGAAACTTGGCACAGTTGCTTCTTTTTCTGCAAGCAGTTCAGATGTCAGAATTGACCAAATCTAACTACTATAACATATAGCTGCCATAGGAACGATCGGATCTGTTATACTTTATTGACCTCTTTTTAATGGGTACAGGGTGTAAAAAAAAGGAAAGTACAAAAATATCAAAGGCCGTATCTTAACTGCAGACAAAAGTTCAAGGACTGAGAAGAAAAGGTGCGAAACTGGAGCACTCTCTGAGAATGCGCAAAAGCGAGTTGTTGCTGCTGTGGTTGTTGTTGATTTTATGGCAAACTGTAGGTTTAAGTTCAGCAGTGGTTATGTGCCGGCAATTAAAAGTCACAAAGCAATGTCATAAACAAACTCAGCCACCTTGCAGCCAGAGCACACATAAGAAAACATACTTAGTTAAGAGCTTTTGATGATTATGGGCGGGTGGGCTGCGGGCTGTAGAGTTTGCAGGTTTATGCAAAGTTATTTGTTTGTTTGCGGCATCCTCTGTTTTATGACTTAATTAGGTACAACAACAGCACAGGTTCTCAAAATCAGCGTGAACCATAACGGTACGTAGGGAGCCAGATAACCTGGCCAACACCTCATGCTTCGTATACGTCCGATCGCTTGGTAATTATGCACGCGACACATGTTGCAAGAACACTTGGCGAGTGGGCTGACGAGTAACTTTGCCAAAGGCGCTAGCAGAGTCGGCAGTGGGGACAGTTCTCTGGCGGGCGGCATAGGTTAGTCGACTTGTCTCATTATCATTACAATAATCACTTGGCGGCAACGCGACGCCACTGACGTTGCAAGCGTCTCTTGATAGCGATCAGTGCAACGCAGACCCACAACAACAAGCAGCACAACATGATTATCAGCAACGAATATTATCATTATCATCATCGTCATCGTGTGCAAAAATAAAACTAAAGCCTCTTCCAAGCTTGAGCCACGCCCTCTGTTGCATGAGCGTCATCCAACAAGGGTAGAGCGCGAGGCCAAGCCTCAGATATGGTGTTGTAATTGATCGTGTAGCTCAGATTATAAATCAAATGTGTACGGAATGCGCCCTCCCATTAAGGACTATGCAATTTTGCAATTTAAGAACTGAATGTTAGCACAATGGTAGAAAATAAATTAAACTAAATGTAAACATATTTAAAACTCATTCAACAAGTTAACGTAAGCTGCAATATATACAATTTTGAACCGATTCAAGTATAAAACCTATGTGATATGGCTATAACGTTTCAGATAGTTATATACTAACAAAAAAAAGTACACTACGCACGAATTCATAACTAAATTTTCAATACATTTCAGGAAATCTAAGCAGCAAAATATAGCTTGTAAATGCGTTTTTCAATAAACAAGTTGAATAATTTGAAATTACTACTTTTAATACAGATTTTTTCGAATTACGTTCATTTGTATGTTTCGAAAAGAAAAACAATTGGACAATAGAAAAGTTGAATTTGGTTTTTGCAATAGCTGCGGATTTGCCAACTAGCCCAGTTTTAATAAGTTGAGAAAGTACTGTATAGATTTGCACTATTCTAACACAAGGCGTGTCGTACACTTAAACATAAATATTGCCACTTAAGCTTTAAAATAATATATCTAGATATCGCATAATGCACTTGACGAATCTATGGATTAAGTGCTAAAATTTGAAATTGATTATGCAGGCAGAGTGGAAGAGTGTTTAGAAGCTGAGCAGTGAGTGCATATCATAAAATATATAAAAAAGTAATAGTTACCAGACAGACACACACACACACACACATACATACTTGTTCATGCTATATAAAACAAAAACAACACTTCATGTGAAAGCTTAACGACAAGTCATTAGGCAGGCTACCCAATACACATGTCCCTGTCCATGCTGAGGCCATATTCATATAGATATCCAATGTAGTTGACTCTAGAACAGAAGACCAAGAACCGGCGCGATGCCAATGACTTCTTCTTTCACTGTCGGTTGTGCGGAGAGGGTGGGAGGGCAGGAAACAGGAGACAGGAGGTAAAAAGCACGTTGAATGTAATAAAACTTTCATAACTCTGCAGCTAATGGAGTTCGAAATGCTGCCTCGTAAAATATTTGTTGTTGTTGTTGTCGCTGGTGTTGTTGTTGTTGTTCTGGTTGTTTGCTGTTGCCGCTGATATAATTGCTAGGACTGGGTTACGGTTTGGGTTTGGTACTGGCCAATGCAATAGCAATAGCAATGCCAATGGCAATGGCAATGGCAACGGAAGCGCCAACTTGGACCGTAGCTTTGGACTGGGCCTACGCCGTTAAAATGAAGAAATTGTCATAAAAAAAGCATAACTGCATTGTTGAATGTCGTTCTTGTTGTTGTTATTCATCATCTTGTAGACTCTTTATATACCCTGTTTACATAATAAAAAAGTACATTTCAAATTAAATTTTTATTCACAATTAATAACAAGTACTAATTTACAGATTCAAAGCTAACTTGATATAAGGTGAACATATCTTTAAACATAAATCTTGGCAAATACTTCAAGGTACTTGCATGGTATTTAGAACAGGGCATCTCTTTGTCGAGCAACCTTGGCTAGAGCCTTCTTACATATTTTTAATGTAATTCTCTACAGTTAAAAGTGCATCAAGGCAAGGTAGTGTATCTATAGTGTACAACATATTGTTGTTTTTTCTTCATCAGCTGGAGGCTTGGCAATTTGTTCACATTTTATGCACATTTGCTGCTCGTTTTAATTGAAATCACAGAGAGAGTAAGAGAGCGAGAGAGAGCGAGAGAGAGAGTGCGATAAGTAACGAGCGAGAAAACTTTTTCAGCTGCAATTATTTTTTGGGTGCATCTTCGGCCAAGTTATTGAACAGGCTGCCAATACGTTGGCGAACTTAATCACCGCCCGGAACTTCAACAAATGCCAAAAAGTAACTACTACTTAGGAATATACCCGAGGTGCACTGACTTAACCGACTGGGCAGCCTTTTGTTTCTGTTTTTGCTACCTTTTTTCTGATTTTTCTCTTGCTTTTTTTTTTGTAGGCGTCAACCTGCTCTTTAAGCCGCATTATTTATGCGGCTGTGCAGCGATAACGCGCTTGCAAGCATAAACAAGTAAGAATACTCTAGTCGAGTGTGCCCGACTACGAGACTCCCTGCTCCCAACTTGCATTTCAAGCAGTTCAGCGGCAACACAAGCATGCAGCTTACTCAACTTGCACAGTGCATGTCAAACTGTTGTTTCTGCCTGCTGAGACAGGGGTAATAGATTCTTCTATAACTTTGGTGCTATTTATCCGATCGTGTTGACTTACACATCCGAAAGACATTGATTAAACATACATGTGTACCAAAAATTAAAGCTCTATCTTTAAAATTGTGGCTGTGGGAGTCTTTTGAGATTTGCGGGGGTGCGGGGGGGTGAATCCGAAATTTGAAATAAATTTGATCTGCGTATGGTATACAGGAACCTACATGCCAAGTTTGGTGTCTCTAGCTTTTGTAGTCTCCGAGATCTGTGTGTTCATACAGACAGACGGACAGACGGACAGACAGACAGACGGACATGGCTAGATCGTCACGGCTGTTGATGCTGATCAAGAATATATATGGTTTATATAGTCGGAAATGCTTCCTTCTGCCTGTTACACACATTTGCAGTACTTTATAACTCCCTTTTTCCCATTTTAAAAAACAAAATTGTTTTTCCTACAAAAACTTATTTTTTTTGAACCGATTGTTCCAATGGCAGTTATAAGATAAGGTCGTCCGATTTTAATAAAATTTGGCCAGCATATGTAAACTGTCCTTTAACTTAGGTAAAGTGAGTTTGGCTGAGTTATCTTGAAAAACAAAAAAGTTTTTCATACAAAAACTTATTATTCAACCGATCGTTCCTATATGTTATAGTGGTCCGATCTGGCTGATCTTGACACTTTGTCTGCCTATGGTATATACCAAGTTTGTTGCTCTAGCTTGAAAACTGTGAAAAAAACCTGCGTTCATACAGACGAACGGACGGACAGACGGACAGACGGACGGACAGACGAACATTTCACAAACCCAATATACTCTTTTTTCCATTTTGGAAAACAGAGTATAAAAACAGGCGGATATGTCCAAATCGACTCGGCTTTTAACACTGATTAAGAACATATAAACTTAGGATCAGAGAAGCGTCCTTATATATGTTGCATACATTTGCACTACTTTATCACTCCCTTCAACCCGATATTTAATAGGTACTGAGTGTAATAAGAAAAACGCCATGACTTCATGTTGAAGTCCAGGTTGAACCTACCTGTTTCGGACTCCGAGCTAACCAACTCTCAAAGAACCTGCACTACTTTTAAGGGCTCACTTGCTGCACTTAAGCAAGTAGAAGGCACTGCAGCCAAGGCGAACAAAAATATGAGATATTTCTTATCAGCTGGTATGCATCTGTGCACCTCGAGCGATTCTTGGTGCATCTTTTACTGCTTCTGCTGTTCGAACTCCTCCTACTGCTGCATTCGCTTTCAAACATTTTCATTTGCCGCTGAAAAGAAGCTGCTGCAGATTTATTGTCTTTGTTTTTTTCTTTATTCGCTCCTCATTCCTGTATTCTTAAACTCCTACTCGGCCTGCTTGCGCTGCCCTTCTCTTAAGTCACTACTTGACTATAATAATAATCATAATATCAGTCGTAAGTACATTTGTTGCAGCCACAGTTGCTGCCGCCTGCTGCATGCTACATGCTGCACTAAATACCAAGGAATTGGCTTATTGTAGTGGTCAGTTTCATTGCCTCTTGCTCTTTTTCTTCGTCCTCATTCTTGTCCTCGTTCCCTGACTGCATCCTACATTGCCGCAAGCTTCTCTTAGTTGTTTTCTATCGCTGCTGAGATTTTCCTTTATATTTTATTGTTGCCCGGTTTCGATTTCTTTACTTAGAAGTGGGCAATGAATGTCTGTCGTTTGTCCGTCTCTATATGGTGGCTGCTTCCAAAGAAAATGACAAGACAGTGGCTAAAAAGTTCTTTCATTGCAAAGTTTTTAATACAGGCTTTCGAAGAAAGTTTAAGACAAGAACTTTTAAATATTTTATTGATATTGAGAGCATTGGAAATTGTTGGCGTTGAAATATTAAATGAGTTTAATCTTAGGTATTCCCTTAATTCCTAATGATCATCAAAAATAATTACGTAATTGTAATTGTAATTTTAATTTTAGTTTTTATCTTTATTATTATTATTATTATTATTATTATTATTATTATTATTATTATTATTATTATTATTATTATTATTAATATTATTATTATTATTATTATTATTATTATTATTATTATTATTATTATTCTTATTCTTATTCTTATTATTATTATTATTATTATTATTATTATTATTATTATTATTATTATTATTATTATTATTATTATTATTATTATTATTATTATTATTATTATTATTATTATTATTATTATTATTATTATTATTATTATTATTATTATTATTATTATTATTATTATTATTATTATTATTATTATTATTATTATTATTATTATTATTATTATTATTATTATTATTATTATTATTATTTTGAAATTATTAAAATATTATAAATTTCTTAAAATAGACGATTAGACCATTTAAGCAATAAACATTTCCGAAAAGTGTTTAATTTGGCATACCGAAAACGTTTGTTTCTTCTTTCTTCAGCTTTGCCCCACTGTACTGGCGTGTGACGCGGACAGCAGTTGAATTTTATATGCTGCCAAGGTTACATCCCAGTTACACAAATCCATAACAAAACTAGTGCAATATTTGTATAATACGCACACATATTTGTACATGTACAAGATTACGAGTGCAACAGAGTAGCAATAGTCACGAGTCGTTGCCCAAGTCCGAGAGTCGAAGTACGAGTACGAGTCCAAGTGCGAGTCCTAGTCCTAGTCCGGGTCTTGAGTCTCGAGTCTCGAGTCTCGAATCCAAACTGCAACAGAGCCTCATTTAAATGCTTATCAGTGAAATCTGGATGAACAAAAGCGGCTGCTGCTCGACTGCTAACCAAACTACTCACTCAACTGTGTGGATGCTGAGACTGCTGAGCCATTCCGCAAATATGTTGCAAATGGAGAGGGGACGAGCAGGGGACGATAGTTTGGATAGAAGAAAAATGAGAAACCACTGAGATAAAGTGGCAGAGATTTGCAACATTCAAAAGCTGCTGCTGCTGTTGTTGCTGTTGCCTAGAAAATTCCAACAGTGCAACGTGCTTGGTGTATTTGCAAATTTTGGATTATTCATAGTTGTGATGAAGAACAAGAACTATTTTTGCTACGTAGCAGTATTTGTTTAGCATAAGTAGAGTGCGATGTGATGCTGCCACATTTCTTACGCAGTTTCCTCGCTGCAGAAGCCCTTATGCAGGCATTAGAGTTTCCTTGAAATTGGCAAAACTTACTATGATATGGTCTGCACATCTTGCTCTATTCTTCTACTGTTCTACACTGCTGTTGCCCATCTTCTTATCTGGCATCTACGGTTGCACTGAGCCCACGGTTCGCATATTTAACTTGCGCTGCGTGTGTCTTTACCCCATGCCCACAACCGGACATCTTCCTCTCTGTAACCCTTGCAGTATCTCATTGCCTGCCCATGCAAATGTATCTGTGTGTGTGTGTATTTTTGTGTGTGATGCATCATTTTGGCCTAATCAGGCCGCAAATCGTTGGCATTAAAGCCTGGCCCAAAGCAATGTTAGCTTTGAAATGCTGGCTGCCCACTTGTGGCAATTGTGTGATACTATTTACTTGCATGTTTGCATTGGTTTATATTTGCTGGCCAACATTATCCCAAAATGCCTGGGGCATTGCATAGATGAACAGATATTTGTATGTATGTATATATATATATATATATATATATATGCAAACAATTTTGCACTTAAAAGTAATTCGATTGCTTAAGCATCTAAATTAATTGCTTGCAAATGCAAACAGTTTTCATACTATTTGTTTCAACTGTCTTAAAATACAAACAGGCGTTACCCGAGGATTAATCCATTTAATTTTGTTTTCAGTAGAAGGCTTGGTTCAAATAAAATACAGACCAAGAAAAGTTATCTTCAGCGTACCGAAAATATAACCTTGTAGAAAAGTTGTTCATTAAATCTTAGTTTTGGACCGATTGTTCCTATGACATTATATAAAGTCACTAGGTTTAAACTCAAGAATACATTAAAATCGATATATGCAACGAAATATGGTTTTGAAACTTAGGGGCTGTCAATTTCAGCAGTTTCTAGCGTTTTTTCCGGTAAACCAGCGGCTTTTCAGGAAAGTTGTAAAACAATCATTTCTCGACGACTAATAGAAAACAATTCCACAAAATTTCAGCAAGTTATCTAAACCCTTTTTCTTAAACGATGCCTTTACTTTAGTTCAACAGTGAACATCTTATGTAAAGCGTGCTCCAAAGAATTTTCCAATGTTTCACTTGTCAAAAAGTTGTTTATAAATAGACCAAAGCAAATATTAGAAAACGAAGCCATATTAATCCAACATAAAGGCAACAGATGCTCAAACACTCGACTCAACAACATTTGAAATGACTTTACTTAGCGTCAAGTATTAATACGCTTTCATTAAAAAATTGAATGCTCGATTAGTCAGGCGGAGAGGCCCAAGTCAAATGTGCACCTTTAACACGTGTGACCCACACAAAAAAACAAAAACACCAAAAAAGAAAAATAATACGAAAATATATATAAATACAATAAAACTCAAGCGACGTGTGCCGTCAAGTGTGGAAAATTCGCCTTTTGACAAATGTGGACTTACAAAATATACAAAGGTTGTAAGAAAAACAAGCCTCTAGATACAAACAAACATTTGTAAGTCTTCTGTTTGTTCAATGGACAATTCAATCGACAATGCGTAAAAGCCAAAAAAAAAAGTAAAGTGAAAAAACAGCTATGCTTATAAAAGAAAGAAAGAAAGTCTGATATGCCTTTGAGCAATGTTTGTGTTTGTTGTCTGCTGTTTTTGTTGCTCTTGTTGTTGTTTAGCTGCAACATGTTAGAAATTTATAGCCGCAAGCGTTGCTCTTTAATTACAAATGACACAGAATTCATTTCAAGTGTCTCAATTTTGACATTATTAATGTTTGCCATGCCACCCAATATGCAAGCTTCAATGCAAAGCGAGCAAGGGTTGGGGAAGAGAACAAGGGGACAGGGGGAGGAGAGAGGGTATTGAGTATGGCAAATATACGGCTTGCAACTTGGAGTCGATCCTAAGCCGGTTTGCTGCACGCTCTGGCCATACAAATCACAGTTTGGCCATATGCGCAATAAGAACCGCGCCTGATGTACGATTTTGGCTTAATCTTTGTGGAGCATGTGCGTCGCAAGTGTGTGTATGTGTGTGTGTGTGTGGTGCACGTTCAAGATTTGCAGTTATAGATACGACTGCGCCACGCACCGTACAAGTGCACAAGGGAGTCGAGTCTTGCCTCAAAAATGCAAAAAAAAAGCGCAAAAAAAAAAATATTTTCAAAAATGCGAAAGAAAAAAAAAAGGCGATACAAAAATCAAATCAAGTTTCGCCTAGGCAGTATGGGCCCCGCCCGGCGCGTTACTAAAAACCATAAACCGTTTCAATATTGAACGAGCAGCGGGGCAGCCAAAAGATACATCGCATCGCACAGTGCCAATGCCAGTGCAAAGCTGCATGGCCAAGTAACTGGAACACAGCAGGATGACATTTCCATTGAGCCAAAAAGCCACAGCTACAGCAACGATACTCCGACTAGGCAGAACACAGAGCACAGAGCAGTTGGAGTCGTCGGTGTAGAAAACAGAGAAGGTGGCGGGGCATGTTGCAGCATTCTGCGTCGACTTCGATAGTGAGTTAACGTCAGCAACGAGGCAATGCCAAAAAAAATAAAGAAAAAATACAAAAAGATTTGAGGTAGTTAAGGAACAGACGAATGATTTCGATTCTAGGATATACAGTGCTCTATATTTCCAGATTTATATCTGCTTCTATGAATACTTCAACTGAATATTCATTCAGATTTGTCAAATTTAAAATCATCATCTCTTATCCCAATTCTCTTAAAATTAATTCCGTTTCAATCCAATTCATTTTCAAGAGCACAAGAATTTTTACCGAAATGCCTATTTCTGAAAGAATTAATTCATTTTCAATTCAATTCTTTACCATAAGAAAAAGAATGATTCCCCAAATACCTAATTCTCATAGAATTAATTCAATTTTAATTCAACTCCTTATCATTAGAAAAAGAATGATTCTCGACATACCTCATTCTCAAAGAATAAGTTGAAATTCAATTCTTTATCATAAGAAAAAGAATGATTCATCAATCTTAAATTCTATGTGAATTAAAAATAAGAATGATTCAATTTCAATTCATTCAAATTTAATTCAATTCTTTTTCTGACCTCGAAAAGATACTGAAACACAAGAAAGAAATGATATCTTCGGAGTGCCGAATTAATGTATACCCTTGCAGAAAAGAGCTGCGTAAGGAAACTTATTTTTCAACTGATCGTTCCTATTGTAGCTATAAGATATGGTGATCCGATTTTGGTAAAATATGGTCAACATGTGTGGACCTTGCTTTAATTTAGATATAATGAATTTGGCGAAGATATTTTGAGAAACAAAAAGTTTTTCAGACAAAAACTAATTTTTCAGCTGATCGTTCCTATGGCAGCTATAAGATAAGTGGTCCGATCTGGCCAATTAAACTCTGTGCCAAGTTTCATCAAGATAGCTCTAGAACAAAGTCTTGAAAAACGCATATAAACAGACAGACAGACAGGCAGACGGACATGACATGAAGGCTGTTGAAGCTGATCACGAATATACCAATTTTTTTTCTGTGACTTCTTCAATGCGTTACACATTTCGTGACAAAATTATAATACCCTCTGCAAAGGTATGAAGATGCTAGTTTAATAGTAATATTATATGCACCCTTATTGCCAATGCTCAATAGAGTATTTCAAGCACACTTGGCACTTGTTGCAACTTGAACGAAATACAAAAAAAAAGAAGAAAAAGAAAAAGAAATTGTACGTAGTGCACGGTTTACAATCGTTTTACTATGCTGCCTTTACTTGATGCATATTTATGTGCCTGCAGTCGCAACCAAATTTATGTCTTAGAAGTGCAAAATATATAACAGAAAACATGCGGCTTAGGCTAGAAAAAAATGACCCCCTCTTACAACAAAATAAAAAAAAGAAAAAGAAACACGGCCATGAATGGAACATTTAGTCGAACGACAAATGGCCAAGTTTGCATAGAAGAAAATAAAGACTTTCGCCGGAAAGTCGGGTCCGTGCAGCATTCTGTACGTATGTCTGTGAATACCTAGAAATTCGTTGACTCTAAGCACATATTCAATTTGTGTGTGCCACAAAAGCGTTTGATCATAGCCGGCGACTCCGACGCCACACACACGGATATTTCTATGCAGGAAAGGAACCCGGAGCAGTTGGACAAGTAATTTTTCTCAAGTAATTGATACTCTGCCGCATGGAGAGACGCGTCGCATCCCATCGACTTGCTCTAGCTGTCCAGTCAGTCAGTCACTCAGTCGTGCAGTCATTCAGTCAGTTAGTCAGTCAGCGAGTCAGTTACAGCCAGCTGTCTGTATGTCTGTCCATCTGTCTGAATGTCCGCTATCGCCTGACAGTCTGCTGCTGCATATTAATGACTTTCTTTAATGCCTTTTCCTCATTTATTTTACACACGAAACATTTTTCAACGCCTTCTCTGGGTATTAGCACTTGGTCATAAGCTTGGCCACTTTGCAATTGTCAGATATTTAAACGCATATGATATATGATTTTGTTAAAATCAGAAAATTTTGAACAATTTTAAAATTTAAATTAAATATTTTTAAATTGATTAAGTCAGATACCTATCCTAGTGAAATGACATATCATTTTATTCTAAAAGGAAAAATCCACAATTTGTGTTTCCTTTCACAACTAAAATAGTTAACGTTTTTTCTTTGATATTTTTCAATTATTTAAATTTCACTGAAAGTAAGTTTCATTATGAAAAACTTTTGTGTTTTTCAAAATATCCTGACCAAACTCACTGTATCTAAATCAAAGCACGTTTTACACATGTTGACAAAATTTCATCAAAATCGGATCACTATATCTTATAGCTGCCATAGGCACAATCAGTTGGAAAACAAGTTTTCTTATGCAAATCTTTTCTGCAAGGATATATGTCTTCGGCACGCCGAAGATAACATTTCTTTCTTGTTTTTCAATCTGTGAGGATTCAGAAAGAAAACCATTTGTGATATAAAAGTAAGCTGTGGAGATCAAGGAACAACATTTTTATATATTCGACAAAAATCAACTTTCGGAAAGGGTAAAATTTATTCGTTTAACTTATATTATTATAAATACTTATATATATATATATTTTTTGTTGTTTCACCTATTTTTAAGCAATGCTGCGTCGGCAATTTGCCGTTTGGCTTTTGAAAATGGGCGTTCAGCGGGCCACCCATACCGACCCAGTACCAAACCCACTACCAGTCACAGTTCCAGTCTCAGTCTCCGTCGAAAGTATCTACAGAATTTCCTTTAGTTTTGAGTTCAGGCAATTGCACTTAAACTTTACGCCACCGCCGCACGGTTACAGCAAATTGAGTTAGTATAATTAAATATGACATTGGCAAGCGTATATCCGGCAGTGTGTGGGTTGTTGCCGTTCGCCTGCCCTGACAATTGAAATGAAGTGTTGACGCTCTGTGTGGAGCCGAGACAGTCGCGCACTGAGGCGACAAATGCTCATATCATATGTGTATCATGTCGGGGAGCACACATAATGAGCGGGTGTCCATTGCCAGTCCCCCAGATCCATCATACATACTCATATTCATACTCATAAACGCTTGACTACCGACACAGCCAGTTTTCAATTAATGCATCCATCCAGGCAGCCTTTCAGTCATCCACTACAGCTACAGCTGCATAGTATATGTAAATCTGTTGTATACAATATAACGTATACCATATAAGCTTGTAGCATTGTAGGATTCCAGATTCATGCGTAACTAAATCAAAATACAACGACAACAGCAGCAAGATCCACAACAACTGGCAAATGCGTGAGGCAATGCTTATGAAATTGGCGTACAATTTGTGTGTGGCATATACCACAAGTAGTTACGTGCATATAGAGATATCATAAGGGGTGTTCGCTATGCGACTTTTTGTTTTCCAGTAAACCGTCAGAGTCTTGAAATATTACTTAAATAATCTTTTTCCTAGTATTTTGTCCAAGCAAAACCTCTACAAAGAGTCTCAAAATAAAAAATTTGTTCATACTGAGATATTAGGTTGAACAGAGGTGCCTATATAAGTTTAGCCCAAAAAATCTCAACAAATATGATTTTTTATATATACCTATAATATTATTAATTATATTAAATATTCCAAATATATTTTCAAATACCAAATTTTTAGAAATATAGAAAAGAAAATTGAGAGCATCTTCGTTGTACCATTAATCCAAATAGTATTGAATAACACTTCAAATTAAGGTGCCTCTTCAACAATCAGGCCACAGGCCACACGCTGCCCAAAGCTTAAACTGAACAGAAATTTTACTGAATACCCCTATGGCCCGTGGCAAAACGGCCAATTGCACGCACTGCAACTGCAACTGCAACAGGAGCAGCAAAAGCAACAGCAAAGCTAGCGGCAACAGCAGCAGAAATTGCAACAGTAACACAGCACAGCAGCAACAGCAAAACAGCAGCAACATCATGAGCAAAAGCAATACCCTTACAATTTGCACGCATTTTTCAGCAAGAATTTTGCTGCTGCTGTCGCTGTTGCCGCTGTCGCTGCTAATGCAGCGCGTTGCAATATGCTTCATTGCCGCAAAGCGCCAAAAGGGAGTGTCAGCAACAACGACGCGACGATGGAGAACGCTGAATAGAGAATGGCTGGATGGTGAATGGTGAATGCAGCACCCAGGACGATGGATGTTGCATATTGGGCGATGACGACAACAACAACAACAACAACAACAACAACGACGACGACGCCGGCGGCTGTGAAAAGTTTCGCTCGCCGAAGCGACAGCTGTGAAATATGCCGTCAGGCATTTGAATTTCGCATAATGCACGCCTGCCTGCCAAGTGGCCGACGCACAGTGGGGCAAAGCGTCATTTAAATGATTAACGTGGCACAAAAGTAGAAAAATTTGTCAATATACTCTAATTTGATAAGAAGAGTGGACTCAAACTTGCGGGAATATGAATGAAAACTAGTTAAGATATAGAAAGTAACAAAAAACAAACATTTTAAGCTCTTACTTAAACAGAATAAGTTGAATTAGATAACTTAAGTAAACCAACTCTGATATAAAAAATCTGTTAGCCACAACTTTTTGTTTAATAGATATCGAAGTTTGCCGTTCAATTAAATAGGGTCTAAGCAGTTTTAATAAGTGAATTTTAAGACAGGAACCTAATTTTTATGAAATTCATGTCAAAGAGTAGTTTTTCATGAAAATAAATCTCATTGCAGATAAATTGCGTTTCGATATCTTGTCGACGCAGTGAATCGCCTTCATTTGTTTTTTGAAGTTTTGAAATAATAAGAATAAAATTTGCAACAAAAAATATACCAATTTCGATAAAAAAAAGCAAAAAAGTACCATCGATTCTCAGTTTTTTACTTTTATATTATATAATACAGTTAAACTTTCATACATCGGATTAAAATGTAAATGATCAAAATGCGTTTTAGACAATTTAGTTAAACATATAGATAAATTCAAATAATTTAATTTAAAATCGTGAAATCTCTAGATATTGGGCTAGTCTTTTCTTGGGTTTTTTAAATTATTATTATAGTTTTGATTATGTTAAGTGCTATTCGCAAAATTCTTTCACTTTTATATTGGACGACTAAATATAACTATTGTACTTTTCACATTTCTTTCAAAAATAAAAATGCTAAGGAAAATGTAGTTTTTTAAAAAATATTCCCAATATACTATCGACTAAATAATGTACCAGTTTTGGTACATTTGTACCAAATATGCCAACTGTGCTTACAATATAAAAAGTCTAGCAGCTCTTCCGTGAATATGTTGGAACGAATTAAGAATAATGTGCCAAAAATAACTTACTTATTGCGTATTTTTACTAGCTAATAACCACTGTGCAGAGTTGTTGTCGTCGCCGCCAACGACGCTGTTGCCTGATTTGTATGCAATCATATTTTTGGGTGCCAGAGTCTGGGCTATGCTGCCTCTGCCGCTGCCGCTGCTGCTGCTGCCGCTGCGCTCGACTTGATGATACTGTTGGATTACATTTAGGATTGTTTATGTTGTCATCTCCTCCGCAATTGTTGGCTGGCGAACCATGCGCTCTACAATTGTGCATGATATACGATGGCGACAACGTCGACGGCGACAATGATACTGACTATGATGATGCTGATGATGATGATGCTGAGAATGATGATGATGATGATGATGACGACGATGTTGGTGTTGTTGCTCTTTGGCGATAGCGACATGAAATGCGCGTACAACAACGCCATTTAGGCTGATGCTGTTGCTACCCACATGAAACAGGGCATAAGGAAGCCACCACATTTGGAAAATGAACCAATTTGCTGCCTACTGTGCAATGCTACTGTCTGCAGCATCCACATCCACATCCACATCTACGTAGGCACAGTTGCAATTGCAGTTGATCATCAGTTGCTGCTGCTGTTGCTGTGGTAGTTTCAATTGCAATTGCAGTTGCAGTTGCTCTTATTCGCAATTGTTATTCATAAATGCAATTCATATTGAAAATTGCTTTAATTTAACTGAGCTTTCGTCACCTTCGCACAGCGTCAACTTCATTATGTTGCTGCAACATCTGCAAGCTCAATTAACATTATACATTTTGCTTCTAATTTAATTTTAATATTCAACACGCCACTCAGTTGGTCCCCGCAAACTTCAATCTTCCATCGAATATATCATAAATTTCGCAAATTTTTAATGGCTATAATTGGATTTTAACCTGAGACCATGGCTGCCATATTTATACCAAACTGATACATTATTTAGTTGTTGGTACAATCGGATTTTTTTTTTTTTGGTTGCTATAACTTTAAAGTTGTGGAATTGCATTCATACAGACCGACAGACGAACAGACAGACAGAGTGACGGCAATTTTACAAGCCGACTATACTAAAGTTTTAAATTTTTTTAAAGTACATAAAAACTTTTTGTAATTGATTTTTAAAGGGGTTTTTTGTTCGCATTCGTTAACTTTTTTAGAACAGAGATTTGTAATCTTTTTTTTAAACAGAAATTCTACACTGTGCATCAAAGTTATTCCAAGCAACAAATTTAATTAGCAATAAAGTTCATTTCAAACACCATTATAGAGTTTCACATAAAGTAATAACAAATCTTACATTCATAAGAAAAACGAATACCCCAACTTTTTGGACAAAAATATTGTTAAGACCAACAACTGTTGGAACGGCCTTAAAAATCTCACAGTTAAAAAATAATTCAATCAAAAAAGCCGGAAAAAGTGTTAAGGACTTAAGCTGTTTTAGAAAGAAACTATGTCGTTCGTTTCAAAAATGGAAAAAATTGAATTTTAAATTAATTGCAATCCCACACTTAATACAGAATAAACTTATTAACTATTCACTTCAATCATACACTGCTCAAAACCACATAAGTCTACTGTTTTAGCAATGATCCAAGATTTCGAGGCATTATTTGAAGTCGAAAGAATCAATCAATTAGATCATGTATTACTTTTGTAAGGTTTTTACGCATATCCATAAAGTATATTAAGTCATAAAATTGTCATAACAAATTTTGACTTAATATACTTTGAAACAAACAATTTAATTGAATTGGATCAGGACCCAAATTCGTACCGTGCTTTTGGGGCTTACAAATAACAGTTTGCTTATTTTGTTTAAATCAATTCTTAAATTAATGAAAACTTTTGGCCAAAGTTGGTAGATGCAGTCATTAGCCAGGTGTGCCGTTAAATGCATTTAAACGTATTCGTTACTGTTTCTGTATCTGTATCTGGCCATTTACAGCTCAACGGATTTGTAAAATCTGGATAAACGCATACAAAAATAAGGGAAATAACAATAAGAACGTTGCAGTCAGATGCTACCGACAGAAGTATACTCTGTTTAAAACCTGTTTTCTTCATTTTTCGCTTGTTTGATAAATCGAACGTGGGCTCTTCAAAGTTTGTTTGATTTAATCCTTCAAGGAGGTGATGAGTAGTTTTTATGTACAATTATTTGTATCTAGTTATTATAGTAGTTGGAGGGAAGAGTAGATAGATCTTAACACCTTGGCTACGTAAGGTATACACCAACATTTAATTGATTGAGCCATTATCAATGTTGTGAATAAAATGACGTTCATACGTACAGACAGTCTGCCATACAGACAATGCACAGCCTCAATCTACAATTGTTCCCGCATTTGGAGAAACAGTGCATATAAATATTTTTCAATTTCACGCTTCAAATAATTTACTAATTAGATTTGCATTTAATTTTTTGGCAACCCGTATGAGAAACCCGACAAAAAGTTTGGAACTTTACGTATGCGCTGACTTAGCAAATTGTTGGCTAGCCCCAAAACACAGTAATACTCGTAAACAGTTGATAAAAAGTTTACCAAATGGTTGCAACATTTCTAAACAGTTAGTTGGCCTCAATATGAAAGATACGCGTCGTGCAACTAACAAAACATTTGGCCCGACTAATTATTCAGCAATTTAGCAAAGCTCATCATAATTTGCATTCGGATTAAAGCAAAGTTAAAACAAAGCGAAACGATAGCTAACCAGGGCTGGAAATGCACACAGTAAAGATAATTAAGAAACTTTCAGTGAAGGATTTTCAAAATAAATAATTCCAAATTTGAGATTAAGTTTAAGCAGGAATACAATTAATTGGATATATGTATATGTCATAAGTAGAAGCATATTATATTTCATTCTTTAGCTACTCTGAACTGAATGGTATTCACTTTAATCAAGTTAACTCTTTCAGTTTAACTATTAGTAGCAACATTGTAAATATTTGCAATAAAAAATAGGATGAAATATTTGATGTTATTTTGTCTTTTGTCTGCAGCCCTGGTTTTTAAATGACTAACAACATTTTGAGCCAATTTAATCAAAACCAAATGACAGACGGCGCAAGAAAGAAAGGCAGTCAATGCAGACAAGCAGACAGATAGACAAAGAGAGACATGAAGACTGAAAAAAGAGACAAGCAGAGGGAAGGATCCATTTTGGAGCAGGCAATGCCACCGGTCGCATTTGCATTTTGAGAATCTTGACAAGCTTCGTACGCTGCTCCTTTTGGGCAACTGGCAAGACAATGATGCGGTTGTGACTCTGATATCAACTGGGAACAGCAGACTGCGACGGCGACTGCGACTGCAACTGCAACTGCGAATGGATGAAATTCATTTGGCTGCTTTGTCTAAGCAATCGATCTTTCAATCAATGCCGAGAGCTAAAAGCGTGCAACCAACTTCAGGCGCTGCGACTGAGTCAGAGTCACAGTCAGAGTCACAGTCAGAGTCGAAGTCAGTCGAAGAGCATCGATTCTGGATCGCATGCAAATTGTTAGCCAGCCGCCTGTTGAATGCATCAAAATGCAATCAAAATTAACAAAAAAAACGACGAAAATAAAACCAAAATGTTGCATGATTCATGGGCGGTCTGTTGTCTTTCTGTGTGTGTGTGTTGGGGGGTGCCCAGCATTATTTTAATTAATATGACAAAAAACGTAGCACAAATGCAAATGTGAGTTGGTCCGATTGGCAACTTTGACTCAATTAGTTGGGAGTTGGCTGAAAGAAATGTCAGACTGGAAAGCCAGAAAGCTGACATTTAAGCAATTTCAAACGTTTTGCTAACAAATTGTACAACGGCAGCGCTGAAATCACAACAAAAATATCAGCATTGACCTTTTGACATATGGCTCTCTCCGCTGACTTCTTAACTTCGACGTCGTCGTTGTTGTTGTTGTTGTTGTTGTTGTTATGGTTGTTGTTGTCGTCGTGCCTGGCACTCTCATATAGGACACAGTTAGAGTCACAGAGACACAGCAAGACATTTTACAAATGTTTTCAATTGAATTGCTCTGATTTTGGCAAAGTTGCAATGCACCACCACCACCACCACCACCAGCAGCAGCAGCAGCAACAGCAGAACCACTACAACCACCAGCAGCAGCAGCACTAACAGCAGCAGCTTTTGTGTGTTGGCTGCATTTTGGGGCCGCTGGCAGCGCCGTTAAAGCCAACGCCGCTAGCGGCAGCCGAAAATGTCGTGATGATGGCAAATTGTAAATAGCTTAAATGGTCTAAATGGTTTAAATGATTTCAATAGCCTCTCCTCTGGCGGAGGCGGCTCGTTTGCTGCTGCTGCTGTTGCTTCTCCTCGCTGCAGCTCGCTCCCAGTGGCAGTCAACTTGGCTAACAGCAACAACAACAACAAGAACAGCAGCAGCCACAACAATGTCGACAACTACGGAGGAGCTGCTCTGTTGCCTCTTTTTCAATGGTAACAGTTATCACACAAACTAATGACATGAAATTAGGTATTGGCTGCTTGACTGGCTGGCAGCTTCAGAGCGCCTTTTGGCTGACTGTGCTGCTATTGCTCGGCTATTGCCTTTTGCCAGTTGAAACAAAGCATAAAAGGTAACACAGCTAACAACAACAACAGCCACAACAGCAACAACAGCAACAACTACAACAAATAGTTATATAGAATTGTGCACGTTGTTGCTGTGATATTTGCTATGGCTACCATTGCAGTTAAAGTTGAATTGGCTAATACACTTTTCAAAAAATATGGACCTGAAACACATTTCATTCAAAGTTTTAACAGTTCTATATAAAATAGAGTACATATTTAAGCTTTGGTTTCTAACATGCTCTACAATTTGTCTAAAGATGCTGTTAATAATTTATTTAAGCGGTTATATACACTTGTGATGGATTAAAAACTATATTTTTTTTGCATATTCTTAATGTATGTACTTTTGAGAATGCTCTCACGAAATTTCATAACGATCAGAGCATTTAAGTCGAAGTTATAGCTATTCAAAGCGCACTACCTGAACAGCACACAGAAACAAACTTGAAACTTTAAACGCGATTATTTCAGAATCATGTTTTCTCGAAAAGACCTTTGCGGTGGACACGATTACTAAAAAACTATTTATCCGATCAACACTAAATTTTTAACACTTTTTATTAATGATAAAAACTTGTCGCTGAACAAAGGATTTTCAGTTTTTTTGAAAACTTTTTTTTTAGAACAAAAATTCGAAAAACCTTGAAAAAGTGAATTTTTTGTTAAAATCGCTGGCATTAAATCAAAATTTTTTCAAATCCTTCGTTCGGCAACAAGATATTATAACATAGTAACGGAATCTTTTTAAATTTTTGATTTGAGAGAACCGTTTTCAAGATATGATGTCCACCTCAAGGCACTTTGAAAAAAAGAACTTCCAGGAATTTGCCTATTTGACGTTGACAAAAGATTTGGAATAAATATTTTTAAAGGTGTCAGAAAAAGATCGAGAAAATTGCATCTTTTTTCGAAGATTTTTTTCTATTCGATCGATTTGTAAAGTTTATAAGCTTAACAAATTGCTCTCTGCTTTTGAGCGACCTAGCTCTATTTGGAAATTTATTTCCTGGATTGTTATTAATATTATTAAAAGCGAAATTGCCTCTCGTTAAGTCCCAAAGATACAAAAATGATTGAAAATGTGTTATTTTGTACATGATGTTAAACAGGCAGCTTGAACCAAGGAAATAGTTGAGTGCCAAAAGACCTAATCAAATTTTTATAAAAGCTTTTCAAAAAATAATAACTTCTTTTGCTGAAAATTTAGATGCAACTCAAGTCTTAATTTTTTTACACTGCATTTAAGGCCAAAATCCATAACGTCCACCGCCCAGCGCACTCCCCCTTCTGCTGCTGCTGCTGCTGCAGCTCAAGTTAACAATGCAGCACGCCAAACCCAGTACAAACCTTGGAAAACCGTTACAATATGAACTGCAAGCGGTGGCTACCAAAGCGTTTTGTGTTACAACTATTGCAATATTTTCTCTTAGCCACATTAAAATATTCCTTTTGGTTTATTGATTTGTGCTACCAAAATTATCAGAAGACAAAAGGAAAAAAAGGCGACTACAGACCACCGAGTTCATGATCTTCGACAAAACAAAACAAAAAAAAAACAATAAATTAAAAAAGAAAATCAAAAAAATGAAAACAAATAAAAATCTCAGACTGTTTGCCATTGTTAAACATTTCCTGGTGAAATTTTTCTAGCGCAATGCAAACAAATTTTCACAATTTTTGCCTGGCTTCAGCGGCAACGTCAGCGTCAGCGGCGGCGGCGGCATTCAAACTTGGCCTGGCATTGAATTATAGTGGCTCATTAGGCCCTTTTACTTCAATCACGGCCAGTGAACAGAAACTAAGTATTTGAAAACATTTTACAACTGGCCATAAAAGGACTGTGCAACGAGACAGAGACAGAGACAGAATAGAACAGAACAGAACAGAAAACCAAATAATTTAGATCACGAATTTGTTGTCGTATGCAAATTAATCAAATGTCCTCAGGTAATTCAATATTGTCAAAACAGAGCAACGAAATCAATTATTTAATCGCTAGGAAATTGTAAACGCTCATCGATCTTACAATCTTGAACATTTTGTATTAATTACCAAAAAAAAAAGAAATGTTATACAAAACCAAAAATTTAATATCAATATGTTAGATAAGATGATGGCAAAAAGAAGGAAACGACAACAACAACTCGTTCAGGGTGGTCGTTTAATATATTAAGAATTAAAAGTCGTAGACACCGTTTTGCTGTCTCTCTTTCTCTGTAATCCAAGTAGGCATTTAACCAATTTAATATTATTATCTATGATCTTGTAAGAAACACAACAACGTTTTTCCCTGCAACAAACAGCGTGGCTGTCGTCTGTCGTCTCAGTTTCTGTCTCAGTCTCAGTTCTCAGTCTCTGTCTCATTCTCAGTCTTAGTCTGCGTCTCAGTCTCAGTCTGCGTCTCAGTCTTAGTCTAAGTCTCAGCATTAGTCTCAGTCTGATTCTCAATGTCGCTAGCTGTAATCAGAGAACAGGCAAACTGGCAACAGGCTACCCTGCAACCAGCCAGTTGAACAAACGAAAATGAGTGAAATATTTGTGTGGTTCGTTCGCTTTGGAGCCGGCGTTCTAATTGGCGCTTGTAGCTGCTTGTTGGAAAATCTGAGGCAAAAATCTACAGCGTTTTCTTATCTTACCAGAAATAAGCTTTGAACACACTAAACACTGAGCACAGAACACTGAACACTGAACATTTGATCATTTGAACATCGAGCAAAAGAGCATTCCATGGCTGTCACATGGCTGCGATTGGCGACATTGATGCATGTTTATGTAACAGCAAATTGATTTTAGCTCAACGAAAATTTCTAGCTAACTGTCCAACTGTCTTTTAAGCCTGTCTTTCTTTCATTCTTTTCGCTTGACAGCATTTTAGTGTAATTAACCAAAAGTATTTGAAGCCAGCGGCCCGCCTGCAGTTCATAAATCTCAATGTCGTTGTCATCGACAGCGTTGTTGTTGTTGATTTGATTTTGATAAATTTTAGCTTAATTAATTACTCTGTTGCGGTTTATCTGCAAATCTGGCCAATATAGCTTGTCTGTGTGTGTGTGTGTGTGTGTGTGTTGTGTCTTTGATATCAATATCTATTTAGTTTATGGTTAAATTGATTTCTGGCCGCCTGCTGTGCCTTTTGGGTGTATATTGGTTTCTCTACTCTTAACTGGGTCAGCAGCATGTTATCAATGCCTGGAAAATTGAATCAGATAATTTTTATTACTTTTAACAAATACGTACTAGCCATGCTGTGTTGTGGTTTTTGCGTTTTTGTTTTCTATCAAAAACTTAAATTGATTTTTAACCCGACCTTGGCCACAGTTACTCCATGTGTTAGTGTTTTGTTGTTTTTGTTACTGTTGTTGTTGTTGTTCTGTCCGTTTTTTGGTTTTTAGACTCTGGCATTTCAAATGCAGCCACATGCAGCAATCAACATTCAGTTTAGGCCACAATTCTAAATTATTTAATATATTTTGTTGATCTACGTAATTTATAATATTTGCACAAGCATTTTGTGATTTTAAGCAAGCAATTTTATTTTTTTTCCCATATACGCATAACTAGAGTTTTTCTCTAAAAGTTTTGTTTATAAATATACAGGAATTTTCAATACTTACTTTTGTAGCAAATAGTTTTGAAAATAAACAAAAATGCAGTGCTAATAAATGTAAGAGCATACCGTACATTAAATATTTCAACTGAATTGTTTTTCATAAATTGCTGATAATGTTGTTTTGTTTCAAATTCATTGTTCAAAACATGTGCATGGTAAATGCAATTTAACAATTTTTAATTAATTATTTTTGTTATTTTCGAAAATCAAATTCTGCTCATAAAATCATTTTTGAACCAAATTGTGTTCCTTGAAAAAGTATGAGCTAGAATTAAATCTAAAGTAAATGCAATTCAATTTAAATTTTTGTAAATTCCAATATGCTATATATCTATGTTATATTATGTTACAACTTGATTTGTTGCTTTCATTTAGACTGTTTTAAAGAAAATTTGAAAACTTTACAGAATAAGTCGAATGAAATTATTCGATAAATTTAATTTACACATCCATTTTGAGTAACTGAAAATGTCAAGTCAAAAGAAAAATATCTGAATTTACAGGCCGGAATTTCATTTGAAGTGAATACTAAGTGTGCAAAAGCCTTTAACTAAATTTAAAATTCCATTATTGCTTTAACTTTTGAGAACTGCATATAGAGTGTAAGCCAATTCGTGACACTCAATCAGCCCTTCAAAATGTGCCCTGAGCTAAACATTCGCTTTCAAAGTTTTGAGGTGCACCACATCACTTACGTCAGTGACCACACACACACACACATACATAGACACACATGAACACACACACACATGCAATGACATATACACAACTTATTTACCCATTCCCATTTGGAAATACTCGCAAATATCTGTTGTAACAGGGAATTTAAATTGAAGCAAAAATGTGTACAAATATTTAAACATGTGTTCGCCCACTCGACGATACATGACCAGGCTGAAATGTAAGTAAAGTTCCACTGAAACTCAGTTGCGTTCAATTAAAAGGATTTTCGATTTTACAAAGTGCGTTTTGTCAGTGCCCAAGGCGTGGAACGGGTTGCTATTTCTACTGAACTCAACGGAACAAAACTGAACTCAATTCAACTCAACTGAGACAATCCTCGAGCGGGCAGGTAAATAAAAATAGGCATGTTAAACGTTTTGTACATGACAACTGCCAAATAAAAAAGACGGCAATTTTAGCATAGCCAGTAGAAGTTTCATAATAAAGCTTGAAAACAAAACTAAAGAAAGACATTGTGGATTTTTTTTGAAAGATATATGTATACCTTGCCGAAAAGTTGTTTATAGAAAAATTCAGTTTCCCAATGATCGTTGCCATGCCAGCTAAAAGATATAATAGCTCAATTTTTATCGAAATTGACTATATTATATAAACAAAATAAATATATATATATAAATATATATATATATATATACTTGAAAATGATAAGTTTGATTTAGATCTCTGTGGAAAAAATGGAAAATGTTCATGCCTGAGAAATCTCTGAATATAGAATATAGGAGGCCTAGCGTTCGAATTCCAGTTTGCCACCGGATTGCTTTTTTATATATTTTTTATTTAGGCAAGAGAATATACCTTACAAAAGAAGGCCTTCTGTGAGTAGAACATCCCCTGAGCATTACTTTTCAGGCCTGAAACAATGTATTGATTCAGACCTGAACTAACCACCGGGTAGTGATCACATTTTTTCACACTTTCTGTATCTGTATATCTTTCAATCAAAATAAAATTTTTCAATCGATGTTATAATGAGTCGATCAGTCAGAGCGACGAATAAACCTAGATCGACTTGGCTTATGACACTTTGCAAGAAAATTTTTCATTTGTTTATAGTCGAAAACACAATTTGTGACAAATTTAAAACACCCTGTGCAAGGGTATATAAATAGAAATAAATAAAAGAAGAAACCACAATAGTCGTAAACAAGACAACAATTTTGAGCGAAAATAGAAAGGTTTTCTTTGCAAAAAATTTGCCATTTCAAAAATTGATTAGAAGCTTTAGCAAAATTCGACGCATTCGTCTGAGAGTACAGCCCGCGGGAAGGGGTAGGGTTTGGGGGTGGTTAGAGTGGGTGGTAAGTGGTATGCAGTCAGTCCATTGGCTGCTGACAGTTGCTTGAAGGCTGGCTTTACAACAATGTCGATGTCGATGCCGATGCCGATGTCGATGTCGTTGCTAAGTCGAGCAGAGTCGAGTCGAGTCGAGTTTGATGCTCTCAAGGATATGCGGGAACGCTTGCTGTCGGCAACATGTCCTGTGTGTGTGTGCTGTGTCCTGTGTAAACGTGTTGCGGACAGGCCCTGGCTTAAGTTGCAAGGATATTTCTGTTTGTATGGCAAGTTTTGTGTATGTTGTTTGTACCGCAGCTTTGTTGCTCAATATCGACTCAGCGCACACAGCCAACAAACTGGGTCAACTATTTGGTTGTTGTGTTTCTTCTTCTTTTTTTTCGCCTACTATGCCGCAAGGCAGGTGGCAGCATTGAGGTAAAAAGTACAGTAGGAATAGGACAACACGTAGTGGTAACTATCTGAGAATGACGCCAAATTACCAATGCAAAATATCCTGGTAGCATTTACCCAGCGCAAATAGTACAAAAAAGAACGAGAATGAAAATTTAAGAATTACATAGCAGCTCTGCAGGTAAATTTGCTGCTATTTGGTTATTCTTAAGGTAGGCAACAGCTGCTGGTTGGCAGCCACATTGTATTGCGAATTTTTCCATCTTGAATTTGGCTCACATTGTCACACAGTAAGTAGTTGGCCAAGTCATAGCAACAGTTGCACAGGTGTTGGCGGCTTTGAGTATGATGAAGTGGATTGCCAAGAGAGAAAAAAAGTGAACAGAATGTTGGCTAAAAAGGCAGCGCTAAGCTGGGATAATATGAGCTAGAACAACGAGACTTGTAAGTATGTGAAATGTTAGCACATAGAGAGGGTTTGCTTGGCTTGAAAGTGCTTTTGGCTTAAACAAAGCGCATGTAAAAGAGCCAACTTGAGCATTTAACAAAGTTTATAAGCAAATTTCTAAGGCAACCTTATCATCAGTCAAACTCTTAAGAAACATCACATCCATAGCACATTTTTAATATATATTCATTGTCGCGTTCATTTAAATGCGCTCAGTACTTAATCATTTTTTTGTTCTCTTTTTTGATGCTTGCACATTCTCAGCTTAATTAGACCAAATTAAAAGTGTACAAAGCAGCAGCAATGACAATGAGCTCCAAACCAGCACCCACAAAAGAAGAAACAAAAAAAAAAATAAAAAGGAAGACAACCGAATGACTTAATCGCATTTGCGAGACTTTGTTGCACTCGCCCCAGACATTTGCCATAAAAATGCAAATGAAACATTGAAGCAGAGCAAAGAACGAGTAAGAACTTCAACTGCAACTCTTGAATCCATGAAATAGTACAACTAGTTAGAACCAAAGTCCAGCAAAGTGATGAAGTGCAAGAGTTACGCCATATCACGATGTTGGCTGTTGGTTAATGCCACGGCTAATCCGCGCCCGTTACCTTAATCCCCCAAACAATTTTGTTAACAAACGAACATCAAAGGAAATAAAATGTGCAATAAATTTCGTTTGCACGGCGTTTCGAGCCAAATAAAAATCACACCTCATGAAAGGTATAAATGAGTTTTGGCTTTGCTGCTCACACTCCCTCTCTCCCTCGCCCTCTCTCTGTGTGTGAAGAAGTCAGCAGCGAAGACGCCAACTCCATGCTCAATAAATAGAACGAAAAGAAAAACTCAACTGGTTACATTTTTATCGCTCGCTTTTATCGCCAAAACTTAAAGTTGCCAAAAAGACAAAACTGGGCAAAAAAAAAATTCAAATAATAATATAATTTAGGAACGACAGGAAGATACCTCTTAATGCATCAGAGTTAGACATTATATAAATTGAAAAATTCCGAGGCTGTTTTTTATTGAATTAGTATGCGGCACAGTGGCATGCGAGTAGGAATTTGGCTCCTTTTTCAGGCGCCGCTGTGTTCAATCCAGTAAACCTCCTAATATCCTAGGGTATAGAATAACAACAAAAAGTTATGCCCAGTAACAACGTAGCAGAGTTCTATGTGGCTTAACCTAGAGAACCAGAGCAAGAGACCTCGTGAACTTGCGACTGACTGCAAAAGCGAACTCAACACTTGATCAAAATGCCACAAAGCGATTTGCATATTTTAATTAAATTCGCGCTTTTGCCGGAACCCAACTACACAAGAGAAAAGCGCAACAAAGAGCGACAGCATGCGAGGCAAGCGTATGCCAGATATAGGGGGAGTTACAAAAAAAGTCTTTTGCAGTCTTTTCTATTTTGTTTTTTAAAATATGTAAAAAAAAAGCGCGCAACACATGTGACCACAAGCGTATTAAATTTTTGTGCGCACACCAAACGCAAAAAGAAAATATATATATATAATACACAAAAAAAAAACAAATGTTAGTGGGTAAAAGTTGGCTGGGTGGTGGCTAAGTGGGCTGGCTTAAAAGGGTGGGGAAATTCAGGCGCTCTCCGGGATTTGTGTCGGGCAAAGGTAGCCAACTAACTGAGTCGCAAAGTGACTGTGACTGAAAAGGTCGTCCGCAATGCACTGAACGAAATGTGTTAAGGGCCAAAAGAGACTGAAACTGAAACTGAGACTGCGACTGAAACTGAGAAATGAATAACTGATGAGCGATGTGGGAATATGTGGCGTATACGCTATTTCTCTATTGAATTCTGACAAAACTTGAAACAGTTAAGGCAAAGTTAGCAAAATGTAAATGACTCGAAAAAAAGATTGATACGAAGGGTGTACTTACAATAATGAACAGAAGTATTTAAAATAATTAAGTAGGTATACAGCAGCATTAATGTTAAGAAAATGCTAAACAAAAATAAAACATTTTTCTTTTAATTTAAACATAAAGGATCAAATTTAGAAAATATTAAATTGATTGTTAAATAAGCAGTTTTTTTAAAACAAAATTTGAATAAGAAATATTCGAAGCAACAAGAAAACATGTTGCTCAAAAGTTTTAAATAAAATTTAGGAAAAATATTTAACAATTGAAATTTAAATTTAAGGCAATACTAAATTGATAAAAGTGCATATTTTTAAAAACACAATTTTTATAAGAAATAATTGAAGCAAAAAAGAATTATAATTTATGTAGCTAAAAATATCTAAATAAAATTTAAGAAAATATTTAAAATTAAATTAAGGAAGTAATATATTGATAAATAAGCATATTTTTGAAAACAAACTTTTAATAAGAAACAATCGGAAAACAAATAATTCTGTAACTAAACATTTCTAAATAAATCTAGGAAAATATTTTTTTTAAATTAAAATTAAAATTTTAGGAATTACTGAATTAATTGTTTTAAAAACAATTTTATTAAGGAATAATCTAAGCAAACATAGTTAATAAAAAATACTTGAAAATTTCTAAATAAAAATTTTGTAAAATCTTTTAAAATTAAAATTTGAGGAAACATGAAATAAATTGTATAATAAGCATATTTAAAATATTAAAAAGTTTATATGAAATAATGGAAGCAAAAATAGTTCATGCAACATAGTTTAAAATTTCTAAATAAAATCTAGGAAAATCTTTTAAAATATTTTCAATGGCAAAGTCAAATTATATTCGGTGGATTAACTTTTAGCAGTGTAAGCAGTGCTGGCTAAGCATTGAGGCCATATTGCTGTGTAACTGCTGCCGCTGCTGCTGCCGCCTGCAACATGGTCAAAACGCAGTGCAGCATAAAGTGTTAAATTGGATTAATCCACAAGATTTACGCTGCGGGTGATATCAAAATGCTAACACGGCAGCGAGCCACAACAGCAGCAAAAGCACGACGCGTAGGAAGTTTAACATGAGTTGCAACATGTTGCTGCTGTTGCAGCACCAGCAGCACTTGAGCAGCAGTAGAAATTTTATTAAAACCGGACGCGTAGCTCAACACACCCGGAAGTACAACAACAAAGACTCACACACACACACACACGTATTCACTAAGTGTGTCAACCTATGTTGCTGTAGTTGTAGGTCTTGTTGTTGGTGCTGCCGCTGCTGCTGCTGCTGCTGCTGCCGGACGTCAACGGCCATGCAAATTTCAATGCGAATTTGGGATTAACGACGGCCACAACTCAACAGCCTGGACCAGCCATAATGTGAGCTAGTTGTAGAACAACAGCAACACCAACAGCAACAACAATAGCAACGAGCGGCGGTAATAATGCCTTGACAGCAGGAACAACAACAGCAAACAGCAACACAACAGCAACAGCAACTCAGCAAACGCGTTGATTATCCCAATCAGCAACACTTTACCAGCGTAAATCTATTTAATTTGCCATTGGGCTCCATTTCAATACCCGCTACCCGTTGCCCCCTCATCCGTTTACGGTTTGCAACTACAAATCAGCTGTTTGCAGCTCTTGTTAAATGTAATTGAACCTGTTCTTTGAGTTTTGTTTTGTAATTTATTATTGGCGCATGAGTTCTGGAACCGAAAGCAAAATATGTAAGTATGTAGCTGGAGCTAGAAAAATCGTAGCTCATGATGCGGATCGGAGTGGCATGGCATGCGAGGATCGCGTCAAGATCGTGCCTGACGCGTAATTGATTATTACGAGCAACAGCAACAACTGCAACAACTGCTAGCAACAACAGCAACAACTGCTTGCAACAACAGCAACAACTGCTAGCAACATGCCAGCGTAATGATGTATTAGTTAAAGTTGGCCAACCGGTTCGCATTTCGGCCATGAAAAACGGTTTAGAATTAGGCGCTGTGATTACATGGCCAAGTGCGTTGAAATTGAAAAGAAGTGAGCAACTTGCTCGCTTGATGATGACCAACTCTGAGGAACTTTGGCCGCCACTTTGTGAAAAACGTGAGGAATGTTGCAAGCTGTTGAGCAAAATGTGCGCTAAACTGAAAGCAGAGCAGAACAGAGCAACACCATTGGAATGTGACTTTGCTATAAAGTGTAGGATAATTGAATTAAATTTGTGATTTGAAAATAATAACAATTGTTATTGAAAATACAACAATTGAAATTTATGAGACTTGGCTTATAGACGTCTTCAGTGTTCAAAAATATCAATAAATTCAATTGCAAATATATAAGTGTATTTATAATAATAAGGGTATTCACGGTCTTTAGTTTATTTGTACGTCTTTTCTGACAAAACAAATGCATAAACAAAAACAATGCAAATTTACAGCTCATCAAAATTTATTTTTTGCTTCGACTGAGACTTTTGAAATTTATCAAAGCAGAAGTTTAAGTAAAAGTAAAATTTTAAGCAGTTTTAGAAGTTTTTAAATTCGGTTAATATCTTTGTACCGACATGTGGAACGTGTCTAGCTTTTGTTGGTTCTAAACTGGATTTCAAATGTATATTATTCATTTATTTAGTCAATTTCGTTAACATTTTTTATAATAATGGAATATCCAGACGCAATTCAAATAGCTGATTTGGGTATATTGCTGCTCCTCGTTTTCTTTTATTTGAAAATTTCTGTTAATTTGAAAATTGTATGCTGTTTATATTATAAGACTAGGCCAGATTTCTAATTTTTCGTCACAAATTGGAAATTTTAAGCCTTTTAGCTGCAGCAATATTCATTAAAATATAATACAATTTTTAATACCTATATATACATTTTTAATTGAAAACTTTAAACACAGTCTCCTGAAAATCGAAATTTTTTTACTAAAACAAAATATTAAAACATCTCATATGCGAAATGCCTATAAAATATATTAAACAAAATATTTTCTAATCGAAATTTCATACATGTTGCATTTATGGAGCCCTTGCACTTAAGTATGTGTGCACATATTTTTACATATTTTCAACTTCTTTCATACACTTCTCTAGCAATTTCAATGCCGACAATTGACTGCAGCTGGGGCACTTTGAACCAAAAACCCCTGCTCGCTTCCCACCCTTAAAAAAAAAAAGGCTATGCAAGGCACTGTCAGCAAAGCTCATAACTCATAAAAAGCAGCACATAGCAAACGCTAGATAGGTCCACTTTTAATTGCCCGACATTAAACGATCGACAACGAGGACTACGGCGAGCAAAGTCAGAAATCGAGCAGATACGAATACATACGTACAAGTATAGCTAGAAATCGAATAGCTTTAGCAATAGCGATAGCAATAGCAATAGCAATACCATTACCATTTCCAATACCAATACAAATGGGATTCGCAGCGCCATAAAATATGCGCACGGTTTGGTTTTGTTAGCCGTTTGTTTGCATATGCGAAACCGAAGGCAACAGCCAAAGAACGAACGGATGGGCATATGGGTATGGTCTGGTCTGGTCTGGTTGGGTTAGGTCTGTCCCATGGCCTGGCCTGGTCTGTCCTGTCCTGTCCTGTCCTGGTCTGGCCAGACAGCATTTAGCGTACGATTTGGCGGCGCGAAAAAGATAAACTCATAAATTATGGCATTGAATGTCACTTCGACGGCGGCGGCGGCAGTCGCCACCGACAATGGCAAAGTCGATGGCAATGTGGATGTGGATGGCGATGGCGATGGCAACTGGTGGTGCTGCCAGCTCGGTTGTCGGCTGTGGCAATGGCGATAATGAAGCCCATTTTAAAGTCACTACCATTCAATGCGATTTGATTTACAATCCCATTTCGATTATAATCGATGATGATGTGTGTGCGCGCTTTGGCCATGCCATGAACTTGCATATAAATACCAATCTGTGTCTTCGACGTCGCGACGTCCTCGTCCTCGTCCTCGTCGTCTTCGACTTCGTCCTCATCCAAATCTTGAATTCGATGCCTCTTTGCACAAGAAAATGCTAAGCAGTAAGTTGATCGGGTCGTAACAAAGTCTCTAGCGGTTTTCCAAGGAAATCGAAACCCTGCCAATGTCGAAACTGAAGCACTCTGCCCACAAGCTAAAAACTCGCACAGTGTGATCGATATGGTGTCAAGACTCAAACATTAAAGCAAAATTTGCATTCTTATATAGGCATTAATTTTACATATATATAAATTACACTCAATTTTCAGCACCTTTAGTTTTAATTTTTAAGCATTTGTTTTGCTTGTGGCACCACTGTGCGATCGTCCGTCCTGTTTTACCTGTTGCTGCAATTGAACTTGAATACGCTTTGGATTTGGTATTTCGGCTTAGTTATCCCCGCCAACTTGTCAGACAAACGAACGAAGCTAACGAAACCGCCATCTCCTCCATCGCCTTCAACTCTCCCACTCTTTCTGCATCATTGTCGTTGTTGGTGGCAATTGTTTTGATGTCCGTTGATAACTGCAGCAGCGGGGGATGCCGATTTCACCACCAGGGACTGATGAACCAGGCTTAAAAAATAAAAATAACAAAAAAAAGACCATCAATAAAAAAATAACAATGGCTTTTATACTTTGTCACGTGTTACGTCGGCGCAGTTTGAAACAATTTTTATAGCATTTTAATTGCAGACAAAAACCACATAAACTCGTATGTATAAAACAACCCATCGAAATAAAAATTCACCCACGCATTGCTAAAATGTATTACAACTTAATTACGATTATATACGATATGACTTAATTTTGGCGTTACGACTCGCCCCATAATAAGCTTGGAATAGTGCCAGCTTTGGTCCTTCTGGAGCACTCTAACCGGATGTGGTCGAGTTTTAGATGATCTACTACATAAGACAATAGGTTTACTGAACTTTGTACGCAGTCAAGCCTGATTAACTAAATTATACAACTCAATTAATGGTCAACACATATTTTTATATTCAAAATCAGGTCGACATAATCAGATTGATCAATTTTATAACACAATCCCGAAAACCACAAAATTACATTTCGAACAGATAACTCTGAAAGTGCTATAGAACAAAAACTATAAGCAATCGACAAACAACTAAATGTTCAATAATATTCCACAAAAAAAGAATACAGACAGTCAAAAAACAGATATAAATAACGAAATTGAATAGGATTTAAAACCAGACTTTCCATAATGACTTCCCAACACTCGATTTAAAACCACATTTCCAGAGCATGAAACATTCGTTGATTTCGATTGCTTTGCCTTTCCGTATGCAACGCCCACGAACATTAAAAGTAACTAACCAAAAAGCTAGACAAACAGACAGACAGACAGACATACAGTCGAGTCGAGTCGAGTCGAGTCGGACGAGTTGAATTGAGTCGAACCCATTCGAAATGTAGACCACCAAAATTGTTTGGAGCGCATTTCCTATGATGTCTATTTAGCATGTTCATGCCTATGCAGAAGAAATGGGAGCGTGTCGTGTTTCCCTTTCGTGAAATGCAAATGCATCAACAATATTCCAAAAGAATATTTAAGTTAAAGTAAACAAAATTATTCGTTATTTAATTTTATATTTTCGGATATTCAATGTATTTATATATATTTTCTTGTTCATTAGACATGTAATTAAGAGTTTATAATAGTTTTAAAGATTAACTTTGTTAAACCTCTCCAAATGTAATGAGGATATCAAAAACGAAAAGGTAAAGAAACAACATACATGTTCTCCTACAGTCAATTGCCAATATCTTTTTCACTTCATTTATATTTAACACTTTTATATATAAGTGTAGTTATTAAAGTTGCTTTCTTGGATTTTTGAAAAATTCATTTAATATCTCCTTTTGGAAATTCGGACTGTTTGAAAAAAAAATTCCGTGTTTTTCGCCTAACTTTTTATGCCCAATTTCCGATGACACATTTTAATCAATGACAATTAAATAAGCTCATGATATTCGATAAATTTAAATAGACTTAGCTATAAAGATTTTAATCGTATTTTTGAAAACTAAAATTTTTCGATATTTATCTAAAACACTTGAAGAGTAAAGAGAATACTTTCAAATACGCGGCAAGCACTTTATTTCTTTAACAACTGTTTTCCCATATGGTTTGATTGATTTCGAAACATCAAATCATTTGAAAAGAAATCCACACAATACTCAGATCACCAATATGAAATCGTTTTCAAATTGATGCTTAATTACTTTTTAAATGTAAGTGGAATTAAGAAAAAGGATGTTAAAAAAAGTTTCGAATTTCGTAACTCGTGTTTGTGTTCGTGAATGTGGAAACAATTGAACACGCGTCCATTTCTACTATAAAAGATAGCCTTCCATATGATGTGGTGCAATTAGTTCAAAAACAGTGACGTCGTCGTCGCCCACTTGGACACCCAACAGAACTAAAAGCCGAGTCATAAATGGCCTAAAATATGGCACATTGCACTTACATCCATAATTTCATGAACGATTTTGGGACGCAACCAACTGCATAACGAGCAGAGCAGAGCAGCGCAGCGCATTGGAGGCCAGAGCACAGAGCACAGATTCCAGATCCCAGAGCCGCCAAACTTGCAACTCGCAACTCGACAAAGTGCAGTGATAAATCAAATTGTCACTTTTGTATATTTTGCGCCAGCTGATGACAGCTTCGCACAGTGCATGCAAAAAGGCAGGCTTTTAATATTTCGGTAAGCCTCGCCATGCAGCATACACTTGGCCCAAGCAAGTTGCGAGTTGGAACCTGCAACATGCCGCATGCTTGGGTTGCAACAATCTGTAACTGTGATGCTTGCGGTGCGGTGAAAGTGGACAGGGGTCCATAATTATTATTATTTTGATTATTGCACGTGAAAGATGACATTATTAGCATCATTAATGCAGAGCACAGGTCCAACTAAAGTTTTGCAGGCGAAAAGGCAGAGGGTGTGGAGCCACCATTAAAATGCCGCAATCGCAGCAGGTTTTAATGCATGTGCACTGAGAGAAATTGAGCTTAGAAAAATGCAATTGCAGAAGAGCAAATCGAATATTTTTTGAAAGTTGTGGATACCAGTCCAGGCATTCAAGAAGGATGCTTAAGCTAACTAGCAATATATAAATGATAAATTTTATGATTTGCTACGACAGTCTGATCAAAGCTATATACTGATCGAAAGATCGTTAAATGGGATTAATAAAGTATACAAAAAGTATGTAAAAGGCATAGGCAGGGATCTTCGATCCTATAAATTATAATTATGTTTATATTTTTGGTCAGCATTCGTCCGTCTGTATGAACGTGTGATCTCAGAGACTACAAAAGCTAAAGACACCAAACTTGACAGATCAAGTTTATTTCAAGTACATTTAACTATATATATATATATACTGTATTTCAAGTTTATTTTCATTTTCATTTCAGATACAGAAACTACAGCCTTTCTGGCACAAATGTTTATTTGATCAATGTTGATCAACTGGATAAATATCATTCTGATCGGAAAAAAAGCACCAAGGGTAATTTCCCCCCCGTCTCAGTTGGCAGAAGCAGCATTACTTTCAGTTATATATTGATTTCGACGAAACTAATATTTTTATAACAAATTCGATGTTTTGCCAACTCTACTTTATGCACAAATGTCTGCAGATGTAGTATTTGAAATATATATGTACACAATTACTTAAATGTGCGCGTTTGGCACAAAATGTAGCTGCACAATGCACATTGTACATATATGTACATAACTACATAATTCACATAAAGTCTAATAACATGAAATATTAATTAGTCTTTCATTTGCTAATTGCTAATTGCACACTACACTATACAAAAGCCTCTAATTATAAGTCTACATACAATACAGTTGCAAACATATGAATACATGAATACATATGTATGTATGAATTCGCAATGCATGGAAAACTTTGCATTATACCAATTGCTTTTCACAATAGATTCGCTGCTGCGTTAACCTAGCAATTATGTATATTGAATATACATACATCGATATCAGAATAAAATAAATTTTTGTATGAATTTCGAACACTCCTTCTTATGCATAAGATACTTAATGCATTGACAATTTCATATAAACTAAATATTTTTGTTTTTTAAATTTTCTTATTAAATATTTACACAATAATTATGATCTTGATTTCTTGATTTCTAGCACATGAGCTACTATCACATAACATATGAATGTACATTAAGATGAGCAGCGACAGGGACCAAGAGCATTCCAATTTCACTTTATATTTCAATATGTTCAAGAATGCCAAACATATCCAGTCGAAAGATAACTCCGCTAATTCCGACTGCTGACAGTAGCATTCGATGCTTGAGTCTCCTGCTCCTCCACCTCCTCCTGTAGCAACTGTCTTGTAGACTCAATTCGTGCAACACACACCGATGGCGGTGATTGTGCATCCTGTGTTGATAGACCATACCAGCTGCGACTTTTGAGACGCTTCATCACAGCCTGATGCGTTTCTGGCCGGTAGGGTTCAATAACAATGTAGTGTGGATCCTTAATGGGTGGTTTGTCGAACATGTGCTTGCAACTCCAAACAACGCTCACTCTTGCACGCACCGAGTAGTCCACACGGTTGTTGGCCAGTAGATGCATTGCCTCAATGTTATTAACTTCGGGTAAAGGAATCGATTCGCCATTTGATGCTTGGCCACTGCAGACACTACCTTCAGGATCGGCAAATATCATCTGTATGTATTTGAGTATATGCCAAATGTGATGCTGATCCTTGTGCCATTCCTTAAAGAGTGGCGTCAAATCGAGACTGTGTGACACCGGGCAGATATGCGGATGAAAGACGTCCTTTTGAAATATGACCGTCGGCAGACTAAGTTCCTCGGGAAATTTATCCGGCAGCAGTATGGAAAAGCGGAACACGCTCTCCGCGTACAGACCGCTATGTATGAAGATCACACCGAACCAAAGCAAGCCGCTGAAATAGCTGGGTATCGCATAGATACCCTTCAGCTGCTTCTGCTCAATCAAACGGTACTCGGCTATTACCTTATAACCTTGATTGATCAGAGACAGCGTCTTGTTGTTGGTTGATGTGGTCTCCAGACACATGGCGACGGCTATCGGATGAACAGTTTTATGTCACACAAATAGTCTAGGTCATTTTTCTGAACTTACCAAAAATATTGATAAAATTTTGTTAAAATTGGAGGAATTTTGCAGAGTGTTCTGATGTAGTGTGTAGTGTTGTGTTGTGTTGTGTTGTGTGTCCGGTAATAATCTGAAAATTTAAAAACATATTTTGACATGAAATTCTAAATATCTTTATATTTTCATTTTTCAGTTTTTTTAATACTTTTAAAGTTCCGCAAAAGCTTTTTGTCTTGAAGAGCTGTTTTCTAGATTGGATATTAAATAATGAATTTTGACATGATTTAAAACGAATTTGCAGAATCCAAAAACAAGTTAATTATTGCAAATTACTTTTCAAAGTAAAGCTGATAAATTAACCTATTCTGGATTCCACTTTTAGAAAGATTTTGAGAAAATTAAATTGACTTTAGGGTTTTTAATTTCACTTTTTACATGCTTTTGCGAATTGATCAACAATTAAACTCACTTGAAGTTGAGATATGAAAAGTAAAAACGAATGAATTCCGAACGATTTTCGAATTATTGTCCTGATTTCCGATCCGAATGGTTTTGTTTTCTCTTTTTCGAAACCGAGTTCGAAACCTTGTTTTCATAGTAAAAAGTCTAGTTAGTTGTCATCTAGTATTGCTGATTCGAGAACAGCTACGTTTTCTTGCACGTTTTCGCTTCTGTTTTACAGACAGTTTTTTAATTTAATATTATAAATGTTGTTTGACTTTAATTTAATGAATAAATTGATTAATTCTTTTCCAAATATGATGAAGAACATAAGAAAATTGAGCTTAGAATTTTTTGTAATTCCTTTTGTAATCTGACAATTACTTTTCATTCCGCAGGCAAAGAAGGAAAAATTTCAAAAATTTAAACATTTGACATTTGAAGTTCTTTAGAACAGCATGCAATTTTGTATCCGCAAATTTCAAACGGAATACGAATTCGGAACAGGACTGATGATTCCGTTTTTGGCAATGCAAATCGTAAGATTTGAGGAAAATTTACTTCCCAAACTGTTGCAGAAAATGGAAAACAGAGCAGGTCTGCATATTTTTCGGAATCTTTTACAGAAAAGGCTAATAAATATTGCAACTGTTGTAAATTCAAAATAACCCTTTGATTAATAATAATTATTGATAATTTCTTGAAAATTACGCACAGTGTACGTTGTTGTACTGAACAACATTGTAGCCACTTACATTTATGCGGCATGTCAACTTACAACATATGTATGTATGTATGTATTTACAAGCAGAGAAACGGGAATTGCCCACTGGGACAGCTAAAAAAGAAAAAAAAAAAGTAAAACTATGTCCAGCCACAGCAGCCGAGGAAGAACAACGAGTAACAACAGTGAGACACGCGGACTCTTGGAACTCTTGGAGTATTGAAGTCTTGGAGGGCATGGGTATTACGACTGGACGCAATGAATGTTCAGCACCGGTCGCAACTGGTATATGTATATGTATTTGTTATGTTATGTTATGTACATATGTAGCATATGTGTAGCCTTGTACTCATACTCAGCGGTATATTCAATCATGTCAAGTGTAATAATTTTGCGAATAGTCGTTGCAGATACAAACAAGCTGTACACACGCAGCCATCGCCATAGACAACAACGTGGCATGTGTTTGTGGATTTTGATTTATGGCTGCAATGTTCTGATGTACGGTTCTTTCACGCACTTGCAACATAATGTGGCATTATAATGTCGCATGTCGCGCACACACACACACACACTAAGATAGTAATAGTTAGTATGTTTTTGTATGATTTGCAATATAAATTTTCGTTTGTGACGGAAGTTGGGACCAACTTGAAGCCGTTCTTGCAGCTGCTAATTGGCAGCATTTTCATATCTTTTGGCACTTTCAGCTTTTTGGGCAAACATATCATAAACACTCTGACAGACAGTGACGCTTCTTTGATAAGTTGGCAACCCCTCGAAACATATACGTGCAGATAAGAAAGTCCAAAAATAATGAACGGAAATACAATTTTGTATGGTATGAAAATGTTGTTGTAATTCTTCTTTTGATTGGAGTTTCACGTTTGCACGTTTGCTGAAATGCAACTCATTAAAATTTATACTCTGATATGATACGATATGATATGGATGCGTTATGATTTGTGACTGTAGCTGACTTTCTTTCGTTGCCCCCTTGGTTAACGCCAGTTGTCAGTGCATTGACATGGGTGCAACACCCAGGCGCAGAAAGGGTCAGGGACGGCAATCCGCTGGGATTTCGATCCGCCTCATTTTCACCTACCCACATTTGTGGAAGATGGACTAAACCCATGTCAAAATGTTTGGCTTGTTTTATAGCGCTAAGGGCAATTGCTAATATGTATGTTGGCTCAGTGTGGGGCTCACATACCACATACCGTTAACTTAACTTGGCCTGTAGCACCTGTAGGGAATTGCTTGTCACCTGGGCACGCCACGCAAACGAATCGCAACATTCAATTTCTGTTTGGTTTTGTTTTATTATTATTATTTTTTTTTTTCACTCTGTTCTCTTCTTCCTTGAAGCAACGACTTTTATGCGGGCAGCAATTTCTCGTGCCGCCTTTTTAACTTGCCTCTTTTTTTTGTTTTTGTGTTGCTTTTTCTTATCAGCTTTCCTCATTTATGCTACGCTGCATTTTGGGTCGTTCTGAACGCGGCTCGGAGTCTCTCTCTCTGTGTTCCATACGGTTCGGCACTTGTAATACGGTGGCATATAACACTTAAGTGCCTGTTGTTGTTTTATAAGATAAACTTTTGCGAGGCCCACATGTCTGTCCAAAAAAATAAGCAACAAAGAGCCAAAAGAATAATAACGTGATGCCAATTTCATTTACTGCCACTTTCATTAACAACTCCAGCAACAGCAACAACAACAACAAAAACAGGGCAAAAAGAACATGTGGCATGTTTTATCTGACTTCAGAAAGTTTCGAGCTCAAGTTTGGGTTTTCGAATTGTGCTAAAAATGTAATGTGTTTTAGTGTGAATAGTTAAAAATGCTTTAAAATATTAGCTTTATATTGGCCAAAATTACAGTGTTGCTGTTGGTTTAAGTCATTTTAATAAAAGTAAGAAAAGCCGTCAAAATAGATACACAATTTTTTAAGTATATTGCATAAATTGTATTTAATTTATACGTTTTTTAAGTAGAATATATCCTGATCTGCTGCAGATCGAGTTCGCCATGAGCTTTTAAAAATGGTTTGTAAGTTATATCAAAAATTGTTATTGACGTGACTTTAGGATAGCTAAAACCCAAATCCTAATGGATTAAAGGATTCTTTTCTCTTTAATATTTTAATTAAAGGCCAATCGTAAGAAACTCAAAAAATTAATAACATTTTGAACACAAATTTTCTGGCTTCGCTAAAATATTCAACACATACTTTCAGGCAGTAGCCAAAAATGCTGCATAATCGAATTTTGTGAAATATTTGGTGTCTCGAAAACGTTTTTCAAGTGAATTGGAATTCTTGGGTTATTTTTGCAATTATTCTTTTGAACTTATAAGCAAAACCGTTCAGAATTGTTTCACCAAGCTTAAGCGTTTTATACAGTTGTGATGGATGATAAAAATCCATTTTTTTTTTATTGCATATTCTTTAAGTATGTAGTCTTGAGAAATCTCTCTCAAAATTTCATAACGATCGGAGCATTTGAGCCGAAGTTCAATGCACTACCTGCACGATTATCTCAGAATCTTGTTTTTTCGAAAAGACCTTTGCGGTGGACATGATTACTAAAAAACAATTGCTTCGATCAATACCGAAGGATTTTAAATATTTTTGAAAATTTTTTTTTTTTTTTGAGATAAAATCTAACAAAAATTTCTTTGATAATGAGAAGTTTTTGATAAAAGTCAAAACTTTTACAAATCCTTCGTTCAGCGAGAAAATAATACAACAAACTAATGGTATCTTTTTGAATTTTTGATTTGAGATGAGCCGTTCTCAAGATGTGATGTCCACCGCAAGGCACTTTGAAAAAAATGCGTTCTTGGAATTCGCCTATAACTTTTTTATCACATATTTATTTCAATGAAAAAACTTCAACGAGTACGTAAAAACATGTTCTATTCGACGTTGAAAAAAGATTTGAAAAAAATATTTTTTTAGGTATCCAAAAAAAATGGAGAAAATTTCATTTTTTTAGCGGTTCAACTGCATAATAACCCCTTAATAAATTAAAATTAGGACGTATAAAGCTTTTTTAGCTACAGAATATGAAAATAGTAAATAAGTATTAATAAAAAGCACTTCTCGAGTTTCTGGAAGACTGTTTTCATAACAACAATCCCGATTTGCAAAACCTATCTGCCATCGAAAATGACAGCTTTCGAGTCAACCAAAAGTCTCTAAAGATATCCGTGACACACCTGTAGTAGAGAATATAAAAATGAAATTATACAGATGTAAATATAATTCTCGTTTTATTGATTTATTTGAAAATTGTGTAAAGGAATCGCTTTGTGTGCGGCATATTCAAATTGGATGATATGCAAACGTGCCAACGGACTCTTTCACTTGCCGTTCCTTTACGAATAAGTATTATTTGGCGAGTTATTTGGTTACGAATGGAATGGTATGAAGAGTACGGCAACAACAAATACTAATATTTGCATAATCGCAGGTAGAGCAACGGCAGAGCAATTATTTCTTTAAAAATAAATTGCATGCACAATTGGTAGCAATAGCAAAAAGCCATGGCCAAGAGTGGACCACCAAGCTCAGCTAAGCAACTCAGAAACTCAGAAACTCAGAAACTCAGCAGCTCAGCAGCTAACAGCCACCAGGTATCACAGGCACAGTTGTTGTCTTCTCAGGTACACCGAACCAGCGACGAATTTGGTCAAAACGACTTTGGTAGCTATGTCGGCGGAGGGTTTGAGGGGGCGTGGCATCTTAACTGAGCTCAGTTTAGCCTGAGTTCAGTTCAGTTTAGTTTAGTTCAACTCAGCTCGTTTTGCGATTTGTGTGTACGCCTCATTCGTTTATTTGCATATCGATTTGGAGTTTTTAGACTGTCAGAACACGCTGTGGTGGCTTGGTTTGGCTTCTTTTTTTTTTTTTGTTGCCGTTCCCCGTGTTCCTGCTTGCCAAAAGTATTTGCATCTAACAGATACACTTGGCTTCATTTTATTTGCAGCACAAACAATTGCATAATTGCTATGCAGCCATAGAATTTGAATTTATTGGCCAAGCATTTAGCCCATGGACATGAAGTAAGCAGCATATAGCAAACAGCAAACAAAACGCTTATAAAACTCATAAATTTCAATTTCACACCAAAACATTCTTGCGGCTATCTGCAAGTTCAATCCAATCTTATTCAATTATTATTATTATTTTATTTCAGTTTTTTTTTACTCTTTTGTATTTCTATGGCACACTTATCGTCGCCTCATCTGAGACGAAAGTCACTCAATGGTGACAAAATGCTTGAGCTGCTGCTGATATGCTCGATAAGCACGTGCCATTAGCTCATGATGCTCTCTAAGAGCTTCGATATGGAGTGTGAGAGATGAGTGCACTTTGAACAATTTTAATTTGCCGCTCGAGCAAGACTTGTCCCAAAGTTTTTTTGGCCGGTCACGTAGCCATAACTTGCCAGTCGTCTAGTTGACCCGTTTGCTATTCCAAGCAAAATTTCAAAGTTTATGTGCCCAAGTGCCTATAACACTTGTGTTTGAAAGGGTTGCTTTAGTTAGCTGCATTAAGTTTCATCAAATATACTGCTTACTAATTCAATTATGATAACGCCTGTTTTTTATTTATTCAAAATTTCAACAAGTAATAATGCTCAAGTCGAGTGTGCCCGACTACGAGACTCCTTGCTCCCAACTTGCATTTCAAGCAGTTCAGCGGCAACGCAAGCAAGCAGCGCACTTAACTTGCCCAGTGGCTGTCAAACTGTTGCTTCTGCCTGCTGAGAGAGGGGAAAATATATTCTTCAACAACTTTGGTGTTTGTTATCCGATCTTAATGAAATTTATGCAGTTGATCAACATTGATATAACACATATGTGTGATATAAATCAAAGCTGTATCTTTTAAATGGTGGCTTTGGGAGTGCGTATTGTAGTATTGTATTCAATTTGCGGGGATGCGCGGGGGTGTACCCAAAATTTGAAATAAACATGATGTGCGTATGATATACAGGAACCTTTCTGCCCAGTTTGTTGTCTCTAGCTCTTATAGTCTCCGAGATCGACTCGTTCATACGGACAGACGGACAGACAGACGGGCATGGATATATCTACCAAGAATATATTTTTGGTTTATATATTCGGAAATGCCTCCTTCTGCCTGTTACATACATTTGCAGTATTTTATAACTCCCTTTTTCCCATTTTTAATGGGATAGGGTGTAAATTGTGATTTGACCTTCAATAATTAAGCATAAAAGCCAAAATTTTTAGAAAACAACAACAACAAGCTTATATTTTCATTTCCTAATCGACATAATGGGTATCGACAAGCTTGGCATTCATATTGATAATGGAAAAGCTTGCCAGAGAAGCCTCAGGAAATAATTAAAATTTGCAAAACGTTGCTGTTTTTCACTGTTTTTCACTGCTTTGCTGCAGCTTCGACTACTTAAATACTCGTACGTTGCCCTGACACTGAAGAGTCCTATAAGTCACTCATTATGTCCGATCTGGGTACCGGCTTATCATGTTCGTGGTTGACATTCGCGTGGACACAAATGAAGCAATTTTCTTGACATGCAAAACGTGCAACAGTTGCAAGAGTCGAGTGCCTCGAATTCGAATTGGAGCAACTGTTGCTGCAGTTAATTTTCGTATATTTAATTCAACTTAAATTATTGTATAGCCAACCATGACGCTCTCTAGCCCAGAAAGCTGGCCGCGCTTTGATGTGCACTCCATTAGACGGGGCTGAGTCGAGTCGAGTCAACTTGAATCGAGTCGAGTCAAGTCGAACTGAGCTGAGCTGCGACGTCAAAGGTAAAGTCAGAGCATCATGGAGCTCCATTTCCGTCGATTTGCAAGGCAAATCAAAGGCTTAATGAATTCATTTCAATTAAATACAAAAAAACAACAACAACAATATAGCAAATCCCCAACAACAGCAGCCGTGATAGACGAATGCCAAAGACCCGCCAGCCAGTTAGCCTTTAGCATTAATAAATAGTTTAGTGCAGCTTAGATTAGTTTAGCTGCTTTTTGTTGTTGTTGTTGCTGTTGTTGTTTTTTTGAACTGAACTCGCTGGGGGAGCATATGAAAAGAAGACTTGGCATTTGAATTGAAGATATAAGCCAGCAGATTCTACTAATTGATAGTGATCTTCATTGGATGCTTAGAATGGCAACTAATGTAATACAGTTGACAACAGAGCATGAGATTTGGTATGCAAGTCTATCAAAGTTGTCTACGCTGACTAGCATCAAATTGAATAATGCAAGTTGATGATGTTTTTTTTTCAGTTTTCTAAACAATATTATGATAATATGGCAGCTATTTCAACGATTGTGGTAATCAAAGGGCCAATCTGGCAGACGTTTACATTAGGTTTCTCAGAGTAGGCTCTCTCTTAAGCATTTTCTTTCAAAAATTAAAATCCTTTGAGTTTATGAAATGTTCATCTGTCTGTAGACTATATATTGTCAAAGAGTCTTTGGTTATTAGTTCATGTAGGTTATTAGTTCATCGTTCTTAAGTTCCTGGGAGGTCAATCACCCGAAATATCTTGCTTAACGCAAACTTATTGCTCCCCTTTTTATGGCAGACAGCCGTAAAGCCGATAAGCCTTAAGCTGCTTAATCGATGACCAGAGAGTTGTCAAAAAAAAGAAGTTCACAAGCCGCCTATAAGGTAAATACGAAGACAGCTTGGCGTATACGTAATGTTATCAGCTGTACAAATCTACCCTGTGGGATTTCTTTTCTGTTTTTATTTCTTCTTTTTTTTTTGTTTTTTGTACAATTTTGAATGCATGCAACGGAACCTGCCGGCCTGTGCCAACTCTCAGCAGCGTTAAATCAGCATCGGGGCCCTTAACATGAGAAATATTTTAGCGGACCATGCAAAAATGGTAGCAACTTGCACTGCTCGCTTATCAGACACTGACGTATGCAGTCCAAAAAAAAAAATACAATAAACGAAAGAAGAAAAAAAAAAGAACAGAAAATGGTTAAATAAAGAAAGAGCAGAAACTGCAGATAACGCCACAATGAAGACAGCACAACGCGCCGCAGTTGAAAAATCGCTACAGCCACAAGAGGATTCCAAAAAGCCAACGACGCATCAAGATAAATGAACGTGCGCCTTTTTTTGCTGCTGTTGTTGTTTTTTATTATTTTTGGTTTTCTTATTGACTTCTTGATGCTGTCCGGCAAGCAAAATCAAAGTTATAATAATGCATAAGTAATTTGCAGCAGCGGCAATCGAACAAAGCCATCAGCAGTAGCAGTAACCGCAGCAGCAGCAGCAGCAGCAGCAATCGCAGCAGGCAACAGCAGCAGCAGCTGGAGAAGACGTCGCTCGTGCCAAGGGCTCCAGCTCTTGACAACAGTTAATCAAAGGCAAACCGATTGATTACGCCAAGCGGCTGTTTGCAGCAGGTTTAACCCGTGCTAAGAGCTCTCCACGAAGCTATCGCCTCTTTAGGCAGTTATTTATTAACTGAAAATCATATTATCGGCATATCGCTTATGGCTTTGAATCTGCTGCGAACTTTTTAGGTTCACCAATCTCAAATGTTGTGCAGTAGCAAGTTTAAGCTGATCGTCCTAAGAAAAATACATAGTTCCCTACAATATGGCTATTTTGGCTTTCAATGCTATGAAGCTCAAAATGAAGTTAGATAACATAAAAGCTTGTACAATAAAGTTTGGCAATCATGTTGGTATAAAGTATATGATAGAGGTGTCAAAACATCGTGATAGTCAAAGCCATTGATACTATCGATACTACTATCTATTAAATTAGTTATCTTAAAAACAAAAAAACCATATGAATACATTTTTCAATAAAAGTTGCTTTGATAATTCGATAACTCAACAATTATTTTGACACTCGGATAATTTGAAAAGTTAAACAAACACAAAATGTATTATAAAATAATCATTAATATTTTGACAGTACTTCTTTTAAAAAAAAGTCGATAAAAATAAATAAATGTCAATGTTTTTGCCTTTAAACAAGATAATTCCATATAAAATTGACATAAAGACTACTTCAAACCAAAATATTAACATATTTCCGTAATCAATGTTGACATCGATGTTTTGCTAACTCTAAAACATAGTACCATAGCAGCAAAAGTGTTAGGATTTGAAATCTTTGATAAAGGGGGATGTACCTACTCTGTTTTATATATGTTAGAATTTGAAATCTGTTTTATATATTTTATTTTCCTGTGAGGAAGGGATTCAAAACTGCAATCAGTTCCGTTTCCGGATATATATACCTAATATATATGTCAAATATCAATGTTTATTTTTACTTTTCCAAATTGATTATTTTTTTCACAATTATTTTAGAACATTAACATATTTCCTATCTTAAAACTATCGATCAATGTTGATATCAATGTTTTGCCAACTCTAAAACATAGTACCATTGGCAGCAAATGGGAATGTACTCTGTTATATATATTTCATTTTCCTGTGAGGAAAGGATTCAAAACGGAATCGGTACTCCAAATATATTCATGTATATACTTTTTCAATTATTATTTTTTTTTTTTTACCATTGTGTGCCGGATTTTTATGTGCCGCTTAGCTAAATCTTATATTGCAACTCCAATATGTTGTAGCGCATGAGAATAGCCCAACAAGCTGAGCTTCTGTCAATTTTCGCGTCCTTCCGACAACATTTACTGGCCTTTTAAGTTCAGCACAACGGCAGCACAATGGCCAAGACCGAAACCTTTAGAAGCAGCAGCAGCAAACATAGGGCCGCTAAACAATGCCGCGGCATGTAAAGACAAATGCCTGGCGAAACAGGCGGCTAGTACTAGTCGTACTTGGGGTCTGTTCCATTGTGAACTAGATATTCCAGTACCAAAAAAAATAAAGTAGAAGAAGAAAAAAAAAATGAAATCAGGAAGTGTATTATATAATTTTATAGATACTAAACTCAACTTTGACACAAATCGGCTGAGTGCGGTCTGTAAACATGACATTTGCTGTACACGAGTGCAGCATCGAGTGGAGTGCCAGATGGAGCTGCTATGTGGCTGAGAGTCGCCTCGTTTAGGCCAAAGTCAGCAGTTAAGCAGTCAGCAGGCAGCAGCATCTTTAGACGCTGTGCACTGTGATGCTTATCGCAAAACGTTCAATTATTTTATTTGGTGCAGATGTGGCCAGCGATAAAAGTGCCTGATAGCAACGGCATCAGCAGCAGCAACAGCAGCAGCACCAGCAGCGGCTCCAGAGTGGCCAACAATGCATCGGGCCAAGTTAATGCTGTTGTGCTTGGGAGCACAATACGAGTACAGCTACAAGTTGGAGTAGTGTGTTTGCCCTACTCGCTGCTGTTGCTTCTACTTTGTATATGAGATTCAATTAAAATCAGCAAAAAAAAAAAGAGTACAGCGGACGGCAGTGGGGGAAAAAAATCCAATAATTGACACAAGAAAGCAAAGCCGCAAATTTGCCGGGCAGCAGCAGCAGCAGCGGCAGCCTCCCAACAAGAGTGGCGCACACAACAACAACAACAACAACAACAAAAATTAAAAATAATGTCATGCTATAAATGTTTGAATTGATAGCCAAGCTCATAAAGTTCAAAGTCTTGCTCTGAACAGCGGGCTCTTAGACTGAAAATATCCGTTAAGTCAAGCTGTCGTTTAATACTTTGTGTTTGTTGCCATGTGTGCGAATAAAAGCAAATTTTTCTATTGCTGTTTTTTTTTATTAAATATTTTAAGTGTTAATAAAACTAATTTTGAAAAAAATAGTTAAGTTAAATTGATTTTTAAATGTTATATTTTAGTGTATAAAGGCCAAAAATCGCTTTGCTGAAAAGTTTATTTAACTTTGATTAGGAAAGTTTCTTTCAGAGTTTCTTCGAAGAATGCATTCTCGGTGCTCTCACATCTTTCACTTGAGTGAAACAAAAGTATTCTTTAAATCAATTTACGAACCTTTCTCTATAAGCCCAACCCACGGTTAGGTGTGAATCTGAATGGGATGAAATATGAGAGCATTAAAACGCTTCATCAGACTTTTTAAAGAGCTCATAAATCAGCAAGACACTCCGAAATAAAGTACTCTTAAAAAACTGTCATTTTTAATTTAATATATAAATATGTATTTTATTTAAAATAAAGCAAGAAAGAAATGTTATCTTCGGCATGCCGAAGATATTTTTCAACGGATTGTTCGGATTGGCAGCTATAAGATATAGTGATCCGATTTTGATCAAATTTGGTCAAGATGTGTTGAATGTGTTTTAATTTAAAAATGGTGAGTTTGGTCGCGATTTTTTGAGAAACACAAAAGATTTTCATATAGAAACTTGTTTTCAAACGATAGTTCCTATGCCAGCTATAAGATATAGTCGTCCGATTTAGATGAAACTTTGTCATCATGTATAAACTGTCTTTTAAATTAGGTTAAGTGAGTTTGGTTGAGCTATCTTGAAAAACAATAAAGTTTTTCATACAAAAACTTATTTTTCAACCGATCGTTCCTATGGCAGCTATATGTTATAGTGGTCCGATCTGACCAATTCAACAATAGGAACAACCTGCAATAAAAAGAAGCATCTGTGCCAAGTTTCATCCAGATAGCTCTAGGATAAAGTCCTGAAAAACGGCTGTTCATCACGAATATACAATTTTTTTCTGGGACGTCTCCTTCAATCCGTTACACATTTCGTGACAAAATTATAATCCCCACTGCAAGGGTATACTTTAAGTTGATAATAACGTTGTGCAAACATATAAAATATGTAGAAGCAGGCATCTCCGGCCCTATAGCATATATGTATTCTTGATCAGCATCAACTGAGCTCAATATCACCGTTTACAAGAACATTTCCTGTCAAATTTTGAATACTATTCTCTTCAAGTAAATATTTTCCATTACCAGACGTATGCAAATAAATATGTGCAGTTCAATTTTTGGCTTGAATTTTATGTAAATAACAAAGTTTAAATTTTAAAAAATTTTAAAAACCATTTTAAAAAAAAAAAGGAAAATTGTAATATTGTAACTGCAGCCACAACGAGTACAAGCTGCAGATGTTCGGCACAGTGGGCACTAAAAGTTACTACATAGACGCAATTAAAACAATCCAATGGCCAAAGCCGAAAATGCAACTGGCAGCGGAAATTGTGGGCAATGTTGCCGACGATGCTCTCTCTACCAATTTGTTTGCCATTGTTTGTTGTTTTTGTGATTAAAATTATTGTATTTGGGTGGGGGGGAGGATAACAGGGAATGGGGGGCGGGGCCTATTGATCGAGTGGTCGGCTCCAAAAAGTTGCCAACGCCATTTTGTCGGGCAAACGGAAACGGAAAGTGTGCCATTATGTTAGTGAGCAAGCGGATGTGGAGTCGATGTGCAGCTGCAGATGCAGCTTGATTTAGTTATCTCGCATTGGCACTGGCTGCTAAACCGCACTTTGTGGCAACAACTTTGGAGCGCGTTGTTGGGTTGAAAGTTGAAGTCTTTTGGCTGCTGCTGTGGCAGCCACAATAAAACAGACTAACGCCAAAGACCACAAAAAGTTATACACCCCATTCAAATTCAAGCTGCAATGGTTTTCAAATTTTTATTTTTATTTTTGTTTTTGTCGCGTTGTTAAAACTTTTGACGCGTAACGCCCCCTCCAACAGTTTTTTTTTTTTGCAAATCGAATCAAAATCGCAATCAAATGCAAATTGGTATTAGATTAGTTTGTTTGTGGACGCTCAAAAGGTGCAATTCTGTCAGGTGGCTTCAACTTCAAATTAGACAGACAGAAAGCAGACTTCTGGCTCCCGGGCAACGCATCTGTTGTGAAAGCTGTGACAGATTTTTCCCAACTGAAACTGAATTATATTTGTGCTCGTCTTCAGCGGTAAACTGAAAAAATGGAAAGCTAGTATGTTTTTCGAATTTTTGATACCCTTGCAGTGTGAGTTATGGTAAGTTATGTAGAAGTTGGAGAGACTATCTTAGATATAGTATTCGATGTTGATGAAGAGAAAGGTTTTAATAACATTCGATATATAAAGAAGTCGAATTTGGCATAAATTTGGCCTTTTATAAAGAACACAACTAAACTTTAAAGATCTCTAGAAACAAATACCATTAAAATATTATTTTGTCGAAAAATATACAAAAGGAACCCAAAGACACACACATATCGTTTCAGCATATCATATATATATCGAAATACTTTAAACTCTAAATACTCGATTGAAAAGAATCATACAAATTGTATGACATAATACAAACACCCATTGCGAGGGTATCAAAAGGGTATTGCAGTTAATAACAAAATGACGGCATTTGCGACAGCAGCTGTCGCGATTTGAAACAGCTTTCAAATGCCAAAAGGTAGAACCAAGCCACAGAACCATGTCACTGACAAGTCAGCCAAGTCAGTCACAGTCACAGTCACCGTCAACAGGCAATCGTCAGTCAGTTTTTGTGTTTTAGTCACTCAGTCAGTCAGTTGGTGGAGTCATTCACTCTGCCATGGCGCACATAAATTGAGTTTTATCAAATTAGTTTGTGTGCGGTGGAGTGTTGAATGCTGAGTGATGTTTTATGTTGTCTTAAATTGTTTAGTGAATGGGTTTGCTATATGCATTCGGTACATGTTCAAGTGCTCTGCACTTGTTTCAATAGAAAACATATCGTTTTCGAGACAAAGATGTCTTTCTATGTATAATTGGAGGTACTTTCTTTCAGCTGAAGGCTTTGATCTTATTATGCCAGCTTATAGGTAGAAAATAGTGGATGAAAGAACGTTCAATAATAAAAATGAAAGGAATTTCGCTTGAAACTTCGATGATATATGAAAAATTTAGGTCTATTTTCAATAAGAAATCAAATATACTGGAGAACAGTAAAACCGATAATATTTACTCTCTGTTCCCATTAAAAATGGGAAAAAGGGTGTTATAAAGTACTGCAAATGTATGTAACAGGCAGAAAGAGGTATTTCCGAATATACATATAAACTATATATTTTCTTGATCAGCATCAACAGCCAAGTCGATATAGTCATATCCGTCTGTCTGTCCGTTTGTCCGTATGAACGCGTCGATCACAGAGACTATAAGAGCTAGAGACACCAAACTTGGCATGCAGGATACACAGTCAGCAGGCAGAAACAACAGTTTGACAGGCACTGGACAAGTTAAGTACGCTGCTTGCTTGTGTTGTCGCTTAACTGCTTGAAATGCAAGTTGGGAGCAGGGAGTCTCGTAGTCGGGCACACTCGACTAGAACATTCTTACTTGTTTTAAAATAAAATTTCCTATTTGAGCAGAGTAAGTCAAAGTTCCTTAAAGTTGTAAAAATATTTTATTTTTAGAGATAACTACAATTTTTATTAGATATTTAATGAATTCAATGAACAATTTAAGTTACTTTAGCTATTTCCCGCTGAAATCGATTCAGTTTAGACAAAGTTATGGATATTAAGTATAGAATCTTTAACTATACAAGTCAAAATTTGCTTTATTTCTTAGTTTCAATGCTGACCATAAAATCTGCTAAATAAGATTTAAAATAAACTTTTGTGGCTCGTTGTTCGAAATGATTCTTTTTTGGCCACACACTCAAAGTTAACTTTATTTTTTAAGCACACCCAATGTATTTTCAGCTATTGTTGTTATTTTAGCCACAATTGTGTAGAGCTCACTGCCAGTTGCCATTTGCCAGTTGCCAGATACCAGTTGGTTTATTTGCCTGTGTGCTTTGCTTTACTTATGCATGGATGCACAGAAAAAAAAAGGCACTCTGTATACTGTCATTGACAAAATCAAAACAATAAGTTTGTTATTCTTTGAGCATAGCCAACGAACCGTATAAGAGACTTCCTTACTACCCCCACATACCATTTCCCTATGCCATGTCACACCATAAACTCTGAGCTTGGATTTGGTTGACATTATTTCAACATTGAGTCAACAAAATTTTTGCAACTGTTCCGATTTGGAGACAAATGCAAAACTTAATTGATACAATTTTCGAGCAATATAATTAAACTCAAATTTTTATGCAATTGTTTGGCTAACAGGCACTAATTGTTGCACATTCTGCAGCCTGTCAGTGTCACAAAAATCCAACCAACAAATAATAGTTGCATATGCTAACAGCACACACACATACACACACACACACACACACACACACACACACACACACACACACTCAAATTTATTGCTGAACCTTGAAAACTTTGGCGTACCATTTCAAATTTACATATTTGACAGGCCCCATCAGGCAAAATTCAGCATTTTTGCATAGTTTTTGCTTATTGTGACATTTAACCTACAAGTTTTGGCAAACATTTTGACATTTCCACTGCCAGTTGGCTTAGTCAAATGTAAATAATTGTTTAAGTTGTGCTTAAGGACTGTTTAACAGCTCTTAAGTTGGCAAAGTTTGGCTTTATTTAAGCATTTGCAAAAATCTTTAAACACTTGTTAATTGTCTAAAATATCAATTTCTTTTAAAGTTGCCAAAAATTTGGGAGAGGTGGCAACAAAACTTTCGAAATCAAATGATATTTCGTGTCAGTTGGCAACATTATTGGTGCACTATTTTTGAACTCGTCACTTTCAAACCGATACTTTAAACGGCTTTTGATAAAGATGTTAGTGTCATGCGAAAAACATAATGCAAAACTAAATTTACATTGCAAATCCTTTACTGTTCCGGTATATATCAACATTGTCACCGCCTGATGATGTTATCCGGATGAGTACAGTCAATGGCCCCCATTATCTTAGGGAACCTGGTAATTTGATAAATATATCCGCGCTCTCCAAACTTAATTCAGCCCTTGGACAATGAAGTAATGGCACTAGAAATATCTTTCTCTATCCCAAATTCCCACAGGCATAAAAACCCAATGAAAATATGGCATACTTCCTAAATAGTTTCAACTAATCTTTCTGTACTCGACTCAATTTGGCTTTTGATTTTTGCATTCAAAGTAATGAATGTCGATTTTGAAAGGCGGAATCTCTTAATAAAATTTGTTTCATCCAAATCCCTAAAAAAGTTTGACCTGGAATGATATACTCGGGTAGTGTAGCTCAAGTTCATGTCTTCAGCCGAATCCTCCAGAGAATGAAAATAAATTGCACGGCTTAAATTTAAGACCATATTTGTATTTTTATGAAGAGCGTCCATTTAAAACTGTCAAAATTCACTGTGAAAGACAAAATTTCATCATTATCGGGAGTGTCACGGAAATCTCTAGAGATTTTCGGTTGGTTTGCATTTTCATTCGCTCTTATAAACAGCCTGTGCTGAAATGCTTCAAGATATTTAGTTTTTTGACTTATGGAAGAGTCACTAAAGCAATTTCAATTTGATTGCAACCAATTTATAGCCAAATTGAATATCATAGCTGTCAAAAAACCATCTTTCGGTTGGTTTCAAAGCTGCTGCCAAATTACTAGAGTTTTGGTTGAAAACACGGGTTACACATTTTGAAATTGCTCTGTTCAAAAGTTCAAAACATTAATTGCAAAAATAAGTTGGTGTACTAATACATTAATACAAAATTATCTTTATAATTATTGTTTATCATAAAGAATAACAAAAGTGCGAATGAATATAAACAAAATTATTTCTGTGTGATGGCAACACTAAAATCAAAATCTCTAGAGATTTCTGTGACACCTAAGAGTTGGAATTCGGTTGGAATTTGGTTGGAAGAGCTTTCCTTGACACTCCCGATAAAGTTGTATTTAGATCTGTCTGATTTTGACTTATTTATTTATTTATAATACGTTTATTATATTTTTGTATTGAGTTTAAATAATAAGAACCTTTGTAGCAGTATAAAAAGAAAGCCAACATATGCAACTTTAAGTCAATTCTCTTTATTACAGCCATTGAATTCATCACTTCTAAATTTATAGACAATTTTATAACATCTTCTGCCGTTTTAATCAATTTTAATTGGTACAGTGTTAACAAATTTGATGCATTTTCAAACTTATATATGTATATTTGTACATATTTCAAATATTCCTTAGAATATTGAACTTACACATACTGAATTGGTTTATTTACTTAGAGCTGTTGACCTAACTGTATATTAGGTAACTAGTTGAACTGAACCTTGGTTTCGAAATTGCTTCTTTTTTTTGTGTTTGACAACTACAACGCTTTTATTGGGCAGCACACACAAAATTTATGCAACTTGATGTCCGATGGCAAATTATGTACACTTCATTTCATGTACAATACGATGCAGAGAATAAGAAAAACACGCCATATATTTCGCACCCCTGTAACTAACACACACACACACACACACACGCATCAGGTAGAGAAGCTGTTAGCTCTTATGTAGCTGTTGTATTGGACTGGGGTCAGTTTATTGTTTACCTAAAGCGTTAGACGTGCAAATGGTGCGCCAAGTTGGCTAGTTCGGCAGTTGGGAATGGTGGGTGGGGGAGGGGGGGGGCACATGTATGAAACATGTGAGCAGCATGGTTGGCGAGGGTGTCTAGTAAACTCGACAAATTCGACACAAATGCGAAAATGCGACAAGATTTATGCTAAAGTAATAAATATAAATGTGGTTTTGAGTAGAAAATAGAATTATAGCAATACATGTCGAAATACACACACACAGACACATACACAAACATAAAGGTGCGTATACGTAATATGGCATAGTGCTGCTCATGTTCCTGCTCCTGGCTGCTGTTGCTGTTGCTTTGTGCAGTAAATCATTGTGGTTGGCCTGGCAATTTATTGTAACGCCCCACGCACCCCCTCCCCCCTCCATCTCTTTGCCATTGGCCATATGTTACAGCAGCGTAAATATTAAAATAACTTAAAGAAGTGTGGCAAATTCTTTGGCTGGCCCAACGACATGGACGACGACATGGACACTGAGGCGCCCCAATAAATCACATACAAAACGAGCAACAGAGCGTATACGTAATCTATTTAAAATAACATTTTTTTTTCGCAAAATATTTACTATATATATATGGCACATTTTTGTTTAGTTTTCTTTTTTATGCCATTTTCCAATCACAGTGAGCGAAACTCCACCCACTTCATTTCTACAATCGAACAAGCAAACGACAGACTGAAAAAAAAAAAGAAGAAATATGCAAAATTTGCAGCTTTTACCGAATTTATGGTTATTTGTGTTGCACTCTTAATGCTATTGAACTTGCACTTAACAAATGGCATCGGGCCCAGAACAGCCCAGGATCCCTCCCTATTGATAGGGGAACTCCATTTAGACGATGAAATAAACGTTTGGCGTTTCCTCTTTCTCTGACTTTGAAAACGCTTTAGTCGTCTCTTTTTGCTTTGCTTTACTTTTTACTCCCTGTTCCCATTAAAAATGGGAAAAAGGGAGTTATAAAGTACTGCAAATGTGTGTAACAGGCAGAAGGCGTCATTTCCGACTATATAAACTATATATATTCTTGATCAGCATCAACAGCCATGACGATCTAGCCATGTCCGTCTGTCTGTCTGTCTGTCCGTCTGTCCGTCTGTCCGTCTGTCCGTCTGTATGAACGCGTCGATCTCAGAGACTATAAGAGCTAGAGACACCAAACTTGGCATGAAGGTTCCTGTATACCATACGCAGATCAAGTTTATTTCAAATTTCGGATGCACCCCCCCGCACCCCCGCAAATCGCAAAAGACTCCCACAGCCACAATTTTAAATATAAAGCTTTAATTTTTGGTACACATGTATGTTTAATTAATGTCTTTCGGATGTGTAAATTTCAACACGATCGGATAAATAGCACAAAAGTTATAGAAGAATCTATTACGCCCGTCTCAGTTGGCAGCAACAACAGTTTGACAAGCAGTTTACGAGTTAAGTGCACTGCTTGCTTGTGTTGTCGCTGAACTGCTTGAAATGCAAGTTGGGAGCAGGGAGTCTCGTAGTCGGGCACACTCGACTAGAGTATTCTTACTTGTTTTGTGTGTTTTTGGCTATCGTTCAAAAAATTTTCCGTTACATTTTGTATATTGCATTCCGATATGCGTTTTTGATATGAGTCTGTAAATTGGAAAAAGCCAAACTAACAATGCATAACCACGAAGTGGATAAAAGCATATTCAAATGGACTGGGCAGTGCAGTTGCACTGTTTACAGTTCGAGTCTGTAGCTTAGAGATATACTAAAACAAGTAAGAATACTCTAGTCGAGTGTGCCTGACTACGAGACTCCATGCTCACAACTTGCATTTCAAGCAGTTCAGCGGCAATACAAGCAAGCAGAGTACTCAACTTGCACAGTGCATGTCAAACTGTTGTTTCTGCCTGCTGAGACGGGGGAAATAAGATCTTCCATAACTTTGGTGCTATTTATCCGATCGTGTTGAAATGTACACATCCGAAAGACATTGATTAAACATACATGTGTACCAAAAATTTAAGCTTTATCTTTTAAATTGTGGCTGTGGGAGTCTTTTGCGACTTGCGGGGGTGCGGGGGGTGCATCCGGAATTTGAAATAAACTTGATCTGCGTATGGTATACAGGAACCTACATGCCAAGTTTGGTGTCTCTAGCTTTTGTAGTCTCTGAGATCTGTGTGTTCATACGGACAGACGGACAGACAGACAGACAGACAGACGGACTTGGCTAGATAGTCACGGCTGTTGATGCTGATCAAGAATATATATGGTTTATATAGTCGGAAATGCTTCCTTCTGCCTGTTACACACATTTGCAGTACTTTATAACTCCCTTTTTCCCATTTTTAATGGGAACAGGGAGTAAAAACGTAGTTACTTAAAGTAGAATTTAATATTAATGTGTTGACTCAGAAGTAAAGTGCTGGATTAAGCTTAAAAATGCACGAAAAGAAACAAATTTCTTGAAAATAAGTAGTTTTTTAAATTTGTATCGAACTGATTCCATTATAATTCTTTTCCATTTTCTATATAACAAAATTTTTTATATTTTAATGCAATTTGCATGCTTGTTAATTAAAAAGCATTCACTATATCAACACATATGCCAATATGCTTGTATTTGCTTAGAAATCCAATTAATAATCCGTCATCACACACCCATAAATGATAGTTCTTTTAAAAATACAAATGTAGTTATTATTTGTACTCAATGTTCATCCGACTTACCCTTTCACCCTACTTGCAGTAATGAACCGGGCGCTAATTAAAACCCATATGCGCCAGCTAACTGACAATAATTAGCATACAAAACGCGTGCAAACAAACACACAATTAAAACTGCATAAACATGCAAGAATGTGCATGTCAGCTAAAGTTGAGGAAAGGTCTCGCGTATTGCGTAAATCTCTTTCTCTCTCTACCGCTTTCCCACTCTCTCTGGTTATGAATTTCCCTGTGCGTTTTGTGTGGCATAGATAAAGTTAATCTCGACTTTACAATACCCTAACTGGTTTAAGAAAGGTCACAAAAAATTTAAGCAAAATATGCTTGCTGCTTAAAATATTTAATTTTAATTTTGTATTTAAACATTTTGTATTAACTGTTTTATTTATTTATTTTTAAATAATAGCAGTCGAAACATGTTAAAACTGTTAAATTATAAATTAAAATTTAAAGTTATAAGAGAATAAAAAAAATTTTAAATTAAAATTTTAACATTAAATTAGAATTAATTTTGTATATGTATTAAAATTTTTATACATGTATATTTAAAAAAAAAAAAATATGGCAAATGATTTTTAGATAGTGGGTAAGTTTTTACTAAAAACATTTTCTTTTTAAGAATTTAGTCTACAATCTTGAAATCCTGTTTACAAAACACTGGAAATTTAATATAAATAAATCTTAAAAATGTTTGGTAATTGTTTAGTTGACAATTTCCACTCCAAAAATGAAGCAAAAATTATGGTTTTGGTCTTAAAAAATCAGAAAAAATTAAAAAATGCAATTTCCGGTGGTGGAGGTTGCCTTTTTTGCAGGAATATATGATAAAAGCAAGGTCCTTAACAGTGCTGTTAACTTTAACAGAGTAGCAAAATTGCTGCTTTTGGCGCTTCTGCCCTTCTACTCTGTTAACGCTTACAGCACTGTTAACGATAACAGAGCTCGGTTTGTATGGGATTTGACAACTTTAAAATGAAGTTTTCTAATTATATATGCAAAAAAGTCGACCTCCGCCACCGGAAATCGCATTTTTTTTTAATTTTAACGCGTCTTTTGTGACCAAAAACAAAAATTTTGGATTGTTTTTGGCGTGAAGTCTGTCAACTAAACAATTACCAAACTTTTTTATAATAACATCGATGAGCTATGCTTATAATATATATCGTATATCGTTTTTGATATTCTAGTCTTATAAATTCAGTAGAAATTTTCATAGATTTTAAAATCTCTCCTTTACTTTTTTAGGCTTTGGTAAGGGTATCGAAACTAAAGACATAAAAATGTCAGCAGGAGACAGGTTTTCTATGCAACAGCCAGGCTAATGCTAAACGCTATCGCAAACACACACACACACGCATATACACATGCGGTAAAAACACACACACACACACACACAGAGACATAATCTACACACACAGCAAATAAAGTGAAACCATAATTGTTGTACTTGGCAACTCGACTTTCCTCATTTTTGTGTGATGGGGTCGTTTTGTGTTGCAGTCAGCTGCCTTTAGGGTTATAAAATATGAATAATGTCAGTCGAATGAGAGAGGGAGAGATAGGGCAGGGGTAATTCAGAGCGTGTGGGGGTGCTGGTCGTAATTTGATGTGCGTATTTGCTAAACCCGTTTAATGTTCCTTCTCTCAGAGTCAACTCGCACTAATTTCGTTTAATTCGCTGCCAGTGGGTGGCATTTTTAGCTGACTTGGTTGACTTGGGTTCAGTTTAGTGCCAGGTTGAATTTTTGGGTCGCCTCATCATACACCGCACAGCACATTTTGTGGTTGTTTTTGCTAGTTTTGTCTTTGAGAATGTTTGGGCATTATTTTTAATGAAATGATGCGCGGGCTTGTAACTGGAAATTGACGTCAGTTTGTTGTGCTCAAGTGACAGTCTTTCGCTGATTCTCTCTCTATTGAGATTGTATATCCAAGCATTGGACAAAGTCATTTGCATTTGAGTTGCCATAGTCCGTTTGGATAGGCCATTAAATATTTGTCAAGCCACGTGGGTGTAATTAGCCACTAAAAGATGAATTCAAGTTAGGAAAAGTTGGCAACTTGTTGGCCTGTTTGTGGTTGATAAAAAGATTTGCACAACTGAGCGAGGCTCATCAAAATGTAATTGAAGTTTTATGGCCAAGTAAGAGGTGAGGCTCGGCTTGGACTATCAAATTGCATTCGGCCATAATGAAAATACTGATTGCTGCCTGGATGAGCAGTTATTTTAATGCATTTTTTTGTAACTTGTCACATGTCAAGTGTGTCAGAGTGCTTGTCATGAAATGTCAACGTTGTATTGGAGGTCAAATGTCAACGGCGAAATTATTATTTTTACTTTTGCAGTGAAAAGAAATTGCATTTACCTTCATTAAAGAAACATATTGGTTGAACTGTTGTTAAATAATAATCTACTTGCTATGATTTCAACTATGGATAAAAATCGATTTCAATAAATTTTGTTTAACGCATTGCTGTGCAGCAAACAAACAACAAAAAAAGAAAGATGTATGTGAATTTCAATTAAATCAATGCCATTGACCTACAATTACAATTACAAACATACTTACAACTCTGCAAATTGTTCAACCTTAATTACTTAATGGCTTAAAAATGAGCTTATTGAAGGCCCTGTCAGTTTAACTTGTATGAGTTCCGCTCTGCTTCAGTGACCACATCCAGCTCCCAACTCCCTCCTTCTCCTCTCCACATTTGTCTCTTGAAAGTAGACGCACAGCAGCTGTCAATATGCGTATGTTGTGAACAGAATTTAATTTTTCATTTACATGCTCTTCGACAATTGTGCGAGTATGTATGTACATCAAGCAAGGAAATGCCAATTGTGTGTTTGATTTTCAAATACTCTTTCCTTAAAAAGAATTCAAAGAGTTAAATGTCAGCGTATTCCATTCCTTTTTTGAACATGGCGTTGATTTTTCACAGGTCAAACTGTCAAAGCAATCGGTAAACAACTTTTGAATAATTAAAGTTTTGAGCAAATGAATATTACAATGGAAGCAATCGCTAAAGAACTTTTGAATATTTAAAGTTTTGAGAAGTTTATATATTACATTTTAATTTCTAAAAAATAGATAAATTATTGTTTTTAATGTTTGATTATAAACTTGTACATATTAGGTTCCATTAAACAAAAAGTCTTCATCCAAATTACACGGGGGTGTCACGGAAAGCTCTTCCAACCAAATTCCAACTCTTAGGTGTCACAGAAATCTCTAGAGATTTTGATTTAAGCGTTGCCACCATACAGAAATAATTTTGTTTACATTTATTCGCACTTTTGTTATTCTTTTTGATAAACAAAAAATATATAAATAATTTTTTATTAAAGTATTATTACACCAACTTATTTTTGCAATTAATATTTTGAACTTTTAAACAAAGCAATTTCAAAATTTTGTAGCCCGCCAAGTTTAACAAATTGTGTGGCAACTCTTTTCTGTAGCAATCAATTTCGAGCAAGTTGGCAGCTCCCGTGTTCGGTTGGTTTTTCAATGGATTTTTTTTAAATCTAAAGTTAATAACCTAAGCAAGTCAAATGTTTATAAAATGTAATGCAGATAGTTCTAAAAAACATTTTTGTTTCCATTACAAACATTTATTTTATTTTTAAAATTGATTTTGGTGGTGTTTTCAACCAAATCTCTAGTAATTTGGCAGGAGCTTTGAAACCAACCGAAAAACGGTTTTTTGACAGCTATGATATTCAATTTGGCTATAAATTGGTTGCAATTAAAATGAAATTGCTTCAGTGACTCTTCCATAAGTCAAAAAACTAAATATCTTGAAGCATTTCAGTATCGGCAGTTTATAAGTTTATGTTTATGAAAATGCAAACCAACCGATAATCTCTAGAGATTTCTGTGACACTCCCGAAAATAAGCTACTCAAAATAACGCATGTAATTTAACGCCTTTGAAAGACAGATGCTTTATTATTTATTATTATTATCTTTTTTTTCTGTATTTTCTCCTTTTTAAAAAATAATTTGTATTAAGCTAGAATTTTCTTCGTTGCAATCAGAGCTGTAGGGCATAATATGTTCAATAGCAACAAAAAGAAGACTTAAATATGCCCGACAGAGTGCTAAAGTCTGTTTTTTATATGTATGTTAATATCTACATATATACCTATATATATTTATGTGTATTGTACATATATATTTCATGCATACATATATTTATTGTAATGAAATCCTTTAAATGTTTATGAAAAATTCATGACGCGTGCAAATGGCGCGAAAACAAGTTGTCTGCTTGTGTGTGCATGTGTAGGAGTACATATGTGTGTATGTGTGTATGTGTGTGTGTGTGTGTGAATGTGTATGTATATGTGACCACCATTGGGCAGCCACTGGCAGCTTATACAACTGGTCATCGAGCTTACACACAGTAAGGTCTGGGTGAAAATGACGGCGCCAAGCTTGGCAGACACGCAGCATTGCATGCAAAATATGTTATGAAAAGAATGCAGCCAATGTATTGTGTTGTTGCCCTTGTTGTTGCTGCTGTTGTTGTTGTTGGGTGTACACGTGCAACAGCAACAGCAACAGCAACAGCAGCAGCAGTCTGTGCCCAATAAATGGCCAAGAGCATGGAGTCGCCTTGTTCGTGTGTTGAAGTCGCCTTGCACGTGATCACAAAAATGAATCCATTTGTTTGTTTGTTAACTCATTTTACTTCAATTATGCCACAAACAAAAAGTATTCAAATGGAAAATAAAAGCGCTTGGCAACCCTTGCCAAAATGGCATCAAGTCAAAAACGTGTTGCATACTTATGTGCGCGCGCGTTAAAGCGAATAAGCGCATGGGGCCGTAAAGCGTTGAGAGAGGTATGTAAAGTGGAGCACGGGGAGAGGTAGCTTATACAACTTTTGACCATTTCAATACTAATGAGTCTGTCAAGTGTTTTGCATAAAAAACATAAAAATGTTGAAGGAAAACTGGTTTTTGGGGCGAGCGCGTTTTTTTATGTTAATGGACAAGGCACACGCAAAAGACACACACACAGACACACACACGTACAAACACACACACACACATGCAGGACACGCACACACAAGTAAATAAAACTAGGCGGCGTTTGTAGTGCAAGTCAATTTTTCGATAATTTGAAAAGTTTATTTAATACAAAACGTGATTCAATTACAAAACTGACCGAAAAATACACACGCACTGTAATCGATGTGTGGGCGGGGTTAAAGGGAAGCTGTTCGTATAAAAGAGACCAGTTAGCTGACTGCCTGCCCCACTGTCATGGCTCTGTAACATAATGACCGTTGTCGTTTTTGTACTCCTTGTTGTTGTTGTCGTTGTTGTCCTTGTTTGGGTGCAGAAACTCAAACTAGTTTTTGCTTGTAAAGCGCAGCGTGTGCGCCATTTTTGTTGCTCTTGTTGCTTTTGTTTGGTGTTGTTCGTGCCGCTCAATGGCGCTTTGTTAATGTAACGGAAATGTAACAGCAGCAGCGACGCTGTCGAGGGCGGCTGCAAATGGGGCAGCAGCAATCGGCGGATGTGGCGCACGTTGTGATTGTGGTCATCGGCATCTTTTTATTAAGAGATGACATTTTTCAGGCTCACTAAACATAACACCTGACCCAACATTACAAAAAAACAGTTATATGCTTTGTTTTGAATACTTGCTTTTGTAGTTACACAATGCGAAACTGATATTGAAATTGGTTTTTTGTGTTAAGCTCATTCACAAGCTCTTTAAAGTTTTGCTATTACACAAATCAAATAATTGCCAACTTAAAAAGAAAAATAGTTTTTTTTTCAAAAAACATTTTCTGTTCTACTAATAACTCAATTAAGCTCTGAAAACTGAAGTTTTTTTTACCCATTTCCGATTCTGATCAGAAAAATTTGGAATCGGAAATACAAGCTGTTCTGAATTCCGATAATCGATGGGAAATTTGGCCTAAAAAGTTATGCTTCTGAGAATGAGTAGTTTTCAAACTTACCCAGCCAACCAGAGGAGTTCCAAAGGTGCACCGTTTGCACTCCCTGTGCGGAGTGCTAACTCCTTCTAGGGAAACTCCTAACAGAGCTCAAATGGCGGGTATCCTTCGGAGAAAAAGGCACCTTCGGGAGTCCGAAAATGAGCTAATTCGGCGTCTCAGAATGCTCCCATTTCACTTCAATTTGGAGCCCCCCAAAATCACTCCGTTGAGGAGTTGTTGTAGGAGTCCTGGAAACGTCCCTTTAAGAAGATGTAATGGGAGTCCTTTCTTACCTCCATTTTCGGAGCGCTCCGTATATGGTTAACTGGTTTATCTTTAATAGAGAATACGGATTCTTATTTCTTTCAAAAATAGGATGACAAAATCAAAAACAAATCGAAATGACAATTGGCTATTTTTAATCGAAATTGGATCACTATATCATATGGCTGTAATAAGAACGATCTGTCTAAAACTAAGTGTTTTGTGTTTTTTCTTTAATCTTCGGTAAGTTGGTCAAGCGTTATACAAATCTCTGATTTACTTCAGGCACAATTAAGCTTAACAAAATAAACTCACAGCCCAAGTATATTTTGTATGTTTTCGTAGGATATTCAAGATTTGACTCGCTCTAGTTTAATCCCGGCAGCCTGTTGGCTCCTGCGTTTTGTCACATTGCCGCATAACCAATGAATTTTTATGCAAATTGCAATCGCCTTGCAGCTGACAACGTGCCACTTTCAACTTTTTGCAGCATCTTCCCTCAGCAGCTAACAAGGAGACCTGGAGACCAGGAGACTTGAGCCTGAGGCAGGCGGCCATAAATCTTTGAGCAGCATTTGCAGGATGCTCTTCTACGTTGTGTGGGGTGCGGAGTTGTTTACCTTGTTAACTTTTTTTAAGGCGATATTGAATGGGCGGGTGGGGGGTGGTGTTGAAAAATACTTGGCAATCAGGCGGCATTTGCATAATTTGACAATTGTTTTCAAATTACAATAACAATTTTAGCTTAATTGTTTTGCACACGCCAGCAAATATTCGCAGTGCTTTAATTTCCATTCATTTTATTAGTTGCGACAAAGTTGCTCCTTTTGTTTTTATTTTTTCGGGGCAACTGCCACACACAGAAACTTTTTCAATTCAATTGTAATATAAATATTTTACAAATAATTGCTGTCATTCTCCACAAAAAAACAAACGAAAAAAATAAACAAATATAAATGAAAACAAACAAAAAATGTAAAAAGTTTCTATTTTATATAGCAGTTTTTAATGGCCACAATTTGCTGCGTTTAGTGGGCGGCCAAAAAGTGGGTGGGGCTAGATGAACCGCAGCTGTTGCTCAATTAAAATGCATGACTATTGTCAAGGCAAATTGCTAAGGGTGGTGACTGTGGGGGTGTGGGGGTATGCGAATAGCGGAGAATTAAAATGACAACGAACAATTGAAATTGAGTTGGTGTTGTTGTTCATCAGAGGGTTGCTGCTGCATTGTGAGAGGTGGGATGGGGGCTGTAGAGTGTATATGCTACCCTGATTGAGATTGAGCCCTATATGTAAGCTTATATAAAACTTTGGGGCTTTAAGTTATCCACTCAGCATAAGAACTTTGCATAAGCAACAGCTGTGCATTCAAATTCATAGCTGACAGATTCAACTATTATAAAGTTTTTCGTATGCAACGCAAAGAGAGGCAAGAAGAGCTTCTAGAACTAATATGTGAATGAGGAGATGAAAAGTCAAAGCCAAACCAAAGAAAGATTTATGTTGAATCAGCGACAATTATGTAGTATTTTGATATTTTTAAAATTTCAATTTTATATAAATTTAGTCAACTACAGTAGCAGTACAGCAGTTTTTTAAAAAGTAAGTAAATTTTTGAAAATTAGAATAAGCTCAGACATAATGTTTTTGCATTTTTAACTCGGAATTACAGTTTCATTTGTATTTCCCCTCCAACCGCACAGCTAAGTCCAGCGTACCTGCCAAACTAAAGACACCCTGAGTTATGCCACAAAACAACAAAAACAACAGTAAGGAGCTTAAATGACTTGCCACAAACAACTGGCAAAATGATTTGCAATTAAAATGTTAACACACATGCAGTTTGCATATGAACAAAAATCAAAGTCATGCGACGTTTTAGCCATTGCCATAAGCCGCCAATTTGCATAACCACATGGCAGAATTAACAGGCAGCAGTACGGATGTTGGCGGATTTTCGGGGGGGGAGTGGAGTTTTCAAATGCAAGTAATTAAAATGCTGCAAAATTATACATTAAATGCGAAAACTTGGTAACATCCGACGGCTAAACAATGGCCCAAAACATCTGCCAACGCAATGCACCTGAGCAAGGCCAACAGTAACAACAACAATAACAAGAGCATGTGAAACATGAGCAACAACAACAATTGGCAGTCAGGAAGACAGCGTCGAGTACTTGGCCGGGCTTGGCTAACCAAGCCAACAAGCAACTTCCTGTTTTACAGTTTTAAGCTCCCGGTACACACACACACACACAGATGAGCCTATGCATGCATGTTAATGCATGTGCGTGTCAGAGATGAACTTTTGATTATATAACGCTGCACTATTGCTCCCATTTCCGAATCCACAAATTTGAATTTAGATTGACATATTAAATTAAACTTATTTGTTAACCTTCCAGAGATTTTTTTATTTTTAAATTGATTTCACACAAATGAGTATAGCATACTTTTAGGATCTATGCTACTCTGTGTATAGCATACTTTTAGGATCTATGCTACTCCACATAGAATGCTACTTAGTGTATAGCATACTTTTAGGATGTATGCTACTCCACAAAGTATGCTACTCAGTGTATAGCATACTTTTAGGATCTATGCTACTCCCTAGCATACTCTTAGTATGTATGCTACTCCCCATAGTATTCTACTCAATGCGTAGCATACTTTTAGGATCTATGCTACTCCACATAGAATGCTACTTAGTGTATAGCATACTTTTAGGATTTGTGCTACTCCACAAAGTATGATACTCAGCGTATAGCATACTTTTAGGATCTCTGCTACTCCCCATGGTATTCTACTCAGTATATAGCATACGTTTAGGATTTGTGCTACTCCACAAAGTACGCTACTCAGATTTGTATGTGAATGATTTGCAAACGGAGTTCGTAACAAGTCGGATACATATGTATGTATGTATGTTTCTATAAATAGTTTGCTATTGAATTGAATCTTAATCCAATAAATACTAAATAAAAACTTAATATTATTAGTTATTTAACATAAGGTTGCTTTTACTTTTATTCATACATAAAAATATTCCTAATCTGGCTGAGTCTCTATTAAGATATTTGCACTTCTTAATCATTCCATCACGCACACATCTCTAATAAGTATGCACACACTTAGACACACACGCACACACAAGCACACATATGTGTGCATAGGTTGCATAAATTTTGCGCAGTGCGCTTCGTGCTGCCAAAACTCTCGACTCTCGAAAGCATTTGGTAAACGGTACAAAATTGTTGCCAGGAGCGGCAAATGGCAAACGACGCCACAAAATAAGGTTTTTGGGTTAAACTGCAAGTTTTTGTTGACATTCAAATTTGCATAGTCAAATTTTGTGCCAGCGAAAACGGTTGCTGTCATATTTGATGTGTTCAAACCGAATGCGGAAGTGCAGCCAGCTCTGCACATTTTCATACACACACACACACACACACACAGACACATACACACGCGAGTAAGCCACGTAATGGACACATGTGAATGTATGTGTTAACTGCTTTTAAATTTGTTTTAATTACAACGCAATTGCACATTGTTGCAGCTCTTTGCGCGCCGCTTATAAAATATTCAACACATTTTTAAGTGCTCGAGCGCGAAAAATGCGCTGATCCTAAAAGTATGCAACGGAAACTTCACTCGCAAGCAGACATAAGAATAATAATAATAATAAAAATGGTAAGAAAGAACAAGTATGACGAATAATAAATACGCTTGCAAATTATATGATAATCTGATTTTAGTTAAATCAACCAGTTACTATATAAGCTGTTAAGATCTGATGAAGATTATTACAAATATTTGTTGTACAGATATAAATTTTTAACATTGTCAGTTCAAATATCTATAGTATTTCAATTATTATCAAATTTTTCAAACAAAAGAAAAATTTTGATAAACAAAATAGTTATGTTATATTAGAATCTAATCGGACTTTATTGACAACTGCATCAGGAATATACTTACTTATTCTCTTTCTACTATTTCTATGCGTTACACATTTCATAACAAAATTATAATACCCGCTCAAAGATTATTATAAAAAATAAGTCCCAACACAACACACAATAGGGCAAAGTCGCTTTTGGTCACTTTGCAGAAATATCCAAAAGAAAATTGCAAAATACCTTTGAGCGTTTTTTCGCATCCTGTGCACCATCCTCACCTCCTCCCGAGCCACCACTAAACAACAACATAAGCAGCTGTTTCCGCTAAGTGTACCTGCTACTGTGTGCGAAATGGCAATGGGCCTGTGTGTTGTTGCTTTCTTCTGCAGCTCCTTGATGGTAATGGCATGCAGACACTGGACAATGGACAATCTGGATTGCTTTGACAGCAGTTGGTGGCATCGTCAAGGCAACAACAATGACAATGTCCAGGATAAGAACGTTGAAATTCCGTGCTACAAAGTGGTGTCAAATGTCAAAAGAGAGCGTCAGTAGGTAAGTTAGTTGGTTAGTTAGCTTTCCGCAGTTTTGCATCCAAATAAATGTCATTTTTTAAGTATTGTACTAACTGTAATCAACTAATAGAAAACACTGAACTTTAAGATAATTAAAGAAATAACTTCTCATACATACTTGATAGCAAATGCACTTCTTTATGAGAGATGCGTGAAAGTAATATGCAATTCTAATTAAAGAACTGGAACCGCGCCGTCATATCATGACGCATCTAGCTGAACTTATCAGAAGAGATATGTGTTTATGTGTAAAAACTTGTAATTCTATAATAATAAGTTCAGATCCAATTGTGCGTTGGGCTTTAATGTGAGCAAAAAGTGTCGATTCGCCCCAAAGAGAATGTATCGTTTTTTTGTAATAAACACTTTTCAATAAACAACAGCAGCAACATCAACAAGTTGCCCCAGTTTCATGCCACAGCGAGCCCTTAGACCTTGCCGGTGTCTAATTTTAGCAACAACATTCAAAACAATATATACACATCGTTTCCTTTCGACGGCGTCTAACAACATCAACAAAACAAAATATTAACAAAAATAAATTGAAATAAATTCAACGAACGCACAGCTTTTATCAATTTCGAAACTTAACGAAAACTTAAGAAAAATGTTCAGTCTTTCGTTCTCGTTTTCGAAAATAGCATTTGAATTTTGAAGGAATTAGTTTGAATATTGTCAGTCGTTTACCAAACGCGACGCGGCACGCTGAAAGCTATTCGAGCAAACCGAGCGAACCAACATATAAAAATAAATCGCATCTAAGAAAAAAAAAAAAAAAAAAACCAATAAAAATAAACAGCAAACTGTGCCAAAAATTTCAAAATTAGAGTGAAATATAGTAATGTTTAGTAGTGTGTGATTTTTGTGTTGTAAATAATTTGTACCCAAAATAAGAGACAAATTTTATGCAAATATAGAAAACAACACACTACAAAAACATGTCCATAATCAACGCCGGGCGCAAGGGGAGCGCCCAGTTGGATGTTATGCAAAAAGCAGGCTGGAAGATCGATGAGAATGAGAAAGGTTAATTAAGCAATAAACTTCAACTTATCAAAACATATGGTATGAAATACACAAAAATTGTTTTATTTCATTCACAGCCTGCTATATAGACATTGATGAGGATAATGATGATGATGCCAATGACAATCTAGATGAATCGCAACGCGTCTATTCAAGATGGGACCAACTACCCAATATTGTGCTCGAAGATGTCTTTGCATATCTCACACCCAGAGAACGCTACTATGCTGGTTTGGTAAGTTAACTTTATTTGTACTTAATACAAAACATATCGAAAACTGAGTCTGATCTTCAGGTTTGCCGGCATTGGCACAGCGCCTTCTATTTGCCTACTGTGTGGAACAATTTTGTCGTTGATGATCGCACTTTGACGCGCGCAAAGTACAACTACTACTCAGGTTGGCAATACTGCTTGGATCATATGCGTACTCAAAACTGTCTGGCACGAATCGGCAGACATCTGAGAGGCATTGAATTTCGACCCACCCATAGCTTCAATAACATCTATCAATTTATGACGATGCTATCGTGGAGCATGGATAAAGTAAGTTCCAGGTAGAACTTAAAAGCCATTAATAGTGTTTTTGCTTGATATATATTAAGTTTGATTGAGTTAGCCGAATCGGAGCACTATAACATTTAGCTGCCACAGAAACAATCGGTCGAATATTTGGATATTTATTAGGGATTTTTATCAAATGGTTACAAAAATATGTGCATTATGTCCGTTTTGTAGCAAATTTTCAAGAAGCCATATTCAGAGGATATTCCAGATTTAATTGTGATAAAAGATGAATCGGAAAGCAACAATATTTCAAAACTGAAGGTGTATAGTACAAAACTTTTCAACAAATATGGCATCAAAAATATGCTTATATATTGATATAGGTATAATTGCCATGCTGGCTTACATGTTATAATTAAATAATATTTTAATCAATGTCAGGCTTAAATTTAAATTTTTTTAAAATTTCATTTTTCTAATCATATCAAAATTTAATAAATTTGAATTCCATTCATACCATATTTACAGGGCTGTGAAAAAGATCCACAACCTGAATTAGCCGGCATGGGTCTACGCATACGCTCGCTGGTCTATCATTTTCCCTGCAACATGTCGCAACGCAACGATCCTGAAGGATTAAAGCTCTTTGGAACAGGTGGACAACTGTTGAAGGGTCTCAAAGAGCTGCTGCTGCGTCTTACCGAACTACACACGCTGAAACTCATTGACTTTGTGCTGGAGCGTTTCGAGGCGAATCATTTGCTGGACGAAGTCGTTTGCAGCTGCTGCACTAAAATGCGTGTGCTGAATCTGGTGAATGTAACCACAACACATTGCCCCATTATGCACGTGGGACTGTTTCTCAATTTGCAGGTGAGCTTGCTGTCAAACTAATTTAACTAACTTTAATTAAACTGCTCAACTCACCGGCAGGTGCTCACCATTTCGCCACAAAACATAGACGATGATGTCCTTTCACTCTTGGCCGACACCAAACTGCGACATTTGCATTTGCTGCAAAACTGCTATACACCCAATCATCTGAGCATTAGCGCCTGCAGTGTCAAAGCCTGGCGCAGTTTGAAGATAACAAATCCGCGTATGCGCGTTCATTTGCGGCTTGAGAATCTAGTGGATGGAGATGTGGTGCTGCAGCCAGAGGCACCAGTCCATAGCATCACCTATTGGGCGCCACAGGCACGCATACGCACCGAGCTGCTACTTCGCATGGTGGATCACTACAAGAACACGCTGGCCGTCTATGGCCATGAGCTATTGCCACGCTTTAGCAGCCCAAAGCCGTTTAATAGTCGCATTGACAGTGTGCTGCTGCTGCTGTGCCGTCAGTGCTTTAATCTAGATACGCTGGTAGGTCATAGAACTCATATTATATATGGTAAATCTAGACTTTAGCTAGTTTTCAGAGAAATCGATCCAAATAATCGAGTTTTGAGCTCACATAACCTATGACTTCTTCAAAACAATTAATTTTAATTAATTAATTCATTTAAAAGCAATTAAATGCCATTTACAGAGTAGCAGGCAATGATGCCAATTTGGCTATTTACTCCCTGTTCTTAAACTTCAATTACTAGAAAAATTCGAAAAATGCTATTAGCCAGAAATCTGGCTTAAAGAGCGATCAAAAAATCTAGTTTTGGGCTCAAAAATGCATATAAATTCTAGGATTTCAAAACCGGCATCGGAGGCTAAAAAAATTATAGCGTAAAAGAGAGCGATTTTAAGTTTTTGGACAAAATTCAAAATTAGACCATGAAATTTTCCATTCATATTATTCTTTTTATTTCAAAATCCACCCCCAAAACCATAAAATTCAGCAAAATAAATTGCAAAAACATTTAACAGCAATTAAAAACTCAACAGCCCTGCCAATCTGTTAAAGTATGCAGCGCTGTTAACGATAACAGGACTCGGTTTGTATGCTGATCCCGGTTAACATTTTCTGACGATTTGGCAATTATTTTTCATGCATTTTTCGCAATTTAGGGTTTGGAGGTGGTTTTATAAATGAAACGAATAATGTATGAATAAGGAAATTTCATGATCTAATTTTGATTTTTGTCTCAAAACTTAAAATCGTCTTTCTTTACGCTTTGTTCCACTGTTTGTGGGCGCATGTCCTTCGGAAACTTCGGCTTTTGCTTATTTTCCAAAATGGCAAAAATTTAAAGTTTAAACTAAGTTTTCTTAAGTCAAAACCAAATTTTAAGAATCGATTTTCGGAAAAGTAGCTAAAGTACAGATTAACCCTACATGTGTCTATATTTATTGATACCCTTTTCTGTCCAGATAATACGTGAAAAGGTGTCCACTTCAACACTATTGCTTATTGCGCGTACGGCTAAGAATCTGCGGCAGTTGCATGTGAGACGCTTCGCAGTCATCCTGCGATGTGACTGGCCACGTCATCCAGAATGGAGTGATGAGTACTATTTGTGGCTAAAGCGCAACTCCCGTTCTTATGAAGCTGTGGAGCGTGAAATCTCACAGATCTTGGGCTACAAATGGAATTTGCTCAGTGATCGCGACTTTAAGTTGCTCACGGTAAATGAAAAGGCGGGTGCGTAAGGCCATGCCAATCTAGTATATGATAAAACTGCGACTTGTGATAAAAAAAAAGGTGAATAGCTTTATTAATTGTTGACATTTTGAAATGCCAAATAAAGCAAAATAATGTATTGAATATTTACTAATTTCATTTGCGTGCGGGGAATAACATTTCTTTAAATTACCTGCTAATTGTTTGGAGAAATTTGTACGTATTTTTTTTGTTTGTCACAGCGTTCTGCATGTGTATATAAGACAGATGCTAACTTTAATCGCTGCTCAGTTGCTTTATATATCTCGTCGGAATATGAAAGTCTTGATCTCTGATTTCGCACTCTTGTGCCTTTTAATGGGCACTCTTGAAGCTCTGCCCTCACCGCATATCATCGGCGTGGGTCTTCCCCTGCCCGTTGCTGTTTCTGTACCATATTATGGTTCATCGTCGCCCTACTATCATCATCATCATCATCATCATGACGATTACTATCATTCGCCGTACAGCAGTCACCATTACCACGACCATGGCAGTCATTACCCTGAGTACTACTGGTAAACACAAATCGGAAAGCATGGAACGCAACTGTCAACAAACTAGTCAAAATAAAATGCGAAAAAATTGTATCAATTTATTTTAAGAACAAAACATAAATTGCGTTTTATTTATTTTTGTGCCACAAATGCATTTGTTTACGTCAAATTTCTTAAAGGAATGGTGAATAGATAGTGAGTATTGGTATAGTATTGAATTAAAAACATGTTTTTTTTGTAAATGAGCAATATTTTAATATTTTCAAAGTTTTTTGTTTTGGTTAGATATTTTTGAGTGCACACAATCGGACGAATAAGTTCATTTATAAGAAACAAAGTCAAAAATCGATGAAATGATGGCCAATTCTAACATATTTTCATTAAAAAACTGGAGTTCTAAAATCAATCCTTTGTTCACTATAAATATGAGTTACGTTTCAGAAAGTCTATTATTTGCGAACTAAGCCGATCCACCCTAATGCACATGCATACCAAATTCGGTTTAAGGAAACAGATTTATGGATGTTGTATAAAATAAATATGCTCAATATTATTGCAAACAGAGTATAACACAAAAAAACAAAAAACTAGTTAGTTCAAAAGCTTACACATTTTCATTTTAGTCGAGAACTTTGCTGAGCTTTTTTTGTCAACTGTCTTTCGTATAACAGTATTTGGAAATTCGATAGAAAAACCGTGAAATAACATTTCACCATTAAAAGCTCATTCGAAAGCTCAAGCTTACTTTTCCGCAACGACCTTGAAGGGGTGGGAGAAACCACAACGACAACAAGCATCCAATCAATGCAGCTGCAACACGCCGAATTCAATGTCAGTGTCAAAAAGCTTTTAGTGTTAAATGCTGTTGGTGCATACTTTAAGGCGGAATATTACGTATACGACAGAGCAACCAAAGAAAATAAATAAATATTTAAAAATAAATTTAATTTAAAATAAACGAGCAATAACGATTTGAGCACTGCGAGATTCATAGAGACAAATTTAGAAAAGAAAAAAAAAATAGAATCTTTGGCCGAACCATTGGCGAATAAAGCAAACTGTTGCTGTTTTTTGAGGGGCCAATTTTGTGGGTGACAGTGAAGGCGCCGCATGCCAAATTTTGATCATGACCGCCTAAAAAAGAAAAACACTTACAGCTGGCTAAATATAATATATGCGGGCAAGCCAAACAAACAAGCAACCAAACACAACAAAAAACGAGAGCAGCAGCAATCAAAACACGTCTGTATCAATTAAGTGAAAAAATTGTGTAACGCCCGCTTCAATATGAATAAAACCATACTGCACTGGAGCTATTTGAACTTTAAAGATGTGCCCATGGACTTGTTTCTCTATGAGGATCTCGAAGAGGTCTATCTCAAAGAGAACTACATATCCGTCATACCCAAATGGTTGCTCAACATTACCACACTCAAATTCATACACCTAGCTGGCAATAATCTCAGTGAACTACCCGTGGACATCTACATGCTGGAGAATCTAGAATTCCTGGATGTCTCCAACAATGAGCTAAAGGAGCTGCCCAAAACAATGGGTCTGCTGCTCTCACTGCAACAGTTGAATGTCAGTGGCAATCAGCTGACTGAACTGCCCGTGGGTAAGTGGCCAACTAGAAGACATTGCCAATGTACACATTGATAAACCCTTCCTTAGAACTTAGCAGCTTGCGCAATTTGGAACATCTAAACATTGCCAAAAATCAGTTTCGTCGTCTGCCCCTGCAACTCAGCGAATGCGTGCGTCTCAACGAGCTCAATGTGAGCGACAATGAGGCGCTGCTGCATCTGCCGGAGCGCATTGCCAATCTTCCCATGCTGCAGTCCCTATCCGCCGATCGTGAGTACAGAGAGATCGTAGAGTGTACTTAATTAATACTCGTTTTATTTTCTCTGCAGGCTGTTCTCTTATTTATCTACCGGCTGCGCTCTCCAAGTTTATGAACCATGTGCGCATCTTTCACAACACCTCTGTCAACTATATACCGATGATCTATGAGCGTTTCTATCAGAATTTCTACGATAATAGACAAAAAGTGACCCCTATGTTAGTAAAGTGAATCCTTTTTAAGTTTTGTATGGTTTTTTTAAGAAAAAATGTTGGAAAATGTTTTCATAGATTCGGTGAAAATATGTATAATAACAAAAATGGTTTTTATACACAACTTTTTATTCAACCGATTGTTATTATGCTCTATGAAGGCTGGTCTCAACAATTAACTACAAATAGTTTTACAGCTTCAGATTCTCTTCTAACTCTCTTTCAATTCCCACATAGCTCAGTATCCAAAAAAGGTCTCTTCTGGGTGCGTGAACTGGAGACTAAGAACCGACTGCTGCTTCCTGTGGGTACACGTAAAGTTTTTGCAATACCCTCGCGGGAGAACCAGGTGACGCTCTACGACGACTGTCTGCATGCGTTGCAGTTGCTGCATCGTCATTTACCTTTGTACGAAAATGATGCACTGCATCGTGTGCTGCCCGAGCCATATATGAGTGCACATATCAACAATGGACCCATTGCCCGTTGCACGACATCCAACTGCTCAAGCTGTTTATATACTACGTATTACTTCATGGTAGTCAAGCGGTGAGTTAATGATTAAGATAGTTCTTTAAGATGTTAAGAAAGAACTATACCTTACTATACTTATATGAGACTATTCTGATCACCTTAAATCCAATTACTACATATTTGCAGACGCGGCAGTGCTTCCAAGCAGCTATTCACCTGCAACTTTTGCACACAGATCTGCGCTTTGCAATGGCTTTCAAGCAATGCGAAAAAATACTATCAGCTGGAATGGAAAGTATCTGATGACGATGACGACGATGATGCTAATGACTAGAAATACTCGTAAAGCGGCTTTGTAAATGTTTGTACATAAAATTAGCACAAATTTAATAGGCGTTAGTAAATGTAAATGTTAGTTAAATGCTTAAGCTTCAAGCTTGTTATAGAGGTTATTAAAAGTGTCCCAATAACTACTGGCAACCGGCGCCTTATTCCAGGGTATGCACTTGAATAACCCCAACAGGTATCCTTATACGTAGCTTTGCGTCAATCCACGTTCGTGGACATGCACATAATCATCGAGCAGACAATGTGAAGCATCTGGATAGGCGCTACGACAATTGATGCCATGTTTGCCCTTTCTATATGCATCTAGACAGCGTGCATCCAGAGAACTATGTGGTCTAAAGGGAATGACAGCTGCTTAAGTACTACTCAAGCTCAGTTTAGTTTTAGCTACTCACGTAAGCAGTCTGTGCAACAGCTGTGCATAGAGTCCATTGTGTTCATGCACCTGACCATTCTCGCAGATCAAACGCTCCAGACAAGCTTTACCATTCTGTCCGCGTTGATTCATGTACTCCTCCGCAAACTCGTAAAGCAGCTGCTGTGGCTCATCTACTTGTAGCTCCACAGCGGCTGGCTGCTGTTGTTCTTTGGTCAATCTTAGTGGTCCCTTCAAATTACGTCCACCCCATAGCTTCCACCAGTAAATGGGTGTAGTTGGTTCGGGAAATTGATAGTGATAATTCATAAGCCAGACCAGCTGGCGCCATGCGTTCTTCTCCTGGAAGTCAACGGGAAATGCTGTGCCTGCTACCATCTGTAAAAGTAGTTCAAATTCAAATAGTGAGTATTATCATAATAAGCAAATCTAATTTTCATATGCACCTTTACAATACCACCATCTTGAAAGATCAGGAAACGCTTCTGTCTGCGATGTTGACGCCAGCTTGTCAAATTAGCACTCATGGAACTGACAGCGTCCAGCGCCAGGAACAGCAAAGTGAGTAGGGTTCTACAAATTAAACAATATTTAATTGCAATCATAATTGTATTTTCGAATTAGTTAACTGAATTCTACGCACATTGACTTCATCTTGCCGCTATTTGTGTTGTTCGCTCGAGCTGTTAGCCGCTTATGCGTATTCAAGATGATCGCTTCCGATTGCATTGCCATTGGCCACGACAAGCTCTAATTGCGATCCCGAGTGAGAGGTGCGAGAAATGTGCACGTGCTTTGTTTGGCGGCACAATTAACACATTTCTATTGCGTATACATCTCTATTTTTGATGGTCTGGGCACAAGTCAGAGCTGTCTGTCAAACAGAGCTTTATAAACTTAATTTGATATCTTATTACCGTTCAAGACAACTATAGAGTTCTCATTTGCGTGTGTGCGTAAATACAAATGAGAATGTATTAGTTTACTGATCGCACGTTTGGCAATAGGCACGTTTTGATTATAGTTTAGATTTAAGCACTCTAACATAGTAAATTATTTATTTTAAATCACTATAAAAAGATTTAAAAAATCGGTTTTTACTTTGCCCATAAATACTCTATGCTGTTGCAAAACCATCCGACACGTCAGCCCCTAAGTATGATATGGCGTTAGAAAATTTTAATTATGCTTTTATTTTACAACTATAAAGTGCTCTACCAGTAAAAATTTGTAAACTATATTATTTTTAGCATTATTCAAATTTAACAATATATAATAGTAATCAATCAATATTGTTTTCAAACAAAGAATCTCAAAATTTGATTTTCGAATAGTTTTTTTGGAGCAGCAGTGTGAAAAAGAAAACTTTTTCAAGCCAAAACCTAGTTTTTCAAAAAAATGTGGTATAGAAACAGACAGATAGACATGGCAAACATCTTTTTTACATTTACATCGTTAAACATTTCGTGACAAAAGTATAGTACTCTCTTCAAAAGTATAATCAAGATAATCAGACATGTTTCTATTTTTAAGAAGTTTTCATTCCGAATTGATCTTTTGATTTTGTGATCTTGTTTTCGAGTGAAATAACAGTCGTTCTTAATTTTGAAAGAAGTTTCGAAAACTTCATAATCGTCTGTCTTAAAAGAAATCCTTTTTAAGACGAATTTTCATCGGTATTCAAAATTCATAACGATTCCGAATGCTTTGATTGGAATGGGAGATGGGAACAGGAACTATTTTCTTTGCTTCGGTGCAGGAAAAAATTATTCTTCATTAGAATTCATTGAGTCATGCAAATTGTACAGCCCGCTCCTTAAATCACAGCCAAGGAGCGAATTCAAAATAAACTCCCTGACTTGCACCCCTGACTGCTACCAGTTGCTGCCGCTGTCGCTGCCATGGCGAGCAGAGGCATTGCCATAGAGCTGTTTGTTCCATTTATCGAATAGCGAAAATGTCGAAGCAGTCGAAAAACTAAATCATAGCGTTAACAACCACATAGTTTGCAACAATTTGGCATAGAACATTTCGCAAACTTTTTTCTAAATTTAGAGGTGTAAAATTTCGCTATTCTCAAATTTACCGTTAAAATGTTACGACTGCCGGGAATGCCGATGCTGCCAGGTGCGCAGTTCTATGACGTGAGTAGCTAAAGCGATTTGAATGATTGATGATTTAGCACTTCTTTTTCTGCTACACAGTATAGCAAGCGGCGTCATCCGCGTCGGCAAACCCTGATGCATTACCAGGGCATACACATGCTCTCCGATCGTCGGGAGCCTGAGCTGGTCGAACCCAATGGACCATTGGTAGATCCAAAATGTCCACCAGCAACATCACAGTTGCATGGGCCTGGGGGTACAAAGATGATTACGAAGCTGCCACCGTGGCTGGCCTATGATAAGCAGGTGCTCTGCTTCAATGCGTACTTCAAGGAGCCGCTGACGGAGATATATCATGCGCCCTATCAGGTGCGCAAGGTAAAAATCTACTTTTATCTGGAGGATGGTACCATGCAAATCACTGAGCCCAAAGTGGAGAACTCGGGCATACCGCAAGGCTGCCTCGTGCATCGTCAGCGCATACCCAAGGCACCGCCTAGCGATCGTGAATTTCTTTCCATATTTGATCTCAATGTGGACACAAATGTGCAGATCTTTGATCGTGATTATCACATTAGTGGCTGTGACATCTTTACACGTCAGTTTCTCAATCGTGCCGGCATTGCGGTGCCCGTCGCTTTGATGGAGCCCAAGTATGAAATGTTATTCGCATGTCAGCTAAAGGGAACACAATAGATCTGTTCTTTTATTTCGCCCTCAGTGATCCCACAACGGAACTGCGCAGACGCTCCGCTTTGAAGCAGACAACTAGACCCGATACAGCTGCTTTGCCCAAAAGGCATGCATTTGCCCAGTTTCTGGAGTTTGATCGGCGTGTGCTCAAGTTTCAGGGCTATTGGAATGATCGTTCCGAGCACGGCGATGTACGCAAGCTGGACATATGCTACTATCTGGCCGATGATACCATCGACATTAAGGAGAAGTTTCCACGCAATTCGGGACGTGAAGGCACGACCACATTTCTGAAGCGCGGCAAACTACCCAAGGAGTTCAATGGACTGGCCTTGCCAGGTCAACAAACATCTGTAACGCTGCTTAATGTGTTGGGTTCCAGCATGCGTGATGTGCGCTATGTGGCCGATCCTTTGAATACGGGCCAGAAGCAGATACAATACTATACTGATCAAGATTTGCAAATTGGTGCCGTAATCAATGTCTTCGGACGAGATGTCGTTTTGACCAGCTGTGATCAATTCACACAACACTACTACAGAGAAAAGGTGCGTTAAGATCAAAGATGAATTCTCTCAAGAAATTGTTTATTCACAGCTTGCTTTTTACAGTATGGCATACAGGACTTTACGGCGCAATCTTTGCCGGATCGTAGCGATGAGCGTCCATACTACCAGGGTCACGCACGTCGCTTGCCGCCCTACAACGGCTGGGGCAGCTATGAGGACTCGGAGGGTAACTGCCTGACAGTGGAGCCGAAAGCACCGCAGGCAGACTTTAAGAAACTCTTCAAGTATGATGGCTGCATCCTGCGCTTTGGTGCCAAGCTAATGTCCATCATACGTGAAAACTGCGAGCGTAGCTTTGTTATCAGTTATTATCTGGCCGATGATACTGTTCAGATCTACGAGGTGGCTCGGCGCAATTCGGGCTTTGTAGGCGGGGAATTTCTGAAGCGGGCAAGAGTGCCGCTGCCTGGCCAGGAAAAGTACAGCTCGGCAAGGCCGGAATATTATCGTGCCAATAATTTCTACATTGGTTCCACGTTGAACCTAAAGGATCATATTTTTCACATTATTTCGGCAGATGAGTTCACATTGCTCTACATGGAACAACATTCCAATGAGGTCAGTTATCTAACATAATTTGACTTAATCTAACTTATTCAATTTTTATTCTGTTGCAGTTTCCGGTGGCTAACATTAATTCAATTATGCAAAAGATTCGCGATGCAGTGCGTCCGCAGTACAAACAGTTTGTGCTGCGTTGCAAATCGGATGGTGACCTGGGCGACTCTACCACTATAAACTATGATACCCTTAAATCCACATTGCTTTCTTATCTTACCAAGGAATCATTGTTGCACCACGAGATTGTCACCGTCTGTCGTTTCTTCTCGGCCGAACAAATGCCACCACCCAGCTGCGATCGTAATCATGTGCGTGCTGCCGCTCAGCTAGAGCTCAAACGTGCTCTCTGGAACAGTGTGGATGAGCTAACCGAGCACTTGAGTCATATTAATCCCACTTGCAAGCCATACATTACAGAGTCGCAGGTGAGATCCACGCTGCGTGGCTGCCGATTGCCTTTTAGCTTGGAGCTGGTTGAGGATATACTGCAAGTGTTGCAACGCAATGGACAGGGTGAGATTGAGGTGCGCGATGTGCTGGGATTCTTTAACATGAGTGCCGACCAGGTGCCGGATATTGCACCGCTCAACATTGCCTTTGAGCTGTGTCCCAAGCTGCCGTTTCTACACAAGGGCCGTCTGGTGGATTTTAACTGGTTTCTGCATTATCTGGGACTGGAGGAGGAGCTGGTGCACGCTAACTATTGATCAAATTTTGGATTTGTTGTAGTACTTGTCAACTCATATTTCAAATACTGTCTACTACACATAAATGTTCAAATACAAACCGATATTTTGGCCTAATTAACTATGTATAAAAATCAACCGAGAACGTTAAGTTAACAAGTGCTTGAATTACTACAATCGTTGGTTTTATAAAAAGTTGCATGCTGTGTGTGTATATACAGAGAAAATATCGTGGCAAAATGCATTTAAAAATGTTTAGGAATGCGCGGAACTGTTTGCTTAAAAACTAATCGTAAACGTTGCTGCTTATAACAACCATATAAAAACACGCACATTTCCTGTGCTTGTCTTTAGAGTTTGGACTCTGTAAGCCAATTGAATGATTGTGGCTTGCGATCCGACGAGGGGCTAATAGCCACATTTATGATCGTGGGCTTATCCGTTAGCTGATTGGCGGCCTTGATGGCTGTCTGAAGCTGTTCGATCTCGGTGCAGAAATAACCTTGCATGCCAAACATTTTCATCATCTCCTCATAGCGCACCTGAACGCCCAACGCTGATGGTGGTGTGCTGCAATCAAAAAATAAAACATGATAAGATTAGCGGCGTTAAGTAAAGCCGATAAGCTGTTGTTTATCTTACATTTGTGTTAGATCGCCTTCGCTGCGAATGGCCTCGAATGTGTCCTTATCAAAGCCACCGTAGATGCCATTGTTGTTCACAATAACAATGGTAACAGGCAGCTTGTACCGAACCATTGTTTCAATTTCCATGCCAGAAAAGCCAAAAGCACTGTCGCCTTCCACGCACAGCACACGCTTGCCAGGCGCAAAGTCCCGGCAGTAAAGCGCGGCGGCAACGGCAAAGCCAGGACCCACACCCATTGTGCCAAAAGTGCCGGCATCGAGGCGATGACGCGGCTGTTCGTTGAGCAGCATGGATCGACCAATGTCCATGGTATTGGCGCCTTCACTAACAATAATTGTATCACGTGGCAGCAGCTCACGCAGATGATGGAAAACCGCATAATAGTTAAGCGGTGTCGTTGTATTGAGTGACATTTGCTGCACTGTATCGCGATTTTGTTTGCATTTGGCTGCCAGCTGCTTCCACCAATCCTGCTCGTAGCCAAAGCGGAAGTTCACTGCATTCATTTGCTCGAACAGCTGCTCCGCGAAGGGACGAATGTCCGCCTGTATGGCCACCGACGAGATGACCGAGTTGTGCAGCTCCTCGGGGCAGATATCAACCTGTATGAACTTCACATCCTTATCGTAACGTGGTGAGCGTCCAAAGTGCAGAATCCAGTTGAGACGTGCACCCAGCAAGAGCACCACATCAGCCTTCTGCAGCGCCAGTGTGCGTGCCGAGGAAACGCACTGGGCAGCAGTGTCGGAGACCACACCCTTGCCCATTGGCGTGGGCAGGAACGGAAGATTTGTGTTCTCAATAAAGTGACGCAGAGTGTTCTCCGCATGAGCATAAGCAGCACCTTTGCCAACAATCACGAGTGGCCGTTTCGCCGAACGCAGCAGTTGAGCGGCACGAATAACGTCAGCATGTGGTGGGTAAGCCAAGGGTGCAGCGGGATGAGCCAACACTTTGTAGATGCGCGACTCCAACGCCTTCGATTGCAAAATGTTGCCAGGGAAGTCCAAATAGGCGACGCCAGGACGACCGTAGGTGGCATAACGAACGGCCTTTTCCACGTGCAGCGGTATTAGTGCAGCAGTTGGCGGACGTGCTGAATACTTGCAGTACGGACGCGACAGCTCCACTTGCGGGCACTCCTGGAAACCACCAATGCCCTCATGATCCTGATTTGTTGCACCGCCAATGACAATCAGCGGCCAGCAGTTAACCTGTGCATTAGCCATGCCACCTACAATTGTAAAAGTTATATACATATAGTTAAACATACGACAATCAGCTCCATTACGCATTTTACACACCCGTGACGTGCAGCAAACCTGGCCCGGAAACAACCAGACAGACGCCAGGCTTCCCCGTTAGGTAGCCAATAGCTTGAGCGGCATAGCAGGCGGCTTGCTCGTTGCGCATGCCAATGTACTTCAATCCAGCGGCCTGAAAGGCCATGGACAGCTCGATAACGGGTATGCCAATAATGCCGAATACATAGTCCACGCCCTGTAAGCCAAGCAATACACATACAATGTGGTTAGCTATGCTTATATGTATTTTATTTAATTATAGTCAACTATAAACAGTCGACACAATTTTAAGCTTTATAAATAATTTTAAAAAATTAAAAATTAAAAGTTATAAAAAAATTTAAAATTAAATTTGGTCATTATAAGACCATAAATCGATGAATCTAGTTATCTGATCTTAACTAAAGTTCAAATTTTCATTTATTTATGAACAGCGGAACCGGCCGGAAAAACGTATGCATATTAAAACATTAAGGTTTGTAGCAAATGTGCTAAACAGCAATTAAAGCAATTAGGCCGGTTCAAAAATCTTGTTTAAACTACATAGCTTTACGTATGTATATTTATGCATATAATCTTAAATTGTTAAAAGATATATGTACATAGTTTAAAGTTCAATTGGGTAAATTACAATACAAACAAAATTCGTTTGGGGCCTGTGTGAATCTGCTTATTGATTTTAATCAGCAGCGAAATTCGTGTGATTTACTGCTTAACTCGTTGGGCCATATTTTGATACCTTTGGAACATTGGAACTATATCAAAAGTCTCTATCAAGATCCGTTCGTATCTATACCACTATTAAGAGCCAACGGCTAGCAACAACAACAAAACAGCACAACAACAACAACAATCAGAAGAGCAACACTAAGAACCAAGGGTACGGCCACACAGAAAATCAAGCAATAACAATGCTTTGGCTACTTTTGAGTACTTTTGAACTTTGTACAACAAACAGTTTGCAGATAGATAAGCTGGCAATGGGCTACCAGGCACCGTTAAATCTACAGTTGAACGCACTGCACTTTATTATTTCTTTTCCATTGTTTGTATGCAAAAACTGCATACAATAAAACACGAGAATGTCAAGAGACAGACGGCGTTTTGGATTGGAGCTTACCTGTTGCTTCAATGATTCCGCAATAATTTGTACAGCTTCGACTTCGGCCATTTTAACGTTGTTATTGTGCTAAATTGTAAAGTAATGTGCGCGAACGCGTTTTTCTGCGCTTAATTTATAAAGTTTACTAAAATCGACGGCAACCAGCAAAGTTGCTCTATCTTGCTGTGCACACGCATACACACACATTTAACAGACTTGTGCGCATGTATTGAACCAAAACTTAACATTTTTCTGTACTGCTAACAGCGCACGCAAATTAAACTGCAATTACTACAGCCCAGCTCATTAAGCTCTAAATATATATTTACCTTAATTCACTTTGCTTGTTGAAAATATTTCAAATTATGGTTTCACACAATTATTAAGTTATTAAATCCTTATAATGCATAAGCCGCTAACGAAGATCAAATTTAAATTGAACAGCTGTTGGCTAGCTCTAATGTTAAATTGCATAAATGTTATACTCAATATGGCCATGCTACGAAGACATAGTGTGACCGAAACTCAAAACAGTTAAACATGAAAATTGTAATCGATAGTTGGGCGGCAAAATGTGATTTCAAACTAAATTGAAAAAATAAATAAAAAAAAACATCGTATTTTGTTGGTCTCTCATTACAAAAATTTAGCCAAAAATAAAAAGTGGCAGGCTGGATTCCAATTATTATCATAAAATTAAAATCGGCCAAAGTTTCTAACAACAAGGATCCGAAATTTTCGAATAGTGGAAAAAACAGGAACCCCTGATTTTTAATGACATACTTAAACATTGATTCATGAAACGTGCCAGCAAATATTAATTCAAGTTTTATCTACCTATATAGCGGCACCACAGTTAAAATATAATAGGTATTGCTTTAAAGATGCTTAGAATATAATTAGCATTAGCCAAAAGGTGATGCAGATGTATTGTATACTCCCCCCTTATAACTATTAGCATTGAGCTTGTAAATTAATAAATAAATAAAAGCTTTTCGTACTATTTACATATATTTATATGTATGTGCAATGTACATACATATATGTATGCCGTAAGGTTGCTTAAATTATTCGTGTAAACGGTTGCGGTAGGAGTTATGAATACTTACAGAAATATTTGGCAACAATTTTGGCACAGCGCAGTTTCTTCAATTTGTGTTTTTAGAAAGCACTCCTGACATGGTTGCTTCATAGGCCCACGGCCGTGATGTTAATTTATTATCAACAAAAAAGCAAAGTTTGCAGTTCTGCATTTTGATTAACATTTAACTAATTATTGTGTCAATTTGGGGTTTTGCTCCAATGCGCAAAAAATTAATGTTTGCAAAGACCGCAACCAGTTCGAAAACAAAAACAAAGGTTGTTGACTATATTTTGTTGAGTTTTTTTGACTATGTAAAACAACAGGTTTTATTTGATATTTAAATATGAGGGCTTTGAATCAATGCGGGAGCAAAGATCTACACTTTATATAAATACGATAGCTTTCTAAATAACAGTTGCCTTGTACCTTTAAAAGTCGATTCTAAATGCAGATGAAATATTCTTACATTTATTAAAAGCAAGTACAAAAATGTAATTTGTAAACAATAGTTAGTGAATCAGCGATTCACATGAATATTTTCAGGACACATATTAATAACAACATGATTTTTACAACAATAAATATACAGCTTTAACTTTAATAGGACTCGCTATACATATCACGTATACGCTATACAATCTGTATTACTAAACTAGAGTACTACAACATCACAGATAATTGCCAAGGCACAAACTACAACTTTGTATTGACAACATCCTCGCTGGGCTCGCTGGTTTCCACCTCATTCCATTTTTGTATCTTTCCCGAGCCAAACACCCAAAAGAATATGGCAGGCAAAATGTAAGCAGCAGCGCCAATTATAAATATCCAGAACCATTCATCAATAGTGTTCTATGGGAATGAACAGTTGTTAATTATAATGTTTTAGATTAATCGATATGATCAGACGCACCTCATCTTTGGTAAATGCGGCCACAATTAAAGGCGAAAAGAAGCCCGGCGTGGTGCCCAGGCAATTGATAATGCCATACAGGGTGCCCGCAAAGTTGGGTGCCAGATCTTGTGAGTTGGCCAAATTGGAGGATGTTGCAGCACCGTTAAAGCCTAACGAGATAGTCATTATAGCCACACATACATAAGGTTCGCGACCAAAGAAGGCCAATACGATGAGCATAATGCCTGGCAAGATGTGAGCTGTGAAAAGAATGAGTTGTTGAATAATAATCGAAAGATAGTTTCTAAACTTTACTTACAAGGCAGACAGAAAAACTTTCGCGTAAATGTAATAGTCCACCAGCCCCTGCGTCGTATCCAATCCGCAACAGAACCAAAACCAAATGCAGCCAACAAACGTGCAATATGCGGCAAACTGGACAGGAAACCGGCTGATGATAGATTGAAACCCAACACTTCGCTCAAGAATTTTGGTGTGGCAGTCAGCAGGAAGAACAGACCCCACATGCTGCCATAATGCAGCAAGGTAAGCGACCAGAAGGGCATGGATAAAACTAGCTGCTTGTATGGCGGCCATCTCTAAATGAATATGATAAATATTTTAAAATCATCGATCAAAATCAAGTTCTTTGATATAAAACTCACCGCTTTTTTGGTCACTATGCCGCCGAGACTGTTTTCAATGTATTCCCGTTCCTTGATGCTAATGGTGCTGTGCTGCGCTGGCGTATCGGCCACCAGATAGAACCAAAAACCTACGACAACCAGCACAATGGCTGCCACAACATAAAAGGCCCATACCCAGCCAAGATTCTCAATGATGACGCCACACAGTGGCCAAGTGATGACAGTGCCAAAAGTGCCACCCATCAGTGAGGCAACAAATTTACCCTTCTCATCCGGCGGTGCCCACTTGGATACCAAATTATGACAACACGGGTACATGACGCCAGTTACCAAGCCAATTAGAAAACGTACAGTAAACACAGCATATTTATCCCAGGAAGCGGCCAGAGGCGTCAATGCAGTCAATATGGCACCTACAAGACCACAGTAGCCTGCCACTTTGCGTCCGCCGAGCATCTCGGCAATTGTGCCACCCGGCAGCGAGGTAATCATATAACCATAAAAGTAGCCACCCAGTAGCAAGGCCTGATCCTGTTGCGACCATTCGTAGCGGTTGCCATACTGAGAATTTGAGAATAATATTTTAATAAAATATTTGTATTAAGTCTAGTTTTAATACGCACATCTGGCTGTTCGACAAGATCGCCGTTCTTGTCTCGTTCTTGCACCATTGCAATAATGTTGATAGATAGATTCACCCGCATCATATAGTTGACCAGGCAAATCATGAACAACATTATGGCCAAATTAACGCGCTTTGGCACATAAACTGTAGATCAAAATATAAATATTGATTATTAATTATTGTCGATTCATTGAAAGTGCTTTATTTTTTTTATTTTTTAGATTAATGTCTATTTCAGTTGGTAATCGTGCATTAGAGCAATTAGCGTGCGATCTTGACTCTTGTCATCTTCAAAACTATTTTTGATGGCTGCGTCAGGTGTTTAATGAACGGCGCATGCGTAAATTCCAATATTTGATTATTTCATTTTGCGGGGATTTTTGTTTTTGGCCAACGAAGAGCACACACGTGAAACTTATTTATGAGCCATTGCGGCGTTTCTTTTTATTTATTTTTTATATATTTAAAAAAAAAAAACCTTTCACAACATTTTGGAGTGTGTTTTTTGTGTACTTACAGCAGGGCATAACAGCCATTTTGACAGGTTTTTGTTGTTATTTTGCCTCACGTTAATGTCAACTGAAAAAGAAGTTAACAGGAAACAATTAAAGACTTTATTATTATGCATACATTTGGGGAAGTTGCTATGAAGTTATATTAAGTTTGCATATATTAAGTTTTCATCGTAAAATAAGAATGCTAAGGTTTTTTTTAGCTGGGATTATTTTGTCAGCTAATATTTGATTCAGGTTTAAGAATATTCATTCAAGATGAGTTTCAACCATCTGACACTTAGCATTCAGTCCTTGTCTAAATGTGCTATTTTTAGAGATTTCGAAGAATTTGTTCGACTATTCAGGGGATTCCCATCATAAACTAATCTCTATTTACGAAAAGCAAAGCTAAGTTGATACATTCAAGTCCGTCTTTTTCAATGATATTTGGCCAAACTTGTTAAACTTAATAGATAACATGAATCAAAACCGGTCTTGTATAATCTTCATATTATTTATTTTTAGGTATAATTATTTTAACATAAAGCAGCCAACACTTGAATAAATGGGTTCAAAATTAAACAAAAAATAAGGTAAAACAATTAAAATAAACAAAATAATTTAAGATCCAAAAAAAAAGTTAAATGAATTTCAAATTAAATATAAACATATTTATCATGATAATTATGATCAGTCGGCAGAATCGATTTTTTATTAGCATATCTTCAAGAGTATTTAATCTTTTGCATCCAGCTAATACCTTTTTCACTGCTTGCTTTAAAATTTTTTTTACTAATCAGTATTTTAATTTATATAAAAAGATTAAAATCCTGTTTGACAAATTCGAAGTCATGTCAAAGTACATGTTTTTAATGGAATTGAAAATTCAATTTTGGTTTTGTAAAAATTAAACGGAGACCCTTTTCGAAACCATTTTACAACCGCAGCAAATGAAATTAAATCGTAATTTAATCGTAAATTTTATTTTGGCTGAATCCCAAACGAGGATTGGTTGATATGATGAAGGACCGTAGAAGCCAATGATAAAAAAAAGAGCTAAGTTTGTTAAAAACTACCTAGCAATAATCACAATAATAATAATAATTACAATACAAAAATGTCTGTCTAATATTCTGATTTAAAATCCTCTTATTTTGGTATACACGTGATATTTAAATGCAATTACCATATGCATTTCCGACACTCAACCGATATGTGGATTATATCATTTGTCCAACTTTATAAGCACGTCTCATTTGGCACTTTGGCAACGCACGTGAGCAGCATTTAAGCCAAATTGAGTTATGAACATGACAAATAACTAAACCAAAAACCTGTCATGCACATTTTAAATGTTTTGATTTGATTTTTGATTTATACAGCCGGCTATCATTGGCTGTCATTGTTGAGCCCAGCCTTTTGATAAGGTAATTGCTGCGCAACACGCCACACAAATTTTCAAATTGCTCAGATGAAAGGCATTTGTGCAACAACAGCTTCTCCAAACAGTCTGTTTTGGGGGATTGCAATCGGAACACTTTACCGAGAAATACTTATATGTTATCTACGCCCTTGGCACGTCGAAATTCAATATTCGATTCAATTTGGACAGCTGTTCGAAAGCAATTCACAATATTGCACATGCAGTTTTGCCAATGTCGTGTTTATACTATATGTTACGTGAGTTAACTTGACAGGGTTAAAGGCAATAAAGTATATATTTCTAGTCGTTAGTTACGGATGTATATCAATTTACTTTAAGCTCGAGCAGAGCAGTTGTTGGCTTAAGGAGAAAATTTTAATTAACACCTTTTCAAATGACACATTTTGAATAATATGACTGAATTTATGAAACGGAAATTCATAATATTGATAACAGGCTCATCATAATACAAAATATTTCAAGTGGTTTTGATTTCGAAAAATCTCAGCTAACTTAAGAAAATTTACAACATCTATTGACAGCATGATTCTAAAGCTCTGCTCCGTTTAAAGATTGCAATATGTCCTAAATCATTCCATTCGAATTAATAAAGCTCTTATGACATAGCATATCACACAAACTTTTTATACAGCTCATGTTCCAAGAACAACACACATACTAGCTTTTAATAACATCATAAACCATTCTTTATGTTTGCTGTGATAAGCAACCGATTTGGTTTTTCCACAGTTCTCAATGAACGCAAGAAATCCAAGACATATAAAACACAAAAATTTAAAGTTATAGCAGCCATATGTATAAAGTATATAGCCCTATAATACCTGGTTATCAAGTTATTGCACTTCGTTTGCAAATACAATAAAAATATAAAAAAAAAAAAAAATACTCAATAGATAAATTGCGTGTATCTAAGCTATATGTCATTTTGTAGGTGTATTAATTCGACCGGTAGCTAAGTATATATTTTGATTTAAGTACATCTTATAGGTAACTCAATCATAGTATTCAATACGTGACGTGCATTAGCATTTGTGTGTAATTTCATACGATAAATTTTGAAAAGATAGGCCACCAAAAACAGATATCACAATAAAGATATCTTATTAAAGATATCTCATTTAAAACTATCTTATGAAGAAGGAAACGCAAACCGGACGTTTATTTTAATTGAATTTGAAGGAAAAAACAATAAAATAACCTTTGAGTTTGATATCAGTTGTAGAAATTCTGAAAGTTTGCATACTGTCTATGTCTATGTATTATGATTAAAATATATAATATGTATGCTTAATTAAGTGCAGCGCGATAGCTTATAAGTGTTGATTATTGTGTTGATATCCAAAAAGAGCAAACACATCTAACAACTATGAGGTTTATAATTATAAAGTCAAAGCAACTTTTGATTAAAGAAATGGTTATTAAAATTTGAGCAAATTTGTAAATGTTTTTGTAGAAATATAGAAAATAATGCAAATTTGTAATTTATTTTGATATCAATAATTTAATAAAGGAACGGTTTTATTATTCAAGGTAAAATAACAAAACTCTTGAGAAATTTCAACTATATTTTACCATTTTTGACACCCTTGGAGAGGGTATATATAATTGTGTCACGCAATGTGTAAAGCATTGAAGGAGACGTCTCAGAAAAAACAATTTTTATATTCGTGATCAGCATCAACAGCCGAATCATGTCCGTCATGTCCGTCTGTCTGTCCGTCTGCTTACATGTATGCGAACTAGTCCCTCAGTTTTAGAGCTATAATTATGAAACTTGGCACAGATGGCTCTTCTTTCAGCAAGCAATACATATGTCAGAATCAGCTAGATCGGACCACTATAACATATAGCTGCCATAGAACAATCGGTTGAAAAATAAGTTTTTGTATGAAAAACTTTTTTGTTTCTCAAGATAACTCAACCAAACTAACCAAGTCTCAGTTTAAGGTTAGTTTATAAATTATGACAAAATTTGATCAAAATCGGACAACTGTATCCTGTAGCTACCATAGGAACGATCGGCTGAGAAACTAGTTTTTGTATGAAAAACGGTTGTTTTTTTCAAAATATCTTAGCCAAACGCACTATATATAAGTTACAGCACGTTCTTCACATGTTGACCAAGTTTGATCAAAACCGGATCATTATATCTTATAGCTTCCATAGGAAGAATCAGTTGAAAAATAAGTTTTCTTATGCAAATCTTTTCTGCAAGGGTATATATCTTCGGCACGCTGAAGATAACATTTCTTTCTTGTTTCAAATCACAAAACTAAAAGCTTCTTTAGAATCTTTGCAAATTACCAAAAACCGGGTCAATCAAAAGTGGGTAGAACCCACAATTACGTCCATATCTAAGATTCGAAATGTACGGAAATTAGCATGTACCGACAACAAAAACATCTAAATAGGAGTACAAAAACTTAAGAATACTCGTAGTACATTAAGTACCTATCATCAAAAGAGAGTGCTGCTAATTAATTTGTCGTTTTTGTGTCTCTAATCGGGAGCGTGGCGCTTTATCAACGTCATTGCCAGTGCTAGCTTTATAAAATCAACTACAAAATTTATGACATTATATGGGCGAGAGGAAAAACAAAAAATCGTAATTGTAAAATATATTACTATATAGCACACGGCATGGTCGTGCGATAAAAAGGCAGTTGGTAAATGAATTCTCATTATAGTTAGCTTAATCGTCAATTAGCCGTCAAAAAAAAAAAGAATTGGAATTTGTTGTTGTTGGACTCTTGTTGCAATGTTCACAGTTTATGAGGCACTATAATGATTTGATTTATTATCTGAGAAGCAGAAATATTGAAGGAAAAGTTCAGGAGGTTGTGATATCACGATATAAATGTGTGATTTGTGCCCATTCCCAAATACACATAGCATAATAAAAACCGTTAGCTAGTTGATGATCAACATGCACATAACGATGTATGTACTATATATGTTTGTACATAAATGTATGTATATACAATATTATATATACACAGCACGCGTGCTTGAAACATTTACATAAGACATGAGCTCACAATTGACATGGTTTGGTAGTTTGTATCTCTTTCTACTTTTTTTTTTGGTAACTGAGTTTTTGAAAATCGTTTAAACGTTTCAGTTTTTTTGTCAGTTTGCATAGCTTTTTGTCAGTTTTTTTGTTTGTTTCGTATTTGTTTTGTTTTGACGTTGAATTCTGCAAACTAAATCAATGGCAATGAACCGTAACACACATTTAAATCATATATTTAATGCGATCTAGCAGTTATTTTTTCATTCATTTGTTTATTTTATTATGTATTGTTTGTAGGTTCTGATTAACCGAATCGCACTAGTTCCCACACAAAATGCATTTTTGCACGTTATAATTAACTTTCGAAATAAATCGAAAAAAAGCAAAAAAACAAACGCATTTGCACGACCCGCAATTACATGGCACACAAATAATTTTAGTTCAAATAATTATTCATCTAATTAGCAGCCAGAATAAAGCAAAATCAATGCGAAAAATTGTACAGCAATAAATAAATAATTGAAACTCAAAACAAAACTTGAGAAGCTAAAAAAAAAATAAATCAAAAATGTTTATAAACAATTCAAAATGTCTACAAAGCAAAGCTTAAAAATCCACTTGCATAACAAAAATTTATACATATTTTGACAATTTTATAGAAATGTGTTTAAAAATAAACTGCTCTATTTTTATAATACAAACACTAATTAATACAATTTTTAATTTAAATAATAATTATGAATAATGAAGCTTATTAAAAGCGCGCCCAACAACCAAAACCAGTTGCCTTACGAAGTGTCAATCTCTTTTTATATGGCTTTTTTTGATCCAATTAACATAAAAACATAAAACTTATAAAGAAGCAACTTGTGAAATATTGTATCGAGAAAGTTTTAACTAGACACGTTGTCCTACGAGTAAGCTAGAGGATGTTCAAGTATAACTATATGCTATATGCACTTGCAGTATTTCATAACTGATAAAAAAAAAACACAACACAATCTTACGTTCCAATACACATAATAATAACTTTATCGTTTCGCTTGGCACACTTTGCCATACAAATTAATATATCATGCAAGAAATTTTTCCATGACATCTCGAAAGTTTTTTTCAATTGCGTCAAGTCCTTTCGCAACCATTTTCAAAATCGGTGCTTTCCCCTTAAATATTTGTTTTTGAAAAAGCACACACGCACAACACATGCACACTCACTTTTTGGCTACACGTATTTGGCAACCGATCTTGGCCACAGGCTGTGCGGGAAGTTAGGGGTAACGGGAGCGGGATTTGGGAACTGTAGCTACAGCTGAGAACGCCGCGAAACGAATGAAGCTAAATCGCCAACTGCCATTGGCATATATACTTAACTTACTTATGTACTCCGAGTCGACGACGTTTTTAAGCAAAACCTCGAGCAGCGACAACGCAGCGCAAAAAACAAAAAACAAAACGGTTAAAAATTGTTTAAATTGTTGTTGACTGTTGGCGGTTTCGAGATTGACGCTCTGCTCGCAGCTTTTTTCTCTCTCGCTCTGGCAGTGCGTTTTAGCAAATATCGCGTGCGATGTTTTCACGCCGTGAAATCTATGTGATTGTTAGCACAAATTCTCCAAAAAAATTGTGATAAATGGAAGGCCAATAAAGCTGATGGCAAGTAACAACAAGTATTGTATTATTACATTAGAAACATTAAAAGAAATTATAAATATAAAATTCTTGATTAACGAATCAATCAAACAGCGAAGCACGTTTCATATTTATTTATTATTTCTATATATTAAATAATGCATATTTTTAGCATGCGCTTAAAAAACAGTTGAAAGAAAATATCAGTAAAACTTCTTCAACTAGAAGTGATCGACTAAGAAATACCCAAGAACCATAATGTAAATTCTTCAATGAGCTAATAAAATCTAAGCTTCGATATTAGACTAAAACAAACCAAATGAAGTTATATGGCCAGTCAAATATAAAACCAAATTTTCAAAACTAACACGCTAAACCAGTGGTAGTAAATACCTTATAATTTACAAATTTGTGATAAATTGTATATCAACAAATATACAATGACAAATACCCGAAATAACAAAGATAATAATTGAAAAAACTAAGCTAGAATCATATAAACCAAACATCGAGCTTTGTTTATTTATTTAAGTTTATATTTGAAATTATGCATATTTTTAGCAAGCGCATAAAAAGTTAAGAATACTGCTGTCAGTTTGACTGAAAGATACCCTGTTTTATCAACTAAGAGATATATGTTCTCAAATCTAAACTTTATTAATAATTGTGCAGGTAATTAACATTTATTACTTATTCCCGATGCAATCATACAGATTCAATTGATTTCTGCTAATGTGTCTATAATTATATACTTTATAGGATTACTTTTGTCTTCCTTTGTCCATTGCATTTATATACACAACTTTTCTAAAAACCCAACTATTGGTACTGGGTATGTACTATATAATTACAAAAATAACAGCACGTTTGTTCATAAAATATTTTGTTAATTAGCGCACTTGACAAATGCTCACAAAATGGCTGCTAAGTGATAAAACACTGTATTAGCGTCATTTTATTTGTTACTTTGTGAATTGAAATAGCATTTAAGATTTGACATGACATTTCAAGTGTTGTGCTCGGATATTATCAACAGCCTTCTTATGGCAAGATAATTTGCTCTTCACTTTTATCTGCAGAAATTTACAGTGCAACAAAACAAGAGGAGTAATATTCGTGAATCCGGAATACTAGTCCCTGACCATAATTTCCTGCCCTGCAAAAATGTTTCATAAAACAGTTTTCGGCGAATTTGTCACATTTCCCGACATAATTTTTCAAAATTTGAGCTTAATACTAACTTTAGATTAAGTAACTTTAAAAATTAAGATACCCATCTCTTATAGTTTAGGCAGTGCATGAGTGTAACTGTGTCAGTCAGGTTGAAATACTTTTATATGTATATCTAAGATAACAATAATCATGCTGTTAATATCAAAGCGAGAACACAAAAATACAACAAATGGTCGTGACTACTTAAGAGCAGCTTCCCCGAGAGATAGACAAGCCGTGTTGTCAGATAATTAAGTTTATTGATGCATTTAGCTGCCTGTTGTAGATAAACAGCGATGTTTAGTGATAACAGTTGTTAATTTGCAGGTCGCTCGTGTTATCATAGTTATCACAAGTATGCTTGTGCTTGATATGCAACTATTAGATGCTTATACTTGTAATGAATTTATGATCAACATTTTCTTGTTTTGTTTTTTTTTTTTAATTGATAAAGCTGCTGCATTTAATAATTTCATAGCTCAAACATATACATTTGCTAGGCTCAACAAAGAATAAACAATTCTATTTAAATGACACAATTTATAACTACTTAGCTAGCACTCAATTGAGTGAAAAATAAAAAAGTGCATTTATGAATATATTATTGTTCCACAGCAGTTCCTCTATGCCATGTTCACGTAGAGCATGCTATGAGCACAGACTTTTCCTACAAGTTTGCTATACTCAACAATCACATCACGATCCTTAAAACCGCCGGTAAGCTGTCCAGAAAAGAAAGTTATCAATTAACTCAAGGTACACAGTTTATACAATATCGCAATATGTTTACCTGCACGAAATGTTTGTAAGTTGTGCAAGATTGCGCGTCCAGCAGAAGTTTTACATCGTCTAAATGCTGATTCAAAAACTCATTGACATCCTTAGCAGTGGCGTCCGGATTCAGACGTTGATATTTTTGAGCATCCAGTTTGGCACGAATTGCTAGCATAAAAATGCAGGTAAATTATTATGCATATACATAGATAAGTAAGTTGTTTAGTACCATCGGTTAAAGGCAGCCAAACGTAAGTCTCTGGGCACAACAAATAAGAAGCAGACAATTTTCCCTTGTAACGCATTTTGGGACACGTGTGTATGTAAAAGCCCATATAGTAATACTTTAATGCGGGCACACGCTCGGCAATGGTTTGCACCAAATCAATTTCCCTATAACAAGAATAATTATAATTATTAATTACTATTATTACAATTAGATGCAAAACTTACCTCAATGAGCCATAAGTGCCCAGCGATAGAAAACTATAGTCGGGATCGTAGAAGAAATACACAGAGCTGACTGAGCCGGGCAATATGTCAATGACGCCTACGGCAATTAACTTATCATCCAGCCAGTATTGCTGATGAAAAGATCCATAGCCCATGTCCGGACCATTGTGTGTTGTTTGGTGCTGCAAGCAATGATAGTTATTAGTTTACTTTTATATTCTTTTCGTATGTAAAATAAATGCATATTTGGATGAATCATCTGTAATAATTATATTTGAAACCTTCATAGGCGATTGTTGCAGATGTTCCTGGTAGGCTTTCTGATTCTTGGGCGGATCAAAGTGTATGATTGTCTGATACTTCTTATACAACTCATAGCTTTGCGTCAATGTTCTCTTGAATTCCTCGCTGTCGACGTGCACCAATCGCAGCTAGGATAAAAGTTATAAGAAAAAAAGAAAATCATTGATAATTACCTTTAGGGGTGATTTAACCAAAAACCGCTGCATACTAGCTAGTGTGAGGCGTGCGGGGGTATCATTGTGTATGACTAATTGATATTTGCGATACAATGCGTGAACATCATCGGCACAAGTGCGCTGTGTATCTGAGGCAGCGACCAAAACGATCTGCAACAAATAGCACAAATACGATGTGTGTACATATAAGACTAATGGAGACACGCAGACAGTAACACACAATACAATTTATGTATATACATGACAAAAGGTAACACACCAGCTACGATCTGCAAACGGTTGCAATTTATATAAGGATAACATTTGCTTAAAGTGCCACTCAAACAATACATTAAGTTTTTAGCCAGTACACAACATGTGATAAACAATGAAAATGTGTAGTATTATTGTGTTATTTGTGAATTAAACAAACATGTTAAGGATAGTAGAAAGACATAACTTTGTATTGTCCATATACTATGTTCCTCTAGCACATGTTGAGGACTTTGCACGAACGTCAGCCAATTTTAATTTTAAGCTTGCTAATCTTCAAATTGAGCATTTAACTTTGACAATTGATTACTGATTTAACAAATGTATATGTATCTCTTTAAATTGAAAGAGCTAGCAATGTACCTGAACTACATGGTTACTTTCGTATGTCAGATTCAGTTATTCAATTATTAACCAACTGGCTTTAATGCTCTGTACGTTATGACATTAAGCAAACGTTATCATCGCTTACACACCTTCAATTGGTGCTTATCAGTGCTGCTCGATGAAGCCAGAAAATCTCGCAAGTTCTTTTCCTGGGACAACGGCTTAGTTTGCAATTGTTCGAGGGAGCCACCTAGCTTAGCATGCCTGCGCTCTAGACGCATTTGTTTGGCCTTCTTGCGCGGTGGATTCGTGCTGGAGGCTACGACTGTTGAGTTTAATGAATTTTGAATTAAAAGTATATGTAAAAAAAAGCAAAAACAATGGCTTACGTTTAGATTTATTGGATTCAAGCGAAGTGGCTGATTGATCCCCATTGCCTGACTTTGCAACTAGCGTTTGCAAAGTGCTTGCCACCTGCTCAGCATGTGCTTGTGCCAGTGTCTCAACTTTTTCCACATCAATGAATGTTGGCTTCTTATCAGGCAGTTGCGGCTGAGGTTCGCTTACGTTAACCCCGTCGCCGACGCCAACGTCATCGCCATCGCCACTCGCGTGCTGCTTCTGCTGCTGTTCGCTCGGCTCACGTTTGCCATCGCGCAAAAACTTATTCATGCGCCGCAATATTCGCTTGTAGGACTTGGTCAGCTTGAACTCCAAAGCATCGCACTTGATGGTATAGCAAGGGCAGCAGGTGACGTCGTTTTGCGGCTTATAGCAGTAGTTGCCGCAGCGCCTCCAGCCGCGATCGATCAGCTCCTGATAGTCGTTGCAGGACAAACGATACGCATGCAGACCTGTATGACGCACACACCCGAAAGGTATAAGGAGTATATTGAACTTGAGTTATTACATTGGTTAAATATTTTTGTTATTTTTATTCTTACCGTGCGATTTGCCGCAATCGGTTCCCGTGCAGTAGCCACATTTGCTCGTCTGCTCCCCACAGTACTGTACAATGCTGACACTCATAATTGTGAACTTTATTTCTGCCTTACAATGCACACATTACATTTATTTAAATAATTATTATAAAACACTAAGTGAACTTGTTGTTATTGCAATATATATTTAAATTTTGCTACTTTTTTTAGTCATAAAACAGCAAAACAGCTGATTAAAATTTGGGAGAAAAAGAAGATAAACTTAACAGAGAATGTTAAATTTGTTGTTGCTGAAATGTTATTCACAGCAAGAACTAATCTTGTTTAGTAAAATCTGCTATCACCACTTCTTTTTCAACTTTTGAATAGTTAATCAATTATTTTATTATTGTATAGTATTAATTGGTGCGAAAATAAAAGTTCAATAAAAACAACGTTGTTTCAGACAAAACAGCGGCTTATTTGGATGGCGATCGGTGAATGACGCTCGCGTTCAAATTTATCAGCTGCTAGTTGAATTTAACATAAAATAAACTTCTGTTGTGAAATACAGCTGCTAATAGAGATGTGATATTTAGTAGAAATATCGATATCGAATTGGTGTTGGAAAATACTAGGGCTGGGCATTCTGGTTCATTTTGCAAAAGTTCATTTTTCGATTTTAAAAAAAACTAATTTCTTTTAACTTCTTTAGGTCTCTTCCGGTTGAAGGAATTTATCTTTCATTTAGTTCTATTCTGGATCAAAGAACTTACTGTGTCTTTTATTTTAAGTTTTTTAGTTCATTCATTCGTGTGCAGTAGAAATCGTTTACAATCTGATCTCTTCAGCATTTTTTCTATAGTTCCTTTTCTATCGCTCGTTTTTTTGAATTACTCAAAATAGTAATATCAGAATAATCTGCTGGAAAAATGTATGAAAATGCAGACTAAAGCACATAAGTTATTTCCACATGCGCAACGTGCAGAATCCAACGAGAGTCGAAATCGAAAGAAAAGGAACTTTAAGAATTAAAGGAACTACTAAAGATTTAGTTCAATAGATCCTTTCAAAGACCGCTCTTTAGAACCACTTCAGATCAGATCGACTCAGCTCTAATTTGAAACGATCAATTGAGACGCAACTGGTTCCCTTTCATTGTTGTTGCTGAGCTGTTTTCTGCTTGCTTACTAATTCTATTTTGTTTTGATTATCTATTTTCTACATGCCATTCCATTGTTTATTACAAAGCAGCGTGACAAATTAAAACAAAAATGAAGTTGAATCAAATGAACAATCAGTTGACTCATAACAAATGAACAACTAAGCTTGAAAGAAGCATCTAGTTTTAGCCAACACTTATAACAAAATAACAAAGTTCGACGGCCGCTTTTATTTTCGTTGAATATATGCATACTTGTTTTATATTAAAATGTATTAGTAAGCAATGAAATAAGCCAGCTGCAACGCACACAAATAGCTGTAAGTTGAATTGTGTGAATAATTAAAGACAAATAATGTATAGGAAAGTTTTCAAGTGCAAAGTGATTCAATAGTTTTGTATTGCGTAGTTGTAAAGTGAAAGTTGAGAAATAAAGATCTGTGTTCCCGTCTATCCTAGATTAACGGATTGGAATAGATTTTCTTACTTTTTCACACCTGGTACTTCATCATTCAGGTCCTTGACTGTGGAACACAACACTCCAGATCGAGTATGTACTAATTAGGTTTTCGAACAAGAACATTGTTCCTTTTTAAGTAGAACAATGTCGTATAGTTATCATATACCTCTTAAGAAGCACTGAAACAACTTGTCTAACGTTTAATCTGGCACCTAGAATATTGTATATATGTTATAATACCCTTCAAAAAGATTATCTTGCACAATTAATAACCTCTCCCCACTCTCCAGCACTGCAATGATTGCAGCGGCAACATCTGAGCTTGCCAGCCGCCCCCAAAAGCCGAATGCCCAATTTGAGGATAATCTCAAACTGGCGCAGGCGGGTGATGAGGTCAATGGAAAAGTGACATCAACGCGCACAGACACAGCCACACCCAATCCCACGCCAACGCCCACTGTAATACCAATACCAATACCCGCCGATTTGCAGCCCGCCTTCTACAAACTATACGGGGATTGCCAAGAGCATGCTGCCTACTTTGCCAAGGATCACACTGAGTATGGCCAACGCTTGCATGCCGCACACATTGCCTGGCAGGATTTTATAGTGCTGGCCAACCGGCTGGTGCTCCAAATCGAGTCCTTTGCCCACGAATATGACTTTGATGCTAGCACGCCGGGCAACGGGTATCGCAGTTTTGTCTATGTGACCAATGCGTGCATCTCACATGGCAGCAGCATTTGCAAGCAGCTGTTGGCCACACGCGACACGCTTTTCTTTCGCAAAAAGTTCTACATGAAGGAGGTGGAGGCGTGCTCCCAGCTGCTCTGCTCTTTGTGCACCTGTCTGCAGTATCTATTGATATTGCGACAGTGGTCGACGAATACGGGCGATCTCTTTGCCAGTGGACGACATACGGCTGAGCAGCTTTTTGAGCTAGGTGACACCATCAATCAGTATTGTTTCTATGGACGATGCTTGGGATTTCAGTATGGCGACTCTATACGCGGTGTGCTGCGATTTTTGGGTATTGGCATGGCCAGTTACTCGGAAACGTATTACTCGCAGGCGGACAATGGCAGCAGTTCCTTGCTGAAGACGACACGCAGCCTTTGGTCCAGCGGCAAATATCTTATGAATCCGGAACTGCGCGCCAGACGCATCGTAAACATTTCACAGAATGCGAAAATTGATTTTTGCAAATCTTTCTGGTTTCTAGCCGAATCGGAGCTAATGCACAAGCTGCCCAGCATTGTGGGCACCACCATCAAAGTGAATCGTATAATTGAGCTACCTGCCGAGCCTATGCAGCTGCCGGCAACAAACGCCTCCGACGACGAGTTGCAGTTTGTGGACATACCGGTGCCCAGTGCCCATCTGGGACCTGGTCTACCCGTTTCGGTGCGTCTGCTAAGCGCCAAGCGACGCACTGGCATGCTCGGCGAGGGTCGCTATCGCGGCTGGCGGCGACCAACACCGCCATGTAAATCGATACTTTTTCACTGCCATGGCGGCGGCTTTGTTGCCCAGTCGTCAAAGTCACATGAGCTATATTTGCGGGACTGGGCCGTAGCACTGGATGTGCCTATACTATCAGTAGATTATAGCCTGGCGCCTGAGGCACCATTTCCGCGCGCACTGCAGGAAGTCTACTACGCCTACTGCTGGTTGCTAAATAATGCACAGCTTTTAGGCACGACAGCAGAGCGTGTTATATGCGCTGGCGACTCAGCTGGTGCGAATCTATCCATTGGCTTGGCGCTCAAGTGCATTGAGCAGGGCGTGCGTGTGCCGGATGGCTTGTTTCTGGCCTATTGTCCCACACTGGTCAGCTTTGTGCCCAGTCCGGCGCGTCTGTTGTGCTTGATGGATCCATTGCTGCCCTTTGGTTTCATGATGCGTTGCCTGCGCGCCTACGCCGCACCCACTAATGAAATGATTCAGGAAAATGCCAAGCAAGTGGAACAGCTGGAGCAAATACGCAACGCACAGACGCTAACAGTGGAGACGGCCAGTGAGAAGCCAACACAGAGCTTCAATTCTAGTCCACGCACATCGACGGGCAAGAGTCCGCTGACGCCGCTGGAGCCGCTTAACCAAATGGATGAGGATGAAAGCAGCGATACTTTTGCCAGCGCCTCCTATCATAGCCAAACCGTGGAGCGTACTGAGTTACCCAGCAGTGATAACAGTGACAACAGCTCCTGTGTGTCCTTTGAGGTCGACTCACAGCCCATCGAACATTATCCGATTGAGATCACAGCCGACGTACCCAAAGATGCCGCCTCAGCTGCCTATATAGATAGTTTTCTGGACAAATATCTCATTGACACCGCCACCATGGAAGCCACGGAAGAGAACACAACGACAGTGGCGCCATCAGCTCTCGTGAATGGACATGCCAAAAGCAGCTCTGAGGAAAACATTCTTGTTGAAACGGGCCGAGAGATGATTGCCATAGACACGCTGCCTAGTCGTTTTCAAGAGGTCTTTCACAATATAATCAATCGGTGCACGCAATCTTATGAAATACACGGCACCAACGCACCTGGTCAACACGATGTGCGTAATATGGATGCATTAATTGCGCGCAGCCCCAGTGAAGAGTTTGCATTCGATGTGCCCAAGGATCCGTTTTTATCGCCCTATTGGGCCAGCGACGAGTGGCTGTCACAGCTTCCGGAGACCAAAATACTTGTAAGCAGTGCAACCTAAAATATAAACAAAGTTAAGCTTATATTATTAATTTTAGACGCTGAACATGGACCCTTGCCTAGATGATTGCGTGATGCTTGCCAAGAAACTCAAACGACTGGGACGCCAAGTAACTTTAGAGATACTTGAAGGATTGCCACATGGCTTTCTCAACTTTACAATGGTATGTCAACAGAACACAACAAATAACAACTAAACATTATTTCATTTGTTTCAGTTGTCTAACGAGGCGATGGAGGGCTCCAAGCACTGCATCAAATCGCTACAGACATTGCTTCAGGCCACTTCGGACAACAACGACGGTAGCACAGCGTACGATGGGACCTCTAGTCCCAGTGCATGCTCTGCTGCATCGACAGCGCCTTAAGATCAATATATACACTTTTGCTTATATAGATAACATATATACTATTAATATTTATACACATTTTGTTATATATGCAAGAAGGACATTTTGTTAATGTGGCACATATCTTGCTTTTTTTTAGCATCTCAAATGTTTTTTTATAAACTTTTTTATTATGAATAACACAGTTAGCTTAGCTTTATATGTTTTGTAATGGCAGCTTTATACTATTTTAGATATATGATAAGATAAAGCTACTTCTTTATTAACCAAGCCAATTTTTCAAGTATTGAGAGTACGCTCTATAATATAGCATATAGTATAAACTAAGCCCCAATGAATGTATGTACTCCCAATGCTCATGCAAACTATCGAATATGTGCCTGCTATGAACGAGTACTTAAATGTTACTTATTATACCCATATTTATATTTATAAATGTACTAAACTTAAGTTAAGCACTTAACAGGCATAAAACATCCTGAACTTTATGGAGGCTTACAAATTTCTCAACTTTAATTTATGTTTAGTCTGACAAACCCAATTGAAAGGCGCGATCTTTGAACTTACTGAAACGAATTCGAATCTCTTTTTAATTTAATTTATATGCCAACTATCTTCACCTTAACTATACCCAGTGTTATACTATGTTATTAAATGGTTATTGCCATGAAAACAAACAATTTGCGTTGTGTATTTATTTTTATTGAACGAATGATGCACTGTAAAAATCTTAATAATTAGGATTTCGTACTTGAGCGAATAATGCGATATATGTATTTATGTAAATGTTAATTTTAAATGAATACGATTCAGGTATATAATAAGGGCGTGCCTATGTTTCATTGTCTTCAATCTTTGGCGCCAGATAGTACCGTATGTGGCCCAGATCCTTGATGGCATACTCAACCACCAGTGGCACATCGGCGCACATGGACAGCTGCACTTGTGTGGACAGCGGTGTGGCCTTGGTAAAGGCGTTTAGGTATCGACAGGCGAAAGTAAGCGTGACCGGCTCTTGCATGTCAATGATAACAGCCTCCTCCTCTTTGTCAACGGAACCGGTTTGCGCCAACTTAATATTCGCCGTGCCCACATCGCCGCTGGCGGAGAATTTAACACCTTCTTTTGTACAGCAAATGACAACAGATTCACTGAACTGGGCCAAATCACGACAGATACGCGCAAATTCCATAGCTGGCATACGCACCACACAGGAATAGTCCGTTTCCGGAATGCCCAAGTGCTCCTGATCAAGATTCATTAGCTTCATTTCGTAGTCCGAGACCTTTTCCTGGTTGGCCGACTCAAACATGATAGTGACCGTGTCGGCATTATCCTGTGCCTTCATCGTCACATTATCCTCATTGTTAGCGCACTTCAGTATCTTAGCCATGCTGCCCAGATTCATGCCCATTGAAAGATTACGATCACAACGGAATTTATCAAAGCCATCAGATCTGAGCGTCAGTGAAACCAGCGACACATGGGAATTATCCATGGCCTGAAGCTACAAGAGAATTGAAACGTTTTCAAATATCTGAAACGTTGACTACAAGCCGAGATTAATTACCTGAATGCCCGAATCGCTGCAATCGAACGTGCCTTCATTGAGCAAATCTTTGATGGCATCTAGAATTTTCTTAAGAATGGTTGCTTGACCCAGGCGCGCCTCAAACATGATTGTTTTATATTGTATTGTTTATATGGAATGCAATTTTAGCAAATTTAACAGGCTGTGCGTGCTGCTCTGTGTGCGTTGCTGGATGACTATAAAATTATACCTTTGTCGCGGCAAAACTGGCGTTTTGGCGCGTAAACAGCTGTCAATTTGGCGCACTATTGACAGCGCTGCCAACTGCGCTAAAGCAGTGCTGCCATTGTTTTTGTTAATGCATCCCTGGCCCACAATAGAAATTCGAATATTAAATTAAACACAAATTAGATATAATTGGCATACATAAACAAAAACTGCTCAATTAAACATAATCAATCTAATATATTAATAATTTTTGCCTTTTTTGGCAGCACAGACTGATATTGCTTCTTTTTTAAGTTTGCCTTTACCATCTGTCGCAAATCCTTAACATGAAGACCTACAAAGAAATAATAACAATAAACAAATCCAGATAGTTATGGCAACATTTATACTACCATGCACAGTCTGCAAATCATCCACTCCTCCAGCATCAAGGCTCACAAAATAATTTTCTAAAGCTTTATGCTGCTGCATGGCCGCCACACAAATGGCTGGTATGAGCGAGGACAGATTAAAGTCATGGTACGTACGGCGTCGCAACAACTCCTGAACTAACTGCATATGACCAGCATAGGTAGCCAGCGTTAAGGCGTTCTGTCCAAAATAGTTGATGGCGTATATGTCTGCCCCGAATTCTAGCAATGTGCGAGCGCACTCAAATCTTCCCATGTAGCAGGCTTTAAGCAAAGCTGTATTGCCGTACTTGTCCACCTCTTCCAAGGTATTCTGATGATTGCGTGCTAGCGTGCAAATGATGCGCAATGACACAATATCATTGAGGCCAACACAACTTAGAGCTGCAAAATTGTATGCACAGATATATATATATTGAAATAATTTTAATAATTACCATTCATTTGTCCATATGCGGTCATCTTTAAAAACTGCAATCTGTTTTGCAATAACGGCAGTTTTATCAGGGCTGCAATACGTGCAGGGTACGCGTTTACCCAAGGCACTCAGCCAGGACTGCCTGAACTCGCACAGTATTTGGACAAATTGTAATCAAATGAAAAAGCATTTTGCTGCTTAAGTTTATCCATGACTTGTTGTTGAGCAACAATTAATTACAATTAATTTAATTATGCCATATGTCTTTAAAAACTGCAATCTATTTTGCAATAACGGCAGTTTTATCAGGGCTGCCATATGCAAATACAGCACTGTGTACTTGCAACACCAAATATTGGCACGTTGTCCAGCACTGTTTTTCGAAATGTCAATGTCAAAAGTGGCAAGAAGCAGCACATCCGCTTTCTTTTTCGACTGAATATTTGTCGGTTTAACAGGGCAAAAATGGTGCGTCCCCATAGAAATCATCAAATATCCAGTGAATCAAACAACAAAAGCAGCAGATTGAAACGAAATACCCAAATGCATGCCAATATGTACGCGAAGAAAGCAAAATGCACTGTTCAAATTTAAAATATATGGCTTTAAACCGCTGCTTATTTTCAGCGGAAATGCAATTTCGGCTTTTGTTGTTGATGTGTTGTTATTCGGTACAAATGGACTAACAAACAATTTTCTTGTTCCTGTCTTTAGTCGCTCGTCATCCCAGAGAAGTTCCAGCACATTCTTCGTATCATGAATACGAACATCGATGGTAAGCGCAAGGTTGGCATTGCCATGACTGCCATCAAGGGTGTCGGTCGTCGCTACTCCAACATTGTGCTGAAGAAGGCCGATGTGGATCTTACCAAGCGTGCTGGTGAATGCACCGAGGAGGAGGTAAATATTGCCACCTTTAATGCTATGATATGTGTATATATAACTCATTGTTTACATTTGTTGCTTTAACAGGTTGACAAGGTTGTCACCATCATCTCGAACCCGCTGCAGTACAAAGTGCCCAACTGGTTCCTTAACAGACAGAAGGACATCATTGATGGCAAATACTCGCAGTTGACTTCGTCCAATTTGGACTCCAAGCTCCGTGACGATTTGGAGCGCTTGAAGAAGATCCGCTCACATCGCGGTCTGCGCCATTATTGGGGCCTCCGTGTTCGTGGCCAACACACCAAGACAACTGGTCGTCGTGGTCGCACCGTTGGTGTGTCCAAGAAGAAGTAAGCTTGCGGTCTTTGTCTTCTGGCTGAAGCTGTTATTGCTTATGATTCTAATATAACAAAACATCAACCCAAAAAGAAAACAAAAAATATACAACAAAAAAAAAAACCAAAAAGAGAAACAATTGTTTAAACAATTATGTTTTCCGTGCAGTGGCTACCAAGTGTTAAATGAAGTTTATTGCATATATAAAAGTTGAATTATTGTTTGTATCTGGTTTGCAAATGGGCCTCTAAGACATCGTATTATTGGAATGTTAATAGTAAGAACTGATGCCAATTCCAGAGCTTTAATACTCATCCTGAATTCGGTTTAGTTTAGTGTTTCCATTTTTGAATACAAATAGCTTTTCTCAAAACATTTTCATTCCAAACACATTTGTATCGATTTAAAATTGCCAACGTTTGAATTAGTTCAAATTTGTCACAACTGCAGACAAAATTTCTGCTTCAATATATTGTTTTATCTTATAATGGAATTTATATAAAATATAGAATGAATATAAATATGAAATGAAGCTTTGTAAGTTTGAAGTATGTATATTTGTCAGCTTTTGTATTTTCTATTAATTCTGGGCATGTGTTTTTACTTCGACCGTTTGTGTTTTAGCTTTCCGAGAAATTATTGCGTTTAAACTTTTCCATAATTGTTCATTAACATTGCATACAAGTATATTTATATGAATTGAAAAACTCTCCCTAATGAATGGAACCAAACGCTTGGATAAAAAGAATTACAAAAAACTTAAAATATACCATTTGCTTAGGGCAAAACATTTACATTAATGCAGGAAAGAGAAAAGTTGTATAAGTTTTCTTATTCTTATTAGAACTTCTTAAATGACCATCATGGGGCTCGCAATGACACCTAAATTGCTGCCAACATAAACATACTAACTACATTTTAATTTTAAGACGAAAGTTAAATATCCTTATCTATAAGAGTACATACATAGTCTATTCTTGAATTGATTTCTGGATGTATGTATTTTTGAATGTGCCTATGTGTATCATTTAAGCTGATCCAGTTTTGAGCTGGTTGCAAGTTTTAGTGCTAAAATGTACTTGACAAAATCTTAAACCGCACACCTAAACTTTGCTTTTAATTTCAAATAATCAAAAAAAAAATTAACGAAATTACAATGTCATCAACAACTTTTCTTGTACCTTCTCTACGAAATAATTGCTGTAGCAAGCTGTGGCTACTGATTGGCAAGAACGCAAGTGTGCATATGGCTCATCCGTTTCGAACAGCAATTATAATATGGGCTCCAATAATTCTGTTTCTGTATTCTCAAGTTGATCAACTGTTGCATTTTAAGGAACCGGTGGTGGTACCTGATACTAAATATCCACAATTAGATTTAGCGAGTGTTAATGTAACGTATGTATGTATGTATGATGATAATTGACAAGGTCTTCGTAATTCCTCCTTAGCTCCGTTTTCTATTCGCCAACCAACTATGTTCTTGGGGAGATCGTGAGAAATGTAGCTAATAATTTGGGCACCAAACATGTGGAATCATATCTGTATGCTTCTGAGCTAGAAGTTGCTCTTAAGGAAAAAGATGCCTTTGTAGGAATTGAGTTTGAAGATCATTTAAGAACTATTATCGATTTACCCGCTAAGGTCAAAGCAGCATTGCGTTTTCCATTGCATTTGCGATCTAAAAAGCATTCGAAATGGCCTGTTAAGTTATTTAGGCTATTGGCCGACGATATACGCCAAAGCTATTATGAAACTGAAGGCTTCTTGGAAGTGCAAGCAAGGCTAAGCGAGGCTTTAATAAGGGCTAGAAATCTTAGCTCCCATATTCATCCAGTTAAAATTCAGCCGTTTCCTAATCAGGCGCATACGGATAATTTTTATTTGCTGCGTTCATTTAAAACACTGTTAATGGTTTTTCCATTTATATTTTTGGGTCCATCTTTGATTATTGGAATGGTAAGTTAAATAAAAAGTTATATTGTAAGAATCAATATACTGTTTTCGAGTCGGCGAAATAATTTTTGATCCAAATTTTGTTCCATATCTCCAAAATCCTTACAGAAAATTGTTGCGGAGAAACAAAATCAAATGAGACATTTAATGAAAGTGATGGGACTGACACTTGGTTTGAATTGGCTGTCTTGGTTAATTGTCACCTACATAATGTTTGCCATACCAGCACTGATAATTGTGATCCTTATGAAATGGAGTACGTGTCCTAATGGCAGTATATGGGTGTTGCTGTTTATATTTAACATTTACCTGCTTACCTTAATATCATTCACGTTTATGATCACTGCATTCGTTTCCAGTACGGTTTTGGCAATAATTGCAACATGTCTAATGCACGTTGTTAGCTTTCTGCCGTACCTTTTAAGCGGACAGAATCCGACTATTACAAGGACTGTGTTGATTTGTTTGTTCATGAACAGCGCAATGCCCTTTTTATTGACCCAGGTGGTCGGCTACGAGATTCGAGGCATCGGTGCCCAATGGCGTAATATATATAAAACGTGTCATCCGGAGGACAAATTGAGCATTGTTTCCATTATACTACTCATGATGGTCACCAATGTTTTACGCATGCTCTGTTGCTTTTATGTGGAACAGATGAATATGGGCGAATTTGGTGTCTCCAAGAAATGGTATTTTCCATTCAAGCGAGACTTTTGGTGCCCATGGAATCGACCACGACATGTAACTGGCCTACAAGACGGAGGGCGTCTAACTACCATCAGGGAGAATATAAGAGCATTTCAGGACGTTCACCACAATATGCCGCCGGTTATGGAGGTGCAGAATTTGCGCAAGGTCATCGGCGAAAACATGGCTGTGTCTGATTTCAGTCTTAAGTTCTATGAGGATGAAATAACTGTTTTGCTCGGACACAATGGCGCCGGGAAGACAACTATATTTAGGATGATCGCCGGGTTGTATTCACCCACCTCGGGCAGAGTGTTTATTCATGGCTTCGACATGGGCTTATCGGCACAAATGGCTCGCAAATCGCTCAGCATCTGCCCTCAACACAATATACTTTTCGAGGAGCTAAGCCCGTTTTGGCACATTGTCTTTTTCAGCCGACTTAAAGGATACACCCACTCGGAAGCTAAATTGGAGGCGGTAAGCTATCTGCAGAAGATGAATTTGATCGAACAGGCAAACATAAAAGTCAAAAATCTCACATTGGGCATGCAACGCAAACTGTCTCTGTGCTGTGCCCTGTGCGCGAACACTAAGGTGAAAAAATGATTATGTTGATCAGTTGATCTGTTGGAATAACCATTAGCATAACTTCATTTGCAGGTGGTTCTTCTCGATGAACCCAGCACCAGCCTGGATGCATCGTCCCGACGGGATGTGTGGAATCTGCTTCGTATGGAGAGGACTGGACGTTGCATATTGCTGAACACGCATAACATGGAAGCTGCGCAGGTCCTGGGTGATCGCATAGCCATAATTTGTGATGGAAAATTGTACGGTTACGGCTCCTCAGAATATATAATAAGCAATCTGGGCCCGGGCTATCGTCTGGTGAGCTATAACAAAAATTGTTCTTCGTTAAATTGATATATAAATATATGTCTACCCAATGCAAAGGTATGTGTGCAGCTCGACAATTGCAATGTGAATGATGTTACCATGTTTTTGAACCGTTACATCAAGAACATTCAACTGGAGAGCGTTGTGGGCGCAGATATAAGCTACCGCCTGCCCAAGCAGCAAACACACAAATTTCATAAGCTGTTCATTGCACTCGAGGGTAAACTGGTTAACTTGAAATTGTCTAGTTTTGGAGTCAGTGCACCCACGCTAGGAGAGACATTCTTAAATATAGGTGCTGATAAAATGGGACATCGACTTGAGATGGAACCGTTGAGCGCCAGTAATGGTAAGATGCACTTATTAATAAAATATTAGTTGACTAGACTTAATCTAAGACTTTAGTCGGTAAATATACCCTCTAAGTACTTTTCCGAAATTCGATCCAAAAAATGGTTTTGGTCTCAAAAAATTCGAAAAAAATTTAATGTTGCGATTTACCGTGGCGGAGGTTGACTTTTTGCGTAATTAATTAACACAACTTCCTTAAATTTTTAGTATATTTTCCGTCTTAAAAGTCGGCCTCCAGTTTTGTAATCCTAGAACTTTTCCGGATTTTTTGTGACCAAAAATATATTTTTTGGATAGCTCCTCAAAAAACTGACTGATCTGATCGTGGTAAATATAAATGCTTTATTGCTTTTGTTGGCATTCTTGGGCAATGGACAAATATATCAATTTAGTTTTTTCTCTTGAGTGTTGTTCAATATTTTTACTCTAATTGAAAATTGCTCTTCATTTATCCTTTCTTCTGCGATTACGGATTTAGTAGTTGCTTGAAATGTTTATTTAAAAATATCATTCTAACCTTTTATCATTTTTTATTATACTCTTTTTTTAACTTTTTTGAAAAAAAAAGGAAAAAAGAGTATATTGGGTTTGTGAAATGTCCGTCCGTCCGTCTGTCCGTCTGTCTGTCCGTCTGTATGAACGCAGGTTTTTTCCACAGTTTTGAAGCTAGAGCAACCAAACTTGGTATACATGTTGGTATATACCATAGGCAGACAAAGTGTCAAGATCTCCCCCCCACCCCCACCCCTTCCCCCACAAACCGCAAAAAACTATATCTTCCACAGTTTTAGAGCTAGACTAACTAAATTTTGCACAAAGGCTACTTGATCGATCACTTCCTTGATCGATCTGGTAAAAAAAAATTTGGCCACGCCCACCTCCGCCCCCACAAATGAGCAAAGTCTGTATCTCCCACACCCCTTTAGCTAGAATCACCAAATTTTGCAGGTTGAATTCAGTTGCCTTATTAAATGGATTGGATAAAAATAATTTTGCCACGCCCACCTCCGCCCTTGCAATCGACCAAAGTTTGTTTCTCCCAAACTTGTAGAACGGGCCCAACCAAACTTAAATTGATGGCAAAACTTGAAAGATTTGAGCAAAAATATAATTGCCACGACCACTTCTGACTCCGCAAAGAGACGAAAAAAAGAGTATATCGCAGTCGGGTCCATCCGACTGCAACGTTCTTACTTGTTTATTATAGCATGGGTGGTCAGACCCAACGATAGTGAAGAGCCTAATCCACGGAAGAGATGCATCAACGACTGGAATGGCCTACTTATAAAGAAGATCTTATATACAAGGCACTACCTGTATCTATTTTCGTTCCTAATTCTGCTGCCGTTGTTGATATTTTTGTTGGTGAAAGGGATGAATGTTATGAGCGAAAGACCAAATCCAATAACAATAGCACCCTATGACTTGCATTTGTATCCCGGTGCGGTGGTAATACGGAGGTTGTTACAACCGACTGTTTCAGATCCAGAAAACCCGAATACAGATATCATATTCAATGATAACAGCGCCCGCTATGCAAGTGAATATGACCGTTCGACGATGTTAGCAGGCGCTACACTTTACACTATAAATCATGATAACATAGAGGACTATTTGTTGGAACATATCAATTTGGAAGAAGAAGGTTTTAAGACAACCTATGTGGCAGCTGCAACGTTTAGCGCCAGCTCAGCGACAGCCTGGTTTAATCAAAGATTGGAACACGCAGCGACACTCTCGCTCGTCCTAATATACAAGGCGATGGGCCGTGTCCTAGCGGATTTAAGCATTGAGGTTGTCAATAAGCCGCGCCCTGATTCGGATCCGTCAGTTTTTGATATAGAAAATACTGTGCATGCGGTGTACCGTGCCACTTTTGTTTCGATGTATCTGTGCTTTGCCGTTGCAGCGTTCGTCCTGATGCCCATTCAGGAGCGTGTTTTTCAGATGAAACAGCAGCAGCTTATTAGTGGCATCAGTATCTGGAGCTATTGGCTGTCGCACTTGCTATGGGACTTTTTAATATTTGTACTGATGGCATTTTCTGTGATCCTGGCACTTAGTAATCAACCTGCTGAAGTGCTAAAGTGGTTGCTGATTTTGCTGTTGGTCTTCGGCTTTTCAGCTTTGACTTTTACCTACCTGTTGTCCTTTTTCTTCAAGGAGCCTGGCATTGGCATGGCCTATATGCTGGTTATTAGTTGCACAATCGGTAATAATATATATTATACAATAAAAGTTAAAAAGTCAAATACAATTGCCACGCCCACTTCTGACTCCGCAAGTAGGCGAAAAAAAGAGAATGTCGCAGTCGGGTGCATCCGACTGGAACGTTCTTACTTGTTTTTATATAAATACATACATACAATTTTATATACTTTATTTCATATCGTATTGTTACAGTTTATGTGGCAACCGTTGTTACTCCGCATCTCACGGAAAATGGCTACAAAATAGTTCATAGCATATTCCTGATCCTGCCACACTATGCCATTTATTGTGGCAGCCTCGTTGCATTAAAGCAAGGCTCAGAATTGGGAACCTGCGAAAGTTTGCATCTTGGATCGGTCTGCGAATTAAATGAAGTTTGTTGCCGTAAGGTCTACTTGTTCATATCCTACAACTAAAATATTATATTTTTAAGTTTTGTTACTCTCAGACCCAACACCGATCAATGTCTGGAGTCAGTTGAGCTATCTCCTAGTTAGTGGAATAATCTATTTTGCATTGCTGCTGCTGATGAGCAAACTGCCTACATTGAGCTATGCGATCAAGTTTGGTTTGGTTGCGATTAATTTAAGCTAAAAACAATTCAACATTTCTTATTTATTTATCACGCAGGCGCCGTCCAAATGTTTGCCTAATTGAAAACGAGGATAGAGATGTGAGTAATGCGCGCAGAAAAGTCGATGAGATCCTCAAAAATGAAGATCAGCTTAAAGCGCACAGTCTGGTCTGTGATGGTGCGACTAAAAAGTATTATCGTCATGTTGCAGTCAACTGTTTATCGCTAAATATCATGCCGTTAGTTCATGCCATACATTACATTTTAAGAACTTTCAGTAAAACTGATTTTTTGCAGATATGAATGCTTTGGTTTGCTTGGACAAGAAGCTGCTGGCAAGTCATGTGCCATGAAGATGATCGTGGGCAATCATATTATTTCTGAGGGCGAGATTTACGTAAAGGGATTTAGCATGAAAACTCATATGCAACGATGCTATAAACACTTGGGATACTGCCCTCAAAAGAATACCATTCTGAACTTCATGACTGGACGCGAAATGTTAAGATTTGCTTGCCTCACAAGTGGCATCAAGAAACAATACATCAACGACATCATCGACAAACTCGCCGAGAGTTTTGTGCTCACCAAGCATCTTGATCAACACACAAAACATTACAGTACTGGCACCAAAAGAAAGCTTAACATAGCCATGGCAATGCTAGCTGAAACGCTGGTCTGCCTGGATGAGCCCACTTCAGGCGTGGATATGAGTGCCAAGCATGAGATCTGGCTGGTGCTCCAACACATGCGGCAGTTGGGCATGTCGTTTCTGGTTACGACTAACTCCGTCGATGAGTGTAAAGCCCTTTGCACCAGCATGTCTGTTATGATTAATGGTCAGCTCCGTTGCATGGGCACGTGGCAATATATAATGAGTCGCTTTAATAAGGGTATCAAAATCAAAATTCAAGTTGCCTCCCTATCGGAATTGGCTACACTGAAAGAGTAAGTTTACTCGTACTGATTTCTTGGTTAATAATGTTATATTGAAAATTAAATACTTTCTCAGTATGACATCCGATTATGAGGAAGAAAGCAGCGGCCCGAGTCCAAGACCCTCGCATTCCAGAGGTTATTGTAAGTTGTGAATATGGTTTAAAGTTTAAACATGCGTACTTTAAGTAACTGAAATTAAAATATAATTAACAATGAAGGTTATTATTCGTATTCATCAATCAAAGATTGGTATTGAAATTAAGAAATTATCTTATTCAATGTTAAATTATCACGATTGAAAAAAACTACTATTATCTTTACTTAAAAACATTTATAAACTTTTTTTTAGCGTCAATTGTATCGAGGACGACATTAAACGATGATTCCATTACTGAAAAGGGTACACAGACTAATATTAAAAAAAGAAAAACCAAGCTCTCAACGTCGTCGCCGAGACCATCATCATCAAAAAAATCAACAGGATCACCAATAACATCGAATACGCCAGAAAGACCATTGGCCAAAACATCAATAACATCAACGATGTCGAGGGGGACAGAATCGTTATTATCAAGGCCAAGAGCATCGACGAGAGTAACAACAACATCGCACTTAAGTTCGGAAATCAGCTTTCTAAGCGACGGCTACACGAGGAGCGGCGTTGATAATTATTATCTTTTAATTAGAAATGTGGAAAGAAAGTTCAAAAAGGATTTTCCCAGTAGCTATGTAAAGTATGTATGTAAATGGAAGTGTCTTCGATATGATCGTTCAAATACTCACTTTCAACTTCACAGAGAAAAATACATCTATCGTGGATTTATGACGATTGGTATACCCGACAAAGATCTAAAGTGGTCTACTATATTTAGATACATGGAAGAAAATCGCAATGAATTGCAAATAATAAACTATACGATTGGTCAAACGTCACTTGAGGATATCCTTGTGGATTTTGCAAAAAGTCCAAATTCATCGTAAAGCTAAATTGGATGAGCCATTATAAATGCAAAGTTTGAAAGCTTATCTGTGTTATTAAGAAAATATTTTTTTTGTGAACTTTTTTTGCCCGCGTCGCACCTTTATGAGTGTAGTTTCTTTGTAGATCTTTGAACATACACTCGTAAAGGCGATAAATTAAATTCCAGTATACAAAAAAATTGTAACAAAATGTTAAGGATTGGCTTTTTCTATAGGTAGCGATACATATATGTAGTATATGTTTTACTATTGATAGTAATATAATCGTATTGCAGATCAAAAGAGAAATTAAAGTGTAAACAAAGCTTCGATTTTGCTTACGCGTTTCGTTTTCTTGTGGGTTCTTCTTTCGCTTTATAAATATGTATGTCAACAAAAATAGATTGGTGCCTTGAACTTCGCGTTTAAAAGATCTTTCCACATATCTACGATTGACAAACACAAACGCAATCTCGTATTTTTGTATACAAACCCGATTTTGAGCTGGTTGTAAAATTTAATACTACTTGAAAAATTTAATACTACTTGAAAAATTTAAAATGGCATGCTTAAAATTTGCTTTAAATTTCAAATAAACAAAAAAAAAAAATTAACGAAATTACAATGTCATCTACAACTTTTCTCCCACCTTCACTACAAAATAATTCCTGTAGCAAGTTGTGGCTACTGATTGGCAAGAACGCAAGTGTGCATATGGCTCATCCGTTTCGAACAGCAATTATAATATTGGCTCCAATAATGCTGTTTCTGTATTCTCAAGTTGATCAACTGTTGCATTTTAAGGAACCGGTGGTGGTACCTGATACTAAATATCCACAATTAGATTTAGAGAGTGTTAATGTAACGTATGTATGTATGTATGATGATAATTGACAAGGTCTTCGTAATTCCTCCTTAGCTCCGTTTTCTATTCGCCAACCAACTATGTTCTTGGGGAGATCGTGAGAAATGTAGCTAATAATTTGGGCACCAAACATGTGGAGTCATATCTGTATGCTTCTGAGCTAGAAGTTGCTCTTAAGGAAAAAGATGCCTTTGTAGGAATTGAGTTTGAAGATCATCTTAGAACTATTATCGATTTACCCGCTAAGGTCAAAACTGCATTGCGTTTTCCATTGCATTTGCGATCCAAACAGAATACAAAATGGCCAGTTAAGTTATTTAGGCTATTGGCCGACGATATACGCCAAAGCTATTATGAAGCTGAAGGTTTCTTGGGAGTGCAAGCAAGGCTAAGCGAGGCTTTAATAAGGGCTAGAAATCTTAGCGCCCATATTTATGAAGTTAAAATTCAGCCGTTTCCTAATCAGGCGCATACGGATAATTTTTATTTGCTGCGTTCATTTAAAACACTGTTAATGGTTTTTCCATTTATATTTTTGGGTCCATCTTTGATTATTGGAATGGTAAGTTAAATAAAAATCTATTTTGTACTTGAATCACTGTGTAAAATTATAGCAGAATCAATATACGCTTTTTTTTAACCCTCTTTGCGGAGTCGGGGCAATAATTATTGGAAAAATCTTTAAACTTCAAAGATCTTTAAACTGTGGAAAAATTGCGTTCATATTGACGGACGGACATACACACGGACATTTCAGAGACCTAATATACTCTCCTTTCTAAATTTTTAAAAGGGAATATAATGGTTTTGTTTGGCCTATTTATTATATACACAGATTATTAAAATACAATGAAGAATACTACAAAACTCAAATATGATTTCCAATTATGTACCTGAAAGGAATTAATAAATCGCGCTGTTTTTTGCTTAAATAATATCACCGATTTGTTGTTAAAAATGTTCATCAGCTGCGCCAAAATCAACAAGCGAGCTACTTTCTTAAAAAATGAACCACTGTTAACGATAACAGGACCCAGTTTTCATGCGTTTTTGCGGTAGTGATTCGGGTAATGTTTCGATATAGCTTCCCCAGCAAAACAGCGATCAAAAAATCTGGTTTTGGGCACAAAAATGCAAAAAAATTCCAGGATTTCACAACCGGCATCAGAGGCCTACTTTTATGACGGAAAATGTTGTCGTTAACAGCGCTGTAAAAGTTAACAGTGAGTTAAGTTTATTAAGTTGGCGGCACTTCGAACAATTTTAGCAAGAAATCGATGAAGCTAAAAATCGCACGATTTTTTGTTTAAATTGTTTCACCGATTTCTTGCTAAGAAATCAACAATCCCCGCTACTCTGCTAACTCAAAAAGGCACCGATATACATTATGGATAGGTCAGCACGTTCCGCAGGTATCGGCTAAACTAAAAATAGCTTTTTAACACATTTTTCCGTAACAACAAAATATTCCGAGCCTAGTTTTGAGATGAATGTCACACCAGGGCTCGGAATTTTCTTTTTACGCGAAAAAAAAGCTATTTTAAGTTTAGCCGATATCCATGCGACGCGCTGGCTTATCGATAATGCATATCGGTCGGTGCCTTTTTGAGTTAACTGAGTAGTGGATTTTGGAGGCGCTGCGAGAAGTTTTAGGAAGAAATCGGTCAAACTATTTAAATAAAAAATCACGCGAAAATCAGATTTTTTGGATCGCTCTTTAACTACGGGCCTTGTAACTAAGAATAACCGAGTACTTAAAGCTTGTTCATATCTCCAAAATCCACACAGAAAATTGTTGCGGAGAAACAAAATCAAATGAGACATTTAATGGGAGTGATGGGACTGACACTTGGTTTGAATTGGCTGTCTTGGTTCATTGTCACCTACATATTGTTAGCCATACCAGCACTGATAATTGTGATCCTTATGAAATGGAGTATGTGTCCTAATGGCAGTATATGGGTGTTGCTGTTTATATTTAACATTTACCTGCTTACCTTAATATCATTCACGTTTATGATCACTGCCTTCGTTTCCAGTACGGTTTTGGCAATAATTGCAACATGTCTAATGCACATCGTTAGTTTCCTGCCGTACCTTTTAACCGGACAGAATCATAGTAGGCTAAGAACGGTGTTGATTTGTTTATGCATGAACAGCGCAATGCCCTTTATATTGACCCAGGTGCTCGGCTACGAGATTCGAGGCATCGGTGCCCAATGGCGTAATATATATAAAACGTGTCATCCGGAGGACAAATTGAGCATTGTTTCCATTATACTACTCATGATGGTCACCAATGTTTTACGCATGCTCTGTTGCTTTTATGTGGAACAGATGAATATGGGCGAATTTGGTGTCTCCAAGAAATGGTATTTTCCATTCAAGCGAGACTTTTGGTGCCCATGGAATCGACCACGACATGTAACTGGCCTACAAGACGGAGGGCGTCTAACTACCATCAGGGAGAATATAAGAGCATTTCAGGACGTTCACCACAATATGCCGCCGGTTATGGAGGCGCAGGATTTGCGCAAGGTCTTTGGCGAAAACATGGCTGTGTCTGATTTCAGTCTTAAGTTCTATGAGGATGAAATAACTGTTTTGCTCGGACACAATGGCGCCGGGAAGACAACTATATTTAGGATGTTCGCCGGGTTGTACTCACCCACTTCCGGCAGAGTCTTTATTCATGGCTTCGACATGGGCTTATCGGCACAAATGGCTCGCAAATCGCTCAGCATCTGCCCTCAACACAATATACTCTTCGAGGAGCTAAGCCCGTATTGGCACATTGTCTTTTTCAGCCGACTTAAAGGATACACCCACTCGGAAGCTAAATTGGAGGCGGTAAGCTATCTGCAGAAGATGAATTTGATCGAACAGGCAAACATAAAAGTCAAAAATCTCACATTGGGCATGCAACGCAAACTGTCTCTGTGCTGTGCTCTGTGCGCGAACACTAAGGTGAAAAAATGATTATGTTGATCAGTTGATCTGTTGGAATAACCATTAGCATAACTTCATTTGCAGGTGGTTCTTCTCGATGAACCCAGCACCAGCCTGGATGCATCGTCCCGACGGGATGTGTGGAATCTGCTTCGTATGGAGAGGACTGGACGTTGCATATTGCTGAACACGCATAACATGGAAGCTGCGCAGGTCCTGGGTGATCGCATAGCCATAATTTGTGATGGAAAATTGTACGGTTACGGCTCCTCAGAATATATAATAAGCAATCTGGGCCCGGGCTATCGTCTGGTGAGCTATAACAAAAATTGTTCTTCGTTAAATTGATATATAAATATATGTCTACCCAATGCAAAGGTATGTGTGCAGCTCGACAATTGCAATGTGAATGATGTTACCATGTTTTTGAACCGTTACATCAAGAACATTCAACTGGAGAGCGTTGTGGGCGCAGATATAAGCTACCGCCTGCCCAAGCAGCAAACACACAAATTTCATAAGCTGTTCATTGCACTCGAGGGTAAACTGGTTAACTTGAAATTGTCTAGTTTTGGAGTCAGTGCACCCACGCTAGGAGAGACATTCTTAAAGATAGGTGGTGATAAAATGGGTAGTCGACTTGAGATTGAACCCTTGAAGGTCAACAATGGTAAGATGTACTTATTAATAAAACATTAGTTGACTAGGCCCAAGGCTTTGCCGTACAAGTATATTTGGTAATGTTTCGATACAGCTACTTTATGTAAAGACCGATCCAAATTCAATTCTACGATTACAACACCGGGACCGCAAGCTGACTTTTATGACGGAAAATTTAATAATTTGTGGGGATTCTTAGATAATAGATAAATGAAAATATATCAACTAAGTTTTACCTATTTTAGACTTTTTAGTTTTGATTTGTCCGTTTTAAGATCTTGTTTGCTTTGCACTCTTGAGTGTTGTTCAATATTTTTACTCTAGTTGTAAGTCGCTCTTCATATATCTTTTCTTCTTAGAGAACGGATTTGGTACTTTCTTGAAATGTTTACTTAAAAATATCATTCTAACCTTTTATCATTTTTTATTATAGCATGGGTGGTCAGACCCAACGATAGTGAAGAGCCTAATCCACGGAAGAGATGCATCAACGACTGGAATGGCCTACTTATAAAGAAGATCTTATATACAAAGCACTACCTGTATCTATTTTCGTTCATAATTTTGCTGCCGTTGTTGCTATTTCTGGTCATCAGAGTGATAGATGTTATGAGCGAAAGACCAAATCCAATAACAATAGCACCCTATGACTTGCATTTGTATCCCGGTGCGGTGGTAATACGGAGTTTGTTACAACCGACTGTTTCAGACCCAGAACACCTGAACGCAGATGTCTTCTTCAATGATTACAGCGCTCATTATGCAAGTGAATATGACCGTTTGACGATGTTAGCAGGCGCTACACTTTACACTATTAATCATGATAACATAGAGGACTATTTGTTGGAACATATCAATTTGGAAGAAGAAGGTTTTAAGACAACCTATGTGGCAGCTGCAACGTTTAGCGCCAGCTCAGCGACAGCCTGGTTTAATCAAAGATTGGAACACGCAGCGACACTCTCGCTCGTCCTAATATACAAGGCGATGGGCCGTGTCCTAGCGGATTTAAGCATTGAGGTTGTCAATAAGCCGCGACCTGATTCGGATCCGTCAGTTTTTGCTATAGAAAATACTCTGCATGCGGTGAACCGTGCCACATTTGTTTCAATGTATCTGTGCTTTGCTGTTGCAGCGTTCGTCCTGATGCCCATTCAGGAGCGTGTTTTTCAGATGAAACAGCAGCAGCTTATTAGTGGCATCAGTATCTGGAGCTACTGGCTGTCGCACTTGCTATGGGACTTTTTTATATTTGTACTGATGGCATTGTCTGTGTTCCTGGCACTTAGTAAACAACCTGCTGAGGTGCTTAAGTGGCTGCTGATTTTGCTGTTGTTCTTTGGCTTTTCAGCTTTGACTTTTACCTACCTTTTGTCCTTTTTCTTCAAGGAGCCTGGCATTGGCATGGCCTATGTGCTGGTTATTAGTTGCACAATCGGTAATAATAACATCAATTATACATAATTCGTGTATCTATCTATATATACAAATATGTGTTTCTTCAGAATCAAATACACATGCAGAAGTGTATTGCCGGTCAACTAATCATATCTGGATATACTTATGTTATGATAATGATTTTAAGATATTTTTTTTTAATACTTATATACAATTTTATATACTTACTTTATTTCATGTCGTATTGTTACAGTTTATGTGGCAACCGTTGTTACTCCGCATCTCACGGAAAATGGCTACAAAATAGTTCATAGCATATTCCTGATCCTGCCACACTATGCCATGTATTGTGGCAGCCTCGTTGCATTAAAGGAAGGCCTAGAATTGGGGACCTGCGTAAGTTTGCAGCTTGGATCTGTCTGCGAATTAAATGAAGTTTGTTGCCGTAAGGTCTACTTGTTCATATCCTACAACTAAAATATTATATTTAACTGTCTTGTTACTTTCAGACTCAGCACCGATCAACGTCTGGAGTCAGTTGAGCTATCTCCTAGTTAGTGGAATAATCTATTTTGCATTGCTGCTGCTGATGAGCAAACTGCCTACATTGAGCTATGCGATCAAGTTTGGTTTGGTTGCGATTAATTTAAGCTAAAAACAATTCAACATTTCTTATTTATTTATCACGCAGGCGCCGTCCAAATGTTTGCCTAATTGAAAACGAGGATAGAGATGTGAGTAATGCGCGCAGAAAAGTCGATGAGATCCTCAAAAATGAAGATCAGCTTAAAGCGCACAGTCTGGTCTGTGATGGTGCGACTAAAAAGTATTATCGTCATGTTGCAGTCAACTGTTTATCGCTAAATATCATGCCGTTAGTTCATGCCATACATTACATTTTAAGAACTTTCAGTAAAACTGATTTTTTGCAGATATGAATGCTTTGGTTTGCTTGGACAAGAAGCTGCTGGCAAGTCATGTGCCATGAAGATGATCGTGGGCAATCATATTATTTCTGAGGGCGAGATTTACGTAAAGGGATTTAGCATGAAAACTCATATGCAACGATGCTATAAACACTTGGGATACTGCCCTCAAAAGAATACCATTCTGAACTTCATGACTGGACGCGAAATGTTAAGATTTGCTTGCCTCACAAGTGGCATCAAGAAACAATACATCAACGACATCATCGACAAACTCGCCGAGAGTTTTGTGCTCACCAAGCATCTTGATCAACACACAAAACATTACAGTACTGGCACCAAAAGAAAGCTTAACATAGCCATGGCAATGCTAGCTGAAACGCTGGTCTGCCTGGATGAGCCCACTTCAGGCGTGGATATGAGTGCCAAGCATGAGATCTGGCTGGTGCTCCAACACATGCGGCAGTTGGGCATGACGTTTCTGGTTACGACTAACTCCGTCGATGAGTGTAAAGCCCTTTGCACCAGCATGTCTGTTATGATTAATGGTCAGCTCCGTTGCATGGGCACGTGGCAATATATAATGAGTCGCTTTAATAAGGGTATCAAAATCAAAATTCAAGTTGCCTCCCTATCGGAATTGGCTACACTCAAAGAGTAAGTTTACTCGTACTGATTTCTTGGTTAATAATGTTATATTGAAAATTAAATACTTTCTCAGTATGACATCCGATTATGAGGAAGAAAGCAGCGGCCCGAGTCCAAGACCCTCGCATTCCAGAGGTTATTGTAAGTTGTGAATATGGTTTAAAGTTTAAACATGCGTACTTTAAGTAACTGAAATTAAAATATAATTAACAATGAAGGTTATTATTCGTATTCATCAATCAAAGATTGGTATTGAAATTAAGAAATTATCTTATTCAATGTTAAATTATCACGATTGAAAAAAACTACTATTATCTTTACTTAAAAACATTTATAAACTTTTTTTTAGCGTCAATTGTATCGAGGACGACATTAAACGATGATTCCATTACTGAAAAGGGTACACAGACTAATATTAAAAAAAGAAAAACCAAGCTCTCAACGTCGTCGCCGAGACCATCATCATCAAAAAAATCAACAGGATCACCAATAACATCGAATACGCCAGAAAGACCATTGGCCAAAACATCAATAACATCAACGATGTCGAGGGGGACAGAATCGTTACTATCAAGGCCAAGAGCATCGACGAGAGTAACAATAACATCGCACTTAAGTTCGGAAATCAGCTTTATAAGCGAGGACTACAATAGGAGCGGCGATGATAATTATTATCTTTTAATTAGAAATGTGGAAAGAAAGTTCAAAAAGGATTTTCCCAGTAGCTATGTAAAGTATGTATGTAAATGGAAGTGTCTTCGATATGATCGTTCAAATACTCACTTTCAACTTCGCAGAGAAAAATACATCTACCGTGGATTGATGACGATTAGTATACCCGACAATGATCTAAAGTGGTCTACTATATTTAGATACATGGAAGACAATCGCAATGCATTGCAAATAACAAACTATTCGATAGGTCAAACGTCATTTGAGGATATCCTTGTGGATTTTGCAAAAAGTCCAAATTCGTCGTAGGGCTAAACTAGATGAGCCATTATAAATGCAAAGTTTGAACACTTATCTGTATATTATTAAGAAAATGTTTATTTTGTGAACTTTTTTTGCCCGCGTCGCACCTTTATGAGTGTAGTTTCTTTGTAGATCTTTGAACATACATTCGTAAAGGCGATAAATTAAATTCCAGTATACAAAAAAATTGTAACAAAATGTTAAGGATTGGCTTTTTCTATAGGTAGCGATACATATATGAATATGTTTTACTATTGATAGTAATATAATAGTATTGCAGATCAAAAGAGAAATTAAAGTGTAAACAAAGCTTCGATTTTGCTTACGCGTTTCGTTTTCTTGTGGGTTCTTCTTTCGCTTTATACATATGTATGTCAACAAAAATAGATTGGTGCCTTGAACTTCGCGTTTAAAAGATCTTTCCACATATCTACGATTGACAAACACAAACGCAAGCTTGTGTGTATTAAAATTGAGAACATAAACATAAAAAAAAGCTCAATTAATGTTTGTTCAAGCCAATTGATTAATATTTGTAGTTGTTCTTAGACAAAACAATTTCAAAGTTAGCCTTTGCCCGTTGCAATTTGAAACAATTTGTGCAGTCATCGTTTCAATGGAACTTTGTACCCTACCCAATATGACGTTAGAACTTGTTAGATATGTATATATACGAAATAAAGTTATGAAATTATTTTTCTCATTGATTCATTATAGTCAAAACGTGAAGGGAAACCGCGCGCTACTATTGCTGATTACTTATCATTTTTTTGTACTTAAAGTATAGCAAACATATACATATATATGTATATTTGTGTTCATATATACATTCTAATTTCATGGCAATTTGACTTTCTATTTGCTTAAAACACCTGACAGTCCTCAACAGTAAAAAATTACTATTCAAATGCAACAATTTTTAATGGTCAGCTAATGTTGCTTAACATATAATAAGTACAGTACATATAGTTTTTTGATTACTTAAACAAAATATTGTTCATTGATTTGTTGCGTCATGGCATGAACACAGAGTAATTGTATACAATATATGTATATCTTTACATTTATGTATAAATATATAATTATTTTCTCCTGTACTGCGCAGTGCAAACCATTTTAATTCTTACACAAATTGTAAGCAATTTGGTAAATATGTATATGTTATATTTGAATTAGTGGCTTGTATGTTGTAATACAGACCCTCTGAGTCAAATATTAAAGCGCTCAAAGGGCTTAGTATGAACCTTATTAAAATTGTGTTTAAAATCAAAGTTTATACATTTCATTATATTATAATTTAATGTAAAATAAACTAACAATATTTTATTGATCTTTCAAATTAGATATTTTGGCTGTCAATCTCTAATGTAAATTCATAATTATTGTCTACTCCCAGAGCTTAATATGATTTGTGGCAAACTTGAAATGAAAAATAATATTTAACTACTCACTTAACATTAACTAGTTATTCAAAGAGGTAAATATAAGCAAGATTGCTTCGTTAACAATTAGTTTATGCACTTGCAAAATGGAAGACATTGATGTGCGCCCTTAGCATTAGTAACTTATACACAGGTATACATATATAGGTCACATTGTTATCCAATTTAAAGGTACGACAACTGTTAAAAACAGCTGCTTGTTTTTGGTAAGTAAAGCCACAGGTAATGCGTCATCGGTGCCGCACCATGATTGCGGCGGGGCACAGATTTGTGTCGGCAAAGAGACCCTACTACTATACTACGTTATTCATCTAAAAATATAAATAAATTAAATTAGATTTGACTTCTCATATGGAAGCAGTTGGTGTTAGCTTCGTTAGTGACTCATCATGAACCGCCTGTTCCTCTATCTCTAGCCGATGGCGTCGCCAGCGACGTGAGAGTATCGGCGCAAAAAGATCATAGTCTAGCTGCTTCTGGTACTTGTCCAAATAGATCTGTGTGTTGGTCGCAAGTTTGAAGTGTGCCAACGTAATGCTGCTACAGTAGCCAACAATAGCGGTGATTAAAAAGCCCAGCACACTGAACCAGAGGTAGGATACACGATACAGCCAAAAGTAATCCGTCTCTGTGCTGATCTGCGCCTGCGCAATTTGTGTAACATTTGTTAGCTCACAGCCTGTAGTGCTAAAGGATAACGGGATTGGTTTCGGCTTGGGACCACCAAAACCAATCCAGAAGGCGAAGATCAAGCCAAGCAAGAAGCCCAGCAATACGCCGCGCTGATTGGTGCGCACAGTGCAAACGCCAAGCGTGAATATGCCTAGCAATGGACCGCCCACAACGCCAAAGATGGTCAGCGACGCCTGCAAAACGCCGCCCATGGATCCGGCACCAAAGGCCAATGCAATGCATAGCAGACCATAAATGCAGGCAATGATTTTAGTAGGCAGCGTAGACTTGGAGTCAATTAGTGTACGCTTAAAAATTGCCTTATACAGTGGCTTCAAGTAGTCCTCCAGTGTAACAGCCGAGAGCGAGGTGACCGCAGAGGATATCGTAGATAAACTGGCCGAGAAAATGCCCGAAACAAAGAGACCACACAATCCAGGATATTGGCCTGCAATGAAAAAAAAAGGCAAATAAATAAATTTCCTTCTATTTTGGACATAGTCTACATATTCCGTTAAGCTCACCCATGGTATCTACAGCAAAGAGCGGCATAATCTGATCCCGTGATTTGATGCGTCCATTGAGTTCCGGGTCGCAGTCGCGATAGTAATAAAAGATGGCCAAACCGCTGAAAATGGTGCTGAAGCTGAGTAGTCCCAGAATGGGCAGATTCCACCAAAGGGCCGACTGAGCACTCCTCAAGCTATGCACGCTCAAAAGACGCTGCACCTGCGTTTGATTGACGCCATAGAGCGACAAATAGGTGACCATGCCACCAATTATCAGTGACCACCAACTGTGACGCACTGTTAAATCCGTCGAAAACTCCAGAAACTGCACACGTCCATGTTCTTTGGCCACATCCCAGATGGCGCCCAGACCACCCGCATTAATCGCTGAAACGCCAATTACAGCAAAAATGGCAGCAAACATTAGGAACGATTGAAATACATCCGTGATAAGCACAGCCTTGAGGCCACCCAGCGTTGAGTAGAAGGTGCAAACTAAGCCCAGCACCAGTATAGCGGTACCTCTCGGTATGCCGGTGACTGCCTCCAGTGCTATTGCGGGCGCATAGAGAGCAATGCCCATATAGAGTACCATTTGCAAGGTAAATGCCATGGAGGCGGCAAGACGAGTTGCATACCCAAAGCGACGTTCCAGATACTCATAAACGCTCGTTGTGCGCATCCGATAGAACACGGGCAGAAATATGTTAACGGCTATCGGTGTACTCAGCAAATATGAAATATTAATCACGCCAAATAGCGTTCCAAACTGATACGATTCACTGGAGACACCCATCAGTGTTATGGCAGACATGAAACTGGCCATCAGGCTAAAGGATACTGGAAATGTTGTCATGCTCTGATTGGCCATTAGATACTCTTTCGTTGTCTTCTGCTTGCCGCCCGTATAGCGATAGTAGATGCCAATCAGTGCTGAGATTGTCAAAATGCTAACCAGCACTACGGCGTCCCATGTATCAAAAGTTCCAATAGTCATTTTGTTTTTGTTATTTTATGTTATTCAACGACGTCACTGCAATTGATTTTACACAAAACTCACATTAATGTGAACTTTGTTACTATAGCGTATTGACCTTATTCGCTGTCAATGCTTCTTACAATTTATGCCCAAAGTTCATATACATACAGACATAACAAATATAACACGCGATTGCAAACAAATTCACAAACGCGACGCACTTTCTCCAATTAGAAACACGACCGCAAAGCTTAGCCGTTGAATAACAACTGATACACGAACAGTTGGCGTTGCCACCTGTTGGCGCCTCTGCCATTTGTGTTTTTAGGCAAGGTACGCAGCTCATGACTTTTGCAAGCTATTCGAATTAAAATCTTATTTAGCTAATGAACAAAACAGATTCTGTTATTTTTACAACAGCTGTTATTATTAAATACAATTGAAAATAAATAAATAATACGAATTTATTCGGTCAATTAATAATCAGTGTATCGATAGCGATAACGACTACTTCTGAAAGCTTTTGATGATAAAATTGCTGTTAAATTTGTAGATCTGGCTTTTTTTTAAATAGCCAGAATTAGCTACGAAAATAGCCAAAATACATACAGCTGTTTTTTGTTTGGCGGAGCAGCGGCGCGTCACGCGGACAAAAAACGAAGATTAAATTTCCCAAAATAAATTAAATTCCCAATAAATTAAGCAAAAAATCATTTCAATGGTTGAAGCCAATTACTGAAAATAATTAAAAAACATAAAATAAAACATAAAATAACGTTAACAGCTTGAAAAAACTCATAAATAAAATTTGTTCACTTCATATATATAAAAATATGTATCGGATCACTATATTATTGAGCTAACATAGGAACAATCGTTCGAATATTAAAAAAATCTATAAAACATGGCTTAAAAAGAAGTTGACCCCTCTAAAACTATTTTTAAAAATTAAAATAGAGTATATTGGCTTGTATGTCAATCCGACCGTTTTGAAGCTAGATTAACCAAACTTGGTATACATGTTGATCATATCATAGCAGCAAAGTTTTAATATTTAATATAGTCGAAATAAATCATTTGCAATTTTAACATTAACAGAAATAAAATATTCATTTTTGTGACGTAGTGTAAATAATTTTCGTATTTTGTGTAACTGTAACTCCTTAGATAGCTTTGCTTTCTTTTTGATTATAAATAATTCTGTCTTCTAGCTTAATGTACAAGTGGCCATTTGTATATGTATATATATTTATATATCACTGCCAACAATGCCAAACAATCCAGTTGTTAAAACAATCACAAAACTGATTTAAGCTGATTTGAATAATAATTAGATTACAAAGTTATTCAAATATAATTTTATTCTCGATTATTTTCTTTTTATAAAACATAATTTTTATACATATTCTTTATGCGTATGTACTTTGTGTATTTGTCAAACAAAATGCACTTGTTGCAAATGTCATCGCATTTGCGAGTCTTAATTAATTACTACTTGATTGGACACAGCATGTTACCTGATGAAGTTGCCTATCGCGACGTTTGCAGGCATCGCTGCAGTAAGAAGCGTTAAAGCAACAATCAAATGTTGCCTCCTGCTGGCATTGCTGACACCACTTCTTGCGTTTTGCCTCCTTCAATTTCTCACACATGATTTCTAGGTCAGCTTTTGTGCGAGTAAGCTGCTCATTCAAGTAATAAACTTCCTGTAGCAGATCGCGATAACTTGTGACAGTTCCAGCCGTATCAAATGAGGGCGAAGATGCAACGCTGTCTGTCATGGGCAATGTGATGTCTTGTAGCACCTCTTGTTCTTGAGACACCGAAAAGCGACGCACTGGCACCAAGCGATTGGTCAACCTAGGAGTTGTGATAGCTACTGCAGCTGCTGGTGATACTGCAGACGTTGTTTTGCGTTTCTTAGCCGAAGCTGGCGTAGCAGCACGTGGACGTTTGAGGGAGGCACTCACTTCATCTGCCATGCAGTATGGAAGAGCAAGTTGGATTAGATTCTCAGCTTCACGGGGATCAGCAAAAAAGTTGAACTTATACATAGGTTGGTGCAATAGCATCATATGGCACCTGAGTTCTCGCATTGCAACTTTAAAGGCATGCACCATTTTAAGTTTGTTACTGCTATGCGAAATATCTGCATCTATTGGCAGAATATCACGTGCCGAGATGAGTGCACGGGAGTGGGCGCCACCAAAGAAGCGTACGTCGAATATGCTGCTCTTCTTGGTCATAACACGTATAACCTGTTCAAATAAAACTCTTATTAATATAGTGAAATATATATTTTTTAAATGTTTCTCAGTTTACCTTGGCTGGCCAGTGACGAGATCCGTGTTGTTTGGCGAAGACCAGCTCGTGACGCTGGGTGCAGGGCTTGGCAAACCAATTTGTGGATCGATTCGACTCGTTGGAATGGCGATAGCAATCAGAGCAGCGACGTATTTCCCGTATGTCGTGGGTAATGTCGCGCACCAGCCACTTGGTAGCATTATACTCCTCGCATTTGGTGCCAAAGAAAACACCAATGTTGTGCTGCAGGTCAAGCAGATCAATAAGGAACTCGGACAGGTGCTTGAACTTTTGCGTCTCAATATTATGCGAAATGTCCGATTTACCAAGTATGTCGTTTGTAAAAAGTGTGTTCTTGACAATCGCCGAATCGTTATTATTCCAATGCTTAGCCATGTATTTGCGGACATCCTTTTTCAGCCAGCTGTGGTGCTTCTGCCAGGAGAAGCCCAGCAAACAGTTAAGCTCCTCAATAGACACGTGCGGCGGATTTAGCAGATCGGTCAGCTTAAGCAGGCGGCAGGGTGTGCATAGCTCCAGTTCGTTGTTGACCTCGTTGTGCGGTGCCTCCTCCTGTTTGATATATGAGCTACAACGCTTGCGCTGACGTGCTGGCTGCTCACTGACAAAAAATACATCATCACAACTTTCCGCCTCAAGCTTAAGTGAATTTGGTGTGGTCATGTTAATGTTGCTGTTGCAATCAAGTTCATAGCGAGCATCTTGCTCGAGTGGTACGCTTGGTGCTGGTGTGGTTGTGCCATTTGGATGCACTTCCTCATCGTCCGATTCGTCCATGTCAGATTCGTTAAGTGGAAAACGATATGCTTGACCCCTGTCCGATGGTACCGAGTAGTTTGGGCGTAGCGGGATCTTACGCTGGCAAGCAGCGTGAAAAGTACGCACACAGTGTAGACATTTCTTTAAAGGTTTATCGCCGGACAAATGACACTCGAAGCAGTACGGATCATTGACCAGCGATTTTTGTAGCTTGCCGAGATTCTGCGAGAAGCAGAGAGACATTAGCTTTGTCTTGGCAACTGCACCTTTGGCTTTTGGCACTAGGATGCCTGCCTTAATTGCATTCTGCACTGCCTGACAGGCCTCATCTAGTTTTACAAAACAATAGTATCATGAACGTTCTAGAGAAATTCGAAACAACATTTTGTACATACCTTCAGTCATAAATGAAAACAAACAACGCTCCAGAATTTTGTTGGACATGTATGCACCATTTTTGAGTTTATGCATCCAACTTGGCACAGCACCAGGTGGAAAACTGCTCGTCATCTTTCTGGATTTTGTGCATCAAAACTGTTTTCAAACTCAATATTTCCATCCAAAAGAATACAGCGTTGCCAGACAGTTGCACTGTTGATAAATTCGGTAAGCAGCAAAGCGTAAATAAACTACGTATGTATATACTAGAGATTGGAGTTTTACAGATGTTTTGTCGTGGCACGAACGTTTGAGTCTTTTGATTCACTACGTTTTGTATGCAGTTTAAATCTGAATTTGGTGAGATAGACTGATGTGGGTAACTAGCAGCTACTTATGTCGCTTGATTGAATTTATAGCCTACATCTCAACGGTCACAGTGTCACATTGTTTCATTACGGCTTCAAATTTAAAATGCATACCAAATGATTTTTTGTTAATTGTGCATTTTGCATGCAATGCATTTTGGACCCTTGATTGTCAATGTTTTTGAGTAAATCAGGTCGATGTGGTTCATTTTACTAAGTGTTATTTATTTTCAACATTGCAAATTTCTTATAAATAAAACTTATGCTCTAAATAAACAATTAAAATGTTCGTGCCGTGTCTTTAAATTGTTTGGCCATGCGTGCTTGTGTTGGACAAATTCAGCACGAGCCCATCTCTACTACATACGGTTACGCTTTTGTCAGCTGTTGTTTATGTTTTGCTTGCAAATTGCAATTACAAATAAAAATAAACTGAAAAAAGAAAATATTATTAAAAATTGCTAGGTATGGCTTGCGTGTTTATATAAATTTTTTTGTAATCAACTTGCATCGGCATTTTCTATTCACAACATCAAAAATTTGTTTAAATCTAAAATGTAAAAATTCAAATGTCTGGCAATGTTGCGTGCCTATCTGACTGGCTAAATATGCGTCAGTGTGAGTCGCGTGAGATTAAAAACAGCAGCAGCATCGATTGGAAGCCATACAGTCACAGTCAATGACCATCCTCAACGGGTACATAAATAATAACAAAGGCAGTCATTTGCTAATCTTATAAGAGCTGGTAAGCGGTACAGTTGCAAGTTTTGCCTTTAGTTGCTATTGGATGCAGTTGGCACTTCATTAAAGTATCTACATAGATCAGGTGAACTCATCAGCAGCTTAACCTGACTGTGACGCATGTTGTTGCCTAACCAGTGTTATTCATTGATAATTAGTGTGTGTGTAAAATGACAACAACGGCATCTGTGATTGCCGATCTGTGCATATACCTGCTAACTTGGAACGTGGGCACGCATTCACCCAAGGATGTGCAGCTGACATCGCTTTTGGCGCTCAATGGCACCACCAACTGTCCGGGCAACAAGCTGCCCGATATTTATGTGATTGGCATGCAGGAGGTAAACACAAAAAATGTGCTAAGCATATTTCAGGACGATCCCTGGGTGCTGAAAATGGCAGGTGCGCTAAGTGAACACGAGTACGTGAAGGTGGAATCGAAGCAGCTGCAGGGCATACTGATAACTATGTTTGCGCAGCACAAGCATATACCGCACATGAAGCAGATTGAGACGGAAGAGACGCGCACCGGCCTGGGTGGCTTATGGGGCAACAAGGGTGCCGTCAGCATACGGCTAAGTCTTTATGGCACGGGCGCCGTATTCATTTGCTCGCATTTGGCAGCTCATGATGAGAAGCTCAGGGAGCGTATTGAAGACTATCATCAAATAGTGGACAATCACAAGTATCATGTGAATGGATATAAGCGTATTTTCGATCATGACTTTGTTTTCTGGCTTGGCGATCTGAATTTTCGCTTGTCAGGCGATATGTCCGCTTGGGATGTCCGCAATTCTGTGGAGAATGCTCAATATGAAGAACTGCTGAAGCTGGATCAGTTGGTATTGCTGCGCGAGTCGGGCAATGCTTTTAGCTTAATGGAGGAGCAGCTACCGAACTTTGCGCCCACTTTCAAGTTCATTGAAGGCACCAACGACTACGACCTTAAGCGGCGTCCAGCCTGGTGTGATCGCATTCTGCATCGCGTGCAAGTCAACAGTTATCCGTCAATTACGCTAAGTGCCAAACAGTTGTCTTATCAGTCAAACATGGAGTACACACTGTCCGACCACAAGCCCGTATCAGCGACCTTTAGCTACAAAATCGAAGCGCATAACATGGCCTACACTGACCAGGAGCTGCACGAGATGACTCACGGCACGGCAAGCACAATGCCAAATGTTAGTGTGCTTAGTTTTATCGTATTTATAGTATTTCGTTCGTTGCTTCTATTTTGATTTGCCTTTTTTCGCTCTCTTTTTGTAGTTGTTTAATGCCGAACTAGAAGGCTTTCAGTGATAAATGGAATCAAGGTGCCGCCTTCTAAGTCCAAATAAAGCAATCAATCTCATATCTTACATATCTGACCCAGTCAATAATGTGAAACTTTTTGTACTCAAGAATAATATAGAAAGAACTACGTATTATTAATGAAGGAATCTCAATTAATCAGTTGGACTAGCAACAGCCAGCTATCTACTCAATGTGTAACTCCACAATGTAGTACAAAAAATATAGTCAAATATATACTTACATACACATTTATATCTACTAAATGCCTACATACATATATACTTATGTATGTTCATATACAATGAACAATAATTAAAAAGACTCGCCATCAGCGTACATACATATTTAAAAAATAACGTAATTTGATACTCTTGTCGCATATCAGGCCCATCATACATAAGTGCAATTAATAAAGCATTTTTTCTAAAGCTAAGCAAAGACATCTGTAAAAACTAGAATTGTTAATGTTAAAAACTTGTTGATTAAATAAAGCAATATCTATTTTTCTAAATATTTTACCAAATTGTCATTATTTCAATGTTGTCGAAAGGCTTTTACTATTCTCAAATTATATATAGCTGCCATGGCATAGGTCAAAGATTCTGTTTTTAAAGATAACTCGACCGAAATTATCAAATTCAGAGTTTTCGGAGAACTTATGTAGCTACCATGGAAAAAATCGGTTGAAAAATAAGATGTTGCATTAGAAAAATTTTTATTTTAACATATAATTGTAGTTTTTTATACATTTATAGATAAATTCTATAGCCACTAAATATTATTTTTATGATATATATATGAATTAATTAACAGGAATTATGAATTAAGTTGGATTAACCGAACGTACCTGTGGCATCTAAATGATATAGTGATCCGGTCCGGCCGATTCATATCAGAAGAGCTATCAGTTACGTGCAAAATGAGATGCACTCGCTTTAAACTAGTGATCTGTATGATATTCGGTTGATTGTTATACATAGCTTTAATTAATTCAAGCATTTGTTTAGCTTGGCAAATATTCATTAAATGTATAACGTTACAATGTTATTGAACAAATTACGAAACTGACATCGTTTAAATGATTAACAACTAATTGAATTTCATTTATGACATTTTCAAAGATCGAGATCGGTGCATAAAGGCAATTAGAAATTTAGAAATATGCACTCATTGTTGAAAATTTCTTTAATTATACTATGATTAATATTGTCAGATAAAACTAGTTTATATTTTTAGTTTGATAGAACTAAAACTCATTTTCAAAGTTTGACACATAAAAATAATTAGTTTATACCATAGAAGAAATGTAATATGTTTACTTGGGGCGTGTAAGCTCCTCCACCTTGAGTAAATTATAAACATACTTCTGGAACAAAAGTTCATTGCATTAATATTATACTATATATCCTGTGTTTTTCTATCCAACAGGCGAACAATCATACATTTTTAAACATCGATGCTAAATGCATAGAATAGTTCAAAACTGGTTTAAAATCGACAAGTGTAACTGCAGCATATATAAATGGCACGATGTTTCCATGAGTCACGCGCCCATCTCTTTTTTCAGTAGTTTATAGTCCGTACGTACGCACGTTATCGGTTATCTTCAGGTGTTTTTAAGGTAGCTTTTAACGATCCGGTGACATAAATATTAGTTATTACTTGACAGTCGACTGTTGAAAACAACAGCAGACAGAGGGCAATACTTGATAGAAGGCTGATGAAACCAGTTGTTTTTTGTGATTTTTTTGTTTTATTTCGAACGCACAAACAAAAGCTGGTGTCAGTTGAGGGGCGCCTAGCAGAAAGCAGTAGAAATTTTATAACTTTTGCAGGTGCTCTCATCAACTGTGGGGGGTTTTTCGTTCTTTCAATAAGCTGCTTGAATTAGATACTACACAGTTACTTGTAGTTTGACCGTATCTGTGGATGGGTTCACGGATCGGCATATCTGATTTGTGTTTTACACGTGCCCAACTCATACATACATAATATGCTCATTTATGGCAAATACTTGTTTAGAAAATTGTGCAATTAGCTGCCGTAACATGTAGTATGAGTACAATAATTTGATTTTTGAGTTTAGTTTTTTTTTGTCGGTGGCAGATAACAACTTCAGAAAAAGCCCCTAGCAGTAAATTGATGAACAAGTAAATAAATCATTTATTAATATTGCACCAAAGATAATGAAATTGTCAACAGCAGGAACTATAACAACAAATGCACTTTGAAATATTTACTTATTGGTGCCCCATTAGGCTGCCCACGCCCACTTATGATAATCATTCCAATTGGGCTCTACAAATCATAGTGTGTTCATAAAATTCACATGCCTTTGGCAATGTTTACAAATCAACGGAATCTATAACAATGAAGTCGTTAGACTGATCGGTGCTTTACCCTCAGTGTGTGTTTAATATGCCAAAATGTTTACACACAACATTTTAGTTCTCTGGTCTCTTTCCATTGAAACATTAAGGTCACGAGTAATCCAAAATTTTCCGCACGAATCCAATCCATAGTCGAAAGTATTATTGAGTCTGCTTATTCGCTCTTATAAATTGTTGTAGCGTGCGAAAGGAAACTTAAAACGGAATAAAAAAGCTTTCAGAGCGTGTGTATCTCATATATCTACACGAATAACAAATATTTATACACATTGCAAATATTGTTGTTTATAAACAAACTGGTTTATTCAAGTAGGAAATGATTACCAACTGTTTGTGAAAATAGTATTACGCCTGGCAACTAATAAATAGCAATATGTTTGAACTTTTAATATTTTATTTTTACAGTGTGAGTATCTAGTCGTTCTAAACTAAATAGACTTTGAAATCGCTATATTAAAATTTATGACTGATACTGAAATCTACAAGTCCAGTATCAACGTGTGCTTAAAAATGATAAGGAAATTTTACAAAAGGAACTTAAAATTCCCCAACATAGATAACATTATCAAAATGTCTTTTAAAATGCCTACAACATTTAGATGCACATTTAGATAACTGCGGTTAACTCAACTGAAACACTCATTCAGAGGCCTAACAGCTGACGGCATTAATCATGGCCAAAACATTATTGGCAGCTTATCAGAGGTCTCTCCCCAGAGACAAACACCATTAGCCAATGGACTGAGGCGGGAGCGGGAGCGAATTCGAATTCTCAACTCAATCAGCTGTTTGATTATCGCGCTCCATAACACCAAATAAAAAGCCCCGCTGCCTCGACCGTAGCTCTCGGCTGATATAAAAGCTGAAAACACATAAGCAATATCATTCAGTATACAGCCAACAAGCGGCCAGACAAGAACACACGCGGCAAAGCATAAAAAAGTAACGCACACAAACTCAAAATTTAAGAAAAAGCACCGCGCAGCTGGGAGTCCCCTACAGAGTCATTTGAATAAAATTTGGCAGCAACAACAAACAATTGGATACCTACACACATACATGTTTACAAGCAATTAGATGAAGCAGCAAACAATAAAATCTGTGAACCCATCAGCAACAACTAAAAGATACACAAATAAGTGACTAAAGCGGAATCCAAATTTGACTATTGGTGATTTTTACGCTGTGAAAAGAAATTGGAATTAACAACAGCAACACAATGGGCGTAAGAGTAGTTGAGGCAGATTCAGCCAGCGATTCGTATGACGATGAGGAGTGTTCGACGTGCAAGTCAAAGCACAAAACCAAAACTAGCAATGCCAAGCGATCCACAACGGAAGCAAACAGCACCACTTATGCCAGCAGGGATTTGGTGGGCAACTGCAAGGAGTATCGCATTGAGAACAATTCCCGTGATTTACGCATCATTGGGAATGGAAATCGAGTGCGCATTGTGAACAATACGGGCAGCCTGCAGATCATTGGCAACTCAACTAGACTGAAGATTCAACACAATAGTGGCTACATTAAGTACACGGGCAATGATGGACGCATCTATCTGGGCAACAAGTCCCAGCAGCAGATCGTCGACTACATTGGCTGCAATGGACTGCTCAAGGTGGTCAAATCCCTGCAGCTGGAGGGCGACAAGTCCAGCAAGCGTACTCGGGCACAGAAAAGTCCAACGGTGACCGGTCAACAGACTAGTCCAAGCATGGGCGTCGAAATAGAAAACAATCTGACAATCATCAATGGTGTGTCTGGAAATATTGTAATCAAGAATGCCATCAATGTCAGCATATGAGTTATATAGCTATATCTGCAAAAGTCCAAAGCTTAAGTTTAGTATCTTGCCTGTTTGATTTACATACTTATACATAATGTGGTCAGAACGAATGGTTCCTATTGTTATACATATATAGTCATTAGCATTAGATACACTTTCAGACTGATTTTCATCAGGCATTGTAAAGTATTATTAAACGCCACTTTATAGGTGAGCGAATGTTCACTATATCATCCTATACATAAGTAGTTATTATATAATAGTACTTAAAACCAAATCCACAATGAACAAATATTATGTGGTCAGCAAGGCTAATCATTCCATGAATGAGCTCTACAATTCAATATTAAAAATAAATTATATTAAACAACAATACTTCCTATAACCCTGTATTTTGCACTATGCACTGGAAACCCCCTACAGAAAAAGTACTGATCGTTACCCAATAAGCGGGTAAATAACCATATGTTTCTTTGAAAGTATATAATATAATAACAATGACCCAGCATGACTATGTTTACATTTCAGTTTCCTAGAATTCAACGGTTACTCACGAATAATGAGTCTTTTTCACAAAATGACATGACCCAGTTTTATTGCAAGCTTTCAAAAAAAGTACCCCTTTTAGAAAATGCCATTGACATGCCAATGACTGATTAAATTTGCTACACAATTCGTTTATACTAATTGTGCCCTTGTACTTTTGTAAAAAGTTAATAAAAAAAAAATGTTCAAGTGTAGCATTTAAATTTTCGGGGATTTTGTTTCCAAGTGCAGGCATATAAAACAAAAATAAAACAGCAGTTTATATAATGATTAACTGTTTTGTGTCAAAATCAATTGACTGATAAGAATAATATTCAGTATCTGACAGTTGAGGCATGAGTGCAGGTGTACGGGCGGAGTTAGAAAGTATATTTTATATTTAATGAGTTTATTAGATATTGCATATTTATTCTTATAAGAAGTAGTTGTAAGTCAAAGGGCCAACTTTTCTGTAATGCACATGGGAATTTTTTTTTAAAATGGTTGTCTGATTGAAAATTGATAAAAAATAAAAACTTTGACTTGATTTAGATGATAGCGCAAAGCGTTCATACAGACGGATAGACAGACAGACGGACATGGCCACATCGACTCAACTGTTGATGCTGATCAAGAATATAAAGTCGGAGAGGCCTCTTCAAGCCTGTTACATACATTTGCAGCACTCTTCCTTTTACTGGGTATAAAAATAAACAAAATACTTCCGGTCAGGGAACTGGCTTGTGTTCACGCCGAAATCTACACATATATACACTTGATATGTTGGTGATGGAATATCCTCCGATTAGTAGTAGTAGCATTATTTGGCGCTACCAAGAATAATTTTCTGAAATTTGCAAATTAATTTAAGTACAACAGATTTTTAAAACCAAATAAATTTACCAGCGATAGATATATATAGCCCTTGTAAACAAACTGCAGCCAGATTACCAAAAAGCCTTGCAAAAAATCAATAATAAACTCGTTTGGCACCACACCATACAATCTGCATCCATCAACAGTTGTTAACTGTTAAATTTTTAACTGATCGGCAGCAAGTAAAAAAATCTCAAAAACAAATAAAAATTGGCGCCGACAATGTGAATGGCAAACTTTTGGTGGTAGAGCGGGAACTATCGTTTTAAGTTATGTTAACGTTATGTTGTTGCGTACGTTCTGTATACGTTTGCTCATTTTTGCGCTTACGTTGCCATATTGCGCTACGTGATGAAATTAATTATGCCATTTTGAGACTGGGCATTTATGAGAATACTTTTACAAAAAGAAATCAAAGCAACAAAAAATAAAACCAGATCCATAAAGATAAAAAAAAAAAACAAATTTAAATTTGTCCAGCCGCTTACGACAACTCCTGATGATTCTTTAATATGATAACGTTGTATCAACCGCTTTAAACAGTCTGAAATAATTTATCGAACTATCGATAAGAGTCTTAGCTTTTACGTGTAACGTAACGTTGTTACGTTTGATGCGCACGCTAAATCTTAAAAAATACAAACATTTTGCGACACTTTAAAAACAAAATCATGTTTGGGGCCCCACAATCCACAACGAATCGTATGAACGATTTCGAGGTGGCCTCGCCGCCCGACGACTCCGTCTCAGCGCTGGAGTTCAGTCCAAGCACACTGCAATTAGCGAAGAATTTTCTCATTGCCGGTAGCTGGGACAACAGCGTGCGCTGCTGGGAGGTGGAACAAAATGGAGCAACAGTGCCAAAGTCAATGAAAACAATGGGTGGGCCGGTGCTTGATGTATGTTGGTCGGATGATGGAACCAAAGTGTTCGTGGCCTCCTGCGATAAGCAGGTGAAACTTTGGGATCTTGCCTCAGATCAGGTAATGCAAGTTGCCGCACACGATGGACCCGTCAAAACCTGTCATATGGTTAAAGGACCAAACTATACGTGCCTCATGACCGGTTCCTGGGACAAAACACTAAAGGTATGTATTTAGTATCCATTTGGAATGCACTTAATTAACTTTTTTTTTGTATTTTAAAGTTCTGGGACACACGCTCACCAAATCCAATGATGGCCATTAGTCTACCAGAACGCTGCTATTGTGCAGATGTTGACTACCCAATGGCCGTAGTAGGCACTGCGTGCCGTGGTCTTATCATTTACTCGCTGGAAAACAGTCCCACCGAGTACAAGCGGCAGGAAAGTCCTCTTAAGTACCAGCATCGCACCATATCAATATTCAAGGATAAGAAAAAGACGCCAACAGGTTATGCGCTGGGCAGCATTGAGGGTCGCGTGGCAATACAGTACGTGAACCCGGTTAATCCCAAAGATAACTTCACATTCAAGTGCCATCGATCAACGGGCACTTCGGGCTTCCAAGATATTTATGCGGTGAACGATATTGCATTCCATCCCGTGCATGGCACTTTGGTCACAGTTGGATCAGACGGCACTTTCAGTTTCTGGGACAAAGATGCACGTACCAAGCTAAAATCGAGCGAGGCCATGGATCAATCAATTACTAAATGCGCATTTAATGCCAATGGACAGATATTTGCGTACGCTGTCGGCTATGACTGGTCCAAGGGCCATGAATATTTTAATCCAGCAAAGAAACCACAAATTTTCCTGCGCTCCTGCTTCGATGAGCTAAAGCCGCGCGTCAACTGATCAGAGTTGTGTTTTAGTTTAAGTCCTAATAACATGGTCTTTGACTAATATCAACCATTATTCGTATCGTATCATTAAAATATACACATACTTATTAAAGCGCATCCACACTTGCATTTTTATTCAGCTAAACAATCACTTAATTTCACAATTCGCACTAATGCTTCTTGTCGCCGTGTCCTTCCTCGTGTCCGTGTCCATGGCCACCCTGACCCTTGCCGATACCAAGCGCATACTCCACACCGATGGTGACCAGAAATGCACAAAAGCCGACGCCGAGGCCGCGGAACATGAACGTATTCAAGCGGGAACTGTGTGTGCCAAACGCCTTCTTCTCGTAACGCCAAGCTTCATTCCTATGGGATCCGAAATAATCCGTAGACGTTAGTGGAATAGTGTGGAAATCATCCACTTACCTCAGCCATGGATCACTCAATCCCTGTCGGGCAAGGGACTCCTTGACTTCAAGTAGTTGCGGCACATTTTCCACCTTGTAGATAGATGGATGTGGTACCTTGTAGGGTTCTCCGTGATGTCCACCCATTGTTTATTACGCTGCAGCTGGAAATAATAAACTGTTTTAGTTGAAACAATTGCAATTTTCCCGATTTAAACGATTGTTAACCTAGCCCTGAACATTACATAAGTTAGTTTATGTTTTCTAAGCTTTCTATTCAATTGAAACCAATGAAATACATAGGGAATTACGTAATATGAATTGTTTATTCTATATCGCTGCCAATTTTTTCGAAAACAATAATAAAATGTCAAAAAATTTATAAAATTGTTAAAAATACACACTAGATTCTACTGACTCGTTCGGAATAAGTTCAATTGAACTTTATACAGAACTAAGTGAACGAACAATTCCCTGACTATCGTTCATTTAGAACTAAATGAACGAACAATTCCCTGACTATCGTTCATTTAATTCATTGCAAAAATATTCATTCACTGTTATTGACGCAAGTTATGGGTATTCCTAATAAATTACTACACTTAATTCATGAATTCTTCAATTCGCGAATTTTAAAATGACCCTGTTTTTTCGAAACCTTGAAATTAATTACATGTAAAAATAACAGAATGTTCGGTTTATTAATACTGAGGAGCTCTTATTCCAAAACAGTTTTGTAAAATGATCCATTGCCATTGCATGTTTTTATATTTTAACAATAATAAACAACATTTGAAGTGGCGGTGCTGCCAGACTTTTGACATTTGCCCAAAATGTATTTGAAAATTCACGTATTTTTGTGGCATGCATGTCAAACAAAAACCGTGTATTGGATTCATTAATTTTACTCCTGTGTAAACATAGTCTATTTATCTCTTTAATCTTTACTATATATAAATATAATAATAAAAGACACTGCAAATCTATATTTTTATTTTTTGTTATATTTATTGATACATTAAATTTATTTTGCAATCAGTAGAACATTTCTAATATTTAAACGTGCTTGAGTAAAAATATACATTGTTTATTTTTGTTTTATTTTTTGTTTTCTCAATTTAGTTTTCTAGATATACAATAATTAATAGTAATATAGTACATATACTTTATTAGGATTTGTAAATAGCGATTTTCTTGCACTCCACACTTGCACAATTACTTTTTAGCTTAGATTGTTTGTGGTTGCTACAATTGAAAAGAAACAATTTAAAGCAAAAAATATATAACAAAATACTGTTCTTACACTTTGATGCTTTGTCAGTTGCATTATGGTATTGTATGTAATAGCTAGGTATAAAAAAAACGCATGTCTTGCATGTCGATTAATTATTTAAAATACAATACAAATACATCTATGTAGTTTGTTTTAAAATTTATGAACTTTTTTTCGAAAACTGTAATCAGCAGTCATGATTTGTTGTTTAGTGAACAAAGTTGTTTTTTGAATTTTGGTTGTTTTCATGCGTAAGCGATTTTAAGCATGGAAATGCAGAAGCATATAAAATCTATCAATTTGTCAACAGTTCAATCAGAAAATATTGAAAATTAGAACTATGTTTAAAGGAAAACTTTTTCAAACAAATTCACAATTTTCCATTTGTTGATGTTTGTATTATTTTCATTCTGTTTTTGTTCAAATTTCAAATTGAAATGCCTCCAAATCAATAATCAAGTGAACAATTGTCAGCTTATGAAGTTTCACATTGTACTTAATCGAATGTGTTTTTAAAATATTGCCATTATATATTTAATGTTTTTGTTGGTTTATGTGGTTAATTGTTAAATAGTTTTGTTTTGTTTTGTATTTTCTTTTTGTTTTTGCTAAATCACATTTCGAAAATCTAAAGATTAGTTTCATAATTTAACACATGTTGCTACAACAATTTAGGTATTTTGAAATCAAATTGTACTTTTAACTTATGTTCCATACCGGACGCGCCCTGTGAGTGCGACTCGCAGGAAACTTTTATTGGAGCAATAGGAGAAGATTGCCGTCTAGACGGGCTCTTCGGCCAGTATCTCGTTGAGCAGGCGATTGAGGCTGTCCAAGCCAATGAGAAAGCCTCCGTCGGGTCCATGGTGCACGGGCGCGGCAGCTGGTGTCGGCAGCATGCTGCCATTGCGGGGCACAAACGCTGTGTGGGCAAAGTCAATGAGACGCACGTCCACAAAGCATGCCGAGTCGTCTGTGGCTGGTGCTGACATGTCCAGAGACTTGGAGCCATGGAGCAGAGCGGAATTACGGGCAGTAGCTGCTGCTGATTTGGATTCAGAGCTGTTGTTATTATCGCCTTCGGCACTAGCTCTTCGCTCTAACGAATCCATCAAAATACCAGCGAGCAGTGAGTTGGGTATATTTTCACAGCTGCGCTGCACAGCCGTTGCTGTGCGCAACTTTGAGGGCGAGGAAACGGCTGAAACCGGCTGGGACGTTATGGTCGACTTTTTGGCTTCCCTTGAGTCATCGTGGGCCGCATAGTGTTCATCGTCGTCCTTGCAGCGCAGCCGCTTGACGGCGCCCTTAACCGACTTCAACGACGAAGCGCTGGAGGAAGCGGGTGACACAAGTGACTTTATGTTTGCGCTGTTGGAGACGCTCGAATTGCCAGCTGTGTGTGGCGGTGAGGTGGGCTCCAAGCCGCCGGCTGCGGCCGCATCAAAAGACTGCTGCGACTTGTAGCGTTTGAACATGGCCTCCGTGGGTCCAATGATGCTACTATCGTAGTCCGAACTGCCATCATCGGAGCTGTTGTTACCTATTAAAAAATGGATACCGTAAGTATAATTCTCAAATGAGTCAAAATCGATGTCTTACCCGTCTGGCGGCCGCTGGCAACGGCTTTGATCTGCTCTGAAAGGCCAGAAAAGTCGTCGCTGCTATTGCTGCTGTAGTTCATCCACGAGTCACCGGAATGTGGCGATGAGGTTGTCACGCTGGGCAGCGTTGGCTCTGGATCCAGAAATACTGTCTCTTCGGAAATTGGAATGAATGCAGGTGTGCCGTTGCTGGCGTTGCCCTTGCCCACAGTTGTCGATTTTGTAGGCTGCACTCCGCAGCTGCGCGGCGGCGGCATTACGCCCAAATGCGAGTGCTGTGGCTTGTTACTCTCGTCATCCTCCTCTTCCTCCTCGTCAGTGGTGGTTGTGGAGCTGGTGGCTGTTTGCTTGACGCCGCGTGCAGCTGCCTCCGCAAAGCCGCGTTTGTGCAGATGACGACGCGTGGCCAGATTCAGGCGCGAGTTGGAGTCATTGGAGGCATCTGCATCGTAGTTGCAGCCATCGACGCCTGTGCTGCTGTTGGTAGCCGAAGCATTGCCGCTGTCGACAGCAGCTACCAGCTGTAAATCTTCATCAGTATCATGCGGCTCTAACTCGTCACCCGCCTCATGACCCGCCTCGTCGTCCTCAATGTCATCCTCATCTATGCTGTTGTCTGGATGATAGTCAAATGCGGCTGTCGACTGCAAGGTGGCAGATTTGGGCGCCTCTAGCCAGTCACTCAAATCCATAGAAGGCGGATGAGCCATAGGATTCTCCTCGTGACCCTCGTACACGATAAGCAAGGAGCTGCAAGAACACAACAAAGTTAGACAAGGTTGTTAAGTGGAACAAAACATCATTCGCTTACCAGGAGTAGAATCTGTAGCTGGACTGCTTTTCAATGACGCGTCGCATCTGCAACAGTCGCTGCAGTATTTTGCGTATGACGCGTGTGCGTAGCCGAAATCCATTGTAGAAGAAGTCATGCAATGCAATCTTGAAGCCCGCCTCTTTGAGCTCACGTCCCCAGTACTTGTCCCGCTTGGCATACTGTTCCAGATCTGCCTGATAGGTTTGCATGCCGCACAGACGCACGCCCAGCGAACCAGATGTGCTGGCCGCGCATTTGGCCATCTGTTTGGAGCGTTTCTCTGCAGACGCATCGTCACCATGCTGCCGTGTGCCCATCTTCAAGTCAAGAATGCAGGGATTGCGAAACTGCGATGTAATATTCTCGAGCATCAAGAAGTCTGTTAAGCGAATTTAAAATCAAGGATTAGTCAAGAAGTTGTAGCAGGCTGACAGAGGTCTAATTCATGATTAAGTTGATGTCCGTGGTGTCCGAGCCAAGGCACAGATACTAACATTGCTTGTTGGAGTTGTCAAGTTGCGAAATGCTCTTGATAACATCGGCCGCATTTCCGTTCTTATGCACCTTCATTCTGCAAATAATCCAGGCGAGATGTGTGGGATTAATATGGAATCAAGCGAGACAGTTACAATGCAGCGAACCCCTTTTTTTAAGATGGCACAAATGAGTGACCTAAAACAAAATAAGCTCAAAGTTTTCTTTCTTTTTTTTGCTTTTATTTTTTTATTTTTCAAATACAAAACATGTTTTGTTCCACTGAAAACATAAACGCATATAAATACTACTTAATGGGATCGAAAACTTAAAGTGTGTGTTTGGAAACTGCAAATTATTAAGCAAAATGGGAATTCATTCAAAATATAACCAACGTTAGTTTTCCAACTCAAATATGCTGTTTTTCAATGGAACAAACCATGCTGCAGTCTCCAATTTGGATCAATTCGAAAAAAAATACTCATACACATATTATTTAATAATTTGCATACCCAGTACCCGTTATGTTTGACAGGGGGGCGAGTGCGTGTTTGTTTTTTGTATGCATTGCACAATCTAAAACAAAAATAAAATTCATTTCCATTTGCTTCGCTCAATGCTACAGTCATACTTATAACATATGTATGTATATAAGTTCAAGCAATTGATGTAATATGCAATAACTACATGTTTATGATGATACATACCTTAGAACCTCGTCACGCTTACGCTTCGAGGCGCTCATTTTGCGTACGGGAACTGCGGCGGCATCGTCCCGGAAACTGGGGGAGTAGCGCTTGTCCAGCTTAACACCGCCCATGGAGGTCGCTTGCATAACGCCTGGAAATAGAATGGGACCGGCGAGCGATAAGTCTAAGTTTTGTGCCTGTTTCTTAATCATAATTCTTTTTTTGTTTTTAATTATAATTTGTATGTATTTATGTGGCTTAGTATCGTATTATTGATACAAGAATCTTGAAGTTAGACTTTTGCTGGTTATGGGTTTTAATTGTTACGCAATATGAAAATGGACCTGCAGCGACTTAATGTTAGACAATTATACGCTTATGATTAGCAGACACACTTTTATAAATGCACAGACGAAACATTTGAATGAATGAAGCCCCCATTTGTATTATGAGAATCAAGTGCCATTATCATCAAATATCAAATGAACGTTTCTTATTAACTGAACTTAACGGATTCACCCTGAGAAAGTGCATGCATTAGGCAAATTCGGATGGACTCCAACAGAAAACACAAAGTTTTGTATGTTATACATATAATTTAAGACTAATGAATATTACACCTAAGCTACTTATGTGTGTGTGAGTAGGTGCAAATTGAGACCTAGTCAATCGTTAGATATACTAATATATAAAAAAGGTGCATAGTTCCGAAAATGAAGTACACGTTAAGAAGTTTTTCAATAGTTTTTAATTGTATGGTATTTTATTTGATTTTTTTTGTATTGTATTGTGGAATGTCCTACACTTAGCTTAAAACCATAAAAATATGCTTAAAAGGAACTGAATAGCTTATTGACTTATTTGGAAATTGTATTTTGTAATTAACGTATATATGTATAGTAAAATTAAAGTATAGTATAGTTAATTATAGTAATATTATAGTATGTGTTTTATTCATACAAACCCGTTGAGGCCATTGTCTTTTTTGGCTGGCTTGCATTTCTAATCGGCTTTCGTACTGTGAGAGTCTCGGAGACGTTCAGTTCCAGAGACAGACAGAGCAGAGCAGCGCAGAGAAGAGCAGAGCGGATCAGATCCGATCCGATCAGATCCGATTAGATTGGCAAGGCCTAGGGAGACGACGACGATGACACACGACAAGACAACAACAACGTAGTATTCGTATTCGTATTCGTTTTCGTATTCGTCATATTCGTTTTTGAGTGGGGCAGCACGATGTGCGTTCTGAACAAACACATAAAATAAAACACGGATTTTTGGTTTTGGTTTTGCGAGAGAAATTGAAAATAAATATGCATTGATTTTGTATGATTTTTTGTTTGTTTAGTTTACGCTGTTTTTCAAACTCAATACTCAAATGAGTTATATTTCGTTGCGTTGCGTTGCATTTTGGTATCGAGGCTGCTCTCCGCATTGGTTCATTGTTTGGTTCAGAGATCGGCAGATCACACGATCACACAGGGTCTGTCAAGTGGGCGACTTCGAACCTTTGGATAATACGAGCATAGAGCGTAGATATGTAGTGGGCAACGGGCACGCCCCCAGCTGCAGGCTGTTGTGCCTGATCCAAGGGCGTGCATTGTTCAAATGTTCAAAGTTCAGAGTTCACAAATACTTTCATAAAACTAACCAAGAAAAAAATTGTACAATTTTTATACAAAGCTAAAAATTGTACAATCTCTAACGGTGGTGCATTGTCAAAGGTTTAAATTAGGATTTGTATTATATTCTTTGCATTATATCATATATACATGCTATATAATAATAATGTATATATAAATCATTTGCTGAAGAAGAGGTTTTTGATTTTGTTTTGGTTTTTGGATTTTGTTTATTTTTTGGTGTGTTTTGCGACTTACCCATTCTTGTCACTTCGCTACTAACTAAAAGTTCTAATCATAAAATTGTTCTGTATATGTGTGTGTAGGTGTGTAAGTGAGTGTGTGTGTGTGTGTGTGTGTGTGTGTGTGTGTGTGTGTTTGGATTTGGTTTGAGCTTTTGGCCAGGCGCTTGGACTACTTCCAGGCGTCGAGTCAGACAATAATTGGGCATGGCAGCTATAACATTTTTATTTGTCTTTTCGTATTACAAATCTTTAAAACTATAATTTATCTATAGATTATAGATCGTAATGGTTTCAGTCATTTTAGTTTGTTTCATTTCTTTTTCATATTTTTTTTTTTTTTTTTATTTATTTCTTTTGTTGTGCTCAGTTTTTATTTGTTTTCATTCAAATCTCAAAACTTACAAACTATTCATATATCACATTTAAAAATACAATACTTAAAATAAAAATGATTTTTTGGCTTTAACTAAGGACGATACAAAGAGAAGCGCATAAATTGTTGGGAATAATGCGAGTTAGTACAAAACAAAAGTTGAATACATCATCAGCGGTTCCGAAAACTCAAGACACATGGCAAATGGGCAAAACGCGTTCTTAAAGATATTTTCAAAATTTTTCTTGTTTTTTCTTTTTAATTTTTTATTTTTATTTTTATTTTTGTTTTTTTATTTTTATTTATTTCAGTGTGTGATAGAACGAGCAGTTAATTCGAAACCAAATATCTTATGAAGCGCTTCGATAGAATTGATAATCGTTTTTGAGTGAGATTAATAAGAGAATATAGTCGGTATCTTACCTTTGTATTTGGGCACAAACTTCTGTATGTCCTGCGGAATGTTCTGATAAAAGTCCAATTCACGCAAGTTCAGCGGCTTGATCACCGTCGACTGATTGAGCAGCAACAGGCGCGTGTGTCCTCCAACCTGCAAAGTTGATTCAACATAAGTCATGTTCAATTTAGAGAGCATATTTTCAAAAATAACTTGGTTGCCTAGTTAAAATGTATCTTATCGAGCCAACGTCACATCTTGCCCTGCCTTGATAAGCAGTGTTATCGAAGTTATCACTGCGATTCTATTCGTTAATCTTAACGAGCTTTAACTTGTCATCAGAACAACTAAGTCCAGAGAAATGACCATTAAATCATTTAGGAAATCAGCTTATCAAGTGAAACGGCAACGCTTTCAAGGAGCCCTTAAAATTGGAGGTGGCTTTTCGTTTGAGTTTCAGCTTAGTTCAAACATAAACTGGATAAAGTTGACTCAAAATACTTTGTATTGATTTCAATTTCATTGACACGATATTCAATTAAAAATTCAAACTTATTTTATCAACACAACAAATTTCAGTATATTAAAATGTCTTGTTTTTAATGCAATGAAATCCAAAAGCCATTCAAAACTCATTATTCAAGACCCCAAGTCCACAGTTAACCGAAGATCCTTAATTGGCAGACGCAGGACAATCATTCCCAATACTAAAGAGCTTATTAAAAGATCAAACAAGTATTCCTGCTATACTGCGGCTGGGAATTGCAAGCATGAAATCTGTAATGAACAAGACCAGGATCTTATTCCAATTGCACCGCCAGTCTGCGATGCGTTGCATGAGGGTCTCTTAATACTGAAGGAGAATTTGCGTATTCAAGTGGATGAGCTCTTTGATATTATATTCGCAGATTCGTCCGAGTTCTTAACCGAGTTTCATGTGCTACGCAAATCCAGAGATTTGCGTTTGGGTGCTTGGAACACAAACAAGGATGGGCAGCAGGTGCGCATCGTTAATGTAACAATAGCTCTGCAGGCGCACATTGGTCCCAAGACTGCTAAAGTTACCGAGTATCAAATCTTACGACCCTGCAGTCAGCCCGGTTCACTGTACTCCATAGACATAATGAGTATCCAAGAGGGCATACCATATGCTAATGTCTTTAACATCTTTGTGCACTTTTGTATGAAACGCAAAAGAGACAACAGCAGCGATATTTTGGTTTTGGCTAATGTCAATTTCATCAAGTCCACCTGGGCACTCATCAAAGCTTTTATCGTCAAGCACTCGTATGAGAGCATCATCGAATTCTTTCAGGCTCTGCACAAGCAGCTGCTCAACGAAATAGCCAAGAGAGATAAACAAATCGATTTATAAAACTACAAATCTTATGTTTCGATTTTTAAATTTGAACTGTAATATAAGGATTTGAATATACATAGTCTTTGCCTAATATATAATAATAATAATGTATTACTCCCTGTATTACTCCCTGTTTCCATTAATTTGATCAGCATCAACAGCCGAGACTAACTAGCCATGTCTGTCTGTCTGTCCGTCCGTCTGTATGAATGCGTCGATCTCAGAGACTATAAGAGCTAGAGACACCAAACTTCGCATGTAGGTTCCTGTATACCATACGCAGATCAAGCTTATTTCAAATTTCAAATACACCCCCCGCACTCCCGCAATTCGCAAAAAGCTCCCATACACACAATTTTAAAGATATAGCTTTAATTTTTGGCACACATATTTCATTGATCAATGTTTATCAGCGGCGTAAATTTCGTTGCGATCGGATAACAATCATCAATGTTATTGACGAACTTTTTCCCCCCGTCTCAGCAGGCAGAAACTACAGTTTGACACGCACTGCACAAGTTAAGTTGACTAACTTAAAATGAAATTTGGCTTTTCAATACCTTCTTCTTATCTTTTCCAACTAAATCATGTTTTCAAAATCTAATTTTGTTGAAAATTTTTAATTTTTCATTCAATTTTCACTCTTTATTTTCCATTCTTATTTTGAAGATTGCAGTAAACATTTTGCCTACTAATTTTTGTTAACATTTATTGGTCTAATTGGGGTTTATCTGGGTTTTCTCTAATTAGGTATTATATTCACCTGATTGGAAAGTGGATGAAGTGCCACCTCATCTTCATTGTCCAGGAGATCCTTGCTGAGCTGCGCTTGATGTTGCGATGTTTTCGCCTTGCCACAACTATCGGCAGCTGGCTCCGAGCTTTGGCGCAGCCATGTTGCATGAGCTTTAAGAGAGTCAAGCTGCTGCTGCTGCTGTTGTTGTTGTGATTTGGTGGGTGTGTTGCAGCTGCTATTGTTGTTGCCGCTGCTGCTCACCGATAGTTGCTGAAGATTAGCGGTTACCAGACTGCTGCTGCTGCTGGTAGCGCCGCCGCTGCTGCTCCTGGGGTCAACCACATGATGCTGGGGCGATGGGGCGGGCGACTGTGACGGCGATGGTTGCTGAAGGAAGTTTGAGCCGCTGGCGAATTGCAACTGTGACTGCAAAAGGCTTAGGCCCGTTGAGATTTGTGCAACCAGCTGCTGTTGATGTTGCTGTTGTTGTTGTGGTTGCTGCTGCTGTTGTTGTTGCTGCTGCTGTTGTTGTTGCTGCTGCTGCTGGAGTAAGTCACGTCCATGGATGCGTTGGTGCTGCTGTATATTTGGAACATGCTGCTGATATGACGACAAGTCAGAATCTCCCATGCCCCAATCCCCCAAGAAATATACCATTCCCTGCCGCGCGAATCAGTTTAACAAGTTGCTGTTGCTCTTAATGTTGCTGCTGTTGTTGTTGTTTGGTTTCCCGTTTTCCGTTTTACGAAAATGGGAAATCCGTCGCTTGTTTGTTGCTTGCTGTATCTGAAACGAGTACGAGATATTGCATTACAAATGGGTTAAGCACTGTTCAAAACGTTAATCTTTCATCGTTTGCTAAACCGGTTAGCTTTTATTCTCAATGCATCATCCTCAACTCACTTTACCTCATCTCACCTCGCACCTGACATTGCACGCTATTCAGAGTATCAGTTTTCATAGAGCTCATGCGTTCACATTGTGTATTCTGTTTGTATTCACATGTTAAGCGGGTTCAATGTCATTTCCTCATCAGAGCACGCAATACAAACTAAGTTCCGCTTTTGATTGTGCTATTACAATTATCACAAACATCTATATATATATATATATATATATATATATATGTATCTCAAAGCTTAAATGAATCATCAGTTAAAGCGTGATCATTTTCTAATACATTTTATACTCTTTTTTAATTTTTTTGAAAAAAAAATAAATAGAAACAAGTAAGAATACTCTAGTCGAGTGTGCCCGACTACGAGACTCCCTGCTCCCAACTTGCATTTCAAGCAGTTCAGCGGCAACACAAGCAAGCAGCGTACTCAACTTGCACAGTGCATGTCAAACTGTTGTTTCTGCCTGCTGAGAAAGGGGAAACAAGTTTTTCCATAACTTTGGTGCTATTTATCCGATCGTGTTGAAATTTACACATCCGAAAGACATTGATTAAACATACATGTGTACCAAAAATTAAAGCTTTATCTTTAAAATTGTGGCTGTGGGAGTCTTTTGCGATTTGCGGGGGTGCGGGGGGGTGCATCCGAAATTTGAAATAAACTTGATCTGCGTATGGTATACAGGAACCTACATGCCAAGTTTGGTGTCTCTAGCTTTTGTAGGCTCCGAGATCTGTGTGTTCATACGGACAGACGGACAGACAGACAGACAGACGGACATGGCTAGATCGTCACGGCTGTTGATGCTGATCAAGAATATATATGGTTTATATAGTCGGAAATGCTTCCTTCTGTCTGTAACACACATTTGCAGTACTTTATAACTCCCTTTTTCCCATTTTTAATGGGAACAGGGAGTAAAAAGAGTATATTGTGTTTGTCAAATGTCCGTCTGTCCGTCCGTTTTATAACACAAAACAAGTAAGAACGTTGCAGTCGGATGCACCCGACTGCGATAAACTACATCCGAAATTTGAAATAAACTTGATCTGCGTATGGTATACAGTAACCTGCATGCCAAGTTTGGTGTCTCTAGCTCTTATAGTCTGTGAGATCGACGCGTTCATACAGACGGACAGACAGACAGACGGACAGACAGACGGACATGGCTAGTTCGTCTCGGCTGTTGATCCTGATCAAGAATATATATAGTTTATATAGTCGGAAATGCCTCCTTCTGTCTGTTACACACATTTGCAGTACTTTATAACTCCCTTTTTCCCATTTTTAATGGGAACAGGGAGTAAAAATGTGGAAGATATAGGTTTTTGCGGTTTGTGGGGGAAGGGATGGGGATGGGGGAAGAGATCTTGACACTTTGTCTGCCTATGGTATATACCAACATGTATACCAAGTTTGGTTGCTCTAGCCTCAAAACTGTGAAAAAACCTGCGTTCATACGGACAGACGGACGGACGGACATTTCACAAACCCAATAGTCTTTTTTTTTTTTCAAAAAAAATTAAAAAGATTATAAACAGGATGTCATTGCAATTCAAATCCCTTCTCATTAAAAAAGTTTAAAATAAAACAGATCTTTGATCGTCTAGCTTATCAAACAACTCAATCGATGAACTCAATAATCGTCAATATATATTCTTTGTCTGATCAGCTGAGCTGCCTAGACTAACATAATAGTTAGTGATGCATATCAAAGTAATCTGTGAACCATATATATAAATATTAGATTGTTTAATTAAGCGTTTATTCTTAATTGAATTGAAATCGCTTTTGTGATCAATCAGGCGTGTGCCACGTGTATATCAACTGATGAGATACGTTCATCGGAAAGTGCGGTCATTGATATTGTTATACCTGCTGCACTTGCTTCGAGCTCGAGCAGTTATCAATTGAGCAAATGTTAATTAACTTATCGATTGGCAAATTGCAATCAACTTGCACAGATCGCCACAATCTACAAATTGCGCATTTGTCTGGGTCCAAGCGACTACACGCTCCATTTAATACTGACCGAACCCCCCCACCCACAATGCTAATAAAATGTATGCAAATTAAAAGAATCAACAGCAGTCTGAAATAGGCTGCAAAACATAAACCAATTTTCATGACTTTGAATTCGTCATCATTTGATGAAACGTTAAGATCTACTTATATTTTCAAAGTGAACATTTTAAATCCAACATCTCTCTAAAGTTCATTTTGTTAATTCGAAAGTACCAAACATTTTCACACAAATCACGAATTGCACTGCATAAACGTATTTACAGAAGAGCAGACATAAAAATATATCTGACTGAACTCTAATGCATATTTGCCAATGTAAATGTCGCTCCATTTGTATCTGTATCTTTAGCTGTATCTTTATCTGTATCTTTATCTTTAGTTGCATCTGTGTCCTAAGCTGTTTCTATGTAATTAGCTGTATCTTTAGATTTAGCTGTATCTTAAGCTGTATCTGTATCTTAAGATGTGTTTGTATCTTTAGCTGTATCTGTATGTTTAGTTGAATCTGTATCATTAGCTGTGTCTGTATCTTTAGTTTGAGCTTTAGCTGTATCACTATCTTAAGCTGTATCTGTATAATTAGTTGACTTTGCATATTTAGCTTTAGCACTATCTTTAGCTTTATTTGCATCTAAGCTGTATCTGTATCTTAAGCTGTGTCTGTATCTTCAGCTTTAGCTGTATCTGTATCATTAGTTGACCCTGTATCTTTAGTTGTATCTATTCTAAGCTGTATCTTTAGCTATATCTTTAGCTATAACTGAATCTGTATTGTTTGTATCTGTATCTTTAGCTGTATCTGTAGCTTTAGCTGTATCTTTAGCTGTATCTGTATCTTAAGCTGTAACTTTAGCTCTATCTTTAGCTCTGTTCGCCTTATCAATATCAGACAAATATGTGCTTATGGCTAATTGCGTTTGACGTCAGCTATTTGGCCAGACGGCGCGCCGTTTAATCTTTTTTATCTGATTGCCAACGGCAATTGAAAACAATAGATAGTTTTCTAGATATGCTATGTTGTTGTGGAAAACTAATAGACTTCTGGGCCAGCTTATGACAAATGGTTGGTTGTTGAGAATATCTTATCGATAAGCAAGTATTATACATAATCAGAAATCAATGTGGTTCATTAACTTGAAACAGTCAACGATCGGGCATTGTTCGCGTATCTGGCGACTGATCCAAAAGTTTTTTTGAACCCAGCGACGGGACGTGTCGCATCGCAACGCTTATCGTTGTTGTCCAAATCCAAAACGCTGTGCGTAGTATAAGTGTAGGTACTCACTCGTATACACCGAATTTATTTTTAAAACACTTGCAGCTAAAAGTAACACTTGCTATATACAAATACGATATTTATAGCGAAAGAGAATGCGTCAAGCACATCAGATAGAAACAATTGTTGGAATACGGAACGGAAAACATGCAAGACTATAATAGGTAGATACGATTGTTGAACACAGATCACAATTCGATTAATTCCATTAATTGCACAAAGTAATTATAGAAAACAGACAGAGAAAGCGTCAATTACGACGCAAAGTAACTGTGAAAGAGATAGCGATCCAGCTGAGTCACCAAAAAGCATCCGACACACGACATACGACTTACGACGCAGACATGGACAATTCTTATCAGAGTCTAACAGAGTCGAACCAAACTAACCACCTAAAACTGGGCCACAACAAACAAATTTTCAGATTCACAATACTTGATGATGGCAACCATAATGAAAGTAAACAAAGGCGAAATTTCCCATGCCTGTATACCTATATACACACATATGTACATACAAATTATACATATATTATGGCCCAAAAGTAGGTCAAAGCATGCCACATATAGAGGCACAGCAACAGAAACAGCTGCTAAAAACGACTGACAAATTAGTGTTTCATTGTGAATTATAAACTTGAAATTGTTATCAAAATTGAAATCAAAATCAATATCATAATCAAAACAAAGCCTTTTCATCACTTACAACAACGCTTAAAAGCAGAACAACTGCGATAAATTCTCAGTCAGAATGGCAGCAAAAACAAAGACATATTGTATACACAAGTATATATGTTTATGTATATAAACATTATATATACAGATACAGATATGTATTAATGTTTAGCCACGTTTCCGAAGGGATTTCAATTACCTATTCCAAAAGAAGTTAAATTCAGGCCTGTTCTCGCATCCGTTTCCGCTGAAACCGAACGAAATCGGAATTATTAGCGTTTCTGAATTCCGATTATCAATGGAAAGTTGGGTTTAAAAAGTTTGGCTTTTGAGGCAGTATCTTTAAAGTTGAAGAAAATAGGATCACATAATCGAAAACGATTCGAAATGAAAAATTCTTGGAAATGGGAGCAGATCTAATTGTTTTGTTTATTTATTTTCTAACTACTTAACTATATCTTCGACATGTTTTCGAAAACAGAACACAACCGTTTCTTTTCGAAAACAGGAGCTTATCATTCAGTTCTTTAGGAACTACTGAACTATATTCACATAAGGAACCAGAATGGTCAATTCTAATTGGAAGTTGTTGCGTTTCCATAACTTAATATTCAACTTAACTCACAAATTTGGCATTTTAATCAACAAAAAAATGAGCAATCTAATGAAAAGGCACAAAGTCTTTGGCACCTTCTTATTTACTAAAGTGTCTGATCCATTTGAAACAGCAACAATTTGTGTTAATTGGTAAGCAAATGTTTATTAAATTCATTTAACACATTGCTCAATGTTTTGTGTTGAGTGTTCAGTGTTCCGCACAAAGGGCAAAGCCTGCTTCCATTGAGTTTAACAACAAAAGCAAATGTAGCTTAATTTCTTATTTTGTTGCTGCTGCTGTTTATTGTTATTGTCAGAAATGAAAATAAACGCGAATATGTAAATAAAAGCAAGTTTGTTTTCTTTTGCAATCCAAAGTGCAGCTTAATAGGAAAATTTTTGAAACTGGAGCGCACACAAACACACTTGTATTTAATTCACACCCCCTGCCCCATTATATATGAGAGTGTGTGTGTGTGTGTGTGTGTGTGTGTGTGTGTGTGTGTGTGTGTGTGTGTCCGTGTGTGTGTATTCTGAAACTACTGATAAGAACAGGTGACTGAAAAGGGAAGAATACTGAGACACAGCAAAGTAAATAGGCAAATGCAAATTGAATGAGCACATGGCAACAACAAAATTTAAAAAAGTCAGCAAATTATTAACTTATTAATTATTAAAATCTCGACAAGAATCGAGAAATAATTATAATAACAATTATAAACAGACAGCGTGACATTTGTCTCGACATTTCTAGAATATAAATTTAAGCAACAGAATAACAGTTAATAGCCTGTCTTTACTCTGCAAAATACATCATTATTATTATTAATGACTTTTTAATGTGCTTATATTAGCTACCTACTTCTACATACATACATATGCATAAATGTATACATAGGATTGTATATATCCATGCATTTACTGCGTACAATAATAATAAAAGAAAGCCATATTTTGGAATGCAGCGAATGCGATTAAAGAGCGACACGCTTGACACGAAACAAAATGCAAAAAGTACTCGAATCTAGCGTTGGGCATTATAGTTCTATTTGCGTATATAGTTTAGTAGTTCTTTTCCGTATAGAAGAACTAATATTTCTTTAAGTTTCTTTACTTCATTTTCGGATAAAAGAACTACTCGTTACTTTGGTTCATTTCCGGATAAAATAAGTAATCACTATATCAGTTCCTTTTCGGATATAAGAACTACTCATTCTTTAGTTCAGTTTCTTTTCGAATAAAAAAACTACTCATTCTTTAAATCGTTTTTCGATAAACGAACTAATCATTCCTTCAGTTCATTTCCGGATAAGAAAACTAATCTTTCATTAAGTTTCTTTCCGGTTAAAAGATCTAGTCTTTCGTTCAATTCCTTTTCGATTTAAATCTTTCTTTCAGTTCCTTTTTGTATAAATGAACCGCTTATTCCTTAGTTCCTTACCGCATTCAATTCAATGTGCCGCTCATTCGAAGTAGTTCAGATCGGAACGACGCATCAGGCAATTAAAACGGTTATTAGTCATGCACAGTGACAGCTCTATGTACACACATACAAAAGTACATACAATACAACGATACAATATTTAAATGCGAATTGTGTTCTGGGAAGAGTATAAATAGGCGGCTAACTGATATGATGAACACATAATAACAACAAATTGAAATTCAATAAGGGAATGTTTGTTTTAGAAAGGGGAATTTTGTTAAAATTCGCATAATTTACAAGATTTTTGGCAACAAAAACAGAAAAAACAAACAGCGGCAAGCGACAAAAACAAAACGAGTTTCAGGTCTCTTTAAGTGTGTTAATAATTTATTCACACACACACACACACGCACACGCAGACGCACACACACAGACATAATACAAGCAGCCACACGCTCGCTTGATTATACATTTCTGAACTGATATCAAAACAAAAAGCAGCTGTGGCACAGCAACAACTTTCGTGGAACTGTTCGATGTCGATGACGATGACGATGACGACAATAAACAGCAGTTGAAGAGCAGATAAAATAAACGTACAACAACAACAACAAAAATAACCCTATTCAAAACAAAAGATCAAGACAAATATCAAAAAAGAAACAAATAAGAAAAGAAAAGAAAAAAAACTGACGATTTGAATTGCTGCTACTCGCTCTCTGTCTCTCTCGCTCTCGCTCGCGCTCACTGTCCCACTCTCAATCCCACTCTCTTGCTTGCTCCGTCTGCCACTCTCCCACTCTTTCAATCTTCAATCTGCTCTTGCGTTGCGTATTCGTTGCTGCGTTGCTGCCCATTTTTTCATCGTCGCCTGCTCTTTACTTGGCTATTTTTACAGCACACAAGAAACAAAAAATTAAATAAAACTTACTAATACAATCATGCATGGCATGCACACTAATACAAATACAAAGGGCACGCAACAGAAAAAAAAAGAAGATTTTTCTAAACGTTTTGTCTTGTTGTTGTTCAAATTGAAAATTTACCTTTTTCGAGACACTTTGCTCGTTGTTGCAGTTGTTTGAAATATGTTAAGTTAGTTTTGATTTAGTTTTCATTCATTTGAAGATTTCTCAATTAAATTTTCCACATCGAAATTCGTATGTATGTGAAAATTTCTGTGTTGTATAAAGCACACACACACACGTATTTACTCGCTCTGGCACACAGACTGGGTGGGAGACGAGCACAGTTACAGTTACACTTTGACTTCTACTTTGCACTTATGTGTGTATGTAGTACATATACATATACAATTTTAGCTTCTCAATTAATTTAAGTTTTCTCACACGCGCGTTTTAGGCTTATTTTGCGCGACTTGCACTTTTATCACAATTTTTCCAGTTTTATGCGTTGGGCACGTCCGATTCGAGCGAGTTGAGAGGCTAAACTGAATGCAAAATTATTTTTTAGTTACTCAAACAGGCAGAATGTAGTTGAGTTCGCCAGCGCTGCTAGCCGACGACGTCGCGACGTGTTAACGACCCATTCAATGCGCGTCAGTGCGAGCGTGACAACCATACGGCACCGCAACACTTGTTCGTTTGCCATTAGTCGCAGCTGTGCGTGTGAGCAGCAACACATGTGGCATTGCTTGCGCTCTCTCAGATACTTTTCTGACAGCTATGCTCTCATCAGCTGCAGTTCTCAGATACTTTTCTCTGGGCACTTAAGAGCGCTGCTCGAATACAGATGCAGGTGTTGTTGCACAAAATCCTCACTTGGCGCAAGGATTGGGCTTTCGATTTGGTGTGCTCCTGTTTGTAGCAGGATGCACTAAATTGAGCTGTGTATCTTTAAAATGACAATTGGCCAAAACAAGCGTCATAAACTTGATAAAAAAACAACTTTTGAATGTAGCTTTAGTTTACAAAAGGATAAGTGCATACTTAAGTTCAATCGAAAAACTATGCAAACTGAAATCTAATCACAAGTAATATCATTTCAAGTGCTTTCTCAAGGAAATGAAAAACAAAGCCTAATTCGCATACTTTATCGCCAGCTTAACATATTGTTTTCAATTCCACAAATTTATTTATTGTAAAAATCTTTTGCAAATTGTTTTTTCCTCTCCAACTGTTTGTCCAATCAAAAATCAATAACAAATATTTGCTAACGGAAGCTAAAAGAGCCGAGTCAGCTACTGTGCCCTACGCTCCCCTCCCCACGCCTGTAACGCTTCCGGGGCCTAGCTAATTAAATTGCGGCATACAACAAGAACAACAGCAACAATAAGAAAACAACTAAGAAACGCAAAGCAGCTGTTGTTGAACAGCAAGATAACTCTTATCGTTCACATCTTATCAATCTTATGTTATATACAATTCCATAATGTCTTGGCTATCTGCAAGTTCGCTCAAGTCCTATCAATAATGGGCAGATTCCATTGTTATTTTAACTTTGATGGACTTTGTTTTTTTTTTTTTTTTTTTGATATGGCTCTGAAAATAATCCGCTAGCTTGCTTTGCGATATTATCGGCCAGACATCTATACAACACTTTTACCATATCTACGTAATTGAAGCTAAACCCAATTTTCACATAAACAATAGGTAATATAAATAAATAACCAGAAAACAGAACGATGTGACAAAGTGTAAGTACCCTACGAATGAATTCTGAACGATTTACGAATTACTGTTCTTATTTCCGATCGGAATGTTTTCGTTTTCTCTTTTTTGAAACCGATTGCGAAACCGAGTTTTCGTAGTAAAACGTCTATTTAGTTGTCATCTATTAGGTAATGCTGAATGGAGAACAGCTACGTTTTCTTGCACGTTTTCGCTTCTGTTTTACAGATAGTTTTTCAATTTAGAATTATAAATGTTATTTGACTTTAATCTAAAGAATAAATTGACTAATTCCTTTCCAAATATGATGAAGAATATAAGAAAATTGATTTTAAGTATTTGTTTTTATTTTTTAAATTCTTGTTTAATCTGGCAATTACTTTTCATTTCGCTGAAAAATAAACTTTTAAAAACGTAAACGTTTGATGTTTGGAGTAATTCAGAACAGCAAGTAATTTCGTTTCCGCAAATTTCGAACGGAATACAAGTTAAGAACAGGCCTGTATACTATGTATGTGTGTGAATGTAACAAGATTTATATGGTACAAAGTTTTCACTCAAATGTCAGTGCCTGAACTTTTGTTAAGGCATTCTGTTCAATATACAAATCTGAGACAAAACAAAAATAAACAAAAACCAATTATAGACGCGATACAAAAAAGTGTTCCAACAAAGAATGTCAAATACTTAGCGGCCCATAAAACAAAAATTCACACTAAAGTAGCGCATAGGCAGATACAAAAACAGCAAACGTACTTGTAGATGCATTGAAAGTGTTGTACCTGGGCTGTGACATCGCCACAAGTAATAACAAAATTCTCGTGAGCTGCGAACGAGCAATTGAAGCTACAGTTCTGTCAAATACAACTCGTCTTTATTTTTTGGCACGTTCCGGTCATAAATTGTATGGGGAAAATGTTTGTCCTGTCGTTAAATGTCAGTGGCTTTGAGAAATGTTCTAAAGAGTGACGCAACAATTGGATATTTTTACATCGAAATAAATAAAAATAGACGAACAGAAAGCCCACAATAGCTGTTTATGAGCAGAGCGATACGGTATGAAATACAGATATTTCTGGAAAAGCGCGTTAGTTGAGCTGAAAGACCTTTGCACTTAGAATATCACTGATAAATGGGAGCAGCCCAACATTAACCATTCAACAGATAAAAGTTTATGTAATAAAATTCATGATGTCTTTGGAAATATTCATCGAAATGAGCTGAAGAGAAAGAATTTCAATTCACGGTGAACTCACCAATTCACAAAAGGACGCAGATTTCATAGTCAACTTTCATGGGCAATCATTTAAGGATTGCTTTACTTTTTACCAAAGCTGCTTTCCCTTTAACATTCAGCAGTTTAGTTCGTCACACAAGGCTGCCACTGTGTCCATTGTGCCCATTGTGTCTATGCCCCATTGCTGCATGATTTATTTATTCAGGGGTAAAGCTTGTTGGTGCTGTGTGACCCTGGACAGGCACTAGGCAGCCAAGTGGGCGCCACTTGAATGGCTCGGTTCCATTGTTGGCTAAGTTTGCATCCTTGACTTTGACATTGACTTTGAATGGAGGCTGCTTGCAAACTAAAAGAACCTTTCATCATGTATTATGTATCATGGGGCTGCAAGTTGAGCGCACAAAAGTGCTTTCTAGCGATGACAGACAATCGTGCTTTTATTACTAATTCGATTCAAAACAGTTAGAACAACTCACAGACAATGCATTTTGAGTTAAGAATTTTCACTTCAAATGAAATGAAATAACAGTTTTGCCTTAACTAACTAGCTGTTAACTTAACATTTCGCTTACCATTCCGGCCGCAGTGCAAACCATAAAATGTTAAGCTCTATCAAAATATTTCGCCAGCATTCCATTTCGTTTTTGATAAACATCATATTGATGCATAATTGAAATAACAAAAGTAAACCTCTTTGCACATATCAACTTAGGATAGCATAAATTGCAAAGCTGCTTGATTAGTTTTGCCAATGTCAATGTTTATTTACCTATTAACAATAATTGTTTATGTTGATTTGCAAATTGTGTTGTGCTTGTCCGAAACTAAACATATATACATATATATAAATAAATAATCACTTAGCATTTAAAGTTTTCTTGTGCACTTTACGCGGTCGCAATTGAAGCTGATTAGTCATCATCACTTTTCAGTTGGCCAATTTTGATGACAGCCGGCAAAAAGATAAAGGGAAACTGTCAGCCAAAACAAGGGGTTGGAGGGGGGGGGGGGGGGAAGACGCTTAAGTATAGTTGACTGTCAGAGAAATTATGTCAATCTTTAAAATGAATAAACGTATTTGTGTAGCTTTCAAATAGATACAAGTAAATAAATGTAAGGCGTCAGCTAATGAAAATATTGAATGTAGGTTACTCTGATTAATGAGACCTTGACATGGACAGCACGTGATAGATGCGTGTCTAATGAAAAGACCCCTCCTTTCCCTGCCCCTACTCTGCAGCACATTTTACACTGAAGGTTAGTTGTGGTACGCATCTCAATGTCGTCTGGCAAGGACGTTGCCGAGCAGGTGGTAAAAGGCTGGCCCGGGGCAGCACTGCAAGGACAATGGCTGCAGGACTTTTATACTCCCTCTGTGTACACATCTATACTATCTATAACTTTGTCAAACTGAAGCCGTACTCTATAAAAGAATTGCATAAGCCATGTGCGTGCAAAAGAGCAATTGTTTTGTTTGATTTCACTGATGTTTTTTAATTTGTATTTGAATTAGTAATTATTAGAAATTCCATTTTCATATACATTTCAGTTCCCGTCTGTGCCTGTCTACTTGTCTGTCTGTCTGGAAATTAGGTTTCCGCGGGTGGGGTTCAGCATTTGATTGAAAACACGCGCCCGTCTGTTTAATTGAAAACAGTCGTCTGAAAATGACAGCAGCAGCTTGTGGCAATTGAAACTTGCAATAACAATAAACTTTTACCTAGTTATTTAGCCAATAATGTGACTCACAATTGAGAACATAACATCAGCTGCTTTCGTTTATTCTATTCAATTTATTTGTGACTGTGTCGTCAGAGTGTGTTGTTTATTCAATAAGCACATGGAACTGATTTATTGTTTTGTATCTTTAAATGGCTTGCATAAAGTATATTGTTTAGCTGCATCAATTTGTATATTGTATATATTGAATAGGAACGTAAACAAAACAATACAATTCGTTTTAAAAGTAAAGAGTTAAATCAATTTTCAAAACAAATCAATCTTAAAGTAAAACGAATTGTGTCACCGAGGCATCCCAACCAACTAGAGGAGTTCCAAAGGTGCACCTTTGGGACTCCCTGTGCGGAGTGCTAACCCTCCTAGGTACGCTCCTAAAAGAGCCCTAAAGGAGGGTGTTCGAAGGAGGCACGTTCAAAATATATGAAAACAGCAATCCTACTGCAGTCCGAAAATGAGCTAATTCGGCGTTCCAGAATGTTCACTTAGCTAACCCGCAAAGACTCTGTGCGGACTCCTGTATTTGCCTATGGTTTTTCTTAAGAGGACTCCTTTATTAATCCGAAGATAGCCCATACGGTGTGTTTTGGGATTGCTTTTAAAACCCAAACAAAAAAGATTCTTTTAATCATTATATCGCGTTAAGAATTTTCTGTTTTCAAGTAACAAATAGTTATTAACATTTATATATTGTTAGTTTAACAAATATTGAAAAAGCTCCAATCATCAACCCGGTGTCAGCCAAAATCCAACTCCAGATCCCTGCACAACCAGTCGGTCTTTTGTGAATTTAAGTGATTTTTTTCCCAAACGGTGCTGTTGCGGACTACCTTTTCACTCCAATTCGAAACTTCCAGAAACGATCCACTAAGGAGTTTGCATGGGAGTCCCTTTTCACTCCATTGTCGGAGCGCTCCGGAAACGTTCCTTTAAGGAGTTTGCATGGGAGTCCCTTTTCACTCCAATTCGGAGCTTCCAGAAACGATCCATTAAGGAGTTTGTATGGGAGTCCCTCTTCACTCCGTTTTCGGAGCGCGCCGTATATGGCTGGGTCAATATAAATCGGGGTTTCAAGCACATTTTTATCAAATGAAGGAACTCAAAATTCTGATAATTAAATGGCTGAATGGTTCGCAGATTCACTCAATATTGAATCATAAGTGTGTTTATTATTGTTTTCTATTTGAGTTTCTTAATAAATACCATGCATACTATTTTTATAAAACAAAGCAAACTAAAGACTATCAACAACTATTCTACATAGTCTTAAATCCACCTCCCTCACAAAAATACTCATCTAATGTTTAAAAAATTTGTTGGCAGCGTTTTAAAAAAGAATATTTGAAATAATATTTAAATACTTTTGATTGAAAACCGGCATTTATATTATATATTAAATAATAAGGCGTTGACATCTCAACTACTATAAAACAGACGACTCTAACATTTCGATTTCTCTGTGCAGATTTTAGACGCAAAGACGACAATGACCATGACATTGAATGAAAGAAAGAACAGAAAGAAAGGTGCTCAACAAAACGACACGAAAGTATTTCTTTCGATTGAGCATTGCGAATATTCAAGTATTTTATTTAGCATATAGTCGAAAATAGTCGAACTAACACGCTTATCTGGCAGTATCGTCACTTCTTACCGGAACAATGGCCACGAGCTGAACCCGTGAACAAAGACGCCGCCGTATTTGTATACATTTCCGCCTTGGCATTAAGGGGGGGAGGAGTGCAAGTGTTAGCCGCATAAGTAACGCCGGCACAAGAAATAACTTTGAAGCAATGTGCTTTCAAGAAATACCCAATGGCCAGCAATTTAGATTCGGATTTTAGTTTGAATTTGTGATTCGTTGGGATCTATTAAAGAGCTCAGCGGCATGCGAGCGAGCACTGACCATGCCAAATGAACTTTATTAGCAGCTGTTGCCAACTAAGCTGCCACAAAACCTGTGGGCGGTCTAGCAGCAACAAAAAACTTGGAGCTATGCCAAAAATGTTCATGCCACCCATGCGCCCGGCAAGGGCAAGCTAGATGAACAAATATGATAAATGTGTTATTGACTCTTATGCCCCTTTCATTATAATACTTAGAGCCAAACAGCTGAGATGGAGCGGCATCAAAGGTGCAAAGTCTAAAAATAGTATATATCTAAGGCCCAGTTAAGTAGGCAATGGCAACTGAAACTTAATAATACTTAAAGCCATACGTTTTAATTCAAATCTTTAACACATTCATGGCATAAACATAAAAATGAAATTCATGAACGTATGAGTCAATGTCAATAACAGATGGCAAACGAAAAAGAATCGTGTGGCCCACATTATGCACAACTAGGTAGGCAAGCAATTGTATTTATATACATATGTTCATGAACATATATATATACAGAACTGTTCTGATTTCCACTTTCGTGAAATTGAAATTCTATTCAATGTTCAAAACTTTCTTATTGCTGTTCATCTACGAAATTTCATCTTTTCCAAAAATCAAGTTTATTCAATTCTTGATAAAATGCAAGTGAATTCAATACGCAAGGTGTTGTCAAAAGTGATTCCTGGAACATTTAATGAAAATTCACTTTCGCCATATCTTACCCAAAGTGGAAACCAGAACAAGTCTAATAATTCGTATTTTAATTGAACTCTTTGTCAATCGGAAACGAAATTGCGACGCAAAAATATTTGCATGAGCAAACCTGTGCGATGAAACTAAAAATAATGCCACCAAATCTGCAGCCAGACTATAATTATTTCAATTATATAAATATTTGAATAGTATTTGTAAGTGTGCATAAAATTCAATATATACTATATATGTAAGTATATACACAAGCGTATGTAGATCAAGTTTAATTTAATGCCAACGATAAGAAAAATAAATAAATACAAGGCTGCTTTCAAGACTCTTCGACTGTGGAATGCTCTACTCGGCTGATTGAACAACATTTAGTGTTAAAGCAATGTGATTTTATAAAAGAGGAAAGAATTTGATAACAAAATTTAAAGTTTTCTTGTAATATTACAATGTACATAATAAGTTTTAGATCTTGAAAACATAAATAGAGAGTCATAGTCTAGTGAAATATATAAAACAAGAAAAGAGAAACCACACAAAGAGACAGCCCTGACATTTCCACCCAGGGGTGGGAATTTTTCTAAAACGCAAAACATGTTTCGAATGACTTTTTATAAAAATCTTTGAAAATGTGCAGGTTGAAAAACAAAAAAGTTTCGTACAAAAGTTTTCTGCATAATAAAAGTATATAACAAACGTATTCGAATGTTATGTCAAAATTTCAAAACAATCGGTGATAATTTTTCGAAGATTTAGCGTTTTGATCAAACCAACATTACATTTTTATTTTGAAGTATTTTCTTCAAAATTAAAATGGTGGAGAACTGTAGCCAAGTGAGAAGGCATTCGGCTCTGAAACACAAAACCACGAATCAAGAAAATCGTTTTCTTTTCACAGCGTATCATTTTCAATGTTTAAAAAAGTCAAAACCAGTCCAGGGAACAATGGCCACCATTCATTATAAACAGGAACTACTCAATAAATATAGGTTAAAAAAAAATTCAAAATTCAAATATGCATTGCTAAACCTTTTTAACTTAGCTTCCAGAAATTCTGAGTATAGATAATTTCAGCAAAGATTGCAAAATATGTAAACATGTTTTTAAGAACAAAAAACAATCCAATCGCAACTGAAAAACAACAAACAATGATAGTTTTAGCATAAATATTACGCATTAACTAAGTAATATACCCAACTTTGTTAAAAGGATTCCTAAAACGAATAGCCAACAAAAAGTAAAAACAAACTGCAAATCATAGTGTGAATTGCAGATTCGTGATGTTACAAAAGCCAAAAGGAAAACTTTGTATACGTTTTTGCAAAATACAAAATATATATAAAACTAAGACGAGTGTTTATGGCTAAGTATTGTAAGAAATATTGTTTAATGTCGTAAAGTTTTGTATATATGTAGAATACGATTGCAATGCGAAATAAATAATTTTTTGTTTTCTTTTCAATTGCGTCAATGGTGAGAACGTAAACAGTTTTGAGAAGGGGGGCGGGACTCGGTTCTTTGGCGACAACAAAATGTAGCTAACGAGTCACTTGAAATGCCGTCCAACCAGAACCTACATCAAAAAAAAGGCAAAGATCAGCATACGCAATGATCTAATATATGTTATTCCTAGCTAAACAGAACAGAAACCGAACTGTGAATAACGAATCATTCACAAATAACCGATTCGCTTTCGGTTTCTTCCGGCAAGGCAAAGATGAACGATTTGCGTCTTTATCGCTTTGATGACATATGCAAAAAGCTGCTTAGTCAGCCTGCCATGTGAACTTGTTATTTGTTATTCTTTTTACAAAATGCTGAATATTAAATTTGAACAAATGATTGATATAATTATCCCATTAGGCAGGCAATGCGTTTTGTAAACAATTGCGTTTGATTATTTGGATTGAAAGAATTGAATTGAATAGCAAAGTAAGGGTTCCAAGGAAACAATTTTATTTAAAAAGTGCTTAAATCAGCATTTGACGATTGATTTTGTTGAAACTTTGAAGGGATATGTAGATCTGTTCTATAGATTTGAGTAAATCCGAGCTGAACTAGTTAGAATGCATACGAATGACGTAACTAAAGATACTTAAAACGATTAGTTTCGATTAGTTTCTTTTCCGAAAAGAAACTAAAGAAACGATTAGTTATTTTATCCGGAAAGGGACTAAAGTAACGATTAGTTCTTTTATCCGGAAGTAACGATTAGTTAATTTATCCGGAAAGGGACTAAAGTAACGATTAGTTATTTTATCCGGAAAGGAACTAAAGAAAAGAAAGTAAAGTAACGATCAGTTTTATCCGAAAAGGAATTGAAGGAATGATTCGTTGTTTTATCCGGAAAGGGACTAAAGAAACGATTAGTTCTTTTATCCGGAAAGAAATTAAAAGAAAGTGTTCTTATATCGGGAAAGTAACTCAAACTCTACTGTTCTAGTTTTAAATTTCAACAAGAACTTGCGAAATCTAATTAATATTAGTTCTGTAGATTTGTAATATTCCTGATGAACTAGTGAATTTAATCATTTTTGCTTAACAAGTCAGTTTCAACCAAGATCAAAAACAAATTAAATCAATCATCTACATTTGTTCAATAACAAAAATTATATACAAAAGCGAAAATCACTTCCGACAAGTTTTGACATAAGTGGAAATTTTTTAAAACTTTTGAAGTTTAACGAATTTTCCGTTAAATTGGGAGCAACAGCTTTAAGCTGTTCAATAGTTTTCCCTGAAATATTTTTGATCTATGTACTTCAACAACGCAATACTGATGACGTGGATATTTATTATTATTCATGCTTAAAACTCGTACAAACTTGGCAAGAATCTAAAGATTCATATTTTTATATGTATACATATATTTTATAATGAACATGTTTAGCATTCAATTATTATAGCTTAGCTACTTATATCAAAGAGTTTTCTAACGCAACAACTAATATAATGTCGAAATACTTTTCTCAATATTTATGTATGCGAATATGCATTTTTCTTCAGGCATGTCAAATCAATTAAATTTGATATAATTTGGCAAGTGCGGCAAAAACTTAAAATTGCGCGACTTATTATTTATACAAATATTTCAAACGTACATATACATATATACATTTATAATCATTTAAAATTTAAGTATTGTAGAGGAAATTTATTTCAGCACTCGCACAATTTTTCAATATTTTTCTGGCCGCTGGGCCAAATATAATGGCCTTTGCCTAAAGGAGGGGAGGCGCCTTAAAGTTCAAGGACTCGCCACATTCCATTCTGAACATTGAGCAAATTTTTGTGCATTACACATGCGATGATCAATTCAAATAAATTTTAGTTTATTGACCAGAATGGCAAAATTGTAAATGTATTCAGAAACACAAAACAAATTCATTTCGTATTCGTTCGAGTCTGTGCCATTTCCCATGTTTAACTATCATTATATTATTATACATTCTAAGAAAACCTCCAACCTTTTTGCACTATTGATTATACTACCACTTTACGTATAAATAATAAACTAACTAACAATTATTTGACTCGAGCTCCCAGACATAAGCGTAATAGTCCTCCAACTGTCCTTTGTTGTGGGATACTCGAAATCACGCAGCTCATCAGACATTCTGATTGTTGTATTATCTATTCCATGTTTAAAATTTGGGAATTCCTATCTTATCATTGTCTAAATATGACATGTTTGTTAGATAGGCGCCAGTTCAAGAAATGCCGTCATAAATAATCTTAAATTGATGGGATTTTGAATGTCAGCATTTGAAAGACTTTTATAAATTTTGGTAAAAACATTTTGCTAATTAATAATTATTATCAAATTGGACAATAATATTGACATAGTTAAGCCAGTTTATAGAAACAGAATGCACTTCAGTTTATTAACTGATTATTATTGATAAACCATAACAAATGAAGCAGCGCGTGTTCAAATCGTTTAGGCTTTTAACACACATGTACTTACATATGTCTGAAGTTCTACCATATAAAGTCAGTGGTATTAAGTTTTTAGACTTTTAGAAGTCTGAGCTCATTTATATATACAAAAATTGTAAATTGCGTTCTGCGAACTGAAAACTCTGCTACAAAAGTGGTTGGAAATTGTGCTTGAGTTTTCATTACAACTGTGCATTAAATGACACATTGGTATCCCCCAAATGCTCCACTAGAGTATGTTCAACAAGACAAGAGAGAAAGCTCTAGGCGAGCGTGATCGACTGGGAAGATATCCTCTATTCTATTCATTATATTCTATTCGCTTCATTCTGTTTCCTACGGCTGAACTATAGATTGGTGAATGTCTCGATTGTTATGAAAACCCTAGTCTATAAATATTGCTATCATAAATGATTTTATCAATTTTTCTAGATTATGATCTATATTATAGATGCGTTATAGGTGCGTACACATCCATAAGACAGCTTTGGGCACCTTTTATCTATAATATACATAGTATGTATTACTAGGTAGGGTAAAAGTAACCTCCTTGGGAATGGAAAAAATATTTCCAAAATTTTTGACTTATTCCGGTGATTTCCAAAGATCTTGATCCCGCCCGAAAATAAGTTTTTCGGAAGGTCTACAAAGTACGCCTCTGCGTCGATGATGATTTGTATACAACAAACTTTCATGACTTTAGTTCTTAAAATCTCTGATCAGTACATGGCAAGATCTTCTCAGCAGTTGATACTGCTCAAGAATATACACATGTATATAATTTTGATGTCCATAACATACTTTTTTTTTGATAAGTGCAGGGTATAAATGAACAACAACAATGTAAGTTCAAACTGCCCCGCAAATGTTTAGCTTGGTTTGTGTAGCGTTTGAACTGCGTATTTTCTTTTCGTTTTCAAAACTAGACTCGAATAACAATTGCGACTCATTGAAAGGGATTCCTTTACAGTTGATTATGCCAACTGGCAACCACAGCTAATTTCAAAGATTTTAAGCGTTCTGTTGTTGCAACAAATTGTATACAACAGAAGAAACTTGAAGCGTTGCATATTTTAGACATAAGATACTAAGATATTTGAGTTTAAGATATATCAATTTCAAATATGAATTGTTTTTTTTAGTATTTTCATACCCAGATTAAGTAAATGAAGAAAGGAACGTTATTAATACGCTTGCAGAAAAGTTGTTCATATGAAAACTTAATTTTCGATCGATTGTTCTTACATTCCTATGACAACTATAAGATATAGATTTTGTTAAAAATTTAAGCAGCTTGACAAGAGCATACTAAAGCACAGAATACATATGATAAGAGAGATTCTTCTATAAGATAAAGTCGACCGATTTTGAATACAATTTTATGAAAATTCTTGCATAATGCCAAAACTTTGAATTGATAAGTTTGATCACGTTATTGTGAAAAACAAAGTTTTGAACCAATATTAATATTGAGAAAAGTATTTAGATTCGTACAATTTCACATAATCGCCAAAGACAGCATAAAGAAAACAAAGACTGTCTAATTGTAATTCCCAGAAAGATAAAAGCTTTGACGCTACGACACGTGTCAACTGCGGAATCGATGTGCGATTTGACCTTGATTTTATTGTTGCTATGCTCTGATCGATTTGTTGTTGTTCTCACGTGCAGCTTTGCACGCAACAATGGAATAACAATTTGACATAAACAAAACTAGAAAAGCAGCTTAAGAATAGTACGTAAATATTGATGCACGAGCATGTAATTTGCATAGAAATGGAAGAAAAACAATAATTTAGCTATAATATTAGTTATTAGTTAATTTTATTTGCAATTAAAACAATTTGTTTTGTTTTTTATACATATATAAATAATCAATGCCCAACAATGAAGACCAAGCCGAGATAAATTTAGTCTAAAAATTCCACAGTCCGTTATGCAAAAAACTGACCAAGACGAGACGAAGACGCCACTGGGTATAATGTTATAATTTAATTGTATATTAGCCAAAATGAACACTTTTCACATATTCTAGATAGCCATATATATATAATATAATTATTTAAAGCATCGCGGCTGTTTTTTTTGCTTGATATTGCCTAATACTAATAAACCTAAACCTAAAACGGCTCCTTAGTTTTAATTATTATACAAATGTTCGCTGTGCACGAAATTCGAGAGCGATGCAGCTAAAAATACTACGAACAAAACTACGGATGACAGACAACTAGGATTGCAATGTGTGAACTATGTATATATATATACACGAATATGTATATATACATATGATATAGAGTAGTACAAAAATATATATGTATAATCAGTTACAACTATATGTTGGATAGGATCTACATGCCCAACAGGCACTCCGAGTGGCCAAATGTGGCATACTGCTCTGGCTACGCCTGCGTCACAAAGTACATCTCGCCCGATGAGCCAACGACAACGGCATGCGTATCACCAGGATTACCACCCGTGCCACCTAATGCATTTGGGGCGGCCGCTATAATGTTGGATATGTCGGTGCCGTTGCTAACAATGCTGACGGCACCGCTAAATGCAGCATTTGTGCTGGTTGTGGCCAGCTGATCGCTAGTGATGATGCCATGTTCGGTATTCTCTACATGGTGCTGCAGTCCATCAATGTTGTCGTAGAGTGCCAGGCATTCGCCGCATTTGTAAAGCGGCTCCACGCATTCCGGATGCTTGCGCTCAATGTGCCAACGCAGATTAGCCGCATTCGAGAAGTTCTTGCGACAATTGGCGATGCCACAGCAGTAGGCACGCTGCTGATGCGTCTGCCTATGCCTGTACAGTATGGCCTTGGACTTGAACGTCCGATTGCAAATGTTGCAAACGGGCGTATTGGTTTCCGCGTCATGCGTTTTCATATGCATGCGCAACATGCCTGGCCCCTTGAAGCTCTTCAGGCAGATCTCGCATTGCGGCTGCTTCTTGCAATTCGCCCGTATCCAGTTGGTGTGCGAATGCATGTGGTTCTGCAGACCCTTGAACTGTCGAAACTCCGTGCTGCACAAGTGACAAATGTATCGTCCGGAGCCCAGTGGCGATGTATGTTGCCTAATGAATTCCGTCACCAGGTTGGCATCTATCTGATAGTTGTCATCAGCGCCGGCGGCAGCAATCACTGAAGCGGTTTGCACCAGCTGCCGCGAGTTGGCGGCTGCCAGTTTGCTGCTTATTGTTGGGCTGTCCGGTTGATGGTTGCAAGGCTGCTCCACCAGATGAACATGCGTTTGATGCTGGTTGCCACGACGGGCACGTTTCGCTGCACTAGGCGTAGGACTGGGACTGGGCAAACTGCTGACATGCAATGTGGGTGCCACAAGCGTTTCCTGACTGAACTCGACCACAGCATTCTCCAGCGAAATGCTGTGCAATTCGACAGACTGTTGCTGCTGCTGTTGGTGTTGAAGTTGTTGTTGTTGTTGCTCGTGCTGCTCCTGCAAATGCTGCTGCTGTGCGTCGACATCGATGAAGGCCTGCTCAATGTCGCTGGCGCTGACATCACCATCATTAGGCTCCATAATAGCATAGTGCAACTCATCATCAACATCTCCGCCAAGCCCACCATGCTCCTGGTCATCGGTTATATACTCGCAGTCGTCGACAGGCGTCATGTCATCCCCATCTACATCGCCATCCAGCTCCGCGTCAGCATCGTCAAGCATATCTTCGTCATCTAGTTGTATTTCCTCAATAATAAAGTTGTCATCGTCATCCTCCTCTTGCTTGACGCCATCCTCGTGTTCATGTTCCAGCAGCTGATCGTCAAAATACTCGTCATGTTCATGGTCATGCTCATGCTCATGTTCGTGATCAAGCTCATGCTCATGCTCATGTTCGTGATCATGCTCGTGCTCATGCTCGTGCTCCTGGTTGTCGCTCTGTGTGAGATCCTCATCGATTAGCACTTGATGATGCTGCTGATGTTCCTTCACATAGTCCTGCTGCTGTTCATCGTCCAGCACAATTGTCTCAAACGTGTGTCCTTTGCCATCCAGCTGCTCGTATACCTCGTCCAGCTCTTCATCATCCATTTCGCCATCATCCAGCAGCTGCACATCTGCATCCACCAGCGACGCACCGCTACTCGTCGTGCACATCTCGGTCGTGCTAGTCGTGGTGCACACCGGCGCCATGCTACGCTGCGGCATCAGCTGCACCAACTGTAGCGTTTGTGTTCCATTCGGCTGCTGCACAATTTGCAACGTTTGACCGTTGGGTGCCTGCAGCAGCTGGGGCAGAAATTGCGAATGATGTGCTGACGTTGTTGCGCCACCGTTTGTGGTCGTTGTCATTGTTTGCGGACCGGTGCTAATGATCTGCGCCAGCTGCGGCGTCACAAGCTGTGTCGTTATAAACTGGCCATTGGGCAAGAGAATTTGCTGTGCTGTGTTGTGGGTGGTGGGCATTAGTTGAGCGGGCGAATGCTGCATCGTGGGTAGTTGTATTTGTTGTAACTGCTGATGCTGTTGATGTTGTTGCTGCTGTGTTATTATTGGAGGCGGAGGTGGTGGTGGCGCTGGCTCTGGCAGCAGTTGTGCCAGCTCCAGCTGCTTTTTGGACTGACGAGAGGAGCCCTTGCGCATCAGCGGTTTCAGTTTGCTCTTCAGCTGATGTTGTTGTTGGGGCTGCAAAGTAAAAAGTAGAAGTAGACGAAAAGATGAGCGCAAGGATTGATAAATACCTTCTGCAGTTGTTGTTGTTGCTGCGGCTGCTGTACTAGAAAAATGGGCGGCTGTTGTTGTTGTTGTTGCTGCTGCTGTTGTTGTTGCTGCTGCTGTTGTTGTTGCTGCTGCAGCTGTTGTTGTTGCTGTTGCTGCAGCTGCTGCTGTTGTTGCAGTATTTGTTGCTCCAGTTTAAGTTGCTGCTCCTCAAGCTGCTGCTGCTGCTTAAGCTGCTTCTGCAGCAGCTTCTGCTGTTTGCGCTCCTGCGGCGTTAGCGTTTCATCCATAACAAGGCGCACCGTCAGCGTTTTAATATACTCGCGCAGCTCCTTATCGCTGCGCTCGACGAGCGTTTTGAAGGCATGATTCCGACTGACTGCATGAACGCACTGCACGCAGATCTTGTCGGGCCAACCCTCGGTGGGCTCGACACGCACGCTGGTGCAGTCCATGAGCATTTCGGGTACCTTTTCGCTGAACAGTGGACGCATTTCCCTGCGCTCCGAAATGCACACGCGACAGATTTTATCCAATTCCAATACCTTCTTGCGGTCCATCATGACTGTGGCTGTTTCAATTGCAATTGCCTTTAATAAATATATATATTAATATACATATCACTTGTTGATTCTACCAAACAAAGAGCGCAAACAGTATGAGAAACTTTATTGATAAGCCTCGTTTTAAAATTGGCGCTTTTCAAAAGTCTGGCAACGTTGACAATTGCTTAACACTCTGGCAGCACGTTGCTAGCGGCGCAAGCGAGATGACTATACTGTCGACACGACACGACGACGACGACAACTAGTTATACACAATTTACCATACTTGTATTGGTGCGAGTGAAAAATCATATTTTAACTACTTTCGTAGCAAACGACACAAAATGTATTTTGTATTTTAATTTGTAATTTTGTAGCTTTAACACAACTTTGAACACTCGATTCTCATACCTAATGCGCTTTTATTCAAGGTTTTGAGTAACACAATCCAGCAATTTACTTACCCCAAGCAGTATTTATATAATTTGTGTGGCCTCCCTTCGCGTTTGCACGATATTTGACATTAAATTCTTTTTAAATATGGCCGCGTCACACAGTTTTCGAGCAAAAAAACGTCGATTTATCACATTTTAAGCACTGAGCGCGAGTTTGTTTTGATTTGATGCGAAACAAAAACAAATGGGGCACCAGTGGGTTATTCTGGCAAGTAAATGAAATAACTAGACTTCGACCAGTGCCAAATTAATAAAAATTCGATGAATGAAATTTCTGTGCAACCGCAGTGGTGCTGTTTCTCCTTTTGTCTTCTTCTGTCGACTGCAGAATGCGAGAGGCAGCTGAAACGACGTGAAACGACGATTACCCACACACGCGCCTCACACATATATAGCTCTCTTTTTTTGTCTCGCCCCGTCCTCTGTTTGTGTGAGTGAGATATGCGTATGTGGCGCGGCCGTTGCACGGCGCTGCCAACTTGCTCTTACAAAATTACACCAAATTTCGAACAACAAACAAACAACAAATACATATATACATACATTGTGCAGGCGAAAATTAAGACGAGTGTGAATTACAAATATTTAGTTGCTAGCGATTAGTTTCTTACCTTAATGTGTTTGTACAGCAACCGCAACGTTAACAATTTCACATCACACAAAACAACACTTTCACAACTGCACTTTGGCGACTGTTTTCGTCGTCCGGCTTTGCTCTTTTAATTTGGTAATCACATTTAATAATTTGCGTTTGCTTCGCACCTTAAACAACAACCGATTCGCATCTTTCACACCCACGTAACAGCTGCTTTGAGTTGGGACACTTACTAAGGACTGTCATACCATGATTTTGAAGCGCTTTAGAAGGTGCCGCTAAAAAGAGGAGCCATTTCAGCTGCGCGCCAATATGACGTCACATTCTCAGGGCTGCAAACTCAGCAAAGCGTAATAATTTAGCAAGAATTTACAGGGATTTGTTGCATAGTAATTTATCTGCCAGCAATTATATATATTTAATATATAAATATATTATATGCAACTATACATTTTGATCTTGATTTAACAGATAAAATCATTACTATTCCGATAATTTCTTTATAAACACAATGCGGATACAATTTTAAATCCCTATAACGGTATTATAAATTCGATGTATTTTGCTCATCCTGCTGCACTGTGCAGTGTTAAGCTTTTTGAGAGTATTATAGTTTTGATCTCCGATTCCATAAAGTACATAAATTCTTGATAACATATATCTGCTATTGGAACGATCGGTTGAAAAAAAGTTTTTATATGAAAAACTTTGTTGTTTCTCAAGCTATCTTAACCAAACTTACCTATTTTGTGTTGTAGTAAGTTCTTGTCATGCTGACAACATTTTTTTTTAATTTCTAACGACTATATCTTAAAGCTGCTATAGTAAAAATCTGATTAAAAATTAGCTTTTGTATTAAAAACTTTTTTGTTTATACAGATATATCGCTAGTGCTCAATTTTATTATGTTTCACACTAATTTTTATCAAAATCGAAAGACCTTATCTTATAGCTGTTATAGGAACAAGCGTTTAAAAATTATACTTTTATATTCAAAACTTTTCTTCTGATGTTTCTTCCTTGTTTTTGTTAATTCTCCGTTTTCCATATCCTGCCTTCAAAAAAACCGTTATGCTTTCAATGTTTGCAGATCCCTGGAAAAAGATAAACTGATAAGCTGATTGTGTAAAATTACTGATAAGAAAGATACAAAGATTAGATACAAAAACGGTTTATTTCATAGATTTATCAGCTTGTACAAATCGATATGCTTAATGAATATTAAGTGCTATTGGACCCCAAATGATAGTTTAATTTCTAGGCGCTTACGGGCGTATTGTTGGTATTCGCAAGCTCGTACTTTTGCCTTTCCTTGTTCTTGTTCTTCTTGTTGTAAACGCGCACAATGCCATAGACAACAACGACCAGGACAATGCCAAACAGCAGGCAACTGAGCACAAACCAGGGATAAAAGGATGAGCTACCGCCCTGCGGCTCCTCCGACTCCCACTCATTAAAGGCCGTTGTGTCATTTACAGTCAACCTGGCTGGCGCTGCAGCCATATCCCGGAACAGAGATGCCTTTGCCAGATTATTGGACTCGGGCGCCTCGAAAGCCGGCTCGGTGCCATCAATGCGCACAAAGGTCAGCCTAGCATTAATTATGGGCTGCTTATATCGATAAAGTGCATGGCCAAAGTACTCGTAGATATCCGCACTGAACTGACGATGCTGATCCACCCACTGGCCTATAATTTGTACCTTCACCTCCGTTCTGGCATCCATGGTGCGTCCAAAGTACGCATGCTCATGCACATCCACACCGCCCACACCAGCCACATCCAGCTCCAGCACTGCACCACGATGCTCCAGCAGCAGCGGCAGCTTCTCCAGCTGCCCCTGCTCGTAGATGCTGGTCGTGTTCACGCGTATCTTCTCCACAAATGCATAGTCAAGGCTGCCATAAATGGGCTTCCGTTGCCCACTGGCATTCTTGAGCGTGCCATTGCCAAGTCGCATCTTATAGCTGTTGGTGACATTGCGCCAGGGCATGTAGGTAATGTTGCGTAGCTGATACATCAGCGGCTGCAGCTCCACCAGCACGTTTATGTTATCCTCAACGCCGTACTGCAAAGTCAAGGTGCAGATGAATTCAAAGATTCAACAGAGCTTAAAAAGTATGCTTACAAAGTTATCCTCGAATATCATGACCACGCATGTAAACAGATTATCCATAACGCCATTGACCAGATCTGTGTGTCTAAAGTGGCACAACTCCGTCTTTTCACGTTCCACGTTTGTTGCCTTGGCTATATAGCTGAGTCGTTCCTTGGGATTCAGTTCGGCTGCATAGTTCTGCACCATGATGTTATAAGGCAGCCAGGCGAGCATTGTGTGTGCATTCCCATTGCATATATCATGCTGGTCAGCGCGTCCATTAAGCTCGCCGTTGTGCAGCTTGAAGAAGTGATGATTGCTACGCTTCATTGTCGTGGAACCGTGATCCGAGCACATGGTATCAATAAGGCTTTCCTGGGATTAGTCAAACGTAGTAATCAGCGCAAAATACTTGATTTGTCACTACGCATAAATAATTTCATTATCTGTTTTGGTTCACATTATCTAACTAAGCAACAGACACTTTTCTACATTTCTGCCTTTCTTTATCTCCAGCTAATTGAATTAAGAATAGCCACTCGATTTGAAACCTGTATATATTATATTTGCTGCACGACTTGTTATAAACTATAATATATTGTCCATATATGTACAATGCAAGTATGTCTATCTATCAGTCAAGGCCCATGACTTTTGTCATTTAAGGATTTGTTTTTAATGTAACTCGTTTTTATTGAGTTCCAACTGAGCATAACCTTAACCTCAACTGATTGTTCAGTTGCTAATTAAGGCATAAGTTTGACGATTTGGCCTAGAGACATTTAAGTACTATTTATATTCAGAATATTATACTGTAATCATGAATTTATGACTTTTATTTATTGTTTATTTATTATACATTATAAGCTGTGTCTCAGATTCGAACCCTAGATTTCTGCGCAACAACAGTGAGTTGGTCTCTTCGACATCTCAGCTACCGATCAAATCAAATCTGTTAATGCTTTTTTTGTTCATATTTTAATTAGTAGTTTATAATTATATAGTCTGCTGTTCAAATCTGAAAGTTATTGCTAAGTTGGCTTAATGAGTCGATCAATTAGACAATATGTTAACGGAAACGGCAATTGTGGATTAACGAATTGTCACTGCTTTGATTAAATATGCTAAATACTTGAACTTGACTGATTAGATACGTCGTCTTCACAATAGAATTTTACAAAAGAGTAAAGAGATTTCCCAATTCTAAATCAAATTTCTGATGAATACTAAAGCATCTACAACTATTTTCTTTAGACACAAAAAAAATAGCGAAATTTGTATTAAGACTTTCTTGAATTGACCCACCTTCTCCTTAACCGTCAGTGTTGTGGCGGTTATGCGACACTTGTTCTCCTTTTCACTGCCGGAAACCACATGTCGACTTATTTCAGAGAGAAGCAATGGTTCTGTTACTATGCAAAAATCGGAACGCTCCTCATACGCCTGGCAGCACGTGGCGAGGAGTACTCCTAAAGTGGCAAGCGCTATAATTTTGTGAATATTCATTTTCTGATTCTTAGTGTGACGAGTTCTGAAGTTTTTCCGCCGCTGATACGCGCACAGTCGATGACAAATCGTAACTAAAATTTGCAATATCGAATCGTTAGCTATTTTGGTGATCGTCGTTGCTGAATCAAACGCATTCAACTTGACCGCAAAACCCGATAAACACCGAACTTAGCCGCATAACCATATTTATCTACGGCTGAAGGATTAACTTAAAAGATACAATTGGAGAAACACGGGCATGAGGTGAACGCGACCAAAAGCAAAAAGCCAAACAACTAAATTGATTAACATGAACGCCACATGCGCGTCATTTCCCAATACACAATGTTGTCCATACTCCAAGATAAGATAAAAAACTAAACACTCTGCTTCGATTAGTTAGCGAGGGGTCAATATTTCAGAATGGTTCCAAACATCTTGTGGACAACAACTCAGTCTATTTTTAAAGATCAGTAGTGAAACAATTAAAAGTTGAAAGTGCTTATATTCTAGTATATTGTTTATTTCAATACTTACTTAATTATAATTAAGTTACCTGTGTGATGTCATTTGTAGATGACTTTCTGCTCGAAAATATAAATGACGTTAACTCAAGTTTCATGTGCTCATTAAAAATTGGTAGTTATCTTGATGAAACTTGACACAGATGCATTTTTTTTACTGTAAGCAGTACATATGTCAGAATTGGTCAGATCGAACCGCTATAACATATAACTGCCTTAGGAACGATCGATCGAAAATTTTGTTTTTCAAGATAGCTCGACCAAATATACAAAATCTGAGTTTTAGCATTATCTAAACATTTTTATAAAATTTAATAAAAATCGGTTGACTATATCTTACATCTATATCTTTTTAGTTTCTCAATATGTCTTAACCAAAATGATCTATTCTGTTTTAGTAACCAAATTTGATCGAAATCGGGCGATTATATCTTATAGGAACAATCGAAGTTTAAGTTTTCATTTTTAAAACTTAATTAACTCACCAAGTTGTACATAACGTTGTGTAAAAGTTCTTAAATGGAATCTGTAGCCAAAATTGTTGCTTTCGAACGTCACCTCCTGGCTGCAGTTATCCGCTCAGTTATAGTGATAATATAGCAAACAGCGTCCCACGATCCCTAAAACACACAATAGAACATACCACTTACATTTAAATTTATATATATGGATTTTACTTAACTTCTTGCATTGTATAATTTTTTTTTATTACGTAATAGAAAAGTATATACTTTTAATAAACTTTGTACAGTTTGAAATTGTTGAACAATTTTAATATAGTTTTGCATACAATTGCTTCTTAACAGGTCATTTTTTAGTGTTTTTTTTTTTTTTGTTTGTGGCTTTTTTACACTTTAATATTTTTTTGTACAAACTTCAACATAAAATATAATTAAATATAACAGCTTAAAAAACTATGCGTTGCTATAATTAATGTTGTGTTGGGAGGGATAACTCCTAGCTCCGTGTGCTGACAAATAAAGAGTAAGTGCACAAAAACAACGGGCACTGAGAACTCGAGGGTGGAGCTTATGCAGCGGGATATTGCAGGATAGGCTATGCTGGACTGGACCGGACTGGACTGGGCTGGGAGGATCAATCTGAGGGAGAAGAATATACAAGTCGTATGCGTACTGAGGATAAGGAATTTTGATTTCCATTACCATCGCTGCTGCCATCGCCAAAGTCCAAATCGTCGACATTAGAAATGACTTCAAGCTCGTCATCGTCATCATCATTATCATCATCATCACTATCATCCATATCGCTGTCGTTATCATCACTAGAGGAGCCAAGATCGATATAGTTGCGATTGCGATGACTGCGTAACGGGAAACCCATGAAATTCGGACCCAATGCAAATGCTGTGTATATACAAAAAAAAAATAGCATGAGTTTGATATTGATTTGAATGGGATATGTTGCAAATAGAGAGCGCTTACCATTATCGGAGCCCGTATCCGAACCCGTATCGGAGCCCTCCTCATTGGATTCGGGCACCTCCTCATCATCTTCCTGCAAGCATAGACATAATATTAAATTCAATATCATCCATCTGCCGCATGAGCGTTCTGAGATCAACGGGCGCACCGGCACCGCCCAGTGTACGTGCTCGCCGTCGCACACCAACAATTGAGCTGTTGGGCGCATGCTGGCGAGCCAGATTGGAGTTGGCATGTGACGATGGCCTAAGCCGATGGCTCGGTCGACGGGCGCGTGTATCGTTGCCGTCGTCAGCACCACCAATACCAACACCAACACCAACACCAATGCCATCTGCATCAGCATCAGCATCAGCATCAAGCAAAGCAAAGTTTGGCGCTGGCGTAAGGGGGCGGACGACCTGTTCGACGATGCGAATTAGCGCTGAGTCACCGCTTAGTGCATTAAGGGGCGGTGGCGGCTCTTCGGACGCGCCGCTTCTAACGACGCCCTCATCGACGGCCAGATCCTTAACCGCACGCACCTCTTCTGAGCGTTCGCTCTTTTTCACGCCAACGGCATAGATCCTCACATACGTCTCCTGCTTCGAATCGTAGCCACTGTGGTCTTCCACAACGGCAATTAGGCTGCCATTTGCGCTAACGCTCAGATCGTTGATATTCCGCTTAACATCGATGGTCGCTATGCTCGAATAATCGTAGGCATCCAAAACATTAAAGCTGGTATCGTATGTGGTCGTCTCCATGTCATGATCTCTATCGGCGCCCAAACTGGCGCCATATATCACATGCATGGGCGAGAACGTGCAGTTGCGCTGATCCAGCACCGGCACCGTCTGCAGCAGATGAAACGTGCGCAGATCCCACACTTCCGTGTTGGCAATGATCTGTGGGATAAGTATTAAGTATGAATAATTCAACAGAGATTAAGAAAAGCGCTCACCTCCAGACAGTTGGGATGGAAGATGCCCGATATGCACTGATTGAACTTGTCAAACTTGTGTATCTCTTTGCTCGAGCGCACATCCCAGAGCACGCCATCTGCAAGCAAAGCAGGAATATTAGAATTAAAAGAGTAAACAAAAGTATTGTAGCTTCTGACTCACCTGACAGGAGCAGCTCGTCCGTGCGACAAAGGGTTGCTCGATTCTTGGTGTACTGATTGGGTATGGTGGGCGTATAGGTTGATATCTTGGAGCCCGTATTGATGTCGTACAGAACAGCACTCTGCAAATGAAAATATATATATATAGTTTAAGGGTGCAACTGCAACTCCAACTTACATCTGTGTGTGTGCCCAGTAAACGATCCTGCGTGGTCTGGCTGAACTCGCAGTAGCCGACTTCGGGCAAACGCAGCTTGGAGCGGAACTCGTTGTCGCTAATAGACCAGAGTATGGTGGTGCGCAAACGCCAAAGACTGGTAGTCAGCACAAGATCTCCGGCACGATTCGCCTGTATCGCATCCACGCCGTACGTGTGGCATATGGAGGAGAACTGCTCCACACCATCGTTCATATTAAACACTTTGCTCTCGCCCTGATGTGTGCCCACAATTAGATAATTGCCCACGACATCGCAGCAGGTGAACTCCAAATCATCGTAGTCGGCGGAACGAATGGTGCGCCAGGGTGCGAAGTGCGTGTGCACATGACGGCGATCAAAACGTGCGGTATTAAAGCCAGACTGGGTGCGAAAGTGTCTAGAGGTCAGATTGTAGTTGGAGCTGAGCAGACGGCTGGGTCGTGGATCCGGGCATTTGTGTGGCTCGTAAAGATCAAATTGTGGACACGTCGTTACCGGATTGTTGCACAGCGAGTGCTGGTTCGTTAGATACTCCGTCACAATGCTGTTGAGCGTAACGCGCTTCGGATGCAGCACTGGCGAGACAACCAACTCGTCTGGCATGCCCATGCCACCCACCTCTACGCTGCCCAAGCTGCTGATTTGCTTTTGCAGCGAACGGCTGACGGAGGATGTGGCACGTTCCGTCTTGCGCAGCTTAATGGGTGTCTGTGCGCTGACGTAGCTAAAATTGGGCACGCCTGCTGCAGCTGATCCCGCTAAGCCCATAGCAGAAGTGCATGCGCTGCCGCCACTACTGCTGCAGTGTGGCAAGTAATCATCGGCCTGACTGCGTGTTAGCTCACTGTTGGACATGATGGCCGCACTGACGTCATGCATGCGACTGCGCAGTCGACTGCGCGACATGGAACTGATGCCGGAGAAGCCCTTGTAGTCAAAGGGCGACTGATGAAAGCTGCGCGTGGTCGTCGTCTGCAAGGGCAGACCCACTTCACGCTGCAGCATCTGTGCAGTTTGGCCCAGACCCTTGCTCTCCAGATGCTCAAAGATGAGCTGATAGAGTTGCTGTTCGTTGTACTGAATGCGCGTCTGGGCAATCACATTGGCCTTGTGCATGTTGGTCAATGAGGGATCCAGCGGATTGTTGAGCGGCTTGGTTTTGCCCGAGATGCGCTCGAGCAGCTCCATTGCGTACTTCTGAAAGATGACATGCTCGGCACGCTTCTCCTGTAGTATGGGATCACGCATGAGCGCTTGCAGCTGTCCGCTGGCAAACAACGGCAGCTTGCCCACAATTTGACGCACACGATCGGAGCGTGCCAGGCCAGCCAAGGCGCGACAGGCCATGCCGCGTATGCAGTCGGCATCCGTAATTGGGCCCTTGGTTTGCATCAATGACAACAGCACTACAATGCCATTGTTAGAGCATACCGATTCCCATACCTTCTCGATTAGCTCCTCGGCGTATTTTTGATTCGCTTTGTTTTTGCGCGACGAGTTGGCAAATTTCATAAGACTGCTGGTGCCACTATCCTTGCGAATTATGGGCGAACACACGCAATGACAAAGCACAGCCAGCGCGGATTTAATCACTTCAGCGTCGGATGTGATTTCGCCGGCGGCTGCACCCAGCACCGAACAGAAACCAGACGTTGTTGTCTTGTCCAGCATCTGCAGGCGCTCGCAGAGCACCAGATACACGCGTGGTATTACACAGCATACGCTGAGCACATCCAGTGCCGAGCGCACTGTCTCCGAACGGCCAGTATTCACCCAGTCGTAGCTAAACGCAATGATGCGCAGCAGCATTGTAATCCCGCCCAGCTTTAACAACTGATTCACCGGCTCCCAATGCGCACGCACCGACGTGTGTTCTTGCAGCGTGCGTAACTGATCGTGCAGCTGATCGAATGTCAACTTGGCGGCTACAGTCGGCTGCTGGCTGAAGGTTGTCGCATAGTGATGGCATAGAAAGCTGTTGTATTTGTAGAAGAAATGCGCCTCCATGTAACGTTTGAGTGCGACGCACACATGTCGCACCATCTGTCGAGAGGCGCCCTCCACATCCTCGTTGATGTCTGAGGCGTTGTCGCTGTCATTATGACTGGGATCCAGAATTTTTAGCACCGAGATCTTTAAATTGCAGTAAATAGTTAGTTACGATTCAAATAGAGGGAAAATAGAGTAGTGTATCCTTGCAGAAAAGTTTGCAGATGTTGAAACTTACAACATTGTAGAGCTTGCGCAGACCATCCTGTGAGTCAAACTCATCCAGTATGACCTTGAACTGAAAGCTCAGGCTGAAGAACATGGTGGCATGGCATTTAGAAGAGTCATGACAGCGTCCTAGTATCCACAGGGCATAGCGTACCAGATTTGATATCAAAGGAGGCGGCATGCTACAAATGCGCTCCATGGCATCCTCACAATAAGCCAAATAGTAAATGGCAATGGAAACGCCCGTGGTTGCTAAACTGGGTCGAGGTACATTCAACAGCAGCTGCAAGAGAATAGAAATTAGAGTTGTAAATTGTTAAATTGTAAACTAAATGAGAGTTTACCTCCAGGCCGCCACGGCTAATAAACTCGAGTGCGAACTTCTTGTGACAGAGTAGCGAGGACAGATATTTGAGGACTTCGTAGGCCAGGCAAGTGTCGCGTCTATCGAGCTCCTCCAAATGACCAAAGATAAGCGTCATTACATTGTTGCCAAAGGCCATGCCCAGAAACTCCTGATACTCGCCCAAGCTGGTCAGGAAGCGCATGATGAGCATCTGGCTAGTGTCCGCTGTGGGCGGATGCAGTGGAATATACATGCGCTTAAAATAGCGCGGCTGGGGAAACGCATCGCGACTATTCTCGAAGAGAATAGACATGTTCGATGCACTGCCGGTGGTACCATTATGTTGCGGCGACTGTGGCGCAGATGGAACGCCACAGGCCATCCAGCTGAGCATGCCCGGCGAGAAGCTGCTATCCGCAGAATTATTGTGCGCTGTGCTTGCTTCAGCGGTGGAGCTTTTACTCATGCGACTGCAGGCCAGCAACAAGTGAAGGCGATTGATCATCTTGGGCACCAGACGCATGTTCTGATCCCGGCAAGAGATTGCAATATCGGTGACCTCCATGGCGGCGGCCAGCAGACCAGTGGCATAGCTCTGCAGCGGCTCAATGCTGTCCTCCGCCCAGTTGTAGAGCCGATTAATAATGCCATCCTCCTCCGCCTGAAAGACCGCTGTCGTTTCCAGGCCCGGCATCACCACCAATATCAGTCGACAGGCAATGATGTTCAGTTCCAAAGAGCTGCGACTAACGTTCTGGCGACTAAAGTAGTTTTCCCTCAGGTAATCGTTCAGTAGCTACAAATAGAATACGTTTTAAGATTCAACTTGGATTTTAAGCAGGCGAATCATACCTTGCCCATGAACTGATCCTTGCGAAAGAGCAGCTTCAGCAGTAGCCCGTACTGGCAGCTCGGATCGGTGCGATAGGGATGCCTCAAGTCCAGTGGATCCGGATCCTTGCGCATGTAAGCATCCTTTTCACGCTCAAATATCTCAGCCAGGCTGTAAAAAGAGTTGGTTGTTAATTATATATATTTAAGCTTTATTAAAACCAGCTTTGGTTTACCTGCGCAGCGTGGGCACGGGATCGTAGCCACTTTGTGTTTGCTCCTGTTCCCACTTGTCAACGATTTGGGTGAGTTCCTTTTTGGTGGCCGAACGTCTGTCTGCGGCAGGATCATCATCTGGTGTTTCATTGCCAGCGTCGCCCTCGCCATCATCTTCTTGGGCAGCCTCGCCTTCGCCATCGCCCTCAGCATCAGCATCGCCCTCTGCCTCCTCCGAATTGTTTTCGCTTTGTGCATCAGGTTCCGCTCCCTGTTCCACATTAGCGGCTTGATCTAGTGCATCCGCAATACTGTCGTCGCTTTGATACGCAGCCGCAAACACGGCATCATCCAACGCACCCCCATCATTAGGTAATCCAGAGTTTAATCTTCCAGCATCGTCCTCCTCCGGTGTCCCTGCATTCCCATTGTCATTCGCATTTGACATTCTCAAAGCGGCACACGCGGCAAGCGTTACACACTAGCTCCTTGTGCTGCGCGCCAATTTGTTCACTTAGCTTGGATAACGCCAGCTGCAGCTTTGCTTTAAGTTTATATATTTATTTCGATGCGAGTGGGATTGCTATGCAAATTGAGTGCCGCTAAAAAACCACGCGCTTCCCTTATTTTTTTTTTTTGCAAACGAAGCAGTGTTACCGTCGCTGCTAGAGAGGAGCGATATTTGAGTCGGTACATTTTCAAAAATATCGCCAAATAGCGCAATGTTCCAGTTATCATAATTAATTGTAACTGAAAGCCAACTTAAAGCATAAAAGAGGCTAATTTAATGTTTCTAAAGTGTGCTTATTTTTTTGATATTTTTAAAGTTAGCCATTATTTTGCTGTCTTTGTCGTGATCATATTGCAAAAATGAAGTAGTTCGCACAACAACTAGGTGGCAACGCTGCAATTAAATGCCGTTTTGCAAATTATGCGTCGCGTATTTTTCATTGTTTTGTTTTTGGGCAGCAGCAACTGAAAGCCAACTTAAAGCTTATATGAAGCCAATTTAATGTTTCTGAAGCATTATTATTATTATTTTGATTTCGCCTTCGTTAGCATATTGCACAAATGAACTAGTTCGCACACTAACTAAGTGGCAACGCTGCAATGAAATGCCGCTTTGTTAATTATGCGTCGCGTCATTTTCATTGTTTTGTTTTTGGGCAGCTTATCGTATTATTTAACATCAAATAAAATAAAGCAATAAATTATGGGTTTTCTGTTCATACTCAGTTGGATCTCGTTAGCCATACAGATTGTCTTCATTACGCTGTCCATCGGTAAGTGCTGCCATTTGACTTTTGGCTCCAATTAGACTCCAATAAACAAAACGTCAACGTTGAACGTTTACTTTTTTGTTGCAGTGGCCGGACTTTACTATTTGGCTGAATTGGCGGAGGAGTATACAACGCCAGCACGACGATTCATACTATTTATGATTAGTTTCACAATTTTCGTGTACATTATGTTTATGTTCTTTGAGGACTTCTCTTGGACGATGGTCCTATGCGGTCTCGCAGCGCAGGCTTTCCATTTGGGCATTATGACTAATTTTCCATTTATCACATTGCTCTCGTTGCCATTTATTGGATCAATAGCCATGCTAGTTATCAATCATGTGCTCGCATTTCAGTATTTTACAAGCGTCTACGTGCCCTTTCCACAGGTAAGTGTACCAACAAATAATAGGAGTAGTTATAGCACTTATTTTTGTTATTGGTTCCAGGTGCTCGCTTACTTTACGATTTGCCTTTGGATGGTGCCCTTTGCGCTTTTCGTTTCAGTCAGCGCCAATGATAACGTGCTGCCCACGACAATAAGCGCCAATGAAAGACGACTGGGCAGCAGTAATCCGGATGTGGTCAGCAACTATTTCTCGCGAAACAAGAAACTGGGCTTGCTTTCACTGTTTAATTATGTAAAGGAGACGTTGCTGCCGGGACGCAGCAAGAAATCGTTTTAGCTAGCAATACCAAAGATTTGTAGAATCGATTTGGAATAGTTCCTTGTAAAGGATAACGACCCTTTAGTTATTTATTTTGTAATACACATGCCTTTAAGAATAATGTTTTTTAGAATTAATATGAACAGTTGAATTGAATTGAGAATTATCTATTTTGCACCTTGACGGTGCCATCAGCCATGCCAAAGTAACACTTGGATGCCATGTTGACAAACAAGCCAGTCTCAGTGACACCCGGTATCATGGTTATGGCACGGTTCACCTCATCCCAGTTGTATTCGTGCTTGGCCAAGAATCTCCAGTCCAGCAGAAAGTTACCATTGTCGGTGACAATTGGACCCGCCTTCTTTATGGCTAAGCGCAGCACAGCCTCACCGCCAAAAAGCGCCTCAATCTTCAGCTTGACTGGAATATGAGCCAAGGGCGCCACCTCAACCGGTATGCCCTTGCACCATTGTTCGCCCAGACGCAGTGACTTCTTCGTATAGTCTGCAACAATGATCACGTTTTTGGCGCATGAAGCGACAACCTTCTCCTGCATTAGACAACCGCCACCACCTTTAATGAGCACCATGCGGGAATCAACCTCATCAGCGCCATCAATGCAAACATCAATTATGGGATACCGATCCAAGTCACCTAATATTAGTTTATGATTCAGTATAAGTTGACGTGACTGAAATGAAGAGGGCACCAGAACCATGTCCGCCAGCGCACCCTCCTTCCACACACGTTCCGCAATGCGCTCAATGGCAAACACTATGGTCGAACCGCTGCCAATGCCCACCACCTTGGTATCCTCGGTGATCCACTGATCAACGGCTGCGCGTGCTGCCAGCTTCTTTGCTGTGTCCAGTGCAATTTGATCACCCATTTTGCTGAATGTGCGTCGCAAGGTTGTTGCTTCTGATTTGAAAGCGGTTTTCAGTTCGACTGAGATCAAATGAGGCAAGTGTGGTCGGACGAAGCCTAGGTACAGTAACAATGGCTTGAACATGTGCTTCTCAACTTCAATGTCACCCGGCGTCAGCTTGACAATCGGGTTCTAAGTCCAAATGACACGAGCTGAAAATTGAGTTTTTAATAATCGATTTTGTTTTCCACTGACAATAATCACTGTTCAATGCAAGATTTTTAAAATAAATTTGTGTAGCAGTCGAAAAATATTATGAACGCGTACATAAATAAGAGCACAAACATTTATCTTACTCTGGCCTTGGCTACACTTTCAGCTAGTGCCATTACACCATAAGCCTAGAGCTGCAAAATTCTGCTCGTGAGTATCGATAGTCACGTCCAAAAATATCGAATCAAATCAACACTTCATTGACGCGCCATCAATTTGAAATTCAAAAGCAGTTAAGAAGGAAGGTTGAAAGATAAAGTAAAATAAAGAAATATGAATTAAGCATACAAATATAAATCAGATAAAAATACTCATATGACAGTTATACGAAATCTAATCAGAAAATCAATTGAATCTTGTAAGTTAGTACAATTAAAACCAAGCCAAGTAATAAAGTCGTTGTTTAATTTATAAAAAAGTAGTTTTTAAGCATTTAAACATATAATTAAAATGTATGTAATTTTAATGTGATATTTAAAGCGTGTTTTATATGTATTGTAATATTAAAAATTTGGACGCATTAGCTTCTGCGATAAGTTGAATGTAACGATCTTTGGAGCAAAGAAACCGCCAAAACCGTTACGTCCCTTGTGATAGATGCCCAGACCGGAGAGGGGCACAGCAGGATTGGGCACAACATCCTGTACATCAATATAAGGCACTGTGTTCTGGGCGGCATCCTTGTCCACGCTGGAGCTTACAAATTCCATAAACTGGTTGTTTTCCGACAGCGGTTCGGATAGAAGTGTCGATTTCGTCGGCACGTTTGGATCCTTAAGCAACAGTAACTGGCGAGGCTCCTTATTATTGTTGCCCAGCCAGAAACTGTTTAACTCCGGCTGCACCAGACGACCCGTAGTAAAGTTGATTGCGCTAAAACGCACCTCTAAATTAAGGTGCTTGTCCAAGACGCGAAAGCGGGCGCCCGTAACCACCAGGGAGTCATTTTTAGCAGATATTTCGTCCAAATCCAGTGCACGGCTGTCATAGCTGAGCTTATGATAGTCGTAGCCATCGCGTATGTCCACGTGGCTTACATCAAATGACTCCAACGGTATCCAGGCCAGAGATGATTGATTGATTAGTCCACCTGGCAACAGTTCTCCCTGCTGTAGCTGCAGATGAAATACACGCTGATCCTTGACAAAACGCGCACCAGTCACAATCATGTTTCGATTGAAGTCTGAAAGTGTGTCTCGCAAATTAAAGTAACGATCAGATAGCAGACCCTCCTCATCACATAGACAGAAACAGTAGTTGCAGCGCCAGAAGAGATAAAATGACCAGGACTCAACCCGATCATGATCAGGACAGCCCTTCTCGCAACTGCCTCCATGATCGCCAAGGCAGCGACCGCTGTTGAACTCAATGTAATTGTAACGGATCGAACTGTTTGTGTCTTTGGACCGACAAACCGACATGTCTGACTCGATGAAACGACAACTGTGCAGTCGGCCAGCGCAATTGGGTTGTTTTTTACAGAATTCGTCACCATAGCATTCCGTGGTGTGCACGTTATCGTAGTCCTCGCAAGTATTGAAACAGCTGGAATCTGTATTCATATTGATTTCGTTCTCCACGTAGCCCTGCAGCAGACGCGTGACCTGGTCGTAGGTCTTACCCGGCATATGCTGACCCGGCTTTGGATCACAGCGCCAGTAAACGCGTCCAGTGTTTGTCATAATCTCGCGCAGCAGTTGCTGAGAGTGCAGCATGCGTCGCTGATAGTTTTCATTCATTAGTGTACGCTCCTGCGTAAAGTTTCCCTTGCCAGAGTTGCGAAGTGCCATCCACGAAAACTCCATCATAATGTATGCCTTGATCTCTGTCAGCGCCGCCTTAGTGTACAGATCGTAGGCAAATTGCTGCGGAGATCGTCCCGTGGCACAAAGCTGTTCCACATTTTCCTCATAATTCATCACCACCTGTGCAAATAGTGGCCTGACTCTGACACTGACATCCTCCGGCTCGCCAAAAAACTCATCGTGCAGCACATTCAGCAGATAGGCTAGCGAGCTGGGACCAGGCTTAACGCACCACTCGGCATAGCCAAGTATTGAGTACATTTCCGGTTGGCCCTTGTTGCTCTGATAAGGAATCATCAAATCATAGCGCGTTGTTATCATTTTCGTCATATCGCTGACAAGGAGCAACTTATGTGATAGCACAGCTTCTGCGCGAAAGTCACGCTTTAAAGTTTCAATGGTCAAAGTGAAGTATTCAGCCTGCAGTTCTTCCGTATGGCGAATCTGTTGATTGAGCATTTCCATACTGTCCATTATTTGACGTGACTTGTCCAGCATTATAGGCAGCTCGTTGCTTGAGGGTAGTTCACCCAACAGGTCCCAGGCCCTAAGAACGCTTGTTGTCACCGACTGGATTAGTTTTATAATGTCCACCGTATCCTCAATAATACTTGCGGCTCCAGATGCCGTCATCCCACATAGTATCCCCACCATCAGCATTATTGCTGTACCGAACTTGAAACGCATTGTTGCAGTTATTTATGAAGTGTTCCCTTGCGCTGAAATAATAAATAGTTTGAGTATATACATCGTATCTATATTATGCCATATCAACGAAATCTAATAATGACTATATATATATATAGATTTACATAAGGCAAACACACAAACGCAGGCATATATAAAGAGTATCTTTGAGAATAACAGACGCACTTTCAATGATATTATTGCATTTCTCTACCTAAGCATATCATTTTACTTACTTGAATTTGAGTCTCGGGATAATAAAACCCACAGCGATTTTAAAAACTGTTTATATTAAGTATTTTCTTTGTTCAGAAAGTTTCTCTCCGTATTTGCGACGCGTCGTCTGATCCGTTTGCCTGCTTTTCTGGAATTGATGCCTGCAATGCGAATGAGGCCATCTTATGCTATGCACATATGTACACATGTGTGCACTGAAAGAAAATGTTGACAGCATAATACATTTTGTTATAAATAAACACAAGGAAAAGTATTTTTAATTACTTTTTATTTTATAAAATTTTTGATTTTATTATCAAAAGTATTATTTAATGCAAAACAGATCAAATAATCTGCTGAATATTTAAAAAAATATATTCTATTTTATATGACTTACCATAGTATTTTTGATGTTGTTCTTAACGTCTTTTAAAATTTTTAAGAAAAAAAACTTAATAAACTAACTAAAAAAAATATAATAAGGCCTGTTTTACAAACCGATTGCGATGGTTAACTAACTAACTTATGCATTAGCAATGTGCCAAATATAGAACAGGGCCTCCTCATTAAAATAATAACAATAAGTTAGTTAGTTATCGGTTTATATAACTTTGATCGTAATCGGTTTGTAGAACAGGCCTTAATATTACGAAAAGGTTTTTTATATTAAGCATAATTTTTGCCAGTGTACATAAAACGTATGTTAGCAGCGCTGTTTATTAGTGTTGGGCATTGAAGCCAGTGCTGGACAGCGAACAATATGTCTGCATTATTAGGGGATTCCCAAATCTCATTTCACTTGAATTCAAGCACCAAGCAGATTACATATGTTATATATATATTATTTGTTATCTGTTTGGTGATACAAGCAGTGAAAGTAATAAGTTTTGATTTTGTGAACAGCTGTTTGCTTTGACAGATGGCGGAAATAACCGCGTGTTGCAAAAAGCAAATGTAATAACTAAATTGCCTTGAATTGTTAAAAGAACATATACTACTTTTCCCAAATGTTTTTACTTCCTGTACCCATTAAAAATAGCTAAAATATATAGCTACCCGATTTTTATCAAATTTGACCAATCAATGCAAAGTAAAATTAAACATGCAACTGTTAAGTTTAATTGCAGTAAAAAGGTTTTTGTAACAGAATAAAAATTTTAAATATGAATATACTAAGACTTGATAAAACTCAGAATTGGTAAGGTTGGTCAAGTAATCCTGAAAATCAAAATGGAAAAAAATGGTAACTTAAATTTTTCGTAAAATACAACTACATTTCGTGTACTCTAATCATAATAGAAGAGTTATAACTTTCGAGCGATACCTGTATTATGTATATACAATATATACGAATTGTGTGCTAAAAGAAGGGTTTGGAATAAAAAATATTGTACTTATACTAAACAAATGCCAGCTGACGGAAATGCGTCAAAAGTGCAGAATCTAGCACCTTAGTATTCCTGGATAAAAACGGGACAATGTAGAGCACACAATTTTGCCAGCAACAATAACAACTAAAACAGTTGAAACCACAACACAAAAGTCGTTTAAAGTTAAACGCTTGCCTTGATAATGATAAGAAATGGCTTGAAAGCCATTAAAAGCATTCCATCTTGACTGATGGCGAGAGGGCGACGCGCCACAGTTGACCAAAGAAATAAAAAAAGGGGAATCCCCCAGAAAAGCCGACCGACCGCTTCTGGTTGCAGTTGTTGGAAAATGTTTCGCTCAGACGGAAGTGCATGGATTATTTGAAGAAATTTAATACTTTTAGTGCACAAAGCGAAAATTGTTGAATGGAATTGCGATAAAGCTGAAAAGCAAAGCACAATCACAAAGGTGATTGCAGTTTTTCCCTTGCTCAAAATGGAACACAAAACTGAATACAACGCCAAAGCAGACTAGAAAAAAAAAAAAAAAAAACATAAGAGGTAAGAAAATGCCAAAAGATATTTGTGTTAATGGATTTCACTTTTTAAGAAATGATTTACAAGAAGAGTAGAGAATTACAAAAAAATTCCAATTTGCATGATTGTACAAATATGTACATATATGAACAAAATCTACATATTTGTCTTCAATACCTGACCTGACTATGGAGAACTTTAGCTCATTAGCTTGAAAATTTAGTTATTTATTATTTAATTATAAGAAAGTGATTGCTGAGTGTGTTGCTTTCTTCTTAGATCGACAATGCTATTGTTGAGATGTCTAAAAATACGCTGTTCCTATGGATGCTGTAAGGAAATGCAAAGTGTACTCCGCCGATTACTCATTATTTTAGCAATACATAAACATATTTTAACGACATCGCTTTCGTTTAAACAATAAACTGCTACAACTCAGAATAACTTTATAATAGGTGCAGCAAATGCACTCGTTGCATTTCACATTATTTAACATAAAACCATAAAAGTGGTGAAACTTTTAAAGTGACGAAGTTGAAATACACTTGCTTAAAAAAGAGCTATATAATCTATTATATATGTGTAGTATACAGACTGAGTAAATGAAAGACGCCTTCTTAAATGATGAAAAGCGTTCGTGACCAAATTACAGGTACCTTTGAAAAGAGTATGGACAACAGTTGCCAATGCAAATAGCAATTAAGTGAAACAAAAGCCCTGCACGCACATACACACATGGGCGGCATACACACACAAAAAAAAAAAAAAAACAGCAAATGCAAATTGTTAATTAAAGGAATGCATTGTTTAATGTGCCCCTAGCGGACATTGCCACCCCATCCAACTGAATGGGTCTCACCTGCATGGCTCTCTATTCCCAGATCCAATTCTGACACCCGCTCAATTACACGCACAAACTTTGCACAAAAAAAAAAAAAGAAAAAATTGCAAAGGGCAGCATTTGCAAATGGATCCGCGACCCAGATGCGTTGCCATCCGATAGCATTTTTTCCATTATAGCGCCTAAATAAGAGGCGTGCAAAAAAGGGGGTGGAAAATTGCACAAATTGTTCGTTTTTTTTGTGCGCCCATCGAATGAGAATTATGATGGCATCGCCATGGCCGTGCTGTGCTGATGATGACAATGTCAGCTTGGTGGCTTTGACTCTGCACTGAATGACTTCTCGCCAATGGGTACAATTTATAATTTGATTAGCACATCGCTGAGTGCACACTGAAAAGCGCAGCAAGGACATGAGACAAGAGCTGCAGGGTGCCAAATGGAGGCGTTCAAAAGTTAACGGAAGTGCATTTGAGTGCATTGAGGCTACGAAAGGCAGTCCTTTCTAAGCCTTATCTCATCTACATGCCTATTGAACATGCAAATGGTTGGGGGAATCACACTCCGTTAACGTAGACAATGACAAATGATGATAAAGTGAATCCACTCACCAAAAAAAAGTATACAAAAAAGGACCGAACAGAAAGGACACTGCGCCTACCACCATGATTAAAGTTTATCCTTAGCTTTCAATTAAGGTTACCAGTGGCGTTTTTATTGGACCCTAACCACACCACATCAAAACAAAGGCCGCTAAGACAGGCCATGATACTCAGTTTGCATTTGTTTTTTTTTTTGTGTCTATTGTGTGTGGCTTGGATCACAACAAAGAAAGCGAATTTTCCAAGTGCATGACAAAAAACATAACACACAGAAACAAAAAACAATGCTTCTACGCTCAAAGGATTTTGAGCGAAAAGAAACGCCCCCCTTTGAAATTTCTCGTTCATTCATTAAACAATAAACAGCAAAGGCTGCAAAGAGGCGTGGCATCATTCGGGCCAACAAAATAGATTAATAGCCGCAAACAAAGCTGACAAAATCAATTTATTATGCTGTAGACAGTTGACCGCATCGAGTAAATAATATTTTGTGACGCCTTTAAGAAATGCTAAAGTAAATACTCAAATGACTTCAGTTCATGCACATTTTAGCTAACTAAACAGACAGCATTTTTGAGTACCAGCTCTGAGAAGTTGGTAACGCAAACATGCTGTCTGTTATTTACTAAGAATTTAGTTAAGTCTATTAACTAATTATTGTCTGGCCATTAGCATGCCCAGCGGTGGACAGCGATATCTACAGATAGTTGACTTTACAACCATATTTAATCGCTTGAAGTCTTCCCGTTCCTGCTCCGATTCCCGTTCAAAAAGCTCACGCATAGAGTTCTGGCGCGTTCGAATGATCAGTGCCTGTGCCGTCTTCAGCTCAAAGCTCATGGGCTTCAGCAGACGGTGGACAACGGAGCCACCACTGGCTACCATTGTAAAGTCACGCTTGGCGACCAGGGACAGTCTGAACAAGTATATGATAGGTTAAGTATACCAAGTTAAGTGTCTGCGTTTACTTACAAATTTGTCGGCATTTTGATCTATAAAATAAAATAATACCAACACGCAAGTTATAGAAATCAAAAATACAAGATATAGTAAGAAATGTGCATAAAAACAAACGCAAAATATTAACAAAAAATAAACAAATGTTCTAGGTTATAAAAAATAAACAGTAAACAGTAATAATATAACAGTAATTTCCTAGTTAACTATATGATATTCAAAATTTTAAATTTTCTTAATATTGAGATACTTTTCCAAATTTTAAAAATAATATTTTTGCTCAAATCCAACTCAAGAAGATCACCAGAAGATCATTAGGGACTATTGATTTAATATTGTGTCTTCAGCTATACTGTGGTGAGAGATATAGATCTTTTCCGATTGCAGAGTGGGAGGTGTATCCAATCTTTCTAATAGCTGAACAGAAGTCATAAAATTTGGCTGCCTAAGATATATGTATATCAAAATAAATGCCAAGCTTGATTGCTTTTCAAAACTGTGGACAAAAATTGCGTTCATACAGACAGAAGGACAGACGGACATTTCACAAAGCCAACACACGGATATTTTTTATTTTTGAAAAAAGTGTATAAATCTGCAAGCAACGTGATTTTTAAATTTTGGAAAGTCCAATCTTCAGATCGGGAAATGGTCGGAAAACCGTTGCATGTAACTTTTCCGTTTTCAATCGATCTGATTCTAATTCATTTTCAGAGATCAGTATGTAAATGCATTGAGAGTACACAAAACATGACAATAAAATTTAAAATTAGACATGTGTTTAGTTGAAAAGAGTTTAGTTACGATCATATCTTCTCTCTTCTTTTTTGTTTTCAATATTTATTTGAATGGTATATACCAACATGTATACCAAGTTTGGTTGCTCTAGCTTCGAAACTGTTGAAAAAACCTGCGTTCAAACAGACGGACAGACAGATATTTCACAAGTCCAATTTAATTTTTTTGAAAAAAATGAAAAAAGAGTATAAAAATCTAAAACACTTAGTTTGGGAAAGCACCAGTTTTCAACGTCTAGCCCAGTTTAATAGTAATGCTAAAGGACGTTAATTAACAACATGAAATTCCCATTGATTTGGTGATGAGTTGGCGGCAGATGGACAACCACATGAGTGGTACGTACGGAAGGAAGCCGATTGATGTAAAGTAGGATTCGCACTTAGTTTATGGACGGAAGGTCAAATGACGAGTAGGGAAAATGGGTCAGTAGGTAAGCGAACCACAAATAAACAGTCAACGGGTTAGACAAGTTGAGTGTGGACATCAACGGAATTGTTGGGCTATTTCCGGTAACAAGAACTTCAATTTCAAATGTGGGCTTTTAAGTGCAAACACTCGTACGGTTTACAAAGCGCAATCAATTTTATTTGATACTGAGTTCAGTTAATATGAAATTAAGTATCGGAAGCTCTATAAAATTGGCAAAATTGTTCATTAGTCTATTACAGAGCAGCAAACTAAAGAACTTGTTTCAATAAGCTGGGCTAACTAAACAACTTTCTTGGCTTTTCTATTTCTCTCTTTTTTTGGTGAACATAAGCCACACAAGAACATCCAAGGAAAGGAATGGCAGTGACGTTTAAATTGGCAAACAACGAAAAGCCAACACAAATCGTTGTATGGCAATAGCTACACACAAAAGTCAAGTGCGAGGGTGAGGAAGGAACTGGGGGTGGGGTAGGCGGTGCTGTATGAGGGACACTCAGGTGTGTAATTGCAATACGAATTGGTAAAGTGTAACAATGTAAAGACGCCATTGTAGAGACAGCGAACACACATACAGAAGCACAACGCGAACGATGGAATCAATTGGATCCATGAACTTATGCAGCCCAAGTACAACTGGAACTTTGTTGCCGGCTGGTCGAGAGTAAGGAACTCAAATTGCAAATTGCAACGAAGTGTCACGTGCATGGACACATTTTTGGGGCCGTTGCCAGTTCCGATGCAGTTGGACTTTAGTCGCAGTAATGTCGTGACATTTGGACGCGCTTGGCCTCACATGAACTAAGGTTATTGCAGTCGCCGCCAAGGCAATCAATGCCAGTGACATGAACTCCCAAAGTGCATGTGTTATAGTCTAACAAAACTCGCACACACACACACACGCACACACACATACACACAATGACACACACAGGAACAAGACACACATGCACCTGCGTCATGCTGCACTTTTCGCTGCTTCTTTCCGGGGTGGCAACCATTCATTATGTTGACCACGCTGTCACATTTGCTACGTGACATTTTGCTAACTGCCCGAAAATAGAGATCCAACCCATTGACAACTGCAAAAGCAACTCTCCACCCCCAATTATAGACACAATCCAAGCAAATACGTTAACCTCTTGGAGCTGCTAACTATCCAGAGTTGTATCAAATGCGATCACAGTTAAGTATACATACGTGATTTCTCTATTAGGATTCATGAAGTAAACTGCTCAATTATAAAACTGTGCAGTTTGCAGCTTTTGAATCAAAACAGAAAAGTTTAAATTGTTAAATAACTCACTCGACTCAACTTTGTGTAGCAATATCGTAATAAAACATAGCTAGCGCATAAGCATTCACAGAAACACAAGTAATATCAGACTTGTTCTCACTTCCATTTACGAAATTTTGGGCAAAAGTTAAATTTATGGGTGTTCTGGAAACCGAAAAAGTTTTGTAGTTTCAAATTTCGCAAGTCAGCTTGTTTAACAAGGGTAAACAAAAATTCTATCAAACAAAAAGATGCTTCATTTTGATTTAATGTTTAATGGATAATGATTTTATGTATTATGAGATTTTCTAATGCATTTGTTAACGGATTAAGAGCAAGTATATATGAACTAGTATATTATAATTAAATCTTTTTTTAAAGCGTATATGAACTAGTATATTATAATTAAATCTTTTTTTAAAGCAAACAAATATATACAAAAAAAAAACCAAAAAATACCAATAAACACCATCTAATATCAAAATATACCAGAAAAAATACCAAATGATAGAATTTGGTATTTTCGAAAAAAAACATAAGTACTGAAATTCAAGAACCGAATATAAAAAATACCAACAAAATACCAATAAACACCAACAAATACCAAAATATACCAGAAAAAATACCAAATTATAGTATTTGGTATTTTCGAAAAAAACATAAGTACTGAAATTCTAGAACCGAATATAAAATCCTAAACAAACATTTTCTAAAAATTAACCTTTCTGTATTTATTGAAATTTTCAGAAAACGCAATTATAATGCTAACGAAAATTAAAATCGTTACAAATATTCAATGATAAAAAATTTAACATTGCCTTTATTTTTGTAATGCTACTTAAAAATTATTTTTAAAGTTGATTTTCATTAGAATTCGTTTTTTCAATGCTAATGCAAGATGGTTTTCACTAGCATTACTTTTTTGAATGCTAATGAAACGTGATTTTCATTATCAATACTTTTTTGAATGCTAATGAAATGTGATTTTCATTATCAATACTTTTTTCAATGAATTGACAAATGCACTACAAAATCAATTAATTGATCACAAGATGCCTGCTTCTGTGCATTCGCAGATTTGCACAACCCAAACTAACTTTTTACCCTTTTTGAAGGGGTTTTGAACATTACTTAATACGAATAACATTCAAGTACTTCAGTGACTTCTAACGCATCTCCATGGATACTGTTAATGGGCAGCTAGTCGTACTGTGCGCTCTGGGAACGTGAGCTTCACTCGAATTGGCTCTGGACTTTGTCGGACGCTAAACGGAGGCCTCTCAACTGATGCAAGTGCAGACGTTTTGCTACTTTCTGCTCTCGTTTGAGTTGTTCCATTGTGAAGCGACGATGATTCTTGATTTGAAAACTAGTGACTGGCAATGGTTGTGAGACTGATACTTAGCAAAACCATGTGAAATATGTAAGTATCCTTTTGGGAGAATTGGTCAATCGTATTGCCATTACAATATAGAAAGTTATGGCAATGCTACTCCGGGGGTTTGAAAGCCCTTAACTGCATTGCAGTCCAGTTGCAGACCAAGTTGCTTAGTTGCCTTTTGAGCTGTAGAGAATTTGTATTGAGATTGCAGCAGAGCTGGCTTCAAATTACAAGTAAATAAAACGAGCAACAACAAACACGCCCACCCACAACGACTGCAACGTGGCCAGAGTTGAGTTATGAACGTGCTGGGAACAGGAAGCGCAACAAATCCAAGCCAAAGGCAACAAATCCAACACCAATGCCGGGAAGGTAAAGTAAATGTGCAAACATTTATTTATGTGCCAGCCATGGAGCACTTTAAAGTACTTCAATTGCCCTGATTCACACAGCTGCTGAGGATGCGGAAGAGCGGTAGCTGAAGCTGCAAGGAGTATGCGCTTCGTAACCCAAACAAATGCTATTCGAGTGGATGTTGGACAACACTTACAAATGACACCAGGCGAGGCTGTATGGATGCCAGTTTGAATGTGCGTCTGCCTGTCTGACACTCTGTCTGCTTGTCTGGCTGTCTGTCAGGTAGTTTTGCCAATTCAAATTTCAAATTTGTCGGGAATTTGCAATTGCATTTTTGCCCTGGCCCCAAGCCGTCTAGAAAGATTGGGACCAACGCCCACAGCATTAATATGCCAGCCTGTGGCCCATATGGCGAATCATGTCGCTTTCCAGCTGCTCCCGTTTTGTCCCATGCATTTTGCACAGTAATCGAAAATGGAATTAAATGTTTTGCAAACACTTGAACGCATTCTGCCTTGCCATGGCTCTAACCCAACAGCCCACAGAAATTCCATTGCCGACTCTGACTCTGTCAGGATATAAATTAAATTTTATTGCCAACTTAGGTCCGGTTGCGCTGTAAACTGTGATGGATCCCCACCATTTGGCTTGTATAGTTTTAACGCATCATTATAAAAGCACATAGATGTACGAGTACATCCGCTTACATATGGATTAGTGTGCACTTTGATATATAACACTTACCCAAGAGGTGAGTGCAGTATATACTCGTTATAACGTATGTTTCTTCTTTGTAAGTTTAAAGTTAAATTTAATTGCAATTGCAAGAGATCATGAAGGGAGAGCTTTAAATTAATATGAGAGCTGTTCCCATTTTCAAGAACTTTTCACATTAAATTGTTTTCGGTTTTGTAATTCGAAAAAGTTGGAAATATTTTTACCTTTTTAGAGATAAGTTTGAATACTTTTCATTTAAGCAAACTTTTTAATTCAAAGTTTGTATCAATATTCGGATTTTCAAGAACTTTTCACATTAAATTGTTTTCGGTTTTGTAATTCGAAAAAGTTGGCAATATTTTTACCTTTTTAGAGATAAGTTTGAATACTTTTCATTTAAGCAAACTTTTTAATTCAAAGCTTGTATCAATATTCGGAGTTCCCAACAGCTGAAATTTCCGATTCCAAATGTTTTTGATCGAAATCGGAAATGGGAACATGCCTGAATATCTAAAACATGAAAAAAATGTTATCTTTGAAGTGCCTAAGATATATACCCTTGCAGAAAAGATTTGCATAAGAAAACTTATTTTCCAACTGATTCCTATAGCAGCTATAAATTATAGTGATCCGATTTTGACAAAATTTGGTCAACACGTGTAGAACGTTCTTTAATTAAGATATAATGAGTTTGGTCGAGATATTTTGAAAAACACAAAAGTTTTTCTACCAGAAACTTATTTTCAACCGATCGTTTCTATGGCAGTTATAAGACACAGTAGTTTGATTTAGATGAAATTTTGTCATCATGCATAAACTGTCCTTAAACTTAGGTTAAGTGAGTTTGGTTGAGCTATCTTGAAAAACAAAAAAGTTTTTCACACAAAAACTTATTTTCAAGCGACCGTTCCTATGGCAGCTATATATTATAGTGGTCTGATCTGGCCAATTCAACTACAAGTACTACCTGTGAAAAGTTTCATCAAGACAGCTTTAGAACAAAGTCTTGACAAACGCATATAAACAGACAGACAGACGGACATGCCGTGAAATGATGTCACGCGGAATTCAGAACACCAAAATGAAAACTTTTCAGAATAACTTAAAAAAAAAACTAATAGAAAGAGTGTATAATATTAAAAAATAATAAAATGTAAAAGCCCAACGAACTTCTATATTCCACCTAAAGTTCACATATAATATATCTCTAACATTTTTTTTAGTGCCAGCATCATTATTTTCAAACTAGTGACTGGCAGTGACTTTTCACTTTTAATGAGCTCTTGAAAGTTTTTCATTTTTCGTTACAGTGGCTTTAATTAACAAAAAGAGTTGCTACCAAAAAGCGAGCGTCACAAATGAAAAACCCTTCAGAACAAAAGTGCGAATAAGAAGACATATGAGCTCAAGCCGCTATACATTTAACATGGCTTCTGTCCTGTGCCAAGAAACAACAAACACAACAGCAAATAAAAGGTCGCCACTAAGTAGTGTTTTTTCTTTTTGCAAATGTTGTCCATTATGTATACTCTGGTGTCCTGGCCCTGGCTTGGGGCACGAAGTTGTTGCAGTTGGCGTTAAAAAAGCGGAAAATCGCAGCACATTTTTGCTTTTTAATTAAGCCCTTCATTTTTTATGTGCCTTTCGAAAGCGAGTGTGAGAATAGTTTATTTTTCAACAGAGCACCGAGCAATGCGATGCCAAAAGACTGAAAACTGGCTAAATAAAGTGCGTGCAAAAAGAGGTAGGATAGAATGCAACTGTTAACTCAGGCCTTGTTGGCCAAATGAGACTGCGTTGTGTGTTGGTCTAATGTTTCAATGGAAGTAAAACTACGAGTGTAATTTTAGGGCAAGGCACTGCCATGGTTCATTAGGATTCGTAAGAGAACACACATATACACATAATATATTTGATATATATATAGAACACAAAAATGGCCATATAAAAACATTTGCGAGCTATTTAAACTTTGAGAGTCAGGCTCAATTGTCGAATTTTTAAACTAATTAGTGGAACCTAACCAATCAACCTTGTTTATATCAGAGTTGTTAAAGAATAATCCTTTTTTAATTTTTAATTCCCAAAGAAATGAATCATTCTTTTGGTAATGATAAAGAATTGACTTGAAATTTGATTTAATTAAAATAATTGAATCGTTCTTTTGTTAATGATAAAGGATTAACTTGAAATTTGATTAAGTCTTTGAGAATTAATGATAAGAGAATCATTTTTACAGCTCTGTCTAAGAATTGATTTCAAATTAGAATTAATTCTTCAAGAATTAAGTATTTCGGGAATAAAGCTTTTGTTTTTGAAAGTGAATTGAATTGAAATGTATTAAATTCTTTGAGAATTAGAAAAATAGAAAATCATTCTTTTGCTTTTGAAAAAAATTTAATAAAATTCGAATTAATTCTTTAAAAATAAGGAATCATTCTTTTGCTTTTGAAAATTAATTGAAATCAAATTGAATTCATTACTTGATTATAAAGAGAATAATTCTCATAAAGTATTCTTTGACAAACATTTTCCAGCTGGATAGCTACGAAGTTCACAAAGTAGTCTGGGAGCCACATACCTTTATTTCCTTTACCCATTAAATATGGGTAAAAGGGAGTAATAAAGTTCTGCAAATGTACGTAACAAGCAGAAGGGGTCTCAGAAAAAAAGTTGTTTATTCAACAACTTCCATTTATTTAAGATATATAAGTTCAAGATTCTACATTTTTCAATCATAAGAAGTTAAGATGGTGAAGATCCAATAATTCTTTACTTTAACATTATCAACGCAAAATTCTTTGCACACCATTTTATCAACAAATCAATCTTTATTTCTTTAATGGTAAAAAATTAAAGTTTAGAATTATGACAAAATTCCAAGTAAGTTTATATAAACCCAAAGTTATATATTACGAGTATATTCGTCAAGCAATTTTAAAAAGTTATTTTATTTTTGTATGTATACATAATATACGATGTGTTTTTTTTATTATCACAACACATTCTTTTTGAAGATACAATAATTTAAAGATGTCTACTGAAGATTGTTATGTCAGTGTGCTCACAGCAGGCAGAGAAGTTCTATAAAGATTGTTGGTTACTTGACGGGTCTTTCAGTTTACTTCGGTGTTGAGTGCAGAACAGACGTGTTTAAGCGAGAGACTGAGAGATAATATCGACAATTTGGATGTGCAACACGATCGTTGAAGCAGCACGTAATTGACAACGGGATTGAATAATTGATAAACTGAACAAACAACTTAAAAACTTCTTAAGGTGCGATATCGAAATAACGCTAGCTCAGCTCAAACTGGTTTTAGAAACTCAATGACACGATATTGTAATGTGACGGGACTAAAGTTGACCAGTTTAAATCCATACACTTTGTAAGAGTCAACAAGCCAGTCGTGTGCTCGACTTGAGTCCTGACTAAGCTCCTTTCGCAGCCTTAATTGAAATTCACCTAGCACAATCCGTTGATGATTTGGTGATTTCTGCTCTGGTATCTGTGATTGTTGCAGCACTTCTTTCATCAGCTGAATCATCTCCTGCTGCTCTGCAATGCTGGCAAAATCACGCACATTCCGAAGACCCACAAAGGCAATGTCCACATAGACAAACCTGCGTCCATCCTCGCAATGTTTCTGCACGGATATAGGACACACCTGGCACAGGTGTTTACTCTCAAATCGCACCAGCTGCGTGTACTGAATGTTACGCTGGCTTTGGGTAAGGCCATAAATGGCACAGGCGCCCTGATCCGTGCTGCAGCTGCGTATGAGACTCCAGTTTGTTTGACGCACTGCCTCGATCATCAGGGTTGCCGCCTGCCGAGCGCCTTTTATGAAGTCCTGCTCGTCGAAGTCTGCGTTCAGAAGATGACGCAGCTTCCACATGCAGTAACGGGATCGCAGAGCGCAGAGCCACTGCAGCAGCACCGGCTGATAGCCTTGGCGACGCAGACTGAGGTGGCTTAGCTTACGGCATTGTGGCAATGAAGTGGTTGGACAACGAGTTAAACAATAGAATTTGGATGATTTTGGACAGGAAACGGGCGCCAGAAGGCTGCGCAGTGACTTGACTAACATTTTATGCAAACGATATTTAAAATATTTAAGGCCGAAATGTGACTAAAAGCAGGCTTGTTTAGCTAAAATGATTTCTTTTTTTACTTTTTCCATAGCATGCATGATTTTATATTGCTCGTAATGCTCTTGATGACCTCTGGTGTGCTGTCCAGCTATAATCCTTTCCGTTTACCCAACGCCATTAAGCCAGATCACTATGATCTACGCATATTAACCCATCTGGATGGACCGGATCAGCTTCGTTTCGAGGGTCAGGTGAAGATACATTTTCATGTGCTGGAGAAGACCAAGAATATAACATTGCATGCCAAGAATTTAACCATAAATGACTCACAAATTACACTGTCCTCGCAAGCAGACAGCAATTGCATAACTAAAGTTGAGCTTAATGAGCAAAATGAGTTTTACATTATGCATTTGTGTGAGATACTTCAGCGAGATGAGCACTACGAGCTGAGTATACCGTTTAAGGGCCCTTTGAATGGCAATGACACGGGCTATTACTGGAGCTCTTACAATGATTCAAGAACAGAACCAACACAGTAAGCATTTGCAAATACTAATTAAGTAATTCATAGCTAATATCATTGACTTTGTTTTTAGTTACATGGCGGTGACACAATTCTCACCAACTTTTGCCAGACTTGCCTTTCCATGCTTCGATGAGCCACATTTGAAGGCCACTTTTAGAGTAACTTTGGGCTATCACAAAAACTATACCGGACATAGCAATACACCAGTGAGCAAATGTGAAGCACAGTAAGTTATTGATTGATCTCAATTTAAAGTAATTCGACCCTAAACCATTTTGCATTTCAGCGAAACCCTTGTAAACTACGTTTGGTGCGAACATGAGCCACTTTTCCGAACCTCAACTTATCTTGTAGCTTATGCGGTTCACAGCATGACTAGCGTTTTAACCAGGTCAAGTGACACTGTTCAGAATGTAACCTTTCGGAGCTGGATGCAACCAAAGGCTGTTCAAGACAGCGACTTCTCTGTCGATTTTGCACCAAAAACGTTGAGATATTTGGAGCAATTGATGGAGGTTCGTTTTCCATTGCGCAAGATCGATCAGTTGGTAGTGCCAACTCACCAATTTAGGGCCATGGAAAATTGGGGCCTAGTCACGTTCAAGGAAAGCGTCTTTGTGCACAACGATAACGTGGAACCGCAGGAAAACAATGAGAGCAAGGCTCTAACAATTGCACATGAATATGCACATCAATGGTTTGGTAACTTGGTAACCATGAAGTGGTGGAATGATCTTTGGCTCAAGGAGGGACCCTCCACTTACTTTGCATACTTGACTCTGGATGCATTGATGCCCGAGTGGGGCAGTGGTCAGCGCAGTATAGCCAAGGAATTGACAAAGTTTTTTCAAATGGATGCGCTTAACGATACAATTGACATTTCACGTCCTGTGCAGGACTCCAAAAGCATTCTTAAACAGTTTTCCACGTATGTATACGAAAAGGGAGCCCTTACGATGCGCATGCTTCACAAACTACTCGGAGATGACGTCTTCTTTTTGGGCATACGCAGCTACCTGCAACAGCATGCCTATGACAATGTTTTCCAATCGGATCTCTGGCAGGCCATGCAGCAGGCTGCGGATGAGAAGCGTGTTCTGCCTGCTGAAATTCGTTTGTCCACTGTTATGAACTCCTGGACACTGCAAATGGGTTATCCGATTGTAAGTGTAAGTCGGGACTATGATATAGGTAGTGTCAGGATTAATCAGACTAGATTTTGGCTGCCAGATGGCAGGAATGACCATCCGCAGACCTGCTGGTGGATTCCGCTCACTTTTGTGAACCAGCAGCACGTTGATTTTGAGCAAACGCAGCCGCAATTTTGGATGGAGTGCCCCACAATTGAAATGACACTACAGCTGCCCAACAAACCAAATAATGACGAGTGGATCATACTGAATCCTCAAGTGACTACCATCTATCGTGTCAACTACGATGAACGCAATTGGCGCCTGATCATGAACACACTGAACACAGCCGAGAACTTTAGAGGCATACATGAACTTAATAGAGCACAGTTAATAGATGATCTTATGGCGCTGGCCTGGATCAATATGCAGAGCTATGAACTGGCCTTAACTATGCTCGAGTATCTGCCACGCGAGCAGCAACTTTTGCCCTGGAATCGAGTCTTTGATGTGTTTAACAATTTTGGTTACCTGTTGCGTGGTGAGCAGTCAAAAGTCTTCAGAGTAAGTCTTGAGATTTATATAACGTATAAATTATGCTAATGATTACTTTATCCATTGCAGCGCTTTATGAAAAATCTTGTGACTCCGCTTTATGAACGCTGTCCCAAATTAGACTCCATACAAATTAGAACTAGGTCAAGTGAGTCCATAGCTCTATATCGCTTGGCTTATGCACAGGCCTGTCGTTATGGAGTGGATGATTGCATCGAGCAGGCTGTGAGCTTAAGCCTAGAAAATAATGAAGCTAAAGTACCCGTCAACTTTAGAGATATTGTATACTGTTCGAGCATAGAAAATGGCAATGATGTGCAGTTTCAGTTGTTTATGCAGCTTTTTCAAAACTCAACCGTTGAGCCAAAACAACTTGCCTGGGCAACAGCCCTTGGCTGTACTCGCAACTTTACGCAGTTGCAACAGTTTTTGGATTATTTAATACAGACAAAAATAACAACTACGAGCAGTTTTTATATACAAGCAGTGTCCTCAGCTCTGCGCCAAGGACATGTTGCGCTGGACACCACGAATCACATACTGAAACATGCTAAAGTAATCAAGTATGTGACGATTAAAGCTACTTGTTGAAAATCTACTCAATTTACTATACTTTATTTTGCAGTGACAAGTTCAGCGCTAAGAATATTAAGCAGCTGCCTTTAACATTAATCGTTAACCACAGAAGCAGCGCTGAGGACGAAGAGTTGAAACAGCTGTTGAAAGGACTAAATAAATTTGAGCAGCCCTTGAAAAATGCATTTGAAATGCGTAACGTAAATCTGCATTGGCTAATACATCGTTCGACAGATTTTATTGGAGCTTTAAGTAAATATCTTTAAGTTAAACATAAATATTTCATTTAAATACACAACTTATCAAAATGAAAGGTGTAGACACAACAAACAAATTGACAAAGGCTGCTGCAGCTTTGATTCTTCTCCAAAACAACAAAAGTTAATCAAGAAAACTTTGCCTCGAGTCAAACTCAAGTGCGCTGACATCTCATGCTCAACATCTATGGTGTTAATTAAGCCAATGGTGATGAAATCTTGGAATTGAAATTGAAAGGAATGAAGACTTTGCGAGCATGGAACGCCGTTTACTTTCCACTAACGCCCAGCAGGATGGCATTCTGGGCATCCTGCTGTTTAACCTGTCAGAAACTTGCTATGTCGTGCCTTTGACTTGTAAATTGCTTGACACGGGACACGGGACACAGGACACACACACACAGAGACACACTCACTCATACAGACACATTTACATGCATATACACCCACGATTTGCTTTGTTTGAAAGGCTGCTTCGCTTGGCATTTGATTTCGCTGTAGTATGTCCTGGCCATGACACAGCCAGATGATGTGGCCTGTCTTCTTCTGCATAGACGGGAAAACGCAGAAGATGAAACAGCCAACTGACATCGCCTCAGTTGTCCTTTTGGCTTGAATGAGCTGGCTGACTCGTTTAGAAAACGCTTTTTATATCTTGCCAATTAGTCAAATGAATCGTATTGAATCCAAATGTTTACCTCTTGGCATGCCAAGACTTTGATGTGAGAACAAATGCATTTCAATTCTTACTAATACATGCATTATTAGCATAATAGTTTTGTTGGATTAATATGTCTATTTTTGCCAGCATTTAAATTGCAATATCAAATAGCATACAAATTAATCAACCATTTCAATTGATGTGATGTGCATTAACAAATTGCTTTATTGACAGTTGATTTAATTAAAACATACATGTTGATGGGTAATCATAGAAGGTAAACATATGTTTCTCACTGCAAAGTAATTTTGATTACTACTTATAAAAACAAAAATTATGATTCCCATAAGTCGGCAACAAAAAAGTTATATTTTCAAATATTGATTTTACACCATAACAACTTGGATGTGTCAGGCTTACAACTTGAACATAATGTTTGTACAACTTGGATAATCTGAACTCATGAAAAAGGTAGGTTTACAATAGTAGGTTTATACACAAAATATCATTTCCAACTCTATAAAGTTATTTATTCTTTTTCAACATTAAGCATTTTGAGATTTTAAAGCTATAGCTTTGACTTTTTCAGTTAATTTACCTTGCAATACTTCAAGGTATAGGTCTACAAAAGCGAGTTTATTCACATGTGTGTTTGTAAACTTAGTTAAAAAGTATACAACTTGGGTTAGGGACTTGGTTTAAGAACGGTAAAGAAAGTTATACACTTCTCGAGGATTTTAAAAAGTACTCCACAAGTTCCGAATACTGTTCGAGTTTCGTTTAACATAAAAATTTTCAGTACTGATATTTACTATATTGAAAACTGTAGAGATCTGCAAGATATTTCTGTAAGCACGGGAATTTCGGGATCATCCCACTCGTCCCTCATTTTCCAAAATACTTTCCCATCCCCTCCTCCGTACCTTTGTATGAGGTATTCATCAATCGTGCACTTTCGATTGTAGCATTATTACATGTTTTACACAGAAAATGAAAAATGGCACAATTACAAAATTAACGCTATTAATGTTGTTATAAAAAAAAAATGGCATATTAAATTAATTAAATGTGATGTCAGGTTGCTGTTTGTGTGCGAAGAGATGAGTAAATGATTTTAGCACACGTTGACATGAGATTTTTGTATCATATTTGTACTTTTACTTATTAATTTATTGTAAATTAATTGAACGACAACACGTGAATGTGACATTTTAATATTATTTTCGTGTCAAATTAATATTTTGCAAACAGAAAGCCAACGACAGATACTCCAATTTATACAAATGTTTAACCTTATTGAAATCGAAATCAGAATCTGTGGTGGCCCGCAATATAAATATAAAAAAACGAGCATAATGTAAAAATATTGTAACTATTATATTAAACTATTGTATGAAAAATTAACATATGTAAAAGGATTTATGATTTTACTTTATGCACATTTTGAAAACATGGCATCTATCTTTAGAATATGTTGAGTAATGAACGTATATTAAACTCAGAAGTTGTCAGATATTTATTGTATTTTTATAGTCTGTTTTCCAAAATGAAAAAAAGAGTATATTGGGTTTGTGAAATGTTCGTCCATCTGACCGTCTGTAAGAACGCAAGTTTTTTTCACAGTTTTGAAGCTAGAGCAACCAAACTTGGTATACATGTTGGTATATACCATAGGCAGACAATGTGCTAAGATCGGCCAGATCGGACCACTATTAACTATAGCTGCCATGGGAACAATCGGTTAAAAATAAGTTTTTGTATAAAAAACGTTTTTGTTTTTCAAGATAACTCATCCAAACTCACTTTACCTAAGCTTAAGAACAGTTTATAAGTATATTATAAGTCTTTACAAAAATTGAATTTATTAAACGTACATAAAACACAGTATATCGCAGTCGGGTTCTCCCACGTTCTTACTTGCTTTATATTTATAAATATAGGATATCCACTGAACGAGCACGTCCCCATTTCTCTGTAGCACAAACATTTGATTCGATTTGACCATATCATGCTTACCCATCAAGTGAATTAACATTAATCGATATTTCAGTATGGAACATTTTCGATTTACTTTGGTGAAAACTTGTGGTTCATATTTAACGCCTGGTTAGCCCCTCTCAGTGTCTACAGATGGCCAAGATGCATATATGGCCTTTGCTTGGATGCAGTTTGCAGTTTACAGTTTGCAGTTTCTGATTGCCACACAATCAAATGTTGAACGATAATTAATATGCATTGAGCGTCTGCAACGATAAGGATCAAATTATGTAATATCGCATTAAAATTGAATTTCTCGATGCGTGCCTTGTGGGGTGCTTGATGCTTGGGAACCTTTGGTAGTTTCTCTTTACTTGGGTGTTTTGTGCACGTGGCATTAATGCAGTTGCCTCCATTTGCTGGCCATTAGAAAATTGCTTAATTAGCTCTAATTGAATATGACATGCCTGGTGGATATTGACTGCGTCTACCTACTATGGGACAAGGGACAACTCTCACTCGCTGCAATTGGTAACGTATTTGTCGTAGTTCATTGTAATTCAATTGGGTCGCTTTATATGCACACATGAATTGAAGCTCTAGCTGCTTTGGAAAAAACGTGTTTATTTCAATTATGGCCACACCTGGAGCTCTTGGAGCTTTGGAGCCACGCACAGAATTCAACTTTTGTTATAAATTTGCAGGTTGTTTGCCTCCTGGGTGAACATTTAGTTGCATGTTTATGAGTCTTATTTTTTTTTGTAGTCTTAACATTTTGTTTACGCCGTAAATTTAACGAGAAAAGGGCAACAAGAAAATGTTGTTTGTTTTAATGGCAACGAGAAAATAAATTAATTAAAAAGTTTTCGAGTAATAATGCAGCATTGCGACTATTTAATGCAAATATTTTGCTATACTTTTACAAAGCTTACTGCACAAAATATATTCACATTGAAATATACATACATATATTGAAATCGATTCATAGCTTCATTTATTTTGATTTCTTGTCTACTCGTTTTATTTGTACGTCCCTTTATCAACGTCATTAGAAACAAAACTTTTCTTTGCATTTATTGCTTCCTTCCAGTTTTGTTTGAATTTTGCAAGACGTGAAACTATTTCTTGGCTCCTTGCTCCTTTGTGTTGCCAGTGTTGCCGCCAGCCAGAGACATTTTGAGAAAGTTGCCAGCAATTGCCACAAAAGCAGAAACAGAAACGAATCCAAAAACTTGCATCTGGCCAAAAACCTGCATCAAAGGGGGAACGGGCATAGAGGGATCAGTGCAAAACTCCTTGCTTCGAAGATGGCAAACTTACAAATTTAGATTACAAGCACAATTGCCACACATGTTTGCACAAATGCTGGCAAGATTGTTTAATTTCGTTTAATTAAATTGCAAATATTTTCTAGTTGCAGCGTTTTCCTGCTAGTCCCTTAAATTGCTAAGGCACCAGCTGGACCCAAGGCTTTAGGCCAGGCCGCTGCAGTTGTAATCCTTTCCATGTACGGCAATTTAAAGTGCATAATTTGTCACTCTATACAGTGGATACTCGTGTTGCTGGATAAGTTACTTAATTGTGGTTTAAGCTATTGTTAGTAGATTTACCACAAACTTACATAGTATCGAAAGTTTAGCAGTAACTGCAATTGAATAGTGAGTTATATCAGAGAATGTGAAGACATGTATTTGTATATATGAATAGACGGTATGACTTAGACTTCTGTTTGCGGAAATTTCCAGCTGCACATCAAATTAACTAGCACACATATTAATCTTTGTTGTGGTCTAATACAACCAGAAGTTTGTATTTCTTTTAAATGCAAATTCAAATTTTGAGTAGGTTGGCAAGACTATACCATTTGCTTGGCCATTTCAAAGACACTTGAGGGTATGCACGCCCTCTGAGCGCGACCTTGAACAGCACACAGAAAGCCCAGCAAGTTCCCAATTTCTCCTTAACATCAACCTCAGCCAAAAGTGCCTGGTAGAGTAGCAATAACATTGGCAACAAAAACACACAACGGTCAACAACGTGAAGTTCAAAGCGTCAGTTTTTAAGTGCTTGTCGTTGTTGTTGATGTTGGTGTTGTTGTTGTTCTTGTCATTGTTGTTGTTGCTGTAGCTATTGTTTTTGTTGGCGCTGTTGCTGCTGCTGCTGTTTACTCAGGTTGCCGCTGGTTCCGTTCGAGGTTCCTTCCAGCCCCCCCAACGCTTCCAAAACAAAAACACTTTTAGCACGCATCGAAGGGGAAAACCAATAGAGCAATGCTTCAACGAACGCGACCAGGCAACTCGAGAACACCTCGAAACTAAGCAAAACCAACTCGAAAACCATTTTGACAAAACCCAGCCATAAGTGAAATGAGCTGAGAACATAGCATCATCAGCTGCCTCGTTGTTTCTTTGCAGCTGCAAGTAAATAGCTAGTTAAATAATGCGCGAGATAACATAGATAAGTGCTTTTATTAATGCTCAAGTAAAGTTTCAATAAAAATTGAAGAGCTCTCGTAATGGACAGGCAGGTAAACTGACATTGCTTACCTGTATTTTGGGAGAGAGTATACAAAAACATTCAGCTAGGCGAACAAAAATCACATTACGCACATAGCAAAAAAGTGTTGCATACATTTAGGCGCAGTTATTAAAATCTTGATACAAGAAAAAACTGAACAAAGTGATGACTGTTCTTTTTATAATATGGTCAAATTTTGTATACATCGCATAAATTTAACTATATATTGATTTCAGCTCAACATCTGATATCGGTAGCATCAGATATCGGTACCTATCGTTATAAAATTGTGCTTTTAAAAAATGTCTATAAGGGTGGTTTTGTGTGCTTTTGCACACAAACACAACCTTCCTACACATTTGTTGTGCAAACAACATTCCAATGACGCTTTGTACAATTTTGATGCCATAATTGTTATTTTTGAGCTTCTAGGGAAGAGCGTGGCTTAAGTAACTATGGCCTCCTGATCCACCATTATACACATCCAGCCAGCGCCAAACTCATATTTCACATTTCAAGAGCTTTTTCAAAATTATGCTTACCTTAGTTATACTAAAGTTGTTGATTTCCAAGATCAGTGCAAAATTGACATAAAACAATATTAATTTCATGCTTTTTTTGTTTTACTTTTTAATATAATTAATGGAGGAAACCATAATGCATATGCGCATATTAAACCAAACGGTTTTCAAACGCTGGCAAACTGTGGCTTCAAATTTGATTGTCTGCACTCGCCATGCATAACATTCAACTGCCACACACTCTGTGGCAACATCAGACATTCTATTCGTGATTACATACACATATGCATATGCATGAAACGACATTATTTCGATGCTGCAAACAATGGGCCAAAGATCCAAATCTCTCTCGCTCCGCACAGGCTGAAACAATGCGTCATTCTGGCATTGTATGTATGTATTTCGGGGGGCGGATGACAGCAACAACAAACGCAGTGGGAGACTGCGTTTGTCTAAGCGCCAAATATTAATGACAATGCGATGTCTGGAATACCATTGAAGCGTTCGTGTTGGTGTTGATTTTAATGAGACGTAGTCGGAGCGGAGGGCACTGGGCTAACGGACAGAAGGGTGTACATTTCTTTTACCATTTCTCAAAATTAGGGGTGTTTATTATTTTTGATTGTCGGCACGCGTCTGAAAGGAGTAGCTAGTCTAAATTCCGGGGTATCCCTTGTCCCATTGTTGGCGTACAAATTGATAGCGCGTGTGCAAATTTTTGCCAGCTTTTCTTTTCTTTTTTTTTTGTTGATATTTCCCCCTTTCGACCAAGAGCTTTGTTTATTGCTTAATGACTCATTTCTGGAACAGCACCGTGACAATTGGTCTGCTTTGACGGTCCTTTTGTCACGGTCCTAAAGCCTCTCAACCCCTCTCAGAAGGCAGCTCAAAAGTTGGTGTGAAAAAGCCAAACAAACACGCAGCATTTTGGGTCCATGAAATATGAATGGAAACGGGTCTGGATCTTGGTCTCAGCTGTCTGGGCTAAGGGAGCATATTTTTTATTGTCTGGACCATGCCCAACAGTTCCTTCAGCCCTGCTGTGCATTTATAACACGTTCCGTTTCTTCATATGCTGCTCCTTGGGTGTCTCCTTGCCCTCAGGCACTTGATGCTGCATTTGAACAATTGAAGGCTTCTCAGCTTGGCAATTAGCGCAAATCATGAGTTTGCTTGGGTCTTCAATTAAACGTCTGACATGCAATTTAAATTTGACTTCAATTTAAATTATTAAAATAAAGTTCAAATAAGCAGCACACAATACAAGACCCAGTATACCGGAAGGGCAATCAAGATTTAAGTCAAAAATTAATTTTTATGCAAACATAAAAATATGCACTTAGTTAATTTACCAAAATTTGAGTATTTTGGTTTCGTAAAAGCACAAAAATAGGAGAAATAATGATTATAGAGGCAAACCAAATCTCTCGAAAACTAAACTTTCACCCTAACAATTCTACTCACTCAGTTCCTAGCCAAGAGGTAAATATTTGAATATTTATACAGATCTTTAAAAGTGAGTTAGAATTTGATAGGCTGATAAGCACAAAAGTTTCATGCATCAGTTTTACTATAAAATTTCCACATTTTTCGACAGAATTTTCCTAAATCCGCTCTTATTATTAACTTTCAGCACAAGATAAAGCTACTGTGAAAAATTCAGCTGGCTATTTTTTAGGATTTGGGCTTTGCGATGGTCTCCAGTGTGAATCTCTCTGTTATATACATATGTATATAGGTAAGTAGATTTTAAGTTAGATTATCTTATTTAACTTTTCAAATGTCCAAAAATATCAAAATGTCTCTAAATTTTAATATGTTGCACCTACATTTAAAATGAACAATTTAAAGCTTAAATTATCTGTTCGTGCAAATCTCATTAAGTGTAAAAATTTGACTGCGCGGAACGTTTACATTAACAAACGTCCTCGCAGTTGCATATTTTGAACAACTGTGCAAATTTTTAATGCGTTTTCAGTGTGAAGTATTGCTAGTTTTGTTGTTGTTGTATTTTATTTTATTGTTTGTTTACTTCTCGTACTTCATCTACTTGTTTTGGCTGCTCTCCACGACTGTTGTTGTTGTTGTTATTGTTGTTGCTGCTGTTAAGCATTCTTATCGCCGTTGGTAGCATTTCCGTTTTTCTTTTTCGTGCATTTTTCATTTCCGCCTCAGCGTCGCGGCATTTCCTTTCATTTTTCACACGTTCCCCCAACCTCAGTGCCAAACACAAGCGCAAAACCCAAACCCACAAGTAAAATCGCTCAGCCCAACGTCCAAGCGGCATGTTGTATACTATGTATACATTGTACATACATATATACACACTTATTTTCCATTTATATTATTCGGTAATGTGTATTACATTTTCTCGAACCCTTTCAGCTCCATTCCCCAGCTGCTCTGACACTTTTGGCAAGCCTTTAAGGAATTGATTTTCAAAGAAAATTTATCAAGGCAACTTACTTGTAACATATAAAGGTACTCCTACTTGCACAATCTTTAATATTAAAGACATAATGATGTCATGCATCATTGAAAAAGCAGTCCCAGTCTGCCGCCTTCCTGTCTGTCAGTCCATTATATGATTGTCCTGTCCAAAATATTGTCTAGTCTCAAATTTAGGAACATGTCGGGGCAGATATCAGAAATAAATAGAAATGGTGCAATTGTCATTAGCCAGTTCCAATCGAGAAGCTGTGACTCCATTATGAGCAGAAGCAGGACTCCCAAGGAGTGGAAGTTGCTGGTTTGCCTGGACACAAGGCAATTCGTGAAATGACTATTTGCATTATTTTCACGACAATGCGGCCAATTCATGTCAAATAGAACGGAATGGACTCCGCATTGACTACACACAGTCAGGAAAAGAGAAAGTCAAATGTCTATGGGAAAGCAGGCCAGCTACAAGTGACGGCGTCTGGGGAACGATGAAAATTGATTTTAATGCCAGAAATTATGTTATTTGCGCATGTTATGGACACAGAGAGAATTGAGATACACAACATAAAAAAATGGTCTCAACAATAAGAAAATTGTGCGCACTTACCGGCAAATGTCCAGAGAGGCAATGAGAAAGGTTCGAAGGCGGAGCAAACGACTTCAAGAAGTCAATTTACATAAGCCTACATAAACGCACACATGCTCACTGTATGGGCTCCATACTTATACCCTGTAAGCATTCAAATAATTTAAAGATCGTGAACGATCTATAAAAGTATACGCTTGAATATATTCTTAAAAGGTATCTACAGCTATCTCTTAAGCCAATCCGTCTCTCCATAAACCTTCATGCAGCTCAATAAAAATGTTCAATCTGTTTCATAATAACGTATTATAGCTCCTTAGATCTCAATACTGGACATTTTCTAGTCCAGAATACTTTTGAATAGCATTCTGACTTGTTATTGTTATGAACTTGACAAAATTACTAACGATTTACGTGCAAATGGAGCCAACTCTAAACATATAAACTTTGAAATTGATTCAAGTTTTTCAAGTGGAGCAGCAGCTGAAAGTGAAGCGAGAATATGGCTTTAATATTTACAAAATACTTAATGTGTATTTGATGTTCAGTATAAACTTAATATGTTTAAGGATTGACTTGAAATACTTTTTATCTGCACAGAGTTATTGTAATTAAGCTCAATGGATGAACCTGTGGGTATCAACAATTGAAACAATAATAAATAATATAGTCCACAGCGACATACCACGGATAAGTATATAACTTATGTAATTAAAATTGTTTTGCTATTTAAACAAAAGCTTATGTTTCTATCTATTTGATTTTATCAATATTTTATAGAGCTTGATATAAAAAAGTTTCCCCAAGAATTCATTTTAATTACACTTTTTTAACCGTCCATTGGTTACTTTAATTTGGTCACGAAATGTGTACCGCATTTAAACTTATTTTTATAGATATCTTGATCAAACTTGACACAGATGCTGCTCTTTTATGCAGTAAGTACCTATGTCGGACAGATCCGACCACTGTAACATATAGTACTCATAAGAACGATCGGTTGAAAGTAAGTTTATGTATGAAAAACTTTTTTGTTTTTTTAAATAACTCAACTAAACTCACTTTACTTATGTTTAATTACAGTTTATACATGCTGACAAAATTTTATCAAAGTCGGACCATTATATCTTATAGCTGCCATAGAAACGATCGTTAGAAAATGAGTTTTTATATAAAAAACTTTTTTGTTTTTCAAAATAACTCAACCAAACTCACTATGCCTAAGTTTAGGCACTTTTTACACATGTTGACAAAATTTTATCAAAATCGGACGACTATATCTTATAGTTGCCATAGAAACGATCGGTTGAAAATAAGTTTTTGTACGAAAAACTTTTGTGTTTTTTGAAATAACTCAACTAAACTCACTTTACTTCAATATTAGGACAGTTAATACATGCTGACAAAATTTTATCAAAATCGGACCATTATATCTTATAGCTGCCATAGAAACGATCGTTAGAAAATGAGTTTTTATATAAAAAACTTTTTTGTTTTTCAAAATAACTCGACCAAACTCACTAGGCTTAAGTTTAGGCACTTTTCACACATGTTGACAAAATTTCATCAAAATCGGACGACTATATCTAGTTGCCATAGAAACGATCGGTTGAAAATAAGTTTTTGTATGAAAAACTTTTGTGTTTTTGTAAATAACTCGTCCAAACTCACTACATCTAAGTTAAAGAATGTTCTGCACATGCTGGCAAAATTTAATCAAAATCTGACTACCATATCCTATAGCTGCCATAGGAACTATCGGTGGAAGATTAAGTTTTTATATGCAAAACTTTTCTGTGAAGGTAAATATTTTCGGCAGGCCGAAGATAACTTTTCTTGGTATGGTTAAAATAACCTAAGAGCTGTTTTGTGTGGCCAAACTTGTGTGGACGACTGACGATACTATAGTATCTATGTATCTGCCATTTGTAAGTCAATATGCCCACCTACGCCTGCTGCAGGTTACGTGGCATGGTAAAAAAGAACAAACTTTGGCCGCATCATAAAAATGTTGGGCAATCTGGTCACAGGATGTGCAGGTCCTACACAGCCTCTTTTGATTCCGCTGCGGACTCGTGCGGAACTTTTTTGTAACTTTTACAAAAGTAAAATTGCATTGGACTGCGTTTAATTTGTGTGATTTATTTGGTCGGTGTCTTGGTTCTGCTGCTGCTTTGGCTTGGTTTATCTTTGAGAATGACGATGACTTTGATTTCTTGGTTCTTGCGGATTCTATGCTATGCGTTTCCATGATTCCAGGCCATAAATCAAAATAAAACTTTGTCACTTGAGCTTTTGAGTTGGATATCGTGCATCGTGGCAGCTCCTTGCTGATCTCCTTGCACCAGCTCCCGCACTCTTCGCCTCTCTCTCTGTGCTAATCGATTTCAAGTTTATGATGTCGCGCAGGAGGCGAAGGAATAACAATAAAAATTGACACCGCGTCGTCGCCGGCGTCGCTCATAAAATTTTATTACAGAATTTCGACTCAAACGTCGGCAACATACGTAAAATGATTCGCGCCTCTACGAATGCCAAATGCGAAATCAATGTCACAGCTGCTCCTGCTCCTCCTCCAGATCCTGCTTCAACTTCTGTGCCGGGTTCGTTGTTCCTCTGTGGCATTGCCTCTCTACCTTGTGCCGCTGCTGCTCCATTTATTCTATTTGCATGCTGCCGTTTCGCATTTGTTGTGGCTGTTGTTGTTGTTGCTGTTGTTGCTGTTGTTGCTGTTGTTGCTGTTGTTGCTGTTGTTGCTCTTGCTGTCGGTTGAGGCCGCACATGATTTGCCTTTCAAACGACGCGCCACCGCATGAACTCAAACTGAGACTCAAACTCGAGCATGACCTCCGTTTCGCTCGCGGCACACTGCTCCAAAAATGTCAAAGTGCCGCCGCTGACACCGCTGGGCCTTTGTGGCAGCTGGAGGGCGTGGCAAGGGCGCTGTAACAACATGCTCGCATGCGACTCTGGCTCCAATGTATATATGCTACACACTCGTATGTGGCATGTTGCTGTAGCACATGGTGTGTCTGTCACCCGCGAGAAATGCGGCGCATTTTTCACTTATTTTGACCCACTTTGCCTTGTTGCTCGCTCTCTATCTATCTCTCATGTCGCCGCCTGTCAAGCGTTTAAATTGGGCTGCTTTGCCGCTTTGTGCAATATTTTCAAAAATATAATGCAAACCGAATTGAATTAACCATGCAAAATATGAACAAGCGCCAGCCCAATTTTTCACAAAACTAAATTAAGTTGTTAAAACTGGCAAATGTTGAAAATTAGGTCGCCTACACGACCCAACTTTACGACATACTCGCGACATATGCAACTCTGTGTCGAGACGAGACGATCCCAGCAAACAAAGCCACTCTGGAGCAGGCATTAGAAGCGAAAGGCTTCAGGTGAAAGCCCCCCACCTAAATGACATTATTATGCATGCATTCAGAACAAGGCTGCCTAGGCACAGCTCCAGCTCCAACGCCAGCTCCAGTCCGTCTAGTCCACTTGTGTATATGCCCTCAGCTGTATCTCTGTATGTGTTGGTTGAAGGCACCCTGATGTTGCCCCAGCATTTTTGCCCGTCTGCAGAAGTTGGCAGCACGACAACGACACAACTGGCGCAGCCACTTGGCCAAATTTGCATAATAGAAATTAAAATGGATTTTAAAATTTTTGCTTTTACTTTTTTGTGTTGCCCCTGCTGCTGAGGTTCAACCATCAGAACGCTATGTTTACCTTGAAAACTTGACGCAAAGTTAAAAATAAAGTTGTCTGCCCTAGCGTGGTTAAAGATAGTCACATATGCCGACAATTATTCTATGCGTTCTTTAACTGAATGCAAGAAATATGCAAAGTTAAAGTGAACTTAAAAAGATGATTGACAAGTTGAGTTGAGCATGTTTATGTTGAAAGCAAGAAACAGTTACCTTGAGACACAAAATAGTTTTTAAAACTACTCTATTAGTACTTTTGAGTAGAGCAGGCTACTTCCCACAAATGCAGACTTTTTTTGTATGTTACTTTATGCAATATTTATATTTAAACAAGAAAGAATGCTCTATTCGAGTGTGCCCGACTGCGAGACTCCCTGCTCCCAACTTGGACTTCAAGCAGTTTAGCAGCAACGCAAGCAAGTAACGCATTTAACTTGTCCTGTGCCTGTCAAACTGTTGTTCCTGCCTGCTGAGACGGGGGTAATAGATTCTTCCATAACTTTGGTGTTCTTTATCCGATCGTAATAAAATTTAATCAAAGACATGTCTTCCAAATTGTGACTGTGGGATTTTTTTTGGAGGTGCGGGGAGGGGGGGTTCATCCGAAATTTGAAATAAACTTTATCTGCGTATGGTATACAGGAACCTGCAACCAAGTTTGGTGTCTCTAGCTCTTAAAGTCTCTGAAATCTGTGTGTTCATACGGACGGACGGACAGATGGACAGACAGACGGACATGGCTAGATCGACTCGACTGTTGATGCTGATCAAGAATATATATACTTTATATAGTCGGAAATGTCTCCTTCTGCCTGTTACATACATTTGCGGTACTTTATAATTCCTTTTTTCCCATTTTTAATGGGAACAGGGAGTAAAAACACCTTGACATCTTCAATAATTCGTTTATTAAGTAACATATATTTATGATATTTGCCAAAGTTGTTCTCAATTGAATACAATTGTAAATATTTTTAAACTAATTGTCCAACGTTGCGTATGTGTAATATTGTCAAGGATGCAAATGTAAATTTCTTATTTTTTGTTAAACTTTCTAAGCGCACTTTAATTTAACTTAAATTGCATAATTTTCAAAATCAAAGCATAACAACTTTATCATTAAACTCGTAGCAGTAAGATATTTTGGAATTTGTGTATCAAAGCAGTTTAATGCGCATTGAAATCATTTTGAAAATGACGCAGTGACCCACTGCAAAAATGCAATTTAAATATAGGCTTACCCAAGTAAGTAATTGAGAGTACGAATATGTAAAGTTTACTTACAGCTGGGACGCCCATTTTGAATGAAAGAAAAGTAAAATAGCATTAAAGCAGCATTCAATGATTTAAAAGTAAAGCAAATGTGCACAAATGTGCACAGGACACACAGGCACACATCTAAGGATGCATAGACTGGTAAAAGTTTGCTTAAATACTTGGTTCGCATGTGGCGCAAGTTGGCTGGAAAATCAGCTTGGCATAAAATTGCAGCCAATGTCGGTCACTGCCTGCCATGGCAGGCGCTGGGAAAAAAGGATACTTTGGGAATACACACACATGCACACGCAGAAGGACACATATATATGGTATATGTATGTATTTGCTTAAACTTTAACATGTTGTCCTTTAGCATTTGCAATATTTGCTGCAGTTCTTGGCCTTGTAACATTTTGTTGCAAATATTTTTGTTGGAAAACGGCCAAAAGGACACACAATAAAAAAAAAACCCAAAAATAAATAAGCTTCCCAAATTGTTTTGTCATACGTGCGGTTGGTCAGACTGCAGGGGGGTAGGGAAGGGCAAAGATATTGAGGTCTGAGTAGTGTGTGTATGTCAGCAAGTTGCTCCATTTTTTTTTCTTGAGCAGCTTATAGTTGCTGTGTGAAATGGCTGAACATGTTTTGTGCTTCCGTGTGGACTTAACCTATTCTCAACTGATTCCCTTCTGCATCCTTCTGATGTTATATATATATATAGGTTTTGAGTGGACAGCAGCTTATCCATTTGCTTTGTTAGTCCTTATTGAATCGCCTGAGCTCTTTAAGTTGCTCACTTATGAAGCATGTGAAGTACATTATTACGCCTGGTTGGCTTGGACTCCAGCTTGGACTTTTTTGAATCTTTAAAATCAAATTGGCGTTGAGCTATGAGGGACCAGCAGTGGTCTACAAAGCAGTATAAAGCATGATATTTAACCTTGAACTTCAAACGCTACAAAAACTGTTGAAACTCTTGAACAACTTTTGTGGCCAAGAAAAGTTGAAACGATTTGTTGTTGCAGCATTTTTCGGAAACATCCTTTGCGACTTTTGCGCTCGCTTTACACAAGCAATTTCAGATCCGTAAATTAGTTTTATGTTTCTCGATTTTGCTTTTATTAAATTACCTTTTTCCATGATTACTTGCAAACTTCATTTGGAAAAATGCCTTCGAACGGAAATGGCCAACGTCGCGACGCCATCGTTGAGCGCGTCGTCCTTGTCCTTATCCGCATCGTAGTCCTTCGCCTGCTGCGCTATAATTTGCGCCATTTTGTAATTTTACTCGAAAGAGGAGGCTTGTCTCTCTTTTACAGCATCAGTGCGCCCATTTGTGCTTCCGTTCCAAGGGTCGAAGGCCTAATAAAGTGTCTCGGCCTTAGATACTTTAGTATATACTATATACATACAAACATATCAATGTATGCTTGTATAGGTATCTCATCGCAGTCGCAGTCGCAGCTGGCGGTGCCGTTGACGCCACAGTCCACAGGTTAATTATCTTTGGCGTAATTTAGTGGCCGCTGCGGCGGCTGCCGAAAAAGGCTTTTCATTTTAATTTATTTGACCAGTAAAAGGATTAGATTAGATGCCCTGATAAATGGCCGTCAGCGTGCTAGTTAACTAGAAAACTGCTCTCAGCCTTCACGCGCTAATTGTGTTAGTCCAAAATTGTTGCAACTTTCATTGAAGTTTATTTATCCATCCGAGTGTTGATATTTGCGGTTACACTTACACTACCTAAAGGGAGGACTATAAAGCAGTTATTTATGCTTGCTATATTGAGGGTACTTGGTTGAAAGGTTAACCGAAAGCAAATAGATGAAAGTACGAGTCCTTATTACTATTGTGGCAATAAGCTGAATAACATTTTTCAAAACGATATTTTAGATAATTATTTTGGTTGAAAGACCTTTAAAAATTAGTACAAGAATTGTGTTTTTGAGTTCGATTAGCTTGATTAAAACTTGTCTGCTATATAGCCTGCTCAAAACAAGCAAAAGCTTGATGTTGAATGTTTCACTTTTTTTGCAGAGTCGGTTCTGTCAGGAACATCACAAGTGGCCACCAACAAAGATTTTAGAATTAAGGACAGACAGACAGACATACCTTTGAAATGAAACATTCTACAAACACAATAGACTATTTTTTAAAATTTTTAAAATTTTGTATTTTGCATTTGCTGCTACTAAGTTTTAGAACACAGATCCACAGATCTTTAGAAAAAATCATTCGATATGTACAAAATACAAAACTCGGCAAATTTCATAGAATTCTATTTTTCCGAAATTTCCTAGAATTCTTTTTTTTTGAAATTTGATTAGCAAATGTTTTGATACAATCTAAGTACCTAATAGGTCTCGTTTGACATTTCAAATGTATTTGTGCTAGGCTCTAGTACCTATAATAAAAATGCAATGTTTTTGAATTTTTTTAAACTTCCTTACTTTTAAACTATTATCGACTAAAAAAGCAGCCGAAACAGATTTAACATGTTATCAAAATATCAAAATATGATACAATGTACTATAAACTAGTGTCATTTTCTGCACTAATCAAAGAGGATTCTTTTAAAACTAAAACTGTGCAAATATTCTCTTATATACAACTTCTTCTACTTAAACAAAGTACTAATCCTGTAAGCTATTTTTTTATTACACCTGACATGCTTAGCTCTTGCCTAGACTTTACATAGACCCAAAAGCAGCAACTGCCAAGTAAATACAAGGTGTGACGAACGCAGCAACAAATATCATTAGGAAAATTGAATTTGAAAAAAAAAGATTCATAAGCAAACGTGAATTGCGTATGTTTGAATACACATACACATACAAATGAGTCTACTATAAATCAAGTGCGAAGTGGAGAGTAAAGGACACCATTCCCAAATGTGAGCGAATTGCGAATGTGAAATCCGACTGGTGACAAGTGTCACTGCGAGATGCTATGACAAAGTGTCAAAAGAATGTTTGACATGTGACTGTCTGTCCCAACTGTCCTGCCTGTGCCAACTGTCCTGTCTGTCCCGTCTGCCCTGCCTGTTTTGGTCTCTCTCTGTGCCGCTTCGAACATTTCTCATACTGGTGCGTAAGTAAGTACTTGGGGATGCTGCCTTTAATATAGCCGCTTTTTTATGCTATAGTATTGGATGCCTGATGTTTTTATATATACTATATGTGGAAGAGACAGCCACAGAACCTCACACGTTTTTATTTACCTTACAAAGGTGCCGAGTGCAAGGCAGGTACTCTGTTTGGGTCTGTCTGCATCCGCATATAGATTATTCGGCCTTTTGTCAGTTGTTGCCCGTAGCAAAGGTATATAATTTCTTTTGTCAACTGCTTGTCTGGGCTTGAGCGGGTAAATGATAAAGAGCAGATAAAGGGATATAATTTAATAAATCAAAGTGAGCTGGAAGGAGAAAGTGAGCTGAAACATGCAAAATTTTATAATAGCAGCTAACGATTATACATAATATATAATAAATAGTTAGTTATTGCTTTAATTGACAGATTGCTAAAAGTAAAAAAAAAAATGCAAAAACAGAAAACAGGTTTATAGCCAAAGCCCCAACTGAATGCCTCAACTGAAGAGTTGTCAATGAATCGGCAATATTAAAAGGAATATCATGTTAAAAGATGCAGATACGAGTAAAGCAAAACTACAAAAAAAATTGCAGAGGCATAAAAAATAATTTTGCTGCTCGTTGTGAATCTGTTCAGAGGACAGCACAGATTGAAGACAGACCTGGACAAGTGGAGCACTTGCAGCGCTTTGATTCCCACTCCACTTAGCCAAGCCAACCCAATCCAAGGGGGCCTGTGCAGCTCTAATTGTCAGTTGCGTTCCCTGATGCCTCTGCATGCATAATTTCCAATAAGAAACGACGCATGCAGCGTGTGCAACTTTTGTAACTTCCAGAAAGAAGAAACTGATTGTTGATGTCGAAGTCAAAGGCGAATTTAACTTGTAGTTTTTTATTCGCTTGCATATCGCGTTGCCACATTAATTAACGATGCATTTAAATGCGTGTCAAAGGTCAGGCCCAACAGCTTCACAGTGTCCCCAACTGGGTCACTAATTACAGCGACGTATTTTAACTTAACGACTAGCTCCACGGCTGCCCGCCCAATCCACTGACTGGGCCCAGCTCGCATCCCAATTCCCAATTCGCTGCCAACTTACTCAAAGTCTTGCTCAGGACTGAAGCTAAAAGGTGTTTGCCAATAAGACATATGGGGATACAGTTGGGGGCTGCCACCCAGCTGAACAGCGAGAGTGACCTGTGGCACCTAAGTTAACAGCGGATGAGAGATAAATATGAGAGCAATACCCAGAGCGTCTCTCAATGCTGTCAAGATGTGGATGCCAAGTTTACAGAGCACTTGGGGAAATTTTAACAGTGATCCGAACTTGTTGACTGTGGCTTAACATAATCGAGTACAGCGTTATGTTAGCTTAACAGTTTTTGACAATTTCGTTTTGTACAAAATTTGGGTTGGTTTTGTGATTAGAAAATTTCATCTATAGATATGAATTTAGTCAAAAACTTAAAATAGCTTCTCTTTAAGCTTTAATAACGCTGTTTTTGGGCGCAAGGCATTACATAAAAATGGTTTTGGCCCATTTTCCAGTTTACTAAAGGTCTTCTAGAACAACTTTTTTACTCAATTGCCATTTTACGCTATTCCGTTTTGAAGTACATCAAAAATAACAATTTTTCGGGGCAAAAAGGGTAGAATGTGAACAACCGGCATTTTTTCCTGGAATTTTCTGCGAAATTTGTTTTTTGCCGCTAACATTTTGTTATGTTAAGCCTTTAGGGCAATACGTTAGGAAAGACACAACTTGTGTGACACACAGTTACAACACACTCAATGTATTTGCACTATGAATGCAACTATGAACGCGAGAGACAACAAGATCTCGGTTGCTGAGAGAGTGAAATAATGTTTGGTTTTGTTACTATGCGGTTGACGTTTTTCAGTTGTCAATTTGGCAGACGATATTTTCATTTCATTGTCATTTCAGTACGAGCAGTCAGAAAATAAGTTATAAGCCAGCTTAAATTTTCAACTTCATTTGCCGCTTTTACTTTAATTTAGCCGCTGCGGGAAAAAAGTTATTATTATGTTAATTTTATGTCATTTTGCACCGCGTTATTTTGTTTTAAATTTTGGGCAAAAACTAAAAATACACTAAAAGTAATTTTGTTTAACAAAATATGATGTGTTCTGACAAACTGAAACCGGCAGTGTTTGGTCGATACACGTTAAAAAAAGATGGGTCAGAAGTTCCGATAAAATAAGTAAATAAAAGATAAGCCAATCCCAGCATTTAGTGCATTGCTTGAGGCAGCTTCCATATATGAGTTCTTTTCAAATCCAGAGGCAACATCGCATAAATTAAATAAAAACATATAGACATATTGAAATCGATGCATATGAGAATTGAGTTTGTGTGTTGACATCTTGGAAATATTCAACTTTTCCAAACACACACACACACACACACACACACAAACAATCAGCCCCAGGAGGTGTTCAAGAAAAAGTAACAATACACGCAAAGCAACGAAAATATGCAAATCAAATATTTTTGCGCAACAAAATTTATGCAAACTGCTGGAAAGGATGACTGAATGAATTGTACGAGTGGCTTCTGGGCTCTGTTTGTTTTCCCAAACCCAAACCCAATCCCCCTTCCCCTCTCTTCTCAGGCAGTTGATATTAGCGGTTGACCACAGTTGGGACTGGCCTTGGCGCCTGTTGCCAAATGTTTGCCCAATATTTGAACATTTATGTTGTCTTATTTCCGATTTGGGTCGAGTGTATACCAATCTCTTTGGCCTGTTTACAATATTCTAAAATTAGATTAACTAATTCAATCTGTGGCAAGTGACTCTGCTGACCAGTGCAAAAGCTTTTTCTTCAATTTTCGTTTAAAAATTAGCTTGGGCACTTGGTTTCTTGTTGTCACATTTTCCAGCTCCTTAACATCGCTTTTCCCTGCTTTTGTTATTATATTCTGCTTGGGGTGCTCAGCAATTAACATGCCTCCAATTATGAGTCACAATTAGTGTGGTTTTCTTGCTTGTTCATTATGAAAATATGTTGCCCCATTTGGAAAACACATGTGTTTTTACATACTATGTGATTAGATGAACACAATTATATTTGACTTGTGTGTGTGTGTGTGTTTTGTGTGTAAAAGATGCACAACCTATTTCGCCTGGGCTGGTCCAGATGGCCTCAGGGTTCACATTGAGTCCAAGGATGGAGGAGTGTCCTATATTCTTATCACGATACGACAAAACTCTATTCACAAATTGCAAACAAAGAATACCGGCGGATTATAATGCCTGGGTTTGCTTAAAGAGACGCAATAGTTCTCTAAAATAAATCTTTTAAGTCAGAAAAATAGGTCTTTTCTAAAATTTGCCAACGTTTTTTTCTTCTTCAAGTAGTTTTGTAGCTATATTGAAATTAGAAATACGTAAAAATTTCCAAAACTTTAATCATTTATATTGTTGCTGATGTTAATTATTATGCTCGTGTGTTGAAATAATTGTCAAAATTGTTGTATGCTGTTCAAATACATTACACATTTCTTTTGGAATAATTTCTAAATTCTTCGGCTGTACACAATGTGCCACACAATGGGCCAAGCAATATGCGAGCTAAAGCATATGCCACTCTCTGGCGACAAGGAGCTAGATGGCCAAATAAAGAAATGGGTCAAATGGGATCGAAATCCAGACACATTAGGTCAAATTATGGATGCTGTCAAGAATGAAGAATGGGATACGTACGTTAATAAATATATATCCTCCATATTTCTAAACATTTTATTACCTTATCAGCCTACGAAGTCGTCTTTGCAAACGTATCATGTTCGGCACAGCTGGTTTAAGAGCCGTAATGCGAGCTGGTTTCGATTCTATGAACGAATTGGTTGTAGTACAGTAAGAGTCTGCCGTATTTGTTGTGTGAGATAAAAGTGAACTTAACATTAGTTTCTCTTCATAGAACCGCTCAAGGACTATGTGAGTACATAAAGGAGCAGTATCCCGATGAGGCAACCTGGGCCGAACAAGGCGTTGTCATTGGCTATGATGGTCGATACAACAGTCAGCGCTTTGCGGAACTATCTGCAATTGTGTTCCTTGGCAGTAATTTTCGAGTGTATCTTTTTAAGTGTTACATTGCCACGCCTTTTGTTCCATATACAATACTAAGACTCAAATGCTTAGCTGGGATTCAGGTAACTGCTTCTCACAATCCCAAGCAGGATAACGGTTACAAGGTGTGTATTGCATGAAGGCTTTTTATTAGTTGCCTTGGCAACTAAACTTCTGAATCAACCCTTTTTGAATTCGCCTTAGCGCAAAACAAGAACATTTTAAAAATTTAAATTTTGCGCAATCAGGCTTTTTTTTGACCAGGCGGTTAGAGTGTTCGATCGCGTTGAAACATTGTGCGTAAAATTTGAATAGGTCTAGGAATAGGAATCTTACAACTAGTAATATAGTATTGTAATACAAGCCATCTACTTCTATTACAGGTTTATTGGACAAACGGTGCCCAAATTATACCTCCACACGATGTGGCTATCCATGAGTCAATATTGCAAAATTTACAACCAAAAGACGATTCTTGGGATGAAACCGCACTGTGTGCAAATGAATTGTTATGCGATCCCTACACTAACGTTGTGCCGGCCTACTACGATGCATTGAAAAAAGAGATCTCATGCCCACTTATGGAGGGCAATAATAAATGTCCCTTGACCTTCACATACACAGCCATGCATGGAGTTGGTTATCCATTTGTTAAATTGGCATTTGCCAAGGTTAGCCTTAAGCCAGTTATACCTGTGTGTGAACAAATTAAGCCGGATCCAGAATTTCCAACAACTCCCATGCCTAATCCCGAAGAGGGGAAGACATCGCTGGATTTGTCCATAAAAACAGCAACGGAAAAGAAAAGTCCAATTATTTTGGCAAACGATCCCGATGCTGATCGACTGGCTGCAGCCGAGATAGGCGATGACAAGAAATACAAACTATTTAGTGGAAACGAACTGGGCGCCCTACTTGGCTGGTGGGCTTTGGAGAACTATAGGATGCGAGAGGAAAACCCAGATGTAGCCAATTGTGTAATGATTTCCAGCACGGTTAGCTCAAAGATACTGAAGTCCATGGCTGAAATCGAGGGTTTCAGTTTCCATGAAACGCTAACTGGTTTCAAATGGATCGGCAACAAGGCGATCGAGGAACAAAATGCCGGCAAGAAAGTTCTATTTGCGTTTGAGGAGGCCATTGGGTTTATGGTATCTACCAATGTAATCGATAAGGATGGAATCAGTGCAGCGGCTCATGTCGCCACAATGGCCTGCTATTTGCGATGTAAAAAGTGCATGACAATGCAGGAGAAATTACGGGATATATACGAGACCTACGGCTACCACACGAGCATCGTCTCCTATGTCATCTGTCGTGATCCGTGCCTGATTAAAGAAATCTTTGAACGCCTGCGCACCTTTGACGAAGGTCAGGAGAATACCTATCCAACAAGCATCCTAGACGGTGAATATGAAATTGAGCACGTGCGAGACCTGACCACCGGCTATGACAGCAGCACAGCCGATAAGAAGGCCATATTGCCGACTAGTTCCAGCACCCAGATGATTACGTTTACCTTCAAGAATGGCGCGGTGGTCACATTGCGCACCAGCGGCACGGAGCCTAAAATGAAGTACTACGCCGAAATGTGCGGCAGGCCGGAAAACAAACGCTGGGACGAACTGTCAAGCACACTTCGTCAGATGGTCGATGCCATTGTTAATGAGTTCTATGAGCCCGAAAAGAATGGCCTGCAGCGCAAGCCAGCTGACTAAAAATAAGTTATACATTTCCAAAATACCATCCAAATCATCAATGACGCAAACCACTTTATGATTCACAGATTTTGAAGTAATTATGAACAAAATTTGTTGTCGTTGTGAATAAAAAAATAAGCATCAATAAATATTTTTTTTTTTTAATTTTAGTGTCTTATTAGCTTGCTGTTAATGCTTTGGGGTAAACTCTATATTAAAAATCTTAAAACTTTACAAAGTCAGAATATGAACCAAGGTTGATATTAGAGCTGGGATCGAATTAAAAAGACTTCCGATACCGTCTGTGCCGAAAACATTTTATTCTTTCCGATCCATAAATGAAAGTGAATTTGGGACCCCGGGATTTCCGTCCCGATCCCATCTTTAGTTTATATGCATTTTGGTAAACCTGCAGACCCTGGTTTGTTTGGTTAACTTCTATCGGATGATCTGGCTCTGATTGTAAATCTGAAAGATGGTTTTTAAGTAGCAACGACAAAAAATGCTTTTATTTTCTTGACAAAATACAATTTCTTTGAAAAAATGGTAATATTAATTCAAACGCTAGCCGAGAAAATTTCTTTAAAATTGCTGACCAATTGGAAAAGAGTGTTAAGAAATGGCACGAGACAGTACCATCTACACCAGCAGCAGAGACATTTCATAATGCCAGCAAAGCAGAAGTATTCTCAAATGAAGGTAACGCTCGAGAATAGTTTACTCCAGAGCTACCAAAGCAAGCTGCCTATGCGTAAGCTCATGCGGACATGGAATCACAGATTCCCAGGGGTCAGTGCTGGATATGTTGTGACCTCAAAGTATCATTGTTACTCGGGTGACCGAGAGCTAGACTGCCAAATAGAGAAGTGGCTCAAGTGGGACCGGAATCCATGCACATTGAAACAAATCAAGGATGCTGTCAAGAAAGAAGATTGGGTTTCGTAAGTTGTGCAACTATTTATATAAATGTATAATACATTGTATCAATTTATAATTAGGCTAAGGACAGTTCTTTGTAATCGTATATCTTTCGGAACAGCAGGTTTACGAGCCGTAATGCGAGCTGGTTTCGATGCTATGAACGAATTGGTCGTAATACAGTAAGTTTTCCACGTTTCAATGACTCAAGCTGGAAAAAAGATTAGGTTATCACCACTGCCTTAACTTTTTAGAACCGCTCAAGGACTCTGTGCTTACATAATGAAACAATATCCAAATAACTCAACCTGGTCCGAACAAGGTATCGTTATTGGCTATGATTCACGTCATAACAGTAAACGCTTTGCGGAGCTAACTGCCGTTGTGTTCCTTAACAATGATTTCCGAGTGTATCTGTATAGGCTTTATGTTGCCACGCCCTTTGTACCATTCGCAATACTTAAGCTTAAATGTCTGGCCGGTGTGATGGTAACTGCGTCCCACAATCCCAAACAGGATAACGGCTACAAGGTATGTATCATATACATATATCAAAAAAAAAAAACGATAACAATAAAAATCCTCATCTCCTTTTTCTAGGTATACTGGACGAACGGTTCTCAAATCATCCCACCTCACGATACGTCAATCCATAAGTCCATACTGAATAACTTGGAACCAGAAGACGCATCCTGGGATGATTCAAAACTATGTGACAACAAATTGTTGTCCGATCCCTACAAAAACGTTGTACCCGCCTACTACGATGCATTGAGCACCGAGATCTCTTGCCCACTTCCAGAAAATAATGAGAGGTGTCCATTAAACTTTACTTATACGGCTATGCACGGCGTGGGCTATCCTTATATAAAATTAGCATTTGAAAAAGTTAAGCTTAAACCAGTTATTCCTGTCTGTGAACAGGTTGAACCAGATCCAGAATTTCCAACAACTCCTATGCCTAACCCAGAAGAGGGGAAAACTTCACTGGATTTGTCCATAAAAACCGCAACAGAAGAGGAAAGTCCAATTATTTTGGCAAACGATCCCGATGCTGATCGACTGGCTGCAGCCGAGATAGGCGACGACCAGAAATACAAACTATTTAGTGGAAATGAACTGGGCGCCCTACTTGGTTGGTGGGCTTTGGAGAATTATAAGATGCGAGAGGAAAATCCAAAAGTATCTAAGTGTGTAATGATTTCCAGCACTGTTAGCTCAAAGATACTGAAGTCCATGGCTGAAATCGAAGGTTTTATATTCCATGAAACACTAACTGGTTTCAAATGGATTGGCAACAAGGCAATCGATGAGCTAAAAGCAGGCAAGAAAGTTCTATTTGGGTTTGAGGAGGCTATTGGGTTTATGGTATCTACCAATGTAATCGATAAGGATGGAATCAGTGCAGCGGCTCATGTCGCCACAATGGCCTGCTATTTGCGGAATGTGAAATGCATGACAATGCAGGAGAAATTACGGGAAATATACGACACCTACGGCTACCACACGAGCATTGTTTCCTATCTCATTTGCCGTGATCAAAAGCTAATTAAAAAGATCTTCGATCGCTTGCGCAACTTTAAAGATGGTCAAAAGAACACCTATCCGAAGAGCATCCTAGACGGCAAATTCGAGATTAAGCATGTGCGGGACCTGACCACCGGCTATGACAGCAGCACAGCCGATAAGAAGGCCACATTGCCGGTTAGTTCCAGCACCCAGATGATTACGTTTACCTTCAAGAATGGTGCGGTGGTCACATTGCGCACCAGCGGAACGGAGCCTAAAATGAAGTACTACGCCGAAATGTGTGGTAAGCCGGAGGACAAACGTTGGGATGAGCTGTCAGATACATTGCAGCAGATGGTTGAAGGCATTGTTAATGAGTTCTACGAGCCCGAAAAGAATAAATTGCAACGCAAGGCAGACTAACAGAAGCATACTTAATATAAAAAATTTGTCCGAATTTAATATGCTCACATGTCATAAATTTCAAGTTGAATTTCAAATGAATATAAACACAATTAAGCAGCAATATCTTGCAATATGTTGTACATACATACATATATGTCTAGATTTATATGCCTCAGTGAACAAACATGTAATTAGAAATAAATATTTTCATTGTGCACTTCAAAGTATTTAATTTACTTTAATAATGAAATTGTGCTTCAAGGGTTAATATTATTTTGTTAACGAAGTTGTATAAATAAGTATTCTATTTTAGTATTTTTGTTAGACATGCAAGCATAGTTTGATTTGAACTCAATCATCATAGTTGGCATGATTTGTTATTGTCATAATTTCAAAATTTTAATATTCGACACAAATTGAAGAAAAGCTAAAGAAATGTGCTCAAAATTATTACGCCTATCGAAAGGAGTGGCGCTAAAATTCGCTGTTACTCCGGAACAGTTTCATCTGCAACAACAACGTAGACACTTTTTATTACCACCCAAGCCGGAGACGTCCAAAGTGAAGGTCATGAACAATGCATTTGTGCCACAGCTCGTCTTTAAGTACAACCCAATGAAGTACTACTTAAGCAAACTACGTATGTGGAAACTGAGATGGACATGGGACCAAAATTTCAAGGAGCGTGACTTTGTGGATGAGTCCAAACAGGCGGCCGTCTTACTAACCGATATTCTGCGTTTGCGCGACATGAAAAAAATTGATCAGTTTTCAACCTCAAATGTGTATTATCAGATGGCCAACGAATCTATCAAATTTCCCCACGAATCCTGTGTAGAGCTGCTGCGTTTTCGCAAACAGGACATACGACATGCAGTGCCCATTAATGTGCATCTGCACAATATATTGGGCTTAAAATATGCTGTAATCGATGTGGTTATGGTTGGACTACGTCATGTGGCTGATTGCGAATCGGATGCGGATCTTCAAAAGATGAAAAGTGCGCTTATACAAATGGAGCCAGATCTTAAGGTGCAGCTAGAAGATCCCAGTTCCCAGCTGCCCTACGTATTCATTGAGCTGTTCATGCGGTTTAGACGTAACTATTCCAATGCTGAGAGAATTTCTGGACAGGAATTGGCAAACAACACGAATCGTTGGCTGGTAACGGTGTATAAAATATGCAGATTCAATATCTTTACTGTGCCACCTGCAATATAAATGGAACATGTTGTGTCACTGTAAAGTCATTAAATTGTAAACAAATAACTTGCAGCTAAATAAAACACAAATTTTGGTTGTCAAGCTTCAAATTGCTGCTTGATTGTAATTTTTATAACTATACAAAAATCTCCGGAGCCAAGGATATCTCTGAAGTCAAATAAAACAAGTAAAAACGTTGCAGTTGGATGCACCCAACTGCGATATGCTCTTTTTTAGCCTCTTTGCGGAGTCAGAAATGGGCGTGGCAATTGTATTTTTGACACTTTGTCTGCCTGTGGTATATACCAACATGTATACCAAGTTTGGTTGCTCCTGTGGACAAAACCTGCGTTCATACGGACAGACGGACATTTCACAAACCCAATATAATCTTTTTTTTCAAAAAAATTAAAAAAGAGTATAAAAACCTCTTCAAGAGATGTCAAGTGACAACGCATATTCAAAGAAAGAAATTTCAATTAACACTGTTAAACTATTCCGCAATTTGCGTAATAAGTTTATTTTCACACTTAAAATATGCTTTTTTGCATTTAAACAGAGTCCAAATTTTATTTAATATGAATGAGAAAGCAACTTTACTTTTAAGGCGATTTCCACTTCCAGCTCGCGAAATAAAAAACTTCATTTAAAAAGAGCGAAATTTAAATTTGGCGGGCAATATCAAACTAACATTTAAACTGATTTAAACTCACAGTAAACGTTACATTTAACAGAAAATTTAAATTGTTAACAGAAGAATGTTAAGTAAACATTGTCCGATCAAAGCAACGCTGTGTTTCAATTCCAACGTTTCGATCGCTTTTAACGTAACTGATTGACGTAACGTAACTGATAATTTCTTATAGTTTTGTGTCACAAAATATAATTATGAAAAGGTAACAAATAATATTGTAAAGTTTATGAAACAACAATTATTACCCGGTATATTATTTATTCAGTGTGTTAACTTTAGATAAACGGGATATGCCAAGTATGGAGATTAATACTTGCAAGTCCATCTTGAGGAATCTGTTTTCGAAGCGATACAAAAACTTGGCCTGGATATTTTATGAGCCTGTAGACGCAGACCTACTAGGCCTTTATGATTACCATCATATTGTGAAGGAGCCCATGGATCTGTCAACAGTAAAACATCGTCTCAACTCCAATTTTTATTCAAATGCCATTGATTTTGCTCGCGATATGCGCTTAATATTTTACAATGCATATATGTACACAAATCCTGGACATCTGTGCTACGATATGGCTAAGAAACTGCAGACTGTTTTTGAGGATATGTATGCTAAGGTGCCGCTGCCTGCTAACTGCTCCAACAACAACAACGAGTGCTCCGACTCTTCCTCAGAATTAGATGTGGAGAAGCCAAGCAGTTGTAACAGCTCACCAGCTCAGCCCAAAGTATCTGTTATAATGGATAGCACACAGATGCGACACGAGTCGATGGATATATACGATGATTGGAAGGAGCTAGATCTACCGATGACTACAGAAGAAGATTTGGAGTTGCAAATTCGGGTGCAACAGCTGAGCGGAGTTATGCTGCTGAACGTCATACATATGATACATCAAATGGAAGGCCTAAATTTCAAGTATCCCAACAAGGAGCTTGAGTTTGATGTGCGCAGCCTTAAGACACACACAAAACGCTCCATTATGATCTTCTTGGCCAGCAACGGCATCAACGGCAAGCGCATATGTCGACTTAAAAGAAGCCATCAGTGAGTTGACATTTGAGAAATGTATTTTCATACAAATATAATAAAAAGCAAAATATGATCGAATTCTATTTGTCCTTGTGCTGTTCCTTGTATTTATCGCGGAACTGTCGAATGTTCCTGAACTCGCCATTCCACACTTTATTTCGCATAATGTCCCGAGTGTTGCCAGACATATAGGCATAGAATACTTTCCTTGGTGGTCCGCCAGGATTCAAATAGTTGCCCATGGCATACCAGCAAGCTCTTGTATGATCCATGTATATATCGTTAAGCTTTTGATAATACGCTTCTCTCACCTTCTTGCCCTGCAAATTAATAATAAGATCAGTACGAGTGGAAGGACGTATTTTGTAATCAACTTACCAGAGCCCTTCCTTGTTTACAATAGTTATAATTCTCTTGGCTTTCGGGCAAGTTGTCCATGCCCATCATATCCGCAGGTGGAGGATTGCCCTGAAGCAAGGTTATCATTTCGAATATCTTGATCGACTCTTGGATACTCTTTTGCACCTCAACTTCAGTGTATTCTTTGCCGTAGCGTCTCTTGATCCACTCTTGGAGCACGGGCAGCTTGTGAGCACTGGGCAGAGAGGCAAGTACAAATCGCTGATTTTTGCGCAGCTCCTGCAAGCCATCTTGCAGCATGTTGTTCATTAGCTGTGTGTTGTCAGGATCAATAACATCTACGTCGTATTTTACCAATGATGGTTCAACTGATTTATTTCTTTCCGCCTCTTCGGCACGTTCCATTTCAGCTCGTTTATTATTGACACCCTTCATCCAGATCTCCTTGGCACAGCGAACTACAGCGTCTACTATATCCGCTCGACGATCTTCATGGCTGCGCAGGCTGTGATCGCTGGTATCATCCGTGGAGGCACAGCTGTCTGTGAGACGACAACCGCTTATTTGCATAGTCAGTTTATCTTCGCATTCTTCGGATGACTCTGTGGTGTGCTTTCCGCATGTTGGAACAGGTGTCTCTTCGTCTTTCTCCAGCGCATTCACGATGGCCTTGGCAATTACTCTACTGACATCACGAGGCTTCTCTTGACCCGATTTAAAGATACGCTTGTACTTGAAAAGGTAGGGCTGGTGATCGGCAGGTGCCTTGAAAAAGGTCTTCTTAGTCTGCTTGCCGTCATAGCGTACTTCGACTGGTGGATTTTTGCGATTCTTTCTAAGTCGGTTCAATTTGCCATTATCCAATAGAAAGGATATACGTTGCTGGCTCTTTGTTGTTGGTGGCGGGTCGCCCGGCAGGTCTGGATCATGGATCACAGCCGTGAACTTTGGTGTGTTCTGACATTGCTCCAGTTCGCCTTCAAAATCAATGGACTCACGACGCAGGCCGCCGCCACAAAGCCGTCTTCCCACATAGTTGTTTATTATATCTGTGTGTGCTAGATTAAGGCAGTCTCCGACTAAAGCACGGCCCTCCGTATCGTGTGGCTTTGGAACGGCCAATGCAACCGACTTCTCATGGCATAGCACGCAATCCGACTTCGAGATCGTGTGTACGGTTGTGTGCTCCATTTTGAGAGCATACCGTTTCATGCAATCGTCAACATCACGCTCAAGTTGCGCAAGAATACGCTTTTGTCGCAGCTTGCGGTAGGGAAGTGTTAGGTCCAGTAACTCCATGCAGCGATCTCGGGCGAGCACCACTAGTTCATCCTTTACCAGCTGCGCCTCTCCCACCGCAAAGCGATGATACGCGCACATAAGAGGTTCATCTTCATCTTTATTAAGTTCCCTCTCTAAGGCCGCGGCAGCCCTTCGGCTTACCCTTGCTCTGGCCTCTAGATGTCTCATATGATTTAGATGATCGAAGTACTTATCGACCGCTTCACCCACAGTGCTCTTAACGAGGCGACCCACTGGATTCAAATTGTAATCAGTAAACCATGGAGGTTCGCTTTGCCTGCCGTATCGAGGTGGCTTGTCCAAATGCCAGAATGGAAAGCTAGCAATATGGTTAGATGGCTTACTTGTATATTTAACAATAATTTCCTTAGGACGCGGTTGACGTTGAAAGTATGGAGATTTCTTTGACTTTCGACTTGTTTTCGCTGGCAGATCCAGCTGGGGCTTGGACGACTTCTGATGATATTGGCTTCGGCGCTGACGCTTCAGATCCAAATCACTGAGCTGTGGTGGCGGCAATATGCGATCCAATTCACGTAGTGTTGGCAGTAAATCAATCTTTGCCATTGCTACCATTAGTAGCTTCTCGTTGGTGGTAAACTCGCCATTCTTACGAGCACTTATATAATAGCCCTCAAGTATGAAGAAAACAAAGGCCAGATCATTGCCGCGACTCAACTGCACCATGGTTCTAATTTTCTTTTTCGTTATAATTGGGTCTAGGCCCAGACGCATTAGGCTTTTTTCAACGCGAAAGCTTGTACCCTGTTCGTAGTCGTCGCGCAGATCATTGCATAGCTCCTTGATGGCTCTCTCCTGGTAATCGGATAAGCCCAAGTACCATTTGGGAACGTCGAGTGTCTTTTGGAACTCTTCTAACTTATGCTGGAAATCAAGCTGGCCCATTTTAGTTAAGACTAATACACATAATTTTGAAAACGTTCAATTTTCAATATTTCTCCTTAAACTAAAATCTTTTAAGTCAGACTACAAATACACAAACAACTGTTTAGCAGCAAAAACAAATACTACTTTGTTTAAAAAAAAAAAATAATTTTAAAAGTCTCTAAATTCATATTTTTTTCAAAATTAAAATGTTTGTTGGGCATTAAATTTATGTATATATTGTAAGATGTTTGTCTGATCCACCAAGTCAGAATGTCGCGTCGAAGATCATTGCCTACAGCTCGAAAGTGCAGATTTAGTCAAAGCCTAGAGGAGTGTGCTCAAATCTTTCCTGCTGCACTAAGTTGTGGATCGTGTGCGCCAGATCCTTGCAAGCAGCAGGCAGCGAGTCCCCCGGGTGCTCAATTCTGTTCTCCTCAAATTCCTCCATCAAGTTGTAGGCCCAGTGTACCAAGTCCGTGTAAGGATCAGAGTGCATCATCTCCATTACTGGCTACTGTTTACTGCTTGAAGTATGGAAATGGTACCTCGACACTTGCACCGTGTTCGCCATGCAAACCCAAACCGAAACCCAAATGCAAATGCTGCAGCTGCAAACCTAAGCCTGAGAAGCCTCTTATGAGCGACAATTTCGCACAGACAAATATATCAATGTCAACTGGTGATCCTGTGGATAAGGCGACACAATACCCAGAAGATCGCGTGGAAGTTAATATTAAAGAGAGTGAAGTGCAGGAATATGAAGTAATCGGGCCCACTGGTGAAAAGGAAATCGTTGTTAAAAAATCAGAATCAATTACCAAATTCGTAAATGAAGGTGATGATATTAATGAACTAACTAGGAGAGCATCTCTTACCAAATTTAATAAAGATGGAAGTGAAAAAACAAATAATTTAAAAGATCAGGACTATACTGTAACAAAATCAGAATCTATTACTAGATTCACTGATGATGGCATGTACAAAAAACCGGCGAGCAGAAGAGAATCTTTGACCAAATTTGAAAAACAAGGAAATGATATAGTTAAATCAGTTACCACAAGCAAACAATTATCAAAGAAAGACTTAGAAGCTTTCCAACAAGGAAGTAATCCGAGGGCAAGTCAGATTTCAGAGAGGTCCCAGATTCTGAGTACCTTAAATTCACCTCGTTTAGGCGCTCCTAGAGGATCCAGTACATCAGGGGCTGCCAAAAAACCATCAAGGAAAAACGAAAAAAACTATGAAGACTCACCAGATAGATTTGAAGCTGGCATTACTGGCCATGTCTCTAAAAGGACTAGAACTAAAAAGTCTAATTCCAGTGTAAGTCCCAAATCATTAGGTCGATCTGTTAATATTAAAGATCCCTTGAAGGCCAAATCTGTGTCAGATTCCAGTGATGATGATGAAAGGCAAGAGACATTCATTTCACTTACACGCTCTGATGAAGAAGTAAGAAAACGAGAAAGCAGAAAATCTGTTAAGTCGCCAAAGACGCAAGAAGAAATTGACTCAAGGAGATCACGGCATCATGAAACCACAGTTGAGGTTGTTCCAACAATGATCGGCTCTGAAAAGCCACGATATGAGCAAGTTGCAAATGTGACTCAAAAGGTAGAACGTCGACCATGGTCGGATGAATCAGATGAAAGTCTAAGCATGTCCAAGTTAAGTGATAGGGAACATTCGAAAACTTCTCTGAAAAAGAAAAAAAAAAATTATTCTCATAAAGAAATGAATCAGGTAACTGATGATGAGGGGATTCTTAAGAATGTGCATACAGTTATTTCCGATTCTGATTCCGAAAGCGAGAGGGTCCATCCAAAAGAAAAGGAAACAAGAAAATATCCGACAGAAGACTTTAAAAAATGCGAAAAGAAGTGCTGCAACTGCTGCAGGAGATCACAATGCGGCTATCCTTGTGGATGCCTCTGTACCTGTGCGTTTCCTTCATTCTTCAGGCATAGTTGTAATCCTTGCATGCCCTTTCCCGTCGGACCATGCTGTCCGCGTAACCCCCGAAAACCACGATAATTCTCATTTCATTTAGTTTGTATTAATATCGACAATAGTCCGAATTTAACAATAAATATGTGCCCAACAACATCCTGCCTATTGCCTTGCTGAAAGCCTTTTGCATTAATTGTCGAATTCTCGAAAAGGCAATCTTCTGAAAATAATTTGCGGACAACCAGATCGTTAATGTTACAAGCGATTAGCAAAGGCATACACTGTCGAGCACTTTCCTAATTAAATGCAGTTTAGGCTTAGGGCACAATGAATGCTGCACCCAAAGTTTATCTGGATGCATAAATAGTTCTTGGCTTAGATGAAATCCAAGCACTTTGCTTGTCTGTTTGTCAAGTGTGTACCTAAAAAGCGTTTGGCATAGCAATAAAGATTACATGGATTCCAATGCATACTGAAATGTTCAGCAGACAATGTCAAGTGAGGTCGCAACGGGTTTACATCAAGATTATTATTTTCTGGGTTGATAAGGAAAGTCCAATTGGCAGATAAACGTGCCTTGAAATTTCAAGTTTAATGTACTTTGAAAATTGTTTTATTGACTAAAAATCCAAGACATTTCAAAGGTAATGCTTGACCTAAATTGGCTCTGGATCTGGTTCTAAAATTATATATATTTTCTTTCGGAACTGAGAGGAAAATTGATAGATAAGAATCTCAAAACGTGTTTATATGATTGGGCCTATGAATAGTCCGTTTGACTGTCCGATCGTAATGAAATTTACGCAGGTGATCAACATTAATAAAACATATTTGTGTACCAAAAATAAAAGCTTAATCTTTAAAATTGTGGCTGTGGGAGCTTTTTTCGTTTTGCTAAATTTGAAATAAACATGATCTGCGTATGGTATACAGGAACCTGCATGTCAAGTTTGGTGTTTTTAGCTTTTATAGTCTCCGAGATCTGTGTTCCTACAGACAGACGGACAGAAGGACATGGCTATATCGACTCGGCTGTTGATGCTGATCAAGAATATATATAGTTTATATAGTACACACATTTGCAGCAATTTATAACCCCCTTTTTCCCATTTTTAATGGGAACAGGGAGTAAAAAATGCAGGAACTCTTGCACAAAATCAAGTATACGTATTGAAAAACTAATAATAATGCCGAGTGCAATATATTTAATTATAACATGTGTTTTATGGACGTCTTGTTCTATATTATTTTATTGTTTTCAAACAAACAAATCAAATCATATTTTGCAGGACTATTAAGAATAACTGTCGAGCTTATTTCTACTAGAGAATCTTGAATATATGCTTGATTAAAGCTATAAATAATTACAAAACAGATCAGGAACAGTGTGAATTCTAAAGGAAGTTAGCTGGGGTCAAGAGGAGTTGGAGTTAAGTATCAGTGCCAAAGGAAAAGCAATCGAAATATTACAAAATGTGCTTGCTTCTCAGAAACAAGTTCTCATATATTGTGGCAAAAGGAGCAGCAGGTAGTGTTGCCTGTTGCCTATTTCCTAGTTTTGTCATGGGGAAATTGAATATATTATTTATGGATATTAAATGGCTTATATATCATGGTCTTGGCCAGTTGGCAGCTGTACCCAATACCAACCAGTGTCGATATCAAGTGTCGTTGCAGAGAACATGCAAAAGTTTATAACAAATATGCAGGCTGCATATTTTTTGATTTAATTTTTGGCTGCTTCGATTTGACTTTCGGAATAATTTAGACGTTGGCGTTCAGCCTCCACCCGCAAAAAGAAAAACTAATCTAACGCACAACAAGGCAAACGGAAGTTCACTTTTGGCCAATGAATGTGTTCGCCCCAACCCAATATCTAATACCTTATATACTCATATATGTATACTTAGCAGGCAGCTGGCTGAATGTTGTTGCCTTTTGATTTTATTTCGTTTCATGTTTTATTCACCACTTCCGCCGGAAATAGACATACAAGCGTGCCCACACAATGTAGTTGGAAGCCGTGCTGAAATTGAGATGCCCATATGAACTCGGCTCGGTTCGGTTCGTTTTTGGCAGCTCAATGGGCCGTCGCCGGCTGGCAAACATTTGTTTTGCCCAACAAAGTCGAAACTGTTTTCGCAAACAAATCCCACATAAATGCTCAATTTATAACAAACCGGAAGTTAAACTTAATCAAGCGTACTTTTTGGCTTATTGTTTAGTCTCCCTCCCTCTCTCTCTCTCTCTAGCACTTATGCTCTTTCACTCTATCTGCTTTTCCGTATTTACTTAACATATTTTATTGCGATACTTTTGTACTATATGATGTTGTGTCGCTCTGGGGCAGATTACATGAGGATTTGTTTGATGGCAGGGTTATTTCAGCAAAATATTTTCATTTTGTTGCTACTTTCAGTTTTAAGCAAATATTATGCTGCATTTGAACGCTGTTGTTGGCATTTATGTTTGTATTTTTGGCAATATTTTTATTGGTCTCTACATATGTATATGCGATACATTGTGTATGTTAGATTTGACATGACTGTAAACATTTATAGCCAATAAATAGTTATTGTCGAAGCTAAAATTGTACAGAAAACATAACATGAGCATTACTTTAACTCTATATAAGAGCTGTATTTCGTAGATGAAATAAAATCTTTTCATAGACAGAAAATGATTAAATATATTGATCAAATGTACTCAAAAAATTATAGACATTTGTTGAAACTTGATTACATGCATGTTTCTTTGCATAATCTTTAATTAAATAGTCAGTTTGTTTAGACAAATGTGCTGCAATTTTCGAAAATCAATTTGACTTTTATCGTATGTCCTTGTAAAAGCTACATCATCCTTCTTACTAATATGACAGACATGTGTATTTGTCTCTTCTTTAATTATTCTATAGAAAGTTGTGCAATAATTGAAATCGACATTAGACAAAATTATTTAGCTCGAATGCAAATTTGAGGGCAATTGCGAAGCAATTAACCCAAATGAAATAAGTTTGTAAACATGTCTTTGGGCGGCGGTGGGTGGGCGTGTCTGCCTGTCTCTCGTATACCATTGTTTGTATTCAGTTAGCAGACTCAAGTGCACACAATACAACCCATACAAACATAAATGCACACACACACACACACACACACACACACACACACACACACAGAGCAAACAAATGGAGACAGCGCCTGCGGGAGCGTCAAAGGGTGTATTTGGTTCATGAAATGCAACTAGGAATGCAGGCAGAACGTTAAGGGAAAAGTGGGTGGCAGGTGGAATGACAAAGGCAGTAACAAACGTTTTGCATTTGCTAATGCTTTCGATAATTGCACGATGCTAAGTTGCATACGAATCAATGCTCACAAAGCTCCTGGGGGATCTCACAAGGCATCCTGCTCATCAATAAACCGAGCCACATGGCAGGTGAACCGATTATCTTTATGTTGGCGCAATTAGAACGTATTGTTGTTAAATCATATGAATGAGTACATTATGTGCTTGAACAAAAGGCAAGTACTGAGAGCACGTATTTCAATGAGTTGAAATCGTGACTATTTATGTAGAGTTTTAAGGGCAATAATCAATTAAAATAGTCACTTTTAAAAACAAGTAAGAACGTTGCAGTCGGATAGACCCGACTGCGATATATTCTTTTTTGAACCTCTTTGCGGAGTCAGAAGTGGGCGTGGTAATTGTAATTTTTTTTAGTCAGATTAATCAAGGATGTGATTAGTAGCGCTTGTGCTAAATTTGGTTACTCTAGCTGTACGACTGAGGAAGATATAGGATTTTGCCGTTTGTGGGGGAAGGGGTGGGGGTTGGGGGGAGATCTTGACACTTTGTCTACCTATGGTATATATCAACATGTATACCAAGTTTGGTTGCTCTAGCTTCAAAAATGTGGAAAAAACTGGGTTCATATGGACAGACAGACGGAAATTTCACAACCCTAATACACTCTTTTTTCATCTTTTTCAAAAAATTAAAAATTAAATTAAATTAATTATGATTATATTGAATGAATTTATTTAAAATTTTCAAATTATTTACAAAGTACGTAGTCCTCGCTAGATTCACAGAAATGAATTATTATTTACTTTTACAGTTATTTTCGACATTATTGAAGCTACAGTATACTCTAGTTTGTAATCAAATATTGCTAATGAATCGAGACGACCTTGTCCATTGACAATCAAGAGAATACAATGTTGTATAGACTTACAACTCAAAATTAAAGCATAGCTCAAAACAATTTTCCAGAGCATTTCGGCCAAACTTATAATCAAAATTATAAATCAAAGCAAATAATGGGAATATGTCGGTAAAACCGCCTCTTAAATTTGGCTATGCGACGTTGAGGTTTGCCGGCCGAGCTATGAAGCGGCGTGAGTTGCTGGCAAAGGGATTTCCGCTGTGTCGGCTGGGCATGCTAGGAATGAATCCTAACCGAGCACGTCGTGGTGCTGCCAGCTCTTCCCACAATGCGAACAAGTGGCAGCTGCAGTTGGAGATAGAGCGCTCTAAGGATGAAGGTCAACTGTTGTCCTTACCTATGCTCATTTATCTGTACAGTCCCTGGAAAAGGCTAAATACGAAGCTTAATCTTTTGAAGCTGAAGCTACTCTGGGATTGGCAGTTTGTCGAATCAGAGTTTGTGGACAATTCAAAACAGGCGATTGTGGTTATAAGCAAGTTCATACTCGAGGGGCGAGAACACTATATGCAACGTTGCACTACACCAATGGGTTTGAAGCAGATCAAGCATGATCTTCTTAAATCGGAAAATCAGTACTGCCACAACTGGCCAACTAAGCTGCTGCGCTTCGAGAAGCGGCATATTCGGCGTGCTATTCCTATAAAGGTACAGCGATTGTCGCACTATGATCATAAGTTTGCCTTTGTCGACATGATCTTCTTGGCGTGCCGCAGAGCCAACGATTTCCAGGCCAAATGGGAAATACGCGAGATACGGAATCTGATTGTGCAAAACGCAAAAACCGATAAAGCTATGGCAACAAATCCCATTATATTTGCCGAGTTCTTTGTGCGTTTCCGTAGGGATTACTCCCTGCCGCCAACGGTACGTGCGGGTCACTGGCTGGTTTCCACCTACAAGATACTGCAATTTGATGTGCTCAACTATCATCCAGAGTTTCGAGTCGGCAGCGGCATCGATAAGTTAAATAGAACCGTTCAGCCACTTTCACGCGGCTCGTCTCAAAATTAAACAATATGACTATATTTGAATTTTACCTGTGCAACCAAATATAAACTATTTTTCCAAGTTCAACTTAAAAACTTGTATAAGTCCTTGTCGAATCATAAGCCAAACTTAACGCAGTTGTGTTTTGCCCAGCAGCTAAGGCGTCCATAATCTCCACGATAATGAGCTTTTCGCTATGCACCACCGCCAGGTGCCGCCAGCCCTGGTCGAATCTAAAGCAAAGTTGTGTCAGTAAGAAAGAAAAGAAAAATAAAGTAGAAAAAACTGCAAAGTGCAAGATGTGTTGCTTTACTTATCCTTGGTATCCGCCTTCTGCTAACTTTGTTGTGTTGTTGATGAGCTGGCGACGTTGTTCATGAATTTCTAATGCCAAATACAGCAGGGAATTGCAGCTGGTTGAGTGACGGCAATAGATACTACAGGTAGGTTGGTAAGCTAGTTGGAATGAGCTACAGGTGAACATTAGCTTGAGGACTTCTATTGATGATAAGTAGTTGATAATAAAGAAATGTTTATTTCATTTTCGTGTTGCATTTTGTTTCAATCAAGTTAATAACAAGCAACTAAATAAACTATGTCGTGTTGTCGCATGTTTACAAGAATTAAAATGAATAACTGCATTTTATCTTATTTTCTGAAAATAGAAAGTTGTATGCAAAATATAATTTATGTATTTGAAAAATGCTTGCCCTTTAAAGTCTTCTTCAATGTAATGAACGCTGCAAATTTATAGAACCTATCTCTAGACATAAGTTCTTTTGCCTATCAGGTGGCCATATATCTCGCCATATCTTACATATCAGCTGGCGCAAATTGTTGCAGCTGCCACAAGAAAATGGCAAAGTAAGAATAGCATAGTCAATTCAATGCTGTGGCGCTTATCAGAACACGTTTCACTGCAGTCTGTCGATAAGTTGAATTTAGTATGCGTGTGGGTGGGGAGGTTTGTGTGGAAAGAGTGTAAGAGGAAGGGTAGAAGTACAAATGCTGCTTTGTTTGAACTTTGTGCGATATGGATTCTTTCGACACTTTGTGGTTTCCGTTTTTCCTGCTGCTGCTTCGCTGCATTTGAATTTAAAGCATGCAATTTTATGCTTTTAATTTTACGCTTAATAAATTTTGTGGCTTTGGCAACTGGGAAATGTATAAGAGACGTTTTGCCCCACAACCGCAACTAATAATGAATTTAAATTTAATGATATACTTAAAGCGTAGTGCTTATTTGTGCAGAATAAGTAAATATATACATGTTTACTACTTGGAATATACTGAGAATAGATTTAGCTGCAGGAATTTCATCCAAAAGATACTTACTTGTATTGAAGTGCAATCGAAATTAAGTTATTTTTGCAAGTGATTTTCGTTAAAAAACAAAGAACTCTTCAAGAAGCCAAGCTGCACTCCACACGCTCTCATATCATACATCATTTGCTGTCAAGTTTTTAAACTGAAAAGCACTTGGCCAAGAAGGGCGCTGTGACAACAAGTTGGGCGTGTCGAAAAACTTGAAATTGTTTTCGAAATTGCAATGTCACGCTACGCCCGTAGCGCCCCACCAACACAACAGAGAAGGACTCGCATTAACTCGAAAGTTTCGTGGCGAAAAACAAAACTTGATATAACTAAAAAGATATCTATCGGTTTGACGAAGTTTATACATCCTTTATATGACAAATTAGAGTTCAGTTGAGTGCAGCCAGGTTGAAAATCTATTCAAGTTTTTCAGATTGGTTCATTATAAGATAATCTAGATTATACGATTTACTGAGTTACAACAAAACTTGAACAACAATCAAGATAGTTTAAAGTAAACTATGCAAGCTGCATGCAATGACAGCGGCTTACAGGGCGTATACTCAACTTGCGATACGTTAACAGCGATACTTGGCCATTTCCAGCAATGACAATTCCATTTTGCACTCTAGACTTGGACCACTGACCGCCGTAATGGGCAACAAAACAAACGACGCCATTGACAGGACACTTGCTGCAGGACTCGGCAGCGTGCGCCTGCTGATGACAATGACTTTTTAAATTGTTTCATGAAAGTGTCAGCTTTGGTCAAAAAGTTTAGCAGCTGCTGCGATATAAATGAGCACTGCCAACACCCAAGAGTGACACAGTATAAAAAAAAAGCATACCCAAAAGCGAGCTGCCTGCTTCCTGCTGCCCAATAGTTAACATCATTATGCTCATCATCATTATCATTGCCATGCGACACGACGAAGACAATGTCGCTACGTGTTAATGAGCATGAGCGGACGGAATCAGACTTTATGACTTCATTCCGCTCCTTCGCCGCCCCCTTTGCGGTTTTCACGCAGCAAATTGCAGGTGTGGTCGCCACACCGCAGACAGCGTTGTCAGCTGTGACTGCAACTGGAACTGGGCTGCCCTGTCCGCCTGTCTGTCAGTTAACATTGCAGGTGATGATGCTGCCAACGGGCGTCTGCATCGACATCGGCAGACACTATTAAATAGACATTCGTTGGCTTTCATAGCGCCATTGGAGCGCAAAGTGCTGGCAACCATATGCGTGGCTTTGAATGTCAGGCTCAGCTGTGTGCTAAAAGCAACGCCACGAATGCCATGCAACTCATACGCCCCATTGGCTAGGATAACTCATAATTAAGGTGTGCCAGCAAAGGAGCTTCGTCGAAGCCTTGAATATACACATTTTTGGCCAGCTGTTTTAGTGAATAATAGCCCAATTGAAAACCAAGCCTCACAGCCAAGACAATTCGCGAAAAGGATGCAATCAATATTTTAAAGCAACTTGAAGAGTCTAAATTGAACTTTAACAAACTTTAGAATCGTCGAATAGTTGGAACTTATACAAGGTTTATATTATAAACAACTTTTTAATCGCTTGCCATATACATACTCGTATGTATTTATGTTCTTCTGCCACATCCAAAGCTAAACAAAACAAGCTTGTTGTTTAAACAATTGCTAGCTTAAATTGCATTTCATAAATAATCCAGCATGTAATGCCAATTAAATTCAAGACTATTGTGCAATGCGAAATTTTGCTAAAAGGAGTAGCATTCAAATAACAAAAAAACAAGAAAGAAATGTTATCTTCGGCTTGCCGAAGATATATACCCTTGCAGACATGATTTGCATAAGAAAACTTATTTCCTATGGCAGCTATAAGATATAGTGATCCAATTTTGATTAAATTTAGTCAAAATATGTAGAATGTGCTTTAACTTAGATATAGTGAGTTTGGTTCAGATATTTTGAAAAACCAAACATTTTTTCATACAAAAACTTATTTACAACCGATCTTTCCTATGGCAGCTATATGTTATAGTGTTCCGATCTGGCCAATTCAACTATGGGTACTACCTGCAATAAGAAGAAGCATCTGTGCCAATTTTCATCATGATAGCTCTAGAACAGTCTTGAAAAACGCATATAAACAGACAGACGGACATGACTCGGCTGTTGATGCTGATGACGAATATATAAATTTTTTTTCTGAAACGTCTCCTTCAATGCGTTACACATTTTGTGACAAAATTATAATATCCTCTGCAAGGGTATACAAAATGTAAGTACACCTAAGTCCTAAACTATATTTGGTTTAAGCTGAGAAAACTGTATATGCATAAAGTAAGCTAGTGAAAATGCATGCAAATATTTATAAAAATCGACAGACGCCTTATTGTAAACAATTCACAATTGTTTCTTTGTTTATTGTTAAAAATATTGAAATTCATTTCTTTAGAGTTAAAAGAAATGCATCAAACTCAATTCAATTTGAATTGATAACATACAAAATTTAAATGTTAGAACAAAAACAAATTGGCATGCAAATTGGGTTTTGGGGCAATGCATGGCTCGGCAATATTGCCTCAAGAAATCGATGAATGGACATGCGAGTTGAGCTTGAAATGTGTATTAAATGCAAGAGGGATGTAAAAAAAGCAAAGTTTTTAACAACGATCTTGCAGTTATTTATTTAATACTGAAAAGAGGCTTAATTTCTTACAGAGTAGTTAAATTTGTGGCATAAAGAAAGAAAAGTTAAAGACAATAACGCCATAAAAGGAAATTGAATTTGCAATGACCCAATAAATAAATCTCAAGACTATATATTTTTGAGCTTAAGAGCCAAGTTGCAACAATCAAACTTTTTAATTAAATATTGGCGTTGCTTTGCTCTTCACTCTTTGGCATGAATCACTTGCATATGTATGAAGAGCGCTGCCGTAAACTCGCTTCTTATACCCCTCCTCAACTACGCTCATGTGTGTGCATAAAACTTGAGCAGCTCATGGGGTAAGTATGGAAAATATTTAAAAGAAAAGTTTGACTTAAATAAAATGAAGAACAAAATCAGCTTTTATAGGAACATTGACGATTGAATACACTAGCAGACATATAATTATTAATTTGATAGGTTTACAAATATGATAATCTAATGAAAACTCAGTTTCCTACCAATGTTTCTACTGTCAAATATGAGCTTTAGATCAAATTAACTTGAAAATTGTTAAGGTTTATTTTAAAAAACTCAACTGAAAGGTTTTTTATAGTAATATTTTCAGCTTAATAAACCGCTATACCCTTTGTAAGTGTATCAAAATAAACACTCTTAATGCAGCAGACGAAACCCGCCCAACGGAACAGAGCCTCAGCGGAGCTTTTGAGATTTAAAAATTGTAAAACAAATAACTTAAATTTTGTTAGCACTTCAACAAAAACTATGTGCGATGTACATAAACAGTGTGTATGTACATCACACTATGTACTTATTGTGTGTATATTATTGCAGTTTTTCTTTTTTTTTAAATATTCAAGCGAGCAATGCCGAAGCGTTTCAAAGTTATTTTTAATGAGCACTCGTATGACTAAAATTATTTTATACTTATGCTAACGTGGTTTGCTTGATGAAAAATTACTTTCATTTTAATTAGGAGCTGCGGAAAAGTGCAATGGAAAAGAGTGCAAAAAGACGAAAAATTAAATTAAAAACACTTTCGTGCATTTAAGCAAATAAAGAGCGACGGTCACGTGGGCGTTCTGCTGTAACACACGCACGCAGACACACACACCTCACATACACCCCCTCACACACACACACATACACATAAGTCCATGCACCTGGCTGCACTTTGAGGTTATGTTGCAAAATGCATGCGGTTTTAACCACGTGACGCGCAACGGAGTTTTATTTTTTAATTAAGCTGTTTACCTTTACTCTTAATGTCCTTGCATCGTTCCCTTTATGTACTGCTTCTACCGCTGAACAGGTAAAAACTTGTTTGTTTTTGCTGCCCCCAAGAAAATGCTAGCGGTTTTTTTTTCGTCGCCGACGTTACGAAAACCTCGGCGCCTCGTCGCCTCACCGCCGCCGACGCCACAGTGGGTCAAGTGAGCAGCAGAGCCTTTGCTCGTCCACCTGTCGACAGTACAATTAAGAATGTGCAAACAAGGATATCACTTGGCTTGACAATTTTATGGGCTGGTACAATGCCAAGAGCTTTAACACAACACAGTAACAATGCGATGTAACCTTTGAATGCAGATTGCTAAAGAATATGCAGCAATTTAATTATGTAGGAAAAATAGCATACCACAAAATATTGATAAGTAAACAACAAAATTGATCAGCTAAAAATTGCTGCGCACAAAGTTCTCAATATCGACAGTGTTGTGCAACGACTAACAGCTAATGTTCCGTCATTTCGTTCAGAATAAGTTCAATTGAACGCGTCAAAGGAATGAACGACTGAACTTGTTCAGTTGTTTAACCAATAACGATAACAAGTATCGATTTCAGAGTTGCCTGGTTACATCGAGGAACGATAAATATAAATTAAGCACTTTGAGTGTTTGTATAATGTTTCAAGGTAAATTTAAATAATTTAAACTAATAACAAGTACTAATTAATTATTTATTTTATTGTATTTATAATAAAATAGTAACAACTAAGTGCACTTGTGAAACATTGTAGGTACAGCAAATATCAACACAAAAAAAATCTGATTTAGGTCTTCAAATGTGCAGAAAAATGTGAAAACGTTGAATCAGGATGCGATAGTTGACATTTTTTTGGTTGGAATATATAGTAAAAACATTTTGAAGGTCGCTAGCATACAACTTCTTTCTTCTTTCTTTATACGGATTTGTGATATCTCTGATATTTCTGATATCCTGTAAAGACAAAAGCAATTAACAAGGACTTTGAAAAGCAGCTCATTTGGCTATTTTGCCACAATTTGATTAATTTACTGCCATTAGTTAGCAACCAAATACCTAATTTGGATGCCGCTGCAGCTAAATGTATCACGTTGCATCCTTTGAAAAAAAAAATTAATTAAATTGAGCAGTAAAGTCAATTAATTGCAACATTTTTGGTTAATTAAAGCTCTTGAAATTTTCATACGTGTGGCCTAGGCATGTAAATCGCGTTTTACAGCATCACACAATACAATTAATTAAATTGTTTTTAACATCAGACTTGTTTTTTTTTTTCAATTGGTCTCAGGTGAGTCGGCATTAAATATTAGGCAATCGCAGCATAAATAACATGATATTTAAATTTATAGCGATAAATTATCGATTAAAAGCGCTTTTTCACTTAAAATGTTCCGCTTTTTCGGTCAAACGGTCAAAAAAGGCAAGAAGATTGCATTTCTAAAATTCAATGCAATAACAATTTAGGCAGGGATCGACTTTAATATATTTATTTGTATATATGTATGTTTACATACAATACAATGTATATATTTTATATTGCTCCTAATTTTTTTTCCAATTGGAAAATGTTGCATGTAGAATAATGTCAAGCGCAATTGACTTTGATAATGCAATTTGCTGGCAACTTTTTTTTTATTGATTGATAATAACGACTGAAGTGTTGGCTGTTATTGATAAAAGTACAAAGCTACTGGCAGATGAAGTCACCTGCACGACTACAGGTTAAGCTTATAGAGATGAGCATAAATCGCGCAATATTACCAGTCTGTTAACGTTTTATAATATATTCCTGCAAAGAATCACCTATAAAAAAATAGCTTCTTAGGTAAATTTTAATATTCTAGATTATTCTGCATTTTTTTTTTTAGCCCAAAATCATTTATTTTAGTTTAGCGATATCGAAATATTACCATATTTTCTGCATTTTTTGAACCTTATTTTTTGCCGCGGCTAAAAAAAAAAACCATCGTTTTTACAGAACAATTTTGAGTAACACATAAAAGCTAGCCAGCTTTTCATTTCTAGTGGGAGCCTTTCAGAACAAACTCAGCCTGACAGTAGGATAAAAGCTCTTTGATGTATTACTTTCAATATTATACTCGCCAGCTTGCGTCTATGTAACGAACATTGTACCCATCAATATTTTGTTATATCGATTTTTTTTAGATAAGATCACTCTTGATTCATGGAAAGTGGGAATTACAGTGAATGTTAGTTTTCAGTCGATCGCGCGTAGACCGAAGTTTTGTGGGCAGGCAACAAAGTATAAGTATTTTAAGTCCCAATCACTTCCTCTATTTGGTTAAAAAAAAGCTAGTTCAAGCGCTGCCAACTTCACGTGCAATGACAGAAAATAGCTAGTTTTTTAATCAGCTGATCCCTAGTTAACAGTTTTTGACGATTTCGCAATTTTTGATCTATTTTGCGGAATTTTATTGTTTTCGGGGTGGATCTTGAAATAAAATGAATAAGGTATGAATAGGAAATTTAATTATCTAGTTTTGATTTTTGTCCAAAGACTTAAAATCACGCTCTTTTACGCTTTAATTTTGCTGTTTGAACGCATGTCCTTCGGTAATTTCGGTTTTTGCTTATTTGCCACTAAAACAACCTTATGGCTATTTTGAATCAAACTGTATCGAAAATAATAATTATTTGAAAGAAAGTTATTATATACAAAAAACGAAAAGATTAAGAAAACTTCAGATGTCCTTTGTATGAATATGTTTTTCACCTTTTGCGGAATTTATAATTATAAGGAAATTAGTTATTTGACAAACCCAATTTTTGAAAATAAAGTTCAAAATTGAATTACAAGTATTATGATTTGGTAATCGAAATGCAAGTTTTTTGATTCGGAAATGGGAGTATACTTAAATTTGATCGGGATCAAACGGTTCAAGCATCTATGGATAAATAAGTCAAATATGTATTGATAGCGTATAGTTTCGAAAACTAGTAAGTTTTGAAGTACGCGGATGAATATTGAAAAGCATATTCAGACAGGTAAGCTAACATTGCGCATCTCTAAGCACTTCATGGATAATTTTCTGCCAATAACGCGTTCCATTGATTTTTATTTTTACGTTAAGCTTACAGTTGGAATTGTGTAATTGACGCCATGTACGTGCATTGGTATAAAAACTTGATTAGTGCCGCATGGAACAGCAACAGCAGCAGCAGTCGCCTCTGACAATTACTATCCCCGATCCTAAAATGGACAAAGGCCCATGGCCGAACAAATTCTACACTTTGTGCGCAAATTAGCTGCAATCGTCCAAAAGCAACGCGTACGGCATGAAAAACAAAGCCCCACATCACATCACATCCCAGGCAAATGCAAATGCCAGCAATGATGAAAGCAGTGCTGCAGCAAACGTTAGAGACATCAGAGACGCCAGAGACATCGCAGACATACGCATCAGTGGCCTTCAACAGAAGCGAAGGGAGTCGCCATTAGCGGCTCTTGTGGTCATTACCTCTTTTTGTGGTGCCCTGTGCCGCGCATGGTCGCATGGATAACAAAAGACCGCCCGTGGTTTTTGGGAAGCGCGTGCCTTCTCTGGCCTTTTGACGCGTTTGGCAAACAAAAGATTTGGTGGTGCTGCTGCTGCTGCTGTGGCTGATTCTGCTTGGCTAAAAGGCGCTGCCAATGGACCATCACGTAGTGTCATATGCATTCCAGCTAAAACCAGCACACACACATTCACACTTATTGAATGCTTTCTATTCTGTGCCAATTTCAGTTTTCTGAAATGTCTCATCCGCATGAAAGCATTCAAAATGGCTTCGAGTTTGGCCTGCAGCTGGATAAAATTCAAAGCGGTTTCTATATTTTTTAAAGTTTAAGGAAAGTCTGCCAAAGGCTCAAGTCATTAGGTTTTACAGACAGCGAAAGAACTTTAAATCGGTTGATGCTAACAAAATGTCGACTGCCAAAAGATAATGTTAAATAGCCGTGAAATTCAATTCCGATTTGAAAAAGCTTTCTTGTACGATGTGTGAGAGCAATAAAAATGTAAGCTAGTCGGCTTATCTTTGAATCATTTCGTTTGGCACTTCAAAACTTTTGCGCATCGATGCAAATCGATCATGAAAATTTACGAGACATTGCTCAAAGTGCGTCATAAAATTGCGCCAGGAAACTAATTAAGTACATAAAATGCGGATTAACGGCTTTCAAAGTGCCATAAAATGCCATAGCGCAACAATTAGCCAAAAGTCCAAGGATGTGAGATCTAAATGCAATGGAATGCGAATATGTTGTCAGCCATAAAAGCAAAAACGAGACTTCAACTCAACTCGGCTCGGGTTTTTGGTGTGGCCAAAATGCAAAAAGCTGGAGCGGCCTTTTGGCAATGAAAACCAATGCAAAGTCGTTAAAAGCAACCAAAGTTGTTGCCCAGAAAAGCAGCAAGCGAATCAGCTTTTCTATTACCAAACTTTGAATACTCTTTTGGGTAGAAAATTTGTATTTTTATTAGAGATAAAGTTGAGTTTTAGCAGTTTTTAATAGCAGTAAAGTACCACAATCGATAGTAACATGTTTGGAATGTTTTAAAACAATATTTAGAATTTTGGAAAATATAATAGAAAACGCTCAAAGAGAAATAAACGATTGTGTATATTAATTGTTTTGCAACAATAGTTTGAAAATTCTTTTTTATTCCTTTTAGCTTGATATCAATAAAGTTTTTATAAACTATATTATGTTATTTTCAATACATGCCAAACTTTATGGCAAACTTGTACTATCACATTTGAAGAGCATCATTGGTGTATATACGTATATATATAGAAAAGCAGGCGAAAACTTTTTAATTTAATGCATCATCGTAACAATTTGATACTTTGATTGCGAATCGGCTGTAAAAATAGTTTCGCTTTGGCTCTCTGATTCCCTTTTGGTTTGCCTCTGTCTTTGACGCACCGCGTCCACATCACGAGCTGTCAGCCAAAGCTGACCTAATAAGCAACTTGGCAAAAAGTTTCAGTTTCAGTTGCAGCCTCAACTTTGAACTCTGCCACCAGCCAACGGCCACTGGCCCACGATGAGGATTAGGTCCAGCTAACCCGTCGCGAGGCCGTTTCAATTAAAATAAATTAAATGCGACGCGCGGTCGCAAATGTCAAAACTGTTTGTGGCTCAATTAGGCGCACTGTCAAAATTTACGTAGAGTTTGCGTCGAAAAACGCCTGACAGGCACGGGACAGATGATGAACTGTAAATTGGATGCGCCTGTCTCGATGGGTATCCATGGCAGAGTCAGAGGGGTACAAATGGGAGCCAGAAGCGACAAGCCAAACTTCTTGTATATGATGAAAGCTGCCCAAAACATTCTTCAAATCTAAATCTCACCGATTCTCCCTGCTGTCGTTCATTGTGCTGCCTTAAGCGAGCTTAAAAGTTGTGTTTTTTTCTTTTTTTAGAAAAGTTTCACTGGCTATAAGCAGTAAAACAAAGGATTTGCCAGATTTTGAAACAATAATGTTAAGCAGCAGTGTAAATAAAATACAGTAAAAGCTAAGTTAAGTTAAATAAAATTCAATTAAATACATTTGCAAACACACTTTTTACTTTTGGATTATATATACTGTTGTTGTTATTCAGTTGCTCCTCTTGTAGGTACTTAGTTTGAGTAGGGGTTTTTTTTTTTTTTTTGGCAGCAGTTGCTACAAGAACAATAAAATAAAAATGTTAATAAGTCGGGCTAAAGCATGAATCAAAAAAAGCAGATTACGCCATTTGAGCTTCAAATATAATTCTCTGATTAAAAAGCACTTAAAAAAAAAATTGTTTTAATATTTCGTGCTAAGACCTAGAATATGTGACTTTGGTTAAGATAACTTGAGAAAAAAAATGGCAATAAATAATTTTATTTGAAAGTTTGGAGAATTCTTGTCAAAATACTTTACTCGCATTTTCAAATCGATTCATTCGAATTAAAGTTATTGTTATTATTAAGGCTACAACATTTAGCCCCTCATAACATGGCAACGACGAAATACACTGAAATAAAATGATCCAAATACTTGATTTAAGTGCAGAGAATGCCCCTTAGGTGATCAACATTGATAAAAAACAAGTAAGAACGTTGCAGTCGAGCTCACCCAACTGCGATATACTCTGTTTTCTGTACGTAAAAATTTTTTTCTCCAATCTGTTGAAGAGTTCAAATGGAGTCATACTGCAAAATTTGGGGTTTCTAGCTATAAGGGTGTAGGAGATACAGGTTTAGCTCATTTGCGGGGGTGGTAGTGGGCGTGGCATATTTTTTTTTGGCAGGTCGGTCAAGGGTGTGGTCACTAGTCTTTATGTCAAATTTGGTTACTCTAGCTGTAAAACTGTGGAAGATATAGGTTTTTGCGGTTTGTGGGGGAAGGGGTGGGGGTGGGGGGGAGATCTTGACACTTTGTCTGCCTATGGTATATACCAACATGTATACCAAGTTTGGATGCTCTAGCTTCAAAATTGTGGAAAAAACCTGCGTTCATACAGACAGACGGACAGACAGACGGACAGACGGACATTTCACAAACCCAATATTCTCTTATTTTCCATTTTGGAAAACAGTATAAAAAGTATGCTGAACAATAACATATAGGTTCGGAGACTCATCCTAATGCCTTTTACAAAGATTTACAGTACCTATAACCTCTTTTTACCCATTTCAAATGGATACAAGCAGTAAAAATGAATTTCGAAAATCTCTGGAGGATATAGGTTTTTGCTAAATTGCGCCAAAGCGGGTGGTGTGGAGATTTTTAACATTATATCTGCCTATAATGTAAATAGACGGACAGAAAGACAAAAAATTTCAGCCCAATACACTTTTTTACTCTTTTTCCCATTAAAAATGGGAAAAAGGTAGTTATAAAGTACTGCAAATGTGTGTAACAGACAGAAGGAGACATTTCCGACTATATAAACTATATATATTCTTGATCAGGATCAACAGCCGAGACGAACTAGCCGTGTCGTCTGTCTGTCCGTCTGTCCGTATGAACACACAGATCTCAGAGACTATAAGAGCTAGAGACACCAAACTTGGCATGCAGGTTCCTGTATACCATACGCAGATCAAGTTTATTTCAAATTTCGGATGCACCCCAACGCACCCCCGCAAATCGCAAAAGGACTCCCACAGAACTACTTAAAATGCAAGTTGGGAGCAGGGAGTCTCGTAGTCGGGCACACTCGACTAGAGTATTCTTACTTGTTTCATATTAAAAACAAGTGAGAACGTTGCAGTCGGGCTCCCCCGACTGCGATATACTCTGTTTTCTGTACGTATATTAAATTAAATTCTTTTAAAGACTACTTATATATATGTATATGCTACGAACTATAAAATTCTTTCTACTAAGTGCAGAACGCTGCGAGCGCCCAAAGCAGAGCGAAACGCTTACTTGTCAAAATGATCGCTCGTTTACTGGGGCGAGGGTGGGCGTGGCAAAATTTTTTTTCTCCAATCTATTGAAGAGTTCAAATGGAGTCATACTGCAAAATTTGGGGTTTCTAGCTATAAGTGTGTAGGAGATACAGGTTTAGCTCATTTGCGGGGGCGGTTGTGGGCGTGGCATATTTTTTTGGCAGGTCGGTCAAGGATGTGGTCAATAGCCTTTATGTCAAATTTGGTTACTCTAGCTATAAAACTGTGGAAGATATAGGTTTTTGCGGTTTGTGGGGGAAGGGGTGGGGGTGGGGGGAGATCTTGACACTTTGTCTGACTATGGTATATACCAACATGTATGCCATGTTTGGATGCTCTATCTTCAAAACTGTGGAAAAAAACTGCGTTCATACGGACGGACGGACAGACGGACAGACGGACGGACGGACACTTCACAAACCCAATATACTCTTTTTTTTCCATTTTGGAAAACAGAGTATGAACAGTACAATTCCAACAACATGTAAAGGCGGATGCCTGTTTGAAGACACCAGAATAAATCTCATATTTCTGTAAACGTAAATTAAACTTTGAATTTAATGCAAAAAAAAAAAAACTCCATAAACGCATATTAATCAAAGCTTGACATTTTCATTGATTCAAAGTGAATTATTTGCCTTGATTTAAAGTTAAATAAACTAAGACAACACATTTTCTATGATACAAAGCATGTTTAACATATTTTATAAATGGCATAGTTTACTAATTTGAATACAAAAATAAATTTCAAAGTTATCCTTTTTTTTTAAATTTTTGCATTTCAAAAGGTAGTAAAAAGCTATTTACAGTTGCTTTTGTAAAGCGAGGGAGACTTCTATACCCTACTTTTTCATTTTTTTTTTCTAAACAAAGTCGAAGTAGAACTTGTTTATCTCAGTTACACAAGGCAGACCGTTGACTGCAGGTCATGGACGCGATTACCTCTAATTAAGCACCGCTCTAATGAGCAGCCAATCAACTCTCTGCAGACGCAGCAGAGACAGGTACAATGGTCAGAATGGAACGCCCACCAAAAAAAGCAGTAGCCTGGAGATTGTTGGCGCCATTGCAAAGAAACATGACATTTTAATTGGACTGCCAGTGGAATCAACACCTGCAAAGAGTCACCTAAATTACCTGGAAAAGCAGAGTAAATGAAGTAGTTTCTAATTAAACGGCAATTGGAAACGTGTGCTGCTGCGTTTAACTCGAAGGGGGAGAGGGGACGCCTACAAAATATTGTCGTTTTTGGATTCGGTCGTCAATTGTCACTGATCTAAATTTATGCAAATTGGCAGCTGCAACTTTAGTACAGTGTCCAGTGTGGCTTTCTGGTATGCGTGTGCAACATTTGCCACATTTCATTTTGCACGCGCCTCCAGTTCGCAGTTCGTTTGCCCTCTTAATGGCCATGCAACAGGGCAAGCCATTCATTTGGATGCCTCGGATGCAGCTGGAGTTGAAGCAGCAGCTAAAACTGAAGCTGAAGCTGGAACAGTTGTTGCAAGTTGCTAGTTGGCAGTTTGGCTGATTATTAAATCACAAGGCGAGCTGGAGCTGGAGTCGGAGCCGGAGCCGGGAGCGGCAATCTGATATGCAAAATCTCAACTAGTTTAGCTGCAACTTGCATTAAAGTCGCGAAACAACAGCAAAAGGCAAACCAAAGGGTTCCAGCTTAGTTGGATGCTTTTCCTCGTACATCTTCTCCACATTCTCTGGCTCACTCTGTGTGTATGTGTGTGTGTGTGTGTGTGTGTGTGTGTGTGTGTTAGCGTTAATTACAGCTCAGGCTAGCCGGGAACTGGCAAACGGCAACTTGTTAAAAATTTCCGCTGCCAGTTTATTAGAGGGCTACAGACACACCAACAGCTCCCTTCTCGTCCTCATTTGCATCCTTGTCCTCCTTCGCTCGTTAGAGTGGCTTGGCAATTAATTGAAGCTTAGTTTAACCTGTTTTAATAAGAATGAGACTCTGTTGCTGCAGCAGCTCAGATGACGCTCAGTAAAGTGCGCGATTTGGGCCTGGACTGCATATTATCTGCATTATGTGTAGAAAATCTTGGCATGCTAAAACTTGCTTAAATCATTGTGAATAAGTGCCGGAGTTGTAGTTAGTTTATTTAAAGCAGGCGATGTATCAACTAAATAAATAGCTAAGATACTAATTTTTTTTTTTTTTTTTTTGCAGGATTAGGAAACTTGAAGGCTCATCTGCAAAAGTTGAACTAAATCGAATAAATTCATGAAATATTTTTTGGAATTTCTTGACTTAATTTGAAGTATCATTACCATCATAATAAAGTACTGCAAATGTTTGTAGCAAGAAGACATCGATGGTATATTCTTGATTGGAGTCAACAGCCGAGTTGATTTGGCCACATCATCTGTACGTCTGTCTGTCCGTCCATATGTCTAGATACCCCAAACCTTATACCTAATGCAGATCAAGTTTATTTCAAATCGGGCACACTCAACCAGTTGAGATAATATAAAGTATGATTTCTACTTCAATTTAAATTTTTTTAAATTTACAATTTCTTATATTCCGGAATATTTATTCAAAATTTATATAAAATTCTATTATGGCCCTGGAAGCAATAAGCGGTGTCAATTGTCTGCCCTTTTTTAAGCGCTTCGATGCACTCCAAAAGGAGTGGAATCTTCAACAGATTCAAATGGCCACCAGCAACTTTACCAATCCCTATGCTTTAATGGCACCACCCTTTGAAAATGTAATACATTAAGCAGCTTTATTAGCAACACCTTATCCATTGATAACTTTGCCTGCAGCCTGCTGTAAATCTGCCCAAGATTCTTAACCACTGTAATGTACGTATGGAGTTTGATCATGGCACTACAACGCTGGGCTTCAGGTATCAGGGGGGAGTGATACTTTGCGCCGATTCGCGGGCCACGTCCGGCGAGTATATTGGTTCGCAGACCATGAGAAAGATTGTCGAGCTGACGAGCTATATGCTGGGCACCTTGGCCGGCGGCGCTGCCGACTGCGTCTACTGGGATCGTGTGCTGGCACGCGAGTGCCGACTGCATGAGCTGCGTTATAAACGCAGGATCACTGTGGATGCCGCAGCGCGTATGATGTGCAACATATCCACGGAGTACAAGGGCATGGGCCTGGTCATGGGCATGATGCTTGCAGGCTGCGATGATGAAGGCTGTAAGCTAATATATGTGGATTCGGAAGGCATGCGTTCGCATGGCAGCGTCTTTTCGGTGGGCAGCGGTTCTCCTTATGCACTGGGCGTGCTGGATACAGGCTATCGCTATGATCTGACTAATGAGGAGGCGTACGATTTGGCACGGCGTGCCATTTATCATGCCACCAGCAAAGATGCCTACTCCGGTGGCATTGTGCGTCTGTATCACATCAATGATAAGGGTTGGAAGAACATTTGCAACACGGATTGTAACGATCTGCACGATATATTCTGCGAAGAGTCGATGAGCAATGAGGGATCACCTGAAATGCCCTGTACGAGTAAGCTTTGGATGGAGCAGAAGCTGTCGCATGATGTTCAGGCAAAGGTAGCAGGTGTTACCACAGAGAAGGCACGAAAGCAATGAGGATTACCTAAAATGTAATGTGTGAGCGAAAGTTCAATAAATCAATTTCCTTATCAGAACTTAAAAACAGCTTAAGAACAATATGCCTAATACTCTACCTCATTAATACCTGGCTTAATTATATTTACTTTCTTGCATACGCTTTTGAGTATATCCCATAATTTGTTACTCATTTATCCACTTCTCGCTTAGCTGCTTTTGGCCAAAACAGATAACCCTTCATGCATTAAGGCTTGACCTCAAGCCTTGGCTTCCTTCTCTCTGAAATTCTTTCTTTTCGTATCTCTCTTCATGCTCTCAATTGTATACATGCATGCGCCTTTAGCTTAAGTAATTTTCTAATGAAAACCGCAGTGGAAAAATGAGTTTGATGTCAGGGGTCGTTTGTCGTTGCAGCTTCCATTTCTGTTTTGTGTTTCACATCGGGTGCTTCAGCGGTGTTCATTAGATTAAAAGCAATTTACAGCAAAAACTTTTGCCCGCAAAATGCAAACGTTCTGCCTCCTGACTCTGACTCCGCCGCCAGCCGCCGGGACACACGTGCAGCAGCAGCTGGCATCTCACATGGTTGTTCCCAAAACGCCGTGCAAATGTCACCACTGCCATTTGGCGCCTTGGCTCACACTCCAAAGTCATTTGCCGTCTTTTGCCATTTTTATTTTGTTGGAATTCAACAAATTTGCGGATTTGGTTTGTAATTTATTAAATTTATCGCATGCTACTCGTAAGAGTTCCACTTCTCTTTCTATACCCATCTTTTGTGGCTGTGCCTTTCCGGCCAGGCTAAGCTTTCAGTCTCCAGTCTCCATCTCCAGCTCCAGCTCCAGCTCCCTAGTTAAGAGTAACTGTGCAACATTTGTTGATGACAACCCAAAAAGACACAAAATGCAGCAAATTCTATGGAGCGTACGTTTCGTTGCGTAGATTCGGAATGGAACGCCATTTGGGAAGTCGTTCCCAGCTTAGAAGTTATTATTTTGATTTATAGAAAAAGTTCGTTAGCAAGCTAAAGTTGGTCGTATATTGTCAGTAGGATGTTCGTCCTGCTGTTGTGCCTGCCCTTATTCCTAGTTGCTGTTATTGCAGCCATTTTGGGCAAATGTTGCTTTTGTTTTATGCATTGATACAAAAACAGCATGGTTCCATGTTGTTTTATTCAAATGGCTGTTATAATTAAGGTACAACATATATGTATATATATATTTTCTAAACGCCAACAATCAATTTTAACAAAACACTAACAATTAACAAAAAACAAAAACAATAACAACACAAAAAACAATATTTTATATCAAAATCTAGCTCTGATCCTTTGATGGCGATTCCTGGACTCACTCCACCAGCTGTACTTATAGCTGGTCAGCTTGGTGCAAGTTGAGATTCGTATTCCCGATGCATGGGCCTTGAGCCGCAAATTATTATCATTGGTCAGCAGCATTACGTGTGTTCGCTCAGCCTGCAATTGTAGACAGCAGTTAATTATGCTATCGTCCGGACAATCTATATTAATAAAGTTTTTAGCATCTTCGACCGCCGATTGAGCATCTATTTGTTTGTTTTCCTCAAACTTTCGGTTTAGATATTCTGTGGCACGTTTGGCAGCGTAGCCAACTGTCTGGCGCTTTAATTTATCGAGTTCCTTGATTACCATATAAGGTACGTAAAGAATACTGCCTTTTGTGCCTGTCGTTTTCAAATTTGCCACGTCCTCCAGAAGATGCAGCTCATGTAAAAGCACATTGGTGTCCAGCACAAAGTTCATGTAATCTAGCTTATGTTTTGGTAGCTTCTTAAATTTGCATAGTTGTGTTGATTCTTCTGGGTTAGGCTTTTGTACAGCAAGTACAACACTGCGCAATTTAATAACTGTCTTCACTTTAACAACCTGGGACTGGGAAGACTTTACTGCTGCTGTTTTCCCATTACTTGGTTTTAATACTTCATTGGGAAAACAAAATTTAAATTTTTTTAGTTCATCCTGCACGTTTTTCGTCTGTTCTTGGAAACTTGATTTGTCCTTATCTGGTACATTAATTTTACTGACTTGACTACGGTATTCAGTTATGTATTTCGTATGCCAAAACTTGGGCCTATGCTTATCTTTCTCCTGGTCGAGTTTCCTTGCATTGACGAAATTATAATTATTATTCAATCGTTTATTGTTGTCTTCGACTAGATATTTGGATATTGTAGATATTTTCTGTCTTTTAAACAACGAAATGATATCATCTAGTGTATCCAAATCTAAATTACATGTAAGATTTTTCTCGCTATATATTTTATACATTTTGAAATGAATTGAATATATTTTAGGTGCAATAGATTTGAATATTTGAGAAATACTAGTTTGCTACAGAAAATGTTTCCTAGACGAACGATAAGCCGGCCTGCTTTATTTGTTAACATCTGAACTTTCTTTATAGTTGCTATGATATAAAAGTAAGAATGCTCTAGTCGAGTGTGCCCGACTACGAGACTCCTTGCGCTCAACTTGCATTTCAAGCAGTTCAGCGACAACACAAGCAAGCAGCGCACTTAACTTGTCCAGTGCCTGTAAAACTGTTGTTTCTGCCTGCTGAGACGGTGGTAAGTAGGAGTTTTTTTTTCGATTTGCGGGGGTGAGGGCTGGTGCATCCGAAATTTGAAATAAACTTGATCATGCAAATTTTGGTGTCTCTAGCGGTGAGATCGACGCTTTCATGTAGACAGACAGACAGACGGACATGGCTAGATCGACTCGGCTGTTGATCCTGATCAAGAATATATATAGTTTATATAGTCGGAAATGCCTCCTTCTGTCTGTTACTGTACTGCAAATGTGTTACTTTATAGCTCCCTTTTTCTCATTTTGAATGGGAACAGGGAGTAAAAACTAACCCAATTCCCCACTGAAATACCTCACTCTGTTATGACCGGCGCCACTGTCAATTATATATGACACCGTTTTTCTATATAGGAAAACATTTAAAATATATAGCACATATATGTTTGTCTGACTACCACATTTGTCTGCCACATGCCTCGTTCCTCTACTCAACTTTCAACGTGATAAAAATTTGCATAAAATAATAATGCAGAAGGACAACGACGTTGACGGCATATTAATTGCGGCTATTACTTTCCACCAAATTAGCTGCTTCCACAGAAAAACATTCGCCATGCCACATGCCACATGGCTTGGCTATGCCCCAACTTTTGGCTCACGCTTTCTCTCTACCTCTCGCTCTGTCTTCGGGCTAATATGCGCTTAAAAAGCATGCGACGATAACAAAAACTATAATTTAAATTAATTTGCAAACGCAACAACAACGACAACATGAAAACTGCAACACCTGCACCATTGCTAATGTTATTGTTCTTGTTTTTCTTGTTGTTGTTGTTGCTGTTGCTGTTGCTGTTGTTGCCATTCCACTTTTGTCAACGAGCTCAAATTCAATGAAATTTCACACTTTGTCGTTAAAAGCCGCGCCGCTTGCGAGCGCAAATACGAGTGGAGGCAAATGAGGAAATGTGGGAGAGATGGTGGCAGAGAGGGTGGAACAGGGGGCAGTTAACTGGCAGGCATAAGGATGCAAATATGCAAATGGATTTTGCCAAGCGCACAGAGTGGAAGCATGCACAGAGGCTGACAGGGGGGGCTAGAGGGGAGTCGAGAGTGTTTGACAAGCAAGCGTGACTGTTGAGCTGGGAGTTGGCAGCTTGGATGATGTGCAGCTGGAAGGCGGCATCTTCATTTAGACCAGCGCCAACTCGACAGAGATGCGAGTGCTCCATGTGTGCTGCAATTGCTGATATACCCTGCACCAAAGTAAAAATGTCAAAAGGCATGCCAAACTTGTGGTAAATGGGTAATTTTGACTCGACTTACTAAAAATGTCGATTAAAATTTAGTTTTATAAAGATTTTAACACTATGTCTGCCTGTTATATATATCAACATGTATACCAAGTTTGGTTGCTCTAGCTTCAAAACTGTGGAAAAATACTGCGTTCATATGGACGGACTGACAGACAGACAGACGGACATTTCACAAACCTAATATACTCTTTTTTCTTTCTGTGAGATAGTAGGCCTTGAATCTTGGCAAAAATATCTCCAAGTAGGCCTTGTCCTTGGCCTTGTGCTTACAGGTCATTTCTTGGTCGAGCAGTTCATTCTTGATGTTTCGGGATAATGTTGCGCTTGTTGTTGCCGCTGTCAAGTAACACGTTCGGCTGGGCTTGTAGGAGCAGCTGACTGGGAGAACGGCTGGAAGGGGAAGTGAGCATGGAAACTGCGGACGATGCCTCGTTTGGCATTTTCATTAACGGAGCCGACAGAGTCGCGGCGAAATAAGCAGTCGACGACGACAAATGCAAATGCAGCGCCAGGGCAGCAGATCCAAGACACGCGCCTCACCAACAACTACAGCAACTACAGAAGAATAGCAGCAGCAGCAGCAGCAGCAACAACGGCCACATTAGCAACTGCAGCAGCAACAAGAACGGCAGCAACATTACAAGCAGCAACGGCAACGGCAGCAACAACAGCAGAAACTGGGTACATCTTCTGCAGCTACAACAGCTTTGGTGTCAGATGCACTTCCAATTTATCAGCTCGTGGCCTCAAACACTCTCTGCAACGTGGGGCAACTTCAAAGCGCAGATGTTGTTGCTGCTGCTGCTGCTGCTGGCGTCGTGTGTTCTCCGTTTATTGCCACTTTGGAGGCGGCAACTGCACATTAGTTGCATATCTGTTGAAATTCACGGCAATTAGTTGCCATGTTATTGTTGTTGTGTTTGTGGCAACAAATGCTGCAGAGGCAATATGAAAATTAGCCGATTTAATTATATTGCTGCGAATACTACGAACTTGGCATTGAAGTATGTAACTCAGCTAGCAATTAGTTAGGCATGATAAAATACTTGAACTTCTGGTTAGAAAAGTAATTTAAATAAAAAGCATAAAAGAGATCTTTGTCTTTACAAATTACTTAGCCATAATTTAAGCCTTAAGGATTATAGCTATATAGTTGCCGTCATCAATTTACATAAACCTAAATTGGCGCCTTGTCTTGTCCTTGTCGTTCATTTTGTAACTCATCGTTCAACGCTTTGTCGTTTGTCATATCCTGGATACATTTTTTTTTTTTGCAATGCCAAAATTGTGTCACAACTATTTCATTATCCGCTTACTTCGTTCGAGACAAAGCGGCATCATCTTTCCGCTTATCCCTGCAACACATTTCTCTCCAAATCCTTGTGATTGCAATGAATAATATTTTTAATGCAAATAACCGGCGGAACAGCAGGAGGCAAGCAGCTGGCGGGACGAGGGTCGAGGGACGACAACTTGACAACCACGTTGACAGCAGCAAGCGACAGCGAAAATGATGATGCGAATTGCAGCATGGCTAGGACTGGCCCAAAATAACGAGATGAGACTGGAAGACGGGTCGTTGTCCACTCATCGTGAGCACATTTCATTCATTTTCTTTTCCATTTCAATTGTCGTCAAGATTGCAGCAAGTTTGCCACCCAAAAACCCATCCACATGCCCAATGAATCGTCCATAGTCCGGTAATGAAATTTTGCTCATTGTTTCAGTTCGTTCGAGGCAATTTTTTTTAACTTGATGACCGAGTTTCCACATTTAGTTTCAGCTAGAATTCACGTACATAGCGCCAACTTTTTTATAGCATACTTTTTAGCGCGAACGGAATTCAAAGTATATGTGACTTTCAGAATTTGTTTTTAGCTATAAACTAGCTAAATACCTATATAAATTTCAATTGACACTAAAAAGCTCAAAATAATCAAAGCACAAATTCTTGAGTTTAATAAAAATGTGGACATCTGGTGAATTGTGGTCGAAATTGACTGCCAGAACACAAGTAGATTGAAAATACTATACTTATACATATATATAGATACTTATAGTATGTTTGGTTGTTAGAGTTCTGTGCGCATCTTTTATGCTCATCGGCTTGTCAACATTGTCATCGTTGTCGTCATTGTCATCTGAAATTCATTACGAGCTCCAACCAAGCTGGAGGATGGTGGGCGTGTCCATGGACTTTAGTGTTACTGCACTTTATTATTATTCATGGCAAGTAATTTGTTATCTGTGTGGCTCTCTCATTGTTTTTGCCTTATGCTATTAATTCATTTGTTGCAGAATGAAATTGCACTTTTGCATGTGTTTGCCGCTTTGCTCTGCAAAATTTGGGTCAGATCCCTTTTATAATAAGCAAATGTGTTTGCCACACACACATACAAACAATACATATAAACAAACACAAATTTACATGCTCGTACTTAGTATCTTGCCCATTTTGGTTTATTTATTTTATTTTCCACAACATTGACGACGTAACCTAATTTGTATTTAGATTCCCCAACTCCAATTCTCTGTTTGTCTATGTCTGTCTGTCATTAATTTATGCAAAAATTGACCCCAACAAGCCAACTGGCCATATTTTAACTATTCAACACACAAACACTAACTATGCTAATTTTTCGTATTAGAACACAGGTTTATATGTCGAACATGACCAAATTCACATCAGCAGGCAGGCTAAACATAACTGACATATTGTATGCAAATGCTTTAATAAATATAAGTATATGTTGTGTTTTCTATATATGTATATATATAAATGTTTATACAGGATAGGGTCATTCTACTTATTAGAAAAATATATAAAAAAGAGTTGGTTAGTTTTACAAATTGATAAAGCACATAATGTGAGTTAAGCAAATGACTCTGAATACTAATAGTTCAGCCTTGCACTACTCAAAAGTCTTCTTATATTTTCAAATCACATAGTGCTATTAAAAGCTTTAAGTTTTAAGAGCTACAATTTATATTTGACATCTTCATGCCAAAATCATGATATCCTTGCAGAGGGTATTATAATTTTGTCACGAAATGTGTAACGCCTCAGAAAAACGATTTGTATATTCGTGATCAGCACCAACAGCCGAGTCATGTCCGTCTGTCCGTTAATATGCGTTTTTGAAGACTTTGTTCTAGATCTATCTTGATAAAACTTGGCACAGATGCTTCTTCTTATTGCAGGTGGTACCTAAAGTTGAACTGGCCAGATCGGACCACTATTACATATAGCTTCCATGGGAACGATCGGTTGAAAAGTTAGTTGTTGTATGAAAAACTTTTGTGTTTTTCAAGATAACTCAACCAAACTCACTTAACCTTAGTTTAAGGACAGTTTATACATGATGACAAAGTTTCATCAAAATCGGACGACTATATCTTATAGCTGCCATAGGAACAATCGGTTGAAACATTTTTTGTATTTCAAAATAACCAAAATCACTAAACCTAACTTTTAAGACAGTTTATAGATGTTGACCAAATTTTATCAAATGCGGATCACTATATCTTATAGCTGCCATAGGAATGATCGGTTGAAAATAAGTTTCTGTATGAAAAAATTTTGTGTTTTTCAAAATATCTCGATCAAACTCATTATATCTAAATTAAAGCACGTTCTACACAAGTTGAAAAAATTTGATCAAAATCGGATAGCTATATCTTATAGCTGCCTTAGAAACAATAAGTTGAAAAATTAGTTTTCTTATGCAAATTCTTTCTGCTAAAGTATACATCTTCGGCAAGATGAAGATAACATTTCATTCTTGTTTTAAATTCAATGTGTTAATTTAATATAAACAATATTTTAATCGAATTTGAATTGTTATGTTTTTTTTTTGGCAGCTCCAATTTTAAGTGCAGATGCCTAGCATATTACATTTTGTGTAAAATTTAATTATTTGGACAGACAACGATGCAATCTGGCCATTTTCAATATTTTAAATTGCAAATTATATTGTTGAAAACTTAATGAATGCAATCAATACATATATATTGTTGAAAACTTAATGAATGCAATCAATACATACAAAAGCAAAGCTGACAAATGCAATTGTCAAGAATAATACTATATCGAGTTAAGAACAATAAATGTTTTGTTCAAAACAGAATTAGTTTAGATGTTAATGAAAAGTGAAAGTTAGCATTGAAAGCTAAACAATATTGACAAGAATGCAATCATTAGGCAATGAAATCGATTGAAATTAATGTCCATTGTGCTTGCCAGTGAAATGTTTATGTATAAACTTTTATGCAAAACACATTGAACAGGAAATGAATGTGCGCACTTCAATAAAATTTATGCAACACAAATCCAGGATATATTGTTATATACACAGGGACAAACACAAGGGCAGACATGCAAAGCATGTGGGAAATATAATAAAGAACTATTTTAATATAAACCCAGCACACACACACACACACATATACATACAAATACACCTACACATACAGTGAACTGTATGCTCATTTGTCGGGTTGGGCGATATGCGATATAAGCACGCGTCGTTGGGCCCAAGAGACGAGGCTTTAAGTGTGTGTGCGTGTGTGTGTGCTTTTGTGTGTGTGTGTGTGTGTGTATATGACCCTATAGGTGAGTTGTGTGCAGGTAAACTGCAACAAATTTCATACTATTGAGTGGTTTTTGAGTGCATTTGAAATAAATGTTATCAATGAAGTTGCATACTTTATGGCGCAACGTCGAACGGGGTGGGTGAATTCCCCCAAGGGGCAGCAGCAGCAATGGGGTAAACCATATAAAATGAAACGGTTTTAAGTTAAGTGCAGTCGAGATGAGCCAAGCAGTGCCCAAGCACTGAGTATTTCAATTTGTTTGATGGAAAACCAATTGTAGCTCCCTAGCCTTGTTTTCTGTCCAGCCAGTTTTTCCCAGTGGCCAAAAACATAAAATCACTTAAACACTTTTGGGCAACATCATCAACTACAGAGCCATTAAAGGGCACATGCGTTTGTCAATTTCCGATTAAAGTTCAATTTTAATTAAAACACAAAATTGTTTGCCAAAAAATACCATTTCAAGTGCACGTAGTCGTTGTTGCTATTGTTTTTGTATAGTTTTTCTGAGCAGCAAAAAAATCACAAAGAGCGCTAAATGCTCTGCTGCCACAAAAAAAAAAAGAAATGTCTGTATGCAAAAAACTCAGGCACAGGCGGACACAATTTACATGGAATACTTTCGTGCGGGACGGTTTTTGATGTGTTGATTGGAAATCCCCTCACATTTTGATCTTTCGTCCGGATTCCAGCACTGTTGGCCCATGTCTTGTTTATAAATAAATGTTTCAATTTAAAAAAAATCATGCAAGCATGTTTTTAACACAAATACTCGACTGGCAGTTACCTTGTTCTCAATTTGATATTACCCTATTAAATATTGCGATTATGAAGTGCTCAACTGTTAACTGACTTATCGCATGACATAGCCTTTCATTTTTAGATCCTTGATTACATCGTTCCTAGCACGATTATGTTATCTGGGTGCTCACATCGATTTGGTTGATATTTGTGAGTCTGTCCACTTTCACAGCACTACCATCCCTCTGTTAACTAATTTGTTGGAAACAGGGTATTTTAAAAAACACAAAAAATTCTCACGAGAGTTGCATATCCCATTGCGAATCGCGTGCACGAAAATGTAAATGACAGAGACAAAAGCAAAAGCAAAAGCGTCACATTCTCCAATTTAGCATAGAGTACCTCAATGAATCGACATTTTTCCAACTCTCACATGTACGCATTTAACCATTTTTAAAGCGGCAATCTGAGTTCAACTAAATGAAAAAAATTCGATTAAAACAATTGTTGCTGATTTTTAAGTCAGAAACGATGACTTTTTTACTGGCCTCAGTTTTTGGTTGCACTTTAAAGCAGTGAATTCATATGTAGATTGTAGAACAAGAAAGAAACAATCGGTTTAGAGATTTGGAGTTGGAGGAATTGAGTGCAAGCAGGTATATAGTCAATTTGAAAAGGTTTTTAAAAACTTTTAATTAGTCTTTCTATTTGAAAGTTATTTTTATGAAACTATATTAGAATGTTTCATTTTACTATTCACCACATATGTAAATGATATAGAGAAAGATGCTAGCTTCTTTGTGAATCTTTCAAGTATAAAAACAAGCAAGAACGTTGCAATCGGGTTCTCCCGACAGCGATATACTCTGTTTTCTGTACGTTTAATAAATTTAATTTTTGTAAAGACTACTTATATACTTATAAACTGTCCTTAAACTTAGGTAAAGTGAGTTTGGTTGAGTTATTTTGAAAAACAAATAAGTTTTTCATACAAAAACGTATTTTTCAACCGATTGTTCCTATGGTAACTATAAGATATAGTCGTCCAATTTTGATAATATTTGGTCAGAATATATAAACTGTTCTTAAATTTAGGTAAAGTGAGTTTGGTTGAGTTATTTTGAAAAACAAATAAGTTTTTCATACAAAAACGTATTTTTCAACCGATCGTTCCTATGGCACCTATATGTTATAGTAAACCGATCTTTCCGATTCAAACTCTTTATCTGTCTATGGTATATACCAACATTTTTACCAAGTTTGGTTGCTCTAGCTTCAAAACTGTGGAAAAAACCTGCGTTCATACAGACGGAAGGACAGACGAACATTTCACAAACCCAATATACTCTTTTTTTTCATTTTGCAAAACTGAGTATAAAAATCAAGTGATTATGTTGTGTTTAAGGCAGTTAAAATGGGAGGTAACCTTCGCCTATTTACATATTGATTATTTCCTTTAAGTAAATATTTCTATAAAATGCAATGTAATTTTTAACTAACAAAGCCACTTAAGCCAGATTATAGTAAATAGTAAATAGCTGTCAGATATACCATTAGACACACTTAAGACTACATACTACTTACAAATTTCTCTAATTACGAGTGATGTGAGCTTGGGTTAACAAGCTGCTCTACTTGTTAGAGCCAAAGTGAACTCAATTAAGTTGAGATACAGTGACATCTACAGCTTCGATTGAGCACTCAAGGTGTCTAGTTGCTGGTGTCCACTTTTTGCGGCATTCACCCTCAGTGGCAAGTTAATTGATGGCAATTATGTGCTTATCATTTTTTTTTGCTGTGGCACTGCCTCCTATTCGATTGTTGATATCACTTGCTTGAAATGGCAGTGGCAGTGGCAATAATTAAAATGTTTGTGTGCAGCAAAACAACAAAAAAAAAAGGTGGACGACCACAACGCATGAATAAACACCGCCAAAGTGGAGCCAATTAAGAGAAGTCTCTGACTCCACCTGTGGATGGATGGCACAAAAAAGCATTAAATCAATTCCTCTGTCAGCGAGCTGACAACCAACGCGAAACGAACCCACTGGACATTGGCCACTGGCCACGTTTCCAGCATCCAACCTCCACTAGCCACTGAAATGCTCAAAAGTCACCGCCAGCAGCTGGCAGAGCCACGCAGAGGCCACCAGATGGATGGCCTAACCAAACGTGTAGCATGCATCGCTGGCTGTTGGCTTCGACATGGCAATGAAATTCGGACAAGGATGAGCATGAGTAGAAGTAGGAGTAGGAGTAAGGGTAAGGAAAAGGGAACGAAGTTAGCGAAAAGGATGGCGCTGCATGCGGAGCAATGTCAGCAATTTAACACAGCGAATGCGCCAAGAAATTTCAGCAATTCATTCGACAATGAAAAATGCGTCGAGGTTACGCTCAATCAATCTCAAGAGTGGACAACTGAGGGTTGCCTGTGGGCGACCACTGGCGATATCTATAGGGACAGTCTGGCAAAAACCTGAATTAGTTGTATCCAATGCAAGGTGTCTACGCTGGTCGTGTCACATGGCTTATGCCTTCATTAAATTCATTCTGGGAGCATGATAAATGTAAGAAGCATTACTTTATCAACAAGAAACAGACACAACTTTGCAATCAGTTTAAAAAGTAAAGCTTTTAATACAACTTATGGCAGTTATAAAAGAACAGTTTGGTTGGGTTAGGTTACTCAAACATAGCTTCAAGCTCAGCAAGTTCTTCTAAATATAAAACTGTTCATCCCGACTCACTCACTGGCTGACTGATTGGCAACACTCGCCAAGCTTTGATTTTGGTTAGCTGTTGTGTTTATTAAAGCTCAAATTGTATTCGAAATTCAACCAAATACAAATAAAAACAATTAAAGATATGGGTGATTTTTGACTGCTCCATTCATGTTTCACAATGCCCACTTTGGCAGAAGAAAATACTGGAAAAATCTTTTCTACATCCAAAGGCGAACTCCACCTTTGAAATAAGAAAATAAGATCGAAGAGTTTGCCTGCAACAGAAAGCTTCGGCAGGATAAATACATTTTCAAAGAATAAATAATTAAAATAAGATGGAAAACAAATCTCAGTTCTTCCAAGAAATGAGAAGTGTGTGCAATTGCTCTGAAATTGCACCTTTGAAATAATACAACAAAAACTAACTAGTTGGCCTTAATACCTTTTCGGAATACCTTTTCAAATAAATTTCAAATAAGTACAAATAAATAAAATAACACGGAAAGCAAATTTTAGTTGTGCTTCTGACCAGAAAAGAGAAGTAAATGAAAATAGTTTCAATTTGGTTAAGCACTTGGAATTTCAGTTGACATTCAAGGCCTACTTAGAGATACTTTTGCCAAGATTCAAGGCCTGCTATCTTACAGATTCAAATTGGAAATGAATAGTACCCTCCTAAAGAATGAGAAATGGATCGCTGTATGAAAGATTTATTGAAACCAAACATAGCTTCGAACTCAGCATATTTTGTTAAAAAATCTACTTAAGCACTATAAGCACTTAATCATTGTACTTAAGATAATAATCCCACTGAAATTAGCAAAAAGCATTTAATTTAATGGAATTTCACTTATATCACTTATATCATATCATTCCCAGCTTTTGCTGATTACGTGCCAATTTCTTTATAGTTGCTTAATTGCTATACCAAAAGATTTTCCACATCCCTTTGTTTTGTGTTCTGAGTTCGTTTGTCGCCAGTCGCCAGTTTTCATTCTATGTTATGTCCATCATCATTTCCCCGACTATTTCCGCGCTGCTAATTCGCAAAGAAAGTAATTAAGCGAACTATCTTTTGCTGCATTTTCGATTTGATTTTGATGCGCTCTTAGAATGGTAACACACAAAGGGCTGGTTAAGGGTGAGGGGTGGGGGTGTTACCACTAATACACTAACCATTCACACTTTTTCGCACATCATGCGCATTCCAAGTCCTTGCCAGCCACATCTAATTAGTATGCCATTTGTGCTTTGCTCATGATTTGAAATTACCTTGAATCGCCGGCTCGGTTGTCTATATCCATTGTTTCATTTGGCCAACTTCGACTTGGGCTGGTCCTGGCCTGGCGTGGCCTGGACTGGACTGTGGCCGCAGCTTTCGCTGTCTAATTAAAACCCGTTTAACAACGTTTTCAATTGGTTCAAGAACCTGTTGCCCAGTGCCTCTCCGCTGAGAGTTGTCCGTCCTCGGCCTCTCCCCTGCCTTCAACTAAGTAATCATTTCGCATTTTGTTTCCCCATGCAGCGTAACAAGGTTTCCATTTCTGCCTCGACTACTGCTGCTGCTTTTTGCTGATTGTGTAATTTTAATGTAATTCGCTTTTATTGTTTTTTATTCCTTCTCATCGCTGTCGTCGCCCTCGTCCCCATCCCCATCGTCGTCGTCTGTGTGTCTGACATTAATTGCAACTGAAAAGGGGAGAAATATAATAATTTATTTTCACCAACTTTTTATGTATGCTTTATTGATTCAATTTCGCCACTATAAGTGAGCATTATATGTTGTGAAGTGGGCTGGGTGAAGCGCTAGTCCCACCACCTACAACTGCCAGCCCATAAATCAAACAAATCGCTTTTCGGCCAGTCAGTCGTGTTCCTACAGCCCACACCTCCCCCGAAGAGCAATTAAAGTTTTTCAAGTGCCTTGTTGCAATTATGGACATTATAAGAGTAGTCGAAATACAAAGCGAAACGCTAATTGGGTAGGTGGCTCCCACTATATATAAAGGCTCAGGCAGGTGCTGGGCGCTGCTAAAAATCTACATTACAGTGATAATTTATTACCCAACAACTGGGCAGACGAGCAAGTCCTACTTACTTGAAGTACGCTGAGTTGCCAGAGGCTGCCATCGAAATGAACTGGAAAACACAGTCAAATCAATTCGAATAAACTTCTATACCTGTTTCTATGAGCACAGGTTGCACAATTTTAGCTACAAAATATTGTAATTTATGAAGTTACTTTTCTTCATTAGCTGCTATCTGATTAGATAGAATCCAGTTCTATAAAAAGCTTCTTTCCGGTCGCTTGATTACGATTGTATTGCCATAATGATTATAAATTCTGTCATCTCATTCATAAATGTGTTTTGTAAACTTAACTTGGATAATATTTGTTGAAAACCAAGACAAGCAAAGAAAGCAGTAACTGAGACAAAGTTTAACTTTAAAGTTTATCTTTAAGAAGTAGGAATGCTCTAGTCGAGTTTGCCCGACTACGAGACTCCCTGCTCCCAACTTGCATTCAACTTAACTTAACTTGTCCAGTGCCTTTAAAACTGTTGTTTCTGCCTGCTGAGGTGGTAAGTGTGAGTTTTTTTTTCAATTTGCGGGGGTGAGGGCTGGTGCATCTGAAACTTGAAATAAACTTGATCATGCCAATTTTGGCGTCTCTAGCTCTGATATCGACGCGTTCATACAGACAGACAGACGGACGGACATGGCTAGTTCGACTCAGCTGTTGATGATGATCAAGAATATATATAGTTTATATGGTCGCAAATATCTCCTTCTGTCTGTTACATACATTTCCAATACTTTATAGCTCCCTTTTTTTTTCCATTTTTAAAGGGAACAGAGAGTACAAATACCTATCTTAAAGCAACCCCCGCAAAGAGCAAATTCATGGGCACGTGCAGAGATTTCAATGAAAAAAAAAATGATTCTTGTCTGATTTTAAGTATTTGGTACATAATGAACTAATCAAAGGCGGCTTTCTAGGCAATGTTAAAGTACATAGTACAATATTTTTAGCAATCGAATTTCAACAAGGTGGCAAGCAGGGCAAGAGTTGAGGTGGTGTTGGGTGAAGGGGCATCAAAAAACTGCAGACAAACATGAAAACGTTGAGTTCATCAAAAGGGGATTTCCAAATACAAATGAATTTTTGGCAGCAAGGCCCAAGCAACGTCAGCGTCCTGGGAGACACAGAAGGGACAGGGAGAGAGAGAGTAAGAGAGACCTGCTCAAATAAACACCCACAAGGCCAGGGATAAAACAGACTGAAGCGCTCAGTCTGGTGTTGGTTGGACTGGCAGTCAGCTACTACAAGTACTCGTACTTGCAATCAGTCCAAAAAGACTGAAACACTTGCCAAAGTCTGCCGTTTACCCGGTCCCTAGGAGGTGTTGGCCCAAAAAAGAAAAAAAAAATACACAGCAAAGCAAAAAAGGCTTTTGCTTACTCTGCGAGAAATGCCAATCAACCCTTTCTTTGCCTTGGTATGTGGAATATGCACGAACGAATGTTGGGGTGATGGTCTAGGGGCTTGGGAAATCTTGGGGGAATAGGAACTGTTGGGTGGGTGGGGGGTCGTATAACGTCGCCATCAACGCCGACTCATTTGTATTTCCTTGTCTCTGGCATTGTCGGCTGGTTGTTGTAATTTTCCAAATCATTTCAGCGATTCAGTTGGCAAACTTTTCAAACGTTTAACTAGCCGACATTCCGGGACGTTTAGGATGTGGCTGCCAAAAGTGTAGCATACCAAGAGGCGACCAGGCCATGAGCGTTCAGCGGCTGTCTGAAGAGAGCACAAAATGAGCAAATGCGAAAGTAAAAGGCAGCGACGCGGATTTAAAAGTTTAAATAACTTTTACGTATCTCATTACTCAGTGCGACAACTTCACGAACTCCAACCGACCCCAATCCAACCACCGAACTCCCCTTTTACCACTCCTCACTCCCCCTTTTTTAGCAAGCAAGTACTATGTATCCTACCCGTTGTCTGTTTGTGAAGCCCTGAGCTCGGAAATAATCACAATAAAATCGCATAATTCAATTACAAGCCTCGTTAAGCCGGCTCAAGTGATTTTGTCACACTATGCCCTGCACTTCCTCGCGTCTCCAACAACTATGAGTCGCGAAGAAAAACTGAGATACCAGCAACAACAACAATAGCAGACTAAGTAAATACTATTCACCGATTTAGTGAACGGACGTACCGATGAGCTAGTGATTTATGTAAGGCTTTCAACTGACGATTATCGGTTATATCGTCAGATAAACAAAGCAAGCGTATGATGAATGTTGCAGCAAAGGCTTGCAAATGGCTTTAAAGTTGAAACAAAGTCAAAGTTTAACAAAATGCAATGTGACACTAGGCAAAGTAAATAAAAACTTTTGCACTTTCTCAGTGAAACGAAAGAAAACAGAAAGTGAGCATTTAAGGCGTAAGCATACAAAAACAAACTGTAAAGTTTATGCTATGAATTCGCTGAATAAATTCTAGAGTTGGAGTCTGTTCCCAATTTCGATTTCGGAAAATGATTGCTGCTCCACTTTTAATATTGGACATTTCACAAACCCAATATACTCTTTTCTCCTTTAAAAAAAAAAAAAACAATTTCAAGAATTACTTATACGCCTAGTTCGGCGTGCTGAAGATATGTATATATGCACATGTATATGTCTACCCTTTTACAAAAGTTTTACAAATGAAAACGACCAATTGTTTCTTTGACAGTTATGTGCCAAGTTTCATCAAGATAGTTACAAAACTGAGAAACAGACAGAGAGATGGACAGACAGACATGGTTGCACGTCTCCTTCAAAGCGTTCAAATTATGATACCCTCTGCAAAGTTTTAAAAAAGTGTGAAATATTGAGAAACATATAAGCTTATATTTTTAGTCGCAAGGAAAGCATATTTTAAAATTTCACAAAAAAAAGGCATAGGAACAGGTTTGAATAGCTTTCAAGCTAATTTAAATCACTTTTACCTTTTGTGCCAGACTTTGGTATTCCACTTAGCTCTGCTGGTCAATACCAATACCACTTGGAAATGCTCTCATTTACATTCAGTTCGGATGTTGCCTGTTTCAAGACTTTGACTTAATTGAGGTGCAACTTTTTGACCAGCAAATCAGACTTTTACTGGAATAGTAGGTGCTGTAGTAGTTACTTTAGTACGAAGATCTCTGCCATTGCCTGCCGCACATCAACAATTAAAGAAGATTGCAAGCCTTTCACCTAGTTCACTTTTCAGCTGCTCTAATTGTGGGGCACGGTTTTTACACTCAGCTGCATAGAACCGCAATACCACTTGCAACCCCAACTGTTACAGCTACCCCCGCTTAAACTGTCCAGAAGCAGAAGGAATTCAGTAAAATGGAAGAATTCGCCAACTTGGTGCTGTTGTGTGTTTTGCACCTTCGTATTTCATTTCATTCGAGCGAGTTCGTTTTGCATTTTTAGTTCCTTTTAAGTGAAATCTAAATGCTTTTACTGCCACTGGCTTTTTAGTTCTTTAGTTAGGCCCCAACCCATCCTTTCTACATCCACAAGCTCTGGTCATTATCACTGCAAGCATTCAACTTGGCTATCGGAATTCGTTTCGTTGTCGCCCTTTTATTTGCTCTGTTTCATTTGGACGCTTGATAAAGTTGGGGGCTAAGAGGGTCGAGCTTTTCTTTTTTGTGGAGTGTAAATAGCATTTGCTGGTTGGTTACCCCACGTTCTTTTTCGTATTGTTGTGTTCTCTCTCGCTCTTAACTCAAAGAGATAAAAAACATTTGGCGTTTCGTTTCGTTTGTTTTCATTACACATTCTTCATTCTTGGGCCACGCTTTTCGAGCTGTCGCTGGTGTGGACTGAGCTGTTCCAGTGCCACGCTGACCCTGTGGCCAAGTTAACGAAGGGCCGGAACCAAATTCCCTGGGCACTTGTAATTTTAACCAACAAGGCGACGCAACGCATTACCAGCAGGCCAAGAGCAGTCACATACCGACTCCTGACTCCACTTTTGAGACTCCTGCTCAGCAATGGGCCCAATCCTTTTATAAAACATGCGTAAAAAACTGCGAGGTCATCGTCGCGTCCAAAACGAAATGCGCATAAAATTGTATCTTTCTATTTTTAAATAAAACGCACAACGAAATGTTTTTCGTTTTCGTTTTAGCTTTCGCCTTAGTTTGATTCCTTTGACAATTTCCGGTTTGTTGACTCCTTTCCTTTGTGCTGCTGTTCTGACAAGCCAGCAAGGACCAGCTTTTTATGTCTTGTGTTATTTAAAAGCCATAAAATTCAGCACATGTCTTCAATTTGTGCGTCCCACAGCCGCCTGCCAAATTGGGCAGTTCCGTTGGGAACTGCGTGCTGCCAAGCTGCGTCAAATTTTGTGGGCCGTAAAACCAAGTGCTCAAAATAAAGACATCCCAAAATTTGTGGATTGGCCAAATCAACAGAAATTGACAAGCAAGCTAAAGCACTGAAACGACTCTGAAACACAACAAAAAAAAAAACATCAGTTAAGAATGATTTTATAATTATGCTGTGTCTTAGAACTTAATTTGTGGTCCAACTTTTTAACTTGATTGTTTCACATAGATACTAATGTTATGTGCAGACTTTGGCATTAGGGTTTTAAACGATATTTGTACCTTTTCAGGTTTTTTTCAGACTTTAAGGCTTTAGCTTGAGCATTTGAGATTGAATTTTGGATTCAGCAAACACTTAATACCATTTTCAGAATGCATACAGATCAAACATAACCATCAACGACTATCGATAGTATCGATGTTTTTAGCTGTTATCGAAGTTTTTTTTACTTGCGATAACATATCAATTTTTATTTGTATAAATAGCATAGCTTAAAGCTACAATATTGAAACTATCGATCATCAATATCGATGGTTTTTCAGCTCTGGCATTTGCTTATGTAGTATGTAAAAAGTGCATATATACATAGCAACATATATGCATGCACATATGTATATAAAATTTCACTATTATTGCAGTTTAAATTGCTGTTTGCCGTCTGTGCTCCAGATCTTGAACAATAGCATTTTAACAAGTGAAATAAATGGCGATTAAATTTCCACATGCCGCGCTTCAACGAAAAACAACGAAAACACACGCATAACACACTCATATATACACTTAAACTCACACTCGCACACACACAAACACACACATTTAATTTCACAAACAAAATGTTAAAAGCCATATACAAAGAAACAAAGCAACAAATGTGCTGCAAATATTTACAGTTGAATGCACTTTGATAGGCGCTGCCACGCCCACATCAAATCAAAACCGAGCTCAACTTTGCCCTCAACACTTGAGCATGTGGATATGCAAATTTTTCATTAGTTAGTTGATTTTGCCAGCAGTGAGTAAAGTTGCCTCCTCCAGGCTTGGTTAGCCTTTGTAGACCTTCAGCTTTTGCTGTTCCCTGCTGCTCCTTCAGCTTCAACTTCTCCCCCCCCCCCCCCCCCCCTCCAGCGGCATTTGCCATCCTAGGTCGCGATGATTGTGCGATTTTTTAATCAAATCGGCGCTCGATTATGGGGCAAGCTGAGTTGCTGGAATGCTGAACCTATAATTCGAGCATAATGTGGCAAAGAGCGGGTGTTGTGTTGATGCGGGCAGCCGGCGGGAGGAGCTCAGCAATTTGTTCGCTAAAACAAACTTGCGCTAAAAAAGAGCTCATTTTAACACATTTCATATGTAAATACCGCAAGTACAACATCACGCATGGCACCCGAACAGACCCTTGAGCTCTCTGGTCCCAGGTCCCAGGTCCCAGGTCTCTCTGGTCTTCAGTTCCTGGACAAACTCGTTTCCCCACAAAGGCCAGTAAATTACCACAACACGCAGGTCCAACCAGACAGGGGGCTTCGAACCAGGCCATAATAATCGCCTTTAATAAATTATCGGCTTGCGCGGCGCGAAAACGCAAGGCAGCCCAAGCCCAAACAAGGGGGCTGGACAGGACTCGCAATCGACCTCGGGGCGGACGGTCAGACGGGCAGTCGGTCGTCCGGTCGGAGTATAGCTGCTGCATCACTCAGTGGTCAACAATGCAAACGGGAGCATGTCCGCGCCCAGACGCAGACCGGACCCAAGCGATGGCCGACATTTAAATTGCACTACAATCCATTCTGGCTCCCTGCTGCTCTCCCCTCTCCCTGTCCCTCTCCTTCGCCTATTGCCGCTCCCACTGCGTTTAACTTGCGTGAAATTTCAATTCGCGGCTTTCAGTCTGCTTTCAGGCTGAAGGAAGAGGCAGCCAGTTCCGATGGGGCAATTGCAGTAATGAAGTGCTTGAATGCCAATCAGCAGCAGCGGCGCCGCTGAAAGACGCCTTGCCTTATCCGAGGTCAGCTCATAAAGTTTCTGCATTTTCAATGAAAATGTGTGAATTTTAACAAAATGCTGTTAAGTGCAAAAGTTTTAAAATGGCTTGAACATCAGTCCAACTTAAGTTTATAACGGTATATCTAGTTAGTTGTTGGAATGTAAAAAAAAATCGGATAGGGAGTCAATGTTTTTAACTTTTTTTATAATTAATAACCATTGTTCTTGGAAACAAAGGTAAGCTTTAAGTATTTTCTTAAAATCACTGTGGACTGCAGTCTACGCTAGTGACGAAGCATCACGAAGGATGCGAAAGGCGAGAAGCGATATTCATAACGGAAAAGAATGGAAAATTTGATACTTATGTATATTCACAGGTATTATATTACCTGGCTAGAGAGATTTGGACATGCAGGTGGATAAGACAAAAATTAAGGGATTGGAGCCTTTTGATAACATTTTTGTAATGCAGAATTATTCTAATCCAAAATTGGCGTCGAATAATAACTCGTTCGTCCCAATCTTACAACTCTTTGAGAGATGAAATCAAAAATCAGTAAGTTGGTTTGAAATTATGTTAAATTCTATATTTATCATAACAACATTTAACATCGGAGATTTTGGCGCTTGAATATTCAACGTCACTAGACTTTCAAGAAGATTTTTTCAAAGCGACAACATGATTAGGACACATGTATTGTTACGACCGCTATGCGGAATTAGCTCATATATGTTTATGCACATTACTTGCATATATATAACATATGTTAAGAGAATCTTTTTTGGTTAACCTCGCAGTTATGGGTTAACCTTAACCCGCCAAAGGACCGCTTGCCCTGAATGTGTGGCATTGGCAAGCAATTTTGTCATAATTTTGATAAGTTGTTAACAAAAAGGCTGCCAAATTGTTGAGTAAATAAATGTTGATTTTTAGGAGCCAGTCACGTAAGCAACATCGACGTGGACATGTTCCTGGTATGTTACTCAAAACCCCTTCCATATTCCAGTTACCATTTGCAATTACTTTTCCTTGTTTGCAGGGGCAGCGAATGAAAATAATTGTTGTGTTCACGTTGTTGTAAATTTATGAGGTGATTTTTCATAAACGTTTCAACGTTGATTTTACCATTTTTACATATTTGTTGTATTACTTTTTTTTTCGTATGCGTCAACATGTTGAAATTAAATTATGAATTATTTTCTTTAAAATACCAAGAATAAACAACATAAAGTGGGCAATTAGCCGGCATATATGAAGGTGTTTTCGATAGGGGGGATGTTTTTGGTGTTGGGACAGTGAAAGGCACTGCCCCAAGCAAAAACCAACAACGAGGCATAAACTGTACAAGTTTTTAATAGTCAAGTGTTGAAAATTGCTGACCTGGCTACCGATTGATTTATTATGTACATAGGCATATTATCAGAAGAGCGAATTATCCTAAAGCTATAGAGGCTGGTTAAAGAGGCGGTAGATGACGACAGTTAAAAATATTCAAGTTAAAGTCGTATTTAAAGGATATATACTCGTCTATTCACTTGCTCACATCGTAGCTTAATAGTTTCATGAATCTGTATCAATCCACAAGAACCAACTTAACCCAATTCAAGTCGGTTTGAACACAGCTGCAAATGCTGGCAAAACTATCAACAAATTGCTGATCGGTTTCACTTCATTTACGCATTAAATTGCAGCGCAACTCATTTTCTGCATGTAATCAATGTGCAAATTACATTTTGGCCAACAGATTGACGCACAGATATGGCTGAAACGAGGGGGACGACAAGCCAAACGGCGCTTTGATGTACTGCGTCAATCAGAGAACTCGACTTGACCTCCATTTAAATCATTGACGACGACGATTGCGATTGCGATTGCCAATGGAACGGATGAGCACAAACAGACAAGATGGAGGCTCTGAGCCTGCAGAGGAAACGCATTGCAAACGTAATCAAGTAATCAAAAGTCCAAATCATGGCACTGACAGACCCAAATGATTCCAATCTTTGGCTAAGGGGCTGTTACGGCCTGCAGAGGTGTGCATTGCATGCTCTTGCCGAGTGACAGACAGACATACTGACAGACACACAACTGAGGGGTGGAATGAGGATGCAGGTTTGGGACGACAGACGACACATGCAAAGATGGCACTTAACGAAAGCAGTCGACCGACAACTGATTGAAGTGAAACTAACCGATGAACAGACACTCAGAGTAGTGCACGGTGTTTAGTTGGGAATACGAGTATGTGTTCAGGCAGCAAGTGCAACAACATGAAGAACGAATGGCTTGGATACAGTCAGATAGTCGGACAGTTAGACAGTCAGCCAGCCAGCCAGCAGTCGGCATCGATGTCGATACACTTGGACACGTAGTCTTAATACTGAAATCACATCAACAGCAGTCAAAAGACAAAAGATGAACTTTGCCTTTTGCTGTGCGAATCCAAAAAAAAAAAAAACCAAAAAACACAAAATCATTGCAAAATCGACTGAGGCATTTGGCTTTAAAGTTCAATTTGCGAATGAATACTCAAATCCTTCTAGTTTTATTTTTATTGTATACGTTGTGCGGCAGATGAAATGGCATTTAACACTTTTTCGAGTAGCATTTTTGCAATAGATCCAAGCAAAAACTAGAAACACAAAAAAGTTTGAAAGTGGACTAGCAACAGGTGCATAGAGCTAAAGAAAATCAAGTATTCTGGTCTTAAATCAAGCTCATTCGGAGTCAAAGATTTCCAGATTGAATTATTAAGAACGGAAATATTGAATCAAGCTTTCTTTTGTGTTTTTAAGCCTAACAGAGCAAGGTGTACTTTAAATTTCTCATATACAACTTAAGCTTTGCAGTTGTAGCAGGCAGCAGCAGACGCTTTATTATATGCTTGATCAGAATTTGATCCAGACACGAAGTCCTGTTTCAGACTGTCTTATCATAGATCTCATAGACATATGAAATGCAAACAATCTGTTATTGATGTCAGGCCAGGCAATTGTCCAGCCATCCGACTGACAGAAACCTACACACACAATCTGACCCCCATGACCTTGCATACCCATCGATTGCTTTGAACTTGTAACTAGAGCTGGCACGTAACTGAACCTAAGCTCACAGCACGGACGCACCACACACACACACTGGCTGAGCTGGGAGGGGAATAGAATAAGGGGCGGGGGTAGTAGAAACTATAGCAAGTTGTGCAGCAGTCAGCAAAACTATTCGTCAAGTCGTGCGAAGCGTTTATAGTTGTTGTCTGTGGTACGTGACGTTGATTTGGACAACGCCTTAAAGGTGACATTGCCAAGGATGTGGCAAACAAGGAGCCAACAGCCGGACAGACGTCATAAAATGTTGCAGGATTTGCTGGCAGCTCGCATTTGGCTACAAATATGTCTGAACAGCAGTATTCGACTTGGCAATGGTTCTATCCCAGCTGCTCAGCCCTCATCCTATTCAGTCTGGGCATCCTGCTGTGAGCTTTTGCTTGGGTATCCAGCTGGCATCGAAGTTTAGCTGTTTAGCGCCGCAAAATCACTGCAAATCCTTCGGAATCGGAGCCATTGCAGTTGCCAGTTGCCAGTGGCCAATCCCTGTGGTCTATCTAATTGCAAAATGCAGCCGGCTGGAGAATGCAGGCGAACGTGCAACGCATTGATGCAACCATTTGAGCAGCTGAATTGGCTGCACGTAGCATGGCTCAACGGCTGACTGACTAGCCTAGACACAAATGTGGGTGTTATGGGCGTTATAAGTATTTTGTTATAAATAAAATTTACCCAAAATTCAAATAAAAAAGTTCAAAACTCAAATAGCGCATTTAAATATTTCAAAGCTAAGCGCGGCAGTTCAATGTACTCTTTTTTGATGGCTTTCACGTCTGGACCACAACGCACTTTATTCCCAATTCTCACAGACTTGTTTAAAGGCTCGCCTTTGGGCGCTTTAAAGTCACAGAAAAAGGCGTTTAAAGCGAGACTTATGCGGCTTTCAGGGGCGTGCTTGGGTTTTAACTTTATTTCAAAACCTATTGACATTTGCCGCTGCTTATTGTTCTTTTCACCCTTTATACCCTTGAGGGTCCTGTTTAAAACTGTTTCAGTAAATTATAGTTTGTTCCCAAAAAGAAAACAGTTTATGAAGTGTCCGCAATTTTCACTATTGAAGTTAAATAATAAATATATTATTATTAATATTATATTACTGTTTGTCAGTCTTGTTAGCTTTTGGAGTTGAAGCCTCATTTCAAGCATCATATTTTCTTAAACGTACAACTGACATTTGAATTGATTCTGATATTTAGCATATAATCTACATTTTACATTGAGTTGTTGACAGCTCAACTCCATAAACTAATTGACAGTTAATTAATAATTCCATTTTCACTTACTACAATATTCATTTAATTTGATATGCAATTCGAACTGATTCGTCCATCTATGATACATATTAAGTATTCAGCTCTAAACCAATGTCAATCTGAGCTGCTCTGTTGTAACGTCTGTGGGTAAATGGAAAAAAGAAAATATTTACTGACACTGTCAATCGAATGGCAAACAACCATGACGATGAAATCTTTTATTAATTGAATAAGAAAAATGCATTTACAAAAACTTAAATCAAATAGTCAAATATGGTAGTAGTAGATACTCTTAGATATATAAAGTATACATATGCATGTGGTACTGAGAACACCGCGCACCGCAAACCAATTTCATTGGAATTAAAATTCTAAATAAAATAAACAAAGTTGGCGTAGCAAACAACCAAGGACATGGACTGGGCATGAAATCGCCTCCGGCAGCAGCTTATGGCCAAGCAAATGGTATATGTATTCGTGTAGTTTTAGCTTTACTTGTACTTTTTACTATAGCAAATCCCAATGCCAATCCTAAGCCCAATCCCAATGCCAGTGCTGCCTGCAGTCAAAGTCGACGTCATCGTCGTCGCCGTCGTCGTCGACGTATAGAGATGCTAAAGCTGATCCTGAGATTGTGTTGTAACAAGTTAATTGAATTTGCACTCAGCCAAGCGTCATGCATCGGCATCACGAGCTGAGTTTAGAAGAGTCGATGCTCTGGCAATGGTAAAAACATTGAGAGGTAGGGATACCAATACTACTTACTTGGTTTATGGCAACACCACTGCAATGAGGCTCTCTTTCTTCTTTTTCTCTGTCCGGATTCGATTTCAGCTTGCACTTCCACTTCCTATACACTTCACTTCACACACACACACATAAACACCACACATACACAAACAATTTGAAGACCCAATTTTCAGTGCCTTCATTTTTAGACCAACAAAATTTTGTGATTTGCACAGATTCTGTGCTTGTTGTGCTCAAGTTCGCTTTATTTTGTTGCCATTGCCTCTGTTTTCCTGTCGAATCTGGCGCATTTTATCCTGTGCAACATTGTTCAAGCTGGTAGCAGCTTCCGAGTTCATTAAGCGTATGTGAGCCGGTGCCAAACACAATGACACACCATCTAGCAAACTACCTTCTACTACTCCGTCTCCTTCCACAGTACATATTTTACCCGCACTGTGTTGATCCTTGCTGACAAATGAGCCTCCAGATGAGCGAGGATGCAAGCTTTTAGCAGATTAGTTTTCATCATCTTAACATTCCTAATTAATGGCGCCTTTGTTCAACTCTGTTTAGGTGTTAAATCAAAGACTAGCCTCGGCATGCATGCGTAATGCTTAATGAGTTGAAGAGATGAGTTCCAGATACAAGTTGACTTGAGTTGGGCTAAGTTGAGCTGAGAGATGCTTCTGGGAAAGCATCAAATTATGAGCTGTTGTTGCATTCAACTTCTACAAAAGAAAGGGAACTTCATTAGTTGTGCATTTTGTAAGCCGATTGTAAATGTACAGAGCACAATGGAGAAATGCAGCACAAATTGCACCAAGTGAGATTCTATTTCTACGCCATTATGCAGATTACATTATTACTTAGAAATGACTTGTTATTTACTGGTCTAAAACTGAAATTGAAATTTAAAAAAAAATGTTGAGTTGGTCAAGTTGCTATAACTTGGTATTTCTGCCAATGGTTGGTTGAATAGTGTTATTATATTATTAACATATAAAATATTTACATTATTTCAAAATAAAATCAAGTTTCACACAATCATTTGGAATTGTTACAATATAATGAGACACAGTTTTATACGCAATAGCTTTACAAACATTAAAAAAAAATGTTTAAAAAGCTATTTAGGCATACAATTTTAATGCAATTATTCTACTCTATATTCACATTGCTCTTAATTATTTGTGGTTTCATTTGTTTTAATCAGTGTGAATAGGATTTGATATCATTTAGCCAGAAATTCAAATAAACAGTTCGTTTTAGAAATACAATTTTGTCATTAATGTTGTGTTTTGCATTGCTAATCATAATTTGTAATTATGATCATGAAAAGTAAACGCGATAAAAAGTTACATTGAAATAGCCAACAAAAGAGCCCCAAATGCAAAAATGCAAAAGTTTGTAAAACTAATTTCCTACTGGGGAAATGTCAAAATGTTTTTGACAAGTCCAATTTTGTAAATTTCAAATTTTAGCCATAATTAACTTTGGGGCTAAGGCAATTAGTGGCCCACATAAACTAATTTATTTTATGTTTGTATTTGTGTGCGAATAACTACTGAACCAACCCCACTGTCCCAAACACTCTGACACCATATTTGTTGTCAACATGGCAAATAAAAGTTGTACAACAAGTGCATATTCCGCATAATTATAATAGTGTAAATATTTTAAGCAGGAGTGTATTCATACTTGGCAATTTGCATACGCTCACATCTAAGCAGATTTTAAATTAGTTTGGATTTCATTTTTGACTGTTCTTTTCAATGGCAAGCATATCAAATAGTTATTATATTTATACATGTTTAGTATATCCAGAAAACTAAGAAATTAAAATGTTCAGAAACAGATATATAGACCAACATCGCTTCAGATAGTTGTGTTGATCAAGAATCTGAACTTCGAGTGTGCCCGACTATGAGACTCCCCACTCCCAACTTGCATTTCAAGCAGTTCAGCGGCAACATAAGCAAGCAGCGCAATTAACTTGTCCAGTGCATGTCAAACTGTTGTTTCTGCCTGATGAGACGGGGGTAATAGATTCTTCCCTAACTTTGTTGCTATTTATCCGATCGTAATCGGAAACTGCATGCCAAGCTCGGTGTCTCCAGCTCTTATAGTCTCTGGGATCGACGCGTTCATACGGACAGACGGACATGGCTAGTTCGTCTCGGCTGTTGATGCTGATCAACAATATATATAGTTTATATAGTCGGAAATGCCTCCTTCTGCCTGTTACACACATTTGCAGTACTTTATAACCCATTTTTAATGGGAACAGGCAGTACAAATTATAATGACGAACCTGCAGTTATTTGCATTAATTAATTCTAATATTAGTCCTTGGGCCTGTTTACCTCCGCGAAGCGCTCCTGTCGATGTCTATGCAAAATAGATTGCAAATATCGAAATGAGCCGAGTGTCGTTTAGTCGTCATGAGCAATAAGAGTATGTGTTTGAATGAGCGAGTGAGTGAGTGAGTGATGAAGCGCGCCTTGTCGACAGAAGCAGCAGGAGTAACTGAAGCAGGAGCAACAGGATGGTGTTGACTGACATTACACTTGTCAACGGGGTAGTAATTGCGTTGACGATGAGCCCTGCTGACTTTGACTGTGGCTTGGCAGCCACACAACAACTCATCACAGAGCACAATAATTGCCGAGTGACGGTGATGTTGATGGTGATGGAGTTGGTGTTGGTGTTGGTGTTGGGAGACTGGTGCGCATCAATAATGCGCCGCGCTGGTAGCTTGGCCAAGTGGCTGTGTCGCTCTCACTTGTTGGCCACCAAGTCAAGTTGGCAGCAAGTCAACAGGCAAGGTTGGGCTGGGCTGGGCTGAGCTGGGCGGGAAATCGCACCCATTTATCAGTGGCAACGGAGACCATGAGCAGCGACAGCTAATTGCAGTTCATGCGAAAAACATCGTTAATCAACTCATTGACAGTTTGTTATTTGTTAAACAAAGCTAATGACTTAATGGCATAAATGGTGTGGCAACGGCAACTATACAAGCAAGCATATCCGACAGCAGCACAACCAGCAGGACGAACCTGCAGATCCAACCGATAGCTGGCTCAGTTTGCTGGCTTTGCGTTTGCGGCATTGCTGAATAAATGACACGCCAGCCATGGGTCGACAATGTTGGGGGAGTTGGGGCAGAAATTGTTGCCTCTCTCTCTCTCTCTACGACCCTCCTCTGCCCTACCCTCCTCTCGCGACGTGTTCTTGTTCGTGTTTATGTAGATAAACAATAAAATGACAAGCGAAGGTAAAATTAATTGTGCTGGCAAACTGAAAATGGAGAGCTGGGACTTGGGAGTTGGCAAAGTCTAACCTGGGAACTGACTGACTCTTGGGGTTAGAGACAGTTTAATGTTGATCACGTTATGCCCATGAGTGCAAAACAATACGTAACTAAAGCAAGCGACTAAGTATTATACTAGACTTAAGAGCAGTTACGGCACAAAAGGACTTTCTTCATCCAGGCAGGCTCTGTCTATTTAATCATTGTTTCGACAGATGTATTCGTTAATCTAGAAACATGAGAGTTACTACATTAGTCGACTCTCAGTCTGTTCAGATCGGAAAAAAAAATCTTTTATTATAAAATTTAGTCAAAATTTAAAGTGAGATCTTTTTATTTTAAAGAATTGTTAACAATATACGGTCAGAATGAACATGAACTACTGTCAGATGCCGTATGAAACGGACTATTCCGATGATGCCGGTGCCAAACAGGTAGGCTAATCCCTCAACCAGTTATCTTTCTTATATACAATTTGTAATGTCTAGCAAATGATGAACATGTCTCAGATGAGCTTACCAGTTGGTGCTGGCCAAGCACAGCCCACATCAATGCCATTAAGCATGCCGATGGCTATGAATATGCCTATGAACCAGATGCAGCTGCCCATGGGCAACATGGCATCGATGCCGATGCAGATGCCAATGTCCTATCCGCTGCCCAGGAATATGGCACAGTCACAGCCAATGGGCATGTTGCCACAGATGCCACAGATGCAGCTGCCACAAGGCAACCAGATGTCCATGTCGCCACTCTCGATGCCAACGATGTCACAGCTACCGCCTGGAGCTGTAACACCCTTGAGCAGCACGACCATGATGCCTATGATGGGCGGCATTGATGGGGGTGGCATGAATGTTGTTGTTCCCGATCTTCAGCCTTTATCAGCCATGCAACAAATGAGTCCAAATACCCAAATGCCACAAATGCCACAAATGCCCCAAATGCAGCAACAGCCGGGCAGAATGTCAGGTGGCTCTAACTCAAACACGACCAATTGGTTGAATTATGGGGGCGGTGGCCAAGTAGTGCCCAATAACATGTGGATACATACACATACTCAAGGCTATCCGAATATGCAGGCCCAGCAGCTGCAGCAACAATTGCAGCAACAACAACATCAACAGCAACATCAACAGCACCACCAACAACAACAACAACAACAACAACACCAACAACAGCAACGCATGAAGTCACATTATGATTATTCCGGACAGCAAAACAGCTACAGGGAGGCTCGCAATGGTTTAAAGTGAGTGATTTAAGATACTCTGTTTTAATTGTCATGGGCTTTAGCAAAGTGTTTGCTTTTAGTTCACCATCAATGAGCGATTCGCTGAGATTTTCAAGAGGTAGCACTGGATCCCTTTCTGGTAAGTTGTAATGCTGAGCCATGAAATCAGCTATGAATCAAATCTTATCTGAAATCTATAATTTCTCATCACTTTTGAATAAAATAAGTAGCTAATAAGCTTTGAGAATGTCGACCTCAATACGGATCATACAAATCCTTGATATAATTGACGCGTCTTGACGTAATCCTCTAATAAGCATAATCAAGTCTCAAATTTTCTCTATAAATTATTTTTGTATATATATTTTGTTGCAGGTAAGAAGATTCCGCATTGGCGCTGAAAACTTGACCTACTTGGATTGTCGTTCATTTCCGTTAGTAAAATATGCGTCATTTCGAGAACTTTGAGAATTTTGTATTTGCTCACACTACAAAACATACTTCGACACAATAAATTGTTTATGTGACACAAAACAAACAATTTGATTTTAAATAGAAAGATATTAATAGGATGTTGTTTGGTCCTTTTTCAAATCAAATCGACTTTTAAATCGGATATGTCATTTTGAATTCGCTTTGAATTATAAAATTGAATACTCAATTTAAGATTGCTCTTTTGAGAATAACCACGGAAATTTGTTGGCTTGCCTGATGGCACCCTACTGTCCTAAAGGACGGCAATCTAAAAGCGTTGTTAAATTCTATAGTCAACCACAGCCGCAAACACCGCAACGACAACAACAGCAACAACGTCAATGAAAAGTTGTTGGGTAAAGGGGGGCGCTGGCAAGTAAAAGTTTTGCACAATTTTCGCTGGCGGGCACAAATGCATTTGGCGTCGAGTTTTCACTTTGGCTGCGTATTTGGCTTTAAACGCTTTGATTTATGGCTTTCAGACATCAAAATTGGCAACATGTTGCAACTAGCCAGGCCCCGATATCAAGACATTTGGCTAAAAAATGAGCCAACCAAGCAAAGCAACAAACCCACGAACCATTTGAACGACCAAGCGATGAAAAATTTATGCTGACCGCATGATGAACGCATAAAAAATGCTGCCAACTTATGGCCAAAATGCAATCCAACTCGTTCGACCGTATATAAACAATGGCTTTATCGAACCAACGGCATCAGCTGGCGTTACGAGGCCACTCTGGGGATACTCTGGATACTGGATACTTGGATACTAGGCGCTGTACAGTGGGTTACACGCACACATACTTACACACATACACTTATATATATTATATATATTTATATGTACATATATACTAGTTCGGGAGAGGAAGCAAGACTAGGGCATTTTGTTGGTCGTTAGATTCTGGCAGCGAAGGTGTGAATATTTTATGTGACACTATTTTGATATCATAAATCTTTGAGTTGTTTATTCAACCGTGTTTGCCTTTGGCACATTTTACTGTGGTTTTCATTTCCATGCCACAAATTGCAGTTGCTTCACTGTTGAAGAAGTTGGCGCCAACTGTGACCTGACAGTTCTCGAAGACTTGCTACACAATTGCAGTTACTTAGTTGGCCATAAAAGTGATACACTGTATTAGTTCAAAGGTTTTTTTTTAAGCTTTCCAGAATTTACATATAATTTTGGGTGTGTTTATACTCTTTTTTTAACTTTTTTGAAAAAAAAGGAAAAAAGAGTATATTGGGTTTGTGAAATGTCCGTCTGTCCGTCTGTCCGTATGAACGCAGGTTTTTTCCACAGTTTTGAAGCTAGAGCAACCAAACTTGGTATACATGTTGGTATATACCATAGGCAGACAAAGTGTCAAGATCTCCCCCCCACCCCCACCCCTTCCCCCACAAACCGCAAAAACCTATATCTTCCACAGTTTTATAGCTAGAGTAACCAAATTTGGCACAAGGGCTACTTATCACATCCTTCATTGATCTGACAAAAAAAAATCGGCCACGCCCACCCCCGCCCCCACAAATAGGCAAAGTCTGTATCTCCCCCACCCCTTTAGCTAGAATCACCAAATTTTGCAGGTTGAATTCTGTTGCCCTATTTAATAGATTGGATAAAAATATTTTTGCCACGCCCACCCCCGCCCTTGCAATCAAGCAATGTTTGTTTCTCCCAAACCTGTAGAACAGGCCCAACCAAATTTTAATTGATGGCAAAACTTTAAAGATTTGAGCAGAAATTCAATTGCCACGCCCACTGACTCCGCAAAGAGGCGAAAAAAAGAGTATATCGCAGTCGGGTGCATCCGACTGCAACGTTCTTACTTGTTTTTTTATCAAGTTATCCTAAAATAGAAATCTGTTTTTCAAGATAAGTCAACCAAACTCACTTTACCTAAGTTTAAGGACAGTTTATACATGATGACAAAGTTTCATCAAATCGGATCACTATATCTTATAGCTGCCATAGGAACGATCGGTTGAAAATAAGTTTCGGTATGAAAAACTTTTGTGTTTTTCAAAATATGTCGACCAAACTCATAATATCTAAATTAAAGCACGTTCTATACATGTTCAACCAATTTTATCAAAATCCGATGACTATATAGCTATCTTGTTATGGTTCCATTAAGTATGCATTAAATGCTGGTCGCTTGGGACAATTTTTAATTCGATCAAGAAATATTGAGCCAATTTCAATACTCAAAGAGATGAGATCTCTGAACACTTCCCTAATACTTTAAATATACAATATTTCGTTGTTGATGAAATTTGACTTTGCTAAATTACGAAACAATTTCGCTTGTATTATATATTTTTGCAAAATTTCAACTATTTCAAAACTAAAATAATCTCATTTAAAGCGTCATCCAACTGCAGCCATTGCCACAAATACAAACACACACACAAATACTTTCCATAGAGTAGTTCCATGTGAAACGGGTCCCGATGCGCACATAAAATGCACATGCCCAAAATTGTTTTGGTTGAGAATTTTGGAAAAGCAGCTCCCGCAAGTATTTTACATGCTTCAACGGGGTGGCGGGTGGCAGAAAGACAAGAAGGCAGCTGAGGCATCATTAAAATTAAAAAAAACCCACAGAAACAGACAACTGAATGGACGTTGAATGCTCCACGAATGGACATTTGAAAACTTTTTGGAACGTCAGACGCCAAGGAAACTGACGAACATGACAATGTGAGTGCAGCAGTTCAGTGTTGGCATCCTGGGGGGAATTCCTTTTTAGGGGTGAGACTGAAAGGGTGTTAGTTGGGTTGGCCTGTCAAAAGTTGAAAGCCCTACGTTGTTGGTTATGCGTTGCTGCTGCACTAAAATGTTATTCATGACGGAAGCAATACTCAAAATTTTGTCTATTAATATCTAGGCAATTGTAAGGGTAAGAGAAAATTGCAGAGCTCGGGTTGGGGTTGGGTAGGGTTCGGTTCGCTTTTGGCCTGGGTACTTTGGTTGGGCCTGGAGCATGGGTAGCTTGCTGCGTCTGCATCTGTCCAACTGCCAGACCAACTGTCTGTTTGTCTAACTGACACACACATATTACAAATGCGGTTGCCTTGGATACGGAGGCGACTACCGGGACCGAGTGGCGATCTGCCTGGGCGCACATTGCCAACATAACCTCAAATTGCATTCCTAATTCCTTTTATACTCCGCATGCAGTCCGTACACAAACACACACAAACATACACAAGCACACACACACACAATAGCTTTCTGCAAAATGTGCAATTTCCGCTTGAAGGCAGAACCCTCATAGAAGAACATTGGAATATTTTGTATCACAAAATTTATTAGAATCATTTTATTATTTTGCGGGCAACTTCATGTTAGCATCAACATACGTCATATTCTGTGGAGGCTCCAGCTCCTGGCAAACTGAAACAACTATGAGACGAGCTACAGCAGCAGCAGCAGCATTACGAGCCACAGCTGGAGACAGGTGCACTCCAGAAACACTTGGGGAATGTTATATTGCAATATCTGTTTGAAGCTTGAGTGAAATATATGTGGATAGAGTAACAATCAAAAGTGGGGTTTCAATTAGATGAAAATATTTTAACTCAAAATTGTAATTATTCTTTCAGCTGGGTTCCAACTATAGCTATATAGTAAAGCTGCTTTGAAATAACTTTTTAAATAAATTTATTCATTTTCTTTTTTTGACCGTTAATTTGAGTAGTATTTGTTTTGTTATTATAAGTAATAATCCTCTATTGAAGAATACCCGTCTGCAAAGTAGGCTATATACATGTACTCATTTGCGAAACACACAATCCTGGTCCTTGTACTTTATCTGTTTTGATTCGAAAGATAATCTTCAACATAAATTACCAACAATATTCGGGGTATCAAAGATAATTTCATACAAAAACTCAATATTCGACCGATTGTTGCTTGATAACATTATAAAATAGTAGGCTGATAATATTTGACTAACCCTTATAAACTATAAACAGGCCTGTTCCGAATTCAGTAATTATTTGAAAAGTGAAAACGAATGAATTCCGAACCATTTACAAATTGCTGTTCTGATTTCCGATCGGAGTTTTCGAAACCGAGTTCGAATTTCGACAATTTTTCAACTTAATATTATAAATGTGATTTGATTCTAATCTAATGAATAAATGGATTAATTCTTTTCCAAATACGATGAAGTATATTTGAAAATTGAGTTTAAAAATGTTTTTTTTTTTCTTTGTGTAATCTAACATTGTAATTGTGTAATATTTACATTCCTCAGGCAAAAAGGGAAAACTTTGAAAAACGTAAACGTTTGACGTTTTGAGCACTTCAGAACAGCAAACAATTCCGTTTCCGCAAATTTCGAACGGAACACGAATTCGGAACAGGCCTGAATATATCTTTGAAAAAATGATATTAAAATGTACATATTTTCCATCTTAAATTCTTAAATTAAAGTTAATACGATACTTTTTTTTCACCTAAGTCAAAATAAATAGCCTGCCTAATGCATTTTCATAATTAGAAAATCGTTGAGCAAACGAGCCACAATTGCTGCTAAGCTAAAATCAAGTTGGCAGCTTCTTCAATTTGCTTTTGCCATAATTTTGAATGGCTCTTTTTTTCTGATTTCTGTTAGCCGCAAGTTTGTGGTGGTCAAGTGAAATGAAAATAAGTTGCCTAAGCAGCAAATATGATTGAATTTCTGTCGGCAACATGAAAGTCGACATGAATTTAACTTGTCGTTTGTTGCATTTGTTGCAATTGCTGCACAAAACATTTACAGCTTTGACATCACTCTAAGAGTGCTCTGACATAGAAACCATGTAAAACACACTCATAGCATCGTCCTGTGTCTGTCCGTCTGTCTGTCTGTCTGTCTGTCTTTTGGTCCTTGCTGCAGTTGAAACTTTGTGCCTTGTTTAGAATTTTACAGTGTGCTTTTTTGATTGTTGTCTCTTGTGTTTTTTAGGGTTTGATTTTTTGAAACTGTGCCAACATTCTGCTTGTTTTTGCTGATAACTTCATCATCGTCATCAGCGTCATTGTTCTAGCCATGAATGAATATTTGCACTGAAAAAACAAAAAGTTTAACTCGTTGCCCAAATGTTTTGTCATGATTTGTGCATGTGTGTGTGTGTGTGTGTGTATCTGTCTCTGTGTATGTGTTTTTTGTACTTGGTTTTTGCCTTTTATGGACTACTGTCAATGCAAATTTTGCAGCTATGTAGATTATTTGTGTGTGGTTGTGCACACATCAATTGGCCCAGATTATCGAATGTCTGGCATGAAAATAACTAATGCAAAAAAGGGTTCAAAAGCGAGAAGGGACTGCACTGCACCTGAGCTAATAGCTTTTTTGTTTTTGCTCATTTTGGGCGCTTTGAGTAATTAAATTTATGGTCAGGGCGGCACATGCATAAACTGGCAACCTGTTCGCTTCGATCTCAATATTCACCAGCCGCAGATGCTGTTCAAATGTTTGACTTTTTGGCCCATGTCCATAACTGTCCATGTCCGTGCCTGGCATTTCCTAGTTGTTTTTGTTGTTGTTGTTACTGGCTGGCTCTGGCTGGCTATTAATTTCGAGTGGTTGGACTTGGTCCCGGACACGAACTCGGACCGGAGGCCCATGTGTACACATGTTTGGGCTTGTAAAAATGTCATGTTAATTTGTGGATTGTGCGACCAGCGCTGTACAGTGGGGCATGCAAATAAATGTCTCGATGCCTGCCAGCTACCCACGCCACACAAATCCAGGACAGAGGGCGGCGGCGGCGGAGAATTGGATTTGAACAGCTTTTTTTTTCAGATTTATGAGCGAATCTGATAAGTGCTGCCAATAAATTTTGGATACAACAATTTGCAGTGTACGAGTATGTTGCTCGTCTCGCATGGGCATAAAGAATGAAAGGCAATAGGTTTGGTTAAGTACATATTTCGGTTATTTTATAGCCTCGAATCGCAATTGAAGATTTGAAAGTGGATTATGATAATGATCTGTAAGAAGTTCGGTTCTTTAATCAAATAATGAAGTTCATTAAATCCATTTTGATATCAGTTTTAAGCAGAAACTGGTTGAAATAACTAACATCTTTTAAGATTTAATTAAAATGAAATAAAATCCCAAAAGTAAATCAATGCTTAAAATGTCTGCAAGAACTATAGTCATGATTCGGTTTTAGTTCAAAGTGAATTCGCCTAGAGCAGCTTAACAAAAATTGCTTGAATGTGTGCAAGGGCAAAGCGTTTAATTATTCCATTTCCTCATATTTCCACTTAAGAATTACCACAATTCTCTCTAGCATTTTTGTCAGAACACAAACAAACATTGCTCATACGCACCATGCGACCAGATTTCAAACCAAACGTAATCACAGAGTCGACCAACAAAAATACAACAAAAGCCACAAGAAATCAGTGAATTATACAACATTTAAACAAACACAAAACTCCTTACACACACACACACATACACCAAACACACGCACACAAAGGATAAACACGAACAGAAATGCATAGAAATTCACAAAATTAAGTTAAGGCCCTCACACAATGACGAGAACAAAGTTGGCCAAAACTTCGGAGAAAGGGAAATCCCACAGAATGGAAGAAACTATCGCAGCAGAAGTGAAGTAAGTTGAATGTAAGCAAACAAGTTGAACCAACAAACCAAGTCTCTAATTGTATTTGTGCATGTGTGCATGCGAGGGGGGTTTGAAGTGGGCCATCGACCATGGGATATGGCCTGTACTGGTGGAGGGGGGCGGCTGTGGGCTGTGGGCGTACCAGTGTTTTATGCGGCAGACCGGAACGCACCACTTTGGCTTTGCTCTGAAGTATTACAGCAGCAAGAAAATATGAAGAAGCAGGGCAAATGCAGTCGGAGCCAACAATACGTGAAATGCAACTTTTTCGGTATGACGCTCGAGCACAAAAGCTCCCCACGGTACGCAAAGCCGAACAAATGAACAACAGCCAGAAGTGAGAAGAAGTGCGAGAAGCAGCCATCGAATCCGGAATACTCTTGAAAGTTCAGTCCGATTGAATGAAGTACGGCGTAAGAATTTCAATGAAAAAAATTTAGAATTTCATATAGTCAAATGCTGTTTAAATGAGATTCAAATAAGTTTTAAATCGTAATTTATTTTTGGATTATTTATTTAATAAAAAAATTAAATTATTAAAATTTGTTGCTGTACACAAGTGTTCTTTTTGGTATAATAACAAGCACTTTATTATAATTTCGGGAAATTTTTAATTAAGAATATGTACTAGTTTGGAACATTTTCATTTTGAGCAATTGTTAAAAAATAAACATTTCATTTAAATTTAAAAAATTAAATTTTTTATATTTTCAGTTGTCTACAAATTTACTTTCTGTATAATGTTAACCAATATATTCTCATTATTTTATTTCGAATAACTTGTAATTAAGAACTTCAAATGTTTTTGAACATTTTATTTGGAGCAACTGTTAAAAAAATAAACAATTCATTAACAATTTCAACTGTTTTTCTAAAAATTAAATTTATAGCATTTCTCGAAAACCACAAGTGTTACTTAATGAATAATAATAACCAATATATTCTCATTACTTTATTCCAAATAATTTGTTATTCAGAAATTTCAACTGTTTTTGAACATTTCCGAATAATTTGTAATTACGAATTTCAACTGTTTTTAAACATTTTCATTTTGAGCAACTGTTAAAAAAATAAACATTTCATTTAAAACATAATCATATTTAAGGTTTCATAGAATGTATCCATTAAAATATAAAATCTAACACCATTATTGTGTTTTGCACTTTATAGGTTTAATGTCCAATGATTTTCAATTTAAAAAAAAAGTAACTTCTAGTGGATACATATTGCTAACCAACGCTAGACAGTTATATCCTTATTTGATTTGCTGCGCAACTTTTTCTTTTTGTCATCCCTCTTGCTCAAAAAGTTTCCATGCAACTTGCACTGATCAATGATAAATTTAAGGTCATTTTTTTGACTCAAACTGATTGGATTACCAATTATTATCATAAGCGACTTGGCTCGCGAAAGAAGCACATTCAGTCGCCGTGGATCGGAGACAAAGCCCGTACTCTTAAAGGAAGACACCAGGGAGGCAATAATTATTGGCTTCTCACGTCCTTGATAGCTCTCCACACTACCCACCTCCACTTTGGACTGACCCCGTCCGCGAAGTTTCATCTTGAGTAGCTTGCACTGAGCCAAATAAGGAGTGACGACTCCAATATCCTCTTGCTGCACTTTCACGTTATTGCCGAGCCCCTTTCTAAGGAGAGTCTGCACATACCAACAAAGCACTTGAACCTCCATCTCGTTGTAGCTGCTCGTAGAATTCGACTCTCGTGCTGTTTCTCCAAATGTAGCCTGAAACAAAATGGGAAACTTTGCATTGGGCAAAATATTCCAATTGGCGGCCAGATTGACGTGCTGCAGTGGGGCCAGCGGTATGAGCTCGTTGTTGTAGTACAGCTTGTTGTAGAGCCCAACGATCTCTGGATGGGATCTATAGTTTCGACGCAAGCGTGTTTGCAATGTGCAATCATAGTTTCCACTAGCATCTACCTCGTACAACTTGCAGAGCAGAAGGCGCTCCATAAGTGATTGACCCAGGCCCAAGGATGATGCTCGTTTGCTCTTGATGACCGCACCCAACTGCTTGTGATCACCAGAGAGTATCACATGGCAATCGCTATCCTTAATGCCCATGATGCCTAATAACGACTCTGCTTCTGTGGATGCTGCTGCCTCATCAATGAAAACATGCGTAGTTTTGGGTCTTTTATCTGCCTCTATAAACAGGATGCCAACTGTACACAATGTGGCCACAATGATACCAAAATCGATACCAATGATACCTTTACTGTTTTTTTTACTTTCTTTTTTTTTTAAATCTTCAGCGATTTTGTTGCAGTTGGAGTTTTTCAGCACCAACGGATGCACTGACTTCAGACCTTTCAAATATCTGGTGTACGAATACAAGCGAATCAACACTTTCTTCAAAACACCGTCAGAATCCATAAATCTTTCATCATTCTGAATACTCTCGCATATCCTCAAAGCAATTGTGTCGCAGGCAGAATTCGAACCCGCAGTTACAATGATACGCCCATTTCTGAGGTACAATTGTAGAATGGCCTCGACAATTGTTGTGGTTTTGCCAGTGCCTGTAATGGATGCGATCAGTAAGTATCTATGGAAATATACCATCTTTTCTCACCTGGTGGTCCAAATACAATGTAGGGTGCCTGGTTGCTGGGTCCAGCTACAATCTGCTGTACTGCCTGCAACTGTTCTGCATTTGTTGCAATCGTAGGATTGAGCAGTGAAAGGTCCTCCGATTCACTGAGCACCAACTTCTTCAGCTTGGATTCTATGGTATTGGGAACAGGAAACAAATACCGGCGCATCATTGGAGTCATCTTGAGCAGATTAAGTGCTCGATACATTAGGCGAAACGGAACGCGTGCAGAACGAAAAATAACATCGAATTTTTTCTTATCTTTTGTATTCCGCTTGTAGATAAATTTAATACTCGTGCGATTAACCTCTTTGATAGTGCAGGCATGACGGCGCATTGGATTCCCGCTCGGCAGGTTCTCGTGCATGTGCGGCAGCTGCGCCAAGATAATATGCTTCGGTAGCGGTGAGTTAATTAAACTAGCTTTGGGCACGAGGACCAGCTCGTCCATGTCGGCTGTCAACACATCTGCAGCATTTACTTTTGTCTTGGTCAGCATAATTTTGTAAATATTGTGATCAGGGTCATGTTCCTGAACGATCAAATCAGTCTCCATAAGTTGAGCATATATATGCATCGTCGAAACGTCTTCAATGCTTATCAGCGTATTCAACACCGAGCTGACATTGTCATAGTCCAATTGGGGCGTCTTCAAATATGTGCCGAAGTTGGCATCAGTTGCTTTCAAACTTTCGTCATTAAAATGGACCTTTAAAGCCTGCAGAATGGAATTACTGGGCACGTAGAACTCTAATATACCCATTAAAACAAACAGAGGAAGTGACTAAAATACTTATACTTTTAAGGCTGCCCACAAAACTCGCGTCTACTCGCGATCGACTGAAAATTCACTGTAATTCCCCTTTTCCATGAATCAAGAGTGATCTTATCTAAACAAAATCGATATAACAAAATATCGATAGGTACAATGTTCATTACATAGACGAAAGCTGAAGAGTATAATATTGGAAATTATATATCAGATAGCTTTTGTCCTACTGTTCCGTAGAGATGATCGGATACTGTGATTTTGGTGTCACTGTGACTGCGACAATCGCCGTGAATGTGATAAAATATGATAAAATATTAATTATCTTGTAAAAACAGACCAGTTTGACAGAATCCATTTCGCTATCATTTAATAATTTAAGTTGATATATTTAAAGTTGATTTAAATAATGATTCATAATGCTTCATTAAAACCAATTTAATATGCAATGGAGGCAAAATTATAAGCTGAAACATATGAAAAAGCAAAATTGTTGATTTCGGGTAAGTTCACTTAAAAGTTAATAGTTTCGGTTTAATGGGTCGATTTTTTTCAAAAATATCATAAGTCATAAACAACTTAAACGTTCATAGAAGAAAAATATTTTTTTCTACCATTTTATAATTTTTGCAGTCGATTAAATATGGAAATTGAAATGATTTTCTAAAAAAAATGTTCAAATTTCTTAGTTTAGAAAAAGATTACACGCAAACTATTTAGTATATTTAAAAACGTTCTAGGAACTATTTTTTTATTTGATTAGATGGCTGTAGCAGAAGACATATAATAAAATACAGTCCTACATCACAAAAAAACAAAAACGGCTATTATTTTAGAAACTGCACGTAGTTTTTGAAAACGGTGAATGTTGGTATTCTCTCTACCAAAATCTACCATCAAACCTCGTGCACCACACAAAAAACGTAATTTTGTCGGCCTGCTTAGTGTTCAGTATGGCTACAGTGAAAACATGCTATCATGAACGCGTTGTGCACATATTGCAGCTCCCTTTTTATTAAGAATTATTTTAAATACTGATTGAAATTATTCTCTAAAACCTTAACTAGCTGTTTTCCTATTTAATCTATACTTTAGTATTACTATATTTTATTTTTGTCTTTTAAAATGAAATTTTTTCTTTATCTGTATCTATGACTTTTTCAAAACGTTATGAATGAATCTCCATGCTTAAAGAAGAACTTAGGGGGATGCATTTTTTTTTTGACTTTTTCTCTAATTTTCAAATTGAATTCCAACTAAAAATGTTGGCAAAAAAAATATTTTCGTAGTTTTGGACTCAGTATCTCCAAAACTATTAGATATATGTCTAAAGTGATTTATTTGTAGGCCGTTATATTGACTTTAATTTGATGTATTGTTTTTAAAAATTGGTGCTGCAATACGTAAGTTATGGTCAATTCTTTGAACTCACTTCGAACAAATTCTAGTTGGAAAAAAAAACATTTGATTTTATTAAATATATATATTATTAATAGTTTTTAATGCAGCAAGGCTTTATTTTAAATATCTGAAGGCCTCATAAATACTAATATTAAAGAATTTAGTTTAGGATAAAGAACATTTTTGGTTATATGAATACTAAGTACAAAAACTATAAAATTGGAATGGATACATATTGTTTATCAGTGAATGATCCACCATATGAAGCCAGATTCCTTACAAACATTCAGACAATGAGATAATACTTTATGCTGGGCTATCAACGACTTCAATTCGACTCAATCCGAAGCACAAGAAGCAGTATACAAAACGGCGGAAGTATAGCAACGGTTGCCATTGTGAAATGACGACGGCTGCGAGGAGCGACAACCGAGAAGCTTTGAAATTGAAAGTACTGGGACATGGTGGCCAAATCTAAGGATCTGAGCCAGGAGGAGTGGGATTTTGAGACAGGCAAAGAAGTGCAAAAGGAAGCTACTTGCCGCCTGCCGCCTGCTAGCTGCTAGCTGCTACCTTCTGTTGGGAGCGTTGAAATGGAACAAATGAACTAAGTCGAGAATTGCCAACTGCATATTCGACACACAAAAGAAGCAGTCGAAGTCCTGAGTGTGTGTGTGTGTGTGTGTGTGAAGGTGTGCGTGTGTGCTTATATGTATGTATTTGTATTTGTATTTCTGTATCTGTAAGCAAGCCAAACAAATGATTTTACTCGTTACAAGAAAAGTTAAACTTGTAAATTCAAATTTCACATTTGTCTGAAATTCGCAATTACATTTTGGCAACAACAATAAAATACGAGTATTCCGGCATCTAGCAACTGAATAGGAGAGTGAGAGAGAGAGAAGGAGAAGCTCACCTTGGCTCAACTTCAACCGCCACCCACTTCACGGCTCATTGTTCCGAGGTAAACGCCACAAATGGAGCATGAGAGACAGTCAAGGCAACAGCCAAATCTTCCTCAGCTAACCTCCTAAAGCATATTGTAATAATCCAAATGAAATTAAATGTACCGTAAACATTCCGAATTACGGGCAATGCGAGCTGGAAGCATCGTTTCCTATACCTATATACAGTATATACTCGTACATATGGCTCCATTTGTAGCTTCGAATAACCATGGCAGGTGCGCGAGGCATTCATAACAGATAGACAATAAAAATGGCCGTAATTGCAGATGTGAGCCGACTTGAATAGACCAAAATGCAGGAGCTTAGAAACGGTAGAATAGCTAATAGCAAAAACCCGTTGACCCATAGAACAGGCAGGGAATAGATGCTGCAGAGCAGTTATTTGGTAGTTTACTTGAATTGAGTTGAATGAGCCAAAATATAGCAAATATCTTTGGGAGCATAGAAGAAGTTGGAAACTGTATAATAAAGCTTTAAAGTTTAAGCTTAAGTCAATTAAATGTATATGATTTCCACACTTTGTATCTAAAACCAAAAAAGAAATGTTATCTTCGGCTTGCCGAAGATATATACCCTTACAGACAAGATTTGCATAAGAAAACTTATTTTTCAACGGATTGTTCCTATGGCAGCTATAAGATATAGTAATCCGGTTTTGATAAAATTTGGTCAACATGTGTAGAACGTGCTTTAATTTAGATATAGTGAGTTTGGTCGAGATATTTTGCAAAACAAAAAAGTTTTTCATACAAAAACTTATTTTTAACCGATCGTTCCTATGGCAGCTATAGGATATAGTCGTCCGATTTTGATGAAATCTTGTCTTCTTGTACAAACTGTCTTTAAACTTAGGTAAAGTGAGTTTGGTTGAGTTATCTTGAAAAACAAAAAAGTTTTTTTATACAAAATCAAATTTTTCAACCGATCGTTCCTATGGCAGCTACATGTTATAGTACTCCGATCTGGCTAATTCAACTATAGGTACTACCTGCAATAAGAAGAAGCATCTGTGTCAAGTTTCATCTAGAACATAGTTTTGAAAAACGCATATAAACAGACAGACAGACGGACATGACTTGGCTGTTGATGTTGATCACGAACATACAATTTTTTTTTTCTGAGACGTCTTCTTCAATGCGTTACACATTTCGTGACAAAATTATAAAAAGCTTTTAACTTATATTCTTTAAAGTCAGCTGAGACCCATAGCAAAAGTCAAATTACCCGCCTTCATGCTATAAATCAATATAACAATATTTCAATCAATTTAGTCGTCGATCCATCTCGCAACTATTCAATTGCACTGTTTTATGGTATAGCACCATTAAATTAGCGCAAAAAATGATTGGCTTAAGTAAAAGCCACGGCAATGAAATTGCACATTTTACAAGTTTACGAGCACTAAATGACGATGGAAGTCCTCCAACCAACCAACCGCCAACGAGGATCTTTTAGCTCAGTGTCTGTCTGCCGTTGAGCCTCGAGGATAATTTATTTCGAAAACAACTCTATCGCGATCGGCCAGCAAATGCAACACAGCCCATAAAGCTCTCGATTTATTGCACCAGTCCGCAACAATTTGACAAGCAAATTGCTATAATTTCTTTTACTCAATGATCGGAAAACTATGCGGAGCATCTGAATGGCTTGGGGGGGCGGTACGGAAAGGGGGCAAACGAATGGTTGTGCAGTGTACAATGTTTGTGTGGACATGTAACCAGTCATGAGCTACATTTTCGCGCTTTTATCTGAGGAAATTTATGTTAGCGATAAAATCTCTAGCGACTACCGACCGACTCTTGAAAGCAGAGCTTCAGAGCCTCGAGGCGGCATTGCCATCTAATTGCGATGTGAGACGAGCTCTTTTGAGAATCGCGATCGTCCGTTAAATTGCCATAATTTCTTTTGCCTTACGAGCTGGCAACTTGCTGCTATGAAATGGGGAGCCAAAGTTGGCTTATTAGGTGGCCACAGCTCTATTGCAACTGTCTTCGCCATTTAAGCATTGAATATTTTAAGGCAATGTCGAAACGATTGTGCCACAGCTGAACGCTGGAGGAGGCTTAAGTGATTTGGGATGCGGCAAATGAAGGCAAATAGTTTACGATAGCAACATTCGTGTATGCGTTGCATTGCGAGGCTTATTGAATTACTCGCTGGTAATGGTAATGGCAAAGCGAATTGCAGTTATTTGAGCTCCTTGCAGAGCCGCTGGCATTGGCAACAAATGAAGCACTTGTAATTAAAATCTGTTTGTGTGGTCCAAGGATATGCTGTACGCAATTCGAATAACTTGCCATAATGGACACTGAAATCTTGGCAAGAAAGGTTGTATGTCAAACGAAAGGTATAACGCCAAAACACAATCATCATTAAAATTTTAAAAGCGCATAAAATGCATTAATGCAAAATTATAAATGATTTCATTCAGTATCAAGCTTCAAAAAATTAAAAGAAAACAAGTAAGAACGTTGCAGTCGGGCTCTCCCGACTGCGATATACTCTTTTTTCTGAACGTTTAACAAATTAAATCTTTGTTAAGACTACTTATATAGCTATAAACTGTCCTTAAACTTACGTAAAGTGAGTTTGGTTGAGTTATTTTAAAAAACAAAATAGTTTTTCATACAAAAACTTATTTTTCAACCAATTGTTACTATGGTAGCTATAAGATATAGTCCTCCGATTTTGGATGAAATTTTCTCATCACGTATAAACTTTCTTTAAACTTAAGTTAAGTAAGTTTGATTGAGTTATCTTGCAAAACAAAAAAGTTTTTTATGCAAAAACCTATTTTTAACCGATCGTTCCTATGGCAGCTATATGTTATAGTGGCCCGATCTGGCCTATCCTTACATTTTGTCTGCCTATGGTATATACCAACATTTTTACCAAGTTTGGTTGCTCTAGCTTCAAAACTGTGAAAAAAAACCTGCGTTCATACAGACGGAAAGACGGACGGACCCCCGCACGAACATTTCACAAGCCCAATATACTCTTTTTTTTCCGTTTTGGAAAACTCATAATAATGCACAATATACTGAAAATAAATACCACTTTGTTATCACTTTTACGATGAGGAGGTGGTCAAGTTGTTTCCGGGGCTGAATTAAAATGCCCACCAGGCGCATGAGCATTTCTTCAGTATGTTGAACTCAATTTTATAGCGATTTTAATATGCCACGTTGGACTAATTGTTGGCATGAGACCTACACTACGGGGACCTTTGATGGCACTTAGAAAGCCATTAATCCTAATTTTATGTACTATGTTGCCAGTTCCAATTTAATGGCTCACTTCGGCTCATAATGTTAATTCCTTGTTGATTTACAAAATTTTTTGTTACTTACATAAAAATCACATCCCAGAATTGGACAATTTATTTTGGTTGCCCAAGCACAAATCCTAAGGGCTAAGTTAAGTTTAAAGTTTAATTTGCAATAAAATTCAATAAATTAAATAAATAGTTTATTAATAGTAGGCACATCAAATTTAATAGATGAATAATCCGTGTCCCTTCTTTGGTCTGTTTCTGAAACTTTTAGATTGAATGCATTGGATTTCTATCCAGACTAGTAATTTTCTATGTTCTTCATGTTTAAATTCCATTAAAATGTCTCGGAAATCTCAAGACTTTTGGTTTCGGTTGGTATTGCAATGCCACAGGGTTGCCAGCTTACACAAATGTATTTATCCAATAATTGTTTTAAAGTTAAGAGCAAAAATATTTGAAAATTTGTTGCCCGCCAAGCTTATCAAATGGTATGGCAACTCTACAATTTTCAAACAAGTGGGCAAGCCCATGACTTTTATGTGAAACAAGTTAGCATCCCCTTTGGGCTGGTTTGGGCTGCTAAAATTAGTGCAGTTTTTTAATAGCAACTTTGTAAAACGTAAAATTAATAATCTGTTCATAAAATATATTGCAGATAGTTCAGAAAAACAGTATTGTTTGCTTTTATTTTTACAATTGATTTTGGTGATGCCTTCAACCAAATCTCTAGTAATTTTACTCTTGCATTCAAACCAAACGAAAGAGGGTTTTGTGACACAGATGTATGATAATTGGTTTGGCAATAAATTGACTCTAAATAAGACCCGTTTTTCACGTAGGCGTTTCCGCCATGGCGTTTACGTATATGTGGGTACGGGGGAAGGCTGATCAAAACGAATGGCGTTCTTCTGCCTTCTGTTATGCTATCATTCCGATAACATGCATGCAGGGCTGCAATTATTAACGAGCTGCCTATCGTTGCAATTTTCATTACAAAATCGAATAAACGACATGGCGACGCCATGATCACTGACTGTTTTTAAGAGCGAATGAAAATGCAAGCCCAACGAAAATCTCTGAAGATTTCCATGACACCCCTGTATCTAAAAATATATTTATTAAAAAAAATTAAACAAACGACAAGTGCAATCCTTGGAATGATCAAACAAATAAAACAAATCGATAGTCGATAAGCGATATTTTTAGTTAAGGCATAAATGCTGCGATCGTTTCCAGCCCTAGTTCTTTGCATATTTTCCTAGAAAGTGCAAAAAGCACGCGTTATCTTTGTGTATAAAAAACTGTAATTTCAATAAGAATTGAGGACAATGGACGATACGAACAAGATCACTTCGATGCGTATTTTAAATGTACGTAAATAAAATCTATATTTATTGCAATATTCATAATTTTACACTTCATTTGTAGCTGAGCATTGAAGACTGTTTGGGCTGCGAAAGTGTGGTATTAAATTTTTCGCAAATAGACAATGTGCATCTGTTGCTCTATAACCTGGATAAAGAAAATGTAAATGTGCCAAATTCGGCAACCATTACACCCGTTGGACAGGCCCTCCAGTTGCTCTGCACCACGGAGTATAAAAATGTAGAAAGCTTGCAACGCATGCCTCAGCTGAACGTTGGCAAGGGTTGCGTGAAAATGACATTCAGGCTGGAGCGCATAGGCGGCCTTGCTCAATACGACACGGACTCAGAGAGCGAATTGGACATTGAGCCAAGCACATCAAAGCAGGCAGCGGAGCGCCGAAAATGGCGCCAGCAGAAAAAACGCTCGCACATTCGAATGGTATACTTGGTGAATGTGATTCGTCGCTTTGACGATCTGCAGCTCTTGGAACATGTCATGGTGCAGGTCAACAGTGGCAATTGGGGATCGCTGGCCATTGAGGAGTTCCACAACATATTCTTTGTGCAGCCACAGAATAACTCTGAGTGGATGCATTACGGGGCACAGGATGTTGCCAATTGGCTAAAATTTATCCATGCAAATGCAGACAGCTACAGAAATTTCCGGTAAGTGTATACTATATATGCTCTATTAAAGTTAACTATTTAAAACTGATTTTGTTACAGTGGCGATACTAATCCCTTTGATGCCTTTGCCAAGCTCTTTGATCGCCAGAACGGTGATACACAGGATGTCTTGCAACAGCTAACCACACGTTGCCTGGCAGCCCAGGAGTCAACTCGTCTAAATGAGCGCCACTTTGTACTAAGTATATTCGAGATGGTACGTACCATTTTCGAGTATATAACCATCAATGAGTATACCGTGTGGTTTTTTGTGCCGCGCTTAAATCGTTACACAGCCCTGGATCAGGTGGTAAGCTATAGCAGAAAGTCCTGCTTGGACTAGGCTCGTTTTTATACCCTTGCAGAGAATGTTATAGGAACGATTGGTTTAAGAACTAGTTTTTGTATGAAAAACTTCTTGTTTTTTCAAGATAACTCAACCAAACACACTAAACCTAAGTTCAAAGACAGTTTATAAACACACTAAACCTAAGTTCAAAGACAGTTTATACATGATGAACAAATTTTATTAAAATCAGACGCCTATATCTTACAGCTGCCATAGGAACGATCGGTTGAATTTAAGGATTAAGACTTTTGTTTTTCAAAATATCTCGATCAAATTCACTATATCTAAATTAAAGCACGTTCTATACATGTTGGCCAAATTTTATCAAAATCGGATCACTATATCTTATAGCTGCCATTGGAACAATCCGTTGAAAAATAAGTTTTCTTATGCAAATCTTTTCTGCAAGGGTATATATCTTCGGCACGTCGAAGGTAACATTTTGTTGTTTTATTATTTTCTTGGCAAATTTGTTATCATGAAGTTTAGCTAAGATTTAAAATTCATTGGCATTAGTACAAATACTTACAGCGTAACTTTTGCCAGACAGATTCAAATTTATCTAATTTGTTTGACTTATGTTTTTGTATGAAGAATGTGGATGACTTTGATTTGTGTAATGTGCGCACATGCATCAAACTGACTAGCGATGTTACCGAATTCTTTTGGCACCGTGCCGATCACAATATCATGGATATACTACTGGTAGCCTTTCAGATGGGCCTGGCACAGGTTGCCAGACAGACGGTTCTGTTTCTGGGTCAAATGGAGAAGGTACGTAAACGTAATTTGAAATAATTTGTACCAATTATTTGAATAGCTGTTACTGCAGCTAAGCAATTTCATTTGTTTGCAATATGTGAAGGCGTCCTTTATGAACAGCGTTCAGGAAACAAATGATAACTCGACTGTAAGTATCAAACACTCACTTGTTACTCACTTTCTGAACGATGTTTTTGTTTGCAGAAGTGGTTTTGCAACCGCTACTTGCATCGCATCATTGAGATATCGGATATGTTGGGCCTGATTGTCTTTATTGAGTATCCAAGTGGCTTGACGCTGCTGCCAGAGGACCGTAAGATCATTAAGTGCATTCAAAAGCAGGATGAAAATACGGGCAACATTTCTTGGCGGGCATTCGAGGATTATACCAAAAAAACTGAGAGCGGCATAGAGCGTCTCCAAGCGGCCATAAATATTTAAAAAAAAAGAAGCATGAATGAATTTTAAGCAAATTTTGTTTTCCCAGAGCGGGTTTATTTTCTTTCGATTTCTTAATGTTGTTTATTGGGCAATAATGCCACAGTATTGAATTCTTAACAACTCTTATTTTATAACCACCCACATTTCTTTTGTATTCCATTAAAATTTGCATATTTTCTTGTTCTTTAATTTTTGCATATCATTTTATTGTTGTAGCCGGACGCACTCAACTAGCGTATTCTTATTTGTTCTACACTCGTTTTATCATTATGCAACGAGAAGAACAGTGGATTCTGCTAGCTTGAAGGGATCATTCCTCAGCTGTGTTTCAATTAGGCTAACAGCTGTCAGCTCTGATGAGGGCCAAGACACGAAGACCAAAAATATGGCAGGGGCCACAACAATGTCTAAAGCAACTAGTACAATGCTTGTCAGTCAGTGGCACGCGTCATTTGCCGACGAATTGCATTTTGCGCAAACCGAAAAGCATTTTTAGTAACCGCATCGCAGCATCACTTCGACCCGTCCTGCCCACTGACACAGTTTTGAAGAAGCAGAGCGAAGGGATGCAGCTGACAGAAAATGTTTCCTGTATCCGTATCCGTAACCAAACACGTTGACGGACTGACTGTCTGACGGACTGACTGCTTGACTGATTGGTGGCTGTTTGCGCAACTTTTAGTGGCGCATTTGTTAAGCCCAGAGACCACTTGAAATGTTACTATTGCTGCGTTTGCTTCCTTTTTTTTAACTTTGCACCTAGACATTGTCAGTCAAAAGTAGTTGTAATACTTGAACATTGCTCATACGCAACGTGATCCTAAAATTACCTTGCTGTTTCAAAATGAAGTATACTAAATTTAAAAAAAGTGTTGGTATTGCATGCAAACTGAAACTAAGAATAATCATAGATATTTAATATGTTTTAGAAACAGATTACAATGTAAATAAATACTTAATATCAAAAGTGCTGCTCAATAAGAAAAGCAACGGCACAAAAACGAACGTAAAAACACTTGCAAAATAACGATATGTGTACTCATATCAAAAAACTATAATATACTCTAGCTTCAAACTATGTAAATAAGACGGACAGGCTGACAGACAGACAGACATTTCACAAACTTAATACACTCTATTTTTTAATTTGTTGGAAAAAAAGAGTACACACTAAGGAAAACGGAATCTTTATTAACTTTTAGTATAATTAAAATTTAGATTTCTATGGTGAGGAGGTAATATTTAATATTTGCAGTAAACTTAGATTGTTATTGTTAAAAGTTATCTATATATATAAAAGTGTTCAACATGACTGATTGACTGATTTACAATTTTCGCACAGCCCACTCCATAAGAGCGTGAAAGCTGAATTTTTCACAGTAGTTTCGTCTTATGCTGAAAGTGGGTTAAGCTCGGATTTTAGAAAATTCGGTCGGAAAATGTCGAAAATTCGATGAAAACCGTGGTATGCAACTTATTTGTTTATCATCTGATCAACGTCAAACTCATTTTAAAAAGTCTACATACAAAATCAATTAATAACTGCATACCAACTTTTCGAAAAATTTGGCAGAAAGTGGGTGGAAAACAGGCTTTTAACTTTTAATTTTGTGCGTGCGACAGAGATAGGAATATCAAGCGCTGTACTCCTATCTCTAAGCCGTGTACTTTGCATGCCTTTCGTTATTGCTTTCTCGCTCTATTCTATTGTGGCAGAGGGCTTTATGTGTATTAGTATGCAAGCACCGAAAAAGTTTTCGTATACGAATGTATATATTTTTGTATGTGTAAGCATACACTTGCAAACTGAGCGGCGCGCTTCTGCTTATGCTTTGCACTCTTTATTCGTTCGCGTACATACTTATGTATATGTATATTCACACAAACATCAAAAGTGCCGTTTGTTTTTTTATTTACAATTCGCATTTAACTGCAGCTTCATACATAAATCAAACTAATTTAGAATTTGTCACATAACTAATTTTGCACACATTCTACGTTTTAAAATACATTAATGACCGCACCACCCACTGGGTGAAAAGGGGGTGGTAAATAGGGCGAAAGTTGAATTTTTGTGCGATTTGCTTCAAATTCATTATCAATGATCTGTATGAAAATTCATTAAAAACTGCATACCAATTTTTCATAAAATTCAGAATTCTGGGTTGAAAATGGGTGATCAAAGTTGTATGGGCAAAAGCTTAGATTTTGTGCGATTTGCTTCAAGTTCACTTTAAAAGCCAAGCTTACAGAAATATAAACGTTATTTTCAAATTTTATAAAATCCTCCCAGAAATTTTGGAAATATTTTTCTTGCCCCCCTCTGCACTGAAAATGTGAGAAAAACGAGTGCAAAAATCTTACTGACGGGCTTTTAGTTAATGTATAAGACGGGATCTTCCTCTTTCTGCTTGTCATGTACATAAAGTTGCAATATTTTATAATACCTACTATTTTTATTGTAAGCTTGGCATAAATACATCAATCGCCTTCCCTTTTCATTGTATATGTAAATCTCTCTTTTCGATCTTAGGTTTCTAGCCACCATCTACGAGCATAGCATTAAATAGAGTAATTAGTTTTTTACTGCTGTTGGGCATTTGACTTGTAATTTATTGGCGAGATTTCTGGCCGCAGGGTCACAAATGCGGTTTTGTTTGAGTCTCTGTCTGTGGCCCAGCTGTAGTCCCATCAGAGCCACCTGGCAGGTTTCACTGTACACTGAACGCATCTACGACAGCTGCAGGCTGCAGGCATTGCGTGCCAGTTTTCGCACCTCATCCGTGTGATGTGATGCCAAGGCTTTGTGCAGCACTCAGCGAAATGACAGCGTTGCTTTAGATACACGCACTACACACATACATATATGTGTATGCTGTTCCGCGCAGACCTCTCTAACGTCCTAAAGTTGTCACTACAGGCAATTTGAATAATTGCGAAATCGTAGTTACTGAGGATTTCTCAGATATGGCTCATATTTTACGATTTGCAGTGAACAGAAATGCAAATTAGTTGCAGCATTTTCTGCTTCGGCAATCGGAAAGTAAACACGAAGCAAGATTAAAGTGAAAGCTTCTTTGAGCCTGCTGCAGTCTTATGAAAATAAATATCAATGATATTACTCGAGAGAACTAAAATTTATTGCGCATACGCCACATTGGCTACATGAGAAATGCTAAACTTTAACGAATTCAAATTCATACTGCTAAAGTTTACTTTAAGAACTTGGCTTAAACAGCTGAGCTGATTACCCTCAGTAGCAATTATAAAATGGCTATCCATTCTTGCCAAAAAAAACACCCCAGATTCCACCAAAAAATAAAAAAAGGCCAGCACAGAAATGTAATCCCGTTTCAGCGCCAAGACAAAATGCTGCTCATTGCTGCATGAAAAAGGGTCAAGCCGTCTTTGGCATAATTAAAAATTAATAAGCGGCTGCTAGATTCGTCTCGGCGCATTCATGAAACAGCTGCTCGGTTCGGCGATCCATGCTGAAATCGCAATCTGTAATTATGTAAGGGCGATTTTATGATGCGACTCCAGCAACAATAGCAACAACAATAACTGCACGGCAATGTCAGAGTGTCTCCTTCTGACCCGAGCATCCAAAAAATTGTTGCCTGCTTAGCAGTTCTCAGTTGCTCGTTCCTTGTTGGTTGTTGCCAGCTGCTAAAAGCGCAAATGAGCATTAAAAACTCGTTTCAACTAAATATTTAAACAGTTTATTATGCTGGCAGGCAGCCCCTTTTATACAAACTTGCACATATGGGCGTGGCAAACGCTAAAAGCCGCGTATGCTTATGGCCACCTGACCGACACGCTCCCCTTTCGCTTCGTCTCGCCAGTGTAAAATGGCGCGTGCATTGCGCCAAAGGAAATTTAAATTTGAATTAATTATGATGCTGGAGTCTAGGTTGGGTCCGGGTCCGGGTTCGGGTTCTGCTCTGTGTCCTGCTTCTAGCTCTGCTCCATGTCCTGCACCTAGAACTGTTTGCAATTAGTTGCTAATGCTGCTCTGCGGGTCTATGGTATGTTAAATTTACCAAACAACAAATAATAGCACTTAACGCCCCTAAAGGCGTGTGAAAAATTTTACTAACTGCACACAATTATGCAGAGTAATGTGAAAGTGTGAAAAGACTGTGAATATTTGGCATTGAACAACTTTTGAAATGGTGTTGGCTTATTGTTTGCTATTGTTATAAATTGGTCAGTTCTTAAGTTGTTTATAGCATTGTTTAACAGCAAAGCGAATAGTAATATAACAAAAGTCGATATGAATTTAAAACTGCGTATTTATTGGATTGTAAGCGATTTGCAGAGAATGTAGACTACTATTTTGAACTACTACTAGATACATTAAATATTAACTTTTAGTTGCCTCCCACAAACTAATCGAATGCAAACAGTTTAACCCATGCAAATTTCAATTCAAAGTCAAACAGTTTTTCAGCTCTTCGATTTGCAAATGAAGCAGACATGTTGCAGTTGGTATTGATCAGGATCAGGAACAGAAACAGTGGACAAGGTCATTAACATTTCAGGAATTCGATTCTAACAACTGACCGCAAAATACGAAGCCGTCAATGTTGACTGAACCATAGATAATGCCATGGGGAATGGAAATGAAATTGCGTGGCTTAAAACAGCATCCAGTGAAATCAAGCATTCAAGTGTCATTAATTAGTCAGCAAACATGGCCAACAATCGACGACCGCTTTGGTGGTCAGTCAAAAACAACGTTCATTGGCCACGCCCACCTTGTTACGCTTCATTTGGCCATCCAAAAAGGAAACTCCCGCCTGCCCCAGGGCAAAGGAGGTAGATGACTATAGGCGTGCCAGTGGCGGCTACTGCATTTGCGTTAAATTACCAAATAATCCAGTCCAAACGGTGAGCAGGAAAATCGATTGGGATTGGCATTGCCAGTTGAGCTCTCATCTAGGCTTCAGTTCACTTCAGTCCACGCTACTCCACTCCCTATCGGCTCATGGCATGTCAGCGCCAATGATCCGACGATGGGACACCCGTTGACGTTGCTAACCCAATTAAACTGTCGCCCCAGACTCCCCACACAGTCCACGCCACAGTTGCAACTGTTGCCTCCACTTTGCCTGGCACTTTGCCCAAGCCGCAGAAGCAAAAGCCTCGCAAACGCTTCGCTTCGCGGGCTTCAATAGCAACTTGGGTAAATTCCTTTTTAATTTCAACCGCAACCGCTCAGCTCCGTCGTCCTCATGGCCTATTAGCCGATTGCCTGGAGATGGCTGCGTGAATCATCGTTCGAATAATACTGCACGAGTGTAAAAGGCAAACCAGTCAAACATCGAAAAGACATTTGCTTGAACATTCCTCAGAGACAATAATGTCCTAAGTTCAAAACACTTGTTTTAAGTACTTTTTTCGTCCAAAATATTCAAATTTGTTTCAAAAACATTTATGTCTAGTAATGCGTGAGCTGCGTCTGCACACAAAAACCTAAAAATGTTCCAAATACAAAAGTGATTTACTCTTTCTTTAGCAGCTTCCAAAACGTTATAAGGTTTTCAGACATTTTCAAACAATTTTGCCCAGACATTTTAACGACAATGATCTACGACTTTTTAAGACATCTGTCAAAAATGTTTGACTTTTCACTAGACAATGTTATTACTCCCTGTTCCCATTAAAAATGGAAAAAAAGGGAGCTATAAAGTACTGCAAATGTGTGTAACAGACAGAAGCAGGCATTTCCGACTATATAAACTATATATATTCATGATCAGGATCAACAGCCGAGACAAACTAGCCATGTCCGTCTGTCTGTCCGTATGAACACACAGATCTCGGAGACTATAAAAGCTAGAGACACCAAACTTGGTTCCTATATACCGTACGCAGATCAAGTTTACTTCAAATTTCGGATGCACCCCCCCGCACCCCCGCAAATCGCAATAACCTCCCACAGCCACAATTTTAAAAATAGAGCTTTAATTTTTGGTACACATATATGTTGCATCAATGTTGATCTGCTGTGAATTTCAACACGATCGGATAAATAGCACCAAAGTTACGGAAGAATCTATTACCCCTGTCTCAGCTGGCAGAAACAACAGTTTGACAGGCACTTTACGAGTTAAGTGTACTGCGTGCTTGTGCTGCCGCTGAACTGCTTGAAATCCAAGTTGGGAGCAGGGAGTCTCGTAGTCGGGCACACTCGACTAGAGCATTCTTACTTGTTTTTTTTATTATTGAAGCACTTTCAAAACATTCTTGGCAATAGGGTTCAAAAATGTTCCAAAGACACTTTAAGGCACATTAAGACATTAAGTATTTGTCGGGAATGCTCTTTAATTTCTTTTTAGCCTTTAATTTTCGTAAGCCTAGTCAAACTGTGCATAGCTTTTGTTAATTATGAAATTCAAGTTTGATAACTTGGAAACTCATCGTCACGGGTTCATCTCTAATTTATGGTGGAAAATTGCTTTTCTCACTGAGTTGCGGCGTCAAATTGAATTGAATGCTAGTTTTAGTTATCGGTGGGTTTAGCTGCATTTTTGGCAGCATCATCGTGGCAAAACCATGTTCAATGCCATAAAGTCTTAAATTTCATTAGCTTGCACACATCTACACACAGTGGCACATACGTTGAGGGTGGCTAGACATAATAACATCTTGGATATCTTATACTGTTTCAGTTTTCTTCTTTGTCTGGCACAAATCAGATTAGTATAAATTTAAAAAAGAGGGCGTAGCTTTAGAGCTAGACAGCTGTTTATCATTTAGCAGCAAGCTGCAAGTAGCCTAAGTATATTTTTTGTGTCGAATCTGAACTTGGCTAGAAAATGTGTCCCAAACTGCTTGAAAAAGTTGTCGCAGTCCCTGATGTTAATTGCCTTGGCTGCCACGCCCACTGGCTGCCTATATAATCTTCATATTTAATGTGCAAACATGTGCTGCATGCCTGGCATATTTTCATTTATTTTTTTAAAGAATTTTCCTTTGAATTTTATGCTGTTTTTTTCCGGCAACTTTTCTTTGCTTTTTGGCATGTTGACTTTTGTCAGCGGCTTTCGGCGTTTTCTCATCATGTTTATCTTCATGAAAGTTAACCATGCAATGCATTTTCTTTGTGCTTATGCAATTATCCTTGTAAATGTAATATTCCGTTCCTCTTTGGCCTAAAACGTTTATGTTTATCTTGGAAAATTGTTTACACAATTGAAATATTGCCTTTTTCTCTGTTTATTTATTTGTGAGCAAAAGCATTTTTAATTAGTTTCGCATTATATTTAATCAGTTTATTTATATATTTCATTTTTTATACCTTTATATTGCAAATCAATAACGCATAACTGATTTGAGGCAACACCAGAAGTTAAGCGAAAACAAACAAACATTTTATAAATATTTTGATTTCATTACCTAATATGGTCAAAGTTTATTTAAGCGTAGTTTATAAAATATGTTTTATTCAGTCAAAAACAACTTATGTCTATCTTTCGTATGCTGCATATCAATTAATAATTGATTTTTCAAACTGTTCTGACTCTTTTGCTTATAAATTTTGTAATTCCTAAACTTATTTTATAAATGTTTTCATTTTATTATACTCTTTTTTTAATTTTTTTGAAAAAAAAAGAGTATATTGGGCTTGTGAAATGTCAGTCCGTCCGTCTTTCCGTATGAACGCAGTTTTTTTCCACAGTTTTGAAACTAGAGCAACCCAACTTGGTATACATGTTGATATATACCATAGGCAGACAAAGTGTCAAGATATCCCCCCCAACCCCCAACCCCCACCCCTTTCCCCACAAACCGCAAAAAACATATATCTTCCACAGTTTTACAGCTAGAGTAACCGAATTTAGCACAAAGGCTACTAATAACTTCCTCGATTGATCTGACTAAACCAACCAAATTTAAATTGATGACAAAACTTGAAAGATTTGAGCAAAACTACTATTGCCATGCCCACTTCTGACTTTGCAAAGAATTTTTAGCTTTAGAGTAGTTCGCAGTCGGGTGCATCCGACTGCAACGTTCTTACTTGTTTAACGTTATTTTTATCAATTTTTTTAAGTGCTGTGAATACTATGATAATAAATACAAAACTTAACAGATTTTTTATACCCTGTTTATAAGTCGCTCATATTTATAATCATTGTGCATAATATAAACAATCAAACGTTCATTATATATTCATTTTTTAATGCTGCCAATTAACAATTTAACAATGCATTTTAAATGGCTTAATTTAGTTTAGCGTAAAATTGTCAAATTGAATTTAAATTAAATGTTTTTTTTGTTTATCGCAATTAATAATTAATATGGCTTGCCAAAGGAATTTCGAAAAGTGAAACTAGCTGCACATGTGAATATTTTATTTGATGTTTTGAGCAACATCAGAAATTAGAATCCAAACGTTGCCTAAGGCGAAACATTAATTCGGGAAGCACAACAGCGCAGTTATTCACACACACACACACACACACACACACACACAGACAGATACACACAGATACACAGAGGTGAAAGATAGAGATACACATGCTCCCAGCAGCATCCTTTGTTTGTAATTAATTTCAATATAGCGAAGCATTACAAGTGTAGCTCAGTAAATTTCAAAGTATGCTGCGAGGCCAATAAACTTACAGAGGCGCGGGGGCGTGTGGGGCGTGGTGGGCGTGTCTGTGGCTGTGCAGAAAACACATTCAGTATATTGCACACGCGAGACGCGTGAGATGAAAGGAAATGTTAAAATTTCAACTTGCACGTGGATGGCAGCAGCAGCATGGGCCAAGGACGAGGGAAAGTGGGGCTTGTAGCTGGAACAGGATACAGCTCCTGTTGCAAGAACGAAGTCCCTCCATGGCTCAGTCGGGCATTACTTTGCCCATAAAAGTAGTAAAATTATGTTGACTGAAAACAGCGGCAATGTTTGCTGCCGCAACGGTTGCCGCGAGGGGGGGGGGGAGGCGTGGCTGGTTGGGCGTACATATATATCGGCGCCTCGCAAATACTCATTCTTATATTTGCAGCATCAGATAAAAGTAACTCGCTGGCGTTTTAGTTAAAATATTTGCACGCTTACCCGTGTGTATCTTGTAGATACTTTTTTGCCATTGCTGCTGCTGTTCATTTCATTGAAAACACTCGCATACGAAATAAAAAGCTCGCTTATTGGCTGGGGAATTGTTTTTGTATTTTTTTCGGTAGCTTTTGTATTCCTGCTAAGGCAAACAGCCAGCAATGGCATAATTTCAATTTACAGAACAAAAAAGAGAATAGGGGGGATTAAGAGATTTGCTTATTGTGTGTACTGAAAAGTTGGAATAGTAAGATGAAAGAATACTATATTGGCCGACATGAGTAGATCATTTAATCTGGGAATAAGAAGAGCTGTAGAACTGAAGCAAAGTGTGCTAAATTGCACCTTTTCAAACTATTCTTAAATCGTTTTATAGCGCACCTTTGGTCCAGCAAACATTGGCTGTTGCTGTTGATTAAATATCTAAATTTTTTAAATGGAATGGAACTTGCCAAAACTTAAAATAGAATCAATTTAAATATAGTTTAGATAAACTATCTGTACAATCGCGATTAAGTTTGAAACAATATCCGGTACGCATAAAGTCTGGAAATCAAAAGTGGGTTTTGAATTCGTGATCAGATTTTCTATTAAATCTATATTGATATAAAATCAAATAGGCAAAAACTTGCCTTTGACTACAAACACAGAATAGTTTATATTCTTAGCCGTCAGTTTTGAGATGCTTTGTAACCAGAGTTTTTGTATAAGTTTTCGATATCGGGTTAGACACCTTGCTGTGCTATGATCTGTGGAATGCAGTTGAAGCTCCATATTGCAGACCTAAAATCTCAATCAAAAACTGTTCAAAAGTTATCTTAACACTTTGTCTGCCTATGGTATATAACAACAGAAGTTGCCAGAGAGATGGTCAAACGTTGTCAAATGAGCTTAGACGGAGTGAGACACTGTTAGACATTGTCAGACATGGTGAGTTAGATACTGTAGGACATTGTCAGACGCAGTCAGACATGGTGAGACGTGATCAGAGGTGGTCAAAAGATGTCATAGTGGTGAGAACTGGTATTACGCTGCCAGACATTTTCAGACGGGGCAGATATTGCCAGACTTGATAAACATAATCAGAGGTAGTCAGACGTGGTGAGAAGTCGTCAGACGACGCTTTGTAAGACGGGGTCAGATGCTGCCAGATATAGTAAGTCGCTTGCAATAGAAAAAGTGGGTACACATTTGTGCAGCTTCCACTTTTCAGTTGACTGGATTTAAAACTCTACGTTTTAAGTCGTTCAAAGTGTAAGCTTTGCCAGCTGGCTACTTCAGACTTGGTACTGTTCTCTCCAACATAGTTCGGAGCAGACCGATTGGCAGACAAGCGTGTGTGGGCAAAGCGGGCTAAAATTTCACACTTTGTCGCTTTGCATATGGGAGGCGCGTGACGGCAAGTAGCGGAGGGGGAAAACGGGAGGATGTGGAGGTAGTGCAACGTTTACAAAAGGCGCCGACTTGTAAATGGAGGCCAACTTGGCGGGGCATCGCGTGCCAGGCGCGATAATGAAACTGAAAGGCAGCTTCAAGCTGCAAGTTGGAGCCAAATGTAAAGCTTTGGCTTTAGCTAAGGCTTTTGCTTTGGCTTTGGCAGCTGGCCAGTGGCTACTACAAGAGTTTTGGCAATTGGCAGTGTTGGGCAACTAATCAAGTTGGAATTCGATTCAACAGAGTCTTGGCCAGCGATGCGTGTAACTTTTTCAATTAATTTGGCTTAGTTGAAAAGAGAGGGTTCTGAGCCACTAAGTATTTACGGCTGAATTATTTCAAAAATGTTTTGCATATCAGATTGAGCTGCAGCTTGGGGCGCACTTAAACGCCTTCGTTTTAATTTAATAAGAGCTTGCCAAGGCAACCAACTGGCAACTGGCAAATGCAACACGAGCACTGCATCCCAAATGAATGGAAGCTGAAAGCTAACAGAATAGTAGCAGCACAAAAAGAAGAAAAATATATATGTATATACACTTATAAAATAAAATAAAAAAGTACAAGGAAAACACTCGCAAGTCGCGGCTTTGACTCCAACAGCGACTGCAACTGCGACTCCGCCTGCCGCATGTCAAATTTGAATTTAGCTGCAATTTTTACAACTGTTGCAAAGTCGCCTCCATCTGCAAATGCATCTGCATTGGAAGTGGTTGTGTTTGTGTTTCTAGATATATATGTGGATGCCTGCCGCTGGCGGGGTACATGCAACAGCACATGCCAGCCGCATGCAGCATGTGAGGCAGTCAGACAGTTGGCAATTTGCATAAATTTAGATTAGTGACATCTGACGTGAGTCTGCGATACGAGTAAAGATGGCAGGAGGATGAAGGAAGGAATGAAGTGACATGGAGCGGAAATATTAAGTAGGCGACTGCGCGATTGCCACCTCCTAATTCTCAGTCAAGATTAGCTGGCAAGTCGGCAACGCTGGCAATGACAATGCATATGATTTATGAACTAACTCCCAGGCGATGTTCTCTGCTCTCTGAAAATCAGCAGCTCATGTGGAAAATTAATCGCATGCAAGCTCATTATGAGCATAGGATGAGTGTTTTGGCTAATTGTTGCCAACTAACGCGTGCACTTTCAAATAAAGATATTACGTTTTTGGTCGGGGAGTATAAAATAGAATAGCAAAATGTGGTTGAAGATATGATTAAGTTTCTGAATCGTATTGCAGATCACAACAATCAACTTTTACATTTATGTCAATGTTTACACTCTACAAGAAAGAAATGTTAGCTTCGGTGTGCCAAAGATATATACCCTTGCAGACAAGATTTGCATAAGGAAACTTATTGTTCAATTGATTGTTCCTATGGTAGCTAAAAGATATAGTAATCAGATTTTGATAAAATTTGTTCAACATGTGTAGAACGTGCTTTAATTTAGATATAGTGAGTTTGGTCGAGATATGTTGAAAAACACAAAAGTTTTTCATACAGAAACTTACTTTCAACCGATCGTTCCTATTGCAGATATAAGATATAATGTTCCGATTTTGATGAAATTTTTTCATCATGTATAAACTGTATTTAAACCTAGGTTTAGTGAGTTTTGTTGAGTTATCTTGAAAAACAAATAGTTTTTCATACAAAAACCTATTTTTCAACCGATCGTTCCTATGGTAGCTATATGTAAAAGTGGTCTGATCTAGCCAATTCAACTATAGGTTCTACCTGCAATAAGAACAAGCATCTGTGCCAAGTTTGATCAAGATAGCTCTAGAACAAAGTCTTGAAAAACGCATATAAACAGACAGACAGTCGGACAGACGGACATGACTCGGCTGTTGATGCTGATCAATTTTTTTTCTGAGACATCTCTTTCAAAGCTTTACACATTTCGTGACAAAATTATAATACCCTCTGCAAGGGTGTAAAAATCAGATCTTTGTTACGGAATCCTTCAGATTTCTTTCTACTTTATTTATATTTATTTATTATTAAGATCTTTCTGATTTCTCACCATCTCTTTCTTGCTTATCTTTGGCGATTTTGTTCGCTTTGAGGCGAAGCATAAAATAACTATAAATTTAGTTTGCCATATCGCCCAGTTTGCAGCACCCAAATTTTAGTCCAACATTTGTCAGAGTCGCTTCCACACCCTCACCCCCCCCCCCCCCCCCCACCCGCACCATTACCGCACTCGCATTCTCTTAGCAGCTTCCTGACAAAGATATTACAATTCAACCTATAATTTATTCAGCTAAATCCTTTCGCCAGCCACTTACAGTCTAAGAATAAGCAGCGAAAATAAATTAAATGGAAATCATTTGTCTTGCTCAACAAAATATCACGCAAATGGGCAAGCTGCGAACTGCAGAATCTAAAGCAGGGGCGATGCGGGGTAAGAAGGACGAGCGGACTTGACAGCCCAGTCACAACAACAAGTGGCAGCAGTTGAGCAAAATTTGCATAAAGAAATAATATTCATTCCATGCCATGTACGCGCCAAAGGATGCCAGCATGTCAAAATTGTCCTTGGCGTGTGCAAAACGCCCAAGTCGAGTGGCAGCGGATTAAAGAATTTCATAGCGGATGCGACATACCATTAGACCAAGTACAACTCCGACAGACACTTCATGTTAAAAGTGCTTCAGTTGAATAACAGGTTTAAAGACGCACAAAAGTATGCAACAAATTCATATATTGGAATGCTAAGTCTGCTGGGCTTAATATAATTTAACTATAGTAGGTGTATATATAGTATATATTCAGAGTTCTAGCTAAGCCAACAGCATTTGCATTAAACATGGCAATTTCTATGGACACGCCTCGACTCCGCCCACCACATAAACAAGAAACAGCAACAACGAGAACAACAACAACAACAACAAAAACATTAGCACAGACGGCGCAGCGGTCGAAACTATCTGAAATCTCAGCTAACCAGGCAAAAGGCCGATTAACAAGATTAAAAGCGCCATTAAATGCTTTGATTCGGCTACAAGTTAAGACCACGCAACCGCAGATACGCAAATGTTGTTGCTGCTGCTGAGCTGGGAGTTTGATGTTGGGGTTGGCTCAGTTTGGGTTTTACTTACATACATATGTATCTATATATAGTAGTATGTAGTTGTATATGTATGTAAAAGGAACAACACACCCAATAATTTATCCAGCCCGCGTTGGAGACCGAAAGTTGTTTGCCACTACTTAAAGGAACACATGTTTTGTGGCAGTCGCAGTCGCTGCCGCTGTCTCAGTCTCAGTCGCAGTCGCAGCTGCCGCCCCTTTGGATGTTCAATGTATATGCTGGATAAACGATACATGAGCCACGAGTATCTGCAGCTTGTTTAAACGCATATGTTGAATTCTTGGTTAAGACGTAAATTACGTTAAATTGCTGTTAAGTAGAATTGCGCTAGCGGGCAAACAAACGCATACAGATACACACACAAACACACACACACACACATAAAGATACATTCTCAGCTACAAATGTATCTGAAATCCCATGCGCTGGTCTCTGGCTGCGACTGATTTGCGTGCCTGAGTCCTGGCGTATCCTCTCTCAGTTCGCATGTTCGCTTGATTGATTTAGGTTGGGTTAAGCCCCACGGGTAAAACCGTTAACGAAACCTGCACACTTAATCCCAATTTGCCAGAGTACAAATCAGTTTTAGTTATTTAACTTGGCCCAGCACAATACACTACATGTGGACCCAGCCCTAATAATTGGCAAAAGACTTAAGAACTGAGACGCTAAAGGCCAAGTTGATAAAGGTTAAGTGATTTTTGGCATTTTTGTAAAAGCATTGTATCATAAAAATATATCATAAATACCCATATGAGTTTTACAAGTTAACTTCAAGCTAGTTTATGCAAGTTCATCTTCCTAACTTTAGAAAACAATCCAATTAAGCAAAGTTTAAACTGCATTTTGTTAGCAGTCAACTTGCAAATCCATTGAACATAAATTCAACTAATATTTTATTTTACAATTTATCATATTTTCATTTTCTCTTAGCTCAAATTCTGGTTTCAATCAATATGTGCAAATGTTATTTTAAATTCTTTAACGAATTTCACAAACAATAATGAAATAAAATAAATTAGAAGCGAATTAAATTCGTTTAACGATTTAATCCCAAATGAAATTGGCAACAATTTCATTTCTCTTTTTTATAGTATATATATATTTATATAATTTTTATGTTAATGCAAATGGAGTGAAGAATTTGCTGCAATTCTAATTTGCTTATAGAATACGTATTACGTATACGTACAATGTGTGAAACAATTGTCATAGGAAAAGTGCATAGAGAGAAGGATGGCTATTATTTGAAATGAAATGCATTTGAAATGCATGGAATATATATGTATATATATATATATATATTTTGTATTATTAAGTAAAATTTATAGCGATTTTTGCAACAATTGCCAGAGTTTAGCATTAAATGCAATTAAACGAAAAAGCAGCAACAATAAAAACCAAATTACCAGAGTAAAATTGCATTCACCGAAATAACAACAACAGCAACAGCAACAACAACAACAATTGGTAACAATGGCCAACAAAGAGCAGCCAGCAACACAAATGAGCAAAAATAATTTTATGGTCAATGCAGCGTCGCAGCGTTAAGCCTGAAGTGCTGCAAGGGGAAATGGGATGCGAGATGAAGTGGGGCAAGTTGGCCAGCCAATGCGGCAGCAGCAACTAATTTAAATTGAAATTAAAATTGATTGTTTTTTAAACGCGTTGCATTGCCAACGAGGCACGTAGCCAAACGTTGACCACGAACCACCCTTTCGTTGAGGCAAGCGGGTTGCAAGGTGTGTGGCATACGTGTCAAACCCAAGCGGCGGCAGTCGCCACATCACTTGCAACAATAGCCAAACCATACACAAATGAACAACGCTCCAAATGTGCAACAAGCAAACAAATTCGTTAACAAATGTTGAAATTACAACAGCCTGGACTCCAAAATTGCATTACAGAAGCAACTGGATTCCAGAACCAGATCCCAGAGTTTGTCCAGCTGCTGACTCCAATGCAAGCATCCCCGGAGCTTTGTGCGCCTTCTATGCTCTACAAACATTGTGAATACACTCATGCACTCATTCACTCACACACTCATGCACTCATACACTCACAGCTTCACACCCACAAACACAAATATAGAGCTACTCAATTATTTTGTATGCTTGAAGCTTTGTTTGCTTGTGTTCTTGTTATACTCTGTAGCCATTACAAATGCGTAAAAGGGTATACCAGATGTTTACAAATTTATGTTATTATACTCTGCGAACTTCAATACAAATAAAATTTTGTTTAAAAACCATATTTAAGCAAGAGGCAGTTCATTCATTGCAAAAAAAAAATAATGAGTTCATAAAAGTTTTTGTGGATTTTACTCCCTGTTCCCATTAAAAATGGGAAAAAGTACTGCAAATGTGTGTAACAGGCAGGAGGAGGCATTTCCGACTAAATAAACTATATATATTCTTGATCAGCATCATCAGCCGAGACGAACTAGCCATGTCCGTCTGTCTGTACGTCCGTCCGTTTCAACACAAAGATCTCGGAGACTATAAGAGCTAGAGACACCAAACTTGGCATGCGGGTTCCTATATACCGTACGCAGATCAAGTTTATTTCAAATTTCGGATGCACCCCCCCGCACCCCATCGATTCAATTGATATTCACTTTGGATACATTCAGTTTGAATATTTGAACAAATGTGCCCAACTTCTGTTTGATTATTTTCATCTTCTACCTAATGTTAAGTTTGTTCAACTTCAGTTCAAATATTCTTATTAATGGCTCACTTTTCAGTTTAAAAATGGTCAATTTGATGTTGTTTTTGAATAGTTTTACTACTTTGTTATCTGTTTTTTTGTTTTCTTATTTTAAATTTTTATTATTTTGATATTGTTTTTTTACTAATTCAATATATGTTCCATACTTTTGAAATAAGGAAACAGAGCGTAGTATCTTCAAGTCGACTTATATTGGTCAGGCTATTCTAAATTGTTGTTGTTGTTGCTGGAGCGGCTTTCAAAGTTGGCAAATGCGGCGGCCTCTTATTTATTTGTATAAAATTGTTGCTAATTTTGCGCATATCCAAATTGAATGTGCAACAGCGACAGCCGCACGTGCAACTGACCCGCACCCTGCCAACACTCCAGCGTCTGCCCCTCGACGTAACCATAATTGCCGCCATCATCATAGGCGCTAATATGGTGTGGCTGCCATTCTGGTCTTTGCTTTTGGTCTTTGCCAGCTTGGGCAGCCGTTCAGTTCAATTGGATGTCGACGCAGCGCTCAATTAGCTGACTCACCGATGTTGAAGTAGCGGCTAATTTGCGTAAATGTTTTCGGTGTCTGCCTGTTCCTTTGCTATTATAAACTATGGCAAAAAGCAGACAAAAAAAAAAAACTAACACAAGGTAAAGTTTTTTTAATAGATTTTTTAGTTGGATAAAAGCTTTGCTAGTATGTGTGTGTGTGTGTGTGTGCAAAGAAGGTAAGAGATAATTGGCACATAAAAGAAAACTAAATACTCTCTCGCAGCAGTAACAACCAAATGGAAGTGCATTTTTTCATTGGTTTTTATTTTTGTCTTCTTTACAATTTCGTTTTAACTTTAAAATAAATTTGAGTTGGGAATACCAAAGATTTTATACTCTTGCAGAGTTCTTAAGTAGCTTGCATACATATATTTCTGTATATAGTAAAGCTTTTTATATAACTTTTAAACGATTGTTTTTATTTCAGCTACAAAACATTGTGATACTATATTTCTGGTTCCTAAAAATAAACAACCTGCTCTAAAAGTAAACTTGAAGTTTTATAACTATATTTTCAAGTAGCTAGAAAAACACGGACAAATCTACTCAGATTGTCAGCCAGATCAAGAATATAGGCATATATTCTTAATGTAAGTCTTCTTCAATGCGTTACATATTTGATGACCAAATTTAAATATCTTTTTATACACTTTCAAAAATCTTTTCATTTGCTTTTATCTTTCGTGCTCGCCCAACAACAAGTAGGTATATAGCACACGCATTCTACTTTCACGCTCTCTCAAACTCACTTGATGTCCTTTTTTAATCAATTAGTTTTAGTATTATTATTTTAAGCTATTTTATATTGAATTAAGCACTGTAAGAAACGTCACAGACTAGCCAAAGCAACAAGTTGTATTCTCACCTGCACATTGCAGTTGCACGAAAAAAACACTTTTAACTTCTGACTTCCTAAATGGTCTAGGCCAGGGGTGCTCAGGGTACCAAGACCATCTTTCAGCTCATTTGTTTTTGTAATTGCTCTTGGTATAGTTGGAGCAAGACTCGTATACATGCATTGCTCCCAGCATATGCCAAAGCAAAATACAAGAACAATTTCGCATATTTCGTTTCTTATCTTCATTCTTTGCCTATGCCGTCGAGTTCAGCAACAACACTTTCATATGCTTTGTTGTTGCGCTACTAATCCCAATGTAATTTTGTTATTGTCTTGTCAATAAAAGTGCACTTGAAAAAATCAGTATTGGTTTTATGCTGTAAGCGAAATGTTTAACGTCATTAAAGTCAACGACTACGAGACCCCCTTCCCTCAACTTGCACTTCAAATGGTTTAGCGGCAACGCAAGCAAGCAGCGTACTTAGCTTTTCCAGTGCCTGTAAAACTGTTGTTTCTGCCTCCTGAGACGGGGGAAAATAGATTCGTCAATAACTTTGGTGTTTGTAATCCGATCGCAACAAAATTTACACAACTGATTAACATTGATAAAAGAAATTTGTGTACCAAAAATCAAAGCTAAATCTTTAAAATTGTGAGAGTATTTTGCGATTCGCGGGGTTGCGAGGGGGTGTACCCGAAATTTGGAAAAAAAAAACTGGATCTGCGTATGGTATACAGTAGTCTGCATGCCAAGTTTGGTGTCTCTAGCTCTTATAGTCCCTGAGATCGACGCGTTCAAACGGACATGGCTATATCGACTCGGCTGTTGATGCTAATCAAGAATATATATACTTTATATAGTAGGAAATGTCACACATTCGCAGTACTTTATAGTTCACTTTTTCTCATTTTTAATGGAAACAGGCAGTAAATACCACATAAAGAGCTTAACAACATACTACGCGTTTGTTGACATGTTATTTACATGTGGCTTCTTAATAGATTGATATTGATAACACCAAATTAATAATAATTTTACTTTAATTAGAGCTTTAATGCGGTAGTTGTTTTAGTATTTGTGTTTATTTTACACTAAGTAAATGATGGGCAGGACCTCTTTCACTCCAGCTGCTCTTTTCACTTGTGTTGTTGTGTGCTGTATTATGACTTTTATGTTAATCTTGGCAGATGTTTACTTTTAAACTATCATTGCTTAGTTATGTAATAGTATATATACTAGAGTTGTATACTATATGGTAGTTCAAGTGAATGAATAAGTTCAGTAGTTCTGTTAGTTGTTTAGACTGTTCTTGTTTGGAAAATTAATAAATAGAGATTTTTAAATCTAATTTAAACTCCACCAAAAGTCTAAGCTCAAAGCTCAAATTAAATTCTTTACTGTATTTAATTTAGTGTTTTGCACTTTTTCAAAAGAAACATCTCATTCCGCACTATTAAATTTTGTTATTTTTTGGCCTAAAGTGTTTTAATGAAAGCTTTCAGACATTGCTGTACTTACACCTGAAGCTTTAACGGCAAGTGGATTCCAGACGCCTCTTTGATTGACTTTTGAGCACGCTCTTAACGTGGCTATTGTGGCAGATTTATTATTTTTTTTTTTTGTAAAGTGCAGCCACAAGTTAACAGCATTGAAGAGAATACTGTAAAGCTAAGTAGGAAAGTTTTCTCATTTCTATCAATAGTTTTTTTAATAATTAAAACTGCGCTAAAGCAATTAATTTTAAATTTCAGCTGCTTAAACACGGCACAGTGGGATGTGGGGGCGTGGCTGTAGTTGTGGCTGTAAATGTGGATGTCGCTGCGGTTAGAAAATATTAAACATTGGGCGACGTCTGGCAAATGTCACTTAAAAAATTGAAAGGTTGTGCAGGCTACCCCCGGGAGCCAAAACAGGCACAGCAGGAATACGTGGAGGTGGAAGGGATCTGGGCGCTGGCGCATGGGGCGTATGCGCAATGTTGGCAAAGGCGAAACTTAATTAATTTGAGTAACTTGGCAACCGGCCGTTTGGACGGTCTCTCAGTCAGGGGTGGTCTCTTCACTCCCCCCCGTGCGCTTTTGCCCTGCCCGTGGGCGTCTTTGTAGCGACAGGGTGTGGCATGAATTCTTAATACATGCTGTGTGCGGTGGGCAGCTGTGTGGGCGTGGTCGGCCGTTTGAAAAGGGCTGCGCAAGAAAGAAATAACTGGAACTGACTATGTCAACATAATTAACTTTGAAGTGAGAGCCTGGCTGGCAGACAGTGGCCAGGCAAAACCAGGCAACTATGAGAATTCCTACAGATAAAAAACTCATACATACTCGTAAGCACTCATATGCTGTGTTCCATGTGCCAAAAAATGGACTAAAAGTTGACCGAAAAAATGACGAGCGTCGAAATGTAAATTACTGCGAGTGTTGCACATAATTAATTTAAATGCATTTGCTCACAAATTTTACAGAGCACATACACATATATCCTTAAGTACACAGGCGAGATATGGAAGTGTAACGGTTTTTCAATGCACGACCCATCATGGCTATGACATGAACAAAAACACATTTACATAAGTTCATATTCATGTAAATGCAAAAATACATTCTTTTAATAGATATTTCTTTGGCATTATTGTAGTATTTTCTTACATACATAGTTAAAGCATTCCAATTATTCATTTGCCTCATATGTTTTTGCTCTTTTCGTGCACGGTACCACAGCTAAAAACATGCAACAACCGTACACATCTCAAATGTGAATCTCCGGAAAAAAAAACACTTCACTGCGAAGAGTAGCGCTAACTGAAAGAGATACTGACAAAGTTAGCTGTTAAACAGAATATGCAATATGATGGTATTTATGAATAACAAGATAGAGTACTTACTTATTTTGCTTTTGACACCCTGCAATAAAGGGGTTGTAAAGTAATGCCAAAGGCATCTGCGACCCTATAAAATATACATATTCTTGATCAGCACCAAGAGTCGAGTTCATCTATATAAAGCCTTTCATTTCAAAGTCTATAAGTGTCACGAAATGTGTAAAGCATTAAGGGAGACGTCTCAGAAAAAAAAATGTATTTGTTTATTCGTGATCAGCATCAACAGCCCAGTCATGTCCGTCTGTCTGTCCGTTTATATGCGAACTAGTCCCTCAGTTTTAGAGCTATCGCGATGAAACTTGGCACAAATGCTTTTTCTTTCTGCAATGCATATATCAGAATCGGTCCAATCGGACATATAGCTGTCATAGGAACGATCGGTTGAAAAATTAGTTTTTGTATGAACAACTTTTTTGTTTTTCAAGATAACACAACCAAACTGACGTAACCTTAGTTTTAAGACAGTTTATACATGTTGACCAAATTTTATCTAAATCGGATCACTATATTTTATAGCTGCCATAGGAACAATCCGTTGAAGATAACATTTCTTTCTAGTTTTAATAATATTTTTTCACGCAACTACGTAAACAATTGTGTCATACTTCAAAGCTTTTTTTTCAAGTGAACAAACGCACTGCAAAAATTTGACATAATATCAGCTTAATTTTCAATTTATCTGCTAAAAGTGGAAGATGACCCAATGTGCCACAAAAAATGCAATCACAGTCAAGCTCGATTTTAGCACATGTGAAACAAGCAGTTGCCTGAAATTTGGGCAAGGATGTGGCTGATGTTGTTGCTTAAACAAAACTTAAACAGAGAGCACTTAAAGTCCAATTTGATTGTGAATGTGGATGTGGATGAGAATGTGGATGAAGTGACCACTGGCAGCAGGCCACATGTGTCTGACTCAGCCAGTTGCACTTGCTGTTTTCCCGCACTTCTCACTTCTCGCCAGCAACTCATGCTTTCAGATAATGCGCAACAAAATAAATGGAGAAACTGACAGCACACTGGGGAGAGTGTGCAGGACGAGTGGGGAGGTGGAAGCTGCAAATGTTGACGACGATGACTTTTAAATTGTTTTATTGAGGTGCCAGTGTTGGTCAGAAAGTTTAGCAAGTATAGAATAAATGAGCATGGAAGTCCATTTTAGAGCATTACACAGCTTCTCCTGCATCCTGACAGCCAACCTGACCGTTATCCTGACCGTTTCCATGTCCGCATGTGTGTCCGGCATACAAAGTCAAATTGCTTGCAGATTGCAAGGAAGCAGGGTGCAAGGAAGCGGTGTGTTGCCAGTGTGATTCCCTGGCACCATTTTGTGCCTGTCACGTTAAACTTTTGGTTGGTGCCTAAGTAGCTGGCGCTCAATATGCACGCTGACATGTCCAGCAGAGTTCCCCAAGCATTTGGGTGACCAAAAAAAAAAAAAAAGCGCTCATAAAATGTCGCCTGGCGGCTGTTCACAGAGGATTGCGATGGGGCTTTAAGCTGCTGTCAATTGGCATTAGCTGCAGCGTCATCCTCATGGCCATGCACTGCAAAAAATAAATCAATTTTATAGGTTTTCCAAAAAATTTCAAATATCAAACAGAAAAAAACATTCAATTCATCATTAAATTTAAGGCAGTTGCGATTTATGCAGTCTGCCTTTTACATAACTTGCTTCCTTAAGAAATTTTATTAATATAAACATAAGTTGAAATTAGACATGTTGTTTAAGTAACCCTTTCAATTATGCAATTGTGCATAATAATTTATAATAATCAAATTAAAATAAAATCAAAAAGTCTCGAAAACTCAATTCAACATCAATAAAAAAAATTATTTTTAAATTAAAATAATTATAATTAAAACATATTTTAGATATGAATATAAATGTGGTTTCAGATTATATTAATAAATTAATATTCAGGAAATTTCTGATTCTAATTAAAAAATTTTATATCGAAATTATCAGCTGTTCTGAAATTCTATATCGAAATTATCAGCTGTTCTGAAATCCGATTATCGATCAAATTTTCGGCTTTCGGTGATGATTATAATGTAACTAAATTAATATTCAGAACTGTTCCCATTTCTGATTCCGATCAAAAAATGCTGAAATCCAAATCTGTTTAAAAAGAAGTGCTTTTGAGAGAATAAAATGCGAAGTATTCAAAAAAGGATTCTTTAAAATGGAATGACTCTTTCAATTTCTTTCGAAAATAGGATAATAAAATTGAAAAAGAATCTGAATAAAGAGTTCTCGAAAACGGGTACAAAACCAAAAAGAATTTTAAAAGCTACCTTTTTTTTGTTAAGTGTATCTAAAACAGTTTTCCTATGTGTGTTTGTGTGTTTACTTGGGCAACTACAACCAACTGAAAGTTAATGCTGTCGTCCTGCAGATTAAAACCAAAACATCACAGGCAGCCAGATGAGGTGGCAACGGGTCGGATAGTCGGACAGTGTAGTTAGGATAGTGTACTCGTATGTCCGTATTGCTGTTAGTCAGTCGTATTAGCGTTGTGTCATATTAGCTCAACAGATTTAAAGGAATTCGCTGCGTAATGGAAATGGGAATGGCAATGGGACAAAGTGTACAAACTCACATGTAGGGACATGTGTTGTTTTATGAAGGTGCTCGGACAGAAGACAGAAGAACACGTGACAATTTGGGTGTAGTTGCAGTGGGTGGCAGTGGATCAAGAGTTCAAAGCAAAAATTGTGGCTCGTTTATTTTGACTGAATGCTGACTAACTAAGTAGTGCTAACGTTCAAGGCTGCATCTAAGAGATTATATGTTACATGACAATTCTTACGTATGTACATGCAAAAGGTACTTAGTATTTTGATAGACACTTTTATCAAACGCATAAGTTATTTGCTTATTTGCTTAGTTTATGAATCAGACCAGGATATTTCAAGTGTCTGAAATTGTATAAATTAGATTAACACAAAAATTCAGCACTGATTTTGAGTGTTTTTAACGAATGTGTGCAATAAATTTAAGTCTCAATTACGATGTTTAAGGACATTTATTGTATTAAAACCTATTAAACTATTGAAACAATCTTCAATTGTTATTTAGATACTTTTTAACCACGAAACAAACAAACAAACTGAAAATAATTTGTCATGGCTTTTAACATGTTAAGTTCAATAAGTGTGCTTAATTAAATTAAGGACTATGAATTCATATATTGCAATATAATCGAGCTATTCGAATCGATTCAAAACTGTTAATATTTTGGGTGAAGTTTACTTTGATGTAGCTACTAAATTTGGCGTTCAAAGCCAATTAAATGGCAATCATAAAGAGTTGTACGTGTTGCTGCTGTGTTCAATTGGTCGCTGTTCCAAATCAATAACTGCATCACAGTAGCTGTTGCAGTGGCATTAGCAGTGAGCGGGTATCTAACAGCAACTGGCAACTAGCAACTGGCAGCTGCGGCAGCGTCAATGGAGCGCTAACAAAGATAAATGGCTGAAGCCACAAAATTGATTTGGATGACAGATGAATTGTTGAGCCACTTCTCATTCGGTTGAGTCCTGATGCTGGCGAACGTCAAAGCTGTAGCACAACAGCAACAGCAACAGCAACGACATTTAAATGACAGTAGCATCTGCAACAGCGACATCAATAGCAATAATAACAGCAACAACTGCAACAGTTGCCGGTCAACGACAATAAAATCAAAAGCATATTTTTCAATCAGCCATTGAACGGCAGCAATATTTCGAATAAAATGACAAAAAGTGGGCGTGGCTGTTGGCGGTGGGGGGGAGGGATATGTATATGTGGGCGTGGCTCTCATTGAGATGAGCACAAACAATGCAGCTGGGCAGCATTGGAATATTGAATGAAGCACTTAAACGCGTTTCATGCCGCTGACCGTCCAAATGCAATTACGCATACGACATGGATGCCCAACGAACCCGACTCAGCCTCTGATGCTGCTGCTGCTGGTGCATTTGCTGCTGCTGCGGCGGCTGCTGCTTCCAATTGACACTTTGACGCATAAATCAACTATATTGTTTATTGATTTTTTATGTTTTTGCTGCCCGTTTTGTGTGTCGTTTTATTAAATCTTTGTCACTCCGCTTGCAACCCGATCTTTCAATCTACCAACTACCACCCAACACCCACCACCCAGCGCCCGACTCTGTCCCTTTGCTTGTTATTTATTTGAATTTATGCGATTTTAATGAAATTGGTTCATTGTTGGCAGTTAAATGCATCAATCGCAGCAGTTCTCCGGACACACAGTCCACTCAATATGTACGAGCTCTGTGCATGCTGAACAATTCATAAATCGATTAAAGATGTTTTTGAGTTCGCTTTTTTATTTATTTATTTTTATTTGTTTGCATCTGTGATATGTTTGTCGTTGCTGCTGCCAACCAAAATGTCAGGCCATAAATAAAAACAGCTCTTATTTGTCCGGATTTTAGTTATCTGCATAAAATCTGTGCATGACTGAGTTGTACTTTTTAATGGTTGACATGACATTTTTAAAGTATAGTATAGCACTATCAGCATACGAATACATTTCTGTTTTTGCAGCAATTCAAAAGTGTTCAAGGTATTCATATTAAATCATGTCTAATATTCCATGAAACTATTGCAAAGTAAAGAGACTATAATAAGAATACGACTCACAAACAAAAGGTGGCCTTGCATTAAGTATCAGTTCTTTGTACTTCATTTTCTGGATTTATAAATGTAGCACAAACATTCAATCTCTTTCTGAACTATCATCTTCGGTGCTTCAATTTCCTACTTTGTGGCATTCACAATCAAAGTCTCTTGAGCTTTGACTCAATACTCATCAAATGTATTCAAGGGGCTAGCCAAACAGTAAAATGGTAATGCTTTCAAATATAATAGGAATTCCTGAAAAGTTTTTGACGTTGTCAATACCAAAAACTTTGACTTAAAAGTGGCCAAAGAGGTGGCCAAAAGAGGTGACAAGGGAAGTGGAAGTGATTGGCGATAAGTTTACAGACGCAACACAATACAGATTACAATTTAAATGAGCTGCCACGAATATAGTCGAAATGGCAACTCTCTCTTATATCTCTCTCTCTCTCTCTCTTATCTCTATCTCTCTCTAACTGGTGATGCTCTTTATTGACACGTGACAAAGTCGAGCGGACAATAAAAAAATATACAATTTGCCCCCTTTCCCCAAAAGCGAAGGCGTAACATTTTCGAAACAATTTCAATAACCATTCACCAAAGCACACGGAACAACACCAATAAGTGATAGAGGCGAGTTGAACAGACCGAAAGTCTGACAGGCGCACAGTGGGGCACAGCAGCCAAAGATTAATCAAATCGAGCGTGCCTGACTACGAGACTCCCTGCTCCCGCACTGAGCTTGTCCAGTACCCGTCAAGCTGTTGCTTCTGCCTGCTGGGTCAGGGGGAAATATATTCTCAAAGAACTTTGGTGTTTGTTTTTTCCGATCTTAATGAAATTCACGCAGCTGACTAACATTAATATAACATTTATGTCAAATCTGCTGTATCTTAAAAATGGTGTTTTATTATATTCAATTTGTGGCGGTGCGAGGGGTGTACCCAAAATTTGATATGCGTATGGTACACATGAACGTATATGCCAATTTTAGTGTCCCAATCTCTTAATGTCTCCGAGATCAACGCGTTCATACGGGACAGACAGAAAAATCGTCATAACTTTTAAAAGAACATTCTTGTATTTAAAACGAGAATAGAAGTTATATTAAGCATCTGGACAGATTCTTTAAAATATACAATAAGTTAATATTTGTGAACTTCTTAAATCTTTAATCCACATTTTTAGGAAGACCTAACCCACTGTGAGTCGCACAAAGGAAACGCAGCTAATAATAGACAAAGCTAGCAGCGACGTCGTCGGCGCTGCCAACGTAAGCAGCGACTGCGCTATAGACGGCAGCTAAGCATTAAATTGATAAAAGCAAAAATGTTGCATTTAATTGAAAAATGCTTTCAATGAAATTTTGGAGCGCGCACGCAAATCGATTTCGGTTTGTTGAATATTTGTATTTATATTTGTTGTATTTATTGTATTTGTTGCAAATGTAAACAGGCCGTAAAATTGAAAATGCCATGAGCCGAAATATATTTAATTGTGAATTTAAAGTAGAAGTTGTAAGCTCCTTTACTTACAGCAGGCGTGGTTTGATTTTTATGCCCAGCTCTGCCGGAATTCAATCGATGCGAATCGTTTGACCCTCCAGCTGCTGGAGAAACTGCAGCGTGAGCCGCACGCCTGGACAGCGACCAAGTTCAAAGATTTTGGACTCACAGACACGATTTAACTAGTTCCAAGACAGGAACTTGTATACGCATTGACTGCACCGAGAGCAATCTCTTCTCCGCACCCTTATTTCCGCCCTGCTTCGACCCTGTGGATATAACGCCCAGCGAACCGCTGCTCCAGGCATTTGCCACTTTTGCCAGGTTTTGTTTGCTGCTTCTCCTCGGAATAGCCATAGTTACGTATATGCATTAATCATCATCTCGAGAGTATCACGTGGCTGAGAAAGGATGCGTGACTGTAGCTGGGATCGCTTTGCTCAAAAGCTGGATTTGAAGAAACCAAGTGGAGATATGGAAAATAAGATTTTGACTTTGAAATAAGATTCAAACAGTTGCTGCTATTCCTCGGAATAGTCACCCGGTATCCTTTAGAGCGTTGAGTTACTTATATGTATCGATCATCATCTCGAGAATATTCCGTGGCTAAGAAGCGATGCGTAGCTGAGAAAGGATGCGTGGCTTAGAAAGGATGCGTGTTTGCAGTCGAGATCGCTTTGCTCAGGAGCTGGACCTGGAGAAACCAAGTGGAGATATGTAAAATAAGATTTTGACTTTAAAATAAGATTTAAACAGTTGCTGCTCCTTCTCGGAATAGTCAGCCAGTATCCTTTAGGGCGTTGTGTTACGTATATGTATCGATCATCATCTCCAGAATATTCCGTGACTATGAAAGGATGCGTCGCTGAGAAAGGATGCATGACTGCAGCTGGGATCGCTTTGCTCTGGAGCTGGACCTGGAGAAACCACGTGGAGGTATTTTTAAAGTAAGATTTCGATTGATAAAGTTTTAGGCTGTGAAAATGTAAAAAAAAAAAAACGAGAAGAGACATTTTTGAAATGTAGACTGAAATGTAGACTGACTTTGAAATAAGATTAAGATGTCAACTTCTTATCACTGAACAGGACTTCACACTTTCACTGCTAAAAATTTTAACAATTTGTTTTCAATTTGAAAAATCGGAACGAAAATAAATCGATTTGAAATTTGAAATAAGATAAACTGCTCAGCACAAACTCTGAGCACCGACTGACTATTTTTCGACAACGGCCAGACAACACAAAATATATCCAGTGTCGTCGGCCTACTTGATTAGCAATTCCTTTACAAAATATTTCAAATTATATCCTAAAATTATTTTAAATAGTTCATATGACGCTTTATACTCGTTAGAATGTTTCTTTATGGTCTGTTCCGCAATGAAAAACAAGAAAGAAAAGTAATTTTCATAATACTTAGTCAACACCTGTATATGGAATTGAGTACTAGCTAGTTTGGTTGAAATAAATAAAAAATCGTTGTTCTTATGGCAGTTGTATGTTATAACTTACCGATAGGAACGATTCTGATATAGGCAGTACTTGAAGAAAGGGGAAGTATCTGTCAGGATAGCTTTAAAACTGATAACTGAGAAACGCATAAAAACAGACGGACATGGTTCGACTCAAGAATATATATATATTTTATAGGGCCGGTTAAATTTCCTTTAAAATTATATTACCCTCTGCAAAGGTATAAAAACAAACTCACAATTGTATGTATACAATGACTTCAACAATCTATATAGAAGTAACTAGCTTATTATGCCATACTAGGGCTTTCCTTTCGCTTTTGTTTGGATTACTTTAAGTCTACGTACTTGGACTGTCTGCAATTTGTATATTTATCTATTTATCTACATTGCAGTTGGAAAAGCACTTGGTTCAGAACAATCCCAGTTTAAGTTTCAGTTTCAGTTGTAGATCCAGTCCCTATCTTGGCAGCAGTTGCAGCCCAAAAACTGCAATTCATCAACTGAAATCAGAGCAGACATGGCAACAACAACAATGCTACAGTGCATGAGACATGTGACGAGCTTGTGGCTGGAGGCCGATCCCCAACAGCCACCCACTGTGACCGCAAGTCAACGAGGTGATTTGCATGCAGCAGCAACGATGAGACGAAGGATGAGACGCTGCCAGCGGCGGGAGGCAGATTAGGCGCTGATTGCGTGAGGAGCGTCCGCGACTTGGACAGACTCCAAGCTAGGTTGGGTTGGGTTGGGTTTTGCTGCTTCTTCTACTCCAGCTGACAGTAACGTCAAGTGCGCAGTGTGGATGCACTGCAGCATAAATGATATCGCGCTTGTTGTTGCTGCTGCTGTCCAGGCGAAATAAGCAAGAACAAAAAAAAACATTGAATAGTAAATTTGGGCAATGCTCTGGCACCCAGAATGCCACATTCACATTCACATTCACATCCACATTCGCATCCACATCCACATCGCCATCGCCATATCCGCATGCGTTACGCAAATTGAATTCGTTGGTTGAAATTTATGCACCATCGCGTTCGCTGTACCCTTGTAAAGGAGATGGTGATGGAATTGGAATTGAAACTGGAACTGCAACTGAAGAAGAAGGAGACGGGCATGGGAAACAGTTCGATATTGACAGCGATGCAGTCGAAACTCAACTACATGTAACTGGCAACTGGCTACTGGCAACTGGTAACTGAGAAATTTATGCTTTGTTTTGCCTTGCGAAACATGCAACATCAATTCTCGTTAACTTTTCATGCACGGCTGGCCCACGGCATATAAAATGGATACACTCAATTCTTGGGGCTGCCAGTGAACTAGTCAAAAATAAAACTCAAGCAAAGCAAAACAAAATAAAAATGTAAAAACATTAAAAAAGAACACAAAATCCAACATTTTGTGGAGTAACTACGACTACTGAGAAAGAATGACAATGTTCTGCACAGATTTCCCTTTTATACCCTTGCAGAGTGTATAATACTTTTGTCACGAAATGTGTAACGCATTGAAAGAGACGTCTCAGAAAAAAATTTGTATATTCGTGATCAGCGTCGACAGCCGAGTCATGTCCGTCTGTCTGTTTATATGCGAACTAGTCCCTCAGTTTTAGAGCTATCGTGATGAAACAGATGCTTATTCATTCTACAAGCAGTACATATGTCAGAATCGGTCAGATCGGACTACTATAACATATCGCTGCCATAGGAACGATCGGTTGAAAAATAAGTTTTTGTATGAAAAACTTTTTTGTTTTTCAAAATAACTCAACAAAACTCACCAAGTCTAAGTTGAAACACTATTCACATATGTCGACCAAATTTCATCAAAATCGGACGACTACATCTTATAGCTGCCATAGGAACGATCGGTTAAAAATACATTTTCTTATGCAAATCTTTTCTGCAAGGGTACAGTATATCTTCGGCATGCCGAAGATAAAATTTCTTTCTTGTTTTTTTTTTTTTAAGGCAATGAATATGTTGTAAAACGAAACAATTGTTTTTGAGAAGGTACATTAAATGTTCATCGATTTATTTAGTTGTGGTATTGTGTTTGAGTTAATGAATCTTGAATGTCGCAAATCTGGATCTATTTGTCAAGTACAAAATACACAACACAAACGAGTATACATATTAATCCCAAAACAATTACAGCTGATATTATTAATAATGACGAGCAACCATTGGATGTTGTATTACGACGTGCCGATGGTCTTTCGTTCCAGCCTCCACCTTCAGGACGCCCACGAATTTCGTTTTCTTGCATTTGGAATTTTAAAATAACATTTAACATTTAATAAAATGATTAAAAAACGTTGATTTGTAGTGCCAGGAAGAAGTGCTTCTTAAAATAATTCAAACAGTTTATTTGAAAGTTTTCAAATTGTTGAGTTCTCATAACATGTATTTGGTATACAATTTCGAATGCCAGGCTATTTCCTTGAGAAGGCCAAAGAATAGCATTCTTGACTTTGTAATCTTTTGAACAGGATTCTTTTTGTATTTTTTATTTTTTTGTTTTTATAAACACAATACCAGTTTCTTTTTTCTTAAGGCAATGTAGCATTGCCCTATAAATTTTGGGGTCTTTTGCACAATTGAACATCGAGTCTAGCCGACTTGTTCGGAATGCAAACCACAAATGCTTATGATTAAATTTGCAAAATTCAGTAGAGATTGAATACTGAGTCTCTGTTCTTTCTAGGCATTCGACTTCCGAAGAGCTACGAAATAATATGCAAAACATGCCCTGACCTTCATGACACGCACAACGACACCTACAACAATTGCGAGGGCCATTCAATAAATATGTAAATTAACTTATCAATTACAACGCCAAACATGTCTATGCAAGGGGGGCCTGGGGGAGGGTAAATGTAGAAATGTGATTCCCCAGTTTGGCCTTCATCTTGTGGCCAATGCTGAGTGCCTGCGATGGGCCTCTTAACGCTTTTCTTATGCAAATCAACCAACGTTAAAATATTCGTGCTCATAATTTTTATTTCCGTTATTCAAGTTTCAAGATTGTATTGCACAGTTTCTGGCGCCGTTGTCGCCTTGCCAAGGATGCTGCCTTGCACTGACCAAAATTTCACTTCTCTCTCTCCCTCTGAACCTGGTCTATGCGCCACCTTTTTGAAATTTGCTTTGCTAATAGACTCAAGTAGGCCAAAAACACCAGCAACAAGGTCGAGTCGAACGTCTGGTAACTTGGCTGTCCGTTGTCTGTTCTGCGACCAGTCTAAAATGCAAAATGAGGTTCACAGTTTTCGAGTCTGGCCAAAAGATAGCGCTCTCGACGTGACACCTTAAATGACATAAGTTATGACCTGGCTGGGGTTGCATTTATTTTAATATGTAGCTGATAAGACACCGCCAGATATCTTAATTAGATAAGCGCTGTTAACTGTGACTTCAATGTGCAATTCAGTTACATTTGGTCTGTTGCTTCGCAAATCCTTGAAACTGCGAGGACACTTTACCAGCTTTTATATTGGCATTTTTGATAATTGTAAACTGAAGTGAAAAGAGACTGTAATTATATATTTTCGTTGAAAATTTGAAGGACACATTGAACTGCAATATTTCTCAGAGATTTTGATACCGTTGCAGAGGGTATTATAATTTTGTCACGAAATGTGTAACGCATTGAAGGAGACGTCTCAGAAAAAAAAATTGTATATGGGCGATCAGCCGAGTCATGTCCGTCTATCCGTCTGTTTATATTCATTTTTCAAGACTTTGTTCTAGAGCTATCTTTAATCAAATTCTGATCACTATATCTTGCAGCTGCCAGTTTCTATGGCAGTTGAAAAATAAGTTTTCTTATGCAAATCTTTTCTGCACGCCGAAAATAACATTTCTTTCTTGTTGTAAACTAAATTTACTAAATTTTAAGGCTTGAAAATTGAAAATAGAAGAAAATTGTTTGCTTTAAAAACATATTGCATCGATACTCATATCTAACTGCAGCAAAAGGCAGTGCAGTTGGTGCTCTGCTTCCACTTGGCTACTTCTAAAGCTCTATGCAGCTGCAACAAAGTCTGCAAATGCAAGATATACTCATCACCTAAGCCGCCTACAGCATTTTCACACAATGCACTCACACTCACCTTTCGGACTGCTACAGAATTGAACCATCAGAAGGAACATAGAAGCATAATCACGAGTCAGCAGCTCTCACTTGAAAGTAGAGAAGATGACTGGACATGAGCTGGATGATGATGATGATGATGGTCATGCAAGCGCATATTCGCATTCACACAGTTAGGTACAGGCTTGATAGCCTTTTCGTCCAGGACAGACAAATTATGGCCATGATTCTGGCTACGAGTACGACTACGACTACTTGTTGGACACTGTAGGCCTCTTAAAAAAAAGGGGGCTCCTAGTGGTACTAGTGCTGCTGCCTCGACGATAAGCATTTGCGTGATTAATGAAATTTGATGGCAGTGCTAGGAGAAGGGCACCAGAAAAAAAAAAAAGAGTTTGGAAGCCAAGCGAAAGGCATCGAGAAAGCCTTGCCACAAGTTGCCACAAACAATTCCAAGTCGACTGGCACACACAATGGGGCAGCATGACTTATGGACATAAGCACACAGTGGGCGGGCCAGTTGTCGTAGGACATATAATTGGCTGGCATTCGGCAGGCAAGCAGGCAGGCAGGCACTCCGCACTCCAATTAGAATTCGTAATCGCGCACGCTTTGCCCATTTGAATTTATATCGAAATTTAATTTAATTAATAGAGCACCAAGTGTGCCAAACCTAGAGCGATATCCAAAAGTCAACCAGGTGTTTCGACCACTTCCACAGCCATTCCCATTGGCCAAACGCTCGCCTATCGCAGCGGGAAGTGTCAAAAAGTCAACTCAATAACTGTTTATTTTACTGGCATATTACCAATTTCCATCTGTGGCCTACTTGGACTTCAACAGCTCTACGTGTGTGAGTCAGGGGTCCCAGTCCAACTGTGTGTCGACAGCCTCGCTTGCGGCTCCACGTGGCGAAATTTGAGCCTATTTGCATGTTGTTGGCCAATGGTTTTAACTTTTATCTGCATTTCAGCTTACTTTTTATTTGCCTACTCAATTGGATTTACCTGGTAATTTTAGGAAATCTTAATAGAGAGTTGCATAAGAATGAATTGTTATGGCAAAGGTTTAATTTAAAGTACTGGATAAGTCTTTAGCTAGGCTACGAGTACGTCTTAAAGAGACATTTAATTGACTTTCAGATTGAAAACATACTTATAAGTAACTAACATATACCCGCGACTTCGCCCGCCTATTTTGGGAACATGCAGAAACCTTAACTATCCATTTTTCACACAGAGGACTGAATTTTCCGGAAAATTGGTATGTAGTTATTGTTGAATTTGTATGTAGATGTTTGAAAATGAATTTGGAGCAAATCGCACAAAAATTTAACTTTCGCCCTATTTACCACCTACTTTCCACACAGTGGTTGGAATGTAATTATTGAATTTTTATACATTTTAAACAAATTCAGAATTTTAGACAAATTTTATGCATGCTTGTATGCTAAAACACATAAAGCGTTCTGCCAAAATGGGATAGAGCGAGAAAACAATAACGAAAAGCATGCAAAGTACACGGTTTAGAGATATGAGAACAGCGCTTGATATTTCTATCTCTGTCGCACGCACAAAATTAAAAGTTAAAAGCTTGTTTTACACCCAGTTTCCGCCAAATTTTCCGAAAAGTAGGTATGCAGATATTAATGAATTTTTTATATAGATTTTTTAAAAAGAGTTTGAAACTGATCGGATGATAAACAAAAAAGTTGCATACTACTGTTTTCCGCGAATTTTCGACATTTCCCGATCGAATTTTCCAAAATCCGAGCTTAGTTGGCACTTTCAGCATAAGACGAAACTGTGAGCATTCAAGCTTTTGTGGAGTGGGCCTGCAAAAATTGTAAATCAGTCAGTGAGTCAATCTGTCAGGTTCAACGCTTGTATATATGTATATAGATCATTAAAAAGATACTTCGAATAATCCGATTGACAGCTATAGATTAATGATTGAAATTAAATATCAATTATCTAGCCAGAGCTCGTTTTGTTTCCAAGTTGGCAACTGACATGTGCACACTAAAAGCAGAGATCTTTGGAAATCAGTTTGAACCTGGTCGTACTTAAACTCATCTACAGGGAGAGTGTATTTTCCAAAATCGGTCAAAAATTTGTTGAATGATTTTTTTCAACCCGATCAACAAGTAGAAAACTTTCGGACAACAGTTTTTCGCAAATTTTTCCAGACTTGCAAGTGAATTTTTGGAAAAATCGTATTTTTGAAATTAAAAGTTTAAAAATTCATAGCTTTACTCCTCATTGAGCGATTTTAAAAATTTTGATTTTTTTTTCAAAGGTAACAATTACAAATAAAATTTTTTTTTTGGAAAACCGCCTAGTAATAATTCTTATTGAAAATCTATTTATATTTTTTACTCTTATTATAATTCACTATTATTATTTATTCCATAACATGACATGAGCTTAGCTTTTTTTAGCAGCAAACTTTTACTATTCGAAGTGAATACTTTACTCACACATTTTCTTTTATTTACTTTCAATTTACTACCGTTTCACTCCGCTTTTCGACAGTTCCATCTCCTCAGTTTTGCTGTCTGCCCACCTGATATAGTGATCGATATGCACAACTATCCATAAAGACTGGCTACCACTTCCGCCCACATCTAAGTCTGCACGCCCATTTGCTACCGTTTAGCCAGATTGATTTTCGAGCAGCAGCAGTACCAGCAGAAGCAGCAGCAGCCGCTGCACGACTCGATGATCATTTCCACTGGTGCATTTTCATTTCGAACTGCAGTTGGAAGCCGCGCAACGCCCACAAATGTGGGCGAGCCGCATTTTCCCATCGTTGGCCATCAATCAATTTCGAGTGTGAGGACGAGTATGGGGCGAGGACGAGAACTGCACTTCACTTGCCTTTGAGCAGAGTGCTGAGCGGAGGGATATTGGAAGGCAGTGGGAGCAGTTGGAACCTGAGCGCTTTTGGTTGTTAAAATTGTTGCGGCATCATTTTTCATATCTGCGGCAAAGACTACAGCAAACAACTGCCACAAAAAGCCAGAAAACAATATCCAGCCGAATCAACGTCGAAGCCAGCCGCATGGAAATCGAGTAGCAGCTAACAGCGGGAGCTGCAATTGGACCTGGACCTGGACCTGCTGCGGCTCCTTCAACCCGCAACTGGACCTACAGCTTGAATCTGTTGAGCTCTGACGTCGATGCGAATACGTGATCGCAGTTTTTGCATTTCTTTTGTGTGCGCCTCCGAATAACGCTTTGTTTTTGTGCTAACCAAACGGTCCGCCCCCCATAACCAAACCACCCCCCTCACCACTCCACAACCCTGTGGAACACTTGCTTTGTGTGCTCAGCGAATGTTTCGGTGCGCGCGAATTTGTTGCAATTTCTCATTGTCAGCAACGCGTTCGCCGGTAAATTTTGATTAAACGCTCCACGGGAATTCACTTTGCTGGCCCGTTTCGCATTTCGCATTTCGCGTTTCGAGTTACTCTTGCACATTTTTTTTTTTTTTTTTGTTATTTTTTTATTTATATTTTGTTGTTGTGAAGTCTCCGATAGTAGTACCCATGGTCCTTGCTCCTTTTATTTGAATTTGATAAATGAAGCTCGTCGCGCGGCGATATGTTATGCAATTTAGGGATTTGTTTTTGGTTGCGATACTACGAAGTAAAAATTGTTGCTTAAATGCTTGCACATCTTTGTAATAAATGAACAAGGCTTTTGAAAATCAATTAGAAGCCCGGCCTGCCAGGTGAATGCAAAGTTATCTACAAATTTTCCTGCCTTTAAATTTCTTTTTACACACTTTGTGTTTAAAAGTTGCTGCCGACCAAATACATTTATAATTTTCCTTTTTTTTAAGATAAGGGAGAAACACAAAGTTTTTAAAGCTGAATTTTAAACTGTGTAGCCTGCGTGGAGAACAAAAGTTCGACAAGAGAATGAAACAATCATTTTTTTGATAAGCACCAATTAGCTGAATCAATATGATCATAACCATCTGTCTGTCCGTCCATCTGTCTGTAAGATTGCTGCGATCTCAGAGATTATAAGAGAATAAATTGGGGATTTGTCTCTAATTCCATTCTTGATCAGCATCAACAGACGAGTTGAACTAGCTATGTGTGTCTGTTTGTTTCAAATCTCTCTCAGTTTAAAAGCTAAATTGTTGAAACTTAGTACATTGGAAAGATCGGTGTAAAAAATAGGTTTTGGTTTTATTTCTTGCTCTTTTTGATATAACTCCACCAAATACACTTTATCTAATTTTAAGCACGTTCCACAAATGTTGACAAAATTTCATCAAAATCGAACAACTATATCTAACATAGTAACAATCGGTTGAAAAATTAGTATTTTTTTTTTCTAAACCTAATTATAGCTGCTAAGCTCACCTATTCTGTTTTTTATAATGTTCTTGTTGTGCTGACCGAATTTTATTAAAATCGGTTGACTATATCTTATAGCGATCATAGGAACAATCTGCTAAAAAGTGAGTTCTTGTATGAAAAACTTTTGTTTGTTCATACAGATATTTCCATCAAACTCGCTGGTACTCAGTTTTTGAAAGATCGAAACATGTTGACTACATTTTATCAAAATCGGTTAACCATGTCTTATAAAATTAAATTGTAATATGCAAAACTTACCTGTACGAGTATATATTCAAAACGTCGAAGATAACTTGTCTTTCTTGCTTTTTTATTTAAAAAGTGTCCAGCAAGGGAAAATACGAACAGATCCCGAGACAGCCACAACATTAAAGTTGCCTCAACAGTCTGTAATAATAATTTTGTTCCAATTAATCAGCGTTAAATCAGGGAGACGACGTCAACCGACGCCCAATGCGAATTTATTCGATACAAACCAATTGAAGGCCTTTGTTTTGCCGGTTTCCCTTTGTTATTATATGTTTCTCTTGCTGTTGTGTCCGCTGTTGATGCGGATCAATGTCTGGGAAAGTAGCAGATGACCAATCCAATCCGATGTCGGGGTCCATTAAGCTTAAACAATATTAAAGTGCAAACATGGAAAGTGAATTCCGGCCATAACATATAAGCTAAAGACTTTTGCTTTATAATTGGGTATTTAGATTAAAGTCTAGTCTTTTCGTAATGCATTGTACTACTTCTCGTAAGAAAAACTAAATGATTGTACGTTGTAATATCAAATTTATACATAATTTTTCATTTAAAGCTTATCATTTTTCTTTTTTTTTAACTCTTACAACTAAAACTGAACTTAATTGATTGAATTAAATTTTTACTTTGAGGTTTAATTTATTAATTAATAAAGAAATTAAAAAAACTGTTTCTACTTGTTAAAAGTTTAGTTTAAAAAGTTATTCTTGCTGGCAATAAGAAAACATTTCTGTGCTAAAACTGTACTATTTTGATTATAATTTTTGTACTTAGGTACACAGACATGGTGATCGTGTGTTAAAATTTGTCAGGCACTACAATGTATGTCTTGTTATTCATTCAGATATAACCAGATGGCGTTGAGCTTCAACATCATCGACAGAATTGACATTTGATGTGCCTCGAGTGTTTTTCTTGTCGAACCTTTGACTTGGGCTTGTTGTCTTTACCTTTTTGCGCTCTTGTAAATACTTAAAATTGGCAGGGTTCGTTTATCGTTGCCTGATTGTTTTCGATGCTTTTAGCAACTGATTTTCAAGTTAATTGCTTCGTTGTGGGTCTGTCTTTCTTTACATCAATTGGCTGGCATCCATCGAAACTGAAATGTCTGTCAGCAGCCGTTGGTGGTCCCATAACGAGCTAATGAAATGTGAGTTGGTATAACAATTGTTGGGCCCTGCAAAATGAGTCAGAAACTGTCAAAATCGACGACGGAGAAACTCCACTTGCAAGCAAGAAAAACATAAAATACTTACATGCAAATTTTGCAGTAATTGCTATCATCTTTGAAGTTGAAGTGTTTTTCTTGTTGTTGAACATTTGTAAAATGCCAAAAGAAAGAAGAAGCTTTTGTGCAGCCCTGATGAAGTCTGCAAATGCGTTGAAGACCTGCAGTTTGGTGAAGCTATCAGCAATAAAGTTCCAGTTTGCAACTAATTTTTTGGATTTGAGTAAGTTTTGGATGTACTAATTAGCACATTTGTAAAACGCCAAAAGAAAGAAGAACGTAAAAGAAAAAACCAGCGATATGCAAAGTATGTTATCGATAAAATTATTAAAGCTTGCGTGCAGCCCTGAAGAAGTCAGCAAATGCGTTGTATATGTGCACTTTGGGAATGCTATCAGCAATTTAGTTGCATTAAGATTTGAAAAAGTTTTGGATTTACTAATTAACACATTTGTAAAATGCCAAAACAAAGATGAACATAAAAGAATAAACCAGCTACATATATACAAAGTATGTTAGCGATAAAATTATTAAAGCTTGCGTGCAACCCTGATGAAGTCAGCAATATGTGCACTTTGGGAATGCTATCAGCAATTTAGTTGCATTAAGATTTGAAAAAGTTTTGGATTTACTAATTAACACATTTGTAAAATGCCAAAACAAAGATGAACATAAAAGAATAAACCAGCTACATATATACAAAGTATGTTAGCGATAAAAATTGTTTTTGCTTTTGTGCAGCCCTGAAGAACAAGTGCAGTTTGGTGAAGCCTGTCAGCAATTAAGTTTCAGTTTGCAACGCATTTGGATTTGAGTAAGTTTTGGATTTTGCTAATTAAAACATTGCTCAGTTCGTGAAGCGTTTAACGATAAACATTTAAATTTGCATGCGATTGTGTAAATGATCTTATAGTGATCTTAAAGTATGAATGGGTGCCACAGCCCAGAACAGGTTCAAGTTATTTTTAGTGCAAAGCAAAGCTGCAGCTGGCACATTTTTATCGTCTTTTGATGAGCACGTTTCATGTGCAAAAGGCGCATTTAAAAAAAACCAGTTGCACAAATCCGCAGTGGACCAACAAATTGTGCGACTATATGACCCTATATGTACATATGTAGGTGTCGTTGTCGTCGCCGGCTCAGCCTCGACTTGTCAATATCGCTTACAACATCATATTGGATGGCCAACTAGACAATGTCAATGTTGGCCACCGGTATGGCGCACATGTCTACCCGTTAGCCGTTAACCATTGCCAAGTCCAAGTACCAAGTCCAAGCAGGCCCCACTCACTGGCCACTTGGCTGTCAGCCAGCGGCGCCTGCGGTTGACACTTTTTCGCGCCGACACGCCCGCTAATCTGTTCATGCATATCATCAGACGGGGTCGAGTGGCAGCAGCCTCTGTGATGACTTTACACTTTGCACAGAGACAACAGCGATAATAGCGACCCAGCTGGAGGCCAAGACACCCAATTTGGTTGGCTCTGAGAAACGCCAGCTATATGTATATATAATATTCGTATTAGCCTTAAGCCCTAAGATATCGTTTACATGTTGTGCTCTCAAGTGGCAAAATTCATTAACACATATTTATTTACAGCTCATTAATTTGGCAGATCATTTGGTTAAAAAAAATAACTCTTCACGATGTCCAGTCCCGTTTCGGTGTCGGAGATTAATCAGAGGTAATTTTGGAATTAGAATTCGTTAGCATTACGCGGATTCGCACATTCCAAATATTCAGATACAAAAGTAAAACGCTCTTGCAATGCTTATTTTTGGGAACTAGTCTACGATCTAACATTGAGAGTAAGATTCAGATCCCACGCAAGAAATCATTGTCCAATGTAGCCAAAATAAAATATAGCAATTTAGTCTGTTAAAAAAGAGAGCAACCATTAATGGCTTACAATTTAAGGCATAAATATTGCTTAAACGGCGTTTACACGATGCAATTCTTGCATCATCATTTAAAGAGTTATCTTTCATGGCTTCAAGCACAGTGCTTAGACGATGCAAAATGAAAAAGCGTAGAGAATTGCATCGTCTAAACAACGCTTTTAAGTTCAATTAGTTATCATAGTCAATATCTGTATCCAATCTAGCTGCTTTACAGCCTTAATCAACAGGTCTCTGGTGGCAGTGGCAGCATGGTGGGCATAAACTTTGAGGATGGCGTTTTGTTGGCCAGCAGCATGAAGGATAATGTGCTACACTATTTGGATGATCGCATTTAGTAAGTTTGTAATGGTTGTTAAATAATCATGGAGTCTTTTTGATCGATTAACTGATGCTTAGCTGCACTGCTAAAACCACTGCCTTTGATAAGGAGGCGCTGCTGGAGGTAGCTTCCAAATTGGAAGGCATGTCCCGCGCCAATAACTACAAGGGAGCAACTGTGGCCCAATCCCTTGATTTGCTCACCAAGAAATATGAGCATGCAAAGGAGGCAGAGATGCTGCTGGCTGGAGTGGATGTAACTGGACAGCACTTATTTGCGCTGAATTCCTGTGGCACATATGTGCCCGTGTCCTATAAGGCACAGGGATCAGGAGCTAGTATGGCCAATGTGTATTTAAAGCAGCACTGGAAGCAAGACATGAATGTAAGACAAGCGGAGATGCTGGCACGTAGTGTCATTCGAATGGGCAAAGATTACAAGTTCGGAACTGATGTCTGCATTATCTTTAAGCTGCCAGAATGATGCAGCAAAGAGATGAAAGCAAACAGTTGCATGCTGACTTACTTATTTGTATTCGTAGTTAAGGATGCATGTAATTTAGTTGACTCTTTTCCAGAGTTTGCATCTTGTAACTGTGAGCTCATCTTATAGCCAAAATAAATGAATTGTTGATGCTCAGTTGCCTTTAAATAATTAGCAACATATCTCAGCATTTGCGCTGAGACAGCAACCGCTTGGCATAGATTATATCTAGCGTTAATAAACGTCCTGGCTGCGTCTCTCTAGGCCCAGTTTACCCCAGCTGACCATCCCAATCGCTGGTAACCGCTGCAGGTAAATGCAGAGTAAGCACAAATGATTTATGCGCCAAGGCAGCATATAATTAATAATGATTAAAAGCTGGCGCCCATCAACAGCCCCATGGATTTTCTCATAAGCAACCTCGATTCCTTGGATCTAGGTAGTATGCACAAGTAGTATATGAAGCACTAATCGCTTCGGACATGACCACAGACGGACTTTCCTACGAAATGAAAAGTGGCATAGTCAAGATCGAAATCCACTGGCGCCTTGGAGACGACCCGCTGTGTAGATTAACATGAATTTATATATGTATATGGCATTTGAATGTTTCATATTGGCCACAAGTTCACGACTCGGTTTGCCTGCTCTGGGGCTCTGTGCGTGACCAGGTTTCATTTTCATTAGCCTCGTTACTAAGTTGGGTTTTTGGTCTTGTTGTGTGGTCTGCTGGACCATTGACAGCACCTGGGTGGCATTATGTTGTCAGCCTCTTGATGTTCACTGTAGCAAAGTTGCTAATTGATTTTTGTGCTGCAAATTGCCATGGAAAGATCTTTTTTTGCGGCGTCATAATAGCAATTATTTTAATAACTTATTATGTTTTTGGCTGCCAAGACTAAGAAGCGAGGAGCACGCCATTTATTTTCATACAATTCAGACAGACAGTCTATATTTAAATCGGTAGCTTATATACTTTATAACTTTTTCTTTTCAAAAATTCAAAAAAATAAAGAGCGCAATTTTTTTGCGCAGCAAAAAACAGGTCATACCTTTAAAGAAAATCTTAAGAGATGCTATCGATACTGTCATCGATAGTGTAACGTTACCACCTCTAGCATTACTCTCAAAAGCACTGCCGAGTTCTTTTTGGAATTGGAGTTGAGAGTCAGTTGAGTCGTGAAAAACTATGGAGGAAATTATTAATTTTAATGTATGTTAAGTGAATTAAAATGTCATCATATCTAAATAAAGTTTAAACTTTACTTTTTTAATAGTTGCATATTACTGAAAATTCGCCTAACCAGCAAACTGATATACAGGGTAAGTCTCTCATCATATTTGAGGTTAGGTTCGGTACATGACGCCAGACAGCATGGCGCTGTCATGGGCACTTTTTTTTATTAGCCTTTTTAGACACTTACAAAATGTTTTTCACTAGGAACAGCCTCTGAAACGCCAGAAGTGCCATCAGGACCGCAACCAGAACCATCAGGGTCGCTACAAGAACCATTAGAGCCATCAGGACCGCCACCAAAACCATTGCCGGTTAATCTTAACAAACGTGTAAGTTTTTAAATGTTGTTTTTTAGACACTGTACCCATTGAAAATGGGTTAATGGGGGTAATAAAGCAGTGCAAATGTATATAAAGTATATATGATCTTGATAAGCATCAAGAGCCGAGCCAATTTAACAATGCGCATCTGTCTGCACGTTTTTCCGTCCGCCCGTCTGTCTGCCCATCCGTACGTCCGTTTGTATGAAGGCTTCGCTCTCGGAGACTATAAGCGCTAGCGACACCAAATTTGATGCACATATTTAATTTGTCAATGTTTATCAATTATGTAAATTTCATTCCCATCAAAGTTATTAAAGAATCTATTTCCCCCGTTTTTTACAACAGATGTTATATCTTGATCTTACCAATAAACACATTTTCTATAAAATCGTGTTATAGAAATGATTGTCATAAAAACAACTTTATAAGCAAGTGTGTTAATCTGCTGCACACCTATTACAAACGTTTATTTCTTTTTTCATAGGGACGTCCTTCTCCGAACAGAAATCCTAGAAGAAGACGTGTCACGACTGATAAGGATGCAATTCGCAAGGTTTTGGCACGTGCCTTCAAAGATCATGGAAAATTCAGCCCAACCCCCAATAACGGATATGCTCGTGGCTTACAGACAGACAAAATAATGGCTGGGTTTCATAGCCAAGGTGAAGTCTGGTTGTTTGTTCGGTTCAAGAGACGCATACTGCCAGAGATCATAAACGCAAATGAAGTGAAGCATCGTGATCCAGTCATGCTAATTAATTACTACACTGATAATTTACACTTCCGCTAAACGCAAAATGATTGGTTATACAGCCAATCATTCTGAAGTTTTTTTTTTATATAAATTATTTGCACATTTATACAAAGATTTTAACAGCTTTTCTTCTCGTATACACACATAACATTTTTCAAAAATTATATTGGATACTCTTTTGCATTGAAAACGTCTATTTTTTATAACATAAAGTATATATTTTTATACCCTGTATAGTATAAGTTTGTGACAAAATGTGTAACGCATTGAAAGAGACGTCGCCTTTCCTATAAAGTATATATATTCGGGATCAGCATCAACAGCCGAGTTGAACTAACCATGTCTGTCTGTTACAATGCGAACTCTTCTCTAAGTTTTAAAAAATTTTTGAACAGACGACTATATCTTATTGCTGTCATAGGAAAAGTCGGTTGAAAAATAAGTTTTTGTATGGAAAACTTCTTTGTTTTTCAAAATAACTCAACCAAACTCACTATATCTAAGTTTTAGCTCTTTTCACACATGTTGACAAGATTTCAACAAAATCGAACTTCTACATCTTATAGCTGCCATAGGAACGATCGGTTGTAAAAAAGTTTTTGCATGAAAAATTTTTTTGTTTTTCAAAATAACTTGACCAAACTCACTGTGCCCAAATTATATACATATGTTAACAAAATTTCTTCAAAATCGGACGACTATATCTTATAGCTGCCATAGGAACATTCTGTTCACACAAAAGTTTTTGAAAAGTGTATGGATCAGTAACGTTATTAATATTATTGTTAGATGATCATACCACATGTGTAACTGTCAAATGAGCATTAACAACAGTAATTTAATCATTCGTTTAATCGATAATACACTATATAGTAGATAATACTCTTAAATGCTAACATATCTTCAATTTAAAACCATGCACAATTATTCTCTGCAGAGCAACAGCAAGGAGCAGCTGCCACAGATGTCCTTCATGCTGCATACCTTTTGCATGTCATGCGAATATTTACCTTAAGCACACAGATTTGCAAAGTTAACGTCGCATTAAGGTTACAATCACGCCTTGCCACGCAAATATATATACACGTATGTATATATGCATAAATCCACCTTGGTGAGCAAATGCAATTCCTTTGCGGTCATATATATATTTTGCGAAGTCCGCGTGTTGGGTAGACTTAGCTTATGAGAGAGAGTGAGAGAGAGAGGGGGGCTGCGGATTTCACAGCAGCCATAGCGTCACACCTGCGCCTCGTATGCACATAAATATATCAGCGAATCGAGCCGCCAAAGGTGGCCGTACAACATTTTCGGGCGAAATAAGATATCAAGGGAGAGGCACTCGATGTGGCACAGAGTTCGCACCCAGTCGCCAGTTCGCCCGTCGCTGACAGAGGTGTAAAAAATTGAAAGCGAAATATTATTAAAATGCGGCATTGTTGAACGTCTACCAGTGGCAGATACAGGCGACTCCTTGCTGCAAGTTGCATCTTCTTTGCGTTGCGTTTATTTATGGCCGAATATTTGATTTGCGAATTTTGGTTTTTGGCATTCGTGTCTCGTGCTGTTATCGCAGTGGCATTTTGACTGCGTCTTCTGCAGTACAGCCCAACCCTTTGCAGTAGAAGTCACTGCATAAATATTTGCTTATTTATGCACCAAAGTCAACACTCAGTTCAGCACACAAAGTACACAAACTGTGGCTGCTTATCGGTAGATAGTTCGAATGCAAGAGCAGGCTTACATTTTTGCCTTTACCAAATGAAGCAACAGGTTGAAAATGAGCTCAATGTAAACATATATGTCTAAAGTTGTACGAAATATTGCAGTGAATGGCTTAAAGCTATAAAAGATATGAGAGTTAAACAGTTGCAAGTTTTCGGATAGCAAAGATAATGAAGAAAGTTGGAAACTGCATGCATATATTGAAATTAAGCATACGCTGAGTTGCGCAATTTGAAAGTGAACTACTTAGTATTTATTGTGTTTATTCTGCGAACGGAGTCTTTGAGGTAAGCTCATTTTGTCGAATGTTTAAGTACAATTTTAGAAAATTTCTCATGAACTGTCTGTCAGGCATTGTTCCATTTCATATTACTTTCAAAACATTCGCAATCGGATTTACTAGCTGTTTTGAAATCCCAAAAACGCTGTAAAATTTGGTTTGAAAAGATTTACTTTTGAGACAGTGGAATGAAAAGTTTTCGAGCTTATCTTTAGAAAGAAAAATAGTTTTTTCATTCGAAAGTAAGCGAAAGCAATTAGGAATGAAAAGTTGTTGGAATTGGAAACAGGTATATAAATGAATGCTTCAAGTAGGTGTAGTAGCAGATGTTGATCTTAGATATAACAATACATTTTTATACTCTGTATTCCAGAAAGTATATGGGGTTTTTGAAATGTTTGTCCGTCCATCTGTATGAACGCACTTTTTTCCACAGTTTTGAAGCTAGAGCAACCAAAGTGTCAAGATCGGCGAGATCGGACCACTATAACATATAGCTGCCATAGGAACGGTCGGTTGAAAATAAGTTTTTGTGTGAAAAACTTTTTTGTTTTTTCAAGATAACTCAACCAAACACACTTTACTTAAGTTTAAGGACAGTTTATAAGTATAAAAGTAGTCTTTACAAAACTTTAATTTATTAAGCGTATAGAAAACAGAGTATATCGCAATCGGGAGAACCAGACTGCAACGTTCTTGTTCATATTTTTTAAAAAAAAAGCATATTTTAAATCAGTAAACTTTATAATTTTTTAATCATTCTGTTTAAGTTACCTACTTATTGTCAGTTGGGCATAAGAGCGCCTCGCTATTGTTCAGCCAATATTAAAAATTGTGCACATCGCATCGGCAGTTTATCAAAGTATGACGATGTGGCCTGTGGTCCGGTCTCGATCCGAGCTCGCGTCTGCGTCTGAGTCTGCGTCCGGTTCTCTTAACTGCCCCAATCATAACTCATTCTGAAGCCAAAACGATTCATGCGGAGCATAAGGATAATGGGGAATGCATTGCATACTCATTCCAAACCACAAGAGGCAATAATTTAAAAAATTGCTCTATTATTTATTTGAGCATATGTCAATGGAATTTATTTATTTATTCCCGGCAGCAACAATAAACAAAATGCCTGTGAAGTCAGCGTGTTGTTAATGAGCAGCATGATGGGTGGATGCGTCTGGAAGTGGTGGCGTGCTGACGGGTGACTGAAAAGGGGGGTAACCGTGAAGGGGCAGACGTTGTTGACGTTAATTGACCGCAACCATTTTTTTTTTTTTTTGGTATGCAGCGTGCAGTAAATTTTAATGAAATTGCTGCCGTGCATTGCAAGTTTTTTGCTGTTATTGTTGTTAGCGCTGTTGTTGTTGCTGAAGTTGTTGTTGCTGTTGTTGTTCAGACCACCCGAATGAAGCGTGGCCAGCGGATTGCTGAAACTGCATCTGCAGCAGCAACAGCATCAGCTCAAAGTGCTGATGACACGCCTGTCAGCGACACTTTGCGCCCCGCTTGTTGCATAAAAACATTTATAAAATAAAATAAAATAAAAATAAATAAAATGTATGCAAAATATATACATACATACATACATATGTATGTGTACATATATAAAATCATGCAAATTGCCGAGGCTTAATTTTCGACGCCCTGACAAGGGATAAGCGGGCCTTAGTGTTGTTGTTGTTATTGTTGTTGTTGTTGTTGCTGCTGCTGGCGAGCCTGTTTAATGTTTTGCTTTCTGGGCAGGCATCCATTTTTGATGTCGCTGCATTTATAAATTAATTAAAAATAAATTACTTTATGTTGCATGTCGAATTACATTAAACTTAGCATCCGACAACCATTTTGAAGCAACGCTTTGTTTGTTTGTTTTTTTTTTTTTTTTTTTTTTTTTTTGGCTTGTTTGTTGTTGCGCAACAAATATTTACATGATTTTTAATGTACTTACTACTATTGCTATAAGCCTTACTTCATTATATCGATAGTTCATAGTCAACAATTTCAGTACTATTTAATATTCTTATAATAGTATTCAATTCTTAATTTTTAAGCTTAATTTTATAAAAATCAAAGAATTTTAAGTTGTAATATTATAAAATATTTTATTCATATTTCAATTATTACAAAAATTAAAACAATTTAATACGTGTCTCACCGTTTTTCTGAAAACCAGCTCCATGTGCTGGAAAACTCAGACATTCAACTTTTTGGTTTCTTATGCTTTTGAATTCACAGAAAATCTGCTCACCTGTGCGGAATATTGTTTGAAAACTGTAGTTTGGAACTTTTCTGTTATCCTTGGATTAAGTTCAAGCTCAGCTTAAAAGCTCTGTCTATAAACGCGTTACTTAGCCGGGCAATACTGTGCCTATTTTCATGTTTTTTTTTCAGCTTTACAAGACTAATCAAATTACGCGCCACTTATTCAGAATCCCAGTCTTTTAATTTATTATTAATACCCATTTAATTGACAAACTTGCTAATTAACACCATTTAACTCAAAGACAGAGACAGACTGACAGAAACTGTTGAAATCATAGGCCAGAGTCAGATTGAAATTGGTTCATGTCCAGAATTGAAAAGAATTTAATTAAGCACGCAGAACAGACAGACATGTAGTCCAAGTAACCCAACTGAATGAATGAATGCCTTCTGCAATTTGCCTAAAACTAACAAACTAAGTTAGTTAGATGGACAGAGTGGAGGTTTAGCAGTTGCCGCTGGCTAATTTCGAATTTAATTTGAGAGACTTGTTGGTCTGACCCCAAAGGTTGCACAGCAAACCGAACTTATTAAACTGAAGCAGTTGGTATAAGAAGAGGTAGGGTGGGGCTTGGAGGCTGTAGGGCGTGTCAAGTTGGTTAAGTGGCAAAATAACAAAGAGTCTCGAACTTAGACTTGAGCTCCAAAACTGCAAAGGAAATTACAGACACTCTCAGTTTGAGTGCTGAACTGGGCTCGCAACAAAACCGCAAATTAGTTGGCTGCCTCTGCGGACCACAGATGGCACAACAACAACAACAACAAAAGGAACAGCAATAACAACAAACATCATGCGAGCTGCCAGTTGCCAGTTTGCCAGTTTGGCCCCAATGTCAAGCGCATCCACATCCACATTCACAGCAAACCCAAAACCAAAGCGAAAAAGACAAAATAAATAAGAAAATATTGTTGGGGCTGCCGCTGCCGGAGGCGTCTTTCCTGGAATCGCAACAAGAGCCATAACAACAACGGCAGCAGCAGCAGTAGTTTCACCCCCATGGCTGTCCCTGGACAGAGTCCCCCCATCTCAACCTCTTATCAGCTCCCGCTGCTTGTGTCCCACTTCAAAAATTGACGCGAGCGTCGCTCTAAATCGCCGTCAACGTTGTCATCGTCATCGTCGTCCGTTGTATCGACTCCATCTCCATCTCCATGTGCATCTGCATCAGCATCTGCATCGCCATCTCCTCCATATGTACTTGTACTTGTGCACTTAGATGCCAGTGCCAGATAAGCTCACCCAGCCCAAGCCAAGTGGCCGCCAACTGCCCTGAACTCCAACACTTCGTGCTAACTTAGGATGCTTCTCGTGCGCTTCACGCGTTCGCTTTGTTCATAAATTATAATTTTATGATCAGGAACATATTCGTGGAATATGTTGGCGTTGTCTGCTCCATTGTCGCTCTGTCTGCTCCCAGCCCGCGTTAAATATTAAAGTGTCTACATGAGGAGGCTGCAAAATTGGCTTCGGTTTTGTGTCTTGCAGCAGTGTCATCGTTTGTGTTTGCCATTTGTGTTTACACTAATTGAAGAACTCGACGTGGACACTCACTTGGACTTCGTCACAGCCATGGACACTTTAACAGCACACCATGCCTCATGCCTCTCAAACTCAAACTCAATCTCAATGTCAAGCGGCTTCCGTGGCCAGTGGCGCAGTCGCAATCCCAGTCGTTGTCTACGTCTCTAGTGAGGCGTCCCTCGTTTTAATCGTTAAATTTCTTTAGTGCCTCCGGTTGGGGCAGCTCTATGCTAGACTGAAATTAGTTTGTTTAAGCTTGCCGACCCAAGAGCAATGGGGAAAATGACTCGCGCCTTTACTGAAACTCGTAAATCAATTAAGTCTGCAGACAGCTGAAGTTCAAATATTGCATTATTTATGGCTTTTAATTAGCATACTCTGCTCGAAGAGTGCGTTTCTAGTTTCAACAATTAAAAGAACACACATTTACAAATAAAACTCTGCCGATTGTCCCCGTTTACAGAAGTTCACATCCCTTTGAAGATTCCCTCATGCCCAAATTAGTTTCGATAGTCCTTCTAGTCCTTTTCCTTAAGAGAAGAATATGTTCGCTCTATTGTGACCTTGAAAGACAAAAACTATTTGTTTAATTACAATGAAATTATTTAATATTTACAAATATTCTTACTTAGCTCATACAGGTCAGCATCGGTCAACTTCCAACGGAAAGCTTCGGCCAGCACACTGGAAACACATCGCTTCCCACGTGTCTTATATAAACTTTTCAATACATTTTAAAGAAAAACAAAAAAATTAAATAAGATAGAAAGCAAATTTGAGTTGTGCTTCAGTCGAGTAATGAAAAGTAAATGAATACAATTCAATTTTGGTTTAGCACTTGGAATTTCAGTGGACATTCAAGGACTACTTAGAGAAATTTTCGTATGGATTCAAGGCCCGCTTGATAACCGATTGAAATTGAATATACTTATATCCAAATGTTTTTATGATTTTGCTTTTTATAACCTATTCCTTTTTTTTCAAAGAAATGAAATACAAAAATAAATTAAGTTCAATAAAAAAATTAAACAGCGTAATTATTGCATACAAAAAGGAACCGTTTATTTTTAAATTTTATGAAATTAGCAGCGAAGTTCAGAAATATTTTTATTTGTTTGCCTTAGTCTTGGGGGCTGTATCCGGTTGCCAGTTAAGCGGACATTGAGGAAATTGAGACTTACTGTTGAAAAACATTACATTTTTACTCCCTGTTCCCATTAAAAATGGGAAAAAGGGAATTATAAAGTACTGCAAATGTGTGTAACAGACAGAAGGAGGCATTTCCGACTATATAAACCATATATATTTTTGATCAGGATCAACAGCCGAGACGAACTAGCCATGTCCGTCTGTCTGTCCGTATGAACACACAGATCTCAGAGACTATAAGAGCTAGAGACACCAAACTTGGCATGAAGGTTCCTGTATACCATACGCAGATCAAGTTTATTTCGGATGCACCCCCCCGCACCCCCGCAAATCGCAAAAGACTCCCACAGCCACAATTTTAAAGATAAAGCTTTAATTTTTGGTACACATGTATGTTTAATCAATGTCTTTCGGATGTGTAAATTTCAACACGATCGGATAAATAGCACAAAAGTTATAGAAGAATCTATTACGCCCGTCTCAGCTGGCAGCAACAACAGTTTGACAAGCAGTTTACGAGTTAAGTGCACTGCTTGCTTGTGTTACGCCCGTCTCAGCTGGTAGCAACAACAGTTTGACAAGCAGTTTACGAGTTAAGTGCACTGCTTGCTTGTGTTGCCGTTGAACTGCTTGAAATGCAAGTTGGGAGCAGGGAGTCTCGTAGTCGGGCACACTCGACTAGAGTATTCTTACTTGTTTTTATACAGATTAGGGCTTAATTAATTTGCGACAATTTGTTTTATGGTTCCCCCTTATGCATTGCCTGATTTTCATTATAAAAGAAGCCAAACAAAAAAATATAAAAACAACAACATAATCAGAATGCCGCTTCGTTTATGCAGCTTAATTTGAATTTGCAGCGCATAATGAACTTTAGCATGCAATAAATGAAATTTAATATAACTACGTGGCTCTGGAGGCGGCTTTATGGCTATATGGCAATGGAACCTCCTGGTGGTCGTAGTCGTAGTCCTAATTAGTTCCTTCCGCATAATTGTGCAGGCAACGAGCATGTTATTTAACTGCAGCAGCTAAATTAATTTATTGTTTTGATGGGAACAACCCCCTTTTTAACACACTTTAGTCACTCGCAATGGTTAAGCGCGGCATAGAAAATATTCAAAATTATGCCAAATTACAGCAAAGTTTTGCAAAAATCAATTGCAAACCATTTGGTTACTCAATTAAAAGTGTGCAAAACTCTTCAAAACCTTTTTGCAACTTTCAACTAGCAAGTAATGCAATAAATCTCCATTTGAAAGCAACGACAAAATATCCTGAAGAGACAGCAAGATTTACCAACTGCCAGACTTATCATCATCATGATCATCTTGCTCTTGATTATCATCAAGTTGCAGTCGGTTGCGGGTTTAATTCCCTGGAAATCCAAGTTGAAAGTTGAAGTAAAATTAGCAAGAGCGTCAAAATTGCGCCAGCGTGAAAATTAGAATTAAAAGCTGCAAAAGTTGCCAAAGCAGCTAAACAAGAAGAAGCACAAACTTTTGGCCTTAGCAACTAAATTAGCCAAAAATGGAATTACTCTTATGCATGTATGTGTGTGTAAGTAAAGGGCGTTTTGACAGTGTGTCTGTGTGTGTGTGTGTGTCCCCAACTGCAATGCACTTTGCCAACTACTGAAAACTTTAACTAAAATGGTTTCAAAATAGCTCAAGATTTTGTTGCAAATAGTTCAATTAATGTCCTCAAAATTGGTAAGGCATTGATGGGGCAGAAAACAATTGAAAGGTTCACAAATATAAAGTCCGAGCATCAAATAATTATTTTGAGTGTACTGAATTCGAAAGTGCAGTCACTTTACAAAATCAGGTTGAGAATGTGTGGTTTTATTCAGCTAAAGACTTTACAAACTTTTTCAATTTCAATGTCTAAATTATCTTTCAACTGTTGTAACCTGAAATTGACAAGAATGTTCTAGTCGAGTGTACACGACTATGTGACACCCTGCATTTCAATTTAATCCAACAACATCTTTGTAAGTAAGCACTTCAAAAGCTGGAAGGACGCATTCTTCAATAACTTTGTTGCTTATTATCCAATCGGATTGCTTTATTTAATAAGTATTGCAATTTGTATTAAGCTCAACTCATGCCAAAATACCACACATGCAACTTAATAACAACCCGCATTTCACACCTGAAACACTTCATATTTGAACCACAATACACAATTTATAAGTACTCTCCACAAGTCCTTATACAAAACCAACCCGCCCCATGTCAAATTTCTTGTGGCTTACGTAGAGCGCTCTTCAGCTGCCCAAAAGCTGCCACTTGAACTTCATTTGCGAGTGCGAAATTGTTAAGTAAATCGAAGCCACAGCCAAAAACTCTGTGTTGGATATGTTGGTTATATACATTTTTTTTGGTGTGCTTCTTGTATTTTATTACAACGCTTTATGAGCGCGCCAAGCAAAAATCTGTTGCAAGTGTAGCGCAGCGAAATTAATTAAAAACGCCCACATCTCAGCGATAAATCAGCGACGGATGCTGCAGCGGCAGCGGCAATGGCGATGGTGATGTTGATGGCAATGGCAACTGCGACGGCGACCAACGACGACGAAGACCGAGCGCAAGATTAAACGACACCAGCAGGCGACAGCACTCACACACATGCCACAAAACTAGAGATGGACTCGTGTCGTGATTTCTTTCCTGACAAGAGCATGCATGTTTCAACACAATGTGTTCCTGTTGAGGGTTGCGTTCAGCGAGTACTTACTGTATATGCATGTACAATATTTGTATTTAGAAATTCATCTATCGACGGATTGTTCCTTTAAGACTCAGAACTGCAGCTAGGATCCTGCTGATCCTGTTTGTTTTAAATTTCAAATATTCACCCCACACCACCGCATATCGATTACAAAAAGGACAACACCCTCAATTCTAAACATACTGACCTGATGTTTGGCACACCTAATACTTTTCATCGATGTTGATCTACTACATAAATTTCATCTTATTCGGATAATAAACACCGAAGTTATTTAAGAAACTATTTTCCATATTCTAAGTACTTATGAAGTACGCTGCTTGATTTGTGCTGCCACTGAACTGCTTGAGTTTCAAGTAGTACACTGCTTGACACTTACTTGTTTTCTATTACAATATAGTAAAAAGAGTATCTTTTCTGTTTACTTATTTTATTCATAAACACAAGAGCGTAATTTATGCCTGTTCCTAATTTCGATCGTTTTTCAATAGTAATATAAAAAAGAATTCCGAACATTTTACCAACAACTGTTGTGAATTTCGATTTGAATGGTTTCGTTCCTTCTTCAAACTCTTTTTTCTCTTCAAAAAATAATATATTGGGTTTGTGAAATGATCGTTTGTCTCTCCATCTGTCCGTTTGTCTATGTTAAGCGTTAAGATCTTCTACATTTTTAATCAAATAATTTTCATATCTCCGACAAAAGAAAGTAAAACATTTTAAAATTGTAGTACATATTTTTATTTCGAGCCGCTCTAAGCGAATAATGCATTTTTCGTGTCTCTTTTGTCGATTTCGATTACAGTATTACATATTATATCGATTAGTAGGGTTGCTGAGAGTGCCCAAGTACGGTCACACTCTGCTTATACGTTATACAGTTGATATTTAAATAAGCTTACAGACTATCCTTATTGCTAAGCAGACTACACTTATTGCTACAAAATGGACAACCTTTAGGTGTTCAGAACAGCAATCTATTCCGTTATCGCGAATTTTGAACGGAATCGTTATTCGGAAGGAGCCTTTATTGGCTTAAAATGTTTTCAAGATTTATTTCTTGCACACAAATAAGTATACTCTGTTATTCTTGTGCTGTGTTGTTGTTACCCGTCTCTAGCACACACACATGCTTCACACACATGCCACACACACACACACTGACATTTGTTTCACTCGTGCGGTGGCGTAAGTCGCCCCTTTTAGCCCTTGTTGTCCCTGCTGCCACGCCTTGACTGCTGCAACAGGCCCGTGTTTGCTTAAGAGCCACTAATAATCCATTGTTGCCTTTTGTCCTTGCCGCTGTTGTTGCAGCTGCTGTCGTCGTCGTCGTCGAACCACAGCAATCGAACTGGGGGCAGCCAAAAGAAATTGCATGTTTAACAAGCAGCTTTAACAGCATACCAAAGAAAAAGAAAAAAACAAAAACAAAAAGCAGCTACAACCATAACAGCCGAATCCATAAGAACTTTTAAAAAACAAAAGTCTGTTTTTTCTTTCATTTTATAAGTTTGCAAACAGCTTTTTATGTGTGTTCCACTCGATTTTCGAATGCCACAGACCCGTAGTAGTCCCTCTTTGCGTTGGTAGAGCTTTTCGAGTGCATAAAATTTCAGATTTATTTATTTTTCAGTTTTGTTGCAGACCCTTCCGTTTGCCCGCCCCCTTTTCTGGTCTTCTTGCATATTAAATGTGTTTTAAATTAAAAATTTACTTGCAAAAATTTTCGATTTTTTTTATTTTATTTTGAAAATAAAATTTATGCAGATACTCTTAACGTTGACAGCGACTGTGGCGAGCGGCCAGTGTGCCAGAGTTTCCCCAGTTCAGGCGGCCCTCGTTTTGGCGCCAAGTGGTAATTTAGCAAGACGGCCAGTTCTTCAGTACTCATACAGTGCATATCATAAATATTGTGCCGGCCTGTCTCTGAAATTCTTGACGTTTTTTATGAGAGATGTCCAGAGTAGGGCAAGTTAAACATTGCGTATGCCAAAAAGCAGCTAAAAGCTCTTCGAAATTGGCAACGCGAATGCAAATGGCATTACAATTGGTTCAGAGCTACAGAAAATCATTAAAATGGGTTTAAATCGATTTATTTTGATTGAGTAAACTGAGAAGACTTTCAGACTACTGTTATAATCAGCGTGTGTTTCAAACTTTCAGGAAACATTTTCAAAAATTTCGTTATATTGCGTAACTTAGGGGAAAAATTCACTTTCAACAATCTCACTTCTGTTCAAATTTGTTTTGGAATGGTATTTGTTTGGAGATGCCAAAACGAAGACATACCTACCGAAGTTACTCACACCGAAGGCTTACATAGCACACTCTGTGCAAATAGTTTACATATCTATAGCTCTATAATAATTCTCCATGCATTGAACATTAATTTCAATGTATTTTAGTTTTCATTTCCACATTGCATTTGGGTAAAGCAGCCGCGTTCCAATAAATACATATCTCTATCAGATACTTACACACAAATTCAAACACACTCGCTGCTTTGAGACTGAGATTATGTAATGAAAATGAAACGACCTTTTGATATACGATCGATATGCATTTTAAATGTTGTGTTAAATGGCGTATTTAGCTTGTTCACTGCTAAAATTATGGGACAACTCCATTCCAGACGGCGCAGGAGGTCGACGCGGCAACCGCGGCGATAAATATCCAAGTGTAAATGGATACCAGCGCCAACAAACTGGCAAGAGCCAAAGCAACCAAGCAATGAACTAATAAAGGACAGCCATGACAACGACGACGACGACGCCGACGCTTTATTAGCTAGACTTTGTTGTTGTTATTGTTGTTGTTGTTGTTGGTATACCCTGTACTCATTTAAATGTAGCAAGGTATATATGTTAAGATAGAAATATGCAACACACAGAAGAAAGCACATCCAACCGGATTGTATGAGTCTGTCCGCCCATCTCTGTCCTGCTGTAAAATAAACAAAAACATTTGAATTCGCGAATTGAAGAATTTCTAAATCCGTACGTATAAACGTGATAATTGCTCAAGTTGTGAACGTTCATCTTTTCACTCGGTTTGCTCATTTAGTCATTTTCTCATTACCTCTTCAGTTAGTATTTACCTAGTCATTCATGACTATACTATGAGCGACATTTAAATTGACATTTCGTTGGAATATCTTTTGATACATAGTATAAAAATACAAAAAAAAAAAAAAAAAAGACAGCCCCCATCAGATTCGATTTATATGAACACGCTTGCATGCACTCAAAAGAACAGAACTAAAGATAAAAAGAATAAACGTGAGCTACAGAGCAAAATGAGCAGCGGAACTAAAATGAGCTACCGAGCAAAATGAGCAGCGGGACTAAAATGAGCTACAAAGCAAAATGAGCAGCTGAACTAAATTGAGCTACCGAGCAAAATGAGCAGAAGGCTCAAAATGAGCTACAGAGCAAAATGAATAAATGAACAAAAAAGAACAAGTAGGAAAGAACTTGTTTACTCGCTCATTTCAGCGATTAAGTCATTCTTGTTCACTTATGAACAACCCAAGTCTAGTACACGGTATGCCCTAGTCGAGTACTCCCGACTCGATGCTGCTCACCCTGGCATTATGTCCGTAAGCGCGCGCCGCAAATGCGTTGCCATAAATTTGAAGCTTTAGAGCGGCGGCAGAAAACTCAGAGGCAGAGGCAACTCCAACAATGTCTATGAAGACGTCGGCGGCAACGGCGACGGCATCGCTAATGAAGATCAACGATTGGCGAACGCCGACGTTGCCGAGATTCCAGACATCAACTTTGGGACTGCAGGCGGGTCTCTTACCTTTTGCTGTCCAGTGTGGGTGGCCGCATTTCTATGCGTTGTGCGCAAATAATTCATAAATTTCATTCAATTTTTATTAAACGCAAGATGTATGAGCCGTGGAGGACGTGGAGGGAGCTGGAACTGAAGCATAAGCGAAAAGAACGTTACGGAAATCCGCTTATTACGCAAGGCTTGTAATTAATCTCAAGGAAGAAAAAAAGGGAAACTTATGAAAAAAGTTTTGAACCCGACTTTGTGTCGGGGTAGCGCACCTGTTACACGTTGGATTTGGGATGCGCATCCTTTTGCAAAAGGGTTACTTGCCCTCGATTTGTGTGTAAATATTTGCAAATAAGTTTGAAATTAAGCCGGTTATTTTATTTACGGCTGGCGAACTGCTAATGCTGCTGCAGATTTTCCGCCTAACATTGTAAATGAGTTGAATACACGATTGCACTGTGGTTAAGAATATTACAAAAATTTGAGTTTGTGAGAATGTTATATTCAATTTTTTATGATTCGCCTTAAGCAGTTACTATTACAGATTTTCAAACTTTATCAAAAATCACTTCTCTAGTATTTTATTTTATAATCAAAATCTTGCTAACCTTAACGCTCCCATTACTTTGATATTGAATACTTTGTTGCTTTCCATGCAAGTCCAAGTCCATTCAAAGGTTTTGTGGGCCAGTGTATTCTATCTGACCAAAAAATGTGGATGGCCTGTCTGACTGCACGCCACAGATTCAAAGGTCCGGTTAAGGCAAAAATACATATACATAAATTATTATAATTCTGTTTCTTTTTATTTATTTTTTTGTATTTTCTTTTTATGCCAGCGTGTTTTGCATGTCAGCTCATGCCATGGAATGGAAGCAGATCCGGCTGCCATTCCATTCCATTCAATGCCGAGCTGCTTCTCAGCTTGGCTAGCAGCAGCTGTGCCTTTGGTGTTAGACAGCTTCTTTGGCACTCCTTGGCCTGCTCCTTCATTTGATTCTAAGCTGTGCAGGCGACACTTGACTGACGCCTCACTGGCGCCATCTAGCGGCGGCCGACTGCGCGTGCATAACTTGCGTTTCATTATAATGAGATTATCCCTTTTGCTTGTAGCTGTAACTGTGCATGATTGTGTGTGTGTGTATGTGTATATGTGTGTGTGTCAAGCACATTTCCATCCTTGGCAGGGCTCAGAACTGCAACAGCTGTTTGTGTTTTCTTATTTAAATTATGTATTTCTTCCTTTTGACGTGTTGTTATTTCTTTTGCAGTCTCGTCTTACACTGTTTCCCCATTAGCTGCTGGGATTTAGGTTTGCCGTTATTTAACTTGTGCAAATAGCTTTCAGTAGCAAAGACCCTGCCTCCTATCTTTCTGATAATGCAACAACTGAGCTTTGACATGTTAAAGTATATTTACTCCATTTTTCCCATTTTTAATGGGTACATTTTGGTCTTATGAAATATTTATAATTTTAAATATCAGAATGAAGAAAGAAAGTGTTATAACCAATGTTTTTTGCATTCCATTAGATTTTATAATTTAAGCGTTTTTCTGGTCATATGTAAATCCATTCAAAAATCAATTTCAATTGAAACGAATAGCGTGCAACATGTCAAACATCATGGGACCTACATCATTGCAGCAGCCTTCATAATGTGGAAAAGGTGTTTAGCATGTACAAATTATGCAAAAATGTGTAAAACATGAAAATAAAGAAAGATAAAAAAAATATAATGACATGTGTAGATTTTTTGTTAATTTCTTTAGGTTTGAAATTGATTGGGGCACGGCAAGACCGAACCCATGTTTGGAATTTAATTAGAGCCAAACGACAACACTTGCAACAAGAGCAACAATGGTAACAGCTAACAACATCAAATCGTGTAATGTGGCTCATTACAACATCATTTTGTACAAATATGTATAAGCTTGTTGTCACAGTAACAACAACATGAATTTAAAGGTGTGAGCGCAATTCAAGGTAATCAAATTTAAAGATGCCCGCATGTATCTGTCAGATTCAAAAATTGATACAACGATTGATTTCACATTGGACAAACAAAATACAAAATCACGCAAAATTTTATTCAAAAATCATAGAATCAATCAGATGCTGATGGCACAAATCTGTAAGCTACATCCGTTGATTGGGTTGCGGATCAAAGTTGAGCACATCGAAGGTAAGGATCTTGTAAAAGGACACTGACCAGCCGGGATCGTTAAGGCGCGACAAAACGCGACCCATCAACTGATTTTGAGTTGGGGACTCTTGAGATGGCCTCATTGGCACATCCGGCCGATGAAACATGGAAGCATCGTCCTTGCGCCGCCACTCGGCCGTATAATCACGACGAAAGCGTATAAAGATCTCGGCGAAAACAATACGATGCGGCACTGAGACAACCTCTGACGGCGTTTTTAGTTCAGTGTCCATGCGTCGAAGGATATCATTGATCTCCACCAGTTCACTGGGCGAGTCGAAGTCCTTTGTATTACGCAGACCCACAAACAACATGTCTATAAAAGCATACTTCCGGCCATAGTTCTGACGTGTCGCCACTTTCATGGGTATTGCCCGACGCAGATGCTCCATCTCAAAGCGCACTAGCTGCAGCCTTGAATCATTCTGGGAGAGCAGCATATCCCGTGTGATCTGCTGGAAGCCCACTGGTGTGGTGAACTCGCTAATCTGCTCGGCGCTCTGCTTGCGAATAATGTCCGTCATGACAATGGCCGCCTGCTTGGAACCCTCGACAAACTCGGGCTCACTGAATCCATAATCCCACAGAAACTTGAGCTTCCACATATTAAACTTGGTTATCAGATATTTCCATGGATTGTGCAGATACACCAGCTTCGGTATGATCTTTCGTCGCTGATCATTGAATGCATTCTGGCGCTTCCATTTGCTGCCATGCAACTGGCGACAGTTCAAAGGACACTCAGTTGGACATTTAATACAGGAACGGCTTCTACATGCCAGGCAGGCAAAGCAGCTGTTCTGGGCAAGAGCACGCATTGCTCCATGGTTCAGAAGAAATATAATTAACATCTCGAGTTCAGTTGAAAAGTGCTTGGCATTTTTTCTGCAATTTTTGGAACCAAAATTTTGTTTTATTGTTTTGTTTTTTTTTTTTTTTCCAAATGTTTGATAGTGTGTGTATGAAAATTCAAGCAACTTTGACAACTAGTAACTAACTAAAAAGTCAGAGCTCAGTTAAGCCAGTTACAGATCACGAATGTTAGATGAGTGGATGAGTTTCTTACCGCCATTAAATGCTTTCCACGCAACTTGAAGATCGTAAAACATTATTTGCCCGATACATAAATTATATTCGACTTGGGGTCATTTCTAAAATGCGACTGCGTGAGTGTCTGAGTATTTAAGAGCTGAGCGTGGGTACTGCCCGAACAACAAGTGGTCCGGGTAGCTCTTTTTCCGGCCTCTGATCAAAACTCAAACGACATAAAAATCAACAACATGCAACTGTTGAAACGAAATAAAGGAAATGAAAAGCTTTAAATGCAATTGTTGCGCTGTAGAGATGCGTTTTTAAATAGCGAGGAGAATTTAATTATGTGTAAGATATTTAATGGTAAATTAAATAGAAGCTGGTCAAAGATCCATGAGATAGCTACAGACAAAGAGAAATGTTTGTATTAGATGAAAACGATACAAGCCAAGTGAAAAAACAGTTTTTATTTCAATTTGAAAACTCTTTTCCATTTTGAGTAACTGACAGAAACTGTTAAGTCAAACGAAACATATAACAGAAATTACAGGCCGGAATTTCATTTGAAGTGAATACCAAGTGAGCAAAGATTAAAGATTTAATTTAAAAAATTTTCTGGATACAAACTTAGTTTACAAAAACGAAATAATATTTTGGTTATTAGGTTTCAATACTAGTATTTTGTCAGTAAGAAAATACATTTGAATAAACTTGATCACTCCTCATATTGTATGCTAAAAAGTACAAATATGGCCGTGTTAGTTCTATTATTCTTAGAAGAATTCATACAGTTTTATTCTTTAAATTCGAATTAACATAAAAGTATTATTCGTTTTAATATTTTCTTAAATTCAGTACGAATAGGGTTTCAATTCAAAAATGATCGTTTAGTGTCATTAAAAAAGAATCAAAAGTCTTTGATTAAGTACAAAATAGTTTCGAACTTTAGAAAAAAGTCCTTAATATAAAAATGTTTGTACTTGATTTAGCAAAGAATCTTTTTTGTTGTTCTAGAACTTGAGTCTGTATTTTATTCACTTTTAGTCCTTTGACTTTTTGCAACTTTTCGTAAGAAAGCTGAGGTTACCAATAACAACTGAATGCAGTTTCATGTTGAAAATACGATTCCTTAGCTTGGGTTGCAAAGCTTGTGTTGAATAGTGTAAGAGTTATTGTAAATAATGGTTTGATGCACTAACATTTCATTGCTGGTGTGTTTGGCTGTATTTACATTATGGAAATAGTTGGCAAAGAAATGGAAAAAGGCAACAATGGAAACTCGATTGTACATACTATATATATTTTTACCAACAAAAACAACAACAACTTGAGCTAACATTAGTTTATCAATTCCCAGCTCCGTTGACTGGTTGACACAAAATGCGTGGTCGTCATCATTGTCATCATCATCATCATCATCATCATCATCATCGTTACATGACGAGGCAAGAAAAGGCCGCCACAGTTTCGATGCTGTGGAAGAGATAAGCATCTTTTATGGACCGCCGTGTTACAACTATGCATGTATCTTATAAAGAGGAGTACAAAGCAAAAACTAACAGATACTTATTCGAGAGCTATGCAGTCGTTGTGACTTGCGACTTGCAACTTGCGAGATTCAAATTGAAATTCGAATGAAAATAAGTAATTCATTTCGCTGCGGTTGGCAGCATAGCAACGGGCATCGTTTATCTTGTTGCTCATTAAATCATTCAACTGTCAATCAATATACCCCTCTCATTCGTCTCGTATTCCTTGCACTACTCATGAGCTATGATTTGAGTCGTGGTGTGGAGTGGTTCGGAGTGAAGTGGAGTGGTGTGGTGTGTTGTGGAGTCGCGTTGGGGTCCAGCTTTGAGCTACAGCCACTCGTCAATTGTCTTCGGCATAACGCCAAAGGAAATATCTTTCTATTGATTTTTGTGTTTGTTGTCTTTGTTGCCAACTCTGTAGGCCAACTAGCGGTATGCTGTCCAACATAATTACTCACATCTACTGTTCAAAACTGCACGCATTTGGTTCTTTCATTGATTTAACAATAGATATAGCGGTAAGTTGTTGCTGTTTAAGGCTGATCTATTAAAATTTAACAAGATTTCTAATTGAAATAAATGAGTATCAGCAGTTGCAGGACTAGCGTTCTTTTCTGAACTCTTTTTATACCTTTGCAGAGGGTATTATAACTTTGTCACGAAATGTGTAACGCATTCGTGAGCAGCATCAACCGCCGAGTTCTGTCCATCTGTCCGTCTGTTTATATGCGTTTTTCAAGACATTGTTCTAGAGCTATCTTGATGAAACTTTGCACAGATGCTTCTTCTTATTGCAGGTAGTACCTATAGTTGAATTGGCCAGATCGCACCACTAAAAACATAGGAACGATCGGTTGAAAAATAAGTTTTTGTATGAAAAATTTTTTTGTTTTTCAAGAAAACTCACCCAAACTCACTTAACCTAAGTTTAAAGACGCTTTATACATGACTACAAAATTTCATCAAAATGGGACGACTATCTCTTATAGCTGCCATAGGAACGATCGGTTGAAAAAAAGTTTCTGCATGAAAAACTTTTTTGCTTTCCAAAATAACTTGACCAAAATCACTATATCTAAATTAAAGCACGTTTTACACATGTTGACCAAATTTTATTAAAATCGGATTACTATATCGTTAAGCTGCCATAGTAACAATTAGTTGAAAAATAAGTTTTCTTAAGCAAATCTTTTCTGCAAGGGTATATATCTTCGGCACGCCGAAGATAACATTTCTTTCTTGTTTCGATTCAAAAGTTTCTCTATATCACATTGTTATTGTGCATTCCAGTTATGCACATAAAAATATTCTTTTGTAATCATAGTTATACGATATATGCAGCAAACAAAGCAAACGATTTGAAATATTTATGGATATGTAATACACTTTGGTTCTGCATAACTCCACACAGTTCTGTTTGATTGTCGCACTTTTCTGATCGACAGTTGAGTTTCGTAAAATGCAAGTTGACGTTTAATGGATAACCCGCCCAAGTTGTGTGTGGAGTGTGTTTAGCATAAGTATCCCAGTATTTTCCATATCTTAAGCATGCTGCAGTTGTATCTCATTGTACGTTTGAGTATCTCGTGACATGGGCATGCCAAAATGCTCTCGTACCTGTCAGCAGATTCAGGTTAAATCAATCAAACGAGAGTTGGAAAAACGAAACCTGTCAACACGGTTCATTGTTTGCATGCGCCGCGTTTAATGAAAGAACCGCCCCGAAACAAAACAAAACCAAACAAAATAAAACGAATCGGTTCGGGTCGGTTTAAGTTTTGAGTTCCAACTAGGCTTTTGGATGCGGGAGTAGATAGATAGGTAGGTAGGTAGGTGGATAGGGGGCGGCTCTTTTGTAGATTTATGCGCGTATCTCACAGATACTCACAGATACACTCACAGAATACAACTTGCCGCATTTGCTATTCGTGCAGTTATTTGCATTTTTAGTTATTTCCATCTGGTGAACTATTGTCTGGTTCATACGGGTGGTCATTTAGCATATTTTGATATTGAGATTTATTGACAAGATAGAAACGTGTGCGACGTGCTCTGTTGTTGTTGTTGTTGTCGTTGGTGCTGTTGTTGTTGCTTTGTCGGCAAATGCTGCAACGGCCGGAAACGTTGGGGAATCGCTTATTATGTCAAATGTTAGTCAAAGTTAAATTAATTGAGTTTTGAGCTGAATTCGTATCGGATTACAAGACAGAACTGAATATGGACAGAAAACTAAGGCGCCCACTTAAACAAGTTGACCACAGAAATCATCAGGCGCAGTGCGTGCCACAGTGCAACAATGCCAAGTGTAAAGCTATATCTACACTGAGAAAAACAAATTTCAAAATTTAAAATAAACTGATAAAATTGAACAATGCATTCAATAAGTGAAGTTGATCGAATTGAAAGTCAACAATCTTAAAATGAATGTTGCGCAAACTAATATAATCAGTCCTGTTCCAATTTCCAAGAACTTTTCATTGAGAATCGATTTCAAACCTGTTTTTAAAGGAAACGACAGTCGCTATTCACTTTCAAAGCTTTGTTTGAATACTACTCATTCCACTGTTTCAAAAGCACAACTTTTTAAACGTAGTTTTCCATCGATATTCTGAGCTCTGAATAGCTTATAATTCTGATTAAGACAATTTCGATCGAAATTGGAATTAAGAACAAACCTGATTGTTCTTTTGCGCTCAGTGTATACAAGTCTCATTGGAAACCCTGCAAAGCGCGGAATGTGGTCGTGTCATTGAAATGCGATACATTCATCGAGAGAGGCAGAACAAGAGAGGATGCGGGGTTGCGGAGATCACGAAGCGATCACTGGAAACCGCAAATTGAGGAATTGCTCACGGTTTGCCCGACTTCTAGGGTTTCACTTGTCAGTCGTTGTCAGTTTTCTGCGGTAAAGTTCTTGGCTGGTGCTCAATTTGTCATGCAAATTGATCGCCACTTGCAAAGATTCCTATTTGCGGAAGCAGCAGCAAGTTCAACTAAGTTTCATCAAATCCGGTCAAATTGCAGTCTTGGTTCATTGCACAACTCGTTTTGCGATTTCATTCGGATTCAGTTGGTAATTGAATACTCTCACGCATAAGCTGATCCTTTCGACTCGATTGTCATTCGTGGCGGCGTTGAGTCATTTAAAATTCCAGGGCGCGCTTTGGTTGCCAAACTGTCAGTGCGACACCTAGCGGCCAACACCTGCAACTGTCAGTGCCACACCACGTGATGTGCCTACTTTATGGCCACTTAAGTCCAGCCACTGACAGTTGACACTCGTCCACAGCAGCGCTGATGTGTGTGGAAGCGTCTTGTGCTTCCAAGAAAATCACCTGGGTGTGCTATCGGTGTGTAGACCACATTGCAGCCCAAGACTTATGTACATTGCACCCATCCATTTGAAACTGGGCGAATCGTCTAATTTATGGTATTAGATTTTACAATTGTATTCTGATTTTGAGAGTATTATGAAAAACATGTGCGTTATGCTCAGAAAGAAACTGTTATAGAAATGGGTGACAATTTTATAAATTTTCATGTGAAAATATCAATTATGATCTACTTAGGATTGTATAATTCTCTCTTTGTTTGTATGGTATGTTTTTTTTTTTAAGATTCGGCTCGCCCTGAAATCCAGAATATCTACATATATCTTTTTCATTTTACGAACTAAAATCACAAAGTCTTATATAGAAACTAGAGATATGATCAGAACTTGAAGAATGAACTCTTAAAAGCGCGGCAGGAACTAAATCTTTTAATAATCCCAAAATATCTACGGATACCAAAATTTCGTATATAAAAATAAAATTTGCTTTCTGTAACGTTCTTAATCGATTTTATCTAAATTATTCAAACAATCATATTCTAACTATTATCAAATAGAGTATTACCACTTCGTTGCTTGCAACATTGCTTTCTCTTTCTTGACTATTTTCCATGCATTTTGTGTAAGTTGTGTGCCTGCGTCAAGTGTCAACGAAATGTGCCACCCAAAAAATGTAGAGAAGCTGTCAAGTCGGTTGCTTACGCGGTCATAATGCAAATGTGATCGAGTTGACGTTGGCCTGGCCCTCATCAACCATCAGCAGAGCTAGTTCTCTTTGGTTTGTTAACTAAAATGCACAAATTCGTACTGCATTACCCAGTAACCCAGATACAATAGCTTAGACATCAAAGCGGAGCCAAAAGTAAAGTTCAGGCAAGTGCGGAATTTGGGTTGCTTTTGAGCCACGTGTGCACTTGCCTAAGTGAGTCGTTCACTCTATATCGTATATGGTATACCATATACAAACATACAAACATACATGCACAATGTACATTTGTACATAACATTTGTACAAAGTTAGCCCCTCGCTCTCAACATATTTCCAAAGAGCGAAAATAAAGCCAGGGAGGATGCAAACAAACCAAACCAACAACTACAACCAAAGCTGACAGTAGCCAAAAAATATGTCATAAAAAGATATGGTCTGCGTCAATATTGACACAAGAGCGGAAACAGCCGAGTCACAAAACGTACACTGTTCAAAAATTACCGAAACTAACATTGATGTTTATTTTCTATTTTCAAAATGTCAATAATATATAGTATTTTATGTTGCAAAATTATGCTTCTGTCAGTCTTAATACAAAATTCATACTGAATCTGCCTGCTCTACCTACATTTTTTTAAGTGTACGCATGCAACATAGGGCAGTTCGGGGAGTATGCAGACTCAGCCAGCAGCTCACCTGTCTGGCTAATAGGTAGCACTGTTGTTTTTGTTGCTGTTGTTGTTGTCGTCATCATCTCTGTAATTTTCACTGTTTTGTGGTAAATGCCGCAGGCCAAACAACGCTCCACACTTTTTTTGCCAGCAAACCAGTGCCAATTGTTGCACCGTGGAACGCAAAGTAAACTTGGCCCTAAATAGTTATAAAGTTATAAAGTACTGCAAATGTGTGTAACAGGCAGAAGGAGGCATTTCGGACTATATAAACCATATATATTCTTGATCAGCATCAGCACCCGAGTCGATATAGCCATGTCCGTCTGTCCGTCTGTCCCAATGAACGCGTCGATCTCTGAGACTATAAGAGCTAGAGACACCAAACTTGGCATGCAGGTTCCTGTATACCATACGCATATAAAGTTTATTTTAAATTTCGGATACACTCCCCCGCACCCCTGCAAATCGCGAAAAAACTTCCACAGCACCTATTTTAAAGATAAAGCTTTGATTTTTGGTACACATAGATGTTTAATCAATATTGATCGGTTGCGTAATATCACGATCGGATAAATAGCACCAAAGTTATGGAAGAATCTTTTACCCCCGTCTCAGCAGGCAGACACAACAGTTTGACAGGCACTGTTGCCGCAGAAAGTCTCGCAGTTGGGCACACTTGACTAGATCATTCTTACTTGTTTTGTAAAGCATTTTTCAATAGCACCGTTCGAATTTCACGATTTCACCCATTGGTCTACCTTCAAGAAGATTTGTTCTTATTATTATATTATCAAGTTAATACTATTTCTTAGCTGGTTTTGTCAACGATGTAGTTAGCCTTATTAAAGTGTTATCTTTTCAATATTTTCACATTTTTAAAAATTAAGCCAGTGTTTGTAATCATTATATTGTTTTTCCTCCGATCAGAATATCTCCTACTTATATACTTTACGTGATTGACATTCAACACTATTAAATTATTTTAAGCAAAGTACCTCAAAAATCGTTTTTAACATATCTCCATGCACTTTACCGAATTTGAGTTTCTAGGAATTCCAGCTAATGTTTGCATGTATAATATCTATTTTGTCTTGGACCCTTTTTCATAGCTCCTTTGACATTTGCACTTTATGTATATATATTTATGTATTATATATATGTTACGTTCTGGCACCCCTCAACATTTGAACTGGCTTAGGTTAACCAAGTTAAATTGTGCTATTTATATACCACGAAAATAACCCAAATTCTTTTATCGCTGGATAAATATTTATGTTCCCAACGGAACACCGCAAGTAACCCCAAAAACTCGATACGCTCATAAACAATGAAAAGGGAGTCTATGAAGGCAAAGCTCCCCTTAAAACATTTTCCACTGTCCACTGTGCCACATTACAGAATTGTCTCGTTTCACATGTGGGGAAGGAAATTGTGAAAGGGATGGGAATTGGAATTTGGAATTGGAATTGGGCTTGGGCTTGGGGTTGCTTGAAAAGTTGTATGAGTGTTGAGCAGATGTGGCCTAGAACCAAATTGTTATATTCTAACTTAGTCGTCGTCAGCTGGTTATATATTTGGGTCGCGCCAGTCCAGTTGCTAAATTATTCAAATTACAACGTTAGCAAAAATAAAATGACTGCACATACGAGTAAGAAATCTTTCGAAGAGGGGAGAACAGGTAGTTGCATACACGATTATTTGTGACAATCTGTTGTAATTGCGCTAATTGCAATTCATTATTCAGAGTCTCACTTGTTTGGGTTTCATCATCATCATTGTTATTATCATTATCATCAGTAGAGCAGACTGTGCGAGTTAGTGAGTGACAATGTTTCAACTGAGATGAGAGCTGACAAAATGTTGAACAAAATATCCGCAGGATATGTGCTTGTTGATTTCGCTTGAGACTTTGACATTTTATCCGCATATTCGGCAGGGACATAAAGTGCGGGAGAGAGGGGTTTGCGAAATACGACTAAATACACAAACATACCATACCAAGAAACGATATATGTGTAGATACAGATACAAGTACAGATGCAGATACAGACACAGATACAGATACTTGTTATTAATAATGAAACCACGCATTTATTATGTGTGTGTTTCGTGTTGCTTGTTTATTTATTTTGTACTGTATTTGGACTCGCACATCTCACACTCTCACACACACATAATCACACAAACACACATGAGTGTGTTATATGGACAGGCTGTTATGTTATGCTGATAAATTCGTAAAAAAAATATTCGTAGCTAGTCTCGTTTAATATACATAATATTAAATTTCAATTTACTGCTACATGGAATTTCGTTGAGCTGCTCCTCGAATAACTGCCGTTATGCAATCACTTAAATGAAGTGCGGCATTTCGAATTAAATATGAAAATATAACGCACAATTTTAATTTGATTAAGTGGCCTGCATTCTGTTTGCCAAGCAGCTTCATCTTCTGCTGAATTTCTGACGCCCATTTCAGAATTCGGATTATGCAATTCAATTTAAGAGCCTGCCTGCGATTATATTGGGTGTTGATTTGCGAATATGCGATATTATTGTCATTTAAATTTGTACATAATGATCTTTAATTTCGAAATAATTACAGGATTGGGTGTTTTGAGCAAAAAGAGTTGCTTCTGATTAATATTAACACAATACAAGTATCTGATAATTGATTAACTGAAGATATCAAAGATTTATTTGTAGCAAATATCATGTAAACTTAATCTACTTATATTGAAACCGGTTTATTGGTTTTCCTGGACTTAATCCTGAGTATTCCACTGCTAAGGATTCTTAAAATATACATATATTTAACTTCTGAGCACAAGTCGAAAAATAAGCCAAATAATTTGTAACTCTAAAAGGAAAGAAATGTAATTTTCGCCGTGCCGAAGATATATACCATTGCAGAAAAGATTTCCATTAGAAAACTTATTTTTCAAATGATTGTTCCTATGGCAGCTGTAAGATATAGTAATCCGATTTTGATAAAATTTAGATATAATGAGTTTGGCCGATATATTTTGAAAAACACAAAAGGATTTCATACAAAAATTAGCTTTTCATCCGATCGTTCTTATGGCAGCTATAAGATATAGTCGTCCGATTTCGATGTAATTTTATAATCATGTATAAAGTGTCTTAGGTTTAGTGAATTTGGTTGAGATATCGTGAAAAACAAAAAGTTTTTCGCACAAAAACTAATTTTTCAACCGATCGGTTCTGTGGCAGCTATATGTTATAGTGGTCTAATCTGGCCAATTCAACTATAGGTACTACATGCAATAAGAAGAAACATCTGCGCCAAGTTTTATCAAGATAGTAGCTCTAGAACAAAGTCTTGAAAATCGCAATACAAAATTTTTGTTTTGCTGAGACGTCTCCTTCAGTACTTTACATATTTTGTGACAAAACTATAATACCCTCTGCAAACGGATACAAATTTCTTAATTTAAGCCTTGGTACAAGAAATCGTTTGTAAGTCTTAAAGAAAATTTTAAATTAAAACTAGGCTCTCAATTCGACTATATTCTAATAGCTGTCACATTCAATAGCCAAAAGTTTTTGTTTAAGTCCAAGTGTAACTTTTGGCTGCAGGCGTAACAGGTTTCTTTGTCAACTCGTGGAACACTTGACCCAATTAGCGTTTGCATGGAAAATTTAACCCTTCTTACATATTTTCACACACACACACAAACAGACACAGACATAGACACAGTCATATTCAGGCTCATTCAGCTATAGCTACATAAATTTTGAAGTTTTCTGCAATCTCACGAAAAACTGCGAAAAGTTGTAAAAGCAGAAGAACCTGCAGCGTTTGAGAGCGAGAGAAATGAGTGAAAGAGAAAAAAGAGTCGAAAGAATGGGGGCTAAATAGTTGTTACACTAACTTAACCTCATTTAAATATTTTGCTGTTGCTGCTGTTGTTGTTGTTGTTGCTTTTGTTATTGTTTCTGACTGCTGCTCAGCATCATCTTGTGTTTTTTTTTTTGGGGGGCTAGCTCTCTTCAGGTGCATCAACACACATTCTGCTACTGCTACTGCTGCTGCTTCTGCTCGCGTAGTCGCATAAAGTAGCACACGAGGCTTATGCAAAGAGGCGTCGTTAGTTGGGGTAGCAGGGAGTGTGGGGGGCACGTGGCAGGGCATTTTGTATTCAAGTACAACGAAAATTGTTGTAAATTAGTAAAAATGTAAACACGCGCACTCATACACACACACACACACACACACAAACACACAGCAGCCACAAAAAGGTGTGCGAAGCAATGATGAACAACGGAGAGCGGGAAGGGTGCGTAAGGTTAAGGTGCTCGGTTCGTTCGGCCAAATAGGGCGCTAGCCGGGAAGGGGATACCCTGAGTGCCCAGTGAAGTAGCTGCTGAAGCGCTGCATCTCCACGGCTACCAGCCTACGCAATTAAGTGACGACGATGGCGATGGCGATGGCGATAGTAGAATGAGAACCAACTGCCAAGTGAAAGGCCTCACTCAGTATACAAAAGTCTCCCCCGCTGATCTACACCTCTGTACACTCACTCTCTCTCCCTCTCTCTAGCTGCGCAGTTAACCTTCTTTGTTTGCATTAAAGTCGCAACAGAAGCAGCAGCAGTTGCCCATCTCGCCCCGTCCCAGCCAACCCCTCGCAGCACTTGAACGGCTGCTTCAGCTTCCAAAAGGCTTTTGGTAACTTTGTTTTCAACAGCGTTTGTTTTAAAATACTCTACCCAAAAAGTATTTAACTCTTGTGTTCTTGATGGCTGTAAGAAAGTTAAAGTTATATTCAAATATTGGAGTATTTCTACAGTTTGTTAAAGCTTTCATAAGCGTTTACAATAAATCTGTTATATAGTTAAATCTTAAAATAAGAACTTACAAGTTAGCTCGTCTTTACACGCTGCAAGCTAAAACTTGCGGCAAGTTGTACGTAAGACTTGCATCGTGTGAAGAGGGGTTTGCATTTTGGCAAAATTCTATTGTCTAAATATTCCTTAAGTTAAGTTTTATCTGAAACTATTATTTTTGTTCAATTCTCTTATTTAAATGTATATTTTTTAGATAGAAAATAATATGAATCACGCAATTTGAAGCCATAATTTTACATGTTTTGAGTTCTGATAGCGATTGAATATGTTTGAAAAGTTTGCAGTGATAATAAAAGTATTCAAAATTAACTTTAAAAGTGAAAAACACGTATGCTAATTTGGGAACGGGAACAAAATTTGGTAAATGTAATTATTCGGAATATGATTGATTTGTTTTTTTTTTATCTTTACTTTTGTGCTCTTAAGATCTAATCAAGAGTGAAAAAAAACTTGGGTTCGAACTGATTTGCAGAGTTGATTTTAACTTATCGGAAAGCTTATTTTCTTTTTAGTAAACCTGAATAAGATATCTGCCAAAATACTTAGAATCCTAGTTTAAAATTGACACTATTCTGCAAATATTAGGCAAAATAATAGATGATAGGGATATATTTTCTTTGTTTATGCATATAATAAAGGAAATTATTTATAAATTTTCTAATTTTCTAGTATCTTAAGAGTATTTCAGCGACTGCTTCTCAAAGATAGAATCCAAACGACAGTTCTCTCTTTCTGGATAGCTACCTCATGTTTGCATTTACCTTGGTGGCTGCTCCACAAGTGGGTTGTCAAGCGCTTTGCCGGATCTGAAGCAGCCAGTTGTTTTGAAGAGAAGTTGTAAATGCGTTGCATGCCCGCAATGACAACAACAACAACAACAACAACAACACAACTACAAGAAAAACAACTACGAAGACAATATATTTTTGAAGCTGCAAGTGGATTCGTAAAGAAAAATATTTTGTTTACCTTTATTTGATTATTTATTTAAATTTACAAACGCAGTATGCTCAAAGAAATGCAGCAGCTTTGCGTTATTTCGTCATATGAGCAATATAAATAAATAAATTTGTGCCCAATGACAACAACTCAAGTACATACATATATCATACATAACTACACATTAAAATATTATATGAATATCTCAGACACTCAACTGTAAACATCTTTGAACAGGTTAAGAACTTGGCAGTTGTTTGGGTTAAAAGATTACCCAAAGAAACTTTATGTTCAAAATCGAATTTGATAACATAAAAATAGAATCGTTCAGTTTTTCTTGTATTAGTTCAAGTTGATAATCCTCAACTAAACATTTTTATTGTTGTGCCCATCGATAATCCTCCAAGTTTTTATGTATAAGTTATGCTTAGCTTTGCATAATGACGCATCGTGTGATCTTATGCATTATAGACACATATTAAACATTTATTTTGTCATTTCACTGAGCTTACTTCAACAGGCTTTAAAGCCAGAGTTTGGTCTGAGTAAATGATGGTTCATTCTTTTATCTGCTTTCATTTATTCAACTTTATGATATCTTTGAAGCTGTATTGTCCACAGTAATCCAACTCTCTCACACACACACACACACAATTGGTATTCTGAAAATCAAAGTTAAGTCGTTTTATGCTCTGTCGCTCTGCGCTTTTGTCGGCTAATGCCAGCTGATTAACCTGGCCCCGAGGAGACCTCAGCGTGAAATCGAAAGTATCTGCGTGAACTGCGTTAATATGCTCGTATTTTTATCTGCCCGATAAGCCGCAGTAAAGAGCAGCAGATACAGATACACATACAGATACAGCAGCAGCTTCACTTGATGATATATAAAGGCCAAACTGTGCAAATTGCGTGGTCGATTTATGGCCGTATTTATGGCTGATCTCTCCATAAGACTCAACTTTACACCGATCCCAAAATTCACAACAATGCGTGACGACAGGCTATAAACACCCACCCAACACCAGTTTTTAGCTTAAGGTGTCAAAACACATCTTGATTTGGTAATAATATCAGATATGAGAGTTTGGCTTAGTGTTTTTTGATGTCTTCTTAGGTAATTGTGTATAGCTGAAGTGTGAATTAATTTGTCATAATATAAAAATGTTTGTGTTTCAAATTCCACTTTTAATATTCAAAACTACCAAAAACTTGGCTGCTTCAACTTTAACGTAGAGCACACTCTTGCGAATTTTCCAAGTAATGAGGCAGTTTAAATGAGAACTATTTTGTGATAACACTATCTGTTTTTGGACTGATACACTACTAAGCCCCTGGTTTGATTTCCAGTCAAGAAAATCATTGAATATTTACAAAGTATCATTGTCATTGTTTAAATGTAAATTTTGAATATCCAAAAGACAATTATCGTCATTAATTATGCATATGTTATGCATCAATCAACAAATTTATTTGAAAAAAGTAAAATGTATCAATTGAAAATATAAAAGCTATTTGTGTATTTCAAATTCGACTTTACTTTCAATATATATAACTACCATCAACTTGGCCATTTTACTATATATTCAACTTTAATATAGAACACACTCTTGGGCATTTTTTCAAGCAATGTGTAAGTCTACCTTAATCAATTGCCATAAAAAACTGTACAATTTATACGATTTTAATTTTTTGTGCACATTTTCGAATTTGGTCATAAAAGTATTCAGGCAAACTCTTGACAGGTCGACCATAAAATGGCAAGAGGCCAAAATAAATATTTCAAATAGCTATAAATATTGTTGATTATACTAACGTGGCCGAAGACCAGCCAATCTTTTAATTAAGGCAATAAAACGGATATCGACCACGTAACCTAAGGAAAACATAAACTTTACATTAAATCCACTTAATGTTTGAGCAAAGTGCCATGAATGTCTTCTTTATCGGCCAGCTCGGCACACAGACCTTACCCAGCTTCCAAGTCCTTGTCGTTACCAGGATGCTGCTGCTGCTGTCAGAGGCCACTCATCAATGCAAAGGACATACATAGCCATAGACATACACAACTGACAGCTTCTAATCTTGTTCTAAAACGTTTGCTACTCAACTGAGCAGCAGATGGGCAACATTTCTGTACTCATTCCATGCCCCACTTGCACCTGCTGCTGTCCCCATATTTGATTTTTATTAGCCGCCAAGGATACCAAAACGCGTCAGAAAGTGGCGCCTCTGGCGTTTGCCATTTGCCGCTTACCACTTGCCACATGCCACATGCCGCTTGCCGCTTGATGCTTGCTCCTACTGCCTGGCCAAACTCATCAGCCTTGGACCATAAAAACACTCAGAGTCAGTTGTTCGCTACGGCCTTGTCCCATGTTGATGTAAGTATAAATGTATAAATTAAATATCTCGTACATTAACGCTCGAGTGTTTATTTTATCCCAAAGCCAAAGCTAAAAACGTTCAGCGAGTAGAAAACTCATTAAATTAGCAATGTCAATTTTAATGTGCTCGATTCTACGGCAGGGGAAAAGAATGAGATCTGGAATTTTGAGCTGACAAAGCTCATGAATTAGTTACGGACGTGCTGGTTGACAATTCTTCGGCCAAAAGAAGGCTCAAAAGCCGAGTTCAGAAAACTGCAATAGATGCTTATATGTAGTTATTTTGGTATATGTTATCTGAACAGCTGATATTGTATAGACAAAACCCTTTAATTAATTAACTAGCAGTAGCAACTAAATACTTAAATAATAAGCTCTACTTTATTTGCCATACTGTGTACCAGCTTTGTCCATCAATAAAATATTAAGTTGATATAAAACGTTGAAAAGTTGTCGGAGAACGCGTTGAAAATAAAAACGTATTTATTGTTGAACAGGACTTTATTTCAATTTGAGAGCTTACTGCTCTTGAAATATTTTAAAATAATCTGTAATAAAAGAATTTTAAATCTAGTTTTACTACTAAATGATATCTTACACATTTTTAGAAACACATTCTATGGGCATGTCCAGCTTTGGCCTGGGATAGGAAAGTGTATTTGGGAAGTAAGTTTGTAACTCCTTCTTGATTAAGAACTTTCCCGGCAAGGGATATACTCTGCTTCGTCAAAAAAGTAAAGTCTCCATAGGGAACCCTACGACTCCAAATATCCTTTAGGGTTGCAGTACCGCCACCCTTGTTTGCTGTGAGACTCCCTCTCCTAAAATAAATATATATTTTAGTTTCTCACTTTTGTTTTTTCAACCTAGTATCATTTAGGGTTTTCATAATTTACGTTATTTTTTCAAATTTTAAATTTGTTTTTCTTGAAAACTAAGAGACTAATATTAAGTAATTCAGGCTTTAGTTATTTTATATTATTTTCATTATTATTATTTGCTATATTTAACTTTTTTCTTATTACCCAGTCAGGAGAAGAAGAAGAACAGAAACTTCAAGTGTGACCAAACTATATGTTACTAGCAATACTTAACCTAGTGTTGTATAATGATATTTTTGTATATTGAATAGGGGTATTCAAACAGCTTTGCACTCTTTATTATATACACCAATATTCCCAATAAGTGCAGTGTATAAACAATTCGCTAATAGCTATAGCTAATGGTTCACGTAGTGCTGCACAGCGGGTGCTGGTCAACCTCAGCCTCTGCCTCTGCCTCAGCCTCAGCCTCAGTTGCAGTCTCAGTCTCAGTTGCAGTCTCTGTTAGTGTCCAGTATCTACCTGGTGTTTCATCATGACCCAATGACACTTTGACTAATTGAAAACTGTCAAATTGCAAGTCAAATGTTGCCGGGATCATGCTAGACTTTCCCCTCTTGGCTCCAGCTGTGTAGTTTTCTTAATTGAATTAACTCATTAGCAGTAAATATCTGAACATCCATCTATCTATGAGTACGAGTTGTATCTGTATCTATATCTGAGTATCTGTGCAGCTGCTAGTTGTTTTACTGGTCGCTCGGTTTTGGTTTTGGTCTGTCAAACAAATATTTTGAGAATTTTTCATGTGTGTGCAAACATTTTGGGCAAATGTCATTTGTTTAACATTGGCACAAACACTAAATACGCTCAGTCTGGGATTTATTAATGACATTTGGAATTGAGGCCGGCACTCACTTCATTTATTTGGCCAGTGTATAGTACTCTGTACTTTAGATGTGTAATCTCGGCTTGGACTGTGGCCATGTTTGAGTGCTTTCTAATTCAAAGTGGCAATAATTTGTGCATTTCATGTTAGCTGACAGCTGAGCATTTTAGTTAAGATTGAATATCTATGTTTGACTGTAAATTGTATCTATACCCAGTACGATAATTAATTTAAATAGATGCCAAGTAGAATGTTGCTGTCAAAGCATTTGAAATGAAATTGAGCATGAAATGCAGTGCAGGATTAAACAAGCTAGAATATAATTTTTATTAAATATAATGCTGTAATTGTAATTCTAATAAATGTTGATGTAGATTCACTTGTTTGTCTCAGTGTAACCCAAGCCTTAGGCAGTTTGCTATACATAAGTTGGATTTAACTTAATTCAGTTGATAGATACCCGAAATAATCTGTCATTTCTGTTAGCAGAGTTATTTATACCTACTCGTACCATATATGTATATGAAGTATAGCACTATATATGTATGGATATTCTATTGAATTCCAATGGCTGTCATAAAATCTGTGCACATTATTCACATAAATGAGCTTTTCTTTTATTGCCAGTCGTCTGTGGATGATGTTCTACCCTCTCAACCCGAAAGCCAAAGGAAAAACGAAAAAAAATAAAAACATGAAGAAAAAATACTTATGTATTTGTCTGTCTGTAACTGCGGTTCATTCGAAATCCCTTCAGCTTCACTTCAATGTAGTTAAGTGCGTGTATTACGATGGTTGGAAAGGGAGCGATAACTGATGATGATGATTCCATTTGTGGTTTGAATAATTTTCATAATTTAAATAACAGCCAAAAACGGCTTCAATACTTTTGCCTCAGTCTGTCAGTTAGACAGCCAGACAGTCAGACATACGTTGACGGAGGGCTTGGCGAAAACGAGAGTGTAAATCACAGTCAAGAAGTGCGAGAGAGATAGGTAGGAGAGTGAGACCGCAATATGATAAATGGGGCAGCGACTTGTTACGCATACATTTTGGTAGAAGGTCCTGGAAAGTGGCAAGTGGCAAGTGCCAAGTGGGCATTTGGGGTCTGAGTTACTAAGTAAATCCTTGACGTCATGTGCGAAGTCGTCTCGTCGCAGTTGTTGTTGCTATTGTGTCCTTTGCGCACTGCCAGGGAAAACAATATTTCATTACATTTACATATTTTCACTCAATTTTCATATTTTCGCATTCGCATGTTGGGAAAGGGGATGGGGAAGAGAAGCAGTTCAGCGGTATGTGTATAGGTATTTCACATCGCTGTTGTTGCCCTGGTTCGAATTGCGCCTTTTGTTTTTCATTTTATGGTAATTCGCTGAGTTCCTCGCTTCGTCGCTTTGCCTTTCCCGGTCCCTTTTTCCGCTCCCCAACCCGTCCGTTGCACTGTGGCGCCCTCAAGTGTTGAGCGGCTCAGTTCATTCGTTCGTTCGCATTTCGTATGTCAGCATTTTAAATAGGCTTTTCATGTTCGAATTTTATTGTATTTTTTATGCTTTGCATTTTCCTGTTTTTTTTTTTTTTTTTTTGTATTTTCTTGTTGTTTTGTTTCTTTCTTTTTTTATATTATTTTAAGGACCTTTTCGTTGTCGCCGCGCCGTAGGATACATTAAATTCCACAAGCCGTATGCAAAGTCAAGCGACCCGTCGTTTCCACTTACCCTGACTTTATTAAATACAAATATTTTCCTTTCTGTTGATGTTAACGGGTGAGCACCTCCCCATCCCACCCAACATTTTATTTGCTTTGCTTGCGGCCTTAGTATGGACTTTGCAGAAACCCAACAACAGAACTGGTCGACGGCTTAAGTCAAGGCCACTCAAGATGGGCTTAAAATATGAAAAGTTTCATGTTTTAACTGTAGTGTATACAAGGGCACCCTGCAGTCATAATAACATTTTGTAAAAGGAATACAATTTCAATTTGAACTGGATTGGAAAATGCTATGCTATAAACTCGCAGTTAAGCCATAATGAAACTGATAGTATATTTATATGATGAATTCGCAATGCTAAGTCGTAATCCTGTTGGGGCTTCAATTTACGACAACAGCAATATATGTTCCAAATATTTCATTCTACGAACTAAAATATTACAAATTTTAGAAAACTAAGCGCATTAAATGAACAGGGTTTAAGCTAGTCAAAGGTATACTAGCTACGGTTTTTGAAATAAGTATTGCCAAGGCAATCTATCCACTTGACATTACATTTATTTAATTAAGTAGTTTCGTAGCAAGTGTTAAATGTGAGCTGGAAATCCAACTAGTTGAAGCATTTGAAACAAAGCTAATATATGGATCCGCATGTTATCTGATTCAGGAAATTAAAATCTGATAAAAAAAATAAAATTCTAGTTAAACTGTGCATCTATGCTTATTCGAAATAAAGCATAGCCTGGATTGTTTCATTTATATGTCCTGAAAGGGCATTACTCCCACGCATTTACAAGTTTTATTTAAAACAAATAAAATGGCCAAAGGCTTAAAAATCACCATGACATCAGGATGGCATCAGGGCAAACACAGTCGCGTTCAACAGCAACAACAATAATTGCAACAACAACAAAAATAAATACAACAACAATGTACCAACACCATTGTAAACAATCTCGCAACAAGGAAGCACCAAAGCGGAAAGTGTGAAAGAGAGCAAAAACAAAAGCCCGTATAAAAAACGAGCGAAAAATAAAAAAAAACATTGAACAAATATTTGGCTCGTCATAAAAACATTGTGCGATAATTCTTGCAGTTGGAAAACCAGAGCCAGGATCAGCATGAAATTAAATTGAATGCAAGAAGATTCGGTTTGATAATATACATATATACACAATATCGCGGCATAAGTAAGTACAGGCAACTACTATAAGTACATGAACTGCAAGGACGAACTGGGAAATCGGGATGTTTGGAGTATATGTACGAGTACATGAATTATTATTTTGCCGTGTTTGCTGCCTTTGCTTGAACTTTATGGCAGTTGTTTGCAAGCTATTGTTGTTCCTGTCACATAATAAACCCACTTCCAGGCAACGTAATCCTTTACAAGTCTCGAATAACTCACATACCCCCCCCTGTCCAATCGCAACCTTTGTTCTCACAAGTTCTCTTGGCTCCGATTCTTTAGCTTCTGGTCAGCTTTCTCTCCAGAGTGTTGCTTCCTGCTCGAACTGAAAACGCACTTCAGTTGGCTTTAGCTTCAGATTCAGGTTACCCTTCAGGCCACGCCCTCTCTCCGCCAACTTTGGCAACCAACAAACAGCAGCCTCAGCAACAATTTCATAAATCTTGTTTTACTTCAATGTTGGCCCTTTGTCTTTGTACCGTTAAGCATTGCACTTGTATTACAATATTTGCCTGTTCAACCCGTTACCCCGTCAACGAACCAACTAAACAAACCTGGCATCCAACGTACTTACCTTTACTAAGTCCTTCTTTTTTTCTCTGTTTGTTCTGAGTACTGAGCATACTTCAGTTTCTTAAGTGACGACCACTGATTTGTATAATAAAGAAGTTTGCTTTACTTTCTATGTTATTAGCTTTTATGCTGTTTTTTTTTAATTTCAATTTTTAATTGTTACAATTTTTACTCCCAGTTCCCATAAAAAAAGGGGGACAGTACTGCAAATGTATGTAACAGGCGGAAAGAGGCATTTCCGAATACATAAACTATATATATTCTTGATCAGCATCAACAGCCGAGTCGAACAAGCCATGTCCGTCTGTCCGTATGAACTCGTGGATCTCAGAGAGTAGAAGAGCTAGAGACACCAAACTTGGCATGTAGGTTCCTGTATACCATACGCAGATCAAGTTTATTTCAAATTTCGGATGCAGCCCCCCGCACCCCCGCAAATCGCAAAACTCCCACAGCCACAATTTTAATGATAAAGCTTTGATTTTTATGTTTAATCAATGTTGATCGATTACGATCGGATAAATAGCAGCAAAGTTAGGGAAGAATCTATTACCCCCGTCTCAGCAGGCAAAAAGAACAGTTTGACATGCACTATTGCCGCTGAACTGCTTGAAATGCAAGTTGGGAGCAGGGAGTCTCATAGTCGGGCACACTCGACTAGAGCATTCTTACTTGTTATTAAAGTTTTTCCTAAATTTCAGAAAATTTAATTATTATATATATACATATATTTTTTTGAACTGTTATCTTTTAACAATGCTATTCATAGTTTAACCTTTTTTATATCGGTTATTTGAAAAGGTCATGGGAATCGACTACAAATTGGCCCATTCTCACACATATTTTACGCATCTATTGCTTCCAGCTCATCGATTAGCTATTGAAGCCCATTCAAAGGTCAATCTCTAATCGAAACAGGAACAGGAACTGCAGCACAGACAGCTCGTTAAACCTGCCATTAAGCGAACTAGCAAGAATATCGAGTATTACGAATTCAAGTGAATGCGTCACTCGATGTGCCTAATGAGTACAAATCCCTGCGAATAATAACGCAGACAAAAGGTGTGTCCTGTGTCCAGGGACGAGACTGTCGCCAGTGCAATTTGGCTTACCGATATGATCGAAACTGACACTCGGCCAGCAAAAATATTGTGCCTAATTGAGGGACGCTCGCTGGACCTCACCGAGTGCTAGTCGAGGAGGGACTATGTCTGTGTCTATAACTGTGTTTGTGTCTGTGTCTGTTTCTGTGCCACATGTCAGGCCTAAACAAAAGATTAGCAGCACTTTTTCGAGCGTTGAAAACGACACGAACTGCAGTCGACAGAGTGTGGCAGAATAGGAGGAGGAACTGGAACTGGACCTGGAAATAGACCTGGACCTGGACCTGAACCTGGGCCCGACATCAGCATGTGCATACGCGTTTAATGGCAGCAAACAGCGCAAACGTTGCATGCTTCATTCAGGGGCAAAAACAATTGTCAACAGACGTGGAAACGTGACCAACGAATTTTACGCACAATTTCACTTTATGCGGCAAATGCGACAGCAGCGAAACAAAGCAGACGGCGACCTGAAGAGCCATTGAATGTGTTCGGTGTATTGTCTGCACATTCGTGCCACATTCACATTGTTTAGTGTTGCCTCCTGCTGGCTGCCACCACCTACTCCATATGCTGACCAGTCCGACAATCCGGTGTCGACTCGACTCGACTCGACTCGAGTTGGGAAAAATCCAATTAGGCGTCGCATGTGCGGTGTTTGGCGCTTCAAAATCATCGCTTTTTTCTATTGTATACAGTATATTGTTTTGTAGTTATATTCCCTCAATTGCTTTCCTTTCACTTAGCCAATTGTCCGCACAGCAAGGAAATGCGTACTCATATTATGTGCGATTAAATAAACTTGATAAACATATGAATCATGCGCATTTCAATTGATTTATTCCACAGTTGCATTCTAATCATAAAAAATTATTGTATAGGCGCTTAGACAATGACAACTACGACTTTGTTGGGACTGTTGTTTATGTGGTAGGACTTCCGCACTGTCCAACTTCGACTGTGACTCCTCATCCTGCTCATCCTCATTGAGTCAGGCTAGCCTATGAATATTTATGCATAACTCATCGAAAGAGTCGTCGCGACAATATGGCACATGGCCAACTTTGAGCTTTCATTAACTATAATAACGTTAATCATAACTGATATTTCGCAGTCGCACAAGCCGCAAATGAGAAAATACCTATTAAATCTATGGTTAATTTGTTCTTTGTGCCAGTTCATTGACATCAATCCGATTTTATTTATGAACTGAATTATGCTAAATTTTGTGGCATGTGAGTGGAATATGGTGAATTAATAGGATAATTGGACACCAAAGTCAATTTTGTAATTAAACGCGAATTATGCGATTGCCCAGAGGCTTCTTGAGTTAAGTGGAATATATGTATATGAAAAGTTTAGCCTTACATAATTCAACTTAAGCAAAGCATTATTGATTAAGTGCTCGCTTTAAACTAACATTCTTACTTTTATGATTATGTTTTTATACTATTTAATACACAATTTAAAAAAAAAGAGTATAATTACCCTAGAAAGTATACTACTGTACAGAAGAGCCTCACTTTTCGAGAAAGGCCTTCCAACTTAAGAATAAAGCTTATAAGGCCGCATCTGTTTACTCATTCTATCACAATGATCAAATGGAATGCTCCATCTCATTCATATATCCGTTATATCAGCTCCTCAATATAAGTTCACACATTTAGAAAAGGTAACATGATTGAAAAATGTTTTGATTTCGGTCAGCTGAAAACTCATTTTCAAAGATCTTTACAAAAAATCATTCTTCACTTATTTTATCGACTTCAGAAAATTCATCCTCTGGACGGAAAATGTGGGAAAGAAAGTTGTAAAAGTGAAAAGGGAAGTGTAATTTTAGTGCGATCGAGCTTAACACATTTTTTAAGTTCAAAAGTTGGTGGAAAACTGTGGTGAGTAACTTTTCTGTTTTAATTCAGTTTCAAGGCACTGTGGGTCAGGCATAGGAAAAACTTCCCGGAAATGGTGTTCAGAGTCCAATATTTAGTAGGTCGATCAAAGCAACTGGTATAAGCTAATTTATACACCATATATATAACTATAACTATTACTATATTTATATATATATGCGCACATTTACTTATATATACATAAATTATATTAAGCATTATAAGTCAGTCAGTTGAAGCTCAACTGCGTAAGTAACAATCAACTAGGATTAACTCCTTAAGTTTTTGCCACATCTTCCATTACAATTGCAAATGTTTAAGCAATGTGAAACACATGTTTGTTTTTGCAATTCCCATTGGCCAATAGAAAAGTTTCATTTGATGGCAACGTATCACATTTCAGTGTCTCATCAGAGAGATTGTTGTTGGTTGTTGTTTGGGATGTGTTGTTAATGATCATGTTGACACAAGTTGTTAACAGAATAATTTATGCGACTTGTGACGCTTTCAAAGTTGGAGAGTAGCGAATCTATTGCATATTTAATGACATGCCGCGACGATGGTTTGGCTCCTACTTACCCATATAACATAGATATATACCATACCATACCTACAATATTCCTGGTTCCTGCTGAGTCGGGCCGGATGCGCGTGCTGGATAAAGTTAAGAGCAGCTTGGCTCCCGGCAGAGTATAGAGTATGGAGTACAGAAGTGAAGAGTAGCAGCATAAATGGACGGGACGCAGTTTTTTGTCATTTGTCAACGTCGCCAGTTCCAAGATTTTTCGAGCTTCGGCAAGAGACTAAAAAATGATAAACGCATTCGCTTATGATGTGTAGAGTTTCATAAATCATGTTGAAGTTTGAAACTTGCGTGCTTTTGTTGTTTCTGTTGTTGTTACTCATGTTGTTTGTGTTGTGTTGTGCTGCTGCAGTAAAGTTTATGAGGAGATCAGGAGGTCGCCTGCTGGTTGCTGCTTGCTGGCTGCTATACAGAGGTCTCTGCCTCAGCCACTAAGGTCGCCACGCGACAGCGTTTAGACAAACAAGTGTCACTGAAGATGATGAAGAGCTGCCAGCCAAGTACGTCAGTGGAGCACATTGAGTAGGAAGTAAGGATGACGGAGTCCAGAGTTGTCTCTGAGATTTATGCAGCGATTTGCAAAGCACTGACCAAGTGCGACAGCCAGTTTGAGTATAAACTGTGTCAGTTGCTCAGCTAAAGTCAAGGCTAACATACTGCAGATGTGTGCTGAATGCAATCAGAATCACAAGGCTTAAAGCTAAGTTCTTGGATCACATTAATTGACCCTCTTAATCAGCTTTTATTTAGACATTTACACAACTGCCAGACGTTATACAAAGTCAATATAAGTCCTTTGCTAGCATTTATTTTGCAATGCCTGAATAAACTTAAATCGATATCGTAAAGTTGAAAGGGCCTCTAATAATGTGCTCAGCATGTCAGCTGTTGTTGTCTGTGGCATGGGGCGTCAAAGCTCAGCTCAGCTCGGCTCAGGAATGAACAATGGACATACACCCTTGGCTCCTCTGGCTCCCCAGTGCCACTTATGAAATTGAATGTAAACAAAATGAGCGTTCAGTCAAATGTCCCTGAGTGTGCCACCCTTCAACCTCCTTCACTCTCCACCTACTAGCCATTGTGCTAGTCGCCCGCCATCCCCTGGGCATCCCAGTCACTGTTTGACTGACATATCGGCGCCAAGCAGGCAATTAACATGCAATTGTCATAAATTTACCCAGTGCACAGATTATTAAACATTCATTAAATAAATTACAAGCCAAAGCGCATAAATTCTGAATTGATTTTAACGCATTCTGCGATTGGCTGCGCTCGCAAATGGAGGGGCTATGAAAAGGGAATCAGAACAAAGCAATATTGCAGGGGCGAGAGAGCCAGCCAAGAATCTTGTTATTGAATTATAACCATTTCGGGCATAATGGCTAAGGGAAAAACATAAATTTCACTGCAAAGTCTTTTGGGGGAAAGCGGGCAACCCAACAACGCAACAATGCATAGAAATCAATTTGTAAAGTGCGTTCAAGGGTTAAATTTTTTTCAAGGGGACGACCAGCACATACATACATAAGTATTGAAAATGCAGCTAGAATGCAATGAAACCCCAGGAAAGACCACAAAGGGCAACACAATGCAGGGGCGGTCGCACTCTCAACTTCAAGGGGGATGCTGGCAGGGTGGTTTTCAACAAACTCAACGAGTGTATTAGTTTGTAAAACTAGAAAATGTTCTATACATAAATAAGTTAGAGCTTAAATCGTTATGGTATTTTCTTTAAGTTTTATTTTCAATATCGATTTATAATTGGTTTGAAATCTTAACTATAATAATAAATTCTATGTTGATTAGTACTTTAGTTTACGACAATCAATAAAACAAACTTTATTTAAAGCAGCGTATAATATCGCTTTCAATAAGCATGTGCGTATTGCACTACAACATAACCTCACTTCAGTTAAAGCTACAACAAGCAGCCAGCTGCCTTTGCAAATGCAATTACAAATGTGCAGCTACAATATATGTTTACATTAGATCAAGACGATGCCTTGGAGTCGTCTCTGAATATTATTGGATTACTGACTGCTCTAACAACATTTTGTCGCATTTCGCTGTCAGAAGCTCAAAAAGCTCTAAGCAGAGATAATTTCAGTTCCTGGCCACGCTCAGAATACCATTAGGAATTCTCTCTTTGGCAAGCTAGCGAAATGGAAGCCCTTTAGTTTTAATTTTTTGCAGCAAATACTGAATCGTAACGAAAAACTAAATAATAATAGTAGCAAGGACATTACAATTGGCAATTACCGACTGCAATATACTCTGCTGAAAGTGAAGCTGTTAAAAATTTGGATTAAGTACAAAGAATGAAGTGTGTAACGCAATGAAGATAACGTCACCGACCCTATTAAGTGTATATATTCTTGATCAGAATCGAAAAAGTCAAGGCCGTCCGTCCGTTTGTCTGTCCGTCTGCTTATATGCGAACTAGTCTTTCCGTTTTCAAGCTATTTTCATGAAACTTGGTATAGATGCTTTTTTATGCTGCAGGTAGAACATAGTATGTCAGAATTAGCCGGATCGGACCACTATAACATCGAAAAATTTTGTTTTTTAAGATATTTCGACCAAACTTACCGATTCTGAGGTTAAGAATCATATGAACATGTTTACAAAATTTAATCAGAATCGGACTTGTATATCTTATAGCTGCCATAGGAATAGGAACAATAGGAACAGCCAAAATTTGGTTTTTGTATAAAAACTTTTGTGTTTCCCAAGATATCTTAAGTTAAGATAAGATTCTTAACTAAATTTACGTATTCTGCACTTCATCATGTTCTTCTGGATATCGGTCGACTATATCTTAAAGCTGTCATAAGAACAATTGTTCAAAAATACCTGCTATTAATAAAACGAGCCTTGCACAAACCTAATATACACCTTTTCTGCTTTGAAACTGAGTAATAGTATGATGAACTACAGCAAGAACAAATACAACATAAAAAACACACGATGATGTTGACGGGGTACACCAAAAAAAACAACAACAAAAAAACAAAAAGAAAATATTTTATGACATTGCTGACAATTTATGATGCAAATTCCTTGCAAAAATGAAATGAAGGACGCAGGCAGCTTTTGGTGGATGCTTTCGGGTGCAGCGACGACAAATTGTCGAGAAATTGCATAAAAATACATATCAAAATAAATTGTTATGCTGAAATCTGTAATCTGAAGTACTTGCGGATGCACTCGAAAGATATTTACGAGTATGCAGCCAAAGCAAAGCTGCTAAAAGAGGCAAAGGGCAGCCAAAAAAAATGATAAAAAAAAAGAAACTAAAAGCCATTGCGAATTGTTTTTCTGTTGATTCATCAAAAAATAAATTGAAATATTCTTGTTGACATTTCGTAAAATAAAAAAATGAAGCAAAACAATACAGTTATGTGTCATGATGTTTCAACCGACCCAAGTTGTGTTTGCTCTGTTGATTTATTTAATTTACTAAAACTAACAGCATAAAATATTTGATAATAAAATCACGTTCACACGCCTACGGCCACAAATCAATTGAAACATACATTTACCAATAGACCAACCGAACCGAACACTCTACCAATTCACCAACCAACCAACCAACCAACCAACTAACCAGCCAACTGACCAACCAACCAGTTCATTAAAACTTTTATCCAAATGTTTGACAAAAAAAAAAAAATTGAATCCCATTTTCGTGGAAGGCGGCAAACCGCAAAAGCAGCGACTCCCAAACTTCATTGCGTGGTGGCATTTTGGCATTTTAGGTTGACCCTTTCTATTTTGTTAGCCCCTGGGCAAAACAGAAACCCAAACGTCAATTCCATAACCCCGAATACAAAAAAACAATGTGTGTGGTCAAAACTTTATGTTACATTTCCATTCGATAGTTGACTGTTGTGAAACCAAAATACATACATTTATTTATGTGTAGCATAATATTTATGAACATTTCAATATAAATAGCCCAAACGAATTGGCGATTTCAACAACATTTAACCATTTACCACTTTTGTTATAGGTAATCAATTTTGCAGGCTAGCTCAAAGTGAAGTCGGGTTGGGGGGATAGGTACGGAAACGTCAACACCTATAAAGTAATACTATAAATATAGCATAAATACGAACATTTTGTGCCTGAAATCAGCGCATCGAATGACTCAATGGGAACTGAAATAGTTACGAGCTGCTTCTGGGAATCACATTATTATATGTCTTAAAAAAAAACCTGTGATTTTCGAAACTCTATTTTCAACAGGCAGAAGGAAACAGAACCAAACCTCATGAAAATATTGAGCTACTGAATTTTTCTTAAGATTTTACGAAAATATTCTCAAAAGAATGTCAGTTATAATTAAATTCATTACTATTCTCTTTTAAAAAAAAGTAAGAACGTTGCAGTCGGGCTCTCCCAACTGCCATATACTCTGTTTTCTGTACGTTTAATAAATTAAATTTTTGTAAGAATACTTATATACTTATAAACTGTCCTTAAACGTAGGTAAAGTGAGTTTGGTTGAGTTATTTTAAAAAACAAAATAGTTTTTCATACAAAAACTTATTTTTAACCGATTGTTCGTATGGAAGCTATAAGTTATAGTTGTCCGATTTTGATAAATATTTATCACCATGTATAAATTGTTCTTAAGCTTAAGTAAAGTGAGTCTGGCTGAGTTATCTTGAAAAACAAAAAAGTTTTTCATACAAAAACTTATTTTTCAACCGATCGTTCCTATAGCAGCTATATGTTATAGTCGTGCGATCTGGACAATGTTAGCACTTTGTCTGCCTATGGTATATGCCAACATGTAGACCAAGTTTGGTTGCTCTAGCTTCAACACTGTGGAAAAAACCTGCGTTCATACAGACGGATAGACGGAAGGACGGACGAACATTTCACAAACCAAATATACTCTTTTTTGCATTTTGGAAAACAGAGTATAACAAGCTCGGTCTAACATAAAAAATACAAAAAAAAACTATTATGGTACTTTTGACATAGATGGGGCTTGATTTAAGATCATATTTTTTGAGGTTTTCTCTCTGTGTACATATATATGTATTTGATCAAAACCAATCTAGTCTGGATTGGTCATATACATATGCATATGTAGGCATATCAAGTGTGTTTTAAATAAAAATATTCCCTACTCTACTATGTTAAGGTAATTATTCTCAGACTTTGTTTTTGTCTTTTCTTTATTTTGTTTTATTTTCCATATCCATTCTGATCACTTTATTATGAATTTTAATAGCGTGCTATCATATTGTTTTCTGTTAAAAATAAATTTATCGCCTTCAAATAATAACGAACCAAAAACCAACGAAATCGAAGCGAACGATCGAAAAATGCACAGAACACTTTTTGGTTTTTGGGGGCTCTGTCAACGTCAATGTCTGCAGAAGCGTTGCCTGAATTTAAATGGATAAATTAATTGCGTGTGTCATGGGGCTGGGTTCTGGGTTCTGTTTCTGTTTGAGTCTGTTCATAAAACAAACAAACCAAAAATAAAAAATAAAAACACTTGAAAAAAAAAAGGAATTAATTGGTTTTTGGACAACGTTGAAATGTATTTAATTTAGCATTAATGAAAACACACGTCAAAGATTTTGTCTTTAGCAACGCACACAAAACAAGTGCCAATTGGCATTAAATCATTGGAAACTTTGAAATTGTTATAAATCTTGTTATCTCTGCGATCGGCGTCTGGTCATCAAATGCACATTAAACGGTTGCAGGCCCAACCATTATCCATTATCCTTGTCTATCTGTTCGTATCCGCAACGATTTAAGTGAGACTCAAAGATCCCTTGTGGAACCCCCAGAACGCACAGTCGGTGATCTCAAAAACCCTGAAACGCCAAGGTATCCCAATACTCGCTGGACATTAATTATCACACAGTTTGAGTTTTTCGATTGAATGCCTTTTTGATTCACGACAAAGTTGTTGTCTTAAGAGATTTCTGTGTAGGAGGATCAAGCGAGCGAGTTAGTCCATCTTTCCCTACCTCAACCTCTACCTCTTCTGCTCATCGACACATCGCGTCAGTTGACATTTTGATTGTGTCGCCTTTTCTGAATTAATTGAGTCTCCTTTTTTGTGCCTCGAAAATAAAGTCGTTTCCATGGAATGTTGGGCGCCTGCAGCCTCTGCTCTCCTCAGCTCACCCGTTTCTAGTCATGGACCACACATGGCGTCCAAAAACTCACAATGAGACTCAACCAGTTTCCAATTTTGTGCCTGACACACGCAGCTTCATCGAATTTGAAAATATCTTTTCTCTATTAATGCGCCCCGCGGGCTGCATTGCCAATTAATTATTATTGATTAGCGATATTAGATGAAATTATAACGATGATTATTCGCATCAAATCATTGAGTTTGCACCCGCAGCCACATTTGTGTGCCTGCTGGTCTAAGTTATTTCGAAGGGAGCTTATTAATTCGTGTCGAAAGTTAAATTATAGATAAATGATTAATGACTTAATTGCGGAATTTCAAGAAAATCTATTGTCAGGCGTTCAAATTAAGTGATGCATATGAAATTGAATGAAAAGCTGATGAAACAAGCAATGATGCTGGGTTAGGGAGAGAGAATTAGTGAATTTAACTGTAAATAAATAAAAATTCTGAAAAAAAGGTTATCTTCAGCGTGCCGAATACATATAACCCCCTTGCAGAAAAACAATTGTTCCTATGACAGCTATCATATAAGATACAATTTGGTTGACAAGAAAAAGAAGCATAATCTTTGTAAGCTGATATTTTTAAGTTTTCTAACGTTTAACTTTGATATTGACAATTTGCTGCCCTGGAATTATGAAATGCAACTCTGAAAAACCGCTTCAACACAGTTGGCTTTGTTTTTCTTTGTCAGAGGCAACGGCACAAATATTTAACTTCTATTAACTTGAAACTCATTGTCGTCAATTGCATCTATCATTAAATTCCATTATGGGTCGTGGGCGCAAAGATAAACATCGATATAGTCGCAAAGAGAGATCACCATCCATTACGCGTTCGCGTTCCAAGCACCGTTCGACGCGTTCGACAGATGAATCGTATCAGGAAAAGCGTCGTAAGGGTCGCAAAACCTCAGCCTGGGATATACCACCGATCGGATATGAGCATCTTACACCAACACAGTACAAGGCAATGCAGGCTAGTGGACAGATTGCTTCCAGAATTGTGCCGGATGCAACACCGACGGGTGAGTCGGCTTCAATTGCGACGGTCACACGACAAGCACGTCGTTTATATGTTGGAAATATTCCATTCAATACAAGTGAGGACGAAATGATGGCATTCTTCAATGGACAGATCCAGCGTGCGAATGGTAGGCAGAGCAACGATGGTAATGCTGTGCTCAGTTGTCAGACGAATCTGGACAAGAATTTTGCATTTCTCGAGTTCCGATCGATGGATGAGGCTACCCAGGCCATTGGATTTGATGGCATCACCTATCGTGGTCAGACGCTGAAGATACGACGACCGCACGACTATCATCCAGTCGCTACTGTGGCCACCATAGACATGTCCATCCATGCCGCCAACATAGTCACTTCCACCGTGGTGCCAGATTCACCGCACAAGGTTTATGTTGGTGGACTGCCGTCTTGTCTGAACGATGAACAAGTCAAGGAGCTGCTGGTCACCTTTGGCCAACTGCGCGGCTTCAATCTGGTCAAGGATTCCATTACGGGCCAGAGCAAGGGTTTTGCTTTCTGCGAATACTCCGATCAAAGCGTTACGGAACACGCCATTGCTGGACTTAATGGCATGCAGCTGGGCGATCGCAAGCTCGTCGTGCAGCGTTCCCTTGCTGGCATACGAAACCAGGTTGCCACTCAGGTGCCCATGCTGCAGGTGCCTGGATTTCCCGTTGACAACAGCAAGAGCCAGGCAACCGAAGTGCTTTGCCTGCTGAACATGGTGCTACCGGAGGATCTAGTGGACAATGAGGAGTACGAGGACATACGCTCAGATATCAAACAGGAATGCGCCAAACATGGCAAAGTCAAAAGCTTAAAGATTCCGCGTCCTATCGGCGAGACGCTTCAAGCCGGCTGTGGCAAGGTATTTGTACGCTTCGATTCCATTGATGATTGTAAAAAGGCTCTTAACGCATTGAGTGGACGTAAGTTTGGCGGTCGCATTGTGATGACATCCTTCTATGATCCTGCCAAATACAAACGCAAAGATTTTTGTTAATAATAATGTGCGTCATTTTTGATTTTTTAAAGCGTATAAGTAATTGTTATTGTTATTTTGGTAGCGAGTAGCTCTACTTTTGTTTACATCGTCATGAAGGATTTCTTGCTTTTGTCATAAATATTCAATGAGCTCAGCTTTTGCGATTTTGTTATTGAAAATTGTATTACAGACTTGGCGTAAGTGAACTTAAGCTCAACTTCGTCAGGACAAGGTGTCCTTAAGATATCCTATAACTATGTATACAATATAGGAGTAAACCATTTAAATGTATCTTATGCTATAATGACCAGTAGCTGTTCAAATTGGGCTTAGTTTACTTTTCATACCCTTGCAGAGGGTATTATAATTTTGTCACGAAATATGTAACGCATTGAAGGAGACGTCTCAGAAAAAAAAAATGTATATTCGTGATCAGCATCAACAGCCAAGTCATGTCCGTCTGTCTGTCTGTTTATATGCGTTTTTCAAGACTTTGTTTTAGATGAAACTTGGCACAGATGCTTCTTCTTATTGCAGGTAGTACCTATAGTTGAATTGGCCAGATCGGACCACTATAACATATAGCTGCCATAGGAACGATCGGTTGAAAAATAAGTTTTTGTATGAAAAATGTTTTTGTTTTTCAATATAACTCAACCAAACTCACTTACCCTAAGTTTAAGGACAGTTTACACATGATGACAAAATTTCATCGAAATCGGATCACTATATCTTACAGGAACAATCGGCTGAAAAACAAGTTTCTGTATGAAAAACTTTTGTGTTTTTCAAAATAACTCGACCAAACTCCCTATATCTAAATTAAAGCACGTTCTACACAAGTTGACCAAATTTTATCAAAATCGGATCACTATAACTTATAACTGCCATAGGAACAATCAGTTGAACAATGAGTTTTCTTATGAAAATTTTTGATGTATGGGTATATTTCTTCGGCACTCCAAAGATAACATTTCTCTCCTATTTAAATGTTGATTTTGTTTTTAATTGATTTATAAGCATACCCTTTATATATGCGCTAATGGGTATAAGCAGGCCTTGCAATGTGGTCGAACATCGCCTTGTTGTCATATCATCTGCTTAAAACCCAGCAAATCGCTTTAGTTTGCTTTGATAGGAGTTGCAGGCAGGACACGCCTTGCTTTTTTGAGGGCTGATTTAATTAGGCAGGCGACTTAAGTTGAACTCCTTAAAGCCTCAACAGCCCAGGTATTGGTGCTTAATTAAAATTTGAAACTTGCGCCTTATCGCCAACTTCTCTCACATATTCACACCTATCTGCAGCTCGGCAGAAGCTTACAAGCTGTGAAATACCTTCGAGTTGAAGGCAAGCAGCCAGCTCATTACGGCCCAAGCAGCACAATGTTAATGCTTTTCAATTTCCAAACTCGAAATAAAAAAACTGAAGGTAAGCAGGGGACAGGAGGAAGCTGAGCTTATCGCGACGAACGGTTGCATTTTCTCAGGTTCCAGAGTCTTGTTGTGCCGAGGTCTTATCTATATTTTGGTCATTTGCCGGACAGGCCGTCATCAATAATGAAATGCAACTGCCGAAGTCGAAGCTGCAAACCAAGCTTCGATTTATCAGTGGAGCAGACTTAAACTAAACGCTTTATCGAGTGTAGATACTCGTTAATGTGGACTTGCTGAGCGATTGCTGCGATTGCTGTGGACACAAATTAATTCAACGCCTTGGATTTGTCATTGGGAGGCTTTTAGGTAGAACTTGATAAAAGCGCTGCCGCCGCTGACTTCGACGGGGTTTTCAGTCCGTCAGTTGAGTCCAGTGAGAATCAATGCAGCCATGGGTAATTAATAAACGCCCATAAAGATGCGGATACAATAAAAATTCCAAGCACTCTATAGAGAGAACTGAAATCTTTCGGGCACTGAAAAAAAGGGTTTCTTTCATCGTTGTTTTTTTTTATGAGCTGCAGCTGCCACGTAGGGATTAACTGGATTGTGCTCCCCCTTCCCCAACACTCTGTGTCTCTCTCTTTACCGGTTGAACAACTTTAGCTTGAGCGTCTCTCTAAGACACCATTTGGTGTCTTAGGTTAGGAGTCTTTCGATAGTCGTCCAACACCGCATTTATGGCTCGAACTTTTGACTGAAATTTGAAACTGTTCGGATGTTAGGCAATCGTAGCGATAAGGAATTAAGAAATCAAATTCATGACTCTGATAGTTGAGTGAACTCTTTAATTGCATTCTCATCATTTATTGTTTGGGGCGAGAATTTGAATATGATGTAGTAGATAATTATGGGTTACAGGATGAACTTGATTACGAGGGCGTAATCTTGATGATGGTCATTAAAGACAGCTACCTATGACTGAACTGAGATTACTGCTTTTGAAAGGGTAGCCTATACTTAAATGAATCCACTTTTCTAATAGTTTTGAGCGCTTTATTTAATAATTTAGTTGTTTTCGGAGTTCATGTTGAATTTTAAGACTTAATTAGCTACTATTGCTTTCGATTTCAAACGCATTTGCTGAACAAACAAATTGCTAATGATACTTTAAAAGCACCCACAACAATGTATACATTTTAATAGCTATAGATATGTATCTATGCTTAACTAAACGTATCTTTGAGTTGCTCATTCGAGCTGCCCTGTCTTAATAAACATATTAAGGAATCATAAAAATTTGTAGTTCTAATGATCAGCAAATTTATCTGATGCGCAGCTATCCGATCAATTTGTAAGGTTTTAATGAAGAAATATTAGACAGAAAATGATTTGCATACTCAAATGATACAATCTGCCGTCAACTTTGGCATTCTCTTGTTTTTGTTTTTGTGTAGCGAAACTCTTTTTGACCTTTCTACATCAAAATCCAATCAACTTTCTTCATTAAGCCTATTATTAAGGCTTTTGTAAAGCTAATATTTTGTTTTTGATAATAGCAAACAAACTCGGCAAATTGATTGAAAGGGTTCTCATTCAAAAGTTGGCACACAAAAACAAAGGTATAAAGTATAATCTATACCTATATATATTCAATTAAATGGAACCTGTTGCTATAGATTTACAATTTCTAACCCCAATTCAATTTGCATTTCCTGCTAACTCCCTTACGCTAAATAAAATCAAATAAACAAATATTATTGCACTGCATGGAACAAAGGCAAAAAAGAAAATGTTTTTTAATTTCCTTCTTCCAAACACTGAACAAAGGCGAAAACAAATTACACGCAAATACTCGCAATTTCGACGTAAATGTTCGCCAAGGGGAAGTATGAAGTATGGGGGCTAAAGGAGGAAGCTGGAGGGGTTGTCAAGTGACGTTCCTGTCTCCGACTCGCTTCGTTAATGGCAGCGCAATTAATTCGAGCAAATCGTCTGTGAACCCTTTTTATGAGCTCCAGGAGGCGGACAGCAAGCAGTTGAGAGCGGCTCTACCTCGTCCTTAAATAAAAATAAAAATAAATATAAAAATAAAAATTCATTAAACTGTGCTGCCGCCGGCAGCTTTGTTTGGCTTTTACGTTTGCTTTGAACTGTTTGCCACGAATATAATAAATGCGAAATAGGCGCACAATTGTTAAATTTGTTTAAATGCCACCTAAAATTGATGTGCATTTTGTGAACGAACACATTTTCTTCAACTTAAGAATGGTTAACTTGAGGAAACGCTTTAAGTTTAAGTGGTTAGTTCGAAGTTTCCTTAAAATTAATTTTTTATTTAGTTTTTAAATATAACTTAACTAATTGAAATGATTTGTCCAGACAAGTATTTGCCCTGGGTGACCAATAACTATCCTTGAGGTAAATTTTCCTAAGTCGGTTACTTTATAAAACTTTTCTACATAAAATAATATTTTAAATCTTACCTATAAACAATCCATATCGACCTTGCATAGAAGTACTAACTTAACAACATTAGCCTAAGATATCAGAGCATCCAAGTCTTTGGTTTCCACTTACCTCCAATGACGATTTGCTTAAAAGGTTCACATATCAAATCTTCATTTAATTTAAATCAAATAAAAACAGCTCTAAGCGAGGTCAAAGTCTAGTGACGATGCATTTTAAAGTCACAAAACTTCTGATAAAAAATTTTGTGACGAAGTATTTTTTTGATTAATATAAGAACTATTGTAAGAAATAAAATAAATTTTGCAATACTTAAGATCTTAGAAAGCACCCTTCTTAGGTAAAGTAATACGTTTCGATCGGTATATAGCTCAATCTGATCTGATAATCTCAGCAAATCTTTCATTCTTGCTGTATACATATATGCTACTCGAGTTTCCCACTTTTCAAGTTGCTTCGTCACTAGCGTGGACTGTCTTCCACAGTGATAATACAATGTATATAAGAGCTTAAATTTTTTAATTAAAGTTGAAAACAATTACAAAAAGTGCATTCAATATTTAATTTAAAAATTCTAATAATATAATCTAAACAACTTTAAAACACGAATATAATTATCTTCGATTCTCCTTAAATCAGCTGCTGCCTATATATAAATCATACTTACTCAATTCCTAGATTTTCAAAAAACAAATTATAATAAATAACTACAGCTGAAAAGTAAGCAGTGTCTGCAGAACCCATTCGGGACACTCTAAAACGAAAACTAATAAAATTTATATGCTAAGCCGAATGAATTTTCCAACGCGAAAATACCTGAAAACGGAACGCGTTTAATGAGGGCCATAAAAATCGAAGCGCCGGGCCAGTTTCGAGGGTCTTCAAAGACAACACAGTCGGTGGAAAAGTGTAACAGGTGCGATAACAACAAAAACAGGTTGAATTTTCTGGACAGCAGCCAAGACAATGAAATTATAATGCAGATTATGTGAAAAGCAAAGTGTGGACACTGATTTAGGTAGCTGGAAAAAGGACATTAGGTAAAAACATGTTCAAAGCCTTTTAAAAGCTGCGACGACTTAAGTAAAACATTTTTAAATTTCTGGTGTTTACTTTGAAATTTTACCGACGCGACGCGCAACCTTTGAAATCGTTTGTTGTGAAATTAGAAAACAGAGAAACCGAATTCGAAACCGAAACAAAAACAGATTCAAGGCAAAGAATTTGTACGGTCAGTATGCAAATGCCAAACGAATGAGGAGGGGGGAGGGGGGGGGGGGGCGTATGCAGCTGACCCACAAAGTGATTGTGAATGCATATTCTATGGTCCTGGCGCACAGAAAAGAGCAGCAGTTCCAAGCACCCAAAGGATGAACACAAACAATAAGAACTCAGCATAGAATGCGAAAACAATTTAAGCTGCTTAAAATGCTCGACTTTTGGCCAACTCGCATTCGTAAGCCAAACTAAATATCTAACTTGATTTTTGTTGCTATTGTTATATACCGATTTGTCTATTGTTTTCTATAAAGCAAGAAATGTTTTTCTAGAATTTCGACATGAGGTAAAACAGTTGTTTAAATGATTGCTTTTTGTTTAGAACTTAACATGTTTATACCCTGGAATTTAGGAATGGAAAGAGTCGTTTCCGATTTCGATTCCAATTGTATAATGAATTTGTAGCATAAACAACAACAAGTTTCCAATTCAATTCAAACAAACTTTGCATTCATATGGCATGAATCACGCATATTGAATCTAACGTTTGTTTTTATCAAAATCAGACTCTTTAATGCCGTCAGGAAAACAATCGTTTTGAAAAATGAGAAATACTTAGAATAATTAAGTTACTGCTTGACACGATTTTACTTAAGATAATGTCTGCGGGTGCTTTTCAAATCTTTGGCAACCCGAAGATAGCTGTCAAAATGTTTTTCAAAAATTTGTAAAAGATGCAATCTGGAGTTGTCAGAAAAGCTGCAGCAGAGTTGTATGTAGTTAGAGCAGCAGCCAAGCTACTTGATTTTCTTCCTTGCAGCTTGTCACTCCCATGATGACTGACATGTTTATCCTTTGTGGCAGTTGCATCTTTTCATTATGGCCAAGCCAAGGCAAGGCCAACGTGCCACTTGCTGCTATGAGTATATACTATCTATATGCCGCCTGTCAGCCTGCATAAGCAAGTGGGTCAATGACCTTAGTTCTATTCTGTGGCAGGTCTCAGGTCTGCAGTTTTATGCCGTGTAATGCGCATTGTTGCTGCTTGATGAATGCTTCATAGACTTCATAGTCATCCTCATCTCTATCCATTTGGCCCATTCATTTGTCCTGGCGTTTTGTCTGTTTTGTGTCCGGCCGTTCTGTTCTGTTCTGTTCCAACCCTCCCCCCAATGCCCTTACCTATTACAACTTCAACTTTTGATACCCATCTCTGAATTTGCATTATTTCCTTTCGCTCTTCATTTCGCTGCTGCTGTTTACTGTCATTCTGATTTTAATCTTTACTGCCCTCTGCCTCTCTGCTGCTGCTGCTGCTGCTGCTGCTGCTACTTCTTCTTCTTCATTTTGCCTTGCTTTATATAGTAGTTTTCATTTTTTTTCCACTTCTGTGCAGTACAATTGTTGTTGTTGTTATGCTCTCGTACCTGCCGCGTGCCCAGGCGAACAGGTTCCATTTCTTTAGTTATGTTGTTGTTGTTGTTAATGTTGTTGTTGTTGTCGTTGTAGTACATTTGCCTGGTTTCCCTCTTGGCCACCGTCCACTTACCGTTTCACTCACATTTCATTTGCCGTAGCCGAGTTAAATGTGAAAAAGTATCCTAATTGGTATTAAAATCGCTGTTATTTTTTCAGCCTTTGTTGAATGGTTTTTTTTCTTCTTTATTTTTTTTTTTTTTTTGTATTCTGATACTTTAAAAGGTAAATTCAAACGCATTTTCTGCTTTTGTACCTGGCTGTGTATTCAAATTGCATTCATCGCCCAAAACAGAACTAAACCAGAGACACGGTCTCCAGTTTTGTTGCGCATTTTCTGATTTTATCATTTATATTCCGATAAAAATCTAAAAAAAAAGTGGCTTCTGTTCTGTGTCCTTTAGCGATTTAAATGCCCGATAGCCTTGCTGAATTTATAACTTTTTTTTTTGTTATATAGAATATTTGTTAAAATGCAGAGAGCATAAAAAAATATTCTCTGTGGGATTATAAACAAAGTACTTACATCCATATACATATATAAATACAGCAGTCGACAAGTAATTAACTGTTTTTCACTTCATTAAAATATATATTATGCAATATTCTTTCACAATTGGACAGCATTAAGACTGATGCTTGTATAAATTCCCAATTATTAACACATTAGTCTTATGAAAAGCTGTTTTCATTACTTGAATTTAATTTTTGTAGCTTTACTTATATAAACTTTTAAGTTTTAAACATAGTGGCAAATGCATGATAGTCGCAAATAGTTTACAATTTTAAGATTCTTTATTATTTGATACAATTTTTAAAAATATGTCATGTTATTTATCAAGGAATGATAGTCTAGGTATGCTAACGAACTACCGCAAATATCAAAATTTTTTATCAACATTTAAATTTTTGAAAAAAGAGAATACATGCTTAAAGTGCCTATTTTTTACTTTTTCAAAAAAGCATACTAACTTTGTGTATAGTAAGTCGCTAGACTTGCACTCTTCAGTTAATTTCTGTAAAGTAGCTCAGTAGTTAATTTTCTTCTGAATGAACTAATCTTCCTTTTGAACCCATATAATTTCTCATCATAATTTTCAAATCCAAAAATAGCAGACTTCTTGTGTAGGTCAGTATCCTATGTTAAGTACATATATTAACAGAGTTCTAGTCCGAATTTGGGTCATGAAATTCTCTTAACTTTATTAACAGCCCTTTGCTCTTTTACTTTGAGTGGATCGCATTACTCCTAATTTCTAACACATTTATAATTTAGTTTGTACAATTGGTGCTCTGTTGACAGAATCATAGATTTTATAAATATTTATTTAAAATATGCATATATTTTCATAAATATTTATACATTTATGTATGTATGTATGCCACCAGATTATTCAAATTAAATTATATTATTATTTATACTATTTTTAATGTAGACTGTATATTACAAATTCGAGTTCTTGTTTTAAATCTCCCTTCTTTAACTTCACTGTTAAAACTAACATACACTTAAGATCCACATTAAGAGCACGCAAACACTTAACAGCAACTGAACAACAGAGCGTGCAGCTGTAACGCATGTGGAACGCATGGGAGTATGTCATTCTGTAAACTCCAAGATATATTGCAAAGTCCCACAAATTACTTCCATGTAAAATAGACTGCATACTAATCTGGCTTTTATGCAAATAATAAACACCTCAATTTTGTTGATTTTAAATTTTGAGATTAATGTTGAGCAATTAGTTTAAAATGTAAGAAAAGAACAAGGAATAATGATTATAATGATTATTATGATGATAATGACAGTTTAGTGGCTACCTTGCTAATGGCTTAACATTAATTTGACAGCTTGTCATAGCTGTTTTTTGTTTTTTGCAGCAGTCGTAAACATAAATGCACATTTTAAGTAGCAGTAGTTACTTCCTTTTTGGGCACAGTTAACAGAGTGCATTTGCGGACAGCAACAACACTCTCACGCTCAGCAGCGCATGCGATCCACTGCTAACATCCACAATCCACACATAGCACAAACTGTTAGTTAACATTGATTCAAGTTCGTCTGGCAAACGGCTTACTCAGTGTTGCCGAGAGTTTCAAGCGTTGTGGTAGTTGTAGCGGCTGGCGCTATATTTCAAAAAACGACTCGCGCTCGTTCGTTCGTACGCACGTTCGTCGTCGTCGTCGTCGTCATCGTCGTCATATTGTTAAGAATAATAATAATCGTATAAGCCAAGATCCAAAAGGCGGCAACCAGTTAAACAGTCGCATGTTGATCGGTTCCTTCTACGATCGTTTACGGTTCTTCCTTCGCGTTCTCGTTTCTCGTTTTTGATTCAATTCCGATTTTGATTCATTGCGCTGTTTTTTAAAAAGGGCCTAAAACAACATTGTTAAATTCGGAGAATTTAAAGCCAGAATCTTTATGACAACAAAGCAAGCAGATTTAAAGCTGCTACGCGTGTCCTTTTTTGTGTATTTCTCAAAAGGCATCCTGCCATAAAATTGAATTGAATGCAGTGCCCAACAAAGTGCGTGTGTGTGTGTATGTGTGTGCACATAAGTGTGAAATAGTATTAAAATATGAAATAAGCTCTTTGTGAGTGGGACACAATCGCAGTTAAGGAAAAGGATATGCCGCTCTGAACAGTGGATTACAACAAGGATTAAATAACAAAGTAATTTGCATATGCTGAAAAATAAATTAATATTATGAATGCCCATCAACTTGCACAATACTAATTAAGCATTAATTTATGCCCGCCACCCGACGGAAGGGGGAACCCGAACCCGAGCCCGAACCCAAAACCCGCAGACGGATGTCCGTCCATGTCCATGTTTCGAGTCAATGAAATTTTTAATTGTGCACGCGTGTCAAACTGACCCCCAAAAAAAAACTTTAGCTTTGCTGTGGGCGTGTAGGGGCTGGAAGTGTCCTGTATGTCGTGCCGGAGTCGCCCCCTTTTCTGGCTGCATGTTTCCTTCGCATTTATCATGCGTATTCTACAACACTTTGAGGCAACTTGCAGCCGTTTTTGGTTTCACATCCCCACCATTCCGCAGACATGCCCAAAAGACGTCCTCTTGGAGTTACAGGCGAAGCTTCGACTTCTTACAAAACTCCGAGAAGTGAGAAGTGAGATTCAAGCTCAAGAGATTTCAAAGAGATTCTTTAAAAAAGAGAATTTCATTTGAATTCCAAGCTGCCTTTCAGTTCTTAGCCACGCATTCTGCTGAGTGTTTGTTTGACACGTGTCCACTTTTGGAAATGGGGCAATTTGAAGATAAATAACGAGCTAACAAAATTGGAGCTATCTGTATTATGTTCTAAATTAGAAAGATATATGTTTTAAGCTAGTTAAATAATAAAGTATGTGTTTACTTAATGTCTATTTAGTTAGTCCTAAGCTGTTTTTTTTTCTATTCATGAAATCTTTGTATCCAAAAATATAATAGATGTATTTTTTTTTATAAAATAATCTATATTTTTAATTATTTCAGCAGCTTTTTGATAGTGCAGGCAACCGTTCCACTTAAATTCAATATAATGTCTTTGTTATTTCTGCTTTTTGATTAGGCTTACAAAATAATTCGATTGAACTTCGAAATATGTAGTACAGTCGAACTTCTATATAACGAATCCCAATTGGATAAAAATAAACTTTGTTGTATAGAAAACTAGTAGTATAGAACTGCTATGAAATTGCACAGTTCTGGTAATTAATTCTCTATAAAGAAAACTTCGTTGTACAAACGTTCGTAATAGAGAAGTTTGGCTATAATACAGTACTCTTTGCTTATAACGAAACAATTTCAAAAGTAAGCGCTTTATTTCTAAGTTTAAAGCGAAATTATGTTTAAAATAAAGTATTTTTCCAGTTCCTCAGGGATCGCAAAAAAATGATTTAACAAGAGAATATATGTTTCTAGCGAGCTGATATGATTCCTGAGCAGCACTTCTCTAAATACGAAATATTTCAATCGTTTTTTTTTTTTAATGATGACCATTTTGTTTTTAAATGATTTTGATCCAGGTCCAAAAGTAATAAGAAAAACTTAGTTTTAAAATATGTCTTACACACCAGTTCCTAATTCAGTAAGTTTTTGAAAAGTAAAAACGAATAAAATTCCAAACGATTTACGAATTACTGTACTGATTTCCCATTGGAATGGTTTGGTTGCCCCTTTTTCGAAACCGAGTTCGAAACCGAGTTCGAATCCGAGTTCGAATCCCAGTTCGAAACCGAGTTCGAAACCGAGTTTTCTTAGTAAAAAGTCTATTTAGCTGTCATCTAGAAGGCTTTGCTGAAACAAGATCAGCTACGTTTTGAAGCTCGTTTTCGCTTCTGTTTAACAAACAGTTTTTCAATTTAATATTATTTGACTTTAATCTAATGAAAAACTGACAAACTCTTCTTCAAATATGATGAAGAATTAAAAAAATTTGTTTATTTTGAAATTCTTGTATAATCTGGCAATTACTTTTCATAACATTTGAGTACTTCAGACTTCCGTTTCAGCAAATTTCGAACGGAATACGAATTCGGAACAGGCCTGATATGTCCTGTTTTGAGCTACTCCTTACCACGTTTTGGTTATTTAGCTAACAAACTTTCGAGCGTTGCCATTAACAACAATATTGTTTATAAATCTTAGCTGGATAACTTTATTTCTATGGCTAACAGAGCTTTGAAAGTCTGCTTAACTCACGTCTTATTTTCAATTGAAGTGTTTTCTCATTCGTGCTGCTCCTGCTCCTTGTGCTTATCCTTCGCCTTTGCCTTCACTTCAGTTCACTTCAACTTAATTCCAAAATCCTCACTCCAGTTTACTATTTGCCACGCTTTGCTGCTTAGCCACCAATTGCTGAACCACTTGGCCGCTTGAAGTTGCTGCCCCCCCTTTGCCGTTTCCCGTTTTGGTTCTTGCTTTTTGTTGTTGTGGTCAGTTTGCCGCGTGCCGTGTTTTAAGTTCGCACGTGAAAAGGACATCACCACACACACACACACACACACACACACACACATATACACGGAGAGAAACTCAAAGGCACGCGTGTGTGCACAAAAGGCCGAGAGCCAAGAACCAAACGCAAAAACCAACAAAACCACAACGTTGGGTTAGGTGGTGCAGGGAGCACAGGAGAACAGGAGCACAGGCAGCAAGTGTGCCAAGGAGCAGGGGCAGGAACGGGAGCAGCTCGTTGCGAAGTCCACGTTGACCTCGCGTCGCCTGCAGCGTTAATTTATAATTTACTATGTTCACTGAAACCGGCGAAACGAACACCCACACAAGCTAGTCACCCAAGCACCCCAACCACCCCCCACCTGTCCACCCACTTGCCGCAGCTCAGCCCACTTTTTATTATTATTATTTCTGTGCGTTTTACGCGCTTTTCCGAGTCGCGCTTTTCCATGCGATGCCCCAACTTTTGACTTTTTTACATTTGCCGTCGGCGGCCGTTCGCTTTGTCGTTGTCCTTGTTGTTGTTGTTATTTGTTGTTGTTGCGGTGTCCCTTCACTGACTGGTCCTTAAGGCTGGGGTGCTGCTCCTACTCCTAGCTAGCGGCTTCTATTTCGTGTTGTGCCTCCGCCAGACGCTTGTGAAAATTGCCTTTTCAACTACTCGCAGACATTTGTTGTTGTTGTTGTTGCTGTTGTTGTTGCTTTTAGTGCCTTAATTTTGTTTTTGTTTCGTGTGTGTGTTGTAATATTACTGTTGCTTTTGGTTTTGCTTTGCGGTTGTTTTTTGTCGGCACAGTTTTTTTTTTATGCGCTGACTTCTGCCCTCTGAGCTGACCCGCTGCGATCCCCGTTTTGATTCAGCGACTGTTGCTTGTCCTTTTTTTTTGTCGCCGTTTTGTTTGTTGTTTTAATTAATTTGTAAATTTACTTGGCGCGATTTCAAGCAAATCAAAAAGCAGCAAACAAATTAGCCAATGTCTTCAGGAAACATCCTCATCATCATATGCCTTATTTTGGATCAGCTTGCGGCTCCCTGTTCCCATTAAAAATGGGAAAATTTTAAATAGTTTCAGAAATGTTTTCAAATAAGTTTGGTGTGTTAAGTAATTGAAATAAGTTTGATTTCAACTAATTACATTTGTGAATCTGAATCCGAATTTGCTGAATCGGAAAGGGGAACATGCCTGATTAAAGTATTATATATAATTTTGTTGAGTTTTTATTTGACGAAAACTAAATTTTACAGTTTTCTGTTCATTCATTTTAACGCACATTAATACACAATTTGATTTATAAACACATTTTTTATTTTTAATTTATGCTTATTTTATAAATTAATGGCACCATTTATAAAACTTGGCACATATATATGACATATAAATTTATTTATTATAATTTATTTAACATATATATAACAAAATCACTTAACTTAATAATTTGCAACTGTTTTTTTTATGTTATCCTTCTTCACGCTGAAAGCAATCAGGAGCGCAAAAAAAAGTGTGCTAATAAATTGAATTTCCTTATTCAGAAATATCAGCAACAGCAAACACAACCCACACACGCACACACACATGCCAATAGACGCACACGCAAGCACAAACACACACACACAGAAGGAAACACACCGCAAAAGAATTGAGGAAAAGTCTGTGGAAAACATTTGCCTAACGGCCATTAATCGCTCATTTTTCGCATAAACAAAAAGCAGCCTGACGATGTTTGCTCAGTCAAAACAAAAGCAACATTACAACAACAACAACAACAACAATAGCAATAACAATAACAACATCTGTTTGCTGTTGCTTTTGTTGCTAAAGTGTTTAACTTTCGAGCACCGCAAAACCAAAATAAACTTTGTCATTGTCTTGTGACAAATTTGAATACAAAAATGGAAAATGTCGATGAAGTCGTTTTGGCGAGTCCGGAAAATGTGCTTAATAAAAACAAAAGCATGAAAAACGTTTACAGCGCACGAATTTAAAATTAAATAAACAAAAACTCCCAAATGTGCAATTAAAAATTTTACAGTCATAACTTTTTATTATGGTACATAATACAGTCTCCTCTTTTTTTTTATGCACAATGCTGCTCGTGCTTTCCCTCATTTCGTTTCATTTCATATTCTCTTTCGTCCTTTTTTCCAATAAATTGACTCTGTACCGCTTGTTACCTCCCGCTCCCACTCCCTCTCTCTCTCTGGCTTGGCAAATTAATTTCATTTTCGCAAGTCAAATTGCATTAAATTTAACCAACTTTACGTTTGTTTCATCAGTTTTTTGTTGTTACATTTTCATTTATACTTTTATGTTGTTTGTGTTGTTGAACAGTTTTATCATTTATATAGATTTACATGCTTGTTACAGTTATATTTTAATATGATTATGGCAACTACGTTGAAACTTTGACACAACTCTTCATTTCATGTGCCATAAATAATAAAATTTATATAATTTATAATTGCATACAATAAAAATGTTTCGATAAGAATTCTAAATTGCAAAACGTTTTTCTTTATTATCTAATTTATTTCTCTAATTGTTTAATCTATGCTTAATTTATTAGATTCCTTTAATTTATAATCGACCTAAGGCGGAATATGGAACGAACTAAAATCTAGTTCTACATGTATTCACATTTTCTACATTGTTTGAAGCGACAAGCTATGTTTATCATGAACTAGTATTAGTGTTGGTCATTCTAGTTCCATTTGCGAATATAGTTCATAAGTTCCTTTTCCGATAAAACAAATTATTTTCGCATAAGGAAATTAATCGTTTCTTAATTTCCTTTTCGTATAAAAGAACTAATCGTTCCTTTAGTTCCTTTTCGGATAAAAGAACTAATTGTTCCTTTTGGATAAAATAACTAATGGATCTTTTCTTGATAAAAGAACTTAACTTGTCTATAGTTCCTTTCTGGATAAAAGGTTTAATCGTTCCTTTCCGGTTAAGAAACTAATTGTTGCTTTAGTTCCTTTCTGGAACAAATAACTAATCGTTCTTTTGGGATAAAATAACTAATAATGTCTTTCCGGATGAAATAACTAATCGTGTCTTTAGTTCCTTTCCGGATAGAATATCTTATCATTCCTTTCCCGGTTAAATAAAATTATCGTTGCTTTAGTTCCTTTCCGGATAAAAGAACTAATCGTGTCATAAGTTCCTTTCCGGATGAAATAACTTATCATTCCTTTTCGGTTAAAGGAACTAATCGTCCCTTAGTTTCTTTTCGGATAAAGAAACTAATCATATCTTTAGCTCCTTTCCGGATAAAAGAACTAATTGTTCGTTTTCTGTTAAAAGAACAATTCGTTCTCTTAGTTCATTTCCGGATAAATGAACTAACCGTTGCTTTAATTCCTTTTCGGATAAAATAACTAATCATTCCTTTCCTTTCCTTTAGTTCCTTTTTGGAAAAACAGAACTTTACGTTGATTTAGTTCGTTTCAGGATAAAATAACTAATCTCAGCCTTAGTTTCTTTGTGGATACACGAACTAATCGCTTTAAGTTCATTTAGTTCTATCAAAGTGGTGCCATTTAAAAAATTCTTGAAACTTTTGACAATATTAAACTGATGTATTCAACGAATTTGAAACTGCTGAGCTAAAATGGTAAAAGAAAAGGAGTTGAACGAACTAAAGCAACTGTAATCGAAGATGTAGTTCAATAGTTCAATTGGACGACCCTGCCTCTTAGTTCAGCTCGGATCCAACCAACTCCAACTAGTATGTGTGTATATTTATGTGAATAGCTTGGCGTGACAGTTGACTCCAAATGTGTCTGACAAAAAGGGTTGAAAAGCTAGCCACGCCTAAGTCACTTTGTCAGTTTGGGTGTTCATCCTTGGGGATGCCCCCCTTGTCCAACGCTCAACACTCAACGCTCAACTTATGCCTAACACATGTCTCACATTATCCTGGGCTCATAAAACTTCGTAACAACCTATAATTGTCGTTTCAAGTAAATAATGCATAAATAATAAAATTCTGTCGACAACAAAAAGAAAACTAAACGAAACAACAGACACTGTTTGGTGGTAACTCATTTGGCTAAAGGGGGGAGTTCTTTAGGATCGGGATTGGGATTTGGTCGCTACAGAGGCAGCGGCAGCGGCAACTGGCAGTGGATTTGTCGGCCAACAAAGTGAGAAAACCGCGACGTAGAGCATAAAAAAGCATAAAAAATGCATAAAACGAGGACAAAATAAAGTCATAAAGTAAAAATTGCTGCCAGAACGGAGCCCCGAGACCCGAACCCGAGACCCGAGATCCATAGAAAGAAAGAAAGGAGTGAATATACATATACATACATACTGTTTACGAGTATGGTATGTATATGTGTGTATAGTGTGTGTTGCACAACAAATGACGGAATGAGTTAGGGCGCGTAGGTGTTGTAATGCTCTCTCTCTGTCTGTGTGTGTGGTGCTTTGTTTTGTTGTAATGTGGTGCTGTGTTTGTTGTGGTGCGACTTGTTTGAGGTTTCAATAGGTCATAATTCACGGCTCTGTCGCCCTTTTGTACCCTCTCCTCAGTACTAAGGCGCCAAAGGGATTGCAAATGGTTGAGAATGGGGTGGCAAGGGAAGGAGTGATTCTAGCTAGGTGGTATGCACATGACGCTGACTTTGGCGCCACACTCAAAGGCACACACATACAAACAACACACACACACACATACACTCGCACAACATAACAAATGTGTTTTGTGGGTACCGCCAATATTATAAATGCAGAACAAGAACAGGCCACTGTTGACTACTGTGAGGCAACAACAGCACATGCACAGTGGGCTAACATGCTCAACACGCATTCAAATTTTATAGTTTTAGTTTTTGAGCATATTCCGGAAGGGAGGTCTGAATCAGGAATACATGTGCCTCTTAGAGTCAGAAATATGCCTTCAATTTCTTATACGCTTATGCATAACTTAATGATACTCCTTTAAACCATTTCTAGTTAGCTCATAAAAATATGCTTAAAACTTAAAAATTGGTTATCAAAAAAGAAAAACATTTTAAAATTACTTAAAATTTTAATAATAAATGCAACTATTTTCGAAGTGATTCACTTTAGGACACGGTATTCAGGGTAGAGCTGACCTGGTGAGTTGGTCAATTTTCAACAGCCAAGTATTCAAGAGTCAAAATCGATGTTCTTCGATATATATACGCTCTCTTACATCCCAACCCTCTGCAAGTGTATAAAATGTGATCATCTCACCAAGTCACCGACTTACCCTTAGACCGGTATTGAATCTTTTTTTATATTTACGTCTTTATTAACAATTTCTTTAATTCAATTTTTTTTTTTTTTATTCCAATTTAAAGTTGATTTCATTCAATTAGAAAAAGTATGAGCCCTTGAAACTTGTTTTAATTCGAAAGTCTTATCAAATTTGACATTAAAATCGTTTCTTTAAAAATGTGTTTTGTTGAAACTTGATTTAAATCTTTTTTTTAAAATGTGTGTCTTGAAATCTGTTCCATGTCACAAAAGATTCAAAAACTTTTGACACAAATCATTTGTTTTCATAATGATAAGTTACCTTAAAAAAAAGTTTTTGAACTAGAAATACGGTTATTTCTATCAATTAAATCGTTAATTAGAGCAATTAAAAAAAATTCAAATTAATATCTTGCTCACTTGTTGCTTAGAAATCGAATTCTGTAAATTGTTGATTATTTTCCAATCAATTCAGTTGTATTTGAAATACTTTTGTAGCTCTGTCTCAGATAGTTTTGTCCCACTGCGCTGTAGATATTTTACGGTTCGCCGGAAACTTTGACGTTCTCGCAGTTCTACGAAGAAAAAAAAAAGCATTTTTCAGTAACTTTTTTTATGAAGCGACTTTAATAATTGGCGCTCTGCACTTTCGATCGCAAAGTGCAAAAGCAACAACATTCCCGCACCCCAAAAGCCCCCAAAGGCAGCAGCTGCCGACAAAGAGAAGGATGGATTAAGTTGGAGTGGGTGGTGCAGGGAGTACTTGCTAGTTGTTGTTGTAGTTGTTGTTGTTGTTGCTGTTAGTGTCGCTTGTTTTGGTTATTAGCACCCGCTGCCTGCTGATGGGTTATCTTGCATTCGTCCTGCTCCTTTTATCTTTCTCTCTCTCACTCGCACTCGCACTTGCACAGTATACCCTTTCCACCTCCTGTTTTGCAATATGTGCATTGTGCAAATTTGTTTGGCCGCTGTGTTTGTTTTTGCATTAGCTGTGGTCTGTACTCCTCTTACCCTCTTCCCACTCCCCCTCTTCCACTCTGTATAGTCCATCCGCCTGCTCCTGGCTAACCATTTTTGTGGGATGCCTGCTTGTTGCCAGCTTCGTCGGTTGTTGCCTTCTTTATGGTTGTTAACGATGAAAAATTTGCGCGCTGTGCGTGACCCAAACGCCTGGGAGTCCGACTCCAGCTCCAACTGTCAAAGTAAGCCTTGTCCAGGAGACACAAAAACGCAATGTTTGCGGTGTATACTCTATAAAAATGTGCTCTTAATGGCTATGATGGGTTTTTAATTAAAAAAGTTAAATATTCGGAAAATGAATGATATAAAATATGGAATGTTCATAGCCTTTAAAATTACAAAATCTTAGTTTTTGCTGTTGTTGTTAAGTCTTGAGTTGCTCAAAGTTTACTTTAGTTCAGTTGTGTTACTTGATCAACTAAAATCAACATTAATCTTACTGATTACAGGGTATGCCTTACTTAAGCAACTTAACTTTCTATAAAGCATTTCTACTTGTTGTCACCGATGTGGGTTAAACTTAATCTCCATTAGAAAGAGTGCGGCGCTGGCATTAGTTTTAGGGGTTTGTGTTTCTGGTTGTCGGGTTGGAGAACTTTCCATAATGTCCAAAGTGGTCTCTGCTTGTTTATGTGTGTGTGCTATGTGGTATGTGTGTGTAAGGTGTTTGTGTGTGTGCTGTTGTTCGTGTGTGTTGTTTTCAGGTATTGCAATAGTTTTTTCTGTTCTTGTTTTTGTGGTGGTTGAAAGTAACATGGCATACGCATCATCTATATAATTGCAAGTCCTCATTGACTTACTGACTCACGTAAAAAACTTAAGAGGTAAAAAGCTGAATATTTTATCAAGAAATGATTAACAAAATTCTGTTGGAAAATGTTGAAAATTCGCAAAAAACTGTTGAAGAAAAAAAACACTTTCTTGCTGGTGAAAAATTTGAAAACAAGTGAGTTACTTATATCTTTCAATTGGCCTTACGCTCAGCTTACAAAGCTCTGTAACACAAGTTGCTTTAGTCAATTATGCCCGACTTAGGAATGTCCTGTATTCTGTATGTATACAAGCACACACATTCTACTTTGCTCTAATTTGGTGTTTATTTTCCGAAACTTGCAGCTGCCACTGAAACAATTGCACGAAAGTTGAGTTATTGTATCAAGAAGATTATTTTGCCTATCAACTTAGAGCGCCTATTCTTGCATTGATTAATTTACAATTTTGAAGTCAAGTGAAGACGCCTAATTGTTCGTTAAATGTACTCCAACCAGAGGTGCTTCGCCAAAATCAATTGATTAACTCTGTCCAAATAACAATGCTTCCCAGTCCACAAATCTTGGGAACCAAAACAATAGCATGTGCAACTACAGCAACTATTATTGTGCAGTAATCACCTGCACAGATGGGTATGATAAGCTGGAATATAGGAGAAGTGTTTACGAAAGGTGGGGGATTGTGTATGAAACTACTTGCAGCAAGTTGCTTCTACAGATGGATGTACAAACAGAGGGGGTTAGGTTGACTCTGTTGTTGTTGTTGATTGAAAATATATTCTTTATGGAGTCGGAGATGTTTCTATTTACCTGCTACATGCATTATTTGCAGTACTTTATTACAAACGTTTAAAAATCGCACTTAAAATCTTAAAGTGTTTGAAAACTGTAGCTTTAACCTTTTTTGTAAAGTTTTGTTAGGCCTCAAAATCGGTCAGAAACCATTACGCTTCTGAGTAACCAGTTTTTGGAGTCAATGTCAAATATATGGCCGAGCAACGCCGGCTCATACCAGCTAGTAATTTATATAACATTAATGCAGAAAGTGTGGGAAGTAACAGTTATTAGTCCCTAGACAAACTTAACTAGTTGTTGCTGCTGCTGTTCATTTTAAAAGAACTCTGCGCAAATATTTAAAAAGTGTGGCAGTCTTTTTCTTCAATAATATTTTTTATTATTTCAGCAAGGATAAAAACTTTGATGCTGTGGTTGCAAATTGCACAACTGTGTCTGCGATTGTTCAGTTGTATCTGGGCGGTAATTAAAACAAAGATAAAGTGCGTAAAAATGCAATTAATTTCACACCGCAGCCAATTAAGTTGACAGTTGGCAGAGACGCCCACTTGTGCCACTATAAGCAGCAGATCCTGTCTGCCTCTCACACACACACACACACACACATACACACCCGTATGCAACATAAACCATCAATTAATACTTAAACACACCCACACATTGATCCCAACTTCTCTGCGGCACGTGCTTTACCCACGAAACGCCACAAATCGCATTCGAAACCAGACAAAGTCCTGAGGCCAGTTGCTTCCTGCCACACCGCTTAGCTAGTCCTTTTGCCCATATCCTTGGCAAGCACTCAGTAGCTGTAGCTGCTCCCCACAACAACACTGCCTCTAATCATTCACTTCCTGCTACTTCACTTCAATGCACCCTCATATAAAACATTTTTGAAAACATGCGAGCGGGCCAATAAAACATGTTTTAACCACTGTCTGGGACATTTGAATGCCCCCCCTTTTAGCCTTGTAACCCCCGCTCCCCCCGCTCTAGCCTACTACTGTTAACTGCTGAGTAAAAGTGCTGTAAATAGAGAACGAGCCACGAAAATTCTCTGGCGGCACATTTAAAAATAATTTTCCAAGCATTTTGTAATCCATTTGAAATACGCCAAGGATCCCTAGAGCTCATATGTATGTATGTATGTGTGTAGCTGTGGGTGTGTGTGTGTATGTATGAGTTCGGCGCACCTTTTCGCTTCTTACACGCCATTTTTCTCTTTTATCCTCACGGGTTTTAATGCGGCTGCTCTTTTTCTCTTCACTGCGGCGACAACAACAAAAATCACGTGTTATTGTTAAGTTTTCTGAAAATATAAACAAAGTGACATTAAAAAACGGAAAATGAAAAAGGAAGTGGGAGTGGGAGAGAGGAAGAGAGTGGGAGAGATAGCGATAGTGATCCAAATAAAACATTCAATACCTTTCGGGTTACATGAGAAAGAAGTCCAGGGTTCGAATCCATTTAATATAAACAAACTTTTTGTTATTCTTTATTTTGTAGCTATGCATTTTTTATGAATTTCAGCTATTTTTAATTAACATACGCTGTTTTGAAGTTGGTAAAAGGGTATATAGGCTTGAAAATGTTTAATTAACTTGCAGTTATGTCTGAGTAAATTGTTCATGAATATGTTTAACATAACATTGGTCTCAATTCATGCAAATATATCAAAGTTATTGCAATACTCAATTTCCATAAAATACATAATAACTAGAACTCGATCTATCAAACGAATGCAGCCATATTTATATTTTTAAGAATTCCGAATAGGTTCATAAGAAACTATTTTGACTTTTTAAAGTTGCGTTCGAACCATTTTTATACCATTTTCAATATCCATATCCGAATTCAGAGCTGCTAACAGTTTAAATTTGATCGAAATCGGATATAAGAACAGTTCTGATAGAAGTGTGCTTTTGAAACAAAAAGTATTATGAGTCTCGACTTTTAATAACTTCAAAAATACTAATTCCAGGGTATCATCTAGTCCCCCCACAACGACTGCAAATGCTTCAATGTGACGCCTATTTCCGCCCTTTTGTTCGCTTTTAATTTTTTACGAACTCGCTGCTTACGAACTTGCTCCCATGTCCTGTACCAACGTCCTGCCAGGCAACCCCTTCAGGGGAAAACGACATCACCACACTGACTTTTAGCTTTTAATTGAAAAAAGTATTCGCTAAAATAACAATAATATGTGTGCATATGTATATTTATATTTATTAAAACAAATGTACATACATGAGTATATATTTATTTGAAAATACGCACTATACATATGCATTTATACATATATATATTTAAACATGCATATAAATATACAAAACACATATTTATTTACACCCTGTACCCATTAAAAGTGTTTTATAGAGGGTAATTAAGTGCTGCAAAAGTATGTAACAGGCATAAGGTGATATATCTGACTATTTAAAAGTATATATATTCACAGTCGAGTGGATTTAGACAAGTTCGTCAGTCTGTTCGTCGATTTTAGAAACTGAAAGAGCTAGAAACTAGAGTTAAACTTGTCATTTAGGTTTTCGTAGATCAATTTTACTTCAAATTTCAGATATTTTCTAGAATACCCCCAAATTGAAAAAAGCTCCCAGGAAATACAGGGTGTTTCTTAGTCGGTCACACTCGACTAAAACGTTTTCACTTATTTGTTTTAAATGAGAAAAATGCACAAATGCTGCAAATTGTATTGTTTGCCGTGGCATTTTTCATAGCAAATATTTTCACACTGAAATTTTATGCAATTTGAATTTATTTGCTTTTCATTTTTGCCAAATATACAAAAAGCAACATGTGAAGCACACACATTTATGTTTTGTTTATGCACTTTTAAAGCATTGCATTTTTGTGCAACAATTTTTTTATGGCTGACCACAGCACAAAAGCAGCAAAGGACATTTGCCTGCTGCACTTTTGAAAAATGTTTAAAACGCTTAACAATCATTTAGAAATTCTTTTGATTTGTTTGGCTTTTGTGGCTTACAGTTTTAAAGTCGATTAAAAAGTTTTTGAATTTTGAGCTTCTGGCAGGAATTCATTAATTAAAATGTTTGTTTAGCCAAAAAAGATTCCTGAGTTGCATTTACCACAAGACTTGGTTCAGATCTTTATTGGAATGTAAAAACGATTATACGATTATAAGAAAGGTTTTAAATATTAAATTCAATTATTTGAATGAGACATCGCTCTTGTGAACACTTGTGCATATTAATACTGGGAAACAGAAACAAGTAATATTAATACAGATGAAAAGCTGTAAAGAAAATGATTCAAGTGGCAAAACAGAAGTTACGCAAAATGAAAATGAGAATGAAGCTTTAAATGAAAGAGCAAAGTAACCTCTTTCAAAGGAAAATTCGCAGCAGACTCAAGTGGAAACAAAATAAAGAATAAGTGTTTGCTGTTGTTGTTGTTTTTGTTGTTATTGTTGTTGTTCTTGTGAGTTTGTAACGCGAAACGAGCAAAAATAGAAGTAAGATTCTATTATTAACAAAACGCCCTGTTCTAAGGCGACGTGCAGATATCCTGGCACTTCATAAACAGCAGCAGAAGGACGACATCGTTGCCAACGATGAGAAGAGCAATATGAAACAATGACAGCCAACAATGGACAGCACAACAACAACAATAACAAGAAGAAGAACTACAACTACAACAACGACAACGACGTCATCATCTTGAACAAAGTGTTGACATCTTTTTGCCCATTCATTGTGTGCCCAAGTCTGTCCTTGTGTCCAACTGTCTGCCACAGTCTGCCAACAATCCTTGACTAACGCTATGCGTCCTTTTTAATTAATTTCACTTACTACAGCAGAAGTGTAACTCCTTGCTACACCCTGCTGCCTTCATCCTTCCAGTCAAGCAACAGCTACAAGCTGTCAATGTGACATGGTCCAGTCTCCACCACCCCCCCTCCATCTTCACCCCCATCTCCATCTCCCGCAGCGTTGAAGGCTGCAGCATTTGCCTAGTCTCAAATTCACTTTGCATGTGCAGATTCTGTTCATAAATTTGTTGGCGTCACGTTGTCCTATTTTGACGCAGTTTACCTCAACAGGGGCAAGGCATCATTTGATGCGCCACAGGATGCGAACGTAGAGATCATGTGAAGTATGCTGGCTTCCATCCCAGCAAACATCACTCAACACTCAAAACAGCAGCAGCAAATCACTTATGCAAATTGGCTTGGCGTGTGGAATTTGCAGATTGTGCGGGGAAGTGGGAAGAAGCAAACAATGACTACCCAAAAATCAACTAAATGAATTGAAAAAGCTTAAAGAGCTGCAAACTTAAGAAAAGTAAAGTAAAAAGTACTACGAAAGAAAACTTTCCAACTGATTCAAAGGATAAACAAGTAAGAAGGCTCTAGTCAAGTGTGCCCGACTACGAGACTCCCTGCTCCCAACTTGCATTTCAAGCAGTTTAGCAAGCAGCGCACTTAACTTGTCCAGTGCCTGTCAAACTGTTAAATAGATTCGTCAACAACTTTGATGTTTGTTATCCGGTCTTAAAGAAATTTACGCAACTTAACAACATTGTTATAAAATACATGTGTTCCAAAAATCAAAGACATGTCTTCAAAATTGTGGCTGTGGGAGTTTTTTACGATTTGCGTGGGTGCGGGGGGGTGCATCCGAAATTTGAAATAAACTTGATCTGCGTATGGTATACAGGAACCTGCATGCCAAGTTTGGTGTCTCTAGCTCTTATAGTTTCCGAGATCTGTGTGTTCATACGGACAGACAGACGGACAGACGGACATGGCTAGATCGACTCGACTGTTGATGCTGATCAAGAACATATATGGTTTTTATATTCGGAAATACCTCCTTCTGGCTTTTGCAGTACTTTAGAACTCCCTTTTCCCATTTTTAATGAGAACAGGGAGTAAAAAAAAGCAAAAAATATTGTTTCTATTTCAATGGACTATTGTGTATTTAGCCAAGCGTTGCAGTGCTTACTGCAGTCCCCAGAGCTTTAGCTGCTTCCAATCACTTTGGCCAATACAAATCTTGTTTTACGGCTAACAGATACCAGCTCAACAATAGGCACATAAACAATTGGCCAACTCTTTGCCCCTTTGCCAACAGTTTGGAGTATACGAGTAGGTATATATACATATAGAACAAGTTGAGTAAGGAGGAAGCGTATATTTAACCTCTGCACTTACCAGTCTCACATAATCTTGGGGTAGGCAACAGACGCGTAAGCCCCAAATTAAATACCCATGTGCAGATTCGACACCCCACTTGCCAGCTACCCGTCTCCTTGACTCTGAGTTATGTGTTTGGCTGATGCTGTGTGTGTGGGTGTTTTGTGAAGTGTGTCTGGGCTCGGTTCGGTATCGGTGAATTTGTGTATATTTACACGTACTGAGCTCGTAGGGATTCGTATGGATTCTTGGCTTTGCTCGTTTCGTGCATGAAAATTAGATTTTCAGCCAACAGGTTTCCATTATTTGGCTCCAACTCCATTTTCTTGTACCTTATTCCATGGATACTACGCATTTCGCTTTGCATAATACATAAATATTTTCTATTTGCGCTAGATTCAAATGGAGGCCATTCCCCTTCATGCTCGACACGACGTGCGGGCTTCCCAGAGTTATCCTTGCGTCTGCCTGCCACTCACACATTTGCCATTCAGACATCATTCATGCGAATGTTGTGAGTGCTACATGTTTCTGCGAGGATTGCGAAGGAGGTGACTATGCCAGCGACTCTCGTTTTTATTATTTATGTTACTCATTCGACTCGTATCCTGCTTGTTGATTGCTTTGCGTACACGTGTAGTTTGTGGCACTCCTGGCTGCCTTTATTTACCAATTCGTTGTCGAGCCCACAACAACGTCCTTGCAACATGGCTCCAACCTTTGTTAGCATCAATGTGTCTGCTCCTTGTTGCCATCGTCATCCTCATCGTCATCGCCTCGACGCGCTAATATTATGAATGGCTACTCATGCATTGTAGCCAGTTGCCAGTTACGAGTTGCCAGTTTCCAGTTGCTAGTTGCTTTTCACAAATGCTACTTTTCTTTGGTTCCTGCTGCTAGAAAAATTGAAGCTTAGCTTTGACACACTGCAAAAGAAAAGCGCACAGGCGCAGCATGAGGGAAAAGTCTGTGCAAATAGGCGCTTGCTTATGTATAATTTCAAACGGAAAAGAAAATAAAAATAAAAACTAGCAGAGTTAAAATAGTTGCAAAACTTGCACTTTAGAAACTCACTTGAAAAAGTTAAGGAAAATGTTTAAAAATGTTTAATAAACAATTATAATTCTAATGCCTTATTATATTATTTTTGCAAACAAACTTTTTTTTAAATTCTTCACGAAGTTTTGTTTCTGAATGAAATTAATCGACTAAATACTGGAAAATTGAACAAATTGTAATTGATGCCTTTTAATACTCATTTTTTAATTTTTTTGAAAAAAAAAAAAAGATTGCATTTGGTTTGTGAAATGTCCGTCCGTCTGTCTGTCCGTATGAATGCAGTTTTTTTTCACAGTTTTGAAGCTAGAGCAACCAAACTTGGTATATATTTTGATATATACCATAGGCAGACAAAGTGTTAAGATCTCCCCCCATCCCACCCGTTCCCCCACAAACCGCAAAAACCTATATCTTCCACAGTTTTACAGCTGGAGTAACTAAATTTAGCAAAAGGAATACTTATCACTTCCTTGATTGGTCAGACTAAAAAAAATTTGGACACGCCCACCCCCGCCTCTACAAATAAGCAAAGTCTGTAACGCACACACCCCATTAGCTAGAGTCCCCAAATTTTGCAGGTTGAATTCTATTGCCTTATTAAATAGATTGGATAAAAATATAATTGCCACGCCCACTTTTGTCACCGCAAAGAGTTGAAAAAAAGATCGGCTACACCCGACTGCAACGTTCATACATGTTATTTCTGTAACATTCACTTTTCTTAACTTGTTGAAAGTTTAAGAGCTGGAATTTTACAAATTGTCTGAAAATTCATAAATAAAGAAATGGATCAAGCCGATGAGGAGCCCGATTGCTGCGTCTTTTGTCTGATGTCCAAGGAGAATGAGGTGATCCTGTGCTGCAAGCATACGTTTTGCTTCGATTGCATGAAATTATATTGCAAAAGCATTCGCTACAATCGTCTTAGTCCTTTATGCCGTGCCAATTTAACGTATTATCTGAATTCGGTTGATTGTAATTGTAGATGAAAAGGACGAGAATACAGACCAGGATACAGATACAGATTATTCGCAAACTGATGAAAATGACTAAATGTGTGACTAAAATTAAAATGATTTATAATATAAATGTATCTTTGGGTACAGGTTAGATACATTTTGAATTCGATATTTTAAGAAAAAGAAGAAAATTATTACTTGCCTGTATTCTATAGCATGGTATTAATGCGCCCCATATTTCCTGCTCACTTAAACGAATCCTGTTGAGTCCTGCAGGTTTTTGTTCCGTTCGCCTGTTAAAGTGTCACTGTAACTGTGTTTGTATCTGTGTCTTTGTCTGTAGCTGTGTTTGCGTTAGAAGAATTGCTGGTAAGCCCCTTAACTAAAGAAAATCTTGCGAAATTGCTTCAAGCAGAATGAAGGAAATAAACTAGAACATCTACCTATACATCTACAATATACTCGTAACTAAGTAGTCGAAGGGGGGAAAACTTTGCTTAGGGGAGTTGCTTGTCGGAGCCTGATTGCTACTTAAATCTTTGTATTTACTTCATATTAAGCAATATTTCACTTGGCCACACTACGAGACCTTTCACTGCGAATGACAGCCCCCTAGTGCGTCACTAAGTGTGTTTGTATGTGTGTGTATATATGTGTGTGTGTGTGTATATATATAAGCTGTGCTTACCTTCTGCATTTATATTTGGTTATATTGCCTGCCTTTTTGGCCAACTTCACGACAATCCTGAGTATTTGCTATAAAAAATTGAGGTCAATTTGTTTTGTCATGTTGAAAGGTTGACAAGATTTTACTTGCATAAGCAACCCCAAGCGACTGCTCAGCATTCTTCCTGTTGAATATTAAAATAAATATTTATTTATCTATTATTTACTTGACCCTCGATGTTGACCATCAGCAACAACAACAGCAACCTGCTCATTTGACAGCTTCGGGCTCTGCGGGACTGTAATCTATCACAAATATTGCTCCCAGGCTGTGGCTGTCGAGCTTTTGAGAAGAGAATGCTTCCAGGTATTTTTAATATTTAAATAGTTGCCATCAAAATGATTACGTTATTTTGGGCAGGGGTCATGCATTACAAATGAGTTATTTTTACTAAAAGTTTTACATATTTGAGCTTATTGTTGTTGCTGTTGTTGCTTTGGCCAAAGGCATTGTTGTCTTTTCTCTCGCATTGTTGTCTCAACCCTTTAGCTAAGATATATATATACTTAAGAGTTTGTCATCAGCTGTCAGCATGCCTATAAGCAAACTATTTATTATTATATAATCAAATAAAAGCTAGTGAAAGACTTTTGTTGAAAGTTTTTAAGTGGAACATAATCTATCCATTTAAATTAAAATTAGTTGGATCAATCGATTGAATATAAAGTTACTGTACCTAAGCATAAGCTCATTAAACCTAGAATCATTATGCAGCCTCATCAAAAATTAAGGAAATCTGACTCTCTAAATTATAATCTGTCGATTTATGACATTCATTTGTACGATTTCAGCTAAATATATAAACTTTCCATATGTTAGATGCCAAACAGTTTACCAACTTCAATTGTAAAATTGTGCAAAACCAATTGAACGTACTCACAAACATCCAAAAATCAAAAAACAATAAGTTCTCAAATTTGAGCAGCCGGAGCAAATGGCAAACAAACAGTTTAATAATTCTGAAAATGAAAAGAACAAAAATCTGTTGCATGCAACAACAAGCAAAATAGGAATGTTACATGCATTCTTTGATTCATTTCATTTGCAATTCAATATTTTGTTATTTTTGATGATGTTGTGCGATTTGTTGTTGCAACTATTGCTGCTGCTGCTGTTGCTGTTTCTATTCTTGTTATGCATAAATGAAAACTAATTCGTGAAAATATTGTGTTTTCTATTTTCTATTTACAGTGGCAAAAACCAAATGCAAATCAAATCGAATTGAAACGACGAAAAACCACACACACAAAGCGAGCAAACCAATTCAATACGATGAAAACAGCACAAACATCAACTGAAACAGCCATAGGGAGCAATTCGGAAAAGCTGCCTGCCACAATGAAAAACTTATGAAAAACGCCAAATTAACCAAAAAAAAAACCACGCGAAAACTTTAAGCTTAGACAACGCATACGCAATTCGCAATTCGTAAAACCTGGGCCAGGTGAGTAGGGCCAACACACCGCACCACCCCGTCCTGCCAGCCAATAAATAAGGCAGCCATATTTGAGCCATCCTGTACGAAAAGCCGCAGAGCGCAATTGCCACAATGTGTACAAGTAACAGGAACAACAACGACAACAACAATACCAATAACAACAACAACAACAACAACTGTTACTCGAACATTAACAGTAACAACAGCAACAAGAAACGTGGGTTCTTCCCACTTTGGTGGCTCTCGCTGGCTGGCATTGTCCTGACGTTGAATGTCCCTGGCAGCCTGGGCGAACAGCACCCGGCGACGGCAGATGAAGGTGAGTGTTAGATCGCATTTCAAACTAACATATATATATATATCGTAATACGTACGCCAAATTGATAGGGTTGCAATATGTGAAACGTACCAGACACACACTGGGAGAAAACTCAACGTAGGGGGTGGCATAAATAAAACATTCGGAGTCATTGACGGAATTGCGTCAAAACCTCAATTGAAAAATAAACAGCGTTGCCACAAAAACACAAGTCGAAATGTTTGGAAATGGAAATGTTGAAAAGTGCGCAGGGTAACAAAACCAAACCGAACAAAACCCAAACCGAACAACACAACAACAACAACAACACAACAACAAAAAAACACAACAAAAAGAAAAGCAATTTAGACATTAACACTTCTGTGGGTAATGGCAATGGTGGGGTTGCTATGTTGCTTGCAAAGTTCACTTGTATTCAGTTTTGCTTTGAAACGAGCGTTAAATTCAAAAGGAAATGGGAATAACATTTTGACAGCTTTTATTTATTTGTGTCGAAAGAAGGTTAGTTTGGGTTGCTTACAGACAACAACAAAAAAACGACAAAAACTGTGGTTAATATAGAAAAGACAGTTGGTTTTGGTTTTCAAGTCAATTGGGAAGAACATACAGCACATTTTCATGGCAAAAGTTTATTAAATTTTAATATTTCATTATCGAACTTACTTATCATATTATTTCTACCAAAAAGTTCTAAGTTTCTTATAGCTGTTGCTCGAAAAACAGTTAGCTTAGTTACGGGAAAACTTTGAAATAATTGAAACTAAAAAAGTTGTTTTTTTTTCCGATAACAAACCCTTTGCAAGCAGAACTAAGCCATAAACTGTATGCACATTTGCATACTCTTGCAGAGGGTATTATCATTTTGTCACGAAATGTGTAACGCATTGTCTGTTACTCCCTGTTCCCATTAAAAATGGGAAAATGGGAGTTCTAAAGTACTGCAAATATATGTAACACGCAGATGGAGGCATTTCCGACTATATGAACTATATGTATTCTTGATCAGCATCAACAGCCGAGTCGAACTAGTTATGTCCGTCTGTCTGTCCGTCCATCCGTCTGTCCGTCTGTCTGTCTGTATGAACGCGTCGATCTCGGAAACTATAAGATCTAGAGACACCAAACTTGGCATGCAGGTTCCTTTATATCACAGGCAGATCAAGTTTATTTTAAATTTGGAACTGAACTGCTTGAAATGCAAGTTGGGAGCAGGGAGTCTCGTAGTCGGGCACACTCGACTAGAGCATTCTTACTAGTTCACTTTATCTAAGACAACATTTTATCAAAACCGGGCAAGTTTTTAATTGAAAAAAAGTTTTTGTATGAATAACTTTTGTGTTTTCCAAGTTACATTAACCAAACTCACATACTCTGTGTTTTAGTATGTTCTTGACATGTTGACTAAATTTGATTTATATCGAAAGACTATTTCATATAGCTGCAGAGGGAACAATCTGTTAAATAATGAGTTTTTGTATGAATAACTTTTTTATTTATACAGATGTTTCAATCAAACTGGATGGTGTTCAATCTTCGTTATATTTAAATCGTATGACTATATCTTATAGATGACTTACGAACAATCGATTGAAAATTTAGTTTCTATATGCAAAACTTATCTGTAAAGGTATACAAATAACTTCGAAATCATAAAATGAATAAAATATCGATTGAAAACTTATAATTTTTATTATAATATATATGTATATATCGAGTATCGAGTATATAGATTATCTAACGACTTTAACTAACTGCAACTCAAATGCATTTAATACAAAATGTGTTTTATATTAAATATTGCATCAAATAATCCATACATGTAGGATTACCAGCATTACATTCGAAAGATATTTCACAGGAAAACCCCTTTCCCAAAAATGATTTTCTTCCCAAGGTCATGACACTTTAAAATACAATAATTTTATTCATTTAATTTCAATGTGCTTCACGGACATTAAATGAAATTCGAGATAATGTCAATCGGTTTTTTGGTTGGATATTGTTGCTGTTGTTGTTAATGTTGTTCTTGTGGGTTCATTACCGCATGCTATGATTAAATTTTGTTTGCCTGGATGAGTTTTCCGTTTGTGTATTTTGAAACGGAGGCGTAACCTTTCAGGCCAAACATCTGGCATCAAATACACTCACGAACTCACACACACATCAAGCGTTAATTACTAGGGATTGGAAAATACAGGAATGCACTTTTCGAGCTTGTAATGTTGCGCTTGGATAGCAAAGCGATTTGTTGTTCATGACTGCAACTGTGGCTGTGACTATGACTGTGACTGTGACTATGACTGTGATCTGTGCTGTGACTCAGCTGCAATTGCAGGGTGGGCTTTAAATTTTCATACAAATCGTCTGTCGAACTTCATTCAATTTCGAGACAGGGACTGGAACTGGGACTGCTTCCGAATTGTGCCATGTGTAATTGGATTTATGCTGCTGGTGACAAACTGTGACACTCACCCCTCATACGTTGCTTTATTGACAACAGTTGTCGTTGTTATCGATGCCATCTCAAGCTCATCACCATCACCATCACCATTATCATCAGCGTCAAACAAATGTGATTTAAATTCGATTATTCTCAATTATTTTGTAACATGCATTTCATTTCATTTCAATTTCATTTTCGGAATGCTTTGCTTAGCTTCACTCTCATTTCAAGCCCTCCCTCATCGATTTCATTTTTTGACTTTTCCTGTTTTTGGGCTCGAATGTGTTCCATGTTTTTTTTTGTTTTTATTGGTTCACTTGAGTGGATTTTGATGCTTGAGCCTCCTCTTCTCGGACGGTTGCATTTGTTTGATTGAAATTGATTTGGTCTCGCTGGGGATTTGTCTTGACTTTGGTGGCTCTTGTTTGTTTTTTGAGAACCATAACCATATTGTAGTATTATTTTCAAGTGCTACGCTGACTTTCGTGGCGGCTTAAGTGTTAAAGTCGGCATTCAGCTATAGTTTCGCCCCTTTCTCATTATGTTAGACCTTCAGTCTGGCTCCAATAAAGATTAAGTTTTATATTTTTTTATTTGTGACTTATGAAGTGCTTTCCTTATGCATGGGAAGAGCATCTCATATTTCTACTGATGCAAAATGAAGTTGTCATTATCTTAATTATAAGTGCATCTTTGCTCTGTGCACTTATATATCACTCTTTATAAGTACGCGTATTTATAAGAATGCTCCCCCTAACTAGCCTGTCCAATTATAGTCAAGTTTCGACTTCAATTAGCCAACAGAAAGTCAAACAACAGCAAGAAAAGTCATTCTGTTTTGGACTACATTAAGTACAAATAGTACAAAACGTTAGCCTTAGCACAGGTTCGGGTCAACAGCCCCTCCCAGCGCTCTTCCTACTCGCTATCGAATCAAATATTCAACCTTTTTTTGTATTGTTAAACAGATTTCATGTCTGCGATAAGCAAATATCTGCCATTCCCCAACAAATTACTTGTTAACAAGTGCATTTTAATGCGAAACAAAAATAAAAACTTTGTAGGCGCCTCGATTTTGCCTTTTGGCCAATTTGCGGCATGTGTTTAGACGGCTTTGTGTGAGTAGCCGCAATTGGAATGAATGTGGCCAATAAAAATAAAAACGGGCCTACAACTCTAGTTGGCTCCCCTTCCCTATGCTCCATGCATGTTTGTATGTGTAAGTTTGGCCAATTGGAATAGAAAATTGACATGGTTTTTTTTTTGTGCTTTTGCTCTTTGTGTTTGTGTTTGTTCTGATTCTGACCTTTTGTTGCTTTTGGCTAAGCGTTCCTTTTTGGTGTTTTACTCATAATGTAATTTGAACATGCAACAAACAAACTATTTGGCGGGATTTGTACTTTGCACAATTGCTGCAACAACGAGTTCAAGGGGGAAACAATTATATATGTATATATGAAAACGAAAACAAGGTGTTTGCAAAGCATCAGAAATATTTGTAAATATGTCGAGTTAATAAGGTTTTAGCTTTAAGCTGTTAGCATTTGACATATAAAATGAATGTACCTAACATTTTCAATAGTAATCAAAACTTGTAAGGATTTCTCAAGAACTTGTGAAAACAAAGCAATGGTCTTTTGGGTATATCAAGAATTAATGACCAACGATAAGTATCCTGGCAACACCCTCTTGATAAAGTCTATGACAAAGCTTACCTACTTTGATATCTAAAATTGAGTTTTATGAATTTGCACAGCTTAAAATATTAATTTTCTACTAATTAATTGCGTTTACTACAATTTCAATAGAAAATTATTTTAAAATAAATAGAATACTCAGAACAAATAAAAAACAAAATAAACAAATAAAGCAGCGGCAATAATATAAAGAAATCCATGCAGAACACAGATGTTTTGACACAGATATAATCCATTAATTCAATAAATGCGTAGCGAGAATTGTTTTTCAGTTTTTTTTTTTGTATTTTTGTTGTTTTATTGTGTTTTTTTTTTTTTGGTAGGTCAGAGGTCGCCTCTCTGTGTTTTCTTTTGCAGGCAGCTTTGAAAGCCAAATATTTGTACAACAATTTGTAAAAATGGTGGCAGACCCGCAGCAGCTGAGAAGCAGCCTTGCTGATGGAATCAAAACCCTCGACGGCGCTAAGCGTGAAGGCAAATAAGCAAAAGTCCTGGCGGATGTTGCTCATTTTAATCCTTGATTTCTGTTACCAATATATACATGCATATATGTATATTGGAAAAAGCCATAAAACACACATAGGAATTTCCGACCCTTTGCTGTCTGATGCTCTCCCTCTCTCTCAAGTAACAGAAGCTAAGCAAACACATTGGCAACATGGCACCAAGTACTTGAAAAATTACCCACCCGCAACAACATCCTGCGAATGGATATGGGAATGTGATTGTGAATGTGAATGTGAATGGATTGCTGCGCCTTTGACGCTGCGCGGTGTGAATGAAAATGCGGAAAAGCCAGAAATATTTTATAAAACAAATACGCACACACACGACAGGGGAGCAGCAGGCAGGGGTTGGACGTGCTCAACTCAGAAATCAATGGGCTCAATTTTAAAGCGCTCGAATTTCATGTTTCATGTTTGGCCAACCACCTATCGATGTGCAGAACCCTGCCACGGTCCTCTCTGTATCTGATTGTGTGCACGTATGTGTGTGGTATGTGTGTGTGTGTGCGTGTGTTGATGCGGTCAAGGCAGGTCTCTGGCTTTGACGACGCCGCCTCATCCTCATCCTCATCCTCAGCCTGTTCGCCATTCGGATTCTGAATTAAGGATTGCGCATTGGCGTTGGCTGCCTTTTCGATTTGCAAATTGTAAATTGGCACTCGATGATTTTCGATTTTCGAAACTGAATGATGCCTACTTTGGTCGTGTGCACCATATTCTGCTATTTGCGGGCTGCTTGTGAAGTAATGGAAACAGAAAATTCTTTCAAAAGCATGACTGCAAACTGTTTTCTGAGCCCAAAATGGTTGCGAATCGAAAGTCCAATCTTTTTTTATTCTAAACTGTGGCGATATTGAAACCAGTTGTCAAAAAACTGCCGAGCCCAGCCATTTTTAGCCGTTTCACTGAAATTTTTGTTTTCAGAAAATGAGCAATCTGAATTTATGAAAATATTCGTTTGAAGAAAACAAAAATTTTAAAAAATATATGCTTAAGCAAGTAAGAATGTTGCAGTCGGATACATCCGACTTCGATATACTCTTTTTTAGCCTCTTTGCGGAGTCAGAAGTGGGCGTGGCAATTGTACTTTTGCTTAAATCTTTCAAGTGAGATCTTGACACTTTGTATACCTATGGTAAATATCAACATGTATACCAAGTTTGGTTGCTCTAGCTTCTAAAGTGTGGAAAAAATGCGTTCATACAGACAGACAGACGGACATTTTACACACCCAATTTACTCTTTTTTTTCTTTTTTCTTCAAAAAAGTTAAAAAAAAAAAGCGTATAAAAAGCGTTGCTTGAAGTTTTAACATTTTTAATGAAAATCATTTTTCAGTACACAATAGTGCATAAATCAGCTTAAAGACAAATGCACAGAGCTTTGCAATGTACAAAAGAAAACGAAACATTAGTCTATTTTAATCCATAAGAGCTATTTTGTCATGTTGCTATTCTTTGAAGCTTAATTTTAGTTTCAAACTGAGTAAAGCAAGGTAAAGAAACTCAAAGCAAATATGTATGAATATTCGCTTATTAATTAAATTAAGTTGGCAACTCTTTTACGAAGCTTTTCTATGAACATCGGTTTGGCTTTGACGCATTTTATTGTCACAAATTAATTAAATTTAGTTGAAAACTCTTTTAAGAAGAACAAAATGGAATTTCATATAACAAACGGTTTAGTTATTGGCAAAGTTTAGTTAGTTGAAAACTTTTACGACTTACAATTGGCACATGAAAACGTAAAATTTGATTTTTATTAAAAAATCAATATTTAATAACAATTTCTTAAGCTGCCCCAATCACATATTTTTTTTTCAAGTTGTAAGCACTTTTTTTTTCATGTGCTGAGATTTTCAACAAATTTGGCATTCGTTTTTAATGCACTTGACCCCGCCAGCGATAACGGGCAGCAGTAAGCTGGGAAACTGAGAAACTGGGAAACTAGGAAACTGGGAAATTGAGAACTGAGGCTGCAGTCAGCTGCCTGCCAGCCGCAATAAACTGGAAAAGTGCAGCTTGGTCCTTTGGCTCCTGGCGGCATTTGGCCGTGACTGTGACTATGAGTGTTTGTTGTGTGTGTGTGTGTGTGTGTGTGTGTGTGTGTGTGTGTGTGTGTGTGGCAGTGTGTGTGTGTGTGTGTGTCAATGGCATGCTCCATTTATGCACTGATATACGGAATTATGCTGAAATCACGTTCCCACACAAACCAGCTAAAAGAGCCCGCAGAGTTAGAGGATAAGAGCTCGAGCTCGAGCTCTCTTATCCTTGCAGCAGCCGCTGCTGAGCTGCTGCGTCGAAAATCTCAGCAGGAGCCCCTAAGAAAAGTGCTTCCTGCATAAGCGATTTTCTCTGCTACTACTTAGAAGAAAATTTGTGTGTGTGTGTGTGTGTGTGTATTTGCTTCCTTTGATGTTTGTTGTTCTTGCCCCCGCTGCTCATACTATTTATTTTCACTTGAAATGCTTTTACTATTCACATGGCACAGTCGAGTCTACTCTATGCACACACACACAGCGTATGAAAAACAAATTGTCTATTTTGCTTACTTAAAGAAATCGATATAATATCCTTTCATCCAAAAACAATTTGCCTGCGGCACTCGCATGTTTAACTGATTTAAAAATAATTCTATTGTATTGAACAACACGACATTCTGTCATGTGCACACATTTCTGTCTTTAGATAATTGGTTCTAGATATATATAATTAGTTGAATATGAATAGGCTTTGATATGCTCGCTGTGCTGACTAAGTAGCTTATTAAGTCAAATAATTACAGTCGATCAAATCGTATGGGTTGAAGCTATCATAATTTGATTTAGCTAATTATATTATATTGTTATGTGACGACAATAGAACATGCTTTAACATTTTAAACTTCAAGTTTTAGCAGTTTGAGTTGCAAATTGACACATTCTGGGAATTTATATATATTTTATGAGTTAATGATATCCTCAACTATTACCGAGTGAGTGTACTCAATGGTCAGTCAATTTAGCTGGCACTTAAACTAAACAATAAATCAATTTATGCGCCTACTTTTATATGAAAACAATATCCTACAGACACCTTCAGTTAGTTGCAGCTACAACTTTATGACTTTCGTGGGCGATTTAACGATGACACGTCTTGGATTTGGGTTTTGGATTCATTTTCAGCTTCATCTGCATTGGGAATCTGCTGTAAATGAGTCGGTGATTTGGTTAAAATGCCATCATTGATGCCAATCAATCGACTATTTTATGGTTTCTACATTTTTTTCTGCCAATTCACAATCAAATTTTGTCTTTTTTGTGTTTGTAAGTTTGAGAAAGAGACAAAGACTTGGCCCAAACCCTGTCTACCTTGTGCTTAGGTCATGACAAATGAAAAAGCAGTTGGTTTGGCAGTTCTTTGGCAGCTGGCTGCCAGTTTATCGCTAGATGGGCGTGTTCACAAAATCACCTCCCTAAGGATGACAATGACACGGCCAAAATCAAATCATTGTCTTATTCGCTTCAAATTAACTCTCAGTGGTTGGCAGGCAAAAGGATGCTGTGTAATAGAGATTTATCAGTCACATTATCTATACATCAATCTTGTCAAAAAACGTCTATACTTAGACATATACTTAGTGTTAGACAAATGTGTGTATTTTAGATTTATTTTTTTTTTTACAAAATATTGAGCCGATTGATGGTTGAGCTTTTTTGTTGCTTATCAACAAAGCGGCGCAATTAATTTGATATAAAATATAAAAACAGAAAACAAATCAAGTTTGCTCGACACACATGAAAGTGACGGCAAGGCAATAAAATATATAAATTTAAATATGCATACATATACGATATTTATATCACAGTGTGTGTGTGTGCTGCAAAAGGCAAATTTAATTTTCATGCATATTTAAAAGACAGTGTCTGAAAATTTACGAGTTCATCAAGTGTTTGTTTCCGTTGAATATTCATGACTTTGCAACATAAAATATATAAAAAAAAAACAACACTTGCATATTTCAAAAATTTAAATTTCAAGTAAAACTAACAACTGTAAAGCTGACAAGAGTCTCAAAGTCCCATTTGTTAATTAAGTTAACAGCGATTAAAGTGAGGCCGTCGCTTGACTTCTTTTGCTTTTTTCTCTTCATTATTCAATTTGCATATTTGGTAGCTGCTGTTTTTAGACTTTTTTTTTGTTTTATCTTTTTCATAAATAAATGCTCTGTCGTTTAGTTTATGTTTATAAGTCTCATAATCTGCTTTTATAGTTTGTTTACTCAATTTTTGTGTAGCTTTTTGACATTTCTCGCTTCAAATTAAACGCAAACAAAGCAAAAAGATGCACACGCCATATTTTATGAACCTCGCCAACGGGCACCTTTTGTTTGGAAAGGGAAAAAGGGGGACGCATTGACGTATAAATATTCTCATATCCAATCCAAATCCCATTCCTATTCCTGTTACTATTCCCAAGTGCAGCGTTAAAAAGCGTGCCATCAGACAAAAACAAAGCCAAAACTAGGGGCGGAAGTGGCCGCGATGCCAAAAAAAAAAAAGTCTAAAACAACAACACTAACAAAACACAAAAGCAAAACAAAATGCAACCAAAACGAAATAATAATAGAGAAAAAAGGCGAATACAAAAATGGAAAATGGAAAATTGTTGTTCCAATTTAGACATAGGGAAGAGGCGAAGGTATAACGAAAAAAAACCAAAAATGTGAAATGAAAAACCCAACAAAAATATGCACATGAATTTAGTTTCAATTTCAATAAATCGCAGCGGCTTTAGAATGCCATAGACATCCTAAAAATACATAACAATTCCAATGAGAAATGAACTCGGTAGCTAAAATAATTTAGCAGGGTGATTGAAAGATGTATTAGTTTTGAATTTAACTATTTTAGTATGTTAAGTTTGAAATGATGGAGAATAGATGAATTATCGTTGTAGATTAACCGAATCAAGTATGATTGAGCAGGGTGATTGAAAGATGTAAGCGCTTAAGATTCAAATATTGTGTTTGGATTGAAATGATTGAGAATAGATTGATGAACGTTTAATGTTAATCGATTCAAGGAGGGAGATTAATAGCCACAAGATTTTGAAGTTAAACAAGTATGGATTGATTGATGATCGTTGCAGATTATCCGATTCAAGTATTATTGAGCAAGGTGATTTAAAGATGTAAGCGTTTAGGATTCAAATGATATGTATTGTTTGGATTAAAATGATTGAGAATAGGTTGATGAACATTGGAGATTCAAGTATGATTGACGAAAGTGATAGAAAGTTATTCACGTTTAGAATTGAACTGGTATATACTGTTCGAATTGAAATGATTGATTGTTGATTGATGATCATTGCAGATTATTCGATTCAAATATGATTGAGCAGGAATATTGAAAGTTGTAAGAGTTCGTAAATGAACTAGCTAGAATTGAAATGATTGAGATTAGATTTATAAATGTTGGAGATAAGCCGATTCAAGTATGATTGAGCAGGTAGATTGAAAGCCTTAAGATTTGGAATTTAAGCTAGTATAAATTGTAAGGATTGAAATGATTGAGGATTGATTGGTGATCTTTTTAGGAGGCGAGATTGAAAGCAGTTAGAGTTTGGAGTTGAGCTAACTATTGATTCATAATAGAAAATTACCTTGTTCACTTAAGTCTTAAGCATGATTGAAAGGAATTTGATTAAAGACTGAGTTTAAGCTGATACAAAAGGGATGCTTGCTAATATTATTTGATCCATTTATAAGCCAACCTCTTTAAAACAAATGAATATCTGAAATCAAGTCTTCGTCTCGCACTCTAAACACAGGAACCCAAGGGAACAAACAACAGCTGATCTCATGTTGCTTCAGTCTATTTGCGTTTTTTTACTTATTTACCCAAAGGTGACTTGTAGCCATCAGCTATTGCATTTTTCATTCATTCCTCTTGCTGTGATTAATTTTTGCCATTCCAATTTTATGCTACAGTCGCTCGGGGTTCACCCTGGCATTTTTATTACGTATTTCTGTAGGTTCCTAGTATAAAACGAGGGACGCTGACAACTGGCGGCTGCCATGTTGTGTAGTTGTACTCCCCATTCATGGGTCTCCTAAGTGGCCTAGTGCGTTTTTGTAGATTTTTTTTATATTTTTTTTTTGCTGGTGTTTTGTGTGCGACGTTATTAATGATCTACAAATTCCCCAGACATTTCATTTCATTTGAAGTTGACACACAAAACGCATGACAACGCGGACAAAAGGGAAAAGGCAATGGTAGCAGGGGCGTGGTTTGTTGGGTGGGGGTAAACTGAAACCAAATGTTAAAATTGTCCAAACACACACAGACACCGTTTGCCACTGCGATCTAACAAAACTACCCAAAAACTATGCCCATTCCAGAGTATTTTTCTATTCTCTGCTGTTTTGTTGCGATAGTGAAATGATTTTGAGTAATTTATTTTATAGTTGCGCTGAAGTATTTATTATTTTGAAAAGCGCTGAACAATGCCATGATTAATTTGATGTCCCCCCACTCACTCCACTGTTTCCTCTGCCTGCGCTTGGGTTGAGCAAGTGGCGCACTAATCCCTTGAAAATTCCTTGCGGCCACGTTCGCAACGAACCTAACCAAACCATCTTCCCTTTTTTTTTTTTTGGGCGTCGATAACGCAACATATTCGGTTTTATGTGGCCCCGTGTTATTTATTCGAATCGGTTTCGCTTAGAGCCAGAACCCCACAAACATATTGCGGCAAAGTCGCCTTTGAAGGCCCCCCCAAAAAAACCAGTAGAGGAACATGCAGTCCCTGTCGCTCTGACTGCCGGCTATAATTCAGAATCAATCGTTATGGTTTTGGCAGCTTGCAAATTTTTCTTTATTATATCATATTAATTTTATGAGTGTTGTTTCTGCCGCTCTTCACAGAGGTCGCCGCCGTCTCAGTCGCCCCAACCGCCCCTCGCAGCTGCTTTATAGCATTTAAAAGATATTTTTCATATCAATGAAGCTTTATTTGGGCAGACCCAACGAGCAGTCAGGAAAAGGCCGGATCCGAGCCCAAAGGCAGCGCAAAAAAAAAAAAAAAGAAGAAATACTTTGCTAAATTTCCTAAAGTCATGCAAACATTTTTTACATATATCGATTTTTGTGCTGCTACACTTTTACTGCTGTTTTTCTTGTTCTTGTTGTTGTTTTTGTTGTTTGTGTGAGCCAGTTTTTTTTTTTTCAAAATTTGCTTGCGTGCTTTGTGGGGAAAGTATGCATACATATTCAGGACTTGTTTCAGCACATTTGTTATGACAGGCTCAAATTGGGTGCTATCAAAATTATATATTATTTTGCATAATATCTTCTTTCTGGCTCGATTTGTGTGCTTCGTGCCTGCCAACGACGTGGCTAGAACAGCTAATTTGATGCGGCATGAGTTTCATGTTCCCCAACGATTAGTAACGAAGTGCGGGTGTACAGAGGTGTAGAGAGTTGCAGAGTAAAGGCTAGAGATACATTCAAAATAGACACATTGTTGCCAATATGCTAACGTCTTCAATTTTCAGGCAGGCAGGCCGAACTTAACAAAGTTTAAACGACAACAACACGCAGCACTTAGACATTTTATTGCAACTATTTGTCAAAGGTGTCGAGTCACTTCAAAAGCAAACTTCCAACTGCTTTTTAGCACTACCAACAATGACAGCCCAGACAGCCCAGCAACTAGGCTCAGACTGCAAGTACTATTTCTAAGATCATAATGGTTTGTCTGACAGCACTTGGAGCAACAATAACGTCAATTTGCGACTTACTTACCGACTTGCCCTGAACTGAACTAAGGTGAACTGTTGCTGCTAGTAAGAACAAACTGTGACCTTTTGAAGGAAGTAGTCAGGAGGGGGTTCAAACCCGTTTACGAGCTGCCATAAACACGTGTAAATCCCGTTCATTATGAAAAAGTCACGATTTCTAGTGTCAATATCGTAAAAAGAACTCGCAAAGAGGCTAAAATAGGGAAAAAGCAAGTCGTTTGCCATAACCATTCTCATGCTCATGTGGGCAATAAAATTGAACTAATTGAAGCTCCCACATATGTACAATATATATATATATATATATATATATATATATAGTATATATATGATAGAACTTCACATACTTCTATGGATCCCGCCCCGAGCGGCGGCTTAACTTATCTATTCGCCTTTTGATACTATAGATATATGTAGACATGCCCTATGCTATGATCTAATCACTTTGAGTGATGTCTCTAACCATCGAGTAGTCCCGATGGGTTAGTGTCCATATCCGTGTCCAATGGAAAGGGGCTATCTATACGCCGCTGCGTGTTCTGTTTGCATTTTACAAATGTCAACAAAAGTCAAATGCACTTTGAGGTTTCTATTAGTTTCCAAAGTAGAAGGTGGAGTAGCTGTTACACTTGAGCTACGAATCAAGCAGTTTCTATGTGATTGTGTGTTTGTATTTGATAAGCGTGGCTAGCCACACGCTGCGCTGCATTTGATGGACAGCGGAGCGGATGCGATAAGTGCAACGCTGTGGAACCTCCAAAAAAAAAACTGGCGACCACCTCGCAAACATACAGTACGAGTTGGAGTTGTAGAGGATTGGATTGGTATTCGCTTGGTTCGGGGTTGAAATTGTGGCTTGTGGCAGGTAATCCATCATAAAATTAGTTTTCTATGCGCACAAAGATTTTTCAACATAGATTATTAAGCGAGCAGCTTGTTATAAATAAAATAAAATGGAAAAATAAAAAAAAAAATATTATTGTACACGTTTATATACGCGTATATATATATGCATGCAGTCGAGTGCACTCTGTGGCTAGTTATTGTTATAAATACGATGAGTGATGTTGGCCAGACATGCCATACAGTTGCCAAACATTTGTATATATAATATCAAAGTGCACAGTTGATCTAATTAATTCATTAGCCGATGGTTGTATAATAATTAAATTATTTAAATTTTCATCATAAAATGCTTTAATAAACCTAATTAAAATCCGTTTAAAAGTGATTCACTTCAATAAACGCATAGTATACCTAATGGACCCTTCGCACAAAATCATTTGTGCATAATAATTTTCATTGAACAATATGCCATACTCAAACCAAATGAAAAGCCAAGAAAATTGCTTAGCTCTGCCACTCACACGCGATTATTTTCCATATTTTATAACTTCCTATGCCGGAGCATAACAAAAAGCAACTTTATTGAAAGCCAAGACATTTAAAGGAAATGCACAAAAAAAAAGAAGGAATATCCAATATGGAGAACTGGCTGGCAATCAAAGTGCTTGGCTAATTTTGAACTTAATTTAGGTAAGATTGTCACTGGCACAGCATTTGGCCATAAGCAATTGGAATCGTATTATGACTCCACTGGGTTCTCGGGTTCTACATGGCTCGTTGTCTGCTCCAACAAGTGAATGGGCTGCTACAGCAATTTGAACTTCCGCCTACGCTTTGATGTTGGGGTAGACCCTAAAAGTCGACAAATGTGCCTGCAGGAAATATTAAAGCTCAAATTGACGACAACGAGTAAACTTCTACATTGAAGACACTGCCAAGTCAGGGGGGGGGGGGGGGGAGTGTTGGCCCAAAGTCAAATAAACGACAGCAAAATAAAATAAAAATCCACTCAGATGACTGCTGAGTAGGGAGCAAGGGGGGGAAGGATGGACGGTACCGAGTCGGGTCATAAATGGGCAGCAACTTGAATCGCAAATTGTCATTGGTCACGTGCAGAGCATTGCTGCTGTTGCTGTTGTTGCTGGTGCTGTTGCTGAAGTTAATGTTGCTGTTGCTTTTTGAAAATATAGAAATAAAGGAAAAATCAAAGACACATTTTGTTGTCGTTTTTCTTCTGCGTTTTGTTGTTGCTACTGTCAAGTGGCGCCTATTAACGGAGGGGCAGGAATGAAGGGAGAACCTTTGCTTGAGTCATTGCCAATTTGTCGCCAGCAATTGTCATTGATGTTGAATTGTTGCTATTGCTTTTGGTGTTGGTGTTGCTGCTGACATGTGAATTGAAGACAATTGAAGTCTTGGCTTAAGTTCAATTACAGATTAGGTTACACAAATCATATAAATATTTAACACAACTTTGCTGCTGTTTGTTAAACTGTTAAAAAAGTTGCTCAGCAAAAGATTGTTCTTAATCGATTATCGAATTGTCTCCTTTTAGATACAAACTAAAGCTGCTCTGCCAAAACTTTTTCATTATAATCTCTTTTTTAGTTCCAATTCCCTATTCAATTCATTTCATTCTTTTCCCCTTATGTAAAATAAAACATAAACATTCTATTTGATTTATTTGCTGATCTGTTTGGATCGTTGCTGTTTGCTGTTGTTTGTTTTACGGGAGGCGCCAAGTTGTTGTTACTTATTTATGGAATGCGACGAAAAGCTCTTGAGGGCAGTTGCTGTTGCTTTCTAATATCCCATTTTACATTTACCATTTCCACAGGCCCCCCGAGGACGTATAACAACAAATGATCTAAATAATTACCTCATGTTGTACATGGAGTTAAAGCATAACTCGCCACATGCAGCCGATTGTCAAAATATTTTCATTTCAATTTCGAGCTGCAGGCTAAATAAATAAATAAATAAATTCTCGTTTATGCTTTACCAACAGCAAATAGCAACAAGGGGAGAACATTGACTGAATGACTGATTGACTGGATAATTGCCCTGCACTTAGTTTTGATTGTTTTGCCAAGCGGTGTAAATGAGCTGTACAAATGGTTGCAATGTTGCTCCAAACATCAAACGGAGTAGTTATACTCTTTTTTTTTAATTTTTTTAAATAAATAAGAAAAAAGAGTATATTGGGCTTGTGAAATGTTCGTCCGTCCATCTGTCTGTCTGTCTGTCCGTCTCTATGAACGCAGTTTTTTTCCACAGCTTTGAAGCTAGAGCAACCAAACTTGTTATGCATGTTGATATATATCTAGGCAGACAAAGTGTCAAGATCTCCCCACCCCTTCATCCAAAAACCGCAAAAATCTATATCTACCACAGTTTTACAGCTAGAGTAACCAAATTTAGCACAAGGGCTAAAGAAAGTTATCAGATCAAAGTTTGACAAAGTTTAGAATGTCTTATTCTCAGGGAAGTGGGAAAAAAGCTTTAAATTCCACTTCTTAAATGAACTCTTATCGAAAACACATCGCACTTAATACACTGCGACAAATTCTACAGCACAATTCCAAGAATTGTTTGCAAGTGACATGCATATTGATGTTCAAAGGTCATAAATTGACTTTTTGTAACCCGAAAGTCTATGAAAGTGTTGTAGCTTCTGCATAGAACGCCCTCATAGTAGATTATTTACAATATTTTCATGTTTTTCATATAAAAGCAACTATGAACATGCCCTACAAAGAGAGAGAGAGAGAGAGAGAGAGAGAGAGAGAGAGAGAGAGAGAGAGAGAGAGAGAGAGAGAGAGAGTGAGTGAGATATGTGAGGCAAAGAGAATTGAGAACAACTTGGTCGTATCATGTTGACGCCCACATTAAGTGGCACAATTATGAGGCGACAACATAGAGTCCAACATCGTTTTTGCTGCAACACAGACTGGGTAGAAAGAAGATGTTGCCGCTTAATTATAGAATACATCATGCAAGAAATTTGTTGCATGCGCCATTAGCAGCAAAGTGTCCATCAGCGTGTGTTTGTAGAATGGAGGGGGTGGATGTGGATCAGAGAAGTCGTTGGCGCAGAGAAACAAATTTGTCAAAATATTGCTGGCTAATAAAACTAAAGCAAACAGATCAAAGCAGATCGGAGACATAAGCCATTACGATGCTACACAACATTGAAATGCACTTTTGGCTGTTTCTCATTCATTCATTCAATCAATGTGTCCAATTCGAAGCGTGTGACAATAAATCTTTTCGCTGGGAGTAGGGGGTGGTGCCCCTTCATTCAATTTCCGCTTTGCATCAAAGTCAAATTGATCGGCAGACCTAACCGACAGATGACAGTTGCAATAGCTCGCCACAGATCATTTGAATACTCATTCGATTCAATTTAATTTCATTTCGATTTCAGTTCGATTTCAATTTCAATTTCCATTTCAAATTGTATTTAGAGTGTGTGAACATTTGTTGTCCGATTGCAATTAGCAATTAAAACGCACTGCCTTTAGCTTTGCCCCCAACTTATTCAGCTGAACAACTCATCTTCATCCGTTACTCATTTGCTGTGCCACAGTTTTTTATAGCTTTGATCTGTTGACCTCATTTCACTTATTTCTGTAGCCAAACAAATTGCATTTGCCCTCAATGAATTAAATCATTCGTTCAATAACGATTGCGTTCATATTTTTTTTGTGGCGCCTCCCAATCCATGCAACATTCGCTAAGTGCGTTTTTGTATATTTTTGGTAGAGGGTAAAGGGCCTTCGATTTGTTACACTGATTTGACACATCTTTCTCGACTCGACTCGTCTATGGCTATAACTAATGGCTATGGCAATTTCTCATGTTCTTGTAAATGTTGCTCGATTGGGGTTTTGTGCTGCAATTTGTTGGAAGAGCTTTGAAATGAATGTGAAACAGATGTAAGAATGGAAGATGTTTTCAAGTCGATTGAAATGAATTTTATTTCAAATTTGGTATATTCAATTTCTGTGTTAGGAATGTAATACTTACGTTTTGAATACTAAAACGATTGCTTCTACTTTCAAATTATAAGACACAATGGTATATAAATATATATTATTAACTTAATGAAGAATAATTTAATAGTGTCTTCAAAAAAATGCCATTTTCTACTTTAAGAAAAGTGGTTTATAAATAATTTTTATGAATTTTTCAAACGCTAAGCTTGCAAATCGATCTACATCAATGAAATAAGCCCCAACAAATCCAGCAAACAATTTCTGTATTATTTGCAAAAAGCGATATGCCAAAATCCATAATACAATATAAGCCACAACAATTTCTGCTACAACATTCCATTCCCTACTTGAATTTTCATTAGCTAATAATAATTCACCCCGCTCGGTCCACTTGCCCCACTTGCCCCACCCGCTGTGGCTTCTTCTTCATTCGTTTCATTTCATATGCAAAGCGTGTGACGTTTGGCGCTTATTACAACAATTAATCGAGCACGGAAATAAGCCCGTATACGGTTTTTGGTAGGGTCTTTTGCAAAAGCAGGGATAGGCAAAAAGTTTAGAGCTATAAAAATGCATTATATTAATTAAATTGCAGCAGACGACGATGTAGGGAAATATAGTATTTTGATAATCTAGTTAATAGATAAATGTTGACTAATATATTTAAAAGCTTAAAAGCAATGCAAACAACAAATGTTTACATTGCTCAGGCACCAAAATTTTGATAAGCATTTAGTGGCAATGGAGGGGGATGAGGTTGGAAAGCGTTGCACATTGAAACGTACATATTGTACATATAGGCACGTACGACACGCCCATTGCCGTTGGTGTAGCAATATAAATATATGGAGAACATAATTTGTATAATTACAATGCTTTGATAATACCAAATACCAATCAACAATAACAATTGTCAAATGGGCTAAGCTACACCCAGTCTCAGGTCCAAACCCAGTTGTAGTCTGAGGGCAACAGCTAATTGCCCGCCAGTGGAGCGACTCATTCAGCTCCACAGCGGGCAGCACGCACAGCGCGACGCCATCGAAGAAGCCATCGATGTCGACACCACGTCGCGAGCTGCGAGCTGCGAGCTGCGAGCTTTGAGGCGCCACACTACGCTCCAAGCGGCACTCGCTGTGCATTGACACTGCCATCTAGCTGCATATGCTCATACATACATATGATGTTGATGATGATGACGACTCCACATCTGAATCCCAATCTGCACAATGGGCGCGGGCTGTGGCAATGCCGTGCTGTGCCATGTGCCGTTAACCGTTCGCTTACCCTTTCAGCGCCAGCTTATCATAAAAGGAAATCAAGCTGTCAGTCAATTTATAGCTATAGTATAGCTCCAAGTATACAAAACAAGTTACAGATACGCACGCATAGCCAGCACAAAGCCCCAGACTGAGAACAGAAGCCTCACGCACAATGTCAAAGTTCACATATTTCAATTAAGTGCGTCCCAGAACGGGACAGAGCACATAGGGGGCAGGGAAAGGGGGAAGCCAAGTTACAGTCGACAACTAAAACCAATTTTCTTTAATTCCATTTATCATTTGCATTAATTTTCATCTGTACTATATATATGTCTATAATTTAATTGATATATTCACTCAACCATATTAATTGCTTGCCTTGCAGGTCCTCTATCGGAGGTACTGACAGCCGTTGGTTCGGAGGTGGCGCTGCCTTGTGATCTAATGCCGGGCACAATGATCGCTGATAAGGTTCAACTGGTCATATGGTATCGTCAGGGAAATGTGAAGCCCATCTACACGTAAGTACTGCTTTCGAAATAGAATGTAATCAATAATTGAATAATCGGATGATAGTTGAAGTTTTGCCCAAAACGTGGGGCATGAGTTTTTCGAAAACGCTGATTTATATATATGTACGCAATTTTTACATAAATCTTTAAAAATAGATATACATACATAAGTTTTCAAACAGTTTTTCCATCATTTACTACTCTTGTGGCTGAAACTTTCTAGAGCTGCGCTTTTATCATAATTGAAAACAGCTGTTTGTTAGTTCACATCTGAATTCGTCAATCTGTTTTAAAAACAAATGATAATCAGGTCTGTTCTGAATTCAGTACGGTTTTGAAAAGTAAAAACGAATGAATTGGGAACGATTTACGAATTACTGTTCTGATTTCCATTCGGAATTTTCTCTTTTTCGAAACCAAGTTCGTAATTGCGTTTTCATACGAAAAAGTCTATTTAGTTGTCATCTAGAAGGCATTGCTGAATCGAGAACAGTTACGTTTTCGTGCACGTTTTTGCTTCTGTTTTACATATTGTTTTTCAATTTAATATTGCAAATGTTATTTTACTTTAATCTAATGAAATATTGACTAATACTTTTCTAAATATGATGAAGAGTTTTCGAAAATTGAGTTTAAGAATTTGTTTTTTGAATTCCTGGCAATTACTTTTCAATCCGCAGTCAAAAAAGTAAAACTTTTAAAAACGCAAAAGTTTGACGTTTTGAGTACTTAAGAATAGCAAGCAGTTCCGCTATCGCAAATTTCGAACGGAATACGAATTCAGAACAATCCTGTTAGTCATGAATTCTCTTAATATTCTAAATTACTTGAATGCGGATAAAAATCTCTTACTTAAAGTCATTTAAGCCATTTAAGTATTATAACACCCCACAAAGTTAAGAAAAAAAAAACAAAATTGACTTAAATATGGATATTTTTTTTTAAATACATTTTTAACAATGCCAAAAATGACAACATCGCTGTCTATCAATGACAAAATATTTGAGCACTCTCCCTTATGGAGTCGAGTATAATCAATGGCTTTGGTTTTTGGTTTGATTCCCAGTGCTCTGAGCCAATTATGAAAAGCTGAAGATGACGACACACGTGACTAGGTGCGCTCATTATAAATTCTATTAACGTAAGGCATTTATGTTGAATTTGACGATATAAACATTACTTACACGCATACGGGTATATAAAGAGCGCCATGTAAGTACGTGCATCTGTTGGCCTGTTATAATAATATTTTTTAAAATTTTTTGTTGAGTTTGAGTTTAGAGGGAGAATGAGCAGGTAACAAGCTTCAGTCTCGAATCCAAACGAATTTAACAAGACAGGCAATCAGAAAATATGTAAGGCGTTGTATGTCAAATGTTGGCAGGTTGGCACTAGATGGGTGGTATCTTATATATGTGCGTATATATGTATGTATATATAAGCTTGTATCTATTATATATACATGTCGTTGGATGGAAAGACTCAACTGGAGCTCAAAGGAACATGGCATAGCGTGAAGCGGATGAAAGCTGATGGACTGACGCTCACTAGACTAGAAATTGATTTTGCATATACTGAGAATACACACACACATATACACACACGCACACACACACATTTTACAGACTCCAAGCAATATCGATTATGCCCAAGTCAAAGTGTCAAAGTTAAATGTGCACTCATGTGGTTCAATTGATTTTACAGTATCAACTCGCTGTGGTGACTGCAATTACAGTTGCCAGTCCCGCTTTAATGGCCACATAAAGTTTACGACCTGTCCCATCGAACATCGAATATCGAACAGTCATCACACCTCGCACCTCGCCGAAAACAGTTCTGGAAAAGCTACCAAATAAAGCGTTTTTCTCTCATGTCCATGCTTGTGCCGTGGCCCGTGCCCGCATTTTTTATTGTTTTCCATCAATTTTCATTTGCTTTTTCTACACTTCATAAATTTTCGTTGTTCTGTTGTTGTTCTGTAGAACGCTTTTAAAAGCACGAGAGTGAAATTTCCATATGCCAAAGAGGTCGCAAGATTAATTACATAAGAAGTTTTGTTGCCCAATTGTTAAGCACCCAGGTACAACAGTTTCAACGCCCTTCCAATCAATGACCTTTGGCTGCCTAGGGCGCATATACTTATAAGAATATGGAGTCTATTGTGGGTGGAGTGGGGTAACGCACATTTTTGGCTGCGGAACCTAATTTAATTATCTTTAAATGCATTAACAAATAACCATCCATCATGTGGCACTTACTCGTACTCCTGTTATTGTTTCTGCTACACATTGCAATCAGTTTGAATTTTTTTGGAATTTTGGTGTCCGGGTGACTCATGGTTGCATTTGTATACTCCTTGTGATAAATCACCAGCGGCATGAGGGCTGAGCTGATATGCATAAGCTTTTGATATATTCAAGATGTGCGATAATCTAGGGGAAAATGCTTTGATATCAGGCGATCATAAATAACTCACTCTGATTAGGGGTTAAGTGAGGCTGGACAGGCCAACGAATGAACTTTAAATTCTAATATTAACATTTAATGAAGGTCATATTTGAGAAATTTAGAGCAATTTTATCAATTTAATTGCCAGTTTTAGTATTCCATCAATTGTTAAATTTAACAATCTGTTTTTGAATGTAATTAAGCTTCCTTATTCAAACTCACCAATTTTGAGATTTAGTATAGTATGTCTCTGTCATTCTGTCCAATTCCTATCAAAGTCCGACGACTATATCTTATAACTGTCATCGATCCAAATGTCAGTTTTTATATTGAACACTTTTCTGCCAAAATAAGTGCATTTGCATTCCATTAAAGCTACGTCAATATGCACTCAAAAAAAAACATACTCAAATTGAAAAATCCGCATGCATATGGAAATTTTGTGCATTAACTTAACAAAAATATATGGTTTCATATAAATGGAAGCATCTATTTTTTATGATAGGAGCCACAAAAATAATACATTTTAATGGCTTTACATTTGGCTATTTAAAGCTGCTTAAATGTTGGCACAGTGAAAAAAGCATTCAATGATGCTGGCAAATAAAGTGAAAACACAAAAAGAGAAAAATTGAAATGGAATCTGCTTAAAAAATAAACACAAAAAGCAAGCGCTAAATTGATCAATTAATTAATTGAAGCAAACTATAAAATGAAAAACGCAGGCGCAGCCAACGAATTAACATAAACAGCGAAATTTATTTTGGTTGCCAACATTTGTGGGGGAAAACCCGAGACCAGAAACAATGACAACAACAAAAAGCAGGTCTTAAGGGCGAACACAAAAAGGGCAACGAAAATTCGGAAACAAAATAAAAAGCCAAAACAAAACATGTTAGAGCGCTGCAGTCGGGTTCTCTCGACTGCGATATACTCTGTTTTCTGTACGTTTAATAAATTACATTTTTGTAAAAACTACTTATATACTTATAAACTGTCCTTAAACTAAAGGTATAGTGAGCTTGGTTGAGTTACTTTAAAAAACAAAAACATTTCTCATACAAAAACTTATTTTCAACCGATTGTTCCTATGGCAGCTGTAAGATATAGTAGTCCGATTTTGATGAAATTTTATCAGCATGTATAAACTGTTCTCAAGCTTAGGTAAAGTTTGGCTGAGTTATCTTGCAAAACAAAAAGTTTTTCATAAGAAAACGTATTTTTCAACCGATTGTTCCTATGGCAGCTATATGTTGTAGTGGTCCGATCTGGAAGATCTTAACAATTTGTCTGCCTGTTGTATATACTACCATGTATACCAAATTTGATTGCTCTAGCTTTAAAGCTGTGGAAACAACCTGCGTTCATACAACCTACATACATACAGACGGACAGACGGACGGACAAACATTTCAGAAAACCCAAAATACACTTTTTTTTTCATTTTGGAATACAGAGTATACAAATAACAAAAAACAAATTAAAAATTTACAAGTGTCATCAAATTAAGTGCCATACACATAAAAAGCCAATCTAATGTGCCAGGGGAAAATTGGGAAAACGAATGGAAAACAGAGAGAGAGAGAGAGAGAGAGAGAGAGAGAGAGAGAGAGATGGAAAACTGGCAAACTATTTAAATGTAACCATTTAAAATGTTTTAAAAAATGAAAGCGCCACAGAACTAAAATGTTACGAAAAATCGAAAGTTCTGAAATGCACTTTGGTTTATTTACGATTGGTTCTTTCTGCTGCTGTTTGGCTGTAACTTTTGGGCGTTGACATTAAATGCCACATTTTGTCAAAATGCATACAGACAGACCATAAATAAAAAACGTTTGGTAATAACAATAAAATCTGTTTGCCCGTTTTTTTTTTTAATTTCCATTGTTGGTAACATATATAGTTGTGTTTGGACTGCTGTTCTGATTGCTGGGGAAAGTTAATGAGACATTCTATTTTTACGGTTGTTGCGTCTGAATTTTGTTGCATTTTCAGCGATTTTTATTCTCATTTAATTTCTGATTTGACACAAATTTTTTTTAAATTTTTTATTTAGCTATTTATTTCTGTTGTGCTGTCTTAATTGCTGCCAAATCAAATCGATTGATGACAACAAAACGAACGCTGAGTAGAATGTCTGGCATGTGCACTAATCTCTGAGGTGTGCCAAAGAGAAGTTGTCATTTCAAAAAAGATATTTCTTGTGAAAGACGTGCTTGGGATTTGATTAGACGATAAATATATTCTTCGAACTTTGTACTCAAAACCTACTTGAGTTTTTTTACTCCCTGTGCCCATTAAAAATAGAAAACAGGCAGTTATAGAGTACTGCAACTGTAACAGCTATGCGATTTTCCGAGTTGGGTGCAGAGAGTTTCATAGTCGGGTACATTAGACGAGAGCATTCTTAATTGTTTAGCTTTAAAATAACTTCTTTATCATAGTAGCTTTGACAAATTCATTTTTTTGTTGAATTTTGCTTATAATTCTCAACCAGTTAAACCAAACGCTTGGTGTAGTGGTCGACTGAAACTGTTCAAGAGCTAAAAATCTTTTTTTTGTTTTTTATTTGATTGATTGATTCCTGCGTGCAAAGTCATCTTATTTATTTTTTCATTTTCAATGTGTCATCTTCATCAATAATTCCTTATACCAGTTGAAGAGTTCGCTAATCATTTACTCACATTTGAAATCCTCACTGCTTTCCACTTTTAAAAGATCCTTGTTAACCGCTTTGTGAACCCCTTTTGGGTTTGTTGCATGGCTATCCATTGGCGATTTTGTTTGGTATTGAAACTTCAACCAAATGTTTAGTAAAATCAGATATTATTGTGCCTGCGTACTCATTGCCTTTTCCGATATCGGAAGTGGGCCAATGGTATCAATTATTACTGTATTTCCCGCATTTCATTGCGAACGGGTAATAAAAATCAAAGTTATTGACGAATCTGTATCATCCCGTCTCGGAAGGCAGAAACTACAGTTTGACTGTCACTGTACACGTTAAGTGTTGGGAGCAGGGAGTTTCATAGTGCGCATGAGCAATCTTACTTGTTTAAGTGTAATTTCCTTATATTAACTCTAAACAAGCTACAATATTTGTCATTTCTTCTATTTGTGCTATTAAGAATAAATGTACAATCGATCTGAAAAGATCTTTAAAGCATAGACTATCTATATTTAATTTTAAACAGACTAAAATAATGCCTAACCGATCAAAAATGTAGACAAGCAAGTAAAATGATGTAAAGTAATTTATAAATTCACTCACTGAATACAATTACATTTGAAAAGCGCTTAAGTGACATTTGAAATATGTAAATTTACAATAATCTAATTGAATGTTATTCTTGAATACCCCTCGAACAGCTTTGATGCCAGAGGTCGACCGCTACATCAGGCAATACCCTGGGCGGATGAGAGTGTTTTCAACAAGAAGGCTCACTTCTACTATGACACAAATCCTCCGGCTTTACGCATCAAGAATATTCAGACCACAGATGCTGGGCTCTACAAATGTCGCGTTGATTTCCATAAATCACCAACGCGCAATTGGCGCATTAATGTGACAGTTTTGGGTAAGTAAAAGCCACACCCATCCTCTTTCTTCGAGAAAGTAGCCTTAAATCTGCAAACTTATTCTCAATTTGTTTCTTTTTGTTATTTCACTTTCATTTTGCAGTTCCACCCACCCAATTGACCATATTGGATCACCATGGAGCGGCTGTGCGCGACCAGTCTGCTGGGCCCTATCTTGAAGGAGACAGCATCAACTTGACCTGCCTGTCCAGCGGCGGAGTGCCACCTCCTCGTGTATCCTGGTGGCGTGAACACGCTCTGGTCGATGACTCCTTTCAGGTGCTCCCGGACGGCTCGGTGCGCAATGTGCTGCACTTGAAGAATATACAGCGCAAGGATCTGCTAACGGTAAGTGGGCAGATGAGTCCAAAAAAAGTTCTTAAGCCTTATTTACGAGCAGTCAACAAAGACTCGCAGCTTCTATAACCCATGTACAATAGCCAACGCTGGCCATTTATTTCGGTTAGCCACAAAAGCAGCGCCCCATTAATGACAGCTCTCGGTGTGGCCTCTCTTCGAGCTCTCTTCATTCTGTTCGTGGCCAACAGGCGGGCCACAATGGCTAATAGAAATCAAAGTGCCTGGGAATTGAATGCAGCCGCGACTGCATTGGGAATTGTTCAATGCGACGCTGCCAGTTGGCCAGTTCTCAGTTCCCAGTTGGTCTCTGTTGATTCTAAGCCGATTTTAGTTTGCTTCATGTAATGAACAATATTGTTAGACCGCTAATCCAGCGATTCAGCATTCAGGCACAGCGGCTCCCCCATTGCGGCCCCACTTGTACAAATTGTGGAGCATTGTGAATGGCGACCATTGTGTTCAGCCAGCGCCTTGTGAACCAAAAACCAAATTAATGCTGGTCTAGAAATCACTTGAAAACTTGTGCGGTGTAATACCCAAAATTATTAGTTCACAACACAATGATGGTTCTAACGTCATTTTCAGTTAGCTGAGGAAGCTCAGCATTTGATAAATCTACACTGTCTGAAAAGGCATAAGAACAAATCAAATGGTTATGTTTTGAGAACTCAAGAAACCAAAAATATTGTACAACTTACTGAATGACTCATGCAATAATACAAATGACATAATACTACTAGAAACACGCTACACAAGACTTCGTTTTTCAACTCGTTTCTTAACTTTTGGTGCATTTATCAAGTTCAAAAAAGACTGAAATTTTCTTGATTTTTTTTGACATTCCAAAACTTTGGTCAACGTCAAATAGAACATGTTTTTAAGTACTTGTTCAAATTTATTCATTAAAACAGATTGAATAATAAAAAAATTATAGTCGAATTTCTGGAAGTCCTTTATTTCAAACTGCCTGCGGTGCACATCATATTCATATATCAATTTTGATTTCAGTGACAAGCTTTTACTATTATTAATAAGTGGTATAAATTTAGTGTTGATCGGATAAATAGTTTTTGTAGTAATCGTGTCCAGCGCAAAGGTCCTTTCGAGAAAACATGATTCTGAGATAATCGCGTTTAAAGTTTCAAGTTTGTTTCTGTGTGCTGTGCAGGTAGTGCGCTATTAACAGCTATAACTTTGGTTCTAATGTTGCGATTGTTATGAAATTGTGAGAGTATTCTCAATAGTACATACTTTAAGAGCATGCAATGAAAAAATCGATTTTTTCATCCATCAGAAGTGTTTATAACCCCTTAAAAACACTTGATATTTACAATATGTTTTCTTTGACGTTACAATCTTTATCTGGATAAACTCTATGCCTATTTCCACTTTAACATAATTAAAAGCTTAAAAAAAAATCATCTCAATGGGCATTTAAAACCAACAACACTACAAAGCAATTCCAATAAACAAGCAACAAACAAATGTTGCGTATATTAGCAATAAACACATCGGGACAAATGATGACCTACTGCGACCTCACCTGTGACAAATAATATTGTATAATCGAAAGAAAATTTATGACCTAATTTCCCAGCCAAAAAAAGAGATAGAATGAGACTGGACAGCGAGTCGAGCGTTGCGTTTTAATTTTCCCGAAGTTATGCAAATATTTTTATTAGACATAGCTACAATTTTCGTGCCTCAATAAAATGTTCGAATTGGAAACGTATATGGCCAGAAAATATCGAATTACCAACAACAACAACAACAACTAGCCAGCTACAAAATTTATGATATTAATAGAGCTTTAGCCTTTCGAATTGCCTACGTTTGGAACGAAACATAATTGATTAGGATTTTCTTTTTTGGGGTGAACAGAGTTGCTTTTAGTGTGTGCGTGTTTGAGTAGCATTTCATGCAATTAAAATTAAATGTTCAGCTCTCTTGTTCAGGCTTGATTTATCATCTTGAAGACTTCGTGCTCTCATTATCGCCAATATATTTTATCGCATATTGTTATTAATTGAAGGCCAATTATGTTTATGTGCATAAATCAACCTATTGTTTTCTTCTTCTTCCTTTACAGATGTACACCTGCCAGGCGACAAATGGCCATGTTGTGCCGGCCTTGGCCAAAAAAGTTATCCTGGATATGAACCGTAAGTTGAGGGCAATCATCTTTAATATGCATGTCCCGTTTCGTATTACAATTTTATTTAAATTATGCAGAAGTGCCCCACTCAAATGTTGCACTCTATCTGTGCTTCTCTTTGTGTTTGTGTTTGTATTTGTATTTGTATTTGTATTTGTATTTGTGTTCATAATTATGTTTATGGCTCCACGTGGGCGTTTGCCAAATGTCAACAGTTCAAGGCCGCCTCGTCAGTTGTGGGGTGTAAAGAGGTGGTATGGGTGTACGGATAGTGCAGAAGTGGGCGGCTTTTGCATGGAAATTAATGTAATTAAAGTTTTTGTCATTGTGCGCGTAAACTCGTGTATAGTCCAATATTTATGCATTTATGACAGCGAAACAACTAAAATGGGGGCTTGTTCTACTTTGCGAATATGCTAATCGCATTGTGACTCCCAGGAGTGAAGAACGTTGAAAACAACTAAGGAACTTTGTAGTTGAAAGATCCTGACTGCCAAATTGTCTGCTTATAGCATATTTAATAAGTTTATTGCCAGGGGTTGGAAATGTGAATAATTAGTTGGGTAAAGCTTTTACAACAACATCTTTGCACTTTACGATCATATATACCACAATTAGTTGCACTTACTTTAATATTTTGGTAAAAATGAGATATGCGAACATTTTACAAACCCTATGTACTCTTTTTCCCTGTGAGAGCGAAGTATAAATATGCGAGTAGGTATGCATGTCATTATAAGTTGGTTGTAAAGTGGATTCAAGAATACACAAAACAGCAGATTACAAAGAAATTTCAGTCGATAACTAACCTTTCTCATGCTATGAAACTTACCACTATATATATGAAGAAAGATATTTTATTTAAAAGTATCATGTAGAAGGATATTTAATGAGCACAAGGTGAAAAACTGCAAATAAATATTTCATAAAATTATAAGGTTATTAGTAAAATAGGCTACATTAACAAGAGTTGCAGACTACTTGTTCTACCATTATCCATTATCGCTTTATTTTTATTTATTTTAATTTCAATTTTTATTGTAGATTAATGGCAGTCAGCGAACAAATTAAAACAATGAATGACAAATTAAGTTTAAAAGTAAATTCAAAATTAATTATCAATTAAAGTTATTAAGCTTAAAACTAATTTTTACAATATCTGGGGCTGTTTAAATTCAAGTGGTTCAACACTTATTGCAAGGAAAAAACCCCAATCAAACCAAAAGCAAAAAGTTAGTAAGAATAAATGGTCAAAATTTTAATATAAGTTCAAAATACAAAGATAAACAGGAAGCTATCTATAAATAAGACAGGAGTTAAGTTGTATGTTTTGAAAATCTTATAATAATTATAATATAATATACTAAAAATGGTTTTGAATAGAATAGTTTGTATTATAGGTTCGAGGAGTAAGAAGGAGAATGGTGCTAGTACTCCTGATAGGAACAACAAAACTTATTTGGTTGATTAATTCTGTCGAATGAATTTTGGCCTTAATTAGTTTGTGCAAATAGATTACACTTAACCAGGCTCTACCTTCAGAAAGATAGGAAAGATTAATTATTTTATTTATTAAATTTTTTATTTACTAAGTATCGAAAACTGCATATGCGTCGTAGAAATATTGGAACATGAGCATTGTATAATCAAAATCTTATCATTTCCAGAATTAATTTCCCAATTTTTGTATTTGAATATTTTCTTTCCCCCTAATAGTACCTCCACTGAGTCTACTGCTGCAAGGACTCAATCATGCAGTTATCGCTGGCACAAGGACCCATGTGACCTGTACGGCAATCGGAGCACGTCCACCACCGCACATTATCTGGTCTAAGGCAGGCCAGATAATGAAGGGCTCTTCACAGTCGGTAAGTAAACAGCTAAAACTGATTATTCCAACCAGCCACAACTTTATTGCGTTATGAACACAGACTGCCTCCGATGGTAATACGACCATATCCGAGCTGATGCTCATACCTGTGCCGGAGGACAATGAACGTCAAGTTGTCTGCTCCATTGCACTCAACTCTGGCATTACATCGCAGCAGTTGCATGAAGGCGATACGACGGTGATGACAACCCTGGGCAATGGCAACATGGGCCTATACCTGAAGGACTCCCGTGTGCTCAATGTGACGCGTAAGTTGAGGTGTAGCTCATATTCGACATAGACAGTAGAATTTCTTCATTCTTCATGCAGATGCACCTATTGTTAATCTGAATTTGGGCGCTCCACTTGATCCCAACAATCTGTTGAAGGGTTCCGATGTTTATCTTGAGTGTGATGTGCGTGCTAATCCCAGTATTACCCGTGTTGAATGGTACCACAATGTAAGTATTGAATGTAACTCCATGTTGTAAAGGGATATATCTTCATCATCTATCATGCCACAGGACAAACAGTTGCACTCTTCACGCGGCATCATTATTTCCAATCAAACCTTGGTTCTACAGGGTATCTCCAAGTCGTCGCATGGCCAGTACTTTTGTCGTGCCACCAATCTACAGGGCAGCGTGTCCAGCAATGAGGTTTACCTAGATGTCAAATGTAAGTGTCCAACATGCGACCACTACTCGACCAAGCACTCGACTTTATCCTGCACCCTTGGCTTTTGCTCCGCTCTGCCACTTTACCCCCACAGATCCGCCCGTGTGCAAGTCGGACTCGACGATTATACGTGCCGCACTCAAGCAAACAATCAACATTACCTGCGAGGTGGACGCCAATCCTCTCGATAATCTAAATTACAAGTGGCACTTCAACAACTCTCTCGAGAGTCTCGTCGAGCTGCCTGTGCTCGCACAGCTTCTGCCCGTCACGCTGCCGCTGCAGTTACCTTCCGGTGCCGGCGGATATTATCAGCGCAGCAAGCGGAAGCACACACATGGCAGCCAGCATCTGCTCCACGGTCGACATGGACGCGTGGCCAGCATTGTGGACATGACAGCCGCCGTTCGCTTCGAGGATGACTATGAGCAGGAGCGTGAGGCGGCGCAAGAGTACGACAGCTATCAGGATTACATGGAGCCACCCTACACGCAAATGGTTTACTCCAACATGGTGCACAAGAATCACGTGGAGAACAAGCAATCACAACGCAAGCAGCAGCCACAACAGCAGCAACAACAACAACCCGGCGACGCCTCCAGTCTGCATCACAGCAGTGCAACCAACAACGTGCAACTTGCAGAACGCAAGCGTCTGGCAGCGCTGCACAAGCAGCAGCAGCAGCATCATCGACAGGTCCTGGCCACGCCCACGACTACATCAGCGCCTCCTTTGAACAATGTCTACAGCTACCATGTGGACAGCTACGAGAGCTTTGGTGCCATTTCCTGTGTGGCCAACAGCCCCATGGGGCACAGTCAGCCCTGTTGGTATCACATACAGCCGGCAGGTGAGTGCATCGTGTTTACTGACTCAGTCACTCAGTCAGTCAGTCAATCTGTCAGTTAGTTTAAAGTTGCAAAAACCAACAAATATATATATTTTAATTAATTTGGCATCGAGCATGTAGCGTGGAGAGTGAGCATTTCAACACATCGACGTGCAACATGTTTACTCAATTCGGGCGCGGCTGCGGTTGTTGCACGTAACGCGGCCAAGTGGCAAGCATTTGGTGCGTGAATCTCAGCGAATGTTATTTACATTTGACTGCGATGTGGCAATTTTATGCGTTGCAATTGTTTCTCGTTTGGTCTGCGTATATCGAAAGTGTCCCCATGTCCAACTGTCCAACTGTCCTCGTGTCCTCCCATTGTCCCTGACAGCCATAAAAGCCACATTTACCAACTGTCATGTTGTTGTTGTTGTTGTTGTTTTTGCTGCAGCTTCAATCTGTGTCGCCAATAATCTGATAATCAAATGCAATAAATTGCATGGCCCATCATTTATTTACCTATCGCTCGTGGCAGTTGCCGTTAAATGAAAATACGCTAAAGGCCTTGGCCTGAAATCTACAAAAAATTGCAGTTAAAATCAAACATGTGTCAAGGTTTTTATTGAAGGTTAAAGCGTTAAGCGTTAAGCGTTGTGCAAAGTTCAAAGCCATAAACTTATATAATTTATATATTCTATCAACTTATGTCATTTACCATCACTTTTATACAAACTGCAGATCTGCCCGAACCCGTGAAAAACTGTACGGCTTTTAATGCCACGGCCAACTCGCTGCAAATTCAATGCACACCTGGCTATGATGGTGGCATTCCACAGCATTTCCATGCTCAGGTCTACGATGAGCTCACCCGTCAGATACTCTACAATGCGTCCTACAAATACCCGGAGTTTACAGTGAAGCGTCTGCCTAGCGATTCGGCATTTAATATACGTGTGACAGCCGTGAATGCCCAGGGTTCCAGCAAGGTAGCATATCGTGTACGTGGACGTACACTCTCCGCCCCTCTGTTACGAACAGGTAAGGAAACAATGCGTAAACCAGCAATCTGGTTGCATGCTACCGCTTGTGGCATACAATTTGACACATGCATCCAAACATGTCATTGGCATACTTTTATTTACACCTCTGTAACCTTCTCTGCTGACGTTGTTGTCGTTGTCGTTATTGTTGTTGCAGCATCCTCTACGGCAGTGCTGGTGCAATTGACGCCCCTGCTGGGCGCACTAGTTGGCGTCATTGCAACACTCTTTTTGGTGGCCATTTGCGTGGTGATCTTTATTAAATTCCGCAGCAAGCGAAGCCGTCGACACGCGAATGGCGATGCCACCACAACGGAAGCGGACAAGGGCAGCGCTGAGCCGCTTTCGCGTAATATGGGCAGCCATTCAAGTTTGGAGGACAAAAACCCGGATGTTGTGCCCCAGGAGGCAAACAGCGAGGATGAGTTCCATCTGGAGGAGAAGGCTTTCGACCGTTTGAATATGGAATCCCAACGCATTTTGTATACGCCACCCACGCGCATCAACACCGCCTCACCGCCACCACCCTCGCTGTCGCCCACATTTGGCAAACAGGTGAGCCACAAGAGATAATTTACGATTTTGGAATTTCGCATTTCTGACCCCTTCGCTTGCTCTGCTAGTTGTTTCTATAGCTGTGGTTGCACCCACTCTATACACCCACTAATTACAGCCACAAACCGAGAGACCATAATATTAAAAGCCAATACCTCAAGCTATGCACCTCCCCCCCTACATTCTAATGAATCTGTTGTTGCAAGACTGCCATGGCATATTTGTTATGCAGATGACTAACTAAAATAAGCAGCAATAATAGTTGAAGCTGTTGCATACTTTCAAACTCAGGGAAAACTTTTATGTTGCATACTTTCAGGGGCTTTAAATAAACATGCTCAACAAGGAATATATACAAATTTAGAAAACCTTTCTTGTTTTTTGATTAAATGAAAGACTTTCTATTGTTTTAGATCTTTTAATCTCAAATAGATTAATTTTATTACGGGTTTTCCGTAGTTGTCGTAAATCGCAGTCTGGAACAGCGTCCAGCTGCAACTTAATTATCGGAACTTTTGAGCAAGTTTTAAATTGTATTTCATGTGCGATTCTTAATTGATAACTAAAATTTAGGTCACAGTTTTCTTTCGAATCTTTCTCTAATGACGTTTTTCTTACAATACAAGCATTTTATGTAACATTTTTATATTGATAATATTACTATTCGCTTAACATATACTTTAAGGGGTTATGTACACTTGTTCCGCGAAAAAGATGCAATTTTCGACACCTTAAAAAATGTTTATTCCAAATCTTTTGTCAATATCAAATAGAACATGTTTTTCAGTAATTGTTGAAATTTTTTCATAAAAAAAAGGTTACTAGGCGAATTCCTGGAAGTCCTTTTCTCAAAGGTCTTTTTGAGAAAACATGTTTCTGAGATAATCGCATTTAAAGTTTCAAGTTTGTTACTGTGTGCTGTGCAGGTAGTGCGCTATAAACAGCTATAACTTCAGTTCTAATGCTCGGATCGTTATGAAATTTTGTGAGAGTATACTCAAAAGTTCATATTTTCAAAATACGCAGTAAACAAAAAATAAATGTATTCACCTATCACAAGTGTACCCCTTAAGAAAACATCCACCTATATATATAAACAATATGATATAACATGTTCACACTTAAATTCACGATAGTTTTGGTATGCACACATACTTATTGCCAAAAGGAATCGAAAGTTGTCACATAAAGGTTCAAAATATAACGAAGGATGTTGATTAAAGCCAACTTTTGCATAGTAAAAATAAACATAACGTGCAACAAAACACTCTTGCTTAATAAAAAAACAATTTGTGTTGCCAATCAAAGCAGTTATAGATCTAAAAAATTGCGCACATACATACCTACTTATGTTATTTCTCGAAGTTATACCTACTAACCTAACAGATTACCTTGTCAAATGTTTAGCTCATATTTCATGAAAAATACGTTTCATAATCGTTACCTTGGCAACAGACAATTCTTATCAAGTCCACACAAATTTAGTTCAAATTACAAGCTTGTTATGCAATCAAAATTCTGAAGTCCCTTTTACCCTTTGTACACTGCACACAAATTTTATGATTGTCGTTTTTCGGCAAAAAAAAAAGGACGAAATTAAATTTTGATGAGCCAAAAATGTTTTTGGATTTGCCTGGCCAAGCAAAAGTTTAAAATCACTTTTATTTGGTTTTTAGTTTGTGTTGCGGTGCTCTCCCTTCCCCAACACCCCCACTTCCACCCTTTCGATGGCTAACAAGCTCATTAAGAGTTAAAGTTGTTTTTGCTGGTTAGCAACTTTTGACCACACAGGCAAACATTTCCTATCTGCATTTAAATATGCAACAACATTAATGAAACTTGCATTTTGAATTTTAATTAATTATGAGCACTTGCTAACGAACCAACACCACCCAAACTCCACCCACTCTTTGCAGTATGGCGAACTTTCGCTGACGACCAATCCCGCCTTTAGTTTGTACAACACACCACAGAGGGCGCCAGCTGCACAGCGTCCAGTCTATACAGCTCCACCGCCGCTGCTGTCAACACGAACGCCGCCAAACATCTATACCAGAATACCAGGACGAGGCAGTAGTGGCCCCAGCGGCGGTGCCACCACCTATCTACCCGCCTACGAGACACGCACGTCTCCCACCTCCCCCTACGGCTCGACGACAACCTGCACTATGCCGCTGCTGAACGGTCAGTCCAATGGTTCCCTGCAAACCAACAGCAGCAGTCTTGGAGGTGGCATCACTTGCAACACGTTGCCACATCCCGGCAGTCTGCACTCGGGCGTCATTTCGGCAGCGATGACCAGCTCAGTGACCAGCGGGAACATTACCATTGGAACTGCCCAATCGCTGCTCACCTCACCACGCACCCAGACCGCCTACAGCAGCACGCTGGGAGGCGTGGCTGGCACACAGTCGCCGCTGCTCAGCGTGGGCAGCTCACTGATTGGAGTCGTCGGCGGTGTGGGTAACTATGAGACGGTGAGCTCCTGAGAGTTAGCCAAAGATGACATCAAATGTCAGATCGTATGCATTGGGGGGAGCAGTACGTGTACAACGTCTGGCGCTGAGCGCACCACCATCGTCTAGACTCAGCTCCAAATCCGAACTGTAATCCAATACTGTATTATAGTAGTTAAGCTGCCCAATAATGGTATTTACGTCTAGCTTTTTGTAATTACTCCCAATAAAAGATTTGCATTAAGCGAAGAGAACAAAATTGATAAGACTTCCAAAATGGCAGAGTGCATAAAGAATGTTATAAGTATGTTTAAGATAGGAATGTTGAATCGACTAAACGTAACTGTAAACCACAAGAGAACAAAGCATTTATAGTTTACTTGAGTTACTTAACTAAATGGAGAAATAAGTGAAATTTCAATGAATCCAGGCAATTATGATAGTTATATGTTAGCTTACGTATATGTACCAAGAATCAGTTAAATACTGAAAACACATAAACTAATTATAATTATATTTGAGATAAATTTGTGCGCAAAATACTTCACATGAAAATAATGAGCTATGCTTGTTAAATTGATCATTAAGAAACTAGTTTAAATAAATTATGAAAAAAACTAAGTGAAGTTGATAAAACTTAAATAAATAATATATATATATATAAATCCCTTGAGCATATAGATGTATTCAGAGTTGTACATAATAACTAGGCTAAGCTATAAAACATAGCATTAATTGTAGTCATTTAACTTATGTCTTAGTTTAAACTAAATTAGTTAGTCACATTGAATCTACGAAAAGACTATCCCCTTTCAAAAATGAACAAATCCTGAATATATTACTGAATTATATGGGATAATTATAATAAATATATATATATACATATATATATATATATTATACATACATATATGCAAATACATATAGCACAACTTTAAAGGAAAATAATTAGGCGAGAATTATATATATGTACTATATACATATATGAATACGATATGATAAATATATGTATTTCGTGTATCAACGATAATATTTTGTTAAATGTGAAAAGAACTTTATGAGGAACTGTTGTCAAAACTTTATCAAATATGTATATGAAATTAAATTCCAAATGCCCGCGCCAATGTTCAATGTGTATGTAAAAACTTTGCCACCCGCCCAATTTTCAAATTTAACTTTCTAAGATAAAACACTCATAAACTACAAGTTTTTTGACAGTGTTGAATTCTTCGAAACGATCTATATAAATTAACTTGCAAGTGCTTATCAATGGACAAAATCAAATTGTATTGTGACTCGAATTTCAAATTAACGTAACAATTAATTCAATTCTTATAAATATATATATATTGTATAGTTAACTATATAAATTAAAAAAGATTTTCATTTCATTTCTTTTGATATTGTCACTAAGCTTAGGTTACATTTTTCAACGTTTCTGTCAATTATTTAAGTTGTAAGCAAAATGATTAATATTTATTTGGATTATAATTTGGTAAGATATTGAAACGTTTTTGCGTCTAATAGAAGTAAATCTTTAATATTAAAAAAAAAAACAATGAAGATTAAAAACTGAAATATGTGCAAGAATTAATAAAGAAATAAATCTGAAAATTAATGCAATACGCTTTTAATCGGAAAGGAAGTCGAAGCTGACATATGATTTTTTGGTGAATATTTTTACGCTTGTTTTGAAATCTATTTCGGAAGCACTTCAGTCAATATTATAGTTCGATTGGTAATATTTTATGTAAGTATTATCGTAAGTATTATTTCATTCTTGCTGTATATAATGCCAGTCGCCGTTTGCTTCGTGCTGCTTCGTCACTAGCGTAGACTGCCGTCCACAATGATAAATAAACTTTAAAATTTGATACCATTTCAAATTTTGTTGTAGCGTTTTGCATATTTTCTACAGAGAGTAATAAACTAAAACTAATTTTGCGATTTTTAAATTGAGTTTTTTTTTTTATTCAAGAAATTGTATATTTTAGAACTTTTTTGTTTTATTTCAAGCAACATCTATAAAATTGTTATTATTTTTACTCCCTGTTCCCATTAAAAATGGGAAAAAGGGAGTTATAAAGTACTGCAAATGTGTGTAACAGACAGAAGGAGGCATTTCCGACTATATAAACTATATATACTCTTGATCAGGATCAACAGCCGAGACGAACTAGCCATGTCCGTCTGTCTGTCCGTCTATGTGTATGAACGCGTCGATCCCAGAGACTATAAGAGCTAGAGACACCAAACTTGGCATGAAGGTTCCTGTATACCATACACAGATCAAGTTTATTTCAAATTTCGGATGCACCACCCCGCACCCCCGCAAATCGCAAAAGACTCCCACAGCCACAATTTTAAAGATAAAGCTTTAATTTTTACACACATGTATGTTTAATCAATGTCTTGCGGATGTGTAAATTTCAACACGATCGGATAAATAGCACCAAAGTTAGAGAAGAATCTATTACGCCCGTCTCAGCTGGCAGAAACAACAGTTTGACAAGCAGTTTACGAGTTAAGTGCACTGCTTGCTTGTGTTGCCGCTGAACTGCTTGAAATGCAAGTTGGGAGCAGGGAGTCTCGTAGTCGGGCACACTCGACTAGAGTATTCTTACTTGTTTTTTTTTAAATTATTCAATTTGTTTACAGAATCAACTTTCAATGACACCAAAAACAAATTTGGTTTTGCGTTCAAATATCAGTTAAGTTTTGAATATACAATAAAAACTCTCGATTAACCCAACTCTCATTACAAGCAACTCTTCCAATTTTTTGGGGTAGAAGATGACATCTTCTCATATTTTTGCAGTACTTTTTCGTCCTTTTTTTAAATTTTGAAAGCATAAAGGGTGTAAATACCATATAATTGAAGCCAATTCTGTTACGTACTATATAATGAATAACATCAAAAAACATATTTTGTAGCTTCTTGTTTCCAGGAGCTGTCAGGAGTTGCTGCTTTGATGGATGCTTGATGCTTGAGTGCTGCCAGTTGGTGCTGATTTACTTTGACGTATGCAGTAGACATTTTTCATAATTTAAAGAATACACTGGGCGCCCAAGTCGCTGCTAATGACAAGAGGGCCTACACCCAAACCCCAAAGCAACAGGACACAAATGACATGAGTTCGTGAGCGCATATTTGTCCTTTTGGCAGGACACGCAATACATTTTTGGAATTAATTAACGCAACCGAGCAAAACCCCAGACGAAGTAACAAAAAGCCTCAAAAAACTAAACAGCCACATATGTCTGTCTCCTTTCATTTCCTTTTACATATGTGTGTGTGTGTGTGTGTGTGTGTGTGTGTGTGCTTGGAGAGTCCACATCCTGTAGCGAAACTTGTCACAGACTAATTTCGTGTCTCTGCTCATAAATTGATATTAATGAGGGAGCATATTTATTTTTTTTCGCTTTGGATTTTGACTGTGGTTCGTTTGACTCTTGACAGTTACAAAGTGACTCCAAGTATGCGTAATTTGAGTCGGCGACCAATGTCCTGCGGTTATTTAACATGACTCGACATTCAAATGAACAAACATACTACTACCTACTATGTACACATGTGTAACAGTCCCGACGGTGAGTTCTCCACCCATTGTCGCTGTGGGAGCTCGAACATATTTCGTTTTAGCAAATAAGTTGTTTGAGAAATTTCTGTTTGCACATTTGTTTGTACTCGGGAGAGTTAAAAAAATGAGTTGAGGTTGAGTACAAATGACAACATTTGCAGAACATCTATTTGCCACTCCTTAAAGTATGACAAAAAAATAGACAATAATAAACAGCTTTGTTTAGAATCTAATTCGTTTTGTTCTATGTCTGCATTGTTGCCGCCAACTTGAACTGATCCAGAGTTTTCAATTGGCACAGCTTTATTGTCAACAATTAAGGCTTCTTTTTGGTTTTATTCTCTACTTTAGGGGAGTCTTCTGGGGCTGTCAATGTGTGTGTGTGCTTTCTTTTGCTCAGTTTCTTCTTGTTTGTAATTTCTGCGGCTATTTGCATGTCTAAAATGTTCTCCTGACTTATAGGATGCACACGATCCTTGTCAACCCATTTCATCTGCTTATTATCCGACTGGACCGACTCTTCCGTCTCTCCTCGAAATTGAAGAAAACTGTCGGAGCAACATTAAAAAAAGCACATCCTTGAAGTCAAATTAAGAACATACCTCTGCAGCTCTGGCTCCAATTGCTGCAATTCAGCTAGCTCGGTTTGAATAATCACTGACAGATTGTTGAGTAGTGACACATCTTGGGGCGCCACGTGACGCGCTTTCAGCAGCCAATTCTTTGCGTCTTGTAGCCGACCGGCCTGAAAAAGAGAACTTGCTAGTAATTGCATCACTTTCACGGTATTGACAGGTATAAAGTCTTTCATGCATTGCGTATACGTCTTGATGGCCTTCTTATATTGCGTCAACTGCAGAGCAATGTGCGCTGTATTCAAGATAGCATCAGTGCATCGCTTGCTGGATTCTAAAATCTGCTTAAAGATCGCCTCGCCATCAGCCAAATGACCAAGGTTGCTCAGCGCAACGCCAATACCATTAGCTGCCCACAAATTACGTTGATTCTGTGCAAGGGCCTGAAGAAAAAGTGAAAATAAAGAAAATAATATAAGAGTAGAGAATCATAGCAATAGTTGGAATGGATCTTTATGAAATCGATCGATGTGGCCAAAGGGGAAAGCATTACATCCTGTCGCTTACCTTTCTGAAAAGCTGCAGCGCATTTTCCTGATATTTCTTTGCCCTTTCTGGATCTCCCTCGGCCATGGCTCTTTCCACTTTGATCAGGCAAACATTACCTACGGCAACAAGCATATAGGAATCTCCGAAATTGTCGGGACGACGCAGTATTACATTGTAGTTATACATGGCATCCAGCAGCTCACCCTGCTTAGTATAGTAATTGCCAAGATAGGTTCTGTAAAGAAAATTCACCAAGAATTAAGCTGTTGATAGGTTGATATAGCTTGAAAGCTACCTGGCAGCCACATTGTCGCTGTCCATCTTTAAGACAGCCTTAAAGTATCCCATTGCAGCAATACAATGATTCTGCTTGTAAGCCAGCACACCTAATCTCAGATAGCTATCGTAATAATGTGGATACTCGCCAATCAACTCCTTGTAGCTGAGCTCCGCTTGATCATCCAAGTGCAGCTCCTCTAGCACTCGTGCTCTGTTGAACCTGACTGTGAGCAAGTTGGTCTCATAATGATCTTGAGTGCTGACTGGCCTACTGGCCAGTGCATCATCCAGCGTTTGTAGCGCCGCCTTGGGAAGATTGGCATGCATCTGCAGCGCTGCAATATTGTTGAGCCATACTATTGGCACTTGGCGATTCTTATTGGGTGCACGCTGATGGATAGATATCGCCTGCTCATAGGAGTCAATCGCCTGCTGCCAGAGCTGCTTGCGCTCATAGGTGCCAGCCAGGCCAAGCCATGTATCATAATCATCCCGGACACTACTAAACTTCAAGGCGTTGTTGTACAACTGTATTGCCGTGTCCAGCATTGTGGGTGATTCCTCTTGGGCATAGAGCGTGGCAAGCATGCGCAATGCCTGCGGCTGCTGTGGCAGCATCTTCAGCAGAGTGCGCAGCGAGTGCTCCGCCTTATCCAGCTGTCCGCGACGCACATACATCTGGGCGATGCCCAAGTGTGGTGGCGCATAGTCCAAGGGGCACAGCTCCACCGCCTTGTCATAGAAATCGAAGGCACGTTCATAGTTTTGCATGGCGTGAAAGCTGCGCGCAATTTGAAAACAGTTCTGTGCCTTCAGCTGTGGATTATCCGTGTTGAGATATGCATTGCCGGCGGTCAACTGCAATTTCTCATAGTTGCGAGTATAGTAAAAATAGCCCGACAGCCAGCTAAGCACCAGCGGATGATGGTTATTTAGCTCAAAGGCAGCACAAAGTAAATTCATAGCCTCCAAGTTCTCGTGACGCTGCCGCTCGTTGAGCTTCAGCTGCGCCATGCCCAGCAATGCATTCAGACAGCGTCCATTCTGTGCCAGTGCCAGCTCAAAGGCACGCCGGGCACTGGCCAGGTCACCCAGCTTCAGAAAGCAGTGCGCAATGCCCACACGCACATCTGCCGGACCCTGCGGCTGATGCACCAGCACGCTTTTGAAGTAGCCCATTGCCACACGATACTCGTGGCGATAGTATGCCACACAGCCGCGTCCCAGCAGCGCAGGAATACTGTGTGGCAGCTGTCGCAGTACAGCAACAAAATTGTTATCAGCTTCCGGTACACGCGTCTCAAGCAGCAGCAGCGCAAAGGAGCGGCACAACAGATTCTGCGTCTCATTGGAAACCAGCTGAATGTTATCAATGGCCAGCAACATGTGCATCACCTTCTCTTTCCAAGCTTGACGAGTAGCACCCGGATCGGAACATGCCAAATGAACAAAGTGTGCTGCTAGCATCGTATACGCTTTTAGCAGATCATCCTTGTAGCCGGCATAGGCCTTGGTGCCACGTAGAATGGCATTCTCCAGCAGCAGCACAAAGTCCTCAAAGTGACTTTGGTTATAGTAAGCCCACTTATGGATTGAAGTTAATGCAGGTGTATCAACCATATCTGTGCCAAGTCTACACTACTCACCGCTTTTTGTATCCACTCTCGCAGCCTGACCGGTCTTGAGCTTAGCGAGCTGAGTAAATCCTGCACATTAGCAAGGATTTCACCTTGAAGTCCGTTCTTTGCAGTGCTTTGCGGCTCAACAGTTGCTTCGGAATTACGATTCGACATGTTTGGAAAAACATTTGACAAGCTTTGAGAGTGCTGCAAAGCACAGAAAAGTCAGGCGTGATTTACACAATCTTATCGATATTTTCAAGCAATTAATCGATAGCACATATCCTCAACAGTGTTTAACAATGCTAAAAAGTTTTTCAAATTGCATGGACACTAGACTTGGGTCGATCCGATCTGAACTAGTTCTAAGGACCGGGTCTTTGAAAAGAAGTGTTAAACTATGTCTTTGATTATAGTTGGTTTAGTTGCTTTAGTTCGTTTAATTCCTTATCTTAACATTTTTTATTATTCTAAAAAAAACCAGTTAACAAAATAAATTACAAAGTGATAAGTAAAATCCACTTGTTCTAAGTGAATTATACTGCATTCCAAAGACCGATCAAAATAGCTTTAAAGAATAGAAACAATTAGTTCGTTTATCCGGAAAAGAACTATATGAAAGATCAGATCTTTTATCCGGAGAAGAACTAAATGAAAGAATTGATCTTTATCCGGGAAATAACTAAAGGAACTAAAAGAAAGATTGGTTCTTTTATCGAACTAGTGAACTATATCCTATAACTATAACTTTAACTATATAAAAGGTAGAAAAAAAAAACATATTCAATCAAGGATATTAAACCAGCTTCAGAAGGCATCAAATATTTCTTCGTTTATGGATCGATATTCAAATTATTAAGAAAGCTGTAAAGTTTACAAATAAATACGTAATATAATAACAAAGAATATAAACACTTAATTTTGTTTTAAGACAAGAAACACGTATATTTTCAACAAAAGAAAATGTATTAATAAATAAATACAATCCATTCTTTAAATAGCCTTTCAGCACCCCTCATTGTCTAACTGCCCGGTCAATGCCAATGCCAAATAAACAAATACAAAATTTATGACGTAAATTACACATGTTTGTATGACGGATTTCAATTGTATACACGTTGTATATACTCGTATTCGTACAAGTATAATTATATTTTATGAGTTGCCTTTTAGGTTGATATTCGTGTTTAGTAATATTGCTTGTCACCTTTCAGTTGAAGGCGCTCAAACATGATCTGAAACGACGTAATGAAATCGAAAACAATAAGCCTAAGCCCAAAGTGTGGTCCCCCCAGCGTCTCCCCCGCACAATTATCAACTGTTGTCAATTGGGCGGCGTTCAAATAGACATCCATTAGGCAGGTGAGCATTTGGATGAAGTCGAAGACCAAGGTGAACAATGGTAATCTATTCGATATGGCAGATTAGTGTCCACTGTGCTACCAGTTTGCATCCGCGTCTAAAGAACTTGTTCTTTGGCGCAATTGTGCTTTGATTGGTGGTATAAATAGAGCGAACCGACTCTAGAGCAGTATCAGTCAACGCACTTCAATCTTTGAGAACGTTCGTCAAACAAGCAAAAAACCAAAACATATCAATCAACATGAAAGTGAGTTAGCTATAGCAATCATTATCTTTGTAGATATTCAAATTTTACTTTTTCATTTCCAGTTCCTCATCTGCTTCGCTCTCTTCGCCTTCGCTGCCGTCGCCCAGGCTCATGTTGTGGCTCCCATTGCCACCTATGCCGCTGCACCCGCTCTGACCTATGCTGCTGCTCCTTCGGTCTACTCGGCGGCTATTCCACGTGCCTACACCACCTATGCTGCCTCTCCCTCTGTTTATGCCGCGTCTCCCTCTGTTTATGCTGCGTCTCCCTCTGTTTATGCCGCGTCTCGCTCTGTTTATGCCGCTGCTCCTTCCGTCTATTCGGCCTCATATGTGGCACCTTCAGTGTACTCATCCTATGCCGCTCCAGTTACTACCTATGGCGCACCCGCTCTTGTCTCCACGCTCCTCAAGAAGTAAATCGATCAACGAGTCCACTACATGAAATGCAAATTTAGATATATACAATATACATATGTCATAGTATAAAAATAAATTGAGCTGAAATGAAGATTGACAAGTGGTTTTATTTGATTGAAAATAAGCGTCAATTGATTGAGAGATTGCAAGAGTGTTCCAAATCAGTTGAATATGAGTATGAAATACTTGGAATACACATATTTGAGATAAGTACTTGCAAAATAAGATAAAGTTACTCGATAATAACATAATTCATTATGAATATGAATTTGAAATACTTGTTTGTAATAAATACTCGAAATAGTCGAAAGTTTCTCTATAAAAAGTTAACAAATTCATATAAATTTTGCAGTTTTGTAGTTTGAAAGCAAATTAATATCCAAATAATTCACATGAAATTATAATATTTAACAACTGGCTTTCAAGTTATATAATCAATATTGCTGCAATTGAGTTAGTTACTAAGTTAGTAATAAAGTTGCTCCATCGAGCAACATTTAACACCAAGCTGGCAAAACTCTTAAACGTATCTGAGCATAATTCGTTGGCATACATATTTTATTTAAACTTAGTTGTTAGCACACTTTGGACGCCTTTTAGCTGGCTTGATTGCATGCTCGGGCATCCAGGCAGCCGTTAATGTTATGCAAATGAAATATGGCCGGACTGTGGATTGGAGTGGGGCTGTGGCACTCGAACGTGGCACATGTTTGTGTGGCACAAACACACGTGAAATGGGAAGCGTTAGTTGCCGCATAATCCAGTCATAAACGCTCTACAAACAGACATAAAGTGGAGAGCAACTAATCACTTAAGTATATGTATTGATTTTAGACAAGTTTAATGCTATTAACTAAAGGCAAAGTCATATAGAATTATGCAAAATCTAGCTTATGCTGAGACTAATGCTTTGAAAGCCCAAAAGTGGGAATTTCAAAATTCATGCCACAAAAAAGTACAGTTGGCAAACTGTTTCTTTTGAGCCACTTCCGCCCAGGACGAGCAACGATTATGCACAACAAAAGTTTTCCTCTCACTCGGCGAAACATTTCCGCTGTTTCAGGGCAAAAACTTTTGCCTAAATCACTTAGACCAAAAACAAGTGTCGGCATGTCGAAAAATCACGCCAAAGAGACTGCGACTGCAGCGAGTTTTCCCCAAAAAAAAAAACTTTAGCAGCAAAACTTTGGCAACAGTTGCGAGTGCTTCATCAGTCTACAAATATGATGTTATTTATAGTAACAAGTTACTGTCGGCTCTTCACTTTTTGTTGTTGTTGGCTACATGTGCTGCCAAATTAAATTGCTTTAGACAACAGGCTTTTGAATTTCCCAGAAGTCTGAAAGTTTGATGGGTCTCAGGTTGATGCTTAGTTCTTGGCAATTGGCTTCCAATGAATAAATTTCTATAGCATCCAATTAATTAGTTGACATTTCAAGCAACTTATAAAAAACGCATCCCTGTTCGTCCTTGCATTACTTGAAGTTCAACTGTGGCGCCAAGAAGTATGCAATAATAATGCAAGGACAACTGAGGTAACTGCCTGACTTGCAAATGGAAGGAAAATAACATGGAATATATAACCAAACAAAGTGAAAGGCAACGGCACAGAACTAATCCGATATTCATTTCTCATTTCCCTCAAATTAACATCATACTTCAAAGTAGAATACTTCTCGTCTTCGTTTCGAATTTGAAATTCGCAAGGATTCAACAAAGAAAAAATTAAAGATGGTAGAAAATAAATATTATATATCTACAAGCATTAAAGCCATATTTAATCAATATTCTTGCTTGATATTGAAAAACTGAATATGGGCAATTGTGGCGGAAAGTTTTAAGAAAACGGAAGTGGGTTTTGGCTTGGATTACAAAAATGCAAAACTCAGCGAATTGGCCAAGAATTCTTAAGCAAAACTTTTTTATCAGGATTTGAAATAATACATGTTGGTTTTGGAGGTTATGAAATTTACAAATGTTATCTATTTTTTTTTACTCTTAGTATGTGGCCTAACGTTACAGAGTGTAACATTACGTAAATTTCCGTTTGACTTTGCACTTGAATATTTACATCTTAGCTTGGTTAAATTGATCGCTTATCATGTTTGTTAGTTAGTTGTTAAAGTTATTGAATGTTTAAGACATATTTTTCATCAAGTATCGGCTCATTTTAAAATGATATAATATTTCAATATTAAAGAGAAAACTGTCTAAAAATGAACAAAATACGGGAAAAATTTAGTTTTTGCAGATTGCCGTCGATTTTCTCATGATAGTTATTGAATTGGATTGTAAATTGTTAGATTTAATCAATATCTAACAATTTAATAAGATTAAAGCATATAATTCAGAAGTAATAGGTACTAATTATGACTTTGCAATCGGTGCTGGTGGACATTCTGGCGGAAATGCCCATATACCAAATGCAAATGTTTAAAAGTTGCAACCAGGCATAATTTAAACATTATATTTATGCTTTATAAGCTTCTTTTCGGCCTAATAATTAAGCCCCTGCCAAGTGAAGTGCACATCAAACACGTTCGCCAGCATTTGGCTGAGTCTCAAGTAGGCTTCCGCTCCCCCTTTCCGCAGAAGAAAGGGCAGGAAGAACTCTTCAAACAGAGGAAAAAACCCTTCTACACGTACACTTCTTAGCTGATTTGCTTGTTTGTTTGTCTGTTGCAATACGCCTTGACAATGGCGATTCCGTCACGGCCACGTCCTTAAACTGCCACGCCCATCAGTCCATCTGACAGTGGAAGTACCTGCTACGTGTGTCCCAGACACAAGGCCAAAGGACAAATGAGTCTGAAGTGCAGCTGTGCAGAAACTCAAAAGATGTTAGATGAGGCCAGTTGCACCTGAAGCTTAAAAACAAATATCAAGATATTGAATTCATATATACTAACTATTTTTTCCAAGTTTGTTGTTAATCATATCTTCAGGTTTACTTTGATTTAATTTCAATCTCTAGCGTTTGGTTTTATTTATGAAAGTTGTTTACCGAGAAAAGCAATCTTTAAAATAAATAAATAACAAAAAACATAAATCGAAAAACGAAAATAAAAAGAGAAAAGCAATTTTATTAATGGAAATATTACATTTTTGTGTGTAGTATGCAACAATTTTGAAGCTGTTTGCTTTGCACTTTACTATCAGCAGCTAAGACAAACTGAGCGATTAATATGAAAGTTTACATAAAAAACAAGTAAGAACATTGCAGTTGGATACACCCGATTGCAATATACTCTTTTTTTAACTCAATCTATTTTATTATTAAGTCAACAGAAGTCAACCTGCTAAGGAAGTGATTAGTAACCCTTGTGTCAAATTTGGCTACTCTAGGTGTAAAACTGTAGAAGATATAGTTTTTTAGCGTTTGTGGGGGAAGAGGTGGGGGGGGGAGATCTTGACACTTTGTTTGTCTATGGTATATATCAACATACATACCAAGTTTCGTTGCTCTAGCTTCAAAGCTGTGGAAATAAACTGCGTTCATACGGACAGACGGACGGACGGATATTTCACAAACCCAATATACTACTTTTTTCTTTTCTTTTTGAAAAAATCGTAATTTTCTTAATCTTAATTTTGCGTTTGCCATTGAAAGTAAACCCACTTGACATGCTATTAAATAATTCAAACATTTTGTTTTCTTTGCCACGTTCTGTTATTTAAAACCCATTTAATCTATTCAAAAAATTGTAATTAATTGTCAAGCATTTTCATTAATTGAATCTAATATTCAAACAAGTATTCTATTGACTTTTCGTTATTTGCACTGACTGTCATAATGCTCAATAAATTATTTACTTGTGTATGCTGAACAAACAGGCAAATAAATGGTTGTTAAACATGGCTATTAAACAGTGAAAAATGAAAAATTTTATTTATTATTATTTATTCAGCTTTTTTGAAAGGAAACTTTTCGGAAATCATAAATGCCAGACAGCGCTGGCATGCCACAGATATTCAACTTTCATCGATTTCTGAAACCCTTTCTTTGGCTTTAACTCTTGCCAACTTTCAGCTGAAAGTTTCTGGCTCAGCAAATCAAATGTCGATTATCGCCTAGTTAGTTGCACTCCCAGAGACTCCAACTCCAAGTCGCAGTTTCTGTCCCCCAAAAACTCTTCACATTAACAGCAAGCAAATGGCGCCTGGCACCGAATGTGCGCTTCCGCCTTTGGATGCCATCTTCACAAGCGAAGGTACCCAAGCAAATGATACTACTATCTTGCCCCTTTTTCAAATACCACCCCACCCACTGCCACTATACCCAGCTAAGCTGGCGCCGAGCGCCACTTCGACTGCCACTCATTATCGGCGTGTTTGTTTTATGAAGGTCGTTTCCAACAGCCCCCCTCACAGCACAAAAGGATTCGAGGCACGCACAAGCCCAGTTCCTGGTTCTTAGTTTTCAGCCACCCACTGCTCCACCCGTAGTCAGTGCCTTGTTTTTGTCCTTGTTGTTGTCATCGTCGTCGTCACCATTCTCACCATTTTTGCTAGTGTCAAATACGCCGTTTGCCATTGTTATCTGCTGCTATTGCTCCAGCAACAGCTCCAGCTTCTGCCCCTCTGCTTATGCGCCTTTGCTTTATGACACTTTTGTCCAACACCCCACCCCGCAGCCACAGCCTATAGAGCTTTAGCTCAAGTTCCTCGTCCATCTCACGGATATCTTTTCAAAATCAAACATTTCGCTTGTCCAGCAAACCAAAAATTTGTCTTTGCTTTACAAAGTGCTAATAGGGCAGCTGTCAGAGGATGTGGATGAGCCCCAAGTTCATCATAATTGCGTATGACAACAGTCAAAGGGAATGCGAAAACAACTTCGGGGTTGTTTCAATCTTCTTCTCCTCTTGTTGTTGTTGTTGTTGTTGTTGTTGTTAGCTGGATGTTGTCTTGGGAGAGCACATTAAATTATGGCGCATTATTGACAGTTTATCAAATTGATTTAGCAAAGCGTACTGTTCTTCTTGTTGTTGTTGCTGGTTGTTGGCAACATTCAACGCCACCCATTCAGCCCCCTCAAACCCCTCGCAGCATCATTGCCCCCCCTATAACATTGAGTGCGTGCTCTTCTCTGTGTATTTTAAGCATCCTTAAGTGGTCATGATAAATGTTATGGCTCTTTCTCTAGTTTGTACCCCCCTCAGTCAGTTCATACTACCCCCCTGCCCACAGCTCGCTTTATGCATTGTTCGTTGGTTTTTGTGTATGACTATGTTTGTGTGTGTAAATGTGTGTGTGTGAATTTATGTAATGCGCAAAGTTAAAGCATACTTTCGGCTGTTTGCTTAATGTTTTTGCTGCCGTTGCTCTAAAAATTTAGTTAATTTTAGTTTGTTTGTACGACAAAGTACGTTAAATTGTCTGTTGTTTTATTAATTTAAACAAAAGTTGGCACAAAAAGTTTACCAACTTTTAGGCATTGCACAAACACAGGCTACAATGTGCATATAAACAACGTACTTTCAACGTACACGAATGATTTGTGACAGAGATAAAAATAATTGCACAGGTCAAGGCTGAAATAAAAGTTGCCCAAAAAAAATAAAAAGAGCAACTGTCAGACTTGTAATAGTTGTGCATAGTATTAACTTATTTATAAAGCTCAAAGTTTCGACATGATGACACTTGTGTGTACTTCAAATAGAGCATACATACAATTTCAAGAGACCCTGAAGCTAAAGTCTTAAAGCCATTTACTGTGCTTCTACTAACTCAAACGAAAGACCAACAAAAAGAGTTTAACTTTTCAGTTTTAGTTGCGTTTTTTGTTAAATTTTTACCTTTTAGGTTACTTTTAAATTTTTGGTTTTTTTTCTGCGCTTTCTTTTCAAAATTAAGCCAGTTAGGTAGCGGAAGTCATGTTGCCTTCACTTCGCACTCCCCCTTTCCATCGGCTGGAATTGTAAATTTGCATAAAAGACGCTTTTCAGTGGCAGTGCAAAGGAATGAAAGAACAACCCGAAAAATACTTCACTTGAGTTGCAGCTGTAATAAAATATTTTTTGCTCCAAAGCGCAAAAAGCAAACGCAAAGTGAAATGAAAAACTAAACACAAAAGGAAACAGCAGCACATGGAGATTTCTCTCTGTCTGTGTTTGTATGTGTGTGTGTCTGTATGGAATTAAGTTTACGGAAACGGAAGTGGAAGCTGCACGTCGCCATATTGCCCTACAGCTGATCGCCAGCAGCTGCTGTTGCTCTTCCTATACATTTGTCTCTTTCTCACTCCCTTTTTGTTTTGTTAAGCCGTGTTTGGCTACTTTATTCGTTTCGTTTTGTTCTTTGTTCGTGTTGTGACCTTTGTGCTCCTTGTGTGCTAATCCCAATCTTTAGAGGCTGCTCACATCACTAACTTTTGTGAGCAGCATACTCTGCTGATCAAGTTCCGATTGCTCTGAATTGTTCTCCTCCTCGTCCTCCTCATTTAATGTTGTTGTTCTCTCTACGGATTTGCACGCTTCCCAATAGTTGCAGCAGTAAATGAAAGCACCTGTCACAATAGTTTCTATATAAGACTAGTCTTTCCAATTCTACACAATTCACTTGACTTACTTATGCAGCAGAGCAGCAGCCAGGTGACAGTGGCAATCACTACCATGAAAGTGTATTTGGATTCCTCTTCCGGCTTAGCGCTTTCTGTGCTGTTTACTATAAATTGTATAAGCTTGTTAAGAAGTGATTGATTTGAAGACAACTACAACCTTTGATTCGTGCTGTGAGATTTTCCATAGTTGCCATAGCTTCTACCTACTTGAAATGCGTTCGAAGACTGACTTGCAATAGACTTGTTGAAAGCCAACAAGTTAAGCTTGGAAACAGCTGATGGAATTTATAATAATATTAGTTGTAGCTTAGTCAACTTATATGTAGATAAGTGCATAGAAACAACTGTTGGTCTCATGTTGTTAAAAAGAAAACATAAAACAGCTGATCTAATTCACTTATTGTAAGTGCTTATATCTAGCAAAGAATTCGACAAATTCTTAAAATTTCTTTTAAGTTAATAAAGTTTAGTTTAAATTTGAATTTAAAGATGCAATGAATCAAAATTCGTTGAAGTTCACTTTAAGCCAACATACATACATCCGTCAAGTTATTGTACTTTTGTACAAAAACTCTTTATTCTATCATTCAACCACAATCTGCGTGATCGAGCTTTAATTGTTTTGTACCAGTTATTGAAGGCGTTGCTGTTTATCATTTGCCGCATTGCATGACTTCAGCTCGTATATCAATATCGTTGTAGTATATAACCCACTTGGAATTTGTATTTATAGAAAAATAAGCAAACAATAACATTGACGATATTATTGCTGGCACCCCAAAAAAATGCATATAACAAAATCGAAACTAGTCCAAGTTCTTTCGTGCCTTGAGGCTTGCGTGCAAGTTAAATTTAAGAAGGTCGAGTTGAGGAAGAAACCCGTTCACTATCTATTCAAATTTCGAGTTAAGACAGCAGGTTTATTCTAAGATAAGGTCATTAGAGTAACGTAGATGCAGCTTATGGCTACTTTGATAAGATTTACCAAATGTGGCTCACAATTTACTCCTGTCATTTTAAGTCTTAGAATTTAAAAGCAAATGGAAATACCAAACTTAAACATAACTAAAACTCATATATAACGAAAAGTTGCTTAGTAACGGTTAAGATGTTTAACTTTACACATTTTGTGTGGAGTAAGTGCAATTTAAATAACGTTTTGAAGAACCTGTTGAACTGCAAAAAAGTGAAACGGATTTAAGGCAACTCCCAGCTTATTTAACATATAAGCTCCATCATAATTATGCTGTTTACTTCTAGCTCACTTTGTAGTGCCACTTGGCAACTGAGAGCTGCCTGGCAAGCATTCAACGCAGTCATTTTTTTAGAGCCACACACATAAAATCAAAGTAGCTTTAGTGGGCAGGTAACATATGTACATATACACATATAGGTAGCCATATAAGCGCATCCCTTTCAAAATTCCCTTTGGGCTTGCCTTTAAAAAGTGCGCTGAGCTTTGTGTGGTTGATCTCTCTCACTAAGCATTTATCTTTGTGTATCCTACGAGCTGGGGCTCACCTCCTGACGTAATGAAATTAAATATTTAAGCTCGCAATGCCTGAATAGGCCACTCCACACACACACAGCATTCGTAGCCACGCAAACTGCGGTAAAAAGGATGGCATGGTATGGCGCGGGATTTGGAGTTGGTTTCTTTTTTTTTTTTTTTATTTTTATAAAAAATAGCGACATTCATAGACAAAAACAATTTGAAAAGCTATTGACTTACAATGACTCGACTATAAGATATCACGTATACGCATATAAATGATCCAATTGCATTACATTAAATAATTAACTTTTCTAGTTTGTTTATTGGATTCAGACACATTATACTATATATCGAATCGTTGTAGTGTTGCTTGGAGAATACTATGAGGAGTTATACTCTCAGTCCATCAAGACTCTGGTCATCTTCAGTGTCAGACTATTCAAAAAGACAGACAGCATCCAACAACAGGAAGCTATTCTTACAAAAACTGGGAATTTCAAAAGCTCTAGATCTGGGCAATCGGTAAACTTTCATCGAGTCTACAGGATGGTTTCAAAGACTCGAGGCATCTGTTAAAGCCAACTTGCGTGCTTAGTCCCCCTTCTCAATATGGGTTAAGACCAGGGGTGCCCAAAAGTTGCTTACGGCAGAGCAAACACCTATAAAATGAAATGCATATACAAAAATAAGAATTGAACAAATTTTTGTTGTTTCATTTTCAACAAATTAAATGTGCATTTTCGCTAAGTTGACTTTAAGTATGTCAAACATTTTGCTAAAAAGCTCAAACCCATACTGATTTTTTCAACTGCACTCATATTGAGAAGACAATAACAAAATTACATTGGGATTAGTAGCGCAACAACAAAGCATATGAAAGTGTTGTTGCTGAACTCGACGGCTTTGGCAAAGAATGAAGATAAGAATCGAAATATGCGAAATTGTTGTTGTATTTTGCTTTGGCCTATGCTGGGAGCACTGCCTGTATTCATCTATACCAAGAGCAATTACAAAAACAAATTAGCTGATAGAGCAATGGGCTTAGGCACCCCTGGCAAAGACTTTTGAAATCCTAGTGGAATAAATATCGATAGTCGGCGCATAGTTAACGATAGGATTTGTATAACCATCGATTATGTCATCGAAATTTTGGATAATTTTATGATTGTACCCTTTCGTGACTACTGGGGAAATACATCCCATCAGTTTTCAAACTTCGGCTTTTACACTCATTGGGATAATGTGTCCCACTAGAAATACTTATTGGAAATATACATACATCCCAGAAAAAAGGACGCTTTCAGGATTTTCAAGTATGCTCAAATATTTACTGTTACCATCTGGGATTTAAAATAAAGCTCCGTCCCGAAAGGGTTAAAGTAAAATGTTTAAAAATTAAAAGCAACTACAAAGCAGAAATGAATTCAATTTCACAAACAAATACAATCAAACGCATCAAGCAGTGCATTACTAGTACTTCAAGCAGTTCTGCGGAAACGCAAGCAAGCAGTAGACTTCAAGTAGTCTCTGAGTTTGACTAAAATAGATTTTAAAATAGCTTCGGAGCTTCTTTTCTTATGTGCAACGCTTTCAAGAAAAACAAGGGTGAACATCAATAGTGCCATGGATATTTCTACAGCTCTATTTTGGATGAACTCAAGTTAGTATCAAAAATAAGCTTAACTAACTTTAGTATACCCCTCTGATATCTTATGCACAGGATATCAAAATGGGAACTTAACTTTGTGCAATGTTTCATAACACGATACGGCTGTTGTTGCCGCAACTGCAACTGCAGCTGCTGCTGTTGCTACTGCTGCTGCTGTTACTGCAGCAGTGCCATCCGTTGCGTGCATTAGGATTAGGATTAGGGCTTGTCCTACCCAAAGGCACAGCTTGCAACTGTGGCAGATTTTGGGATGCTGCTAGCCCCAACACTTAACACAAGCAGTGGCAACAGCATCAGCATCAGCATCAGCGGCTATTCTGGGTTTTGTGGTCCACGGATAGCGTCGTCGTCGTCATCGGATACAGTTTTAAGCTCTTCCACCTGCACGTTTCGCGCTCAATGCAGCGCCAGGAACGTGCTGATGCCTCACAAAAGTTGGCATTTTCCCAAATATTGCTGTCAAATCAAAATTTATTTGGCAGTGCATTCGATTTTGCCAATTTGTGTGGCAAAAAAAAAGCAGAAAAAAAAACGACATCGGAGACGGAAGTGCCGAGCGCTACGTGATAGGGTTTTTGGTTAGTTGGCCGCACTCCCACATAGAAAGATAGTCTCAAAATTGAAAATAAAGTGAACGGTTTGCTATAGCATAGAAGAAAACGCTATGCAAATTACAAATTTGAAACTCACTGACAAAGAAAAAGTTATTTAAATTTCTTTCTTGGAATATATAGATATACTTTCATATAACAATTTGTTCTTTTGGATCATATTAGCCACAAAATATCTTTGCCTATGGGCTCTCGATTTTTAGCGAATGAACCAAAAAGAAAACAAACGCAAATTACAAAAGCAGCAAACTACATAAATATCAGACGCATTCGAGCGGCAATGCAACAATTTTTAATTACCATTTAGGCGCTTCAACGAACACAACAAAACCAGGGAACAGAGAACAGAGAACAGAGAAGAGAGCCAAGAAGAAAAAATTACTGAAATCGCTTGAAGCGCTTTACAGGCCCATTTGGCTCGATTTTGCAGCTGTATTTTTTAGGCATTAAAAAATTAAAAAAGCGCACAAAAAAAGCACAGACAGAGGCAGACTGAAATAAAAGCCAAGCAGCTGAAATAAAAAAAAAAAAAGCGCTAGGGAAATTAAGTCAATGTCCTGCGGGGTCAGTTGCGTTTGGATAAATGTAATTAACCTTCGGGATAAGCATTGAGCTGGGTCTTTGATAATGAGAGGCAAAGGGCGAGTGTGAAGACACAAAACAGAAATTCAAACGCAGAGCAAGCTTAAAATGTTTGTAAGTGGGATTTTAAATACGACAAAAAGTTGAACATTTTTAGCAAAATTTTGATAAAACAGAAGCACATATTAATTTCAAAGTAAAAGCTTCAAAAATATTATTAACATAATTTATTCAGCTTTCAAAAGGGGCAAAAAGTGTAATTACACTTTAAATATTGCTTTTGCGGCTGGTCATAAAATCCATTTTAACTGCATATCCATTTTTATATTATTTTTTTAATTTTTCTATTTGAAATTTGAAATAAACTTGATCTTCGTAAAGTATACAGGAACCTACATGCCAAGTTTGGTGTCTCTAGCTCTTATAGTCTCTGAGATCGACGTGTTCATACAGACGGACGGACAGACAGATGGACATGGCTAGTTTAACTCTGCTGTTGATGCTGATCAAAAATATATATATATATGTAGTTTATATAGTCGGAAATGCCTCCTTCTACCTGTTACACACATTTGCAGTACTTTATAAGTCCCTTTTTCCCATTTTTAATGGGAACAGGGAGTAAAAAGTAAAAAGAGTATATTGGGCTTGTGAAATGTCCGTCTGTTTTTCCACATTTTTGAAGCCAGAGCAACCAAACTTGGTATACATGTTGATATATACCATAGGCAGACATAGTGTTAAGATCTAGGGCCACGACCACTTCTGAATCCGTAAAGGGGCTAAAAAAGAGGATATATCGCAGTCGGGTGCATACGACTGCAAAGTTCTTACTTGTTTGGTTAGGAGAATGCTACTTAGTTTTCAAAAGATTTTAATATGCGAGGCTATCATCAAAGTAGCATTTTCAATTATGTGAGAAATCGACTTTGTCTCTCTACGCACACAAAAGTTAGACTTGTTTGAGTTGCTTATGATTCTAATTTTCATTTTATTTTTCCTCTTATTTTTATTACTTTCACAGTTGTTTTAGTCTTACGCAGCGCATAAAGATTGAAACTTCACTCACTAAAACTAAAACTAAAACGAATAATTTAATAAGAGGCGAAAAAAAGAGTATATCGCAGTCGGGAGTATCCGACTGCAACGTTCTTACTTGTATTATTTATAAATTCTAAAATCTTAAATTCTACTCAAGCGGCGACTGTCAATTAAAGCTTCATAAATCATGATCTAATACGGTCTCTCATTGTCCAACTTGAAGTTATGTAAAAGCCCAGTAATGCAACCATTTAGTCAATGTGATGAATTTGCAAATGTCTTGAACTTAATCTAATGGGTGGATCGAAGGCGGGCTTTGTGCTCGTTCTGCCAGAGATATTCATCACAGTAAATAGACCCAAACCACACCATTAAGGCAGCCGCTTTGCGAATTAATTACAATGAGGCGAAGGTGTAAAACTCGATAGAGAACAAGAAACATCATTGACAAGGTACTGAAGCTGGGCAACATTGAAAGCGTAGGCTGTAATTACCTTTGGTCACACACACCAACACACACATTAACGCACACACAAACACACACACTCTCTCTCTCTTACACACACATATAATTAACTCGATAATGAGGGCAAACTCGTAGTCGAAGCCGGACCCGGCACAAGTTGTCGTTGTCGTTGTCGCAAAGGCGCAAAATGTATGTAATGGTGTGTTAGTATCCTTGTTGCTTTTGTAGCTGTGGTTGCCTGTGTGGTTGGCCATCCCTGCCAGTCTCTGTTGCGCTTTGTTTGCCAGGATAATGACTTCCGGTTCGCCAGCAAAATGACAGCCGGAATTCGTAATTGCTTTTAAGCGTTTCAGGCCTGCTCTCAATTTGGACCCTTTGATTTGCAATTGGCTAACAACAGGAAAAAAAAATAAACATACACATATACATATGTACATATGTATAACCACAGTTGTACGAAGTCCCTGGCTTACTTTGAAGTTGCCTCGGGTATTCAATTCAATTCAAACGTACCGTACAAAAATTTGCCGTAATTCTTACGCATTTGACCCAATTGACGCCAGTGAATGCAAAAGGCATCGAGAAAGGTGTGAAAACTTGAAAACTATGCGGCAAATTGCATTTGACTTACACTGACGACAACAACAACGAGCACAAGGTGCTATTATGCAAATAAGTATACGCCATGTTGGCTAACATAAGAGTATGTTGACGTTATATATGTTATGTATATACTTGGTAGTTGGATATAGCCTGGAGTAGAGCGCGCAGAAAACAATCGATGAAACTATGGCTGGACATTTTCAACAATTCTTTAACTCCTGATGCTGAAAAAAAAAAATGTTAACTGCTATACAAACGTTTTTCGAAAAACTATAACTCTAATTGAAACCTTGGGAATTTGTACTTTGACAAAAAAATTAATTTTGAATATTTAATTTTGAAAAGCACACCTTGTGCCATTTCCTTTCGCAGAATAAATATTTTAGTCGACAAGGAAACAAAGCCAAAACATTAGATTGCGGTAAAATGCTAATTAATAGGTGTTTGCCGTTACTTCAGCGGCATTTGAGTTTTGTCGCTTCAAATTCAACCACTTTGGCGCTGACAAATGAGCAAGACTTTGGTTTCGGACTTAGGATTTGAAAATGGTTTGTTGTAAGCTGGTTAAAGGCGCAGCTGAAAACACTTTAACGTGGCTTAAATATTAATAGCACATTACGTACAATAGACCGTTATATACCGTGCTTTCGTTTGAATCCATTGAACTGCTCCTGGGAATTCGGTGGTCTTTAATTTATATAAAATATATTAAATATGCTTCTGCATTGGGGGCACATTTGAAGAGTTGGTTTAATATTTATAGCAATTCCCAGGGGTCAATGGCATTTGTGTCTATTTGAAAACTTAAGCACGCAGTTGGTTCGCATATAAAATAAAAGGCTAACGTTATATTGATGCCTCTAATTCTAGTCACAAGTGTCCTGGGAGTTTATTAAGGGAACAGAACATAATTTTTAAAATAAAAATTAGTAAGTATTTTAATTTATATAAAATAACATAGCCTGATAATAACGAATGTTTTCCACCAGGGGCAGAAAATTGGTGGAAAACTGCGATATTTTTGGCGCATGATTATGAAATGATGGTCAGGGTTGGGTACTTAGCCGAGGAAGACGGGGTTATAGCTACTTGTAAATCTACATAGAGACGAAGCCTGGGGTTTCACAAAAGAACATTATTATTAATTGATATACATAGGTACCTTAAGTTTAAAAAAAGTATGCTGACTTTTTAATTGGTATTTACACCCTTTTCCCCCTAAAAAGGGATAATAAAGGGTGTCTCGTAGTCGGTTCAAACTCGACTGGCACATTTTTATTTGTTTCTTTTTATAGCTGACATATGCATGATAATCTAACATGCTCTCTTCGATTAGTGGTCTTCTAGTTTCTATATTGATTCCATAATTTCTTTTCAAATCCTCTTTGATAGTTATAACTGCTTTATATCCTTTTCTTTCTGGTAAAAGTGTCAAACACATTTTTTGCAGTGCTTATTGCAAATTAATTACATCCTCTTTCACTTTCCATGTACACTCGATATCCCCATTGATTCATAGACATCTCACCCTAATCCCACCTCTCCATCTGCGCTCATGTGTGCAGTTTTCTACGTACTTGATAGGGGGCGAGGATAGGGGGCTGAGTTGACAGGTTTGCATATTTCATAGTAGCTACGCATAAGTGACACTTGTCAAAACACATTTTCCACACCTACCCCAGTTGTCGTTGCCCTACCGCTTTCCCCGCCTTTCCGCTTTCCCACTTGCAACGTCTCCCCTGCTCATAAAGCCAGGGGGCAAAAAAGCATATTTCAAGTATGGCACTTCATGTGCGTCAAACAGAGACCGGAGTGTTTGACTGTGTGTGTGTGTGTGTGTGTGTGCATATGTTTGATGGAGTTAGACAGAGAGGTAGTATATGCACATTCGAGTAGAAACATATGTAGGTTGAAAAGAGAGGGCGCCATCAAAAGCGAACCGAACAGAAAAAGTGCTCAAGTCGAAAGCCCTTGAGTTGTTTTGCAACATTTGAACACGTCAAGTTTTTTAAGGTCAACATGTCGCTGCAAGGCAGACATTCGTAGACTAAAGCCAGACCAGAATATTAGTTGGACCGTGTGCACTCTTGCCCATTTCGACCAGATTGCGGGCTTAAAAACGTTTATCAGTGGTCGAGTTCGGTGTGTCCACTTGCGGTTTGTTTAGCCGTCAATCCGATTTTCAGCTGCCAACTTAAAGCTTTTTAAAGTTTCAGTTTGAGTTGCAGTTGAAGTACTCATTTGCCTCAAACTAATTCATTACGATTGTAATTTCGGCCAATAAAAAAGTTGTATGTGCAGTTTTCGGGTGTACTCAAGGGGTTTTTCGCTATAGAATAATGCCTAGCAGGTCTGACGAAAACGCTGTAGTAGAATCAAATCCAAAAAATGTAATTTAAGGTCGAAGTGCATACCAAAAAATCGAATTGCCGAGCTTCGAAGCTTTTTTTTTAATACGATGCATCGAAGCCCATCGAGTTTGTCATCAAAACACCAAAGTTTTTCCACATGAAATCAAATGTATTTTTATATTTTCAAAGAAGCATCAATAAATCGATGTTTTTACGATTATAATTAATCGTAGATAGAGAAAAATTAACCATTTCCGATTCCGATTAAAACATTCGGAATCGAACTTACCAGCTGTTCTACTTTGAGAATTTGGATAGAAATTTAGGTTGAAATAGTTGTGCTTTTTCAAGTTTTCAAACTGATCTTTTAAAAGGAAAAGCGATTGCAATTCAAAATCAGGATCACAGAATCAAAAACTTTTCTGTATGAAAAGTTATCGGAAATGGGAACTGGTCTGAATCTACCGGTTAATATGATATATTTCATAGTAAGATGTTATATCTTTCAATATATTTATTAAGCTTAAGTAAACATCAAGCTACGATAGTTCAGAGACTTCAATTTCTGAAAAATAAAGTATAAAAATATTAGGCATATTCCCACTTTCGCTTGGCATTATTTTACTAAGTTGTTTTCATTATTTCCGACTGTTCCATTGCCACTGTTTCACATTATACCATCAATTCTAAGCTGCTTCTTACATGTTGAGCTGTTTCAGATATTTTGCTGCAACGCTTATTGTTTCTATGCCATGCTTAACTGGGTTCTCTAAGTTTTTGTTAGAGGCCATGTTTGCTCCTTGGGCGTTGACGGCTTTGTGCGTGTGTATCTGATGGTGGGTGTATCTGTGGGTGGGTGTAAATGTGTATGTGTGTGTGTATTTTTGTTGGTAGCAAACACTTTTTCGTAAAATTTTCTCAAAAGAATGTTAGACAAACCGCTTTGTTGGCAACAATTTGGGTTAAAACTTAAGTGTTTTGCTTCGAGTTGCCGCATTGCCCCTTCAACGTCCTTGTCTAGTCTACCTCTTAAATTCTTTGGCAGTGCAGTACTTTGGCTGGCTAAAACCTTCTAAGCAGCAAGGGATATGCTGAGAAGAAAGGTTAAAGATGAGAGAATGAGTAAGAGGCAGAGAACCACCACAAAAAAAAAAACAAGTACAACAACAAAGTTTACGTGAAAATGTGTTGTAAAAGCCAAAGCTTGCTGTTTGTATTTAGTTGGATTTTTTTTTTGTAATTTTTCTTTTCATGCACATTCCAAACCAAAAGAACAGACACAAATTGTCCTTTGCTCCTTTGGCTGTTTTTGTTGCGTTAAATTGGTAAAATGTACTTTCACTTGTGCCCCAAGTAAACCACAAAATGAAAGTATTTTAAAGAGAAAATCAGTTAAGAAGCTTTTGCTTTAAAAAAAATAATTAAAGTTTATTAAGAAATGCAGCTCGGCAAGTTCTTTATATGGCATTTAGGATAACGTGTCTGCTAATTTGATTGAAACTTAGATCAAGTTTAGCAAAAACTTTGATATGCCGCAATGCCGAGGCCACATCAAAGCGAGAGAAACCAACCAAAGTTGATCCAATTACAACCAACCAAACCTAACCCAACCAAATACATCTAAATGTAAGCAAACACAGCAAAGAAAGCAAGAGAGAAAGAGAGCGATAGAAAGTAAGAAAGAGAGCAGAGAGCAGAATTTCTACACCCATAAGTAGATAAATTTGTTTGTTCACATTTGGGGCAGCTTTATTGGAATCTGCTGAGCGTAACTTAACTAATTTTAAAGTTTTTGAAATGAGAACTGCAAGTGTGTTTGGCAAAATGTCTGTGTATGTGTGTGTGTGTATGTGTGTGACGTCAAGTTGCAGAAAGTTTACGGCACAACTGATTTGGCTTTCGCATCGCATGAAATTAGTTGCAATTTTCGGCATCTGTGTAAAATTTCAACATTTGGCAGCAGCAACAGCAAAGAGTGGAAAACAGGAAATTGTCTACAGCAGCAGCTTGTGGCTCGGGAGTCATCATCATCATCATCGTCATCAAAGATGGCACTTTGGAAGTTTAAGAGCGTTTCGAAAGTAAGTGCATTGCTTGCTAAATATTTTGTAAGCACTTCAAGCTAAACGCATTTTTATTAAAATTCGTTGTTAATGCCATTCCAAACTTTCAAACTCTTTAATTTTCGTTTTTCGTTTCATTTCGCTCCGTTCCGCTCGTTTGCTATCAAAAAGTTTTGCACAGCGAATGCAGCGCTGCATTCCCATTCGACTGTAAATAAAAAAGAATTATCGATAAAAAGAATCGATAGCAAACACACTTTAAATTCTTTATTGCGTGTGGCTTAACATTTGTACAATTGGCAGCAATTTTAATTAAAATTCACTCAAATATCAAAATGGTCATCATAGATATTGAAGATAATTCCCATGTGGCTGAAAAAAGTAACTCCGGAACCCTGGAAATCACTGGAAACGCAACAAACATAAAAATACACTGCAGCAGCGGCTATATAAAGTGCAATGGAGGCAATACATCTATTTATCTGGGCACAATCGAGGACGACCAGAGATCTCTGGACTGCATTGAAGATAACGATATCAGTTATCAGCTAGCTGCGATCGTGGAGCTGTTTATAATACTAACTATAGTCTTTTTTATTTTCAAAATATTGCAACTCAGTTATTAAACATGAAAACGTCTTCATCTGTGTGCTCACTTGTTTTTGCGGTGCAATCCGTGACATAAGATGTCTTAATTGAGAAAGAATAAATATTCACGCAAACATATTAATATACTTGCAAACAGTAAAAACAACTTTGTTTAACATTTTTTTATTATATGTTAATTGAAGACTATTCTTATTTACATAATACCTAACAATTCGAATCGTAAACTAAAGCTCATAATTCAGAAGCTCAAGTTTCTCATCCTGTCAGTTCGTCCTCTATTTCCTCCAGGGATTTGTGTTTCGTTTCGGGCACCATAAAATATATAAAGAATAAACCAATAATGCTACTAACACAAAATAAAGCTAAAGCGCCATGAATACCTATATGACCTGAGCAAAATGGATAAAATTATTGTTATTTTATTATTAATTTCTCAAAACTTACTTATCACATCCTGAAAGGTCTTGGTCACAATAAACGTGCACATCTTACTAAAGCCGACGACCACCGATGCGGCTATACCACGGATACGCGACGGAAGAATCTCGCCCATCATCAGCCAGGGAATGGGACCAAATCCCAATGCGAAACCAATCACATAGACTATAAAACAAACCAGCGGTAACCAGCCATAACGCGATGTATCCGTGCCTCTCGAATGGATGAAGAAAAACGCGGACAATATAGCGAGGGTGACTACTATGGTTACATCGGAGATGTAAAGCAGCACCTTTCGACCAACGCGATCTATAACCATGGTAGCTGCGAAAACGGATACAAAGTTGAAAGCTCCCACAATGATAGTGCACAAATTGCTGTCGATAGTAGATCCGGCAGCGTTAAAGATCTCTACGGTATAAAAGATGACTGCATTAATGCCGCTGAATTGCTGAAAGAGCATTAGACCAAGTGATATGGAAACTGCTTTTAAATTCCTCCTGAGAAATATTTCTGTCCATCTTGGCTTGTCATCCACTACACTTTTTCTGGTACCCATTTCCTGGAGTTCACTTGAAATATCCGCATCCTTGGGCCGAAGCCAGGTCAGCGCTTTGACAGCCTGTTCCTGTTTGTCCCGCGTCACATACCAGCGCGGTGATTCCGGTATAAAGAACATCAAAATAATGAAGGGTACGCATAATGCGGCGCCAATGAAAGCCAATTGAGACCAGTTGGTAAACCAGCCAATCGCATAGCATGTTAGTAGTCCAATGGTGCTCAGCAGCGTTGGCAGCAGTCCTAGTGTACCACGTACGTTGGCATGCAGCATCTCACCAAGGTAGACAGGCAATGCAAGTGAGGACATGCCTGCCGCTAGTCCGTTTAGGATGCGACCGCAATAAACCATATACGTTGAGTTGGCCATCCCGATGAGCATCCAGCCTAGAACGTTGGGTATTGCACTTAAGTGAATGGTGAACTTCCTGCCCAGGTAAGTGATTAGCGGTCCACCGAAAATGGCACCGACTAAGGCAGCCAATGGCATTAAGGCACCCACCCATGAAGCATTGTCCTGCGTGACCGTAAACTGCGTAAAATGTGAATCCGTCATCGTGGGTAACGCCGGGGCGGTGTATGCAAATGTATAGCCAACGCAAAAGGTAGACATTGAAACGGTGATGGCAGCCAGGAGCTGTTTGAGAATGTTGATCTGAAGAACTGATTCGAGAGATGTACAATCCATTCACCTGTGATACACAGAAATAACTGTTTTCAGCAGCTTGCGGAATCATTCCAGAACGCTTCGAATCTTTGTGTAAAAGTGTCAAGTGTTTTTTTAATCTTTTATTTGTCAATGAAGATATTCTTGCTGACATATTATTCTAATTGCTCACAGTTAGTCTTCCTTTAAGTATTGGTCTTGCAAAATATATTTAAAGCCATTAAGAATTTTTAAGACTCGATACTCGACAGGAAAAGGGCAGAGTTGGTGCTTCAAAATTATTTGATTTTAACTGTCACAGTAGGTAGGTATCAAGTAAATAATATTGTCCGATTATTATTATTTCTAGAAAGTGCATAAAGCGCATTTCTTTAACAGATCCAGTTCCTCACCGAAAACATCCTTCATGTCCGTCAAGCAACTTTTAGTTGGATTCACGTCACGACATGCCAAGTTTGGTGTCTCTAGCTTTTTTTGAGAGACACAGATCGAAGCTTTCATACAGACGGACGATAGATAGGTGGATATGGCTAAATCGACTGAGCTGTGTATGCTGATCATGAATACATATGGTTTCTATAGTCACAGTCGCGTGCTTATGCCTGTTGTATGTATTCGCACTACTCTATTTCTTTATTAAAGGGTACCCATTCAAAATGGGTTGAATGAGTAAAAATATCTACCTACATATTGAAATGTGTGATCTTTATGGGATAAGTCTGTTACATTTTTAAACGGATTCAGAATTCGGAGCAGATCCCAGTCGAATCGACACGAGTTCTTCAATCCGAATCTTAAGTTGTGGATACGGAAATGGGAGCATGCCTGAATGTCAAAACAAACAGAATTAAAGTAAAAATAACATGTCTGTCACTGAAATATACAATATTCTATTTTAACTTTTATAATTTTAATTTATAAGATCAAATCTCGTATGGAAACCAAACACAGTGCTCTCAACGTAAATTAACACTGATGTTAAACATCTCAAGTCTCTTATTTTGTCAGCTCCGCTTCTATTTCCTCCAGTGATTTGTTTTTTGTCTCGGGCACGAATATAAAAATGAAGAAAATGCCAATGATGCAAACAACACTAAAAAAAGCGAAGGCGCCATGAATACCCAAAAGATCTGAGCAGAGTGTATAAAGTAATTTTAATTATAGTTATCGAATTCTCATTATACTTAACTTACTAATCACATCCTGAAAGGTCTTAGTAACAATAAACGTGCACATCCAAGAAAAGGCGACGACCACTGAAGCTGCCGTACCACGAATACGGGACGGAAGAATCTCGCCCATCATCAGCCAGGGAATCGGACCAAATCCTACTGAGAAACCCATCACATAAATTATAAAACAAAGCAGCGGCAACCAGTCACAACCGGATGTATCCGTGCCTCTAGACTTCATGAAGAAAAACAAGGACAATATTGCGAGGGTAACAGCCATGGCCACTTCGGAGATGTAAAGCAGCATCTGTTTTGATATGAAAAGTATTAAAAAACAGAATTGAATGATGTTCATTGTAATCGAATCCCGTTATCCTATTACTCACCTTTCGACCCGCGCGATCTACTACCAAGGTAGCTATCAAAGTAGCTATAAAGTTGACGGTTCCCACAATGATGGTGCACAAATTGCTGTCGATGCTAGATCCGGCATCGTTGAAGATCTGTACGGTATAAAATATGACTGCACCAATGCCGTTGAACTGTTGAAAGAGCATTAAACCAAGTAATATGGAAACTGGTTTTAAATTCTTCTTGAGAAATATTTCTGTCCAAGTAGTCTTGTTATCTTCATCCCCGCTTTTCTTGCTCCCCATTTCCTGGAGTTCACTTGAAATGTCCGTATCCTTGCGCCGAAGCCATGTCAATGATTTGACAGCCTGTTCCTGTTTGCCTCGCGTCAAATACCAGCGCGGAGTCTCCGGTATAAAGAGCATCAAAACAGAGAAGGGCACACAAAATGCGGCTCCAGTGAAGGCCAGCTGTGACCAGTTGGTAATCCAGCCAATCAAAAAGCACAAAAGTAGTCCAAAATTGCCAATCAAAGTTGGCATCAGTCCCAGTGTGCCGCGTACCATGGGATGCAGCGTTTCACCAAGATAGACAGGCAATGATAGCGCGGTGATGCCAACCGCTAGACCGCCAAGGAAGCGACCACCCAACACCATATATACTGAGGTGGCCAGAGCAATGAGCAACCAGCCTAGAACAAAAGGTACCACAGTCAACTGAATTGTGAGCTTCCTTCCCAGGTAAATGATAAGCGGTCCGCCGCAAATACCGCCCATAAAACCAGCCAAAGGCATAATGCCACCCACCCAAGAAGCGTCCTGTGGTGTGACCGTAAACGAAGTAACCTTAGGATCCACCATTGTTGGCAACGCCGGGGAGGTGTAAGCCACTGAATAACCAACGCAAAAGGAACACATCGAAACAGCAATGGCGGCCAGGAACTGTTTTATATAGTTGATCGGATGAATAGGGATATCCTCAATCCACTCACCTGCGAAAAAGAGATCACACTCTTCTCAGCATCCTGTGGCGGCATCCTTCGTATCTTTGTGTAAAAGTGTCAAGTGTTTACTCTTTGTTTTGTCAGTTAAGATATTCTTGCGGACATATCATTCTATATGCTCTCATGATTCTCAGTTATTCTTCATATAAGTATTGGGCGTGCAAAATAGCTTTAAGACCATTAAGAATGTTTTAGACAGCAAAAGGGCAGACTTGGTGCTTCGTTCCGAGTATCTAATTTATAAAATTTTAAAATTTTTTAGTGTCATGATAGATATATATCAAGTAAATAATATGTGTCACATAAACTGTTCCATTTTACCGTCTAGAATGGGCTGCAAAACTCTTTAATTGTCAAAAATTTAAAAAGCGACACTTTTTCCAAAGAAATGTATGCATTCGAATAAGTATATTGGCTTCTACTAAAGAATTTGACTTTGCATGGCTCAAACGCTCAATGATTTTTTTGAAAAATGCTTTGAGACTGAGTTTGAAGTTGAAATGGAAAAGGGAAATGAAATTCGATACCGTTCCGACCGTTTCGTATTATTGGTTTCTAATCCAATAGAGGCTATCCCGTTGATTTTTAAATTTCTCTCGCAGTTCCGGAATATCTTCCATTTCTTTCTTATATGTTTCTTATACAAATGTATGCAATATTTTCCGATTTATTTGTCTTGTTACTGACATTACGATTGACCTGTAAATAAATTATGTAAATAAAACTATTCAGCTGAATGACTTAATGTCAATCCGAATCTGAATTTTTGGAGACGCAAATAGCATGCCTGAATGTAAAATATAACTTAGAAATAAAAGTGAACAAATAATGTGTCAGACACTGAAATACACAATTTTATATTTAAATACTATAATTTAAGTTTATAAGATCAAGTCTCTCATTTTGTCAGCTCCGCTTCTATTTCCTCCAGGGATTTGTTTTTTGTCTCGGGCACGAATATAAAAATGAAGAATATGCCAATGATGCAAACAATACAAAAACAAGCGAAGGCGCCGTGACTGCCCATAAGATCTGAGCAGAGTAAATAAAGTAAAAGTTATCGTATTCTCAATTTTCTTAACTTACTAATCATATCCTGAAAGGTCTTGGTTACGATAAATGTGCACAACCAATTAAAACCGACGACCACTGATGCCGCCGTACCACGAATACGGGACGGAAGAACCTCGCCCATCATCAGCCAGGGAATCGGACCAAATCCTACTGAGAAACCCATCACATAAATTATAAAACAAAGCAGCGGTAACCAGTCACAACCGGATGTATCCGTGCCTCTAGACTTCATGAAGAAAAACAAGGACAATATAGCGAGGGTAACAGCCATGGCCACATCGGAGATGTAAAGCAGCATCTGTATTGATATGAAACGTATTAAAAAACAAAATTGAATGATGTTCATTGTAATCGAATCCTGTTATCTTACTACTCACCTTTCGACCCGCGCGATCTATCACCAAGGTAGCTATCAAAGTAGCTATAAAGTTGACGGTTCCCACAATGATGGTGCACAAATTGCTGTCGATGCTAGATCCGGCATCGTTGAAGATCTGTACGGTATAAAATATGATGGCATTAATTCCGCTGAACTGCTGAAAGAGCATTAGACCAAGTGATATGGAAACTGGTTTTAAATTCTTCTTGAGAAATATTCCTGTCCAAGTAGTCTTGTTATCTTCATCCCCGCTTTTCTTGCTCCCCATTTCCTGGAGTTCACTTGAAATATCCGTATCCTTGCGCCGAAGCCATGTCAATGATTTGACAGCCTGTTCCTGTTTGCCCCGCGTCAAATACCAGCGCGGAGATTCCGGTATAAAGAGCATCAAAATAAAGAAGGGCACGCAAAATGCGGCGCCAGCAAAGGCCAGCTGTGACCAGTTTGTAATCCAGCCAACCATATAACACGAAAGAAGTCCAAAATTGCAGATCACAGATAGCATCAGTCCAAGTGTGCCACGTACCATGGGATGCAGCGTCTCACCAAGATAGACAGGCATTGCGAGCGCTGTGATGCCAACCGCTACACCGCCAAGGAAGCGACCTCCCAACACCATGTATACTGAGGTGGCCAGAGCAATGAGCAACCAGCCTAGGACAAAAGGTACCACAGTCAACTGAATTGTGAGCTTCCTTCCCAGGTAAATGATAAGCGGTCCGCCGCAAATAGCGCCCATAAAACCAGCCAACGGCATAATGCCACCCACCCAAGAAGCGTCCTGTGGTGTGACCGTAAACGAAGTCACAGTAGGATCCATCATTGTTGGCAACGCCGGGGAGGTGTAAGCCACTGAATAACCAACGCAAAAGGAACACATCGAAACAGCAATGGCGGCCAGGAACTGTTTTATATAGTTGATCGGATAAATAGGGATATCTTCAATCCACTCACCTGCGAAAAAGAGATCACACCCGCCTCAGCATCCTGTGGCGGCATTCTTGAAAGTTTCGTATCTTTGTGTAAAAGTGTCAATTGTTTTCTTAGTCTTTGTTTTGTCAATGAAGATATTCTTGGAGGCATATTACTTTGAATACTCTCATGATTCTGAGTTAGTCTTCCTTCAAGTATTGAACGTTGAAAATAAATTTAAAACCATTAAGAATATTTTAAGCTCGGTACTCGACAGGAAAAGGGCAGAGTTCCGAGTACCTAATTTTTTAAATTTACAAATTTTTTAGTGTCATTCTAGATTGAAATCAAGTAAATAATATGTTTCACATAAAAATTCTTATAAAAATTTATATAATATTTACCGTTTTATTGGTCCTATTACTGACATTTCATAAGCCTGTTCTTCTAACCAAACTTTAATGATATTAATATAATGTAGAGCAATTATAGTTCGTTTAAAATGTAATTTAATCTATTTAACTGAATGACTTAATGTCAATCCGAATCCGAGTTTGTGGAGACGCAAATAGCATGCCTGCATGTAAAATATAACTTAAAAATAAAAGTGAAAAAACAACGTGTCACACACTGAAATACATAATTTTATATTTAACTTCTATAATTTAAGTTTATAATCTTATTTTGTCAACTCCGCTTCTATTTCTTCCAGTGATTTGTTTTTTGTCTCGGGCACGAATATAAAAATGAAGAATATACCAACGATGCAAACAATACAAAAAAAAGCGAAGGCGCCGTGACTGCCCATAAGATCTGAGCAGAGTAAATAAAGTAAAAGTTATCATATTCTCAATTTTCTTAACTTACTAATCATATCCTGAAAGGTCTTGGTTACGATAAATGTGCACAACCAATTAAAACCGACGACCACTGATGCCGCCGTACCACGAATACGGGACGGAAGAACCTCGCCCATCATCAGCCAGGGAATCGGACCAAATCCTACTGAGAAACCCATCACATAAATTATAAAACAAAGCAGCGGTAACCAGTCACAACCGGATGTATCCGTGCCTCTAGACTTCATGAAGAAAAACAAGGACAATATAGCGAGGGTAACAGCCATGGCCACATCGGAGATGTAAAGCAGCATCTGTATTGATATGAAACGTATTAAAAAACAAAATTGAATGATGTTCATTGTAATCGAATCCTGTTATCTTACTACTCACCTTTCGACCCGCGCGATCTATCACCAAGGTAGCTATCAAAGTAGCTATAAAGTTGACGGTTCCCACAATGATGGTGCACAAATTGCTGTCGATGCTAGATCCGGCATCGTTGAAGATCTGTACGGTATAAAATATGATGGCATTAATTCCGCTGAACTGCTGAAAGAGCATTAGACCAAGTGATATGGAAACTGGTTTTAAATTCTTCTTGAGAAATATTCCTGTCCAAGTAGTCTTGTTATCTTCATCCCCGCTTTTCTTGCTCCCCATTTCCTGGAGTTCACTTGAAATATCCGTATCCTTGCGCCGAAGCCATGTCAATGATTTGACAGCCTGTTCCTGTTTGCCCCGCGTCAAATACCAGCGCGGAGATTCCGGTATAAAGAGCATCAAAATAAAGAAGGGCACGCAAAATGCGGCGCCAGCAAAGGCCAGCTGTGACCAGTTTGTAATCCAGCCAACCATATAACACGAAAGAAGTCCAAAATTGCAGATCACAGATAGCATCAGTCCAAGTGTGCCACGTACCATGGGATGCAGCGTCTCACCAAGATAGACAGGCATTGCGAGCGCTGTGATGCCAACCGCTACACCGCCAAGGAAGCGACCTCCCAACACCATGTATACTGAGGTGGCCAGAGCAATGAGCAACCAGCCTAGGACAAAAGGTACCACAGTCAACTGAATTGTGAGCTTCCTTCCCAGGTAAATGATAAGCGGTCCGCCGCAAATAGCGCCCATAAAACCAGCCAACGGCATAATGCCACCCACCCAAGAAGCGTCCTGTGGTGTGACCGTAAACGAAGTCACAGTAGGATCCATCATTGTTGGCAACGCCGGGGAGGTGTAAGCCACTGAATAACCAACGCAAAAGGAACACATCGAAACAGCAATGGCGGCCAGGAACTGTTTTATATAGTTGATCGGATAAATAGGGATATCTTCAATCCACTCACCTGCGAAAAAGAGATCACACCCGCCTCAGCATCCTGTGGCGGCATTCTTGAAAGTTTCGTATCTTTGTGTAAAAGTGTCAATTGTTTTCTTAGTCTTTGTTTTGTCAATGAAGATATTCTTGGAGGCATATTACTTTGAATACTCTCATGATTCTGAGTTAGTCTTCCTTCAAGTATTGAACGTTGAAAATAAATTTAAAACCATTAAGAATATTTTAAGCTCGGTACTCGACAGGAAAAGGGCAGAGTTCCGAGTACCTAATTTTTTAAATTTACAAATTTTTTAGTGTCATTCTAGATTGAAATCAAGTAAATAATATGTTTCACATAAAAATTCTTATAAAAATTTATATAATATTTACCGTTTTATTGGTCCTATTACTGACATTTCATAAGCCTGTTCTTCTAACCAAACTTTAATGATATTAATATAATGTAGAGCAATTATAGTTCGTTTAAAATGTAATTTAATCTATTTAACTGAATGACTTAATGTCAATCCGAATCCGAGTTTGTGGAGACGCAAATAGCATGCCTGCATGTAAAATATAACTTAAAAATAAAAGTGAAAAAACAACGTGTCACACACTGAAATACATAATTTTATATTTAACTTCTATAATTTAAGTTTATAATCTTATTTTGTCAACTCCGCTTCTATTTCTTCCAGTGATTTGTTTTTTGTCTCGGGCACGAATATAAAAATGAAGAATATACCAACGATGCAAACAATACAAAAAAAAGCGAAGGCGCCGTGACTGCCCATAAGATCTGAGCAGAGTAAATAAAGTAAAAGTTATCATATTCTCAATTTCCTAAACTTACTAATCATATCCTGAAAGGTCTTGGTTACGATAAATGTGCACAACCAATTAAAACCGACGACCACTGATGCCGCCGTACCACGAATACGGGACGGAAGAATCTCGCCCATCATCAGCCAAGGAATGGGACCAAATCCCATGGAAAAACCCATCACATAGATTACAAAACAAAGCAGCGGTAACCAGCCATAACTAGATGTATCCGACCCTCTCGACTTGAAGAAGAATAACAGTGACAGTACAGCGAGGGTAATAATCATGGCCACATCGGAGATGTAAAGCAGCATCTGTTTTGATTCGAAAAGTATTGAAAAAAAACACTTTATGATGTACATTATAATCGCCTCGGGTTGTCATTTTGCTCACCTTTCGACCCGCGCGATCTATCACCAAGGTAGCTATCAAAGTGGCAAAAAAGTTGACAATTCCTACAATGATGGTGCACAAATTGCTGTCGATAGTAGATCCGGCATCGTTGAAGATCTGTACGGTATAAAATATGACGGCATTAATTCCGCTGAACTGCTGAAAGAGCATTAGACCAAGTGATATGGAAACTGGTTTTAAATTCTTCTTGAGAAATATTTCTGTCCAAGTAGTCTTGTTATCTTCATCCCCGCTTTTCTTGCTCCCCATTTCCTGGAGTTCACTTGAAATATCTGTATCCTTGCGCCGAAGCCATGTCAATGATTTGACAGCCTGTTCCTGTTTGCCCCGCGTCAAATACCAGCGCGGAGATTCCGGTATAAAGAGCATCAAAATAAAGAAGGGCACACAAAATGCGGCGCCAGCAAAGGCCAGCTGTGACCAGTTTGTAATCCAGCCAACCATATAACACGAAAGAAGTCCAAAATTGCCAATCAACGTAGGCATCAGTCCAAGTGTGCCACGTACCATGGGATGCAGTGTTTCACCAAGGTAAACAGGCAATGCTAGCGACGCCACACCAACCGCTAGACCGCCTAGGACACGACCGCCCCACACCATGTATACTGAGGATGCCAGAGCGATGAGCAACCAGCCTAGAACAAAGGGTATTACAGTCAACTGAATTGTGAGCTTCCTGCCCAGGTAAATGATAAGCGGTCCGCCGCAAACACCGCCCACTAAACCAGCCAAAGGCATAATGCCACCCACCCATGAAGCGTCCTGTGGTGTGACCGTAAACGAAGTAACCTTAGGATCCATCATTGTTGGCAACGCCGGGGAGGTGTAAGCTGCCGTATAACCAACGCAAAAGGAACACATCGAAACAGCAATGGCGGCCAGGAACTGTTTTATGTTGTTGATCGGATGAATAGAGATATCTGGAATCCACTCACCTGCGAAAGTGAGAACACACTCTTCTCAGCATCTTCTGGCGGCATCCTTAAGGGCTAGTTGTCTTTTTATAAAAGTGTAAAGTGTTAAAAGAAAGAAGTGTTCCCGAAATTTGTTTACTATTTAAATGAAAGCATAGACAACCTACTTTATAAATCTAACTGATTTCACAAAACCAAACTGGGAATATTTTGAACCAGACTATGCGATCGCAGGTCCAGCTATGTTGTAATTACATTAGTAGTCGAAGACTTTCCATACTTACCCGTACGCTTAATGATTTTGTATGCACAGCTTTGAAACTGAATATAAATACAATCGAAAGAGAACAGAAAAGTTACACCATAGTTTTCTGCCCCCGGAGCTATATTCTCCAAATCGTTGAAACAAGTTTCTACCATTTTCAGAACAGACACGTCTTAACAAGTAATGGAGATAATGAAACCCCAAAAGTTATTATACTCCCTTTTTTAATTTTTTGGAAAAAAAAAAGGAAAGGAGTATATTGGGTTTGTGAAATATCCGTCCGAACGCAGGTTTTTTGCATAGCTTTGAAGCTACTTATCACATCCTTGATTGATCCCCCGCCTCCATAAATGAGCAAAATCTGTATCTACCCCTTAAGCTAGAATCACCAAATTTTGCAGGTTGAATTTTGTTGCCCTATATAACAGATTGAATTAGAAATAATTTTGCCATGCCCACCCCCGCCCTTGCAAACGAGCAAAGTTTGTTTCTCCCAAACCTGTAGAACTGGCCCAACCAAATTTAAATTGATGGCAAAATTGCAAGATTTAAGCAAAAATACAATTGCCACGCACACTTCTGACTCGGCAAAGAGGCTAAAAAAGAGTATATCGCAGTCTGGTGCATCCGATTTTGGGCATGCATTAAAGTCTTTTTTTTCAGTTTTCCTTTTCTTTTATTTAAGTCAAAGTTTTGCTCACAACTTTTCTTACAGCCTCGTCGACTTGCTACATGTGATGTGGGAATTTCAGCAGTTAACCAAGTTAACAAACTCATCCCACGTTTTTTTTCCCCTTATTTCGGAGTCTTGATTACACTTTGGTCGATCATAAATTTGTATCCGAGAGAAAAAGAAGTCGCGGAAAGTTGCTTACTTTTCCACAATGGCCAATATAAAGAGAGAAAAGTTTTTATTTCACCTGGGCGATTTGAAGTGAAACTTGAGCGATGCATTGTGCAAAGGTATATTTCCATCAAGTAGTTCACTTCATGTAGCTGCAAAATTGCTGCTTTTGCCTACTGTGCTGACAAAATTTCTGCTATCGGAAAGTGTTTGGGGTGGAGCCTCCGAAATTTGAAATAAACAGAGTCTGAGTAAACTACATGCCATTCTTACTTTCCTTTCTTCAAATGCCTATTGTATTTAGAGACACAACTCAGATGCCTTCTTTGAAGCAGTTTTTGTTGAAATATACATCTAATTGTCAGTCAGCTTACACGATTCAAAGCAGACCCAGGATCGCAGCAACGCGTTGAGTGTATTAATCAAAAAAGGCGCACTTGGAGTTAGTTCGGAGCTCAGGTGTTTAAAGTAGTTGTCGTTTCTATTTTTCTACGCGCGCCTGTTGACTTTAGACATGGCTTGAACAACATAATATGAGCACACACCTGGCAAGCCCAGCAATAGCTTCTGTTCACTTCTGTCCATATCCTCAATATGGCCACCTATGTGCCCAGACAAATTTTATAGTCAACATTTTTGGGGCGTCGCTTGGACACGCTCGTAAATTCGTAGAGATCTCCGGCCGGAACAGGGAGTGAATGTTCAAGTATATATGTGTGTGTATGTTAAATTTGCTTTTGATTTATGGCCATTGCTACGTTACGGGTTAGTACTTTTCAAATTAGATTTAGAAACGGTCGCAGCTCCTGAAACATTTCAAGCTTTCGTTCTGGCCCTTTCGCTTTCGCTATCAGCTTCACATAAAATGTGAACTGAACCCAAAAACGTTGTAATATTTACACAACACAAATTTAATGCAGTCGTCTGGACCAACAACAACATTGTTACTTACGTGACGGATATAATCGAAATAACTTGCTGACGAAGCATTTGGCCAATAGATTTGAGTCTAGACCTGATGCTGCAACTTCGATTAAAGTACAATTGCTGCCGTTACAGTTTCCTTTTAATTAAACCAAAAATCACCCGTCGTTGCAGGGGACGATTAAATAAAGTTCACGCTTCGAGGGATCAAATAACATGTGTCTCAAGTTTCAATTGTGCACAGGCAATAGCTAACACACACACACGCACACAAACCAACACATACACAGCAGTTAGTCAGGTGTAAAAACTAGTTTACACAAATTCTATAAGGTCACAATGGAAATGTTGAACTTTGCAAGCAGAACCGCAAAATACTTTGGGTCCAGTGGTTTTGGCCCACTTATGAAGGAGTAGGTATCACTGTGGACGGCAGTTCACGCTAGTGACGAAGCATCACGAAGTGTGCAAAAGGCACAAGAATGATGTACTTTTCTTGAATCTAGGGTCTTATTTTCTAAAAATCAAGAAAACAAACTAAAGTAATTGAAGATATTTCTTAGAAAGTATAAAACTTAAAACATTTTTTTTTAAGACGAACTTCTCTTGAGAAACAAGGTCAGTTTTCTTTAAAAATTACGAAATCATTGTCAAATGTTATCAAAATAGGTATATATTTTCTGAAAAGCATAAACATACTTAAATCAAAGGCTTGCCCTTAAAATATAAGCACATCTTTTTTTTAATAATTTGTTTTTGAATAATTCTTCAAAGTCACGAAAAGCTTTTTCAACCGAATTCAAATTTTTAGGTGTCACAGAATTCTGTGGAGATTTTAATTATAAAGGTGTCATCATATAGAAATAATTTTGTTATATATTTATTCGCCCTTTCGTTACTATTTTTGATGAAGCAATTCATTAAGATAACTTTGTTTTGAATTATGTGTAAACTAATTATTTTGTTTACTTCTTAAAAAATTGACTTTTTGTAATGTGCATCTGTCTGAATGTCCGTCAGTCTGTATGAACTCAATTTCTTACCACAATTGGCATATTCCATAGGCAGACAAAGTGTTAAGATCTCTGTTTCAACTGTTTCATTTCAATTGAATGGGCGTTGTAATTTAAAGCGTAAAAAGCTCATTTCTTTGCAGCTGTTTAAGAATTTCTCGTTTTGGCCATATTCGCAATTTCAGTTACTGGGTCACCATACTGACAATGAGATTGGCCAGCAACCGCAAAAACAACAACGAAAGAACGAAATGAACCAACAGCAGCCGCATCATCATCGTCAATATCATGAGAGCACATAAATCTCATGGCTGCTGCAATCAGAAACGGAATCAGCAACAGAATCAGAAACCAGAGCCAACTTGTCAGCTGGCTGGAAAGCAGAGGCAGAGGCAGGCAATACTGATACTCATACTCGTCCTCGTAGATAGGATAGTTGAAATAGCGAATGGCGTCAAGGGCGCCATAAATGAGAATTTCCGACTGATTTCCGTTGTTTGTGTGTGGTTCATTTGTGGTGCATAATGAACACGGGGGCGGTATGGGAGAAAGCCGGTGGAAAACAGCACAGGAAGGCACACAAAAAAAAAAAAAAAAAAAAATACCGGAACGGGCTGACAATGTAGGTTAAACACGTATCGATTTTCATTTAAAGCGGCAACTTTACCGTGACTCTTCCTAATGGCATTTGGCCTGACAAATATATATACACATATATATGACAAAATTTATGGCTGCCTGCCCACAGGCAAACTGCAATGCTCATCAGAGAGGCCAAAACTTGACCTTTACCCAAACTGCAGTTAGCCAGAAGCCAGTTCTACCATAATTGCAGTTGCCAGCTTCCAGTTGGTGTTTGCCATTTGTCAGCATTAAGCACAATTAAAGACACAGTTGTGTCAAGGGCATCATAAATGGGAATCTCAGCTGTATTTCATATCGATTGCCAGGTCGGAACTAAACCAACACCAACAAGAAAGATGTGTTATCTTATGCATGCCGAAGATATATACCCTTGCAGAAAAGATTTGCATAAGAAAACTTATTTTTCAACCGATCGTTCCTATAGCAGTTTTAAGATATAGTGATCCGATTTTGATTAAATTTGGTCAACATGTGTGGAACGTGCTTTAATTAAGATATTATGAGTTTGGTCGAGTTATTTAGAAAAACACAAAAGTTTTTCATACAGAAACTTATTTTCAACCGACCGTTCCTAAAAGATATAGTAGTCCAATTTCGATGAAATTTTGTCAAAATGAGTGAAAAGCGTTAAAACTTAGACATAGTGAGTTTGGTCGAGTTATTTTGAAAAACAAAAATGCTTTTCCTACAAAAACTAATTTTTAACCGATCGTTCCTATGGCAGCTATAAGATATAGTCGTCCGATTTCGATGAAATTTTGTCAACATGTGTGAAAAGTGTTAGAACTTAAGTTGAGTGAGTTTGGTTGACTTATTTTGAAAAACAAAAAAGTTTTTCATACAAAAACTTATTTTTCAACCAATCGTTCCTATGGCAGCTATATGTTATAGTGGCCGATTCAGTCATATGTACTGCTTGCAGAAAGAATAAGCATCTGTGCCAAGTTTATTCACGATAGCTCCAAAGCTAAGGGACTAGTTCGCATATAAACAGACGGACAGACGGACATGACTTGGCTGTTGATGCTGATCACGAATATGCAATTTTATTTTCTGAGACGTCTCCTTCAATGCGTTACACATTTCGTTACAAAATTATAATACCCTCTGCAAGGGTATATAAATATCATACTACAATTCAATTAAATGCAACTCTAACTGCTGGCATAGAAAAAAAAAAGAAAAGAAATTTATTACAGCACAGAGGCAAAGAAATTCACGAAACATTCGCTCGTAAATTTTGCAATTGAGCTTACGCGATAAGCGCGAAACATGTTGATAAAATATGTCTCCTAAATGGAGCTCAAACATGTGTAACCACACTGAATACAATGTACGTGTGGGACATTGCTCTAAAAGGAAAGATTTATGCAAAAGTAATAGGCAGTAAATAAATCACAATCGGATGAGTTGATAATCTTTGCAAGGCATACTATTATACACTATTATACTATACACAAAGAAAAAAAACAAACAAGTGTCAAACAATTTTCAACTTCAGAAAAAATACTTGCGCAATTTTGCTCAGAATAGTACTACACACAGCAGCCAATACACAACAAAGCCAGTTCATACATACACATACATATACATGTACATAAGTATTTAGATTGATCTAACAAATAAAACGATGGTATTTCGCGATAGACATGCTCACAAATACCACAGCCGACGCGCAACGAATACGTCCACTTCAATGGTACCGTAAGTAGTCATCATGAAATCTTTTGTTAATCGGAAGCATACTCCTAACACGTGTACTCGATCTCAGAAGCACCTTGTCCGAAAACGAACAGGAAGAAGACTCAACCATACATCGACCTATGGCGTTTATAGTTGCGCGGTAAGTTAAGTTGAAAAGGAAGGATCCATATGGATCCAAATTAAAAAATCAAAATTAACAAAAACTGTATTATGGTTGGGAGGGAATAAGATTTAAATGCAATTCTTGCGGAATCCAACAGGTTTGGTTTAAAAATGATCTTTGTAATAGTACAACAAAATTATATTTTATAGTTAAAATCTCTAGATATTTCGGTGACAGCTGAGAATTTGAATTCGGTTGGAAGAGGTTACCTTTAAATGCCTATATATGCCTTTTTTTATTCAAATTGTGTTTTGCATTGCGAATTTTCTATCGATAATCAAAATTCACAACAGTTTTCATAGGTTTTTTGAACTAAGCAGTTTTAAAGGGGCTTTCTTTAGAACCAGAGACTAACTTGTGGGTCATCGAAACTGCAATACCTGAGCAAAAAAAGGATTCAAATGTTAAATATTGTCGAAATGGGGCACTGCAACATCGCCTCTACTCTACCGCAACTCTACGGATAAAGTACAGACAGAAAACATATAGCTGCTTTTATGCCATTATCCTCAACCTCTTAAGTGACAGATTTGTTTTCTTAGAAAGTAATTTCTTTTTTTAAATCTTGACAATCGATCCTTTTGCTATCCTAGTCTGGTTCACCAATAACAATAACTTTCATATGTATTTGCTTATCTTTGTCAGATTACATTGATTTAAATACCAATTTACTCCCAGCACTCCACTCCTTATCCTGGATTATGTTCAATTCAAGGCTGCACGTACTATACAACGTCACTGGCGGGGTTTTCATAGTCGTAAATCAAGTGATAAACGCTGGCTGGCAGCTACTACCATACAGCGCTGGTGGAGAGGATTCTTTGTGCGCAAAAACCACGTGGCTAATGTGGAGCAAATGCTGCAGAATCTTTTGACAAGACACTACAACAAGGCAGCAACAAAGATCCAGGCGCTTTGGCGTGGCTGGTGGATCCGTCAGACAGTGCATGATATGAATGGGCTGCATAGAATGCAGGCGTGTGCTGCGGAGGATCTACTTAGTTGCGTGGCCTTTAAGCTACATCATTTGCTGCGAACCTACTCCATTCCAGGTGTCTACTCGATACGCAATACACAGTAAGTAACGATCTGTTTCAAAATGGTATAACTTATTAAACGTTATGTTTACTTTCGATCATAAAGCTGTCTGTCGCGCATTGAGAAGCTGATGTCGAGCATTAACTTTCGCTTTTTGAATGGACGCGTATACAGCACAATGTTGAATCGACAGGCATTAGTAAATACGCAGAGAAAGAGATTTAATGCGGCACCCTACTATACAGAAGTACCATTTCCGGGCCCCAATTTTAAGGGCGCTTGTAAGCCCCAATGCGATCAATTTATGAAGGCCACTAAGGATATTGATAGGCGAATGTATAAAATCATCGATGCGTACGATAAGTCGCAGCGTGATGCGCGTTCAAAGAAAGCACACTATAATTTGGCCGAAAGTAAGCGAAAACAAAACTTATTCATAATTAAAGTATTTGTATTGAAAGTTAATTAATAAACTTTCAATTTCAGGAAAGCGACGCAAGCAGATTCAAAAGATAATTGAGCAAAGGGAAAAACATAAGTGTGACTTTTGCGGCGATGTTATTGCAAGTATGCGTCGCTGGAAAATATGGGACTCTAGTAAGTTTACTGTTGGAAAAGATATCTTTCGCAGTCCCAAGAATCTCGAAAAGTTTCTCGATGAAGTGTTTGACATTGTGGGAGAGCTTAAAGGACAATGTCATTGCAATATACCCGTGCACGATGTCGTATTTTGTCATTGATTCTGTAAACCAAGTAGGGTCATTAAAAGTCTGAAGTGAAATTTGTTGTTCAATAGAAAGTGTTGAAATAAACTATGTATGCTTCAACAGAATTTGCTCATTTACAAGTGTTTATTGCCAAAAAGAATACAATTTAAAGCCAGGAATGGTCACAGACATTGTTAACAATCTTCTAAGCGAAAACGGCTCTAAAGCAGTCCACTGTAATAACAGATTTAGTTAGTATATTTATTTTTCAAGTTGTATGCTCACCAAATATATTGCCAAAGAAGCGAAGCAGCACGGTGATAAATGACGGTCTGTTTGGATCAATCATTCGCTCCGTCAGTTCATCTATTGATCAATTAAATATACACATATTTTAAAACACATTTCAATTCTGATTATTTTCCTTAACTCACCAAGATGCTCGCAATCCAAACGCTCATTGTTAAGATTAAGTGTGTGACTGCCGCCAACTTGATCAGTTACAGCCAAATCGGGATTATCCAGTTCAGCATCCATTTTATTTCACTGCAAATTTATACTTCAAATTTTAAGTGCAATTCAAAAAAAAAGCCTATTCACTACTACTAGCTACAAACTACTGAAAGTTTCACTATTATAGTTATGTGTAATTGTGTTAACATCGCCTACTGTGCTATTATGTGTTTTTACATATCCCTGTTCCCATTAAAAATGGGAGCAAATGTATGCAACAGGCAGAAGGAGGCATTTCCGAAAATATAAACAATATATATTCTTGATCAGCATCAACAGCCGAGACGAACTAGCCATGTCCGTCTGTCCGTCTGTCTGTCCGTCTGTCTGTCTGTCCGTCTATCTGTCCGTATGAACACACAGATCTCGGAGACTATAAGAGCTAGAGGCACCAAACTTGGCATGCAGGTTCATGTATACCATGCGCAGATAAAGTTTATTTCAAATTTCGGTATTTCATAACGATCGGATAAATAGCACCAAATTTATGGAAGAATCTATTACCCCCGTCGCAGCAGGCAGAAACAACTGTTTGACAGGCACTGGGCAAGTTAAGTGCGCTGCTTGCTTATGTTCCCGTAGTCGGCCACACTCGACTAGAACATTCTTACTTGTTATTTTGACAAATTTGTAGCTGCCCATGTCTGATCTATACAGCATGAAGAACTTTTCTACAAGGATATGCCAGTCTTATACATATATTTTCTCTATCACAAAAATAGCTATGCTTCATTGTGTTTTTCTCCGTGCAAGGCTATCATAATCTTGGCTAAAATAGATTTGAAAGCAAATAAAAATGTTGCCCAGCACACAACATACATACATAAATTAAGAAAATCTTGCTTGCGCTGGACATGCTTTTAATTAGATACTATAAATTGGTATTTGGCAAATTCACTCTGCGGCAATCTGGGAAAACATCAAAAGGCACACAGCGGGAGATTGAAGTAATTGTAATATGGCGACTCAGTTGACATGAACGATGTCATTAACATCATTCTCATACTCGGCAGCATCCTCAAATATGCAATTACTGTGCTAGCCATAAATGTGTTTTGGTCAGCCTCGTCTGGAGACAAATATATACTTATATATCTCTGTTTATATGGGGACGTCAAAAATTAGCTAAATTCATCATTAGCCAAGGCAAAAGCCGTCCAAACACAAACAAAAATGCAACATTTTGAGGCTAATGACGAAGACGTAGTCAAAGATATCTGTCTCTGAAGTCATTTTGGCCAACATTTTATTTACTCTTACCCAGCACCAAGGGCAACCTCTTTATCATTAGGTTAATTGCTTATGTACATAATATATTGTACGGTTAGATGGCTGTCTGATGGGAATTGTGGAATGCCAAATGCTTCTAATCAAAGTCATTGCCAGAGTCCTGCCAAAAACTGAGCCACAAAGTGTGTAATGTAAGTTTTAGTCCAATTAATTTGTAACGAGATTTTATTTTATGCTTCTGACATATTTCTTGGTATATAAAAATGTCTCAGGTTATGACCAAAACAACAAAAATAAAGTGTCACTGCCAGAATATGTCATTTGGCTAGATTCGTATGGCTTTAAAACTTTTACAAAATTGTTGATTTTCTAGGATTTCTATTACATATTATATTTTTCTATATTTTCAACGCAACAAGAAATCAAATTTAGTTTCTTCTGGCTTCAATTGATCATTTGATTACTCTAGGTCCCAACTCGAATCTTACAATACTTCATTTTTAGAATGGTCTTAACGAATGCGGGAGTCCTACAAATGAATAATTTCTTTTGATTATTTTATTCATTTGTCAATTTTGTTGGCCTGGCTTAGAGCAGGTGCGCGTGATGGCCATGTTGAACATTTAACACCATGTGGCCAATAAATTCAAACTTTTGTTTGTTAAACAGGAAAAAACAAGAAAGAAATGTTATCTTCGTCGTGCCGAAGATATATACCCTTGCAGAAAAGATTTGCATAAGAAAACTTATTTTTCAACTGATTATTCCTATGGAAGCTATAAGATATTGTGATCCAATTTTGATAAAATTTTGTCAAAATGTGTTGAACGTGCTTTGATTTAGATATAATGAATTTGGTCGAGATATTTTGAAAAACACAGAAGTTTTTCATACAAAAACTTATTTTCAGCCGATGGTTCCTATGGCAGCTATAAGATATAGAAGTTCGATTTCATTGAAATTTTGTCATCATGTATAAACTGTCTTAAAACTTAGGTTTAGTGACTTTGGTTGAGTTATCTTGAAAAACAAAAATGTTACCTGCAACAAGAAGAAGCATCTGTGCCAAGTTTCATCAAGATAGCTCTAGAACAAAGTCTTGAAAAACGCATATAAACAGACAGACAGACGGGCAGACAGACAGACGGACATGACGGACATGACTCGGCTGTTGATGCTGATCACGAATATACACATTTTTTTTGCTGAGACGTCTCCTTCAATGCGTTACACATTTCGTGACAAAATAATAATACCCTCTGCAAGGGTATAAAAAACTTGTTCGACTTGAATGTTTTGAAGGTAACAGCGTTTTGCCTTTTGACAAGTGTTGAGCACCGTTTTTTGTAGTCAAGCAAATTAATTGAAAAGTTTAAAATTTCACGAGTCCCGTGCACATTTAAGGCAATTACACATGTCGTTAACAAGCCGAAGCAATAACAAGGACGAAGGCACAATGGCGGCCATTTTCACACGCGCCGGAAGACATTAACACAACAACACAACAGTTGCCCCTTCGTTATCATTAAGTTAATTATATGTTTTGTGGGTGCCAAGAGGTAATTACATCTTGGATTTCAAGCATTTCAGAGATGTCGATGATGATGATGTCCACGAATGACTTTCGGGTCGCCCATCCTCAAATTGTAATTAAATTGAAAGCATACATCGCAAGTCGCCTGGCGATGTGGTTATGGTCACCTCTCTGTCTTCCTTTTTCTCTGGTTTTTCTCTTGTGCTACGCTTTTTCTGACATATGTATGTTTGTTGTTGCAACTCCTTCGAAAACTCATTAGGGGTAGCCATTAAATGGACCATGGAAAAGCCCTTAAGCATTCCCTATTTGCGCCTTGCCGGCATCAAGATGTTTATAAATTATGCAAAGCTGGCATTTAATTCTGCAAACTGTCCAAAAATTTGTCTTTGCCAAATAGTTTGTGAAATAAAAATGGGCATGGCTGTGGGCGGTCTTTTGGGCAAAACTAAGTGCAAACTTTACTCTTAACACATTTAATTAAAAAGCGTAAAAAATGCACACTGAACAATCCATGAAAACTGACCTAATGAGTTTGAGGCAACTTTTCATCTCATTTTTGTTTCGTTTCACATTTTTTTTTCCTCTTTTATAAATTGTTGGCAAATCTGCTTGAGATTTTCTAGCTAAGCTTTTGCCACAAATTCTTTTTTTTTTAACTTTTTGGGTTTTCGTTTTGTTGTTAAATGTTTGATTTTATTTAAATAGTTTGGCATCAAAGTTTTTAATAAGCTTAATTTTTTTGTTGTTTCTCCATCATTAATATGGGATTTATAGCTTTGATGACGTCATCCGACATGTGTTTAGGAGCAGTTAAAGCTGACAAGCTTATATCCTTGCAAGATAAGTTTAAAGTAGCTATTAACAAACTATTATTGAAAATATAAAAAAATATCTTTTATTAAATTAGTTTAGTTTCCATAATTCAAAGTCATTTACATAACTAAGTGTTGGTAGTTGGTAGTTAGTCGGGTTCTCCCGATTGCGATGTACTCTGTTTTCTGTACGTTTAATAATATAATTTTGTCATCATGTGTAAACTGTTCTTAGGTAAAGTGAGTTTGGTTGAACTATCTGGAAAAACAAAAAAGTTTTTCGCAAAAAGCTTATTTTCAACCGATTGTTCCTATGGAAGCTATAAGGTATAGTGGTCCGATCCTCATGAAATTTTATCGCCATGTATAAACTGTTCTTAAGCTTAATTAAAGTAAGTTTGGCTGAGTTATATTAAAAAACAAAAAAGTTTTTCATCCAAAAGCTTATTTTTCAGCCGACCGTTTCTATGGCAGCTATATGTTATAGTGGTCCGATCTGGCCGATCTTAACACTTTGTCTACCTATGGTATATACCAACATGTATACCAAAATTGGTTGCTCTAGCCTCAAGAATCTGGAGAAAACCTGCGTTCATACAGAAGGACAGACGGACGAACGGACGAACATTTCACAAACCCAATATACTCTTTTTTTCCATTTTTATAAACAGAGTACAAATATGTCGAATCTATGGCACGATTGAAATATGTCTTTAATTTGGATTTAACTATTACTCGTAGTTTGCTTTAACCATCAACTCCAGGACATGGACTTTTGGCATTCGAACCTATGTTTAGATTTATGGCCCAGCCTTGTCGATTACTTGGCCATAAATCTTGCCATTTGCTTGTGGTCAGCATCTGTAGGTCGACCACAACATGGAACATGGCCTGAACATGTGTTACTCAGTTGGTTGGTTGAACTGTAAGCGTGTTTGGCATCGCATTATATTTTCATGAACGCATTTGATTGTGTTTTTGTTAATCCACAGCAGTATCTATGCTTGACATCAGGCTCAACTCTTCCTATAAGTATATATTCGTGTATATGTTTTTGGCATTTGTTTTCCCATTATTGCAAACATTAACAGCTTAACTCATTTTAAATGAAACGTTCGTTCGCTCGTAGTATAAATATGAAAATGTTGCCTTGGCTCCTAATTCGCAAAGTTTTTCGCTGTCTGAACTTTAACTTTAACCTGCCGCAGGTGTTAAAAATGATTTGCAAAATGTAAAAGTTTTCGTTATAAATTTAGCAGAATGAAAATAAAAAATAAAAAAATAAAAAATGAAAATGCAACGCAAACACTGCCAAAGAAGTTAAAATTGCTCAAGTTTAAGTATTGTAGTGAAATATGCGAAAAGTTGAATAAATTTTCGCGAATCGCAATGCAAATAAATTCTCATATATAGTCGTTTTCTCGTTTTGTGTCGTATTGTTTTGTAGTTTTGTTGTCGCTTTCACCTAAATTATTGTAATATAAACATGTGGCAACTACAAATGTTGCAAATGGGAAGCACTTGTTACGAATTAATATAAATTTACAACGATTTGCAACAGGCTTAAAACAATTGTCATATCACATTAAATATAATGTCAACTCGCAATTGCTTAAGAATTTTCAACCAAAATAAACACCAACTTGCCAAGCGAAGTAACTTGTTTTATAATCCATGAAAAAAGCTACTTTGATATTTTAAGCTGTTGCCAAAAATAGCTTCAAAGGTCTAAAAATATGCCTAATGCGTGGGTTGAAGCTGAGTTAAGATTAATCTGACAACAGTAAAGATGAAAATAGCAACATGCTTGAGTGAATATACTCAGAAATAATCAAATGTATTATATACCACATGTTGACTGAATGAATAAAATAATGAATAATCTGACAGGGTCTCTGCACAAAAGCTTTTCAGCATTTACAGGAATCAAAATTCAGCAGGACTTGCATTATTTACAGTGAGTAAAATAACTTGGAATTGTAGGATATCAGGCAGCTCAGCTAGTTCAATTACATAGACGGACTTTCAATCCACTCCCAAATGATTAAGATGTGTTCCGCGTGTGTAATGTAATATACCATTAAATTTTGTGCATGAAAACATGCAGAAAAAGATGTATGCACTCTATGGACATATGTATGCACAATATGCAAACATGCTTTCTCCCTTGTGGCATGCAACACTGCAGGTGCTTTGTCATAAATCTTATCTCTGGTCATGTGAATGTGTGAACGCCCCAAACTGTCAGATAAATTTAGTGCAAAAATATTTAAAAGTCTATTTGTTGTGTAGACTGTGATGGCATAAAAAACCAAAACAAAGAGATTCTCGTTTGCAGCACCGCACAAAACGGAAGTACAACAAAAACTGAATTGCAAAAAACAAATAAGAAGGATGCATTCGAAAACTACCGACTGCCTTATAATCTGTTCCAATAACGCCATAAATATTTACAAAATGTATGTGCGAAAAAACTTTAATGATAACAAATTGCTTAATATAGTAATTCTTATATCATGAACAGGTAAAACTTTAAGATTCTCTTTACTAACCTTATTTTCTTAGATAAAGTGGAATTTATATTATTTTCTTGTTTACTAAATATTTTTTAAATTATGTTATAAAAACATGTTGCTTGTATGCAAATATGCTGTGTATTAACAACGATATACAATTTTTTGTTAAATCATTTAAAAATGAACGGACTTGAATCAACTACAGTCGAACTTCTCTATTACGAACTTCTCTATTACGAACTTCTCTGTTACGAACTTCTCTATTACGAACTTCTCTATTATGAACTTCTGTACATCGAAGTTTTCTAAAAAGCCAAAAAATTTCCAAAATACTACAATACTATTTTGAGTTATCGAGTTCTACATTACGAATTTTCAATATAACGAAGTTTAGTTTTGTTTCCTTGAGATTCGCTATATAGAGGTTCGACTGTAGCTTCAAAAAGTGCAAAAGTTTCATTCATACGTTCCAATAAACGTGCATAAAGATTTCTAACATTACACAAGCCAAATATACTACGTTTTTCTGTGCAGAACAGAGCATAACAAGCATAAAGAATTGAGCCAGAAAACGTTCACCAAAACTAAATACACACATGTGAGCAATGATTGACTATGTATGTGTGTGTGTGTGTATGTGTGTGTGTACATGGTTGTTTGTGTGGCGTAAAATGGCAGTGCGAACAGCCACCTGAGCGCCACAACAAAAAAAAAACAAGACGAAAGCAAAAAAACGGACAGAAAGAGCGAATGCAAAGCTCAGAAATGCTGCCAGCAACAACTTTAACAACTGACTTCATGTGAGTTGAGCAAACACACATACTTATGCATTACACACACAGCGACACACAGACAAGCGTGTGAAAAGGAAAGTGAATGCTGCACCTTCGTTCACCGTTGTTACCTATTTCCGGCTCTCTCTCACTCTCTCTCTCATATTAACAATTGAAGTGACTTAAAAAAAACCGCTAAATGAATCTTATTGGGTTAAGAGGACTGTTCAATCTTGTATATCATTGATAATGAAGAGCATTGCCAGTGTTAACTACAATATAGTATTTTCTTTTGGCTCATAAATCTAATCAGGCTTGTTCTCATTTCCATGGAACTTTTCATGCCCAATCGCTTTCGATTTTGCATTCCTCTTTTCGATTAAAAATGCAATCGGTTTGCTGCTTTTTAAAGATAAGTTTGAATACTAATCAATTCACTGTCTCCAAAAAACTATTTAGATTGAACTATGCCTTGATATTCGGAATTCAGAACAGTTATTACGATTTCGATTATGATTACGAATGTTTTGTTCGGAATCGGAAATGAGAACAGCAATGAATATATTATTTATTTATTTTCTTTCTTCTAACTTTCTTCTAAAATTTAGAATTTATTTTCTAAAAAACTGTTTGTAAAAGTTGTAATATGCTTTTTGATGGAATGTCAAAGTTTGATTTTCTTCAGAAAAGATAACGTTACATAGTATGCACTCTTGCAGAAAAGTTGTTCACATGAAAACTTAATTTTTGGAAAAATTGTTCATCATAATATAACTTTTATACTTATAATATTTGTTGTTGCATTTTTTTGTTGCAAAACATTCATTGAGTGATGCCCCTAATATTATCAACATTAGCTATACACACTACGCATTTTAAAAAAGCTTCGAATGCAGTCAACAACTTTTTGCGTATATTTTCATTACTTATATTTTTGAATAGTACGCGTATGTACAATGTACATACATGGTAACAAATGTATAAGCATATTTCAGCGTGTGCGTGTTTGTATGTTTGTGACCATTTGTCCTTTCAACTACGCAGGTCAAAGCGCACAAAAAGTCTGAAGCAAACATATGCAAGGCACGTTTTGGAATTATGTGCCGCGACCAGAACCAAAACCAGCAACAGAACCAGGTCCAGGACACGGGCACGGGCACACATGCCAACGCCAGGCGACTCACTCACAGCACAAAATAAATAAAATATCCGACAACATGCACACTCCCAACACACACACACACACACACACACACATACATATAAACTATATGTTCATACACAAATGTGCGAGCTGCTTCAGAAGCTGCAGCGTTACAGGACCCCCATTTGAAGATCTTCACCGCCAAAATAAAAAAAGCTCGCGATGCATACTAAAATTGTAGTTGGCACACGCCGCCCTCCTTTCTCCTCACTCTTCGCCTATACACAGAAATTGTGTGCCGATTAAATTGGCAATCAACTCAAACGCAAAAGCTGCGTGAAAAAACATCACAGTCTGTTGATTCTGTAACGCAAAACGCGAGCATGAACATTTTGCCTGTGCTCATCATATACCACCTCCTCAACCCCCCAATCTCCCCCATTCACCACCTGTATCCATTACTCAGCTCAGCCGTGCACAGGCAAAATGGAATAATTACATGAAACTAGCCGAAAAGTTTACATTTATGAGCATCGCGACTGTTACCTACAAATGAAGGCACTCTGTGTGAAAGAAGAAAGTAGAAAGCAGAAAGGAGAAGTGGCTTTATCACCAAGCCAGCTATATATTTACGACGCCAACAACAAGCAAGTCGTGCAAAAAAAAAATTGAAGTAAGTAACAGCAGTTTTGGAGTAAATAGCTCCATTGACACAGTTTCTCTTCCAGACCAGATGCTTCCACAGTAACTTCGCTGTTAAGGTTGCCACAAAAAGACTTTAAGGTAGCAACAGAAAGCTGGTTAATGGAAACATGCTTCAAATACTCTCAATTTTATATAAAATAAGTTTAGAAAAAACCCTATTTGATTGTAGCTAGTTACAACAAATTTATTTGTATTTACGCACCCTTCGTGCTGCTTCGCCACTAGCTTGCCTACAATGTTACTAAAATTCTTTTGAATATAAGCTTATCAATTAAACTTTTGTAAAATATTTATGTCAAAGTGAATACTTTATTGTTTAATTCAAATTAATATTCCTTCAAATGTTTAAATTGCATTTAAGTTTAACAACTCGTCAACAAACCAAGTTTCTGTTCATCTAATTAAAATTCTCTTAAGCCACTTCTCAACTGTTTTTCGGGCAGTGTTTAAGCCAAAAACCAAAGAACTAATAAAGGTGACCTCTTCAAACATTGCCGTTTGACTCTTCTTCACCACAAAAAGCGCACTTTGATTGCAGTTGACCTCGCTGCGAACTGAGGCCAATTCGGAGCCCAATTGCAGACAGACCGACAAACGAGCAAACGTTGCTGAAGGACTCTTCGAGCCTCGGCGCATATTTATACTCTGTTTCAGAAAGTATGTGAAGCATATTAGGTTTGAGTTATCTTCGAAAAAACAAGAACAGCATCTGAGTCTCCTTGAACTTCAAAGGCTGAGTTCAATATATATTCTATGAGCTTTTCGAAATATAGCCTTAATAATATAAATTTTGTATTATATTAATTTTATAAGCTTTCTATCCACGCCCGCTAGCCCTGCTTGGTACAGAGTATTTCGCAGTTTGGAGCTGCAAATTAATATGTTATTATGGTATTTTTTTTTTTGTAATTGAAAAGCAGAGTATACTGGATGTGTGGAATGTCCGTTTGTCTGTCTGAACGTCCGTCCGTCTGTATGAGCTCAATGTTTTCCACAGTTTTGAAGCTGGAGCTACCAAATTTGGATAAAACGTTGGTAGGCAGACAAGTGTTAAAATAACCTGTTAATCTATTTAAAAGCTTAAATGAAAAAATGTTGCCACGCCCATACCCGCCTTTTCAAACGAGCAAAATCAGTTAGGGTATTCACCTAGCCCTGGCAGCGTCGCATATCGCAGATTTTCGACGGTCGCAAGAACAACATGCACCGAATTTCAGTGAAAGTTGTTGTTGTTACCGATCTGCGACGTTGCGAGGGTTAGATGAACAACCTATATATCTTTTTTTCAACTCCACAAGAAAGGTTGAAAAAGAGTAAATCGCAGTCGGGAACATTCAACTGTTATATACGAACTTGTTACTTGTTTCATTACCACTTGGGCGAAAATGAAAAGGAACAAATAACATAAAAGAGAAACGTAGACGCGTTTCGTTAGCACATTGTGAACTTTGTTGATAGCAACAGGATAAGCTCCAATGAAAAAGAAGACAACAAAATTAAAAAAAAAATGTTGTCTGAATTTTAATTTTACCTTGGCTAGACGTGAAAAATTCAAGACAATATACATACAAACTCGTACATGTGCTTAAAACAGTCTGAATGTGGCCCATTTAGAAGCGTTGCTTTTTCTGGGCAATGGCAACCGATCGATGTGGCAAAAACAAAAGTTTTTTTTACCGCCATGCTTCTCTAACATTTGTTTATTCTTTGAACTTCTCCAATTAAAAGTAAATATTGTGAGTAGTTTATCTTGATTGTATTCATTGCCAGCCACGATATGCCGTGCATTCTATGCTTGCATAGTTAGCAGGGGCCAAACAGAGCTGAGCTCGGCTGAGCTGAACTGCCTTCTGCATTGCCATTTCTATGACCAAGTTTAGTACAATCCAGTTTCTAGCAGTTGTGGATGCCACAGCAGCGAGTGCTTTGTATACGCTGTATCTGTATCTGATTTCCACTCGAAACCAGCGCCACAGCCTTAAACTTTTGTCAAACTTTGCTTTGCCGCGTAGTTAGCAGTTAGCTTTTAAACGTTATTTCATTTATTTCTGCTTTTCCAAGATTAGTAAATTTTAAATTGCATGAGTACTATGTACAACATTGTGTTGTAACTTGTTGTGTGTACATTATTTAGTATTGTTCGTGTACTTTACAACTTTGCTAGAAATCGAACGCGTGTCAGTGCTAAAAATGAGTCATAAAGTGGCAAGTACCACGTGCTTTCGCTCTGGCACACTGCCACACATTTTTTCACACAAAACATTTGCATGGGCACACACAACAACAACGAACCGAATCGGTTCTCATGCACAACATGCATGAAAATACAATTTTTCAGTTATGCTGCTGCTGCTGCTTTTTTTTCTATTTTATTGAACGTCGTTTTCTAGAATTATGATTTTAGTTTGGGTTTCCTTTCTGCCTGCTCTTTCTACTTGTACACTGCGCACACAGACAAAATCACGTTCTCGCATACAAAACACTGGCATCATTTTATTTACGATTCAACTTTGTACTACAAAACATCATCTTGCACTCCTCTGCGCCCATCTCCCCCTCTCAAATACCTCCTCTGCCAAAGTCTTTGAAGCAAGTTGGCGAATTTGATGCGTGCGCTTAGTTCCGGACTTCGGAACCCAACTGGCAATGAGAAAGGTGGCAAGTTTTATTAGCCCTAAATGTAATAAAATGCAAACACTGCGAAGCACAGGCGAAGAATTGCAAGGGGAAATGGAGTTTGTAGCCACTGGCAAAAATTGCAAAAAAACAAAAAAAAAAAAGATGAAGGAAACAAGGGAAAAGCATAAAAATGCGTTCCAAGTTTATGTGTTGATCGTTCAGCTGGTTTCATAGCCTGAGGCAACTGCGGAAAATGCCAACTGAAACTGCCCATGCTAAGTTTTCTTTATGTGCCAGCCCCAAAAATAAAAACTCAAATTAATGCTCGAGTTTTGTGTGGCAAGCAGATGTGAGAATTTCTTTCATATGTTGGCGGAGAAGGGCAGTGTGAGGCATTCAAATGTGTTCGCGAATTAGATTAGCAAAGTGATGCAATAATTTTATGAAAAAGCTAAAACATGTATGAAAATCATATAATTCTTAGTTACTTTTTACAGAGTCTCTACAATTAGGCAGGGATTGGAAGCCTCATGAGAAAACCATCTAACATATTCAAAACGACAGACACTTTCGAACTTTCTCAATTTGCAACAAAATGAAGAAAAGAAAACCAGCATAGTGCAAAATCAAGTGTGCGTTGACCAACACTGGCTTTATCATTCTCTTCCTCAACAGCAGTTCGCTGGAGTGTTTGAATTTCCACCAATGGGAGAATAAAAGCATACTTTAATATGCTAAAAATATAAATAATTACGCTCTGCAAAGAGTATAATAATTATAATTAATTACGTAAATTGTATTTGTTATCAAATTGTTGTTAAAGCTGAAATATGCTCGCCAATGCTGAACAGTTTCATATCTCTCACATCGATTTGAAGTGTTTTGTCAGTCAGTCAGTCGACAGCCACGCCCACTTGACTGCAGTAAACGCCCACATAGGCAGCGTCGCCATTGTTTTGCCTGCTCGCTTGGCCTTTGCCTGCGCCAACTCATTAAAAATTCCATTTTCATTTCGCCCATCATCCATTTTGATTTCATAGTCGAGTGAATGTTGCGGGGGGTGGTGGCTGCGGGTGGCTGGGCAGTTGGATGCATTGGTTGTGAAGGGGGTGGGGGGGTCGTATGTCTGCAATTCGTTATATTCTTTAGTAGCGTTGCTGTCGTTGCACAATTTCAAAGTGTTTACTTTCTTGCACATTGATTTCGTTGGAGAAAAAAACTTTCACTTTGGCTTTCGGCCCTTTGCATTTTAACGCTGGCAATTTGATATTTTATTTATTTTGCAAGCAGTTTTGCTTGCAGGCTGCTACTTGCCCATAAATGATTGAACACTTGTGCACCGAACTTTAAACGGGAGCGTAATTAAAAAATAAATAAAAATTTATGAAATGAAGCGCCATACATATATATTACCCCGCAAACATTACGAAATGGATATCCAATGAATCGACATGCCATGAATCTACATGTGTGCATAATAAAAATTTTGCCAGAACGAAGGCAGCGAACTGGCCACAGTTAATTATTTGCCAGCCAGTTTGGCGAACGTGACGTATGCGTAATTTTTCAACGAACGCTTTGCTTATCTGCCGTCATTGCAGTGGGTGTGTGTGCGAATACATATATAATATATATATGTACTTGTGTGTAAGTGTGTAAGCTTGTATTGTGTACATTCGCTGATGAATTATTTGTCCAGCACTCAATCAATAAGTATGTATGTTTGTGTGTGTGTACATTTGAGGCATTTTGTGTGTGTGCCCGGCACACTGAACCATATAAATGAATATAGCATGTAAATATTAATATGTATAAATATGTAATTTACATTATTATGCTTAAAGTCCACTGGCTGCGTCTGCCAGCTGTTTTACATGAATTGTTAATTGAGCTCATGTTAAATTATCAACCTTGGCCTTTAACAGAAACAACAAGAAATCGTTTTTAAAGCAACTGGAAAACAATATAAACACACAAAGTTGTCAAATTGTCAAATGTGTCTTTATTACAATTCAAATCAAATCAAATCACAATAAGTGGCAAACTTTCTAATAAATGGGGGATCGAATAAACGTTTGCATCATTGGCTCTGGCAATTGGGCCACAACCATAGCTCGCAATGTGGGCCTAAACGTGGCCAGCTCTCAGCTAATGGAGGATAAGGTCAATATGTATGTGTATGAGGAGTATGTCGAGGGTCGTAAACTAACTGAAATTATCAATTCAACGCACATCAATGTTAAGTATATGCCAGATTATGTGCTGCCATCAAATGTGGTAAGTGTATCGCTAACTGCAACACAATAGGCTATCAATTTATTGTTGCTGCCACCGCTAAGGTTGCATTTGACGATGTGGTAACCACAGCACGTGATGCAGATATACTGATCTTTGCCATACCGCCAACGTTTGTGAGCAGCTGCTGCAAGACTCTGCTGGGCAAGGTGAAGCCCATGGCTCATGCGGTCTCCTTGATCAAGGGCTTTGAGCGTGGTGATGATGGTCAGATTCTGTTGATTTCACATCTCATAATGCGACAGTTAAAGGTAAGCAACTGAAAGGATCTAACTATCAATCTTATGTTATGCTATACAGATTCCTTGCTCGGTTTTGGTGGGTTGCAATCTTGCTCATGAGATTGCTAATAATAACTTTGCCGAGGGCACGATTGGCTGTCGAGATCAGAAGTTTATGCGAGTGCTGCATGATCTTTTCAAATCGCAAACATTCCGTGTGGTGGTCACAGATGATGCTGATTGTGTGGAAATCTGTTCCACTCTAAGGGTGAGCCTGAGCTGCTGTTCTCAATCCAAGCATAAAAAACTTGTTTTATAGAATATTATTGCTTTTGGAGCTGGCTGCGCCGATGGCATGGAATTGAACGAGAACACCAAAGCAGGCATTATAAGACGCGGTTTCTGTGAGATTCTACAATTTGTGGATGTATTTTATCCAGGCAGTCGCATGGCTACCTTCTTTGAGTCCTGTGGCTTATCCGATTTGGTTACCAGTTGCTATGGTAAAGCTTCATAATGATCAATTTTACTTTAAACTTTCATTTGTTACTATCTTAGCTAATCGAAATCGCAGGCTAGCTGAGGCATTTGTTAAGACGGGTCAGCCATTAAGCGAACTGGAGCACATCCTTGTGCCAGGCCATGAGCCTTTGGGTCCTGTCACTGCTGAGCTGGTTAACATTATGTTAAAAAAGAAGGGTCTGGAAGAAAAGTGAGTTGCTTTTTTTTTTTAACAGAACAGTGTGTTTTTACGCAGCTTGTTTGCTTCTACAGGTTTCCGCTATTTACAACTATATTTCGGATCTGTACGGGCGCCTATCCGCTTTCCCGTTTGGTGGAAACTCTGCGTTTTGCTCGTGAGGATATGTAAGTGAAAGCTAAAACAAATGCTGACCTAGCTAAATAAATGCCTTTCTTAGCTATCATCCCAATCACATTTTCCAGCTGTAGATGCTTCTAAAATCGAACTATTCTAATCAAATTTTATGTATATTTTAGTAAATAAACAGACTCTCCATTTGATTGATGATTTGCATACAATAGATGAATAAAAGCATAGATTTCTAGAACAATCGCTTAGATATATTGTATGGAAAATGAGAAACAATGCCAACGATCTGACAAATACGTATACGTATACGAATACTCATACGATTCATTTCATTCAAGTAAATGCATGACTCGATACGAGTACTCAAACAAAAGCCATACACATTTTATTGTTGTGCGTCTTTTCTTTGCGGTTCAAGTATTCCTTGCGGAAAGTGCACTCCATTGAATGCACTGGCGCTCCAAGCACTTGCCGGCAACTATAAGTACTGGTACTGAACTACAACGGAAATCACTTCACTCATAAATGGGTAAGGCAAAATAGGGAGAGAGAAAGGCGTAAAAGCAAAAATGAAGAGCAAAATGTAAAATGCAAAAAAGCAAAAAGGAAAGCAAACCACATTGCTATTGTTTTTCAACTATGTATCGAATAGTTCTTTGGTATTGTTTGGGTTCCTACTCCAAATTGAAATTGGGCAAAAATGGGAGCACCAGCTGAAAGCTGATACTATGCCGATATGTCTGAAAAGCCAAATGGTGAGTGCTGCTTGTCTCTGGCTCTCCACATAGTAGACTGAATGACCCACATTCTTAGTTCAAATCTTTGCGTAATGGTGTCTTGAACTCCGTTTACACTGTGCAAAATCTTGATTTTAAATTTTAGAAAAAAAACTTATTTCATATTAACTTAAAAGTTGTACTTTAAAGTTTAAACAGCTCTTAAGAAAACATTTTAAACAAATAAACACACAAATTGTTGCAAATATGCTTGAATTTTATATAAACCAGATTAATGCTGATTACCGAATTGCAAATGAGGTAATAACAAATTCTTTGTTGGCATTGTATTTCAAAAGTCAATTGCAATTTATTTTAGTAAATTATTTATGCAATTCATTTAGTTATTAGATACACTATCAATATTATTACACAACTCGTGGCATATTTATAGTGTCTCTACATATATATTTTTCTGCATAATTAAATCAAATGTCATAGGCGCTTAGAGCTGATTTTGTTATTTGTATGGGGATTTTGGCAATCGGATTAGTTCACATCGAGAAATGACACAATTTGATTACATTAGCGCTGTTAAAGCCACAGGCGTTGACAACAATTATTTAGCGTAATTACATTTTGCAATGGCCGTGAACACACGACGTATGCGCAATTTGCTAGATTACCATCCAAAAAAAAATATTGCTCGAAATGAAAAAGAAATGATTGAATCGTTGTCAGCTGTGATGGTTATTCAATTTTCCATGTCATATTACAGTTTTATGTTGGGGTAATCATTGGAAATGTATAAATAGCATAAATGCTTCGTTTGAAATCGGAATCTACTTTTGCAAATTGGCTTATTACCTCTTGTTGCAATTGGTAGTTTTGATGCAGTCAACCAAACAAAAAAAAAAAAAGGTAAAAATGATATGGAAATGAAAATTCAAAAACGAAATTCGTACATTTAGACGCTCGGTTGGTCTCTTTCCCAGTCCGGCTGAACAAATATGCCAGTTAAGCTAGCAAACAAAGCTAACACACGCACACATGCACAAGTACACAGACACACGTTTGAAAAACTACAAAATTTGCATATGAACAGAAAGCAACCAAGTGCATCCCCGCATGCTCACATACTCCAAGAGTGGGGGTGCAAGGGGGCTTTATTTGCGCATTTCTTGTTGCCTTTTAGGTAGCATTAAACGCGTCTCTCGTTTTTGCTGATAATTACACGGTAAATTTGGCAAATGTGACGACGAATGGAAAACTAGATGCACACTATGCGAGCACGTGTGTACGCCAAATGTATCTGGCGGATGTGTGTTTGTGTACAGATACAGATGCAGATACACCTGCTCACAAGCACATTGGCATACACACAAACACACACACACACACACACACACACTCACACACACACACACATGCAAAGGAAGCACTTCAAAAAATAAATAACAATTTTGTACGCTACACACGTCGTGCTGTTTATATAAACGTATCTGCATTTGTGTGTGTGTTCTTTTGTATTAGTGTTTGTTAGCTTGTGTTGCTGTTGCTATTGGTGTTAGTTTGCGTGCGTCGAGTGCGCCTAAAAGTATACTTCATTTCCTGTTTTACACTAGAGCCACCTACTTGGCAAATACTTCATATAGACAACTTTACAAATGGGCTCTAGTTTTGCTTGTAATTGTTATTGCTATCGTTTCGTTGCGTGTATGTGTTTATATTTGAGTTTAAATTCACACATCAAATTGAACAAGTGGCAGGAAAACAAGTCAAAATCAGCAACATATATTGTGCATAAGAAATAGATACGACTTACTAGATGGACTATAATTGTGCATAAGCTTACTTCATTTCAAAATCCTGAGTATTCATTTACCAAGAATTTCTATTTACAAATTGGAATACTAACACCCTATTCTTGAACTCGGCCTGGCTTATTTAAAAACTTGGCAACTTAGAGCATAGTTAACAAATACTTTTAATTATTGTTATTTTCATATTCTAAGCTCCACTTTTGATTCAATTCCACAGAATTTTGTAATGCATACTTTCAGGAGCGAATACAAATGAAATTAACTCGAAAGGAAAGTAAGCTTCTTGGCTTTATCAAATTCCAAAAAGTATGCTACACAGTTTTCTGTGAAATTGATTCGCATGTGGAATTCAGAACAGGCCTGTTTTTTTATTTTACAAAAAATAAGTCATATCACAATATCTCTTCAAATTTAATGGGAAAACCCGTATTAATTTAGTCAATTACTAAGACATTTTTCGTTATGAACTGAAAACAAATTACAACTATTTTATTTTCCTTAGTCAATCAATATTCACTTACATAACATATATATGTATGAACCTGTGAATGTATTTTATTTTAAACAGCTTGCACGTTGACATTTTGTTCTTCCTCTTTTCACATAACATATCTGTGTCCTCAGCAGTTTTGTCAGTTTTCTAATTGTTTTCTCGGCAAAGTTTTTGATGTGGCATTTCAAATTTCTCGCATATCAAATGTAAAATGATGCGCTCCTTTGGCTAATGAATTTGTAAAAAGTTTTCAGCTGCAAAACAACTGGGAGAAAGCTAAAGTTGTATGAGGACACTAGACCAGAGTTTATTGTAGATAAATGTTCACACACACACAATTACTTATGGACACGCACACAGAGAGGAGGCAAACGCAAAAACTTTCTGACCACTTTTCAAACCAAAAAAGTGAAAAACCAAAAGCCAACAACAGCAAAAAACAAGAAGTTTACAGTTTTTGTGGCCAAGTTGGTTGAGTTTTGAGATGAGCACATTTTCAGAACTCTGGCCTGCTGATGGAGCATTGTTTGGCAAAGCGTTTAACTATTTACAAGACCTAATTGACAGCATTAGAATTAAAACAAGTGCAAACGGTTCAGTTGCACAGTGCTCGTCTTTGGTATACTCTGTTCCTAAGACAACAATTTTGGTGTTTAATTTTGTGATTCAAGACATAAAGTTGTGGATAAACAAATTATCCTCATTTTAGAGGTTGAGAGCAGGCTGAAAATCTGAATTCGATTGTACAGACTTAGGTAGGAACACGCTTTGCTTGCTTTTTTAGTGTCTTGCATAAACTCAATATACCCAATTACCCTTTTGGGTGCAGAGTACGAAAAAGACAGGCTTCAACGCTCGTGAGTATGCTTTAAAATGTCGTGTGTCGGGAGCTGAGCACAAACATTTGCAAATATTTTATGAGCACTTAACTTGGCCCACACACGCGCACAACCATACACACACACACACACACTGGAACACACAATAAGTGACACATACATGAGTAGAAGCAACATCCTGGCTTGCTATTCTGTCTATCGTGCAGGAGAAGCTCTGTTTTGGGGTTCGAGATGAGGGTAACTGGAAGCTGATTTTGTCATGGCAAGTTGTGCGTCTGTCTTCAATGATGAAGTTAAGAATGATGAAACCGATGACGATGCAGCATGACATGTTTGTTAAATTCTAAATGAAATCAATTTAATAAACTGTCAATAATGCAGCACATTATCAGCAAAATAAGCTGAGCAAGTTAAGCAAAGCGTAGACAAAGTCAATTGAATGAGAGCTGCAAATGACGCGCAATAGCTACACTGGAAAAAAGAAAGTTGATGCAAATAAAAAAACAAGACTTAAATTGTGATGAAGTATTGTTTTTTTAAAATTGCCAACTGCAAAGTTTCAAATGACTTTTAATACGCAAACAATGATAATGTTTTTGCTCAGTGTAGCATTAGAAAGTAGGCAAGTGAGGCCATCATCTTAAAGATGATCTTTGAAAATTTGTTTAACAATATATCTAAGACTTTGACATTTGCATTATTGGCAGCACAAAGCGTTTGTTAAGCTAGAGTAATTTGTATAGCATGAAATTTATAAAAATTTAACAATGAAGCTAACTTTTGTTAAGTATGTTGACATTTGATGAAGCCAATGAAAGTGTTGTTGCTATTGTTCAAGAAAATGTATACTTTATGGAGTCGGAGAGGCTTACTTCGTTGAGCTAAGAATTTCATAACAGCTGATACTAATAATTTTGAGATTTAGTGTTGCTTCAGTTTTTTTGACCTTAAGCAGATGACAATTCAGTATTTCAATTGAGTTGACATTTGGATTTCATGCCAGGCATGTTCTTTAATTAGGGCTAACATGTGAGCCAAAATATGTCAATTAGACGAAATAAACACATAACCACAACTGTCATCTATGTACACTTGCTATAAATTTCCAAATGAGCTTGCTTTAAAATCTATATAGATTGAAAAGCAAAAGTTTAAACTGAAATTTCACCTGTGAAAAAGACGAGACTAACATTTTCTATGCCTGCAAATATTTTCATGCCAACGTACGATATTATTTCTTATCTTTGGGCAAACGTGATACTTATCCAGGGCTTGAGGATGGCGGAAGCAGTGTGTGAGATATGGCTGGCTTCTCGAGTCTCCATGCGATTACCATAACTATAAATATCGATTACTACGCTAGCAGGCAACGCCAGCTAGTGCTTAAAGCTGCCATCACACACACACAACTAGACAAAGATATGCGAGTGGCGCCCCCACATAAACACATACACATGTAACTAACACACATGCACACCTGTATGTTAAGCAACTTAAGGTTGTCATTGTTTTCGCCTTCAACGATGCTTTCGTAGCTGTGAGGCTTTTATGTTTCAGCTATTGCTTTTGCTATTGCTACTGCTATTTCTTTTCAACCTGCTAACAATTTTACCTGCCTTATTTTTCTCTTTGACAAATAAATTGACATGCCACATTGCGATAGCGACACAAAATACACGAAACATTGAAACCAGCTAGAAAAACATATGTTTTGAAAGTTCGAAAGATACTCTTACTGATAACATTTGAATGTTTGTATATAAATTATTGATAAGCTCTATAAATCAATACTAAGATAATGGATAATGCACATGAAATTTCATTCTAAAACATATTTAAGTTTATTTATTTATAAAATATACTTTTGAAAGTTATACTTTATAAAGTACCAACTAATAACTGTTCAGAATGCAAAATTAAGTACAAAAATATTACACTTTTGTTGCCTAAAAACTTTAAATCTGTAAAAGATAAGTATTATTTCGATATTGTTGAATTTATGAGTGCAAGTAAATGCCTAATACTCAAAGAATTAATTCATTTTCAATTCTTTATCATAACAAAAAGAATGATTCTCGAAATGCCTTATTCTCAAAGAACTAATTCAATTTCAATTCAATTCATTATCGTAAGATATAGAATGATGCCAGAAATAACTAATTCTCAGAATTCTCAGAATGATTCTTTCATACTTAATTCGTTAAGAATCAAATCAAATTTCAAGTCAATTCTGTATGATAGATGATACAGCAGTCTTTAATTCTATGGGAATTAAAAAATAAATAAAAAGAATCATCCTTTTACAAATCTGATAAGTATAAACAAAACATTTGCTTTAATCCTTATGACTCATTTGTAGCATTCCAAATCATTCAGCTATTCACGAATACCCAATCTAATGGATAAATACTTCGAGAGCAGAGAGGAAAAACACCAAAAATGTATCGACATCGAGTCGGTTTAGAGGCGACATTTGAAGGTTGCTGCCATTGATGGGACGCCCAACACCCATCCTGCCCCATCCTACCCCATCTAACCCCCTGCCCTGTCGCGACAAACAATGAAATGTCAGGCACGTACAAGAGGAATTCGTTCGTTTTAGCTGCCTCTCGTTTTGTTTTTCTCTTCTCTTCTTTTATTATTATTTTTGTTTTTTTGTTGCTTTTTTTTTTTTTGCTGTTGTTGCTTTGGTTAGCTTGCGAAATTGACGTGCGAAGAGAATGGCGACAGCGACGGCATGAAAGAAATAAATATGCCACAATATGTTAACGACAAGTTTTCCTTTCGTCTTCCCCCGCCAAGAAAATTCTTGTGAGTGAAGGTGAAGTACGTGCAAGTTTTACTTTTGACGCTGCCGGTAAATAAATATTATTTAAGCGACACTAAAAAATGGCATTCGATTATTTAGGAAATGTTTTTTTGGCCAAACAGCAAGCTGCAAATGCTTAGATAAATGAAGCCCAGTTCGTCGAGGGGCGCTGACTTACCACGAATTATGTGCAATAAATGAAATGTAGCAGCATAAATCATTAGAATGCGACTAGATAGCTCTGTCTGTCTGTCTAACTGTCTCTGCTGCCAGAGCAAAAGTGCCTTTGTAGTCCCCTAAAAGTATGCAATCATTTTTCAATAAGCTGTATTAGCTTGTCAGCTGCCAGATGTAAGCATTACACATACGCCATGTTGAGCGTGGGCTTTGATTTATCATTGCCTGAAATCAAGCATATTGTCTGTATTATTGGTAAATATGACCAAATGCTGATATTTTGTATTTCAATTCACATTTAAAGCGATTCTCAGTAACAAATTGCACAACAAACTTTTAAAATTTAAAGTTTGGCGAAATTAATTGAAAAACGTTTGCGAAAAAAGCTGCCACAAACGTACTTCAGAGTTTGTGGCATACAATTTAACGTGATGTGTCGCTGCATGTAACAAATTTTATTGCTGCTGCAATTCCATTCACCCCGAGTGGCAATCCAATAAACCTGGCAATAAACTCCAGCTACGCCAACTAGCCATAATTACAACTTAATGGTGTTCACATGTAAGCTGTTTCCAGTCGGAGAACCCGTCGGTGGTAATAACTTTATTAATTACGCACTGGACATGGGCACCTGGAGTCCTGCACAAGACTCTAACCAAATCCAGGACAACAGCTGGCGGCATCCCGTTCTCACCAATATTAATTTATTCTATTTCCTTTTATGGCCTCAAGTGAATTAGAGGCAGAAAGTGCTTAAGCACTTTTACTTTTACTTTTACTTAAGGGTGGTCCAAAACTTCAGCACAGTTTAGTTTATTATGTATGCGACAAGAACAATTAAACAAGTCTCTGAAAGTTGCCTAATTGTTGTGGGTTTACAGCTGAAGCAAAATCTCTTAAGAATATGCTATGCTATTTATATATTTTTAAATTTATTGTCAAACTTCTTTTGATAGACAATACAATTTTAACAAGTCAGAATGCTCTAGTCGAGCTTGCCCGACTACGAGACTCCCTGCTCCCAACTTGCATTTCAGCGGCAACACAAGGAAGCAGTTCACTTAACAGTCCAGTGCCTGTCAAACTGTTGTTTCTGCCTGCTGAGCGGGCGTAATAGATTCTTCAATAACTTTGGTGTTTGTTATCAGATCGTTATAAAATTTACACAGCTGATCAACTTTGATACAACATATATATGTACCAAATATCAAAGATTTGTCGTCAAAACTGTGGCTGTGGGAGTCTTTTTCGAGTTGCGTGGGTGGGGGGGGTGCATCGAAAATAATATTATCGAAATAAACTGCGTACGGTATACAGGAACCTGCATACCAAGTTTGGTGTCTCTAGCTCTTATAGTCTCTGAGATCGACGAGTTCATACAAACGGACAGACGGACATAGCTAGTTCGACTCGGCTGTTGATACTGATTAAGAATATATATACTTTATATAGTCGGAAATTCCTCCTTCTTTATAACTCCCTTTTTTTCAAAAAGTGAATGACTCTACTTTGACGAAAATAACAATTTAGATTGGCAGCGTAATTTATCATGTTAAACATTGCTTTGTTATATGATATTATTGTTTAATTAATAATGTGCATTTACATATTTGTATTATTCAGTTTGCATGCAAAATCATTTGTGTGCGGAATATGGCATTTGTTCATGAATATTTTAAATCAGGCAATTGATACTTTAGACTAGATATATTTCATAATTTCAACATCTTAAATTATAATGAATAACTGAAGAAGTGCAGGTGTTTGGCTGCTATTGGTTCTTGCCACTTTTTGAAGAATTTTCCGAGAATCTAACACAAATGAAATACTTATATTTGTATTAGATGAAACGCCTCAATCCCAGCGCGAACATAAACTAAGCAACTGTTGTTGCTGTTGTTGTTTGTTGTTCAGTGGCCGCCTGCTGCTTACATATGGCAACTATTTGCCTCAAATTGGTATAAATGATAGGGATAAAGCGTAACGCTGGCAATAAATAAAACCTCAGCACACGAGCAAATACTTACACAGACAGACATGTGAGGCCAGCAGCAAAGAACAAAACATCCTGCGGCAAGGACAGCGCAAAAAAGTAGGCAATGATTTTTATTAATTGATAAGCATTTGCAACAAGTTGCCATCCATTTACGCCTTGTGTTTATTTACAAAACGTGTTCCAGTCGTAGAAGGCATTTATGTTTAGCTGAGCTATAAGTATAGCACAGGCAACCCATCAACAGTCCACACTGCCTAGATTAAGTGATAAATACTTTCATATTTGATGGTAGATTTAAGGGCTATTCGCATATGTATCTGATTATAGCAGTGCGATAAGCCTTGTGTGCCACAAACGGACATTGAAAAAGTAGCACACATCAAGAGGAATTCGAAATGCAAAGAAAAACCATTTTCAATGAGCTAAAGAAATTTAAAGCAAAAGCGAAAATGGTATGAGAGTATGTAAATTCAGTCATACATGGGGCATCAAAGGAAAACTCAGCTCAATTTCAATAAGGAATGATTTGAAATACAAGCGCTTAAATTCTTTAAGAATCGAGATAAATTTAACGGGAAAACTCTTAAATCAATGCGTTTAAATATCTTTAAATTTGAATTTCGTTGATGCTAAAAGTATCAAGCGCTCAATATTCTTACTTCTAAATGAAAAGCAATGAAAATATATTTGACATGCCATCGATACGAATCATAATTATGCTAACTAATTAATTAAAAATTCAACTTTGGAGCACAAAAACGTGCGCAGAGAATCCTAAGAAAAGCCAAAGAGGCACTTTGAAAAGTGTTTACGGCTGAATAATTTGAAAAGCTAACAGAGCACACAGCAAAAAAATAAAATGCAGCATTCTTCAAACTTGGTCGATACTCCAAAAAAATGAAAAAAAAAACATCTGCTCGAACCTTAAGATGTAAAAAAGTTTGTTTTTTTCTTCTTCTTTTTTAAAGCGTAAGAAGCAGCACAAAGTTTGCTTCTTTCTTGAGCAATAAAACAGCGAACAGCGTATGAGTGCTGCTTGGATTGAGCAAGTTGGAGTGAGGGGCTACGGAAGGGCAGGTAGGTTGACTGCAAAGAAAAATGTGCACTTGTCAGCGAAAGAAAAGCAAAGAACAGCGAAGAAAAGCTGAAGAAAACGAAGCGAATCCAAAGGACTCTGCGGCGTTCTTAGTAAAGCCGAAATCATTAAAAAGCCAACGTAATTGATAAAGGCACATCCGAGTTGGTAAGAGATGACAGAGAAGTGAGTAGAACGCTGAGTGGAGAATGGAGAGTTAAGAGCGGAGTGTGAGCAGAGTGCTGCAGCTGCATTTGGATAGGGGCACAAGTTTATAGCGATGACATCGTTAAAAAGTCCACCGAGTACTTTGTCGTACTTCGACTTTCAGTACTCACAAGTGCTCCAGGACGACTCTGAATTAGTGGCCACAAATTGGCTGGCAGAGACTTGAGATTTTTGCAATGTGTGTTTAAGTTTTTCCACTCTGTCTCTTTCCAATGTGCTTTTCTCACTCTTTTGCTTCATTTTGGGTTTCACATGTTTTCAAGTGTTGGGCTGGTCTCTTACGTAAATTGCGAAATGCAAATGTAATGCAGCCAAAATATTTTCCAAGGCGTTTGAGTTATTTTTGCACGCTGAATGGCGTTTCTATTTTTATGGCAACTTTTCCTTGACTGGCAGTCCAATCCAGTCCAGTTCAGTCCAGTCCCCATCTTTATGCCCATCTTTAAGCCCACTTCATTCCCTAAACTAAAACAAAGCTGCCGTGAAGCGTGCAAAGAACTGACCCCAGCAAATGCCTCCCTTCCATAACGCCCCATCATTTGGCCCCCACTCTGACAACCTTTGCCACGGCACTTAAACCAAACTAACAAAAGTTCGCATTTATTTGACTTCGCTTTGGATAGCGAAAAACGGCAAGGAATTGGGGATCACAAGAGAAATGTGCTGTATAAGTCATTTGCATAAGTTGCTCGGCCACAGCCTGAGCAGTAAGTAAAGTCAAATTTTTGTTTTCGCAATTGTGCAGAAAAGTGGCGGCCGCATATTAAATCACAGGAAAAATAAACCAAAAATGTAAAAAAATGTAAAAAATAAAAATCATAAGAATAAGAATAACAAAGTTTTTAGCTGGCATAAAAGTTTTCGTAAAAAATATTTGTGTATTTAGTGAAAAATGAGCAAAGAACTTGTAATTTGACTGGATTAAAAAGCATTCTTGATCTTAATAAGTCATGTTGAATGTAATATATAAATTATATATATATGCTTATTTACCGTTTGAGTGCTTGTAAGTTTAAAGTAAGGAATGTAAACATTGATTACAGTCATCATTTATAATTTGCTTAAATTAATTAGATGTTGTTTTAAAGCTTAAGCTAACATTAATTCAGACTCCGAGCAATGTGTAAATAAAGATATAATATTAGTTGTTTTCATATTTTGTCACACATTAAGGGAAACGTTTCCAACAACATAATCAGCCCTGTTGCGAATTCCACATCCGAATCAATTCCATTACAATATCTACTGCATACTTTTAGGCTAACCGAAAAAATAAATTTAAGAGCAAAAATTGAAGGCTTTTATGATTCTAGTATGCCCTAAAAAGTATGCTATACACTTTTCTCTGAAAACGATTCGAGAGTGAAATTTGGAACAGGGCTGATTACTTATTGATGATTTGATAAAATGTAACTGTTATTGACTTCGATTTGAAATATCATAATTGAATGCATTTATATCTGCTTCCTTGCCTCAATATAGGACCTCGTAGTCATATAAGCGGCTTAGTCGTTATTTACAAGCATATCGGCTGACTTGCCAAAGCTTTACCTATTATTTCTACATCATATTTTCTGCTTAAGAGTGTCGCAGCTTGAAAATCGAAGTAGATTTTCTCGTTAAGCGGAATCGGAATACCTTTTAAATTACGGATGTTTTTCCAAAAGTACATTTGGGTATCAAAAATATAAATAATTTACTACTATCTTCTCTATTTAAAATCTCTATTTTCATTTGGTTGTGAAACTAATCAAACAATCCTTAAACCTGCGAAAGGCCAGAAATCATTGAAAATTCACAATATTATTTTTAGTTAATTAGCAACTCAAGAAAAAGAAGCTATCAGAAAACGGTTCATTTGTTGCTAACCTCGAATGAGATAAGAAATTTTTTTCTTTTTTTTAAGAACGAAATATTTATTGGCTATTAGTGTCCTGTTACTTTCAAGGCAACTTGATCTAATCAGAATATGGTTTAAACAATTACTCACAGCTATATTTACATAGATTATATTCAGAGTTTAGGGGAGAGCTTTTGTGGATCTAAGGATCTGCTTTGGGAATAATTAGAAATTCGGGAGTGGTGAATTGGAATATAACAAATTTATGCAAACAAGTGTAGTCCAGATTAAATACTCAATATTGTATTCCCTGACTAAAACAATAAAGTACTCATAAGATCTTTTTATATTCTAAAAACATGTGTTTTAACATTTGATATTAAATAAAAGTAGTAACAGTTATAATAAAAGCTTTCGATAAATGATTTGTAATACATTTTACCTGTATTTATAGGCAAAAGCTATTAAGAAAGTTATCTATCTACTAATAAACAGAACACACAAGCTATACGTGTGAATATGTAATTATGTGTGTGTGTGCGTGTGTGTGTGCACGTGTTTGATTTGTTTGCTTGTTTGTGAATGCCATCTAAAATTGTAGCTGTCAGAATTTAATGTCCACAGTTTAATTCAGCGACGCTGTGCATCGTTAATCAAAGCATCTTTAATCTTACGTCAGGTTATGTAAATAAACAATTACGAGCATTTATGTGTGTACGCATACAAGAGTAAGCAAACGCACACATTTACGCAAACAAACACACACACGCACACACACACATACACATTCTAAAAGAGCTACAGACGGGCACAAATTTTGCGGCTTAAAGTTAATTCATTTCGTAAGTGTTTGCCATACCTGGCATTAAAACAGCTAGAGAGAACTCCATACTCCAATTGGGCTATGCAAAGATGCCTTTGCTACCTACGCAAATTCGATAAGGACAACGAGCAGACATACACACACAAGCACACATACAAACACACATACAAACACACACTTCACATAAATACAAACATAAACAAACAGATAGACAAACAGAGGGAGAGGGGCGCAACGAAAGCGACAACAGAACCGGAAGGAAACGCGTGCGGATTTATCCAAGTGCAAATATTTCAATTTGAAACTGATAAGTCCCATTAATGTGCAAATGTATCTGGCATAAATACGTTCATGTGCATACATATACAAGTATTAAGTACTATTAGATCAGAACTGTTTAAACATATTTAAAGCAATTTCAAATTAACCACAACTTTCAAACAAACTATGAAAAGCTGCTGCGGGCCTCCAAAAATCCTTTTAAAAACTTATGCCTGGCCAACAAATAAATAAGCTCGGGCCATGAAATGTGTATCGATTACTTTGTCTAATGCACTTTGAAACTCAAACTGATGCTTCAAAGCCCCCGAAACCGAAGCTGCAACTGCAACTGCAACTGTAGCTGTAGCTGTAACTGAAACTGTTGCCAAGTGCTGCTGCCCGAGAACTCAACAACTTGCTGCAGGCGAAAGGAGTTTGCAAAATGGATAGTTGGATCCTAGTTAGATGGCTTGTACTTTGAAGTGACTGAATGAGAGAATGACAGAGTCACAGATTGAAAGCGTCGGATGAGCTTAAAATTGGCAGCGGAGCTGTAAGATTAATGGGCATAGAACATTGCACTGCTTTGGAGTAAACTTTGAGCATAACAGTTCTTTCTGTCAACACATTGCTCGCTAAAACTAAAACCATTTATTGTATTTGTAAGGCAATCAAATATTTTAGAAATAAACATTACATATATATTCGTTTTTAACCATTTAATTTGGGTAAAAGGGGTATGTAGGAGGCATAAGGCGGCATCTCTAATCCTATAAAGCAGAGCTGCCCAAGCCCCTTGCTCTTTCAGCTCATTTGTTTTTGTAATTGCTCTTGGTATAGTTGGAACAAGACTCGTATACATGCATTGCTTCCAGCATAGCCCAATGCAAAATAAAACAACAATTTCGCATATTTCGTTTCTTATCTTCATTCTTTGCCTATGCCGTCGAGTTCAGCAACAACACTTTCATATGCTTTGTTGTTGCGCAACTAATCCCAATGTAAATTTGTTATTGTCTTGTCAATGAGACTGCACTGGAAAAATTCAGTATTAGTTTTAAGCTGTCAGCGAAATGCAAAAATTATTTAGAATTTTTTGAGGCTGAAAAAAACATTTGTTGAAATTTATTTATATTTTTAGTCAATTCAGCGAGAATGCACATTTAATTTTTTTCAGTGTACATAACAATATGAAAAAAATTTGATCAATTTTTTGTATTTGTGTATTCATTTTAATGTATTGGTAATGCTCTGTTGCAACATGTTGTAAGGAACTTTTGGGCACCCCTGCTATTATGTATATACATATAATCCTGATCTGGATCAATAGCCGAATCGACTCCATACAAAACAAAGCTATACGTTCTCAAATGAAGTCTTTTCTACGATCGATTAATCGAAATCCCATCGGCATCAAACGACTCGGAGGAAAGATTAGAACGAACAAGTCCACTGAACGTCTTTGGGACTCCAATCAAACGACTACTGAACGGTTTTGGGACTGAAATGAATTTGGGCATTGGAATTAGTTGAACGACATGGACATTCAAAGGATAAAATGCATCAAACAACAATGTGGTTCGAAGGAATCAAATGAAATATTAGTTCGTTCAGATGATTATGAACTATTGAACTTATTCACTAAATTGAACTGGAAAGACTACTATCTTCCTGCAGCAACCTTTCCCTTATAATCGTTTTGGACATAGCACTGCAGCTAAAGGCCTGCCGGCCTTGCCCGGCGTACAGGGTGTCTTTCAGTCTAGCACACTCGACTTTAACATTCCTACTTGTTATAACTTACAATCATGCAAAAACATTATAGTCCGCCCTGTTCTGAATTCCACTTACGAATCAATTCCACTGAAATACGCAAAGCATACTTTCAGCAGCGAAGACAAACGAAATGAGCGTCGAAGTAGACTTGGCTTCTTCAGCGTATTCTGCCCCAAAAAGTATGCTACATAATTTTCAGTGAAATTTATGCAATGCAATTTTGAGCAGATCTGTATATCAATTGTTTGTTAACTTATAATTACAAAAGTATTCACATAATATTTAATAATACTGCAGCATTTTAAAGCTTTGCTCAAATTTTTGTGCAATGTTAACTTATTTTTTTTACATTTTGAGCATATTGTTTATACAGAAGCAGTTGTGCACAAGATAATTGTCTCCAGATGCTGTCTGCAATTTATTGAAAATTGTTTACACTGATAATTGTGCTGGTCTGCTGCAATACTAAATATTAAATATATTTCGATTGTTGTCATTTTGAAGCCAATAAATTTTAGGCTACCGCATTTTTGTTGCCTCTTGAATTTCTATGCACTTTGAATGTCCTTTTCTATTGTCTGTCGGTGGGTTGGTCCTGCCAACTGCAGCAATTAAATATTCATGGTAATAATTTAAGTTACAACTGAACAATACAGAGCAGAGCTTAGGTCATGCAATCGATTAAATAAGTTGTTCTGGCAAATCTAAGGAATTTAAATAACATAAAAGTAAAGGACGATGGAAATGAATATTTAATATATCATTTAGGTCTTGCAGCTGCTGGCAATTAATTTAAAGCAAGTAATCCTTAAAAAAGCACATATATATTTTAAATATTTTATTATAAAATAATTTTGTTTTTCTTTTCAGATTTTTGCTAAACTTTTTATTGATTTTAAACAGTGCTTTTCTTTGATTTCTTGAAACTACATTTAACTGCCTATTTTTAGTTGTGTTTCTTTGTCTTAACCTAAATCGGTTTACATTAAGCTGTCAAGTCGCAAACATGCAAGTAATTTCTGCAGTTCGCGTGAGAGAATATGGAAAACATTTGAAAAGTGCCTGCAGATAAACAAAATTTGCATTTTTATCAACACTGTCAGTGCTAGAAATAACTGTATTGCAATTGTACGAGTGTAATTAAAATCAACTAAATGCAGCAATATGCAATTAACAGACTACTGTATTTCCCTTTCTAAAAATGCTTTTTAATATTTTGCTACGAATTGTATAACTCACTTGAGAACCCTTACTTAATTATATAAAGGTTGTCTCGTTTAAATTATATATATTTTCATAATTTATACAGCATAGCAAGTGAATTCACATTACACCCACATTTAAGTTCCGTTTATAACTAATATTTCAGGACCCCTTATATAGTTTGTTCTGCTCACGTTGCACTTAAGCATGATAATCGACCCCAAAGTGACGCCCCAAAAGAAAGTCTAGAAATAAATTGTTGAAAGTGTGAAACGAATAGGACCCAGAAACCTTCGACTGTGACTGTTAACTAAACCGCCTGAAAACTACATACTATATATACACAAACATCAACTTTGTTGCATTACCATACTCTGTGTGTGTGTGTGTGTGTGTCTGTGTGTGTATGTGTGTGGGTTCATGTCACGCTAACCTCAAAATTGCCGCCAACAATTTAACAAGCAGACGTTGTGTGAAAAATATGTCAAACAAGAGGGTGAAGGCAGCAAAGTAGTCGGCGAGAAACGGATTTTTTTTAACGAAAATTGCGTTAACACGCACACACACACAAACACACACACAAACACACACACACACATGGACACACACATCCCCGTAGTCGAATTACCAGCATAAAAAGTGGCTACCACACGAGGCAACACAAAAATATTCCCGCCACGTTTTGAATTATGCATGTCTGCAACACACACACACACACACACACACACACTCTGTGTCACTCTGTCTTCCAACATCTTCTCTCTCTATTTACCACTCATACTCTGTCTCACTGTGGGCAAAATAGTCCCTTTTTGTGACAAATGTTAACTCTTAATACTTTCAAAACTTTTGTTAATGCAAAATTCATTTCTTAAACTCAAATTTAATTCCTCGAAAACTATTACCTCAATGTATCAAATGTAAGAGCCTTATTTGTAGGCCAATCTATTGACTTTTTTTAATGTCTGTCTGTATGTCTGTCCCTATATCCTTCTGCGAACAGGTCGCAAAATAATGAAACTATCCTTCTTTTTCTTCTTGTTTTTTTTTTTGTTGTTCAAGATAACTTAACCAAATTTATTAATTATAAATATTATCATTAACAGTGCATGCTAATTTCAAAAAGGCTGTAGAAAAAGTATTGTGTGTCTGTCTGTATGTCCTTACGTATGTATGTATTTATGTCTGTTCATATGAATTTTTAGCCAGGACAACAAAACTTGGCATAATCGTACATGTTGTTTTTCAACAAAGAGTATAAAAACGCTTTTTAAAGGGTTACACTTGACTTATTAACTATGCCATAAAAGCGTATTTTTTCCCATTGTACAACTTTTGCCGAAAACCACTGTCAAGCAAAAGCAAAGAATAATATACATACATATTCGCAAATAAAATGACTGTCAAAAAAAAAGAAGTTTGAAAAAATTTCCGAGAATCTTCTGGTCTACTCTTACATACCTCGCACAGTCAATCATAAATATGTAAATGAAATTCAAATCGCTAATAAAATGTAAACTATTGTGTTTACTATTTTAGTAGTTTGACATGCATCATAAGTACAAAACTAATTAGACAAGCGTCTATAATGATTAAAGATTTGAAAAGCTAATATACTCTTTGTACCCTGTGAACAACGCTTAAATAAAAAACTAGTTGTGGTCTTTTCTGCTTTCGCCATTCTCTACGACCAACATGCAAATGCGCTGCAGGAGACCAAGCAGGGGTTGGGAGTAAGAAAACAACCAGGACAACGTGTGGAGACAGTCAACAGGAAGGATATATTTGTGTATTATGCTCTTATAATAACTAAATTCGCTGCTACCAAAAATCACAGGGGCGCATTCATTTGCGAACCACACACTACCACATACACGAGAGTATCTGGTATAGTGTCTGTGTTCCTCAGAAGTGTATGTGGTAAAACATGAGTTATGCAAGTGCATCCAAGTGAAAAGACTCGGAGCTTTTGCTTGATTCACATTGGCTACTCATTTTGGGGGCAATTAAGTCAATGCATTAGCCAAACAAAAATAAAAAAAAATAACATAGCGTCCATTAGGATTGAGTTAAACTGGATAAGCTTGCTTTCCTTTCAACTTTTTTGTAACGAAACTGCAAACTTTTGAGTATAGTAAATCAAGGAATAAATTAATTTATATAACAAAAGGTATAAAAGAAACGTAATCCCTTTCTTTTAGAACTAAATGATCCAAAGTTCTCATAATAACACAATTAGGGTGCTCACGATACTGGGTAACAGGGCAAAATTACCCGACCAAGCAGCAACTTGCCTAACCCGGGAGGCCCTTGACCAATAAAAGTTGGGTAATTTGTGTAAAGTTCACAAGAATATTCGATAATTTGGTCAATAGTTGGTAGAATTTAGTTATCAACTGGCACAAAATTAAATTAATATCAATGCAAAAATAAGTTAATCCGGTTTTATGGTTATTTTCAAAGTGAATGTTCTTAAAAAAAAAACATTTTTTTCAAAATTTAAGTCCAGCAAATCACTAAGAATTTTGCAAGTAAACAATAATGCAACGCAGGCTGCTCACGATGCTGGTCGGGTAATTTTGCCCTGTTACCCAGCATCGTGAGTATCCTAAATGTTAAATTTGCCGTTTATGGTAAGGGCATGAAACTAGTAGTATTTTTTTCGGATAAATGAATCTTACAATGCTAGAAAAATTTATTACCGTGCCTCACATTCCATTACTTATTATAACTCAACTCTATACTGTACAGCGCCATATCAACTGCAATTACGGGCTTTTTTTTTGCCATTCATCGCAGTGCAATCAATATCAAATGCCAGTCCTCAATGTGCTCAAAGCAAAAAGTATTACGAATATAATTACTAGCAGCCATCCAAACAGTAATTAAATGAAAAATACTTGAAACGAGTACCTCAGCAAGCCAACAGAAAGTCCACTTGGGTAAATCGCGTGACTTTGAGCTGATTTCCAAGTGCCAGCGAGCACTTACTGTGTACCCTAACAAGAGCTAAAGGGCAGAGGGACGAGAGACGAGAGAGGATTGTGGAAAGAGAGAAAGCTGTATACATCATAAGTAAGAGTAAAATATTTTTTAATTTTAATTTGTCGCTGCACACTTGACCTTAGCCCGTTTGACCTTGTTGGGAACAAAAACCAAAGTTTTGTGGCCTCATAAATTTCATATTGATTTCCTGCAAGCTTTTCAAATTGATGGCCATGTAACAACTAATAGTCCTTGTGGAAGGACCCAGTATACAACTACAACCATGAACAATGAACAATGAGCTGTGAAACTTTATTGACTCTTTTTACTGTTACAAATTCACTTGATAGCACCCGGTGACTGCAAAGTTTTGGATGCTTTACGATGCTTGCAGTTGTTTTTTTTTTTTGTTGATATTGATGTTGTTATACTTGTGCTTGTTTCTTACCATTTTACCAGAAACCATTACTACAGTAAGCCAAGAACAACATAATTTAGCCAAGCAACAATAAACTGCCGCTACTCGACTCGAGATGTTCTCTAGAGGGACCACTGCATACACACAAACATATATACATTCATTTGTAAGCATGTTCAATGTTCATATCAGGAAAACGTAACTGAAACTGTTGGTGAAAAGTCTGGCATCAAAGTTTTTGTTTGTCAAAATGTAATAAAGTGCAAACAGTAGCAAATATAATGTGAACTCATAAAAATGCGTCAAGTTTTTGTTTCCCTTATATCTCCAACTGATACCCACCCTCTCTCTAACTCTTTATAAGAATCTGCCTCATTGTTAAATAATATTTACCCTTTCGAATTTACTTGAAAGAGTTCTTCAACACAAATTTGGCTTATCATTGAGTGGGTAAGTGAATGCTTTGGGCCAACTCGAGTTGTTTGTATGTTTGTAAGTATATTTAATTGAACAAACTTTTAAAGTATCTCGAAGAGCCTTGCTTAAATCAAATAAATAACACAAACTGAGCTACATAGAATGCCATCAAAATGACAGCAGTTGCTCAAAATTAATGCCATTAAATTAATGAATTGTGAAATTTGAAGTCTATTTCAAATTATTGTGCTAATACAGACAGCTATAGAAAGACAGAGAGCACACTTCATTAATGTGCTAAGCTCGGGACAGTGTTGGCTAACGCCTGACGGTCTGCTAGTCAATGGCTAATGAAACTTTCACGACAAATTGTTTGTCCCCAAGGCATTTTCCCACGACTGTTGACAGCTCATTAATGAGAGATAGAGAAATGCGAGAGACAAATGTTTTTATGCCAATTGTGCAGCTGATTGCCTTGTGGCAGCCCCGACCTCGACCTACTCCCGGCCTCCTAGTCATACTCACACTCATACACATACTTTCTAATACACATGCCTCTAGCTCGTAAATCGAATGATGTTCGCTTCTGGATACTTGTGAGCATTGAGCATTGAGAATTGAGCATTGAGCATTGTTCCATCGTCCTTCGCATTTATGACAAATTGTACGAATCATTTCGCTTTGCTTTCCCTGACACTTGTCACACTAGAAAGCTTCAACAAAGTGGGCGTGGCACTGCCACTCATCGCTGTACGTTGTCTGGGCGTGCAGCCAGCGGCAAAGACGTCTTTCTCTAAAGCAACAAAAAAAAAAAGCTCTAAATCAAATAAAACACGCCAAGCTTATTTCATTGAAATCAATTTTATTATTCTAGCACTTTGGGGGCCAGTAATATTTATTGATTTCTTCAAGGGCGTTCGCTTGTCTAACGAAACTTCTGTTAGTTTTCAGGCTAACTTATATAACGAAAACAATTACGAAACCTTTTTTTTTTGTATTTTTTAAGAAAATATTGTAGTTTTAAAGCGAATCCATACCACTAAAATTGTCTTTTGTGAGTAAGTAAGTTTTCTGTTTAGACTCTTTTATTAATTTTTTTTTAAAGAAAAAGAAAAAAGAACATATTGCGTTTGTGGAATGTCCGTCCGTGCGTCTGTCTGTCCGTCTGTATGTTCGTCTGCATGTCCGTCTGTCTGTCAGTATGAACGCAGTTTTTTTATTAAGTTTTGAAGCTAGAGCAACCTAACTTGGTATTCATGTTGATATATACCATAGGCAGACAAAGTGTCAAGTTCTACCAACCACCTCCACCCCTTCCACCACAAATCGCAAAAACCTATATCTTCCAGAGTTTTACAGCTAGAGTGACCAAATTTGACACAAGGGCTACTTATCACTTCCTTGATTGATCTGACTAAAAAAATTGGTCACGCCCACCCTCGCCCCCACAAATGAGCAAATCTGTATCTACCATACCCCCGCCCTTGAAATGGAGCAAAGTTTGTTTCTCCCAAACCTGTCAAATTTAATTGATGGCAAAACTTGAAAGATTTGAGCAAATATACAATTGCCAAGCCCACTTCTGACTCCGCAAGGAGGCTTAAAAAATGTATATCGCAGTCGGGTGCATAGGACTGCAACGTTCTACTTATTTGGCTAGAAGAATACTGCTTAGTTTTCAAAAGATTTTAATATACGAGGCTATCATCAAAGTAGCCTTTTCAATTATGTGAGAAATCGACTTCGTCTCTCTACGCACACAAAAGTTAGTCTTGTTTGAGTTGCTCACGCAACATTTTTTCTTATTTATTACTAATTTTCCTTTTATTTATAATCATTAAAAATTCATATATATGTGATATGAAACTTAATGGATTCGGTTGAAAATTTACTCGCTTAGCTAGAAAATAAACTTTCAAATCTTTTTGTTTATATTGCAAGTCGTGTTTCGCACCCTTCCTAATGATTCGTACTTATCGTGGACAGTTATAGCATAATTTACAGTTAAAACATAATGTTATCATAATTTTCTATCGCTTGCCATTTATATTTGCCATTATAAACTTATACACAACAAAAAAAAGCACATTGCTAATGTTCACAAGAAAAATGCAAATAAATTCTTAGACGACAACAACAAAATTATGACTTCAGTGCAAATAAAGTAATATTAACTTGAGTAAAAAGTGAAAAGATGTAATTAAAGAGGGAGACTGTAGGCAGTGGGCGTGTCCATAATATGGTGGCAAACAGTTGCTTTTTAATTAAAAAAGATTTTCTTTCATCAGCTTTGTTAAGTGCAAGCTCTTTGCGTTTATTAAACTTGAGTTACAGCGTGCGGCGAATGGCGAATGGAGTACGGTGCGTATGAGCAACACGATAGCTGAAAAGTGTGGATAAAGATAGAGAGAGAGAGAGAGATACAGAGAGAGTGAGATAGAAAAAATGGAGAGAAAGGACGCATAGGTATTTTGTTTTGCCTTCTAGTTGATTAAAATAATTTTAATTGGTTTTTAATGTTAATGGTAAAAGTTGCAGCTGCTGCATAACTTTTATGCATGCACAAATATTTTGTTTTGAATACCTATTTGCAAATAAGTACTCGTATATATTAACCACAGATATATATATGTGGCTGCAATGCAAAAATAAAATATTTTCATTTGAATGCATTACACAAATATGCAAGTTGCAACATAAATAGTTAAAAATGAATATATTCAAGCCAATTTATTTGTCCAGCTTTAATTAATGTCTAATGTTAACATAGTTACGTCAGTTGTTGCCCCACTTAAACGGAACCTGATCAGGGTTTTCATTTACCATTTACTCCTATTTGCAGATTTTCGCGCAATGCGAAAAGCCAAAAAGTTGAATGTCACTAAGTCGGCCAAGGAAAGCCTTTAAGCCATAATTTAATACATTGACATAAAGCTTTCGCGTAAGACGTGTCTTTGCCATCATAATCCTCAATATTGTATATTGACAGCTGTCACTGATGGCCATTTCCCCTCCCCCCCCCTCCCTCCCTCAAACGCCTTTTCACAACTTCTTAGCCTCTTTGAAAAAAAAAAAAAAAAACTGAAAGGAAAGTAAGTTTTTGGCTTAATGCGCAACTATGCGAAACATTTTTTCCTCAGTTCAAGTTCAGCAACAAGCACACATATACCAACACTTATACACTAATACACATAAACATACTGTAAGCTGAACAGTTGAGTATTACAAGTTGGCAGGCAAATGAACTGACTTTGCAGTGAACCAAATTGAAAATAACTTTTACTTTAATTGATTGCTAAAAATTGTTTAAAATTAAAACTTTGTTTTCAATTGAAAAACGAAGATTTAAATTATGATTTCCCACTTAATTTATACCTATTTCATTATATTATACCATATTATATCAAGTCATCCACATTCTATTTAAAAAAAATATATTATTAATTTTTTTTTCAGTTTTTAGCTTTACTTTTTCAATTTTAATATTTTCATCTTTAAATAGATTGTTATTATTCAAATCGATTCTGGGCTGCAAAAAAAGCAATCGATAACACTATCGATGTAACTTATTTCATAGTTTTTTTAATATCGATAGTATTTTAGTTAAATATTTTCACAATTTCTGTTTTCGAATAATTGCAAAATAGTGTCGATATGGTTATATTCTTAGATTAATATTTTTGAATCTCGAAATAAAGCTTAACCTTAATTTTAAATTGTTTTTATTATTATTTTGAATATAATATCTAGGGAAATTTTTTTTTCTTTTAATTTTTCATTTAAGTCGAGCGCTCTTTTCAAGTTTATATTCTGTTTTTGCTTGTAAATCGTTTGGTTTTTCTGAAAGTAACTATTTTTAAACAAGTATTTTATATAAAGCTTGACATTATTTCATTATTTCAAAAACTAGAACGATGATATCGATATTATCGAAGTTTTTGCCCTAAAATATCAAAATTATTGAATTATTTGAATTATTGACGCCACTTTCGAAAGTTTTTCGGCTCTAGTCTCGGTTCACTAGTAAACATGAAATTACTAAAAATCAGCAATTTGAATATTTTTTTCAATATATTGTAAAATCATAATATGTTTTTTCTAAGAGTACATAAATCACTTTAATTTAACTATTTTCATATACAAAATTTGTTTCCTGTGTTTATTGAACTAGTGTGCTGGCCATATGCAGTCCTTGCAAACCCTGTCAATAGTTGGTAACCTTGTTGAAGTACTCCAGATTAACGTCATTCTGAACGGCATTGAAATGCCTTTCAGCTTCAGGCAGCGAGGTAGTTGATGAGGCACGGTTGAGCTGGTTTGCCTGACTTGGAATGTCTGGCAGCGAATTGGTTTGCCCATTTAGCGTATTGTCCACGTTAAGCATGGGTCGTAACTTGGCCTTGGTAACAGGCAGTGGTGCCAGCTCCTTGACACGATCTGCATAGCGTAGCGTGTTTAGTGTGTGCTCCACGGAATGTAAGCCTGGCGAGATCATGGCTATCATGCATGTCTTGACCTTTTTGCCACCAATAAACGAATCACGCAGCACCTGTGTCAATTTGGACCCACGGAATGGCAAATGAGATGACTGACGACCTAGCGCCCGTATACACTCCTTGAGTGCCAGCAAGGACTTGTTGATCTCAGAGCCTTCCAAACGCGTCAGGCGATCAGCGCTGCAGTTATCCGCGCCGCGCTCATTGCCCGCCAGATCGATGAGTGAGAGCTTGCCATGGAGACGCTTGTGAGCCGCAGTGCGCAGGACAATCTGGAATACGGCATGGGAACGGGAGGACTTTGAGTTGGCAGAGGTGTGACCCGAGGTGCGCACACTACTGCCAATCTCAAGCAGGGATAGAACATCGCCAGTGCAGCTGACCGGTTTCTCAGTCAGGCCGACGACTTGCACCTGCTGATGGCCATCCTCCAGGACACGTAGCTGTGGCTTACCAGGCACCAGCAGATCACATACACGACTAGCATACAGCTCAAAGAAGCTGCAGGTAACGCGTAGATCCAAGCGAGTAAAGCTGGCATCGTGCAGGGTGCAAAAGACATCCTTGGCAGCCATGGCATAGATGCCATCCCGGCAGTTCTGCTGTTTGCCCGTAAACTCACCGCCCATGGTATGTGTTTTACCGCTGCCCGTCTGGCCGTAGGCAAAGCAGGTGGCCATGCCGCCCTGGAAAATGTGACGCACCATGGGACGTGCCGTTCGCTCATAGACCTGGGCATTGGTGCAGTGCTCATTGAAGGTGTAGTCGAAACGAAATTTGTGATGTTCCAGGAACTTGGTTAAATTGAGATGCGCACGCGGCGCATGAACTATCAACAGCTCCTGGTTGGGCACACTAATCACGTCCGGATCGTACATGTCCTTTTCCCGTTGATTCAGCGGACGTTTCCGCACACATACCAGAATTTGATGTTGCTTGGGCGGACTGCGCGCTTTCATCTCCAATGGCTCGAAGTTCATTTGCCGGCGATGCAGACGTATCATGCGCGCCAGCTGCCAGTTTGGATTGCCTGGATTCTCATTCTTGTACCACAAGAGCCTGGTACGCGCCTCAGCATTCTGCTCACGGCGACGTTCGCGTTGCAACCGAAGCCGCTCAATCTCATCTTGTGGGTGACTGGCGATCGGTTGGCGCGACGTCGCCGTGACCACGGCTGACAAGGCACCCTTGCCAGCCGTAAGTCGAGGAACCACAGAGTTATGCACGCCTTGAGAGATTAGCTGTGTAGGACGTGCTGGCCGTGGAGCTATGGATGCCATGGCATTAGGTTGAGCTCTAGTGGTCTTTTTGCTACTAGACTCTGCGAAGATCTGAGGATTGAGCTTTACAATTAACTGCAGTGGGACATCCTTGCCACGTAATGTTGCTTCCTCGGTCCACTCGACAGTAACAATCTTGTTTGCAGTGGCATCTAATTTAATGATGCCAGCCAAATGAATGCGACCGTCGGAGCGACGAATGTATACCTGTTGATTTATGGATAGGATGTCCATGGCCGTAGTCCTTGTGGCAGTGCACCGAAAATTTTGACTATTCAAACAAAAGTTGAGAGTATTTATGTGAGTGTCTATTTAAACTTTTCACCAACTCAGAAATATTGAAAATTTTTATATTGCCGTGACAAATTTCATTCCGAAATGGTATAGACATAAAATGCAAATCAAGTAACTGAAGAGACATTCTTTTTGAGAGAGAGTATATTAATTTTGTCACGTTAAAGGAGACGTCTTCTACAATATTAAGAATATATATATATTATAGCTGCCATAGGAAAGATCTGTTGAAAAATAAGTATTTGTAAGAACAACTTTTTTGTTTTTTAAGATAGCTCAACTAAACTCACTTTATCTAAGTTTAAGGAGAGTTTTTATATGCTGACAAAATTTCATCAAAACCGAACGACTATATCTTAGAGTTGCCATAGGAACACTCGGTTGAAAATAAGTTTTTGTATTACAATTTTTTGTTTTTTAAGATAACTCAACCTAACTCACTTTATCTAAGCTTAAGGACAGTTTATATATGCTGAAAAAATTTCTTCAAAATCGGACAACTATATCTTATAGCTGCCATAGAAAAAATCTGCTGAAAGTTAAGTTCTCGTATGCAAAACTTTTCTGCAAGGGTATATATCTTCGGCACGCTAGAGATAACTTCGTCTTTCTTGTTTTAACCAATATTGTATATTTGATATTGAAAGCAATGCATTTCTAAGAAAATTGAATGAATATTATGATTTTTCAGCAGCTTTCCAGCACAACAACATCAGCATTTGAAAAACAGCCTTTAGTGATATTGAATTCTTCGACTTCTAAACTTGTACATTCGCCGATTTGCACTCGACTGCCCCTCAATTTGCATCTGTTCATATGTCTAGTAGAATGACTGCAAGTGTTAAAGATCTTTAGCTGTGGGACAGAACCTAGTTCTTAGTTTGACAAACATGACCCTGTTTCGTTGGGGAATGAAACAAAGACGATGATGAGGCAAAATTTCTATAACCATCAAATGTTTGCACAACACTTATTTTCAGTGAAAAGCCCCCTCAGCAGCAGCAACAGCAACAGCCAGAACAGCGAGCTGTATTTTCCTATAGCTGTAGGTATAGTACAAGTATCAGCATGTGAAAGTCGGTGCGAAACTTCGACAGCATCGCCACTCAAGTGCAGGTTAAACAGAGCCCCCGGGCCTGTACTGAGTGTCGGGTGTCGGGTGCGTCTTGGGCAAACATTGGAGGCAGACAAAGGCCGAAGGCTGCTGCTGCATGCATTTGCCAGGTGGTAGGTTCCATCACACACCCCACATTTAAGTATGTTTATACATACATCATTTCATGCATATTTGTGGCTAAATTGTGCTGTGCAGTGCTGTGAGTGATTCGCGACAGTTTCGTCTTTCGATTAGTTTCCAAAATGCCAGCAACAGTCGACAAATTCAAATTCAAAAAAAAAAAAAAAAGTGTGCATTTGTCATAGCGTCAAATGCCATAAAAATTGCAATATTAAATCTCCGGCTTGGTTGATGTCAGAAATGTTGTGAATTTAGGTGACAAATCAAATTGCGCAAAATAACCAAAAGTCAAATCAAATGAAATCCAAACAACATAAAATAACATTTCTCGTTCAGCAAAACGCAGCTTTACCGACAATTTCAGCTCAACTGCGTAAAACGGAAACGGAAGCGGCTAGAATATAAAAATGGCTGCTGTCTGATATTTAATGCAAGCTGCATACAAAAAGTGTTGCATGATTTAAGGCGCTGCCTACAAATATGAATATTTAAAATAATTTTAGTATTTTATAATATGTCATGATTTTTTATTAAATTAATCATAAATAATTATTATCAATCATTACAATTAAAGCTATGAATTTAAAATATTTCTACTCGAAAAATGTAAACTAAAAATCAATTTAAAATTAGTATATTCGTGATCAGCTTTAACAGCCGAATCATGTCCGTCTGTCTGTAAATATGCGTTTTTCAAGACTTTGTTCTAGAGTCATCATGATGAAACTTGGCACAGATGTTTCTTCTTATTGCAGGTGGTACCTTATGTTGAATTGGCCAGATCGGACAACTATTGCATATAACTGCCATAGGAACGATTGGTTGAAATATTTGTTTTTTAAGATAACTCAACCAAACTCACTTTACCTAAGTTTAAAGACAGTTTATACATGATGACAAAATTTCATCAAAATCGGACTTCGATATCTTATAGTGGCCATGGGAACGATCGGTTAAAAATAAGTTTCTGTATGAAAAACTTTTGTGTTTTTCAAAATACCTCGACCAAACTCACTATATCTAAATAAAAGCACGTTCTACACATGCTGACCAAATTTTATCAAAATCGGATCACTAAGTCTTGTAGCTGCCATAGGAACAATCAGTTAAAAAATTAGTTATCTTATGCAAATTTTGTCTGCAAGGCACGCCAAAGATAACATTTCTTTCTTGTTTGACTATGACGTTTTAGCATATCTTTTATATGCAAAAATTCTTCAAATAAAAGACACGATAACTGTTTAGCAAATATGATGGTATTACCAAATATCAATATAGATTCAGGCATTACTTCGGCTGCCGCACGATTGCTAAAAAGCGAAAGACCACAATAAAAGATTGCATCTATCAAGGAAATGTATGGGAGATAATGTTCTGGCTATTCTATATTCTTTGATATTCTATTCTCTTTCTCAACATTCATTGCACTTTAAATATTAACTTCTGCTTCTAATGTTACATATTTAAAAAGTAATTGTATGTTTTAAAAGTGGCAACTACCTTGCGTATACTCGCTATATATTTCATATACTATTCATTACATGTTTAAGTTATATATTCATAGTTTGTTTTAACTACATCATTTCAGCTTGCCTCTAATTTTGTGTTACACAAGTGCAGACGCCATTAATTATTGTGAATGGCTCTAAACGACATTAACTCGCGCCTAATCACTTAGGCATTTTCAGAACATAGACACATGACCACACACACACACACACACACAAACACATATATATATATACAATCAGACAGTCGCAAGGATAAGTGGCTCGAAACTAACCTCTAATGTACCTGTGCAAACATGGGACGTCATTAAAAAAATAAGCAAAAGTGCCTCTTAAATTACAACCCATAATTTTCGCATATTAGTATAAAAGTATGAGAAATCGGAGGAATCATATGCATTTAACATGCAATTGCGTGCCAAAAGGAGCAAACGTAGCACCAGCTGGGCCCAGGTGAGAGCGATGACGACAACACGACGGGTGAATTCGCAAGACCTGAAATTAAAACATTATTCATAAGCAGCCAGCAACGTTGGAGTACGAGCACAGACGGCGACGAGGTCAGCCAAGGATCGCTCTAATGGCATGTTATCCAAGCAGTTGCTTGGCTGGATGTTTGCATGCCCTCTGACCGGGACACCGGACTGCGGACAACCGTCTGGTTGGCTTCAAGTTGTGTGTAGTTGTCGTTTTAGTGCTTTTAAGTTCTAATGACTCCAATGCAAGTCGTCACAAAAGTCTGGTAATTGTAAACTTTACGTGCTAGTTACGTAGCAGGAAGTCGATGTCGAGGTCGACGCTTGAGTCTTGAGCCCAGTGCCATTAGACTTTGCCATCTCGAGTGGTAATCAGGGACATTATCAAAAGACCCAGCTCGTTTTCTAATGAACTAGTTTCACATTTGTTTTTCGCGCATGGAGTCGAATTTATTGAGCTATAAAGGTGTCAAAATGTCTGCCTTCAGTTCCACATAGATTTAATGCCATATTCGTAATTGAGACAAGGCTTGCGTGTCCTTAGTATGCTTTCTACTTCCCACTCTTTCTCTGCTTTTTTGCCCATCATCAACATAAAAAATCTCATTAGGCCAAATGTATAATATAATGACTTTGCCTTCAGTTTTGCAGTTTCTTTTGCTTTGAGATGGTCCTGCAATTCATTAGACGTTAGACGACCAGGTGAATGAATCAAGCAGGACCATGACGAGGGGCTAGAGGGCAGTTAGTGTTGCTGCGGTTTGAGTTAAATCTGTTAGCAGTTGCTGCGGAAAGGGGGTTTGGTCCAAAAGAACTTCATTTTGTTGATAAAAGCCGATACATTTCAATTGAATTGCTATATTTTCTTTCAAATTTAAGAATATTAAATAACTTTTCATTCATAGCAGGCGCTTTTAAACACTTATTTTAGTGCGTCTGATATTCAAATCAGTTTGTTTTCACTCACATACAGAGACAGAGCTCCAGCTTGTACACATCTCTATTTTTTCTGTTTTTTCAAAAACTTTAATTAAATATCACTAAAATGAGCAACTTGTAAGTTTATCGGCTATATCTTGAACATATTCATTTCTTTGTCTTTATAGCGTGGTCAACTGGATGAAGTGTCATGGCACTGAAACGCCCCCCTTCAATGCACCACGGGTGGAGCTGCTGCGTCCAATGACTTCGGAGCTTCAAAGTTTACAAAAGTTGGCCAATGCGGCCAGGCGCGATCAAATGCGCAGATTGATTATCGAAGAGAAGGCCAATTATGATTTAGAGCTCAGAACCACCTTGGGCAAGTCGTTTGTTAAGGATGATGTCTGTGATCGACATCTATGCAATGTTTGGGGCGGTCAGCGTGACAGACGTACCCTTTGAATTATGAATCTTTAATTGAATGCAATAAATGCGGCACATTAACAAGTATTTTGATATATGTGCCAGTGTTGAAAAACTGTTAGCCCTTTCTTCAAAAATTGTGGAAAAACTATCCTTGAATATTTCACTCTTAATTAGCATTTAGCACTGAAAGCTAAGGCCAAAGTTACTTCATTTATCAACATTAATGCATACTAATTGTACCGCCTTGAAATTTGGGTAACAATCATTAACGCAAATCTGCAATCTGCAGCTCTTCCCTCACTCCCGCTTGAGGCCCAGCCAATAGGGCGTAACTGCTTTAATTACATACAAATTATTGCAGAATGACTTTACAATTTTTTGTAGCCAAATGAGTTGCTTTTATTCAGGTAAAAAAAAATCACTCTCAATTTACCTTTTGCAATTTGTGGTCTCGAAGCTTTAGGGCCGATTTATTCTGTAAAAAAGCAGAACTAAAAACTAACTTATATAGTCAATAACTAGGCACAACAGCTGCTGTCAGCGTTAAGCAACATGCACTGCAAATAGGATAAGCTGCGGTTGGTTGACTGCCTTGAGGATGAATCTGAATCTGAATGTGGTTCGGAGTGCTTGGGGCTGGGAGCTGAGTGCTGAGGGTTTTCGTTCGATTTGGATGCTTTGCGGTCAAACTGGATACTGCTGTTCTGCTGCCCTGCTGTCCCAATGTGCACCCTTTTCATGCAATGTGTGAAATATGTGAAGCACTTGATGTGCCACGCCCAACGCCCACAGGCTGGCAAGGGACCCCATTGTTGTTTGTTGGTCAAATTGTCGTAAATTAGTTTTAACACCTGACTGAGTGGCTTTTCGAGTGGTTGCCATGTGTGTGAGTGTGTGTGTGTGTGTGTGTGTGTGTGTTTGTGTGTGTGTGTGTGTGTATTGAGTTTTCTCAACAAGTTTTGGCTACTTTGCTGCCTTGGATGACAGCTTGTGAACAGAAAGGATCCGGAGTAGCCAACAACAGGCAACCCTTTTGTGTTGTGTGTTTTGCCAGCAGCGCTGACTTTGTCATCTGTTTTGTGGTGTGTGAAATTAATGTAATCGCATTTTAAACATAAACTATGTAAGAACATTGCTTTTCAATTAAGCTGAATGCCGCACAGCTGTCCAAGCCAAGTTGTCCCACATTAAGTGCCAACTTCGGAAATTGCCACTCAGAATGCCAGGTAACCAATGAACTGGCTAAGAACTTGCCCCAAATGAGCTTGCCAAGTGCTTGAGATTTTGATTTCGATTGAGATTGAGATTGAGTCGGAGTTGAAGGTTGTAGGTAAACGTATGGCTTACCCGCAGCTGATGAGTAGCTTAACCTTGCCTGACACTGCTACTGCCATTCCAATTTAGACAAGCAAATTTCGTTAAAAAAAAAAAACAGAATCCCATCATAAAAACAGCGAAGCAGAAATGCTGCACAAATCCGAATGCTGTTAAAAAAAAATACAACATTTGGGTCACTCAGTTTTTCGTTTATTTTATGGCAGCTTTCAAAGTTTTTACTCATTGCCTTGGCTGTCGAGCAATCCACCTGTCCAGCTGTCCGCCTGGACAAACGGAGCAGCTGCAGCCGCAGTCACAGCCGCAACACAGCACTCGCCAAGGTGGCAATAAAATAAATGGCAGCACTTTCAGTTTTACCCGCACTGAACCACCCTTTTAACTGGTAACTGGTAGCTGGTAAGGTGGCAAGGTGGCAAGGTGGCAAGGATGGAAGCCTGCCTACCATGGATCGACTACCGAAAAGGCAATTTGGAAAGGTGGATGCGATGGCGTTGCCCATATATCAAAAGACGAAAGAGTAAAGCACATAAAGCCGTTGAAACTGAGCGCACACCCAGAGAAACAGAGAGAGAGTGAGTGAAAGAGAGAGAGCGAGAGAGTGCGACAGAGCTAGAAAGATGAAGTGAGATTTGCTGGCGAGTTGGTTAGCGGCAAATATTTGCGGTATTTTCACTTGGCCACTGAGTGGTTTATGACTCCTTATGGCGCCTGCAGCTTGTAGTTTGTATTATTGTTCATGTTGTTGTTTCTGTTGCTGTTGCTGTTGCTGTTTTTGTTGCCACCAGGTAAATCCAAACACTAAAAGGCACCGCTCTTGGGTATTTGCAAAGCTTTACTCGCCTTGGGCATCTCAGTTGACTGGCATTGCGCTTAAGATTAATGTCTGGCCATAGCGACAACCACATCCGCAGTCCTGACACAGCACACCTTCAGCAGCAGCAGCTCAGTGTTCAAAATATTGACAATGTAGCGAGAGAGCGAGCAGAGCAAAAATAAAACATAATATTGAAAGGAGAGAAACGTAATTTCTAAAAGGATTACGAAAAGCCTTAAAGCAAAGCCAGCGACAACGACAACGACATCAACAACGACGATGGCGACATGAAAAATGAATTGCAAAGAAATGAAAAGAAATGAAAAAGAAAAGCAAATAAAGGAAAAGCAAAGCGAGTTTTCATTTGTAAGGCACTTGGACCGACTCTTACACACATGAACAAAGTCTCGACGCCGTAAAATATGTGAAAAATGAACGGAAATGCCGCAACGCCAAAGCGGAAATGAAAAATGCACGTATGAGCATGGCAGAAAATGGCCGACGAAAGCCTCAAATCAAAAGAAGTTTTCGAGTATGTGATGAAAAAGCACTGAAAGGGCTTTGCACAAAAGTCATTGCCACATATGAAATTGAAAACCCAAAATCGGGCTTCGAAATACACACAGTGTAATTAACGATAACCGAATTATAGTCGGATTGCAATAAGATATGTGCAGATATGGATGGGTTCAACGCTTAAACCAAAAATATCAAGCAGATGAAACTTAAATAACATTAAAAACAATAATGATTACATATATACCATGGCAGAAAAAATGTTTATATGATAAAATTAGTACTAGATAGAGTCAAAAACAAAAACATACTAAAGTGCAGAATAGGTCAATTTTGGATAAGATAAAAAGCTCATTTTTTAATACAGTAATAATTGATACCATTAACACACTTCCGAGATCGGAAAAGGCAATGAGTAAGCAGTCACATTTTGGTAACAGTTGCAAAACCAATAGACAACCATGCGACAAACCTTAAAGAAGTTCACAAAGTGGCTAACAAGGATCATTTAAAAGTGGAAAGCAGTGTAGATTTTATATGTGAGGAAACGATTGGAGAGCTTTTAAACTGGTATGCAGAATTGAGGATGATAACTTAAAATGCATCAAAGGAAATAAAGAAATAAACAAGATGGACGTTGCGCAACTGGGAGCTAAGAAATGGTTAGGCTTAACTGAACATTAAACACAAACCTCTAAAGCATCGCTGATAAAAACAAAATACAGGAAAAGAAATAAGATGTTTTTAGCTCTTGAATAGTTTCAGTCGCCCACTACACCAAGCGTTTGCTTTAACTGGCTGAGAATTATAAGAAAAATTTAACACAAAATGCAATTTGTCAAAGCTACTATGATAAAGTAGTTATTTTTAAAACAAAACAAGTAAGAATGCTCTAGTCGAGTGTACCCGACTACGAAGCTCCCTGCACCCAACTCGGAAAATCACAACAACATCTTTATTTTCTATTACAAACACAATAGTATAAGTTATATATAGTATATATAGCTTATATATAGCTTATATTGTCGGAAATGCTTTCTTCTGCCTGTAACATACATTTTTAGCTCTTTATAACTCCCTTTTTCCCATGTTTAATGTGAACAGGGAGTAAAAAAAAATAAAAAGTTAAAGAATAAAAAATTTCCCAAAGAACCTTTACCGCGATATGTTAACTTAAACTGTACTTTTTACGCAATTTACGGGCCTTAAGTTAACTGATGAACAGTTAGTTATAATATTCCATTAAATATAAATTTATAAAAACGTCTTTAAACGTCGGAAAACAACAACAACAAGTAATAATACTAAACTTATAGCATGCTTGCTGCGTACTAGATACATGAAAATGAAAACCAACAACTCACATAACAATCTGTTAAGCTCACGTATTTATGAAAAAAGCTTTAATAACAATACTGTCAGTTCCTTTGAGAATCGTCATTTGACAATAGGTCATCAACTCATTAGGGACACAAAATCGTTCTTATCTATTAATCGCATTGAGTGCGACACACCATTATTTTAGCCCAGGACATGTTTATCCTCAAATACCATACTCAGTATACTATAATGCTTGACCTGGTACAGTGTTTGGTGCGCACGGGCTACTACTATGCTCGATTCCTAGCTATATTCAACTTTGAGATCGATTTAAGGACCGGTCGAGCAAGAAGTACCCGACGAACCACCATTTATGCTGCAATCGTTCATGTTTTAACCATCAGTATACTTCCAATGTTGAGTGTTAATGAAGTGATGCATTCGTTTGTATCAAGGGCCGGACTCCTGCACGAATATATATTCCTGGCGATGCTGGGTGGACGTATCCTTTGTGTATATGTGACAGTGTTTATTCGTTGGTGGCAGCGTCCACGAGTCATTCGCCTTGTGAATGACTTTGTACGCCTGACAAAACAGAAGCCACAAGTAATCAGAATGTGGCGCCGCGGAGTCATCAGCAAATTTGTAAGCATTTGCTTGACTGAGGGTCTCCAAATGGTAATCGGCATGATCGTCATTCGGAACACGCTCACACTTAGAATGACCATCAGCGTCTTAATTATGACCGGAGTCACAGCGCTTATTAATGTTATGATCACCCATTTTTATTTTGCCTTGCTGAATGTTCATGGCCACTACATTCTACTCAATGAGGAGCTACGTGGATTGCTCTCCGAAATCAGGTCTTTGGAGTCTGAACATCGTAAGGGTGTCTTGACAATTAAATACTGTGACATAGCTGATCGGCTGGAGATCATTGCCAGAACACAATTCCTGCTGCAATCGCTTGTCAAGCGGACAACAAGCCTCTTTGGTCTGCAGACCTTAATCATGTCCATAAGCGCTTATATGGCAGCTGTTGCCATTATATACTTTGCCTTTTCCGAATTGCCGGGTACAAGAATAAGCTTAAGCTGGAGCAACTGGAAATTGACTGCTCTGCTCTTTGTGCAATTTGTATTCTACTTTGCAGATCTTCACATCAGCGTCAACATTGTGTACTATCTTCTGGTAGCACATGGAAAAATGGTGAAGCTACTGTCACAGAACACATTGTTTGCACCGGGATTGGACAAGCGACTGGATTCGGTCGTAAGAAACATAAGTTCATTATAATCAAATCGATATTTTTAACAGACAATCTCTTTAATTTCAGTTTGAGAACTTTCAGCTTCAGCTTGCATCGAATCCATTGAAGGTCTCTATTCTTGATCTCTACGATGTAGAGAAATCAAAAGCCGTTTCAATGGCCAGCTCAATTGTAACTAGTTCTCTGGTTCTGGTTCAGTATGATTTGCAAAATTCTTAAAGATGTTGACTTAGTAGTTAGTTATAATATGTACTTGGAAAAACTTAGACTAATAGCATAGTATTACATACACATTGACTTAAGATTTTGTAAATTCACGATGAAGAGTTATCTTTTTACCTCATTTGCTTTGGGCTGCAATATATATATATATATATATATATATATATATATATAATTCTAAAAACAGAATCACAACCGAAACTGGTCTATAATATACTAAATAATTTTAATAAATCCAGAAGGATCCTTTATAAAATATTTAGTTTTAGTACGCAAATAATTTTAAGATCAAATGGGAAAGAAATCTGTATACTAATAAAACAGCCATTAGTTTTTTTTAATAAAACCAGCCATGCAAACAACATTATCAATCTGATCAAAGAAAATACAAAAGCAAAAAAAATGTAAGTTTATTTCATTTGATTTGAAAAAGTGATTTGAAGTAGAAAACAAAATCCAATTTAAAGTAAAGAGTTAAATCAAATTTCAGCACTATATATCAAAATTTGATAAGTGTTTCTGACTTGAAACAAATTTCAACTCAAATCACATTTTCAAGTTAAACGAAATCAACTTTAAGATCAATTCACATTTTCATCAAATGAATGAATTCAAATTCATTCATTAGCAATTCAAATTGATAATTTAATGCCTGAATGATTCGTAAATTCAATCAGAAATGAATCACTCACTTACAGGTCAAGTATTTAATAATTTTGTGTTACGCATTGAAGAAGGCGTCTGATTTTTTTCGTGCTTTAATAACAACATTAAGAATCAAACTATTCAATTTTGCTAACTAGTGTTCAATTTTGCTGACAAGGTTCCCCTATGGACTGTTAATGTTTTACTAGTTTTATGAGCAGCAGTTCATTATTATCATTCCATTTACTAATTAGACCTTATTTCAACCTCGCCATATCTAGCCAATCAAATTTTATTCACTTTTGTTCATCCATCAGCGCAATGAAAGTTGGAATTCAAATCAGTCCATCAAAATGTACGACTCGGTGCAGTTGATACTTCGGTTGTCCTATTACTACTCTCGGCTGCTTGGCGTGATCAACTTTGAGATTGACACAAAAACAGGACGAGCACGAAAAACTCGACGAGCAACGATCTATGCAGCCCTGGCAAATGTACTTGCTTTCAGCCTGCTACCATTCCTGTATAGCAGCGAATTGATGCACTCGATGTGGTCAAGTGCCGGTCTACTTCATGAGTATCTCTTCTTGCTTGTACTTGGAATGCAAGTATTTTGCGTGATTCTTACCTTACTTAATCGCTGGTTTCAGCGGCATCATTTGATTAGTGTTATAAACGCTTTTTGTCGCCTGACCAGAAATAAGCCACAAGTTATGCAAATGTGGAGACGTGGTGTTATTAGCAAATTTGTAAGCGTTGTTCTGTTGCAGCCTTTGCAAATAATAATCAACTTTCTAACGCTTGAATCGGTTACTCTTAACATGATTCTGAGCACGCTTTTGCTTTACTCGCTGACAGTTCTTGTCAATGTTTTCATTTCGCACTTTTACTTTGCCATGTTGAATGTACATCATCAGTATGATCTGCTCAATCAGGAGCTACGCGCAGTACTGGCTGATACCAGGTCCTTGGAGAGTGAACCACGAAAGGCTGCATTGATGAACAAGTGCTGCTCCTTAGCTGATCGTGTAGAGGACATAGCCAAGACACAAACTGAATTACAGACGCTTGTTAAACGTTTAGCCCAAATTTTTGGCATACAGTCTCTTTGTGTGTCCAGCAATTTTTATATAACTTCAATAGCCAGTGTCTATTGGACTTTTGCCGCCCTTATGGAGACCTCAAGTTTGGGCATGATCATCTTTCTGCTCACCATCACACTCGGCATTTACTTTGGAGATGCTATTATCACCTTCAACAATACATTTAGTGTCTTAGATGATCATACTGAAATGCTCAAATTATTGGAACAGTATTCAACATTTGCACCCGGATTGGACGTGAGACTCGAGGCGGTCGTAAGTGCAACTGTTACATAATAATCAAAGTATTTACCATGGCCTCTATTTACCTTTTAGTTCGAGAGCTTTCAGCTTCAGCTGTCAAGCAACCCTTTGCAGATTTCTATTCTTAACCTTTACAATATGGAAAGGACGAACGCCATTTATTTTGCCAGCTCAGTAATATCAAATTCCATGGTTCTGATTCAGTATGAAATGAAATATAAAAAATAAAAATATTTATTAAGCATAGTATATATATATATATGTTAATATGTGTAAAATAAGAATGTAAAAAACAAATACTTTTATAAATTCAAGTTTCAAGTTTTTCTAGAAAAGCTCTGACACTGCTCAGACAAAACATTTGTACCCTTGAAGCAAGGTTTTTGTGAGCAGACATTGCTCAAGCGAATGTACAAACTTGGGTCTTTAGAACAGTTTTAGGTTTTGGTGTTCAGATGCTGCTCAAGCATTACTAGACACCAATGTTTTTGAAACAATTCTGAACATTTTGGACAAACATTGATTTAAGGACATATGTTTGCACAAGTCTCTCATAGCCTGGTTATGTCTATGGAACATAAATGTCTTAGTTTAACAATGGCTCACAATTTTCAAGTTCACTTCATATGTCTGTTTGATGTTTGACGAGTAAATTTACAGTATATTTCAATTGAAGTTCATGAAATTGGTTAAAGGTCACTTAAAGCTATTGCCTTTAAGGTGCCTTTATCGACCTGCACATTTTGACTGTGTGGGTAGTTACATCTTTTCAACATAAATGAAACGAAGCCCTGCTCAATTTGTGAGCCAAGCAACAAAGAAAACACAATATTCTTTAGACAGGCAGACACGGTCTGAAGATGGGTCATGTCTGAGTATTTGGACTGGGAGCATTAAGTGGGTTTGGTCGATGTTCTGATGAAACCCGGCAGCTGAATATACGCAACGCAAAATGAGAAAAAAAAGAAGCACATTAATGAGTGAAAGCGCCGGTGAGCGTGTAAGAAAGAAGGATGAGTTACCCAAACAATACCATATATGGTATCTGTGTCAATGGCATGTGTAATTGGGAGCAAGCCAACCGATAATGGCTGTTTCATACAGTGTCTGGAATGTGAATATGGGCTTTGAAATGATAGTTGGTACTGTATGTGGTTTGTGGTTGTCGTTGTCGTTGTCATTGTTGGTGTGGCTGTGGTAATGGTAATGCTTTTGCCTTTGCCTTTGCCTTTGCCGGGATTCCTTTGTGTTGCGATTGCCAGGCATTTATAACTTGGCAACTTGTTCTCAGCGAAACGACACTGACAAATCCTGTGGCAGCTCGTTGCTCGATGGAGCGTCAATTCTTTGCCACAATCGCAAATGGCAACAAAATAAACGAGCTTCCATTCAATTTTCCACGAGTCTCTTGCCTGTGGCAGGAATGGTTGGTGGCTGTCAGTTTAGCATAAGTCGCTGTTTCATACGGAAGGCAATATGCATTGCCAACTGTTAGACAGACGGACGTAATGCCAATAAGCACGCAATGACATTTTAGCATAATGCATTGCATTGCAGCAGCTTCAGCTTTAGATTCAGCTTCGGCATCAGCTGAGAAGCCAAAACCAACAGCACGACAAGGACAACAAGGACTCAGTAAGTGCTTCTGCACTTCCAACACTGCTAACTGATGGACCAAGGGAACTCAAGCTGGATGCGTGCATCGTTCAAGTGGCAAATGCAACTTCAATTGGAGCTTATCTATGTGTATCCAAAGTGCGAGTACATGTCCCGTAAAATGGCCTGATTGTAATAATATGTACAAATGCTTTACATGAAGCGAGCGGTCAGGCGAGCTTTTCTGCTTTTCCTAGCCTGTTTGAATTGGCTTAGAGTGTCAGATGGGCTTCAGCTGTATGGATAGCATTTGCCTTATCTTTGTAATCAATATTGGCTAACAGATGGGTTGATGTTCATGCAAATGTGCTTGTTTGGATTGAATTTGATGTCAAAATAGAGCAGCAAACAGTTCTACTTTCCGTTTGTAAAAGTAGCTAGAATGTTTTTTCAAAAAAACCTTTTTAAATCTGTAGTTTATAAGAAGTAATTCGAAAATGCAACTCTTTATTATTGTACGCAAACGTAACTTTGAAATGCGAAATGTTATTGTTTTGCTTTTGCAGCTTTTTCAACGTTTAAGATTTTGATAAATTAACTTATCTAAATGTGAAAGGTTATGTATAAATCTCAAATACTTAACGCAGCTGTCGGTGTGAATTTACAACCCAATACCTACACAGACCAACGCATTTTGGACCATAACTTACAAGATATGCAAAAGAAAACACATTTGAGGCATTCGTGCCCGGTGCGCATTCTCAGAAATTCATAGGAAAAGCCACAGCAGCCGTGCAAGAAAAATGAAAATATAATTGAATTTCGCAAAAGGCACGCACATAAATCCGAGGGCAAACCCGTGGATTCAACGAACGAAAAAAAAAAATATTAAAAAGAAGAAGACACACCGCGTCGAAATATACGAGATATGATGGCATCAGCGCAAAAAAAAATTGTAGTTTGCTTATGCCGAAGGCCAAAAATTGTGCTCAAAAGTATCATAAATATTTGATTTTCACATTTTACAACGTCTCTGTCTGGGCAGGATGTCTGTTCCAGCCAATGCCAGTTCTGGGTGCCAACGAAATTGATAAGTTTCAATGATTACGTTTCCAAAATTGATATAATTTGAGCACAATTTTCAAGCAATTGCCAAATGTCGCGTACGTGATGAAATTTTCATAACCTATTTTTCTTAACGCCATATAATAAAGCTGCTTTAAAGTTGTCATTATTTTTACTGACACTCTGACAATATGAAAACTTAAACTATGCACTTTTAGTTATGTCTATTTTCTCAGGTTCTCAGCAAAGTTTTCGTAAAGTTAAATTTGTTAAGCTTCGCTTTTTTCAACTTTTGGATGAGTTAGCAGAGCTGGTCGAAAAAGAAGCCAGGCCTTTTAATGCTTAGCTAACTGTTTATATTGTTTATTTAATAAAGTGTGGACCGACAGCGTGCCGAAGATATATACCCTTTCATATAAAAACATAACTTTCCAGCGATTGTTCCTATGGCAGCTATCAGATATAGTCACCCGATTTTGATGAAACTTAGTCAACATAAGTGAATCTTAATGAATTTTTGTGAACATGAGTGGAACTTACTTAAGTGAGTTGAGTTCTTTTAAAACACAAAAGTTTTCCAAAGGCAGCTATATGTTATAGTGCTCCGAACTGGCCTATTCTGACATACATGCTATCTACAGAAAAGAGAAGCTTCTATGCCAAGTTTCATCAAGATTGCTCTAAAACTAAATACTGACAAACGCCTATAGCTGGTTCGACTCAGCTGTTGATGCTGATCAAAAATATATATACTTTATAGGGTCGGAGGAATCTCCTTCAATGTGTTACACATTTCGTTTCAAACTTATAATACCCTTTGCAAGGGTATAAAAAGACTTTAATAAAAAATTTAAGCTTATCATTAATAGAAGAAAACATGCCTCACCTAGATGTTTAGACAATTTTTGTGAACGTTAAGCTAACATTCACATTAAGTATAAAATGTTGGCCTTAAAGGTTCTTAGAGTTAGTGCCTTCATTAGGGTTGCCAACCAACTGTCCATCATATGAGAAAGCCTCTTAAGGATCGCTCATACGAATATGTGGGTCTCACATTGGTACAAGCCGTTGCTCGTAAATACTTTTTATGTACACCTGCACATTACAAACTTTAAAATTTATGTCTGTGTACTGTGTGTGCGGCAGAGAGTTTGTACCCGTATACGGGTCGTATTTATGGATGTGGCGTCGTGAATGTTGCGGCATATTTGGTTTCGGCGTGCGAAATGCATTTTATGAATCTTTTATGGCTTTTAATGTGGAGACACCTGCACATACATGCACACACACACACACATACGCGCACGCCCACACACACAGAGATTGGCGCCACCTGGCGCTGACTTTATGCGGCACGGGCGTCACACAATCAACGCCAGCGTCTGCTCCCCGCCAAAATGGCAATGGAGGACAGCTTGACGGGCGTTTGTCATAAAAAGCAAGCGAGCAGGGGAGAACACCTTTACCTTTATGGCGTAATGCTGGATGCGCAATCTGCTCACGCGCCAGGAACGTACATATATCATCCTGGCCTAATCCTTGGTGGGCATGGCTGGCTTTTACTAAGCGCTGCACATGAAATATTCGCACCGAAATAAGAACAAACTTAAGCAACAAAGTTGCTGCATTTTGATTTATGCGCATTCCTTTGCTGCCGGTTAAGGAACTATTTGGTATTCCCACTACAATTGTGCCACGCCCCCTCATTAATTTTGTGGCCAGTGTTGAATACAGGTTTATCGTTTATCGTCTGGCGCATTCGAATGAGTGAATATATAAAATAACGATGCCGATGTCGATGTCGATGTCGTTCTCGATGTCGATGTCTTGGCTGTCAACCACCGGAGATTGCAGATCGAATGAGTGCAACATTAATAAACAGCAGCAGCAGCAGCATCAGCATCAGGCTCTGCAGTAACTCTGAAGTGAGCTTGCAGTTAAATTATTTGCATCTCGAGTGCATTGACAGCCACCAAGGAGCAGCCGGAACAGGTCCAGGATGTGGGTAAGGAAATGTCAAGCTCGGCATAGTTGTACAATACAATAAAATTTCTGTGCGCTAACAGTGTAATTTTTATGTTTTCATTTACATACATACATATGTCTATATATATAAAAATTGCTAAGCCTGACTGACTAACTGACTGAATGACTAAAGGACTAACTGTCTGACTGATTGCCCTCACTGTAAGAGATAGAAAGCTGAATTTTCAACAATACAAAGCTTCATCTCTTTCTTACATTGTGTACTCAGCAAAGCTGTAATATAATGATTCTTTTTTATTTTGAATTCCCAAAGAATTAAAGATTGTTGAATCATTCTATTTTTAAATATAAAGAAATCAATTGGAATTTAATTTAATTCTTTACGAGTTAAGGATAAAGGAACATTCTTTATAGACATTTCGGAAATCATTCTTTTGCTTTTCTCGGGAAACGTGTTAAACTCGCGGAAAACTGTTTCATGCTATTTTTTTGTTTATCAACCGATCAATTTTCAAATTTTTTATATATATAAATTAAACAGTGCCTGCATACCAATTACTCCGAAAATGCACCCCTGTGGGTAAAAAATGGTTAATTTATTTTTGGTGTGATTTGCATGAAACTCATATAAGTAACTAGATTTCCAAAATTTGGAAAATTCGTCGGAAAAGTCGGAAAACTGCTGTGTGAAACTTTAATGTTTTTCACCCAATCAGTTTCAAACACATTTTCAAAGATCTTCATAACAATATGTTAACAATGTGATTTTCAAATACAGCTCCCTGCTCGGAATATAGGTGGAAAACTCTGTCAGGTAACCTTCTGCATTATGCGAATGGTTTAAAACTTATTAAAATAGCTCCAGAAAAATTGGGTCTAGAAAAAACTACTTCAAAAATTGGAATCTCTTGCTTTTATGGTCTCTGAAATCAACGGTTGTACTGGCTAATATCACATACTTGGCCGAGCAAAGCCGGCTCATACCAGCTAGCAGCTAAATAAGTAGAATCCTAATAGATATTTGACTCACTGCGAATTATATTGAGAACTATTTAATATCAAGTCTTAGACTTGTAAGTATACTTAGTTGCAAATCAAATTAAGCAACTTAAATACAAAACTCTTCAAACTAAATAAATTTCAAGAGCTTTAAGCTGTTCAATATTTCAAAATACTGCTTAACCCAATACACTCATAAATGAATTCAAGCAAAATGACAACAAGATGCTCCACATATGAGCAGCCAAGTGGGCCAAATGATAAACTCAAAAGGGTTATCGAATGGTCCTGATTCGAGTGCTCGAATTGCACACTCGAATGTGTAATCAATGAGTAAATTAATCCCGTAAAAGGCAGCACATTAAAATAATTACTTTATGTCAGCAATCATGTGCACAATATTTTAGGTCTACGTAAACACTCATCTATCTTTAGTGCTTGACCCAAATTCAAATTCACGTTGTTAAGACAACAGCAACAACAATAGCAACAACAAGAGCAACAACAACAGCAACAACAGCAAAGTGAAAGCTAAAAATCACGTGCACTTTCAAGCAAATTTAATTTCACAGTCATTTCTTGTTTGGTTGAATGTTTCTGTTTTGGCATGACAAGGATTGGCGCTCTAATTGCATCTGATTGCAGTTGATGGCTTTAGTTTCCCGTTTCCAGTTTTCAGTGACAGTGTGACAGTTGCTCTGGTCTCAGCATCCGCACATCCGCATCCGTTGATTTTCAATTCGCACAATTTCTTTTGCTGCAGTTCATCCGACAAACGTGAGCGAAATTTAAATGACGCTGACTTTGCAGCTGACTGAGCTGAGCTGAGCTGAGTTGAGTTGGGTTCATTGGAGTAACAATAAGAACAGCAAACGGTAAGAACAACAAAACGAGTTCGATATAAAAAACAAATTGATTGAAAATGTGCAATCATGAAATGACATGACAATAACAGCAGCGTTTATTTTGTTTTTATTGTCGACTGACAAATATAAAAAATTTATTTAATGTATTTGAGTTAAGAAGATTGTTCAATTATAATTGAATTTCATAATTTTTATGATTGATAAATTGTTTTGCAGTTAATAAATAGCTCAATATATAACATCTCCGTTTGTTTGAACGCGTCGAACGCATGTATGAGACAATTAATGCACTGCTTGCAATGCACTGCTTGTATATAGAAAATAAAGATAGTTTCGTAGTCGGGTACACTCGACTAGAGCATTCTTACTTGTTTTGTTTTAAAAATAACTACTTTATCATAATAGCTTTGACAAATTGAATTTTTTTGTTGAATTTTTCTTATAATTCTCAACCAGTTAAAGCGATGCTTTAGAGGTTTGTGTTTAATGTTCAGTTAAGCCTAACCATTTCTTAGCTTTAGTAAATTAAAAAATAAAGATTTATTTAAATGCTTTTCCGAACTTACATGAAAAACAACTAATAATAGTTTGGGAATCATAAGTTCACGTCTTGTTAACTAGTTAACTATACATCAGAATAAACTTACAAAATATATTTTATGATTTATGAAATTGCGCGTTTATTTTGTGAAGTCTCTTAAAGAATAGTTTTGCGCACAATCGACAACAACAACTAGCACTAATTTGTCGGATAAATCAATTTGAAGCCACAATTAATAAGCTGTGCAACCCGCCGCAAGTTGTAAATGTTGCAAACACACACAAACACACACGCGGCAATTCAATTTCCTTGTCGGAAAAGACAGCAACAAGCGCGAAAAATGAACATGGAACTGCTGGGTGATGGGTGATGGGTATTGGGGGGGGAATAGAAAAGCGGGGTCTTTGAAGTTCATGTTGTTTGTCAAGAAAATGAATTTCACTTGACGGCGATTATGTGGCAGCCATTCAGTCAGCCAACTTGTGTAGCTGGCAAAAAGTTTTGTAAAACATTTCCGATATTTCAAATAACACCAATATAGAACAGCTGCACGCCGCAGCGCCGCACGTTTCACCTCTACGCGTTTCTCATTTCTCAATGCTCTGTGCTCGTTGCTGGTTCCTCAAACCATGTTGATGTCCATGTCGAGCGTGTCGTCTAACCAAAATGCCAAACACGAATGCCAAAACGAAAAAGCTGCCTGACAGCAGCCAGCGGGCAGCGAAGGGTGTAAAACTTTTGCCTAAATCACTTAACGGAAAACAAGTGTTGGCATGTGGCCCTCTGCTATGAATTTACCAACTGCTCCTCCCAGCCATCTCATTTCTATCACAAAACTTGCTCTGCGCCTTTTTCAATGAAAAGTTTTTTGTTTCCTGTTTTTTTTTTTTTTTTTTTGCAATACAAATGTGAAATACTACGTAAAAGTAAAGTATAATAAAAGCCAACACAGACGACGAAGGCAATGAAATATAATAACAAGAAATAACCGGAAGCAGCAGCGCACAGGAAGCGTGCTGTTTGACATACCACACACACCGCATCTACCCCCCCTCCCCAACCCCTGCTCTGTACCCCTGCCGAACAAGGAGTGCGTAAACATAAAATCAATTACATCTGCATACAAAGTGGCGCCCACTGGCGGCCTGCAGCTGCAGCTATAGCCTATATAGTTGTACGTCCGGAGTTTGGGTATGGGGATTTACATTAATTACGGCACGAAGAGCTTTTTGACTTTTATTGTGACATAGGCCTGGCAACTACTACACACATATATAAAAACGTATGAATATTTCATTCCCCACGGAAAGGAGCAAGTTTTAAAAGGATGTTAAGAGTCGCCACACCCCCCTCAAACGCCCACGTGTCCATTTAGTTAGGCAGACACACACACAAACACACTTATCGTCCTGTTTGAAAGGCCTTTGAGTTGGGTCGACAAGTCTCTCGAGCTCAGTTTTTCCAAGCTGACCATGCGAAACTGAGAAAACTGAGGACCTAGTTCGATTTTAAAATCGCTTGCATAATTTATAAATGCCATGCTGGTATTTGAGTCTTTGAGCAGCTTGGACATTTATGTGCAATAGACCAGTTTCCCACTTCCGTCATCTTCTACATCTTTTACAGCTCGTCATCAGGCATTGAATATTTATCGCTTGGATTCCTTGATGTCGTGATTCCTTAGAATGAAATTGAAAATGTGCCATTTTGTGTAATTTTATGCAAATCGATGTCGTTGCTCGCGTTCATATTGACATTGGTTGTAGCAAGTTTGGGTTACCTTTCACTTACCATCTCGCTTACACCTGAGTGGGTTTTAATTAGCATTTTGCTTGGGGCCCAACATGTTGCATGATTCTGGTCGTATCTGTTGCCACACATCTACATGCACTTTGTTCGGGTATTGCAATATATGTTGCCATGTTGCATGCCCCAAAAACCGCACAACACGAAAAACACCGCATTGTGGTTTGGTCTTCATCGCCAAAGCCACTCCTCCAATGCATGTTTTTCACTCGCTGTAATGGCGTATTTATGAATATTATGAAACATGCGCCATGTGAAATGTTCATAATTTGCAAGGAGTTCGCCAATTAGTAGTCCATTTAAGGTCTTAAAGAGATGTGAGTAAGGCAAAATACATTGCAGATAAATTTATACAAATTTCTTAGTTTCTGACTTTGATAGAGTTTATTGTTACATCCAATTAAGTGCCAACTCTGCTGATTCTGCACCCTAACATCATGTTTTTAGTTTACACAAAACTTTTCTTAAATTATTCTCATTATGGTGAAACTTGCTGGAAACTTGTTGAGTGGCTTTCAAGATTAGCAGCAGCAACAAATACAAATTGACAAACTTTCACTCAGCGAGTTATAGAAATATTTCAATGTATTGCATACTTTTAGGGCCACGAATAAAATACTTTACCTTCGGACTCGAAAATGTTGAGATTTTTGGTTGAAATTGATTCGAGAGTGAAATTCAGAACAGGCCTGTATGTACGCCTGGTACAAAACTTATTTTTCAACTGAGTGTTCCTATGGCAACTATAGGTTATAGTAACACGAGTTTGATCAAATTTGACCAGCATGCGAAGAAAGTGCTTTCATTTAGATATACTGAGTTTGGTCTAGATATTTTGAAAAACACAATACTTATTCTCAACCGATCGATCCTATGGCAGCTGTTAGATATAGAAGTCTGATTTCGATGAAATTTTGTCATCATGTATAAACTGTCCTTAAACTTAGGTAAAGTGAGTTTGGATGAGTTATATTGTAAAACAAAAAAATTGTTCATACCAAATATTATTTTCAACCGATCATTCCAATGGCAGCTATATGTTATAGTGGTCCGATCTGGCCAATTCAACTATAGGTACTACATGCAATAAGAAGAAGCATCTGCGCCAAGTTTCATTAAGATAGCTCTAGAACAAAGTCTTGAAAAACGCATGTAAGCAGACGGACAGACAGACGGACATGACTCGGCTGTTGATGCTGATCCTACTATAATGCGTTTCACATTTCATGACAAAATTATAAAATCCTCTGCATGGGTATTAAAAAATAACAAACTTATTACCCTGAAACTCAACTACAACTACAACGTTCTTGCTTTATTTTAAAACATTTAAATAATACTTTTCTATTTTCGCTGCACACATTTCCATACCTTTTCCAAGCACTTACTATTAAATTGAACAGAAAGGGCGCTCCACAAAATTATTGAGATGCCTGTCCCTTGTCTAAAAAATTTCCTATTCTTATACCTGAGACTATGCCAAGTGCAGTTACTTTCTGCTATCTGACAACATTAAAAGTGTCTGCTCAAATTTCCAACTTACCAGAAGAATTTGTGCTGCTTTTGGCGTTGCTATATATATGTATATCTTTGTGAATGTGTGTGTGCATGTGTGTGTGTTGAATTTGGAAAGACGTATTACCAGTGCCAACGCATGGATAAAAACCACCAACTCCTTTCAGTTGGCACGCGAGAAATGTTAAAACTGAAACAAAAGAAAAACGTCTAAAAGACATTGTAAAGCGTAGCAAGTAGCGCAAAACTTTGAAGTTTTATTAAAAATACACACCGCAACATTCCTCAAGAACTTTTGCGAACGAAAACGTGAGATAATTTAGGAAGTCACAGTCTGAGCCTGCTCTCCTGGCCGCAACTAGTCTGCAAGGACACGTGGCAGGCGCCATCCTTACCACACTAGAGTGTCAAGTACTTTGGATAAACTTTTGTGACAGCTCAATTTGGGTTGGAAAACGTATGAGGAGCGCATTCCATATGGCGATGTCGACAATATTAGAATATTAGTTGATAATTTAGCTACCTTTTGCTGCCTTTTAATGAGCAGCTGTAACTAAGAGAGCGGACTGCTAATGACTCGCTTGTACTGAAACTTGACAACGCAATTAGCGAATTGGAATACAAGAAACTTAAAAGCTGACTTCACAAAGTGCCAAACATCTTGTAATATATGTATTTTTAATCAAAATTCTATGTTCTGACGTTTGGCCAAAAAGAGAATTAAACGGGAAAATAAGTACTGCAAAACTATGTAACAGGTATCTTCAAGCAAATAAAGTACTAGCTGTTATAACTCGCCGTTGTCTGGTTTTGATTACCATTTCCTTTTTTTGGGACAGAGCAGAACTCCCATAGCTTTGTCAAAATTTGACCGATTTCAAAGCGGAATGTCCTTTTGCTCATATTTTATTAATATTCAAAAATAATTTTTGGTCTACTTATTTTCGAAAAATGACATTTACATTTACATGTACATTCTAGAAAAAAAAAATTTTTTGAATAAAATCTTGGAATTTACTTTTAATCAATTGCAAATAGCATAATGATACCCGTGCAGAGGGTAATGTGTAACCCATTGAAGGAGACGTCTCAGAAAAAAATATTTGTATATTCGTGATCAGCATTAACAGCCGAGTCATGTCCGTCTGTCTGTCTGTTTATATGCGATTTTCAAGACTTTGTTCTAGAGCTATCTTGATGAAACTTGACACAGATGCTTCTTCTTATTGCAGGTAGTACCTATAATTGAATTGGCCACATCGGACCACTCTAACATATAGCTGCCATAGGAACGATCGGTTGAAAATAAGTTTCTGTGCAATTCAAAATATCTCGACCAAACTCATTATATCTTAATTAAAGCACGCTTTCCACAGATTGATCAAATTTTGTCAAAATCGGATCACTATATCTTATGGCTGCCATAGGAACAATCAGTTGAAAAACAAGTTTTCTTATGCAAATCTTTTCGGCAAGGGTATATATCTTCGGCACACCGAAGACAACATTTCTTTCTTGTTGGTATATGAAACTACTTTAAAACTTTTTCTGAGGTAGTGCAAAAGTTAGTCAAAAATCATGTCAAAATGCCAAACAATTATGACTTGTAAGGCTGAAATTGATTTTCCTCAATTTTCAACTACCATAACATTGTCAAAACTTAACCGATTTCAATGCGGAACGACTTTTTGGCTCTATTTAAATCTTAAGATTGATTCGGTCAATAAACACCCAAGGTATTTAAAAAACTATTTGCTCAAATAAGTAGTTTTACAGCCAGTTTCAAGTTCTATGTACACTACCAACATACCCGCAAACTAAAAACAAATGATTATAATAATAATTTTGTGAATATTTTACATTAATATTTTGCAAAAATCTGAATCTTGCCTCACTGTTGATTTACTGTGTACGTTTCATAGCGCTCCTATAATAAACAACGAAGTTATACAAAAAGTTTTCCAACATAGAAGTTTTTCTGGTCGGAAACACTCGACTAGAAAATTGTTAATTGTTTATTATTCTATCTAACTAACTGCATAGCAAACTCGAAATAAAAGTGATATTGCATTATTTTAAATATTTACTTGTTTAATACAATTCTTGAAAGTTGAAAGTGATTTCACTTGCTTTCATGTACAAACTTGTCATCATATCATATCAACAAAATCAATTATCATACATTCAAGCAAAACAGAACTATGTCACTTGCAATTGAGAACCAACAACTAAACCCCAACAAACAACAACTAACAACTAACAACCCAGAAGCACAATGCACTTAACTGCTACTAGTTCCGCCTTCGTTCCGCTCTCTCTCACATATCATCTACAGTAAGTTTGTCAGTGCCTTGGAAGCATTAACATCATGTTGTGGTTATGGAAATTAGCTCGAAAGGATGACAAACATTGTGCGTGCCAAGATTTATAGCCAGATGGAAACTCAAGTACATGATGTACCACTTCTCAAACACATCCTGTGAAAATGGAACACAAACAAGCGATACGCAAATGCGTATGTCAGCGAGAACAACTGTAGAATAGTGTGTTTATGGATGGGGCATCCATCTACTGCCAACTAATTGGTATTTATTGCTACTTAAATGCACCAAACTTGTTGCTACTTTTCACCTCGTATTTCATCTCATTTTCAACTCAGCGGCAACGCCCACAAAATGTCGGATTCAGGCAGGCAGGCAGATCTTGTGGATCAGCCAATGGTAGATGTTTGCTATAATTAGCTGATCGTGCAGAGTGAGCGAACGAGAGCAAAGATACTTAAGATGCTCATACTCAAGATAGTAAAACATGTGTGTGAATGGATATCATGATGAACCGAGCAGCGTTCACTTCTTGAGGCTAATTTCAGTGGGCACACGACTTTGGCACGGTTTAGTATCGTCGCGACAATTATCGTAATTAACTCGTTTATGTGTTGTGTGCTAATCCAATTATCCAAGTTCGCGCAGGATGCCCCCGAAGACGCAGCTAAAAAAAAACAAAAAACAAAATACACAAAATAAATTAATTCAATCAGCATCCAATTAGAGAGACAACTGAAGAATTTCAGCACAATTCGCATGCCTAATTGAATTGTGTAGCATTCTATTCTACTTTTCTATCATTGTGTCAATGTCATCTTAGTTATCGTCGTGTACTACTTGCTTCAATTAGCTAAAACACTGATTGATAAACTGATTTAACAAATTTAAATTCAATCCGCCAGCAATGTTAAACTATCAGCAGCAACTGCATTCATTACCCGTCGGCAATCCCGGAAATTTCTACTATGCCGCATCGGCCATGCCGTCGGCAGCACCCAACGCATCCGGGCCTGAATCCGGAACTGGAGCTGTATCCATTGTCCACCCCTCAGATTCTGTCAATTCAACGTATGCTTCACAGCCACAGGCTGTCGAGCTGGAACAGAAGCTGCATGAAGTAGCCTATGCCAAGGATAAAAACAGCACAAATAGAAGAGAATTGGAAAAAATGCATCGCTTCTCAGTAAACAATCTCATAGAACTGAAACAGGATGCGTATGCCAAAAGTAAAATACCCCTGGAATTGACTAACAATTTTGGTAAGCCTGTTACTATCACATAATTAAAAGAATGATAAAATGCAGAAATTATTTAAATTATAACTCGAAAAAAATTGAATTATCCTGTAAATGAGAAGGCAATCATGCTAAATAGATTAAAAAATATTTAAAAAGATTCGGTAACCTTTTAATACAATAAATATTTTAAAGATCTTACCTTTATTTTACTCTCTGTTTTCGAAATTTGTAAAAGAGGGTATCATTTCTGCTCCGAATTCAATACTTTTTTGAAAAGTAAAAAGGAATGAATGCCAACCGAATTTACGAATTACTTCATTTCCGATCGGAATGGTTTTGTTTTCTCTTTATCGAAACCTAGTTGAAAACTGAGTTTTCATAGTAAACAAGTAAGAATGCTCTAGTCGAGTGTGCCCGACTACGAGACTCCTTGCTCCCAACTTGCATTACAAGCAGTTCAGCGGCAACACAAGCAAGCAGCGTGCTCAACTGGCACAGTGCATGTCAAACTGTTGTTTCTGCCTGCTGAGACAGGGGAAATAGATTCTTTCATAACTTTGGTGCTATTTATCCGATCGTGTTAAAATTTACACATCCGAAAGACATTGATTAAACATACATGTGTTCCAAAAATTATAGCTTTATCTTTAAAATTGCGGCTGTGGGAGTCTTTTGCGATTTCCGGGGGTGCATCCGAAATTTGAAATAAAGTTGATCTGCGTATGGTATACAGGAACCTTCATGACAAGTTTGGTGTCTCTAGCTCTTATAGTCTCTGAGATCGACGCGTTCATACAGACAGACGGTCAAGAATATATAGTTTATATAGTCGGAAATGCCTCTTTCTGTTTGTTACACACATTTGCAGTACTTTATAACTCCCTTTTTCAATTTTTAATGGGAACAGGGAGTAATAAAAACTCTATTTAGTTGGCATCTAGTAGGTATTGCTGAATCGAGAACAGCTAAGTTTTTTTGCACGTTTTCGCTTCTGTTTTACAGACAGTTTTTCAATTTAATATTGAAAATGTTATTTGACTTTAATTTAATGAATAAATTGTCCAATTCTTTTGCAAATATGATGTAGAACATAAGAAAATTGAGTTTAAGAATATGTTTTTTGTGAATTCTTTGTGAAATCTGGCAATTACTTTTCATTGTGCTGGCAAAAAAGTAAAGCTCTTGAAAACATAAATGTTTGACGTTTTCAGTTTCAGACGTTTCAGAACAGCAAGCAAATCCGATTCCGCAAATTTCGAACGGAATACGAATTCGGAACAGGCCTATATATTTGGATTTTGTGAAATTTTCCACAGCTTTGAAGCTGGAGTCACGATTGCCATTGTGAATACTAAAGGATTAAAACTGGCACTTTCTTTCTTGTGTTTTAGAAATGTCCTTATGTTTGTGCATCCGTCTATATGAACCCAATTTTTTCCACAGCTTTGAAGCTGGAGCCACGATTGCTACTGTAGATAGTCTCAAAACGGGCACGTTTTATAATTTTGGTACTCGGCCCGTTTTTCACAAAATATTTGTAGTCTTTTGAAAATTTCATTCTTTTTTATAAAATTCATGAGCGGATAGATAGATTAGATCATCAAGCGATCACGAAAAATCATGTCTTGATTTTTTGTTTGTTTTTCACCAAAGCGTTCTTCGAATCATGTTCAGCGTTTAGGGACCACACTTTTTTTCTCACACTTAATATCAGTTTCATACTATTATTTCATTTTAAGAGCTTTCGAAAATAAGTTTTTAAATAGACAATTTAATAACCTTTTTGCAGAGCTTGACAATTTTAGAACAAGGTCTCTCTAAAATTGCGGAAATTCAGGAGACAAAGTATCAAACTATTTTTTAGTTTTTTGTTTTTTCAACGTATTCCTTGCCTGCTTCAGGGTGGTAATCGTCAAACTGTGCATTCCACGCATTCAATGTTTTTTGAACCCAACCAAATCTCTTACCCACGCCATTTGTCTCAATTTGTCAGGGAAGCTGTCCGCGGAGTTGCATCGTAGATCAGTGTGGAGTTATGTGGTTTGGAACAAGCACTCCATAAGAACAACTGCAATGCCCAATGAGGTCCCAAGGGAGGGGTAGAAAACGAAAACGAGATGTTTAATTTGAATTGCCAGCGAATCGAGCAACGAGCGATAAAAAACAGTTGCAGCTTAATAAAAAGAAATAAAGTGAGCACAAGAACTGTAAATCGAAAGGGAAACCTCAATCAGATTTGTGCGTCAAACGAAGTAAATGGATCGGCATGGGAAAGGGAAAGGGTGAGGGGAGTGCAACTGCGACTGGCACATGTTACAATCCGAGCAATGACAAAAATAAACACACGCCTCTGGCCTTAACCATTTACAGCACACGCGGGATAGGAGCGCAATGAAGCTGGGGCGAAGGCAGAGGCGGGGACTGGAAATGAGAAACCGAAAGGGGAAGAAGATGGGAATGGGAATGGGAAAGGGAAAGGGAATGGGACTGAGGTTGGGGTTGGCACTGGGGTTGGGGCTGGGATATGGCTGGTCGTTTTATGCTCCACTTGGATAATATAGGCATTGGGCTATGTTGGGCGCTTCGGTTGTTCAAAGGCATGCGGCCTCTAAGGGAATATCATGTCAGCTTTGATTACGTTTTGTCATGTTGACAATGTTGAAGTGTTGTCTGCTGTTGCAGTCGGAAATGCTACCAAAAAGGAAAAACTTTGCGCCTGGCTAGCAATTGAAAGACGGCTCCTGATAGCATTGCAATTGCCAGCATTGGCAATGAGAAGCGCATATTTCATACCAAATTATGCCGCTGACAACCAGAACAACAACAAAAGCAACAATAACAACAAGGACAACAATCAGACCAGCAGACGACATGTCGCCGTCATAGAAGCGCCTTTAATGTTGACAACCTGCCGGCTGCGGTTGAGCTAAAGGGTATACAAGAAAGCCAGCTCCATCGTAACCACAGCAGCAGGCAGCAAAAATGCATGAAGATGACACTGTCATCCATTTGGATGTGCAATTGGCGGCGGCATAAATGAGCGAATGTCGCCCACATATGGCACCTAGATGTCATGCATGAGTTTCTACTGAAACGCACACATGCACACACGCATATACGTAGATACAACCACCTACATAAATCACATACGAGTATGTATCTGCATATATATCATAGCTGAGTACAGTCGAACTTCTTCAACCCGAACTTTTGTAGATGACTCGATTTTGTCACCGTTTGTACTTGATTTAAGTAAAGAATCCTTGCTCTTACTCAAAATTTTGTTTCATCAAAGAAAAGCGATTTGAAATACTAAATTGAAATAACATTGCTCAAATTTTCAACTGATAAAAATGGCATATTAGTATTTCAGGAGCCGATTAATAACATAAATTTATGTACGTGAAAATAAAATGTAATGTACAATTTGCACAGGGACGGAATCCCTGGCAGATTGCCCCGAGAGCGACCTAGACCAGAGTAGGGCGTCATCCGGAATCATCGGAAACAGCGAGGAAAACAGCCTGTGGGTCGGCTCCAACACCTATGTACACCCTTCCATACTCCCGGGCATATTTAAATAAAAGATGATTCCATTGCCAATAGGCAAAGATAGATAGAAAAAGAGAGAGATAGAAAAGGAGAGAAAGAGAAAGTGAGAGAGCGTTACCCACCCATCCAATGTGTTTTCTGTTGCCATATTTGCGAAAACTCCCAAACAATACAATAACTATTAAAATCTCTATTTTCATTTTCTGAAACTTTATTATTTGCACATCATATTTTTCTGCAAAGTAATTTAAAGATTATTGCTTGATTATATTAATGGTAATAAGTAACAGATCTTTAAGTATGTTCCTCTAACTCATAATGTCAGTTGAGTTTTGAGTGTTTTTAGATGATGATTCAAGTTAGGCAAGCTTGACTGTATATGCGTGTGTGCGCATTATATTATAAATTCACAGCTCATTCCAATATATTTTATCATTTATGAGTTCAGCAACGCACATATATCTGCATATGTACATATATATGTATATATGTATATGAAATGTACAGGTACATCATGATTCTCAGTCGCATGCATAAGATACAAAGCATACCGTTTAAATGGTGTAATTTGAAAGGGATTATGTAACGAGTTCACTATTTTGATTATCAGAAACCAAAGCAGTTGATTGAACGATTAGGTAATTATAAATGTTAAACAGAAATGAAACAAAAATAAGTTGAATTATAAGAATATATTCACAAATTTCAATGTCAATCTATTATGTAACTAAAAAGATGATTAAATGTTTCAAATGATAAGCAAATAAAAATATAGAAAATGTCATGCTTTCTTTTATTCACATACATATATTTCTAAGAATATTTTCCAGAATGCTTAGACGTGAAATCAATTAGTGAAAGTTCTTGCTCGCTTATTGCTGCTTAATGTCACAATTTCAGTTTAATTAATAGCTCGTAAATTTGTTGCGTTTGTTTTGTCGTCGGCTCGGCAACTAAAATAAGTAGACAGCTGCTCGACTATGTCGTTGGAAATATATTTTATGACCCATGCCATTTGTTTATGACCTCTCCGATGACAATAAGCCAACAAAAGGATCAAACAGAATGCAAAATTTAATGTGTGCACACTCTCATAAAAGTGAAACAAAATTCCTGAGCTACCAAATTAATTGATGTCCGGGGCTCTTATCGATTATTTACGAGTCTGCCATGCAGCATCATCAAAATTGCACTGTTTCCACGAATCTTACTTAAAACCAATCGACTTACTTTAATGGCTTCATAATTGTTGACACTTACAGGCGGCGGTGGCACCATTGATTACCCCAACAATCTTGGAGCGGGGCACTCAAGAAAACCGCGACGCAACCGCACCACATTCAGCTCAGCACAGCTAACGGCTCTGGAGAAGGTCTTTGAGCGAACGCATTATCCTGATGCATTTGTTAGAGAGGAGCTTGCTACAAAGGTGCATCTAAGTGAGGCACGTGTACAGGTAAGTTGACGACAGTTTATATGACTATTGATACTACTATATATCAATACTGCTCTTACTTTTTAGGTCTGGTTTCAAAATCGACGTGCCAAGTTTCGTCGCAATGAGCGCAGTGTTAGCATCGGTCGTCCACTTTTGGACACGGCAACACAGCTGGTGTCGGCTCCCATACCTAATAATATGCACAAGTATCCGAATCTGACCCATACCGCACCGCCCGGTGCCTACGCCCTCAACTTTGCCCCACTCGAGCTGCGTTCCTGCCAGAACTATACGAACTGCTATGGTGGATTCGGTTCAAATCCGAATAGCAGCAATGGCATGTGTTCCTTCTTTGGGGCGCCCAACTATTGTGTGGCTGCCAATTATGCAAAGAGCGCGTATCCAACGCTTTGATAATAGCTCCCTTGGGGTTACGCACAAATCAAATGTATTTCAATTAGCTAATTTGCATTATTATTTATAGAACGTATTTAAAAACAAAATTATACCTGACTAATATTTAAATATATGCAACATTTAATTATATATGACACAAACTAAAAAGAACAAAAAAAAACAACAACAGCTTTAAAATGTTTTCCCTCAATTGACTTTGCATATGATAACTCGTTTTTTTTACCTTAAAATCATTTTTGTACCCTGTACTAAACTAAAATGTGTTAAGAGCTGGTCTTAAAGTTAGGCAAATGTTTGTAAGTGGTAATAGAAAGTATATCCATTACAAGATCCATATCTTCTTTTAAATAATATTGTTTTTTTCTAAATAGGTTTGTTTTTTGTTGAGCTGATTTATTTTACCATAGTTTCCGCTACAAAATATTATTTTGTTAAAAGCTTTTGCTATATTGAATTTGTGTTTGCAGGTCAGCCTGCTTAGTTAGATTTTTATACTCTGTTTTCCAAAATGGAAAAAAAAAAAAGTATATTGGGTTTGTGAAATGTTCGTCCGTCTGTCCGTCTGTATGAACGTAGGTTTGTTCCACAGTTTTGAAGCTAGAGCAACCAAACTTGGTTTATATGTTGATATATACCATAGGCAGACAAAGAGCTAGAATCGGCCAGATCGGAAAGTATAACATATAGGTGCCATAGGAACGATCGGTTGAAAAAAAGTTTTTGTATGAACAACTTTTTTTGTTTTTCAAGATTACTCAGCCAAACTCACTTTACCTAAGCTAAAGAACGGTTTATGCATGGTGATAAAATTGCATCAAAATCGGACGACTAAATCTTATAGCTGCCATAGGAACAATCGGTTGAAAATATGTTTTTGTATAAAAAGATTTTTTGGTTTTTTCAAGATAACTCAGCCAAACTTACTTTACCTAAGTTTAAGGGCAGTGTATAAGTATATAAGTAGTCTTTATAAAAATTTAGTTTATGAAATGTACAGAAAACAGAGTATATTGCAGTGGGGAGATCCCGACTGCAACGTTCTTACTTGTTTTAGATTTGGGTAAGGGGCATCTCCTAGTCGGGCACTCTCAACTATAACATATTTAAACTCTTTTTTTTAAGAGTATATGGGCTTTGTTAATTGTTCTTCTGTCTGTTTCCACAGTTTTGAAGCTAGAGCAACCAAAGTTGGATTAAATGTTAGTTGAAAAAAACATAGTATTTATATAGGCAAAACAATTTTATATTTATATATTATATATAATATTTCTATGCTGACCAAATTTGAACAAAACGATAATACTGATAACTGCCGTAGGAAAAGCTGTAAAACAAAAAAAAAAAGTATAAAGAAGTTTTACAGATAGCTCATCTCAAGCAATTTCAGCAATTGCAAGATTCATTACATTTTATATAGTTAATTAAAATTTCATAACAATTCGAAAACTGTATCTTATAGCAGAGATCGTTTTAAAAATGAGTTTGTGTGACAACTTATCATCAAGGGTATGTAAGTATATATCTTTGGCATTCTGCATTTTTTAATATATCAAAAATATATTTAAAAATTTGAGATTTTGTGCATACGTTTCACTGCTAATTAATTCAAGTTAACTATGCCATACACTCTGCTAAAAATATAATAAAATGAACTGAACAAAATTCAAAACAATGTAATTTATAATCATTAGCTATGAATAATTTGCCTACGCAAGAAATGTTTAAAAACCGTTTTCTTAAATTTAAATAACTGATTTATTTAATTAATTGAAAAGCTAATGAAATTAAAAATTCATGCTCATACATATTTACACACATATAGATGGCAAAAGTAAAGTTCAAAGGGTGTATGCGATAGTCTAACACCCGCATGTGTTAATTTGTATAATAAAACTCAATTAAAGTCAAAGAAAACAAGAAAATACTTGAAAGGAAGCAAAGGAAAACTTTTGAAAGCCACAACACAACAGCAAATTGCCGTCACCATCAAAGTACATTAAGATTGTGGCTAACTCGGTGTTCAACGCAATTAAAAAGACAGATTGGCATAGTAAATACAAAACTACAACAATGAAATGGGAGTAGTTAGAATAGAATCGAGTTTGAAGTTTTAAAGATGTTCAAATACCATTTGAATGGCTGATTCCAAATTTCTAAAAGCCTCTCTAATTTATCATATAAGTACATGTCAACAGCTTATGCTGACTTTTAAGCACTTGAAGCTATAAAGTGATATTAAGGATATATTCTACACAAACGAAGACACCATGTTGCTATCCCACTCAATAGACAAAAGGTTAACAAGCACCACAATGAAAAAGTTTAAATGCAAATAAAAATTCCTTTTTTTTTACAGGCAGCATGACAGGCGAACGCAAGGAGCTGCAAAAATGCAAATTAACATTTGGAATGTGAGCGGTATCTGCAACTAATTTGCATAAAGTGGAGAGCGATGAGTAGTGCCCCATGTGTACTTTTTCTGTGTTTGTGTGTGTGTGTGTGTGTGTGTGTGTGTGTGTTTTAAACATTTTTAAAATATTTACAAAATTGCAATAATGTTTGAAAGGCAGCACAAAGGAAAAATGCGTTTTGTACATTTGCGATGCGGCAAAATAGTTGCAGACAAGACAAGGAATGAGAAATTAACTGAGGCAAGACATTTGCTGACATGCTACATGTTGCAAAACTTCCATAAGGCAAATAACAAATATTATTCCTATACCCACACACGTTGCAGACAGTGGAAGAGAAACTTGCGTCTTATCAAATGTCAGGCAGAAATTCCAGTACAAAAGAGACACTTGTCCGTTTTCACAACTATTTCATTCACAAGGATCTCGACTGTTTATATTAAAACAAGAAAGAAATGTTATCTTCGGCATGCCGAAGATATGTACCCTTGCAGAAAAGATTTGCATAAGAAAACTTATTTTTCAACTGATTGTTCCTATGGCATCTTTAAGATATAGTGATCCGATTTTGATAAAATTTGGTCAACCTGTGTAGAACGTGCTTTAATGAGTTTGGCAGAGATATTTTAAAAAACACAAAAGTTTTTCATACAGAAACTTATTTTCAACTGATCGTTCCTATGACAGCTATAGGATATAGAAGTCCGATTTTGATGAAATTTTGTCATCATGTATAAACTGTCCTTAAACATAGGTAAAGTGAGTTTGGTTGAGTTATCTTGAAAAACAAAAAAGTTTTTCATACAAAAACTAATTTTTCAACCGATCGTTCCTATGGCAGCTATATGTTATAGTAATCCGATCTGGCCAATTCAACTACAGGTACTACCTGCAGAAAAAATAAACATCTGTGACAAATTTGATCAAGGTAGCTCTAAAACAAAGTCTTTAAAACGCATATAACAGACAGAAATACGGACAGACGGACATGACGGACATGACGCGGCTGTTGATGCTGATCACGAATTTAGAAAATTTTTTTCTGAGACGTCTCCTTCAATGCGTGACACATTTCGTGACAAATTATTATTATTATTTATTATTATAAATATAAATTCTACCCCCTGCAAGGGTAAAAAACATACATAAGTAATACCGTAACAGTGGGTTAAAGACTTTGTAGAACTCTAGCTTTTAAGTTTAAGATAATACCTAAAAAGAGCACAACTAAAAACAGTTAAGAAGAGAGATCCTAACAATATGTGTGCCAAGTTTTGTTGCTTTCAAACAATTCATAAGCCCAATATACCCCTCTTTTTAAATTCTTAAAAAAAGATTATAATAATATATGTTAAGAAAAGTCGCCACGCGCCCATTTACCTAAAGTATCACTGGCAATCTCTTTAATTGGGTGATAATTTTCCGTCGGTTAAAACGCAATTATTCATATATGTCAAAACAGATAAATGGGCGCACACAAAGGCCACATACATATGTTGCATAAATATGTTTGTACTTGGGCCTGACACGGGAAATCTTATGACAAGGGGCAACTTCTGTTGCTTTCGGCTTGTCACATGAAAGACGTTGCAAGGCGCAGCCGCAGTTCTCTTGACAGTCTCTTGGGTATTTGCCAATGCTACTTATAAGATGAGGGTGATGATATTTGTGACTATAGCGAAGGCAGTTGCATATGCGCGATGACGACGACTCCCGAGATGGTTAGTGGATAAGCACTGCTGGAACATGATGTCATAAAGAGAGCTCAATCTTATTGAACAGACCTGCACTCAGAAAGAAAAACTCATCTGTTTGATAGATACAGGGTGGATAAAAATTATAGTTTAAGTTGTCCTGATGATTCTACATTGGTTTATTTATTTAAATTAAAACACCGAACTATCTGAAACGAAAAATACAAAATACTGAAACTATTGCCAATAAGAGCACGATCCAAACATTCAAAAACAATGTCGAGGATTTGTTATGTAGAATTACTGCTTCTTCGGGTGGTTCTTCATAGCTAGTATAGAAGATTGCCGCATATTCGTTATTAGGTAAATATCTTGTGGTGCAGAAGGAGGTCAATTCATCGGCCATACGAAATGCATAGTTCATGCATGTAACACGGCTTTTATGAAATTTTATAGTACTTGGTTGCCCGACACCCTGATAGCATTTAAATACCGTCGAATTGACGACATCCAAAGTTTTACATTTGGTCACATCATTACTGCGAAATACTATCAACAGAACGGGCGGCTTTTTTTCTAAACTAAATACGCTATAGTTTTCGCCATTTGCCATCATATACCCGCCATATTTAGCTCTTATGTCTTCCGGATAGGCGCCGGAACAGATCAAATTCCAGGTACGTTTCCAGATGCGATCACAATGGTCTGAGGCAATCTGACCGCTCCTAGGGGTCCTTTTTGGCATTCTAAATACGATAAGAATTTTGAATTTAAGTATCTGAATGTTTTGTTAATCGAAAAATATACATTTTGAAATAGTAAGCGAAGCTTACTTCATTTTTGTAGTCAGCCCCTCAGTGTAACCTAAATAGTTTTTCCACAATAAATGAAATAAGGAAATAAGGTTAATACCAAGAAATTGCTAAGATGAACATTTACGCTCAAGTTTTTCTGCGCGTTTGCATCAAGATGCTCAAGATTAACAATAAAGGAAACAGAAGCACTGCAGGAGCCAATATTTTTTGTTCGGTAATTTCCAAATGAATGCGTTCCGCAAATAAATTTTCCTTTGACAGCAGCCGAAGAGCGTTGAAATTTTCAAACGAAATCACGTTTTGCTGTTGCATACTTTTTGGCGTATGCACATCTGCTCAACATGTACGTGAGCAAAGTTACGTTATATACACACACACACACATACACATATTCACACATACACATAAACCTATCAAATTATTTATTTACATACTATACTCATATAGTATATACAGATAGATAGAACCGTTTGTATTTGGCTGAGACGAAGGTGAACGACTATGCCACATAAATAAAATGAAATAAAATAAATCAAAATATAATTTTCGCAACAAATTCGTTTTTGCAAAAACGCTGCATGCAAATCTAATTCCTTACGTTAGCTGAAACGTGTCGAATTTATTTCGCACATTTCTATTTGCGGTTTATAAAATTTCCAACTCTTAATGCTGTTGCTTTTTGGTCACCTGATTGAAGTTTTGCACACAACATGCATTCCAGTTTATGCTCGTAAATTCGACAAATTTAAACCGCATGAAGTTTTGCAATACAAACGATAAAAGTTTTATTTGTTGTATTTACGACTACAGTACTTTATCAAACATGTTTAACTCGAAATCTAACTCTAACTCTAATTCCAAGCTTACATTGAGTTGAATACGCATCAAGCAAATATTTTGACACCTAAAGCGAAAGTAATTAGAAATAGTTTGCAATTGTTTGTACTAGTTATTATTAAGTGTATTTAACGTTCGAATCGACAACAATTGTGTTTCATTCTAGTTTAGATCTAACAAGTACATAGTAAGTAGGTAGGAAACGATTGAAATTCTAGTAAAATCCATTTAAATTAGCTTCCACATGTCAACACAATTATGTTGGATAACAACGGCAACGATTTATGTGCACGTAAAGAGGGCCCAAGTTATACAATACACAAAATACATGCACGAACCGGATGCGGGGATGTTGGGTGGTAGGCGTGGCCCGGAGCTTGACAATTGTCAAAATTGCCGTCATAATTCACGTGTTGCCATCAACAGAAACAACAACAACAGCAACAACTGAAAACAGCAGCAGCAACAACGAACTCAGCATCATCATTCAATTGAAGTAAATTCTGAAAATGCAAATTATGCAATGATTTACATTTCGATTGACATATTTTAGGCGAACTGTTTGTGGAACTCTATTCTTTCACCCTCTACTGGATCCACCCTTTGCGTGTCGTCTCATTCGTTGGCAGTTATTCAAAAATATTTCAAACATCTTATCAATCCCAAAATTGATGTCGCTGACGTGCATTGAATGGTATAGAAAGACACATGCGTTCATGTCCCATATATTTTTATTATCAAATCAGTTGATTTAAAAGAAATAAAGCTATAATAAACAGTTTCGAGCCGTTTTTTGTATACTCTGAGTTGACCCTTGAACTTTTTGACCCCAACGACCTCTCTACTTTTTAAGTTAGAGACGCCAAATTTGATATTAAACTTTTGTAGATCAGATATGTTCAAAATTTTTAAATATTTAGTGGGATCTGAACACATAACCCATATTTTCGTAACAGTTTTTGAAATGCTTTTTGACCTTTAAAAATTATGATTGGTTTGAATTTGAAGTCGTATAAGCAACCCGTTTTTGATCATTTTCACCCTTGAGTTCCGCTAAAAAAAAAAAATTGTGAAAAATGAATCCTTCTAGTTTTAACTTTGCAATATATCCACATGTTGGAGCACAATTTTCCAATTTTAGAGGAGTATTTTTCGATTGATTTCCGTTGAGTAGAGTTTTGAAAATGGGCTTAAGACCCAATCAATTATTAATGAAATTTTTCAACATGTGAAAATAATGTTAAAAATCAATATATATAGTTAAGTGTGGTCGAGTTATATTTAAAAAAAAACACGATTTACCGTCGATCTTTCCAATGACAACAAAAATAAGCATCTGTGCCAAGTTTCAACAATATAGCTTTAAGCCTCCGATACTACAGATACTCAGATACATATACGTTTCTATGGAAACACAAAAAGATGGAGCAACAGACAAACAGCCAGAGAATGCGTAACCATTTCTTAACAAAATTATAATACCTTCTGCAAGGCTATAAAAAATGGCCAATAGGTCTTGGGTGCAGGTTTCCTATTTGCTTGGGCTTAATGTTCAGTTCTTTGCAGCGTGTTACCTCTCCGCAGTTCCATTGCCCTCTTACAGAACACAAAGGCAGTGGCATATCCTGGTCAGGCAGTGGCATATCCTGGTCAGGCAGTCATTATTAGTCAGGCATTCTTATTGGCGGCTACTTCCGAAGAACGACAGCAAGGCATCATAAAAAGCTGAAGGGACATAAACGCGTTTTCATACATATTATGATTTTAAAAGGCAAACCTGAGCCTGAGCCACTCGAATGCAGCAGCAAAGAATGTGGAGCAACACAATGGCGTTGGCGCTACATTGACATGGACTTCAATGGCAGCACCACGTCATTTTGTATGGTCCACAGTTGATGGCCAAAACCCAGGCCAAGTTCTGTGCAAAATCTAGGTGCGGTCATCAATGCAACTTTGAGAGCATTGTGAATAGCCTGACTTGCATTTTGTGCTCTGTTGGCTGTCGTCCTGTGGCTGAACATAAATTCCAAAATAACAATATGAGAGCAGCTTTCTAAAGGTTGCATATGTCAGTAGTGGACGACCAAACTTTGGCCAGCAATGCAATAAAAGATGACAGGCCAAAACTTTTAATGATGCCACAAAGTTGTGTTGCTGGAGCAACTCGCGTCTAAGGTTTTGTTGACCTCATTGCTGGATAGATCGAGATGGAATTGCAAGACACAGCAGACTTTCATGTTATGCCGTCTATTTAAGTCAAATGTCCTGAATTAACTATGAGGCTTTTAAAAAAAAAACAAAAATATATATTGCTTTTATATATATAAGTCTAAGATATCTCAAATATACACAAGTTTGTGTTATAATCATGGCACAAACCTAACTTAGGCAGCATATGAGCATCCAGCGGCATTTTGACAAGGACAACGCTGAGCTGATTCACACATCCTTTTTATGCTCCTGTGCTTGTGGTTATTCCGTTGTTGCTTTCTCCCATCTGGCTTGAAAATGTGTGTCAACTTGGCACGGTTGCGGTTGGCGGGACTAAAGTGAAAGTTCATTTTGGCCGGCTGGCGTTGCAGCAAAACTTTTATATTTTCCGCTTTAAATATGTTTGTGGGTTGTTCATGAAAAGTTTCTCACTAAATGCACCCACACACATCTATATATACACAGGCTGCTGTTTTGTTTTCAAGTGCAAAACTTGACACTAACTTATGATGGAATTCTTTCCATTCTGTTCCATTCCATAACATTCCATAACACTCCAGGCAGCCAAGCATCAACAATTTGCGACACAAAGCGTCCAATAATGGTCACGTTCACCAGCATGACATGTTCCCCGATAACTTTTACGATTTCATTGTTCCTTCTACTGAATGCGACTGATACTGTATCATGATACGTAAGCATGGATCATAGTCAAAGTGCGACACCCAAGTGTGTTTCTGCTGCTATCAGCTGTTTTTATCGAAAGGCTTTTTATATGTATCGATAATTCAGCCCAAGGCTCAAGTTGTTATTTCGCACTTTTTATCGATAATTTCTTTTCGTATGATATCAAATGAAATTGAATTAATCAGCAACGCTCTGGTAATCGCGTTCGCATAATGGTTGCAATTTGCTTTTGATATCGCAAAAAAATACTCTCTGGAAATAGCAAAAATGTTCAAGTTACCGGAGCGTGGCAGAATACGTAAAAACAACGATATAGATTCATCAAAAATATATTATAATATATATATATATATATATTATTATTATTGACCTGGAATTTTTCGAAGACTTTGTGTAACAGTTGTGCCACAGTTGTGCAACGCTCTCTGAGAGCTTCAACGCCATTATTTTCTTTCAACGGCTTTGGCTGAAAAAGCAGGTATCAATAATTCAAAATTTAATTTTCATAAATTTATTTTTGTAATTATAAATAAGTATACATTTTTTTGTTATACCTGATCAGGTAGCATGTTTTTTGGTACACCTAAAAAATAACTTGTGTATTTTAATATTATTTTGTTTAGCAACTTGTACTTAAAACTATATTATTCGAATGCTCGTTAGCTAAACGTGGCTAGCGGCCAAAGGTGGAAGCTGATGCGGATGATGCTGCGGATGCACTGCTACCGCCAAAACCACCGGGATAACCGCCATATCCACCATAGCTAGGATAACCGCCTCCATAACCACCATAGCTAGGATAACCGCCTCCATAACCACCATAGCTAGGATAACCGCCTCCATAGCCGCCACCTCCATAACCACCATATCCACCATATCCGCCATGTGGTGACGGTAGCGCCTCCAGCAGACTAAACATCGCGAAAATCACAACGACGAAAACGGTAACAGCTCTCATATTGATTGGGTTCTAATCTCTGTGGATGCTACGATCAAATGTGCGTGCTCTGTTTAAATGTGTTCCATTTTATACAAAAAATTCGCTTGTTTTGGATTTGGCTAAACTGGATCTGTGAAGTGGTCATGACGTGCTTGAGAGTTTGTTCACAATTTCTTTCTGTCTAATAATGGATGTGAGTCCAAATCGAACCGGTTGGAGGGTTCAGGTTTTGCTCATCAGCTTTGGGGAATCACTTTGTCTGCCGTTTTGTCTTTCTATAATATATTCAATTACATTTTGCTTATTTTTGTTTATCACATTTCACGAAAGGAAAAAGTATATTTGTAAACAAATGTTAATCAACTTATTAATCGGGTTTCTATTCAATGTCAATATTTATTTTGGGAGCTTATTTGTTTACTTTATTATTGTTAGTCAGCGTTTGTTAGTTATAGCAAAGGTCTTTTAAGATGCGGCTAATTTCGATGATATAAATATTGTGCTCCTGAAATTGTTTACTGTATGTTAAATAAATAAAATAATTAAATAATTATGAAAGTAATTGAATAATTATGGAAGTAAATGTATGTGAAATAATATTTCATTGTCATTTTATTCAATTAAAAAAACCAACTAAAGTTCGAACTTGGTTTTTACCTACAAAGGAACCTCAATTAGGACTCATTACATTAAATTTCATAATGATAGTTTAAGAACTGTAGAAAAAAGTATAGGTTTTGACAATTTACGGCCTCTGATGTTAAAAAGAGTGTGTGCTGGGTGTGTGTGCGATGCTGCATTCTTGAGTCTCAAAGGTGTCGAAAAGAGTTGTGTTTATACGGACAGACCATAAGAGTTTGCAACATACTAATTGGTATTGATTATAATCAATTAAAAAATAATTAAATATTTTCTAGAACACATGGAAGCATGTTCTACAGTGAGTACTTATTTCTCTTAATCAAGTGAAATTGTATCAACAATATTGAGAATGTGAAAATAGACCCAAGCATTTGAAACCAGAACTTTCGATTGACTTCATAAAGGTCACAAACCCAAATACTCAGCTTCAATGTACTGGCATATAACAAATAGGCATTTAGCTGAAAAACAAACTGGAGTTAGAAGTATAGCAACACTGTGTGTTGTCTTTGGAAATACCTCTTTAAACCATAGTCCCTCGCTAACATCATTATGTGGACAGCTCTGATATTGTATCGTTAGATCACACATCATGTCCATTAAGTAAAAGTCCAGTGAGCGCACCATATATGTAGCTGAGCCGTAAGCAAATAGGTAAATCGGCATGTCTGAGGTAAACCACAAGAGCAGTCCCCAATAACCATCGACCACGATAAAGGTTACATAGTCAAATCGGGCAGCCAACATTAACAATCCATAGCTTTTGTTCATCTTCAAAGTACAGCGTCCCAACAAGGTATGTAATGACCACAACCTATGCAGTTCATCGAGCTCAGAGCTTTTGTGCATACTTGATTGCGCGGAGCAGATTATTTCCCTCAGTCTGCAGTTTATGTACTGATAGCAGCATGCAATATTCCACAGAGCCAGAAAATAGCGATAAGTTGAAACAACGGGCATATTCATAGCGTTATTGAAAAGGAAGGCGGAAAGGATAACGGTCCACCTGCCCTCGTAGGGCATCAGAATGCACATCAGCAGACTGGACACACACAAGTACAGCACCGTTCCAAATTTCAGATAGAACATGAAGTCAAGAGAACATCCAATGCTCTTTATTTGACCAATGCGACGTGTCTCCTGAAGCTTTAACTTGGCCACAATCCGCTCCACTTCGACTAAGGCCTTGTCCCGACTGCCTCTTGACATCACCGTGTATGCTACTGCGGCACAGGACACCGAGTACATCAAATAGGTGGTAAACAAAATAAAATTCGGAAACCATTTAATTGTATTCAAGTAGTTTGTCGATAGCCAGAATGTTAAAGGCAGCGTTAGCAGCTGGAAGACATTTAACGCCAGGACATAGAAGCGTGTTAGCCATGTTTGACGGAGCCTGCCAGCCACCAGCCTGTAGGAGGTAACGCCAATAACCAGAGCATAGTTGTGGTACCACTGTATAAGCCGTAGTTCACTCATCTTCCATGAGCTTTCGCACGAAACTGAATTTTTTTTGGCTCCTCTTTCAATTTATACTACTAATTACCTAATGTTCTTTTATCACTGCCGCATCGTATTTTGATTTTTTTGCTCATAAATATTATATGGGTTTATTGAATATGGAGAACGGTTGGAACATTAAAGACAGTAAATCAGTTTTTACTCCCTGTTCCCATTAAAAATGGGAAAAAGGGAGTTATAAAGTACTGCAAATGTGTAACAGGCAGAAGGAGGCATTTCCGACCATATAAACTATATATATTCTTGATCAGCATCAACAGCCGAGACGAACTAGCCATGTCCGTCTGTCTATCCGTCTGTCCGTATGAACACACAGATCTCGGAGACTATAAGAGCTCAGACACCAAACTTGGCATGCAGGTTCGGATGAACCCCCCCGCACCCCCGCAAATCTCCAAAAACTCCCACAGCCACAATTTTAAAGATAAAATTTTTGGTACACATATATGTTGCATCAATGTTGATCGGATAAATAACACCAAAGTTATAGAAGAATCTATTGCCCCCGTCTCAGCAGGCAGAAACAACAGTTTGACATGCACTGGACAAGTTAAGTACGCTGCTTGCTTGTGTTGCCGCTGAACTGGTTGAAATGCAAGTTGGTAGCAAGGAGTCTCGTAGTCGGGCACACTCGACAAGAGCATTCTTACTTGTTTTAATTTAGTATAGTAAATATCTAGGCTCAATGGTGAAGTATTATTAGCGGCAGGCCTCAACGACTGTATCAATCATTTTTGACTATCCATATAAACAAGAATGAAAATAGGTTAATTGGCACTCAAACTTCTAACTATTCGATTACAGATTGAAAGTATATTGGTTTCTTATATTTTTAGTACAACATTACTACTGGTCTTATAACTCT